>CM042834.1:203918535-206318535 GCA_023653725.1 Bungarus multicinctus
TATTTTATTTTAGCACTGTAGATAAACTTTCCTTAGTCTTATTTTTTATATATTTTATTCATTTATTATGAAATTTGCCGCCCATCTCATATCCAATGACTCTGGATGGTTTATAACATAAAACCATTAAAAAAAACCTTTAAAATCATCTATTATAAAATAATATAGCAAACAAAACCATTACCACAACATGGCAAAGGAGGGTAGGTGGGAAGTGGGATTAGATCTTAATCTACCACCTTCAGTGTGAAGCGCCCTTATTGGGTCCTGAAACCATCTGGCAGTTCTTATCCATGGTTTATTGAAAGCACAATTTCTGAAGCTGTACTATAAAGATGTATGTAGTACATTTGAAAGTGGTTTTGTGACTGAAATGTGGATAAATTAGAATCAGAATTTTTCTGCTGACTGTGCCAGAGAAAGAGAGTGGGAAGGAATGAGTGTCTTTGGAGAAGTTGGGTGGCGTACAAACTGAAGAGAAAGAAGAGAGAGAAAGAAAGAAAATAAATACAAAATTTGTCTGAACAAGACTAACATGATGAGCTATTGTTGCAGACTGAAAGGGAAGGGTCAATTTCAGGAGTTGAACAGACCCATTCATTTGATCCAAAGACATCACAAAACAAACCCTCAAATGCAAAGTTGTTTCTTACAAAATCCTAACAAAGGAAGACAATATATTTGTACATTTTTTTTATTTATTTTTTTTAAAGCTATATTCTTACCGCAAGCCTTGCAGCAGGCCACACAAATTTCTTCTGCAATATACTCTCCAGCTGGCAACAGTAGATAGTCACTTTCTGTCTTTCCTGCAGAATTATAAAGGTAAATTCGTAACAGCTGTTCTGATGGTCGAGAAATGGTAGAATTTCCAACGATACCACCATTTTGATGAATAGTAGATGATACTGTTCCTTCCATATCTGTCACTGTAAGTAAGGCCATGGTATCTTTACATTCTGTTCAGCATATCTTCCTGCAAAATATTAACATTAAAATCTGTAAGCATTTTATCTATGTATCTAGAATATTTTGCATTAGTTTTAGTTTATAGATTTGGTTTATTCAGGGAAGTCCAGCATTCCAAAAATGAATGCATTCTCTCTCTCTGAAACTCTTTAAGAATTTAACATATCCTGATGATACAGTTTTATAGGATCATTGACTCTCAATCAACCTTCTAAGTAATCTGAAGCAAATGTTTTCTATACTAGAGAACCAACTTCTCAAAAGACTAATCCAGCATAAATATGTATGCTCTGATACTACATAGTAACTGAGAAAAGAGATCACTGGGAATTTCGAAAATCCAACCATATTTAACATTTTTTCAACACCAGAAACCATTTGCAGCACCCAAATCAAATCAAGACCCGACAGGACTTTGAGGGCAGAAGTCTAGTTATGCTTGAAAGGAAGGGTGTTGGACTTTGTTGTCCCAGCACCTTGTAAATGAATGTCCTTACTGCTTCATCTCTTGCAGGAATATTGAGCAACCTTCTCAAAGATATAAACTGAAGATGAAAATCTGGCATCCCAACAAATGGCGATGCACTCAATTGACACCTGATGTTGCCTTATATGAACATGTGTGCATGGTTGTTTTTTTTAACATTTCCCTGTACTAACATATTTTATTCCATTCAGTTTTAATTTTCATTAATTTACTTTCCTTTGAGAGGCACAAGGCTCATTTTTCAGAACTTAAACTCACAATACCTTCTTCACATGTACCTGACGACATAATCCAAAGTTCATACGATAATAATGTGACTGCTTTTAAAATGCCACAAGATATTTGCTGCAAGAGATCACTTCAATATTGTCAAACGCAACTCTATTGTAGCCACTGCAAAATACAGGCTCACAAAATGGGTATCAGGGAGCTTTTATATGACAGTTAAGGAGGCAGCGAGCCCAACCACATAGAACTGTTACATGAAAAACTTTCTATCTGACCCACTTATTAGTTTATGTATACTTTAGTTATATATACTGAATTATCTAATGTGTAATGATTCAGAAAAGGATAGGCTCCTGCAAAATATATGCATTTCTTAAAGATAAATGCTTCATCACAGTCAAGTTAATGAGTTTACAGTATGTTGGATACATTTGATATTAAGGAGAACTTTTGGATCTCACCTTCAACATGCAAAACATAGCAGTCCTGACTAAAATAGGATTTTAGATTATATTTTTAGCTTCAGAATGCCTTAGCCCAAATAAGCAAGGCTCTTTAATCTTGCACCAGTGTAGATTGATACTGATTTCTGTGACAGATGAAATTCTAGAGGAAAAAAATGATATGTCAGACTGTCCAATTTTTCACCATAGATGGACCAGATTTATATTAATATAATTTCTAATTTTATTCTTAAGGAAGATATTTAATAATACTTCATAAATGGCAAGAGGCCTCAATGATGGAAGCCAGCATTTGAGGTGCTATGATTGGACAAATGGCAAAATGCGTCAGGAGGACAATCCAGGAAAAAATATAAAGCTGGCAGTCTATGAATAAAATTTAGAAATAAAGTGCTATAGAGCAGTGCTTTTGAGAGTTTTAGACATTTGCATCTCCTTTTACAACTGGACTCTGAAATGATCAAGTGACACTTGAGATAAAGATAGTATCAGAGTTATTAAATATAGTTGCAGATTGAGAAGGTAAAAAATTAAATTACTGCCCAACTATTTGCCCTTTTACTTTAAAAAAATAAATGCATCATTTTATTTACACCTAAATGTATTTTAAGGGATAAATTTTTAATCACCTAATTTTACCTATGGACATCAAAAACAGGATGTTTTTCAAGAATCCACAACAGAAAATCCTTCTTGCATAAGAGTAAGGAGTGAGAAAGTTTCTAAGATTTAGGGACACAACTCTAACTCTCGGAAGAGCCACAAGAGGTCATCTGATGATTTGATGGTATTCCAGGAATGAAAATGTTTCATGGGATTTAATGCTGAGTAGTATGCATGAGCCAAGCTATTTTCTGTCTAACCTAATTTTGAAAAATAGATTGAAATTTCTATATGAAATTTGGAAATTCAGAAAGAAATTGAGGAAAGTGGGGGAATATTTTGACACATTGAGGCCTTCAGCAGCATGGTTTTAGAAGGCTACAAGAAAACCAGTTTGATGTACTAAGTAGGTCAAAGCCTCAGGCTAGAAACAGAGAAACCTTAAGTTCTGCCTTAGACATGAAGCCAGCTGAGTGCTCAAGCCAGTCATTATCTCTTAGTTTCAGGAAGAAGGCAATGGCAAGCAAATATGCAACACAGAAACACAGTTTTTAGAAATCTGTGATAATTTATTCCAAAAGATTCTGTTTCACAACTCAAAAAGGAATGTTTCAGCATCAAGATATATTAACACAGTTATAAAGAGGTTTGGAAAACAATCATACACTGTTTAATCATCAGTCTGTCAATCATAAATTCAAATTGAACTATGAACTATTCAACTGTTCAATGAATATTTTAGCAGACGGTAACAATCCTGAAAACAAGTGCTGCAAGATGTTGGTTATGTAGCCATGAACTAAGCAATGTGAGCAGCTTCATGTATTCAGAGTACGAATACTCGTGGGATAAAAAAACATGCAAATATTGTTCTCATTGAAAAAAAAAGAACCAAATTACTATAAAAACAGACACCACTCTCAGAAACTAGAAAAGTTGGGAAATAATTCAATCCTTCCTTTTATGTATATAAAAAAAGTAACATTTGGCATGACTATCAGAAAGCTGCAAATGGTCCAGAATTTAACGGCTTGTACAGTTTTGAGTGCTCTATGGTTCCTTCAAGTTATATCACTGCTGCATGAGCACATTGGTCAGAATTAGACCCTTGGTGGGGCAGTGGTTAGAGTGCAGTACTGCAAGCTACTTCTGATGCAGCCAGCTGCCTGCAATTTGGCAGATCAAATCTCATCAGGCTCAAGGTTGACTCAACTGAGGGCCCTGAGGAATGCCCCCCTTTCTCAGGTGTGGCCCTCAGACCTTTCCCGGTCATACCTCGAGGATGGCTCTTGGGTGCCAGAGAGGAGATATGACGCAGTTGGGGATTTTAATTTTAGGGATTTTAAGGGGTCTTTTAAATTATTTAAATTTTTGACGAAATTTTTAATGGGGTTAGGGCAAGGGAATTTATTAATTGGGTTAGGGAGGGGGCCCGGGCTGGGTTTGGGGGACAACCCGCCTGGGGATAAGGCCAGACCGGGGGATACCTGTGACTGGGAGGCCTTGGGATCGGGGACGGTCGTTCCGAAGATGGGGGTTTCCTCTGGGGAGGGGGATGAAAGGGTTATCCCTACGATCGGTGGGAGAGGCAGGTATGGTGTTGACAGGGGGTCTTATCAAGTGATGGGAGCTCGCCCCCGCTGTTTACAAGCGGTGGTGCGCTCCGGCCCCCAGGTCATGTCTCGCTCCCTGAGTTGTTTGAATGATCGGGCCCGGGCCTCCGGCTGATGCTCTGCAATGCCAGGTCCGTAGTGAATAAAGCCCCCCTTGTTCACGATCTCGTCACAGAGGGGGGTGCGGACCTGGCGGGCATTACCGAGACCTGGCTGGGACAGGAGGGGGGTGTCCCTCTAGTGGAGATGTGCCCAGCTGGGTTTCGGGTCTTTCATCGGCCGAGGGCCGAGGGGAGGGGTGGGGGGGTTGCGGTAATTATTCGGGAGGATCTAGATCCTAGGGAATCCACTGTTCCCCAGACGACCTGTTTGTTAAGTGTGGTTCCGGGGTTCAGATGGGCCTATTGATCACATACCTGGCTCCCTGCTATGTGACATCGGCCCTGCCTGAGCTCCTCGAGGTCATAGCCGGTCTGGCGGTTGAGACCCCCAGGCTGATGGTCATGGGGGATCTCAACCTGCCTTCGGCCGGTGGGGCCTCGGGGACTGCTCAGGAGTTCTTGGCTTCCATGACAGCCTTGGGCCTGACCCAATTAATTAAGGAACCCACGCATACTGGGGGTCACATTCTGGATCTGGTTTTTGTCTCTGGACAGTGGCAGGATGATCTAGGTGTTGGGGATGTTTCTGTTGAACCCTTGTCATGGTCAGATCATTCGCTCCTTAGGCTAGACTTCCAGGCCGCTCCTCCCCGTCGCAGGGAGGCAGACCAAATACGTTGGTACCACCCCAGGCGCCTGATGGATCCAGATAGGTTCCTGATGGAGCTTGGGCCATATCCCGACATTCGGACTCACGACTCGGTGGGGGACCTAGTCGCCACCTGGGAAAGGGTGGCGGCTGGGGCCCTGGACCGGGTCGTGCCCTTGCGGCCTCTGACCCGGCGCCGCTCTCGCTCAGCCCCCTGGTTTTCCGGGGAGCTGAGGGAGATGAAGCGCCGGAAAAGACGCCTGGAGTATTTGGAGGACTACTCGCTCCGGACCTGACCGAACACTTTTACGGTCTTTTATTAAGACCTATTTAGTGGCGATAAGGGTGGCAAGGTGTCTTTACTTTTCCACCCTTATTGCGTCCGCAGGAAACCGCCCGGCTGCCCTGTTTAGAGTGACCCGCTCCCTCTTAGAAGGGGGAGCGCGGGAGGACCCCTTGCAGGGACAGGCTGAGGATTTTTCAAAGTTCCTGGTGGATAAAATCACTCAGATCCGGGATGGCTTGGACTCCGAATGGGCAGCTCTGGGTGGGGAATCGGGGGCGGAATTTGGAACAGTCATTTGGGACGAGTTTGATCCTGTGACCCCCGAAGACGTGGACAGGTTACTGCGGGGACTGAATGCGACCACATGTTTATTGGACCCGTGTCCCTCCTGGCTGGTGTTGGCCACCCGGGAGGTGACACGAGGTTGGTTCCAGGGCATTATTAACGCTTCCTTGAGTGAGGGATATCTACCCGCCGCCTTGAAAGAGGCGGTGGTGAGACCCCTCCTCAAGAAACCGTCCCTGGACCCAACTTTGTTATCTAATTATCGTCCTGTCTCCAACCTTCGTTTTATGGCGAAGGTTGTTGAGAGTGTGGTGGCACAACAGTTTCCCCAGCACCTGGATGAAGCTGTCTATTTGGATCCACGCCAATCGGGCTTCAGGCCCGGGCACAGCACAGAGACGGCGCTGGTCGCATTGGTGGATGATCTCTGGAGGGCCCGTGACAGGGGTTATTCCTCTGTCCTGGTCCTCCTAGATCTTTCGGCAGCTTTTGATACTGTCGACCACAGTATCCTATTGCAGCGGCTGGGGGGGTTGGGGGTGGGAGGCACCGTTATGCGGTGGTTCTCCTCCTTCCTCTCTGACCGCTCGCAATTCGTGTTGGCAGGGGGGCAGAGGTCGGCCCCGAGGCCCCTGGTTTGCGGGGTGCCTCAGGGGTCGGTGCTCTCGCCCCTCCTGTTCAACATATATATGAAGCCGCTAGGTGAGATCATACGCGGCTTTGGGGTAGAGTTCCATCAGTACGCTGATGACACCCAGCTGTACATCTCTACCCCGGGCCTCCCCGATGAAGCCGTCGAAGTGATGGCCCGATGCCTGGAGGCCGTGCGGTGTTGGATGGGGCGGAACAGGCTTCAGCTCAACCCATCTAAGACTGAGTGGCTGTGCTTCCCGGCACCCCGATACAGCCGGCTGGTTCCATCGCTGGCTGTGGGGGGGAAAATTCTTGCCCCTACAGAGAGGGCCCGCAATCTGGATGTCCTCCTGGATGTACGGCTGTCATTGGAAGATCATGTGGCGGCCGTCGCCAGGGGGGCTTTTGGACAGGTCCGTAGGATCTACCAGTTGCGGCCCTTTCTGGATCGGGATGCGCTTCGCACGGTCACTTCCGCCCTGGTGATCTCCCGCCTAGACTATGCCAATGCTCTCTACATGGGGCTGCCCTTGAAGAGCATCCGGAGGCTCCAGTTGGTGCAGAATGCAGCCGCGAGGGTGGTAATGGGGGCACCTAGGGGCTCCCATGTTATGCCACTTCTACGCGTGCTGCATTGGCTCCCGGTGGCCCTCTGGGTGCGCTTCAAGGTCTTGGTCACTATCTTTAAAGCGCTCCATGGCTCGGGACCAGGTTACTTGCGAGACCGCCTCCTGCCACCATCGGCTTCCCACCGACCGGTACGCTCCCATAGAGTGGGCCTCCTCGGGGTGCCGCCGGCTGGACGGCTGGCGACCCCGAGGGCGCGGGCCTTCTCATTGGGAGCACCCCCTCTCTGGAACGAATTACCCCCGGAGATAAGGGCCGCCCCCGATCTCATGGCCTTCCGTCGGTTGCTCAAAACGCATTTATTTCGGCAGGCCGGACTGGCCTAGGGGTTTTTAAATTTTAATCGGGTTTTAATCTTTTTAATATTTGTTTATATTTTATTAGAGCCATATTGTATTTCAGTTTTTAAATTTTAATATTTCATGTTGTCTCATACTTTGTACATTGTATATGTGTTTTTATTGGCTGTTCACCGCCCCGAGTCCCTCCGGGGAGAGGGGGCGGTATATAAATCAAATAAATAAATAAATAAATAAACCTTCCATCCTTCCAAGGTGGGTAAAATGAGGACCCAAATTGCTGGGGATAATATACTGACTCTGTAAACCGCTTAGAGAGGGCTGTAAAGCACTATAAAGCGGTATTGCTATTAGGTTATAATATTTATTCTACTTATTAAAGTTTGTTTGCTGCCCATCATGCTGCAAGGTGACTCTGGGGGCTTACAACATCAGCCTTTCCCTATTCCATAAAAAAAACAAAAACCCAGCAATGAATTAGCAAACAAATGGTTTAGCTGCTTTAGCACAAGCATTTGACATGCTGCTAAATAAAAACACAAAGATCATCCAAGCATTAAAAAAAGTTTTCTGTTAAAACAGTTTCAGTATGCAGCATTTTTCAAAGTAGGGGTTTTAATTAAAAATGTTATTTAACTTCACCAGCTGTGATCTAATAAAATGAATGAGGCCAAAATGGGACACAGAGTAAACAGCAGCTCTTACTCCTGTATTTAAACAGAAGTAAAGCAATGAAGAATATAGCATCTAGTTCTTTATTTCAAATGTACCCGTACTTAGAATTAAAAACAAATCTCTTTTGAATTCAAGTTTCAAATAAACTATGAAATGATAGACTAATATATTCTATTTAACATTACAATGTACTCTAATTAACAAGTAAAACCAGAATAAAATCTGTATTTTTAACACAAGTTGGCTCAACAGGAAATGATACTACAGGTAGACCTCAGCTTACAACCATTCATTTAGTGACCATTCAAAGGTACAATGGCCCTGAAAAAAGTGATTTATGACTAATTTTCACACTTACAATCACTGCAGCATCCCCAAGGTCACATGGTCAAAATTTGAGCCTTTGGCAACTGGCATGTATTTATGACAGTAGCACTGTCTTGGAGTCATATGATCACCATTTGTAGCTTTCCCAGCCAGCTTCCAACAAGCAAAGTCAATGTGGGAAACCAGATTCACTTAATGATTGTATGAGTCACTTAACAACATCAGTGATGTGCTCAATGGTACCAAAAAGCCAGTAAAATGGATCAAAAGTCACTTAACAACTGCCTTGCTTTTACAATTGGGCTCAATTATATTTGTAAGTTGAGGACTACCTGTGCTTTTTTCTATTCTCATGGAAAGAAAAGATATTACAAGTCTAATTCCACTTTTCACTATTATACTGGTAGTCCTCAACTTACCACCACAATTGAGCCCAAAATTTATGATGTTAAGTGAGAAATGTGTTGAGTCTTGCCCCATTTTATGACTTTTCTTGCCACATTTGTTAGGCGAATCACTGCAGTTCCTAAATTAGTAACATGGTTGTTAAGTGAATCTGGTTTCCCTATTGACTTTGCTTGTCAGAAGGCCACAAAATTACCTGATTACCTGACTCCAGGAGACTGCAACCGTCATAAATGTGAGTCAGTTCTTAAGCATCCGAATGTAATTCATGTGATCATGGGATGCTGTAATTGTCGTGTGAAAAATGGTCATGTCATTTTTTCCAGTGCTGTTGTAACAGTAAATGAATTGTTGTAAGTCAAGGACTATGTGTATACATTGAGAGGGACACATACAAATTTGTGTCCTGTATAATCTGAAGGGCCACCATTACCCAAACTCTGTTATAGGACCCAATTATTTGATTGTCCAATTTTCAAGTGAATGCCCGACAATTATCCAATCCTAAAGTAATATTCATAAAAGAGGAAATGTACTTCCAACCAATGATAGTTCCTCTAGGGAGAGCATCATGAGCCAAACTTCATGTTCACTCACCTTTGAATATAATTAAAAAACTAATATTCATGGAGTCCCAGGAGGCAACCATGACTCTAACTTCCAGACAAAAGCTCTTGTTTATTACTAACAAATGTCCATTTACTTAACCTCCTGGGATGTTCCTGAAAGCCATATGAATGTTGTGGTAATATAGAGCAAAGTATTCATTTATCTATACAGGTACATGTTGGTAGAAATAGAAGCAAAGAGGCCTACTAACATAAAATAGTTGCTGAAAAAAATTAGCTTCATAACTGCTTATTGAGATAGTAAGTAGGTAGATAAATAAAAGAATAAGATTTAATGGTTGGGCAAAAAGTAACTAAAATTTGTGGTGGGATAAGCTAACTGAAGAATTATGTTGAATTCCTTTTTTACATTGACTGCAATTTTTAGTAATGGATAACCAAATTGTTCTGGTAAACTTTCGCAAACATTATGAAGCAACAACACTACAGTTAGTGGCCAACCTCTGGTATTCAATTACCCTGGCTCTGAATATGGATGTTCTGCTTAATTAAGAGAGTGGTTTCCTAAGACAGAGCTAGAACTGAACCTCAGAGATACAACCTGAGAGTTCTGAATGCTCCTTTGAAAATTGCTGTTAAAATATTTTTAACTGACAAAACAGAAAATTTATGCCTGAGGCACCTCACATAAGTTTAAATTTAACAGTTCCCCTATATCAAATTGAATCCACTTTAAAGTTATATTTCTGGAAACACTGAAATATTAATTTCATTTCCTTGTGCCCCAAGTTAGTGATAGGTGATATAAAATATATCATATATGCACCATATATTCTCTTAACAACTTCTTTCAAGCCTTATATGAAATGAAACACATCACGTGTTAAGTAACTAATAAACATAGAACATAGTGTTTTAACAACTGTTTATTTAACATAGTATTTGTCCAGCAATGACTATATATTTGCCACATATCTGAAAAGACAGCTAGTCTGTAATCTAGATATAAGTCAACATGCATAATGAAGATCACAGTTATCTCTGCCAACACAGCTTGACGGAAAGCAGAAAACCCACAAAAACAGACCATGGCTTTGAAAGTAAACATCACTTGTAAAATGAAAAAAAAATGCACACACACACAAAAAAAACCTGCTGGCAGTAAAACACTTGCTTTATACTATAAGAAGTTTAAGATCTACAAAAGCTTTGTAGGTTCTCCTCCCCACCTCATAGCATAGCAACCTTTCCTGATTCCGTTGTTTTGGAAATAGAGATTAGTTTGGATTGAAAAGGTTTACATAGTTCTTGACCAATTTGAGAATTTGGAACAAGAGCGATCATCCAGTTTTGAGTTCAGACATTCTATGAAGGGTTATGATTTGCTTAACCATCATTTGCTTAATCACCTACAATTCATTGAATTTATATTAATCTATAAATCATGGTTTACAAACTATGTTTGCTAAATATTTGCAAGGCACAAAGCTAAAATAATGCAAACTTGATTCTGTCTTAGCATGAGTTAATTCTTCCACTAAAGAGTTAGGTCTGTTAGCATTGTTGTTTTTTTAAAAAATCATCTTACTGTTGCAAACAAACCCCAGAAATTATCTGCTGTAAAAGGCGTTTATAGGAAAATATGATACACAGGTAATCCTAGTCTTACAACTATACTTAAATAAGGTGGTTAAGTTAGTTGCACCTGATGTTATGACCTTTTTTGGCATATTTAAATGAATAGTGCAGTCATTGAGGGAATATGGCTTCTTCCATTGACTTTGCTTGTCAAAAGCCAACTGGGAAGTTGGCAAATGTCAACATTGTTCTTGGAATACTGCAACTGTTATAAATACAAGCTGTTTGCCAAGCATGTGAATTTTGAGCATGTGACCGTAGGATGCTGTAACGGTTGTAAGTGCGAGGACTGGTTGTAAGTCACTTTTCTCAATGTCATTGTAACTTCAATTACAATGTGGTAACAAATGGTTGTAAGTAGAGCACTACCTGTACTATCTCACAAAGACTTTGGCCAGTGATGTGAAATAGTCTAGCCTTGTTTATATCCAAAACAAACATTCATATATTTACTCCTTTATCATCAGGTTATAATTTTGCAGTTTATTTTGCAAAAGCAAACAATGTCAGAATACCATTAATGTTTGTTCTTGATCCTTGTCGTAAACAAACAGAACAGTTAAGAAGTTAATGATCTTTTTCTAAAAGGTTGAAGTACATTTATAAGCATTTATAAGAATAAAATACTTCATTTAATCATACATATAATACCCAAAATATTGTAACTAATATTTTAAAAGGGACAATGAAAAATTACAATTGATTCTGCTAATTGGTTTCAGATTACTGGTAGGTCTCTGCTTACTATTCAGATCTGCATTTTATAATGATATGACATGAATTTTCGTTTCAGTTTTTCATACATATTGATGGTAATCAAAACTTTATAGACAATGTTTCTGCAATGTCATCAGCATGCCCATAAAGTCCCTTTCACTCACCTCAGCTTTTAAAAGTAAGTAAGAACTGGAAACTATTCCTCATTTCAACCTTCAAAAAAAAGTTCTTCAGTTGCATGGGAGAACAGACATATAGATCTCTCTGCAGGTAGTGGCTGGTTAACAACTACCCCGTACAGTGACCATTTGATGGCACTGAAAAAGTAACTTTATGACTGGTCCTCAATCTTACAACGGTCATATGACTGCTATATGGATGCTTCACAACCGACACACATTTACTACATTCACAGGACATCTCAGTCACCTGACCAGTGGTGGTATGCTACCAGTTTGGACCAGTTCAACCGAACCTGTAGTAAGGAAAAAAAAAAAAGCCTCCCACAGCTGAGAGGAGGAAAACAAGTCTCCCACAATCAGCTGAGAGGATAAAAGACAGAAAAGCGCATGGGAGGATGGGAGGGTCGCTCTTAACTTTTCATTTCTTCATCCTCTCAACTGATTGGCTAGGTAGGGGTGTGCGTGTTGGGGTGAGCACGTGCACACGCGATTACCCACCGAACTGGTAGCAACTAAGGTAGGATCCCACTATTGCACCTGACCACCATTTGTGAGCTTCAAAACTGGCTCCAACAAGCAAAATCAATGGACAAACCATATATCACACTGAACCATCACCAATGATTTGCTTAATAACTGCAGTGGACATTAAGCAAATCTCTGACACGCTTAAGTGTTGTTTAACTAGTGTTTTGGAGTTGCAGGACCTAAATGTGGTAGTTAAGTGAAGACTACCTGTATTTATGTTATCTAAAACAAATAATCACACAACAAATACAGGGGTGACACTTTTTTATTATTTATAAAATGTAGCCAGATTCCATGCTAAGTGAAATGATAACTCAAGTGTTAATGATGGATATTTTGGACTACTCCAAATGCTGGAGAGAAAATTTTCCAACAACGAAAAAGCACTAAGACTCTTCTGTTGCCAAAATGTCTTAAAACTAGCTCTCTAATTTATTAATCTGTTATGCATACATTATAATGAAGCAAAATAAGAAAAAGACACATTCTGTTACAATGTTCCATTGTACCTCTTTATCTGGTCCAGTTCTGAAAAATATATAATAAATGTTTAAAAGTGATTACATTTAAGAAAAAATCAGATTGTATAAATTGTGACCATTTTCAAAGTCAATTTTAGCATGGATTTACTTGAACACATTTCAAAGAAGGCTTTAAGTGATAAGGTAAGACTACTTGAGTTGCTTTAATAAAGAAGCTACCTTAGAAATTAGAAGAGGAAATACAGAAACTGTGATACTTCTGAACTACTTGGCAGCTCTGATCAGTTATAGAGTCATTCCCTACTGCCCTTGTGTAGTGATTGTGATCTTTCCTTTGGCACATATCCATAAAATGGTGCTGAGAGTTACCTTCAAACAATATTTACAGACAGGGCTAATGCCTTTGACAGTAAATATAACTTAACTCCTCCTTCAGGATCAGGTAACTGTAATAGGTATTTTAGAACTACAACATGAAACTGGTTTAATGATTGCTCTGCCAGGAGTATGAGGCTTAAATATGATTTTAAAAATTAATCACCTGAAATTTTTCTTCAGGGAGCTAAAGAAACATTTTTGTTCTGAATACAGAGCTTAGTATTTTTCTTCTAACATTAATCACTTTAAATGCTTACTGAATGAGATGCTAATGTTTCATTTCCCTCCAATGGAAAAGTATTTTAGAGAAATATATTTACCAAAGCAAGATTTTGAAAAACATCAATATCTGTCAATCCCAAATTCTTGGAAAGGACTTCATAAGTTGATAAAAATGCCAAATCCAATTTAAACATCTGGCTGATTGTGTCATGAACCAGTAATTTAAAAAAAATGTGAATCCAATCTTTCCTGAGATTGTAAACGTTTTTTTAAATTTTGCATAAACGCTTCTTTTAACCATGGAAACTGCTTTGAGTGTTTCTAAAAAATATAAACACTGTCAGTAACATTAAAAATTTAAACACACAAGTCAAAACAATGCAATTAAAAGACAGAAGATTGAGAAAATGCTAATCCAATTTGCAGGAACAAAACTGGGTGGAATAAAACTCCAGTAACAAAGTTCAGAATAATTTGGTAGGTTAAAGAACTGAGAGAGAAATAATAGTTAGCATAAATTTATCACAGATAAATGCAAAAGGAACAAGAATGAAATTCACAGGTACAGAATGGAAGATGCCTGGTTAGGCAGTAATACTTGTAAAAAAATAAAGTCTTAGAACTGTGATGGTGAACCTATGGCATGCATGGCGGAAGTGGCACACAGAGCCACTTCTGCCGGCACGTGAAAGGTCACCCAGAAGAGCTCCAATGTGCATGTGGGCGCGCCCTCCACCAGCCAGCTGATTGTCAGGTATCTGCCATACATGCGCAGTGGGAGACGTGCACGCATGCGCAGAGGCATGTGGCATGCAGGGTTGCATGCGCATACACAGAGGCATGCGGTGCAGGGGGTCGTGCATGCATGCACAGAGGGCAGGGGGAGTCTTGCGTGCATTGCTTCATGGGTGCAGGCATGCGAGTGCGTGCACTTTTGGCACACAACGTGAAAAACGTTCGCCATCACAGCCTTAGAACATGAAAAACAACAATGCAATCCTCAACAGAAGACTATGTTCTGGTCATGGTATAGTAAAAAAACAAATTGTAACACTTTGTGTGTTGCAAGAAGAAAATAAGCAGGGGAAAAGTGTGTTGGGATTCTTGGGGGTAATTATGATTCTTCTATATACTGTACATAGAGACTTATCCTCTGTCCAGTTAAATTCATTTTAAGATCTCTCTTTTGTTTACAGGCCAACTTATTTGTAAAGTGAGAGTGGGTATGTTTGCAGTAGGTAGCTTACAGTGAACAGTGATTTTAATGCTTTTGGCTTTGTTCTTTTATTGTACAACTATGCATTTTATTATTATTCTCCATGTGTAAGAAAGTTACCTTGAACATATGGAGGAAAGCCAGTTTTAAAATTAGCACCAAGGAAACACATACAGTACACAGAGGCCTATGTATACAAAAGAGACTTAGGGATATGTATTCGTAACTTTTGAGCTACAAATAATATTTCTATCATTTGCCATATTCTAAAACTTCACGGAACTTTCAAAGCTTATGTAAACGTACAATAACATAATGAAAGTCAATGAATAAAATAACATGCACAGTGGATAGAATAACTTTAAAAGCTTCTGGAAATAAGGATTTCAGCTGACATAGATATGTGAAACTTCGTATGAGCCTCATCTAGATAGGAACAAGTTCAGATCAAGAGTAGAACTATAAAATGACCACCATGTACCAGGATGGGTCTCTGAAGATTTGAATATAGTGTGTCAATATGCAAGCAGGGGGCCTTTTAGATACTGCACATGACTCCAAATTGGAAACAGACCAGGAATTAGTGGAATTGTTTGCATAAGTGGAATTGGTGGAATTGTTTCACAAGTGACAAGAAACATTTCTGAGACTTGGTCCTAATAAGTAACTGGGCTGCAACATTCTTGATTTCACTTACTGTCTGAGTCCTGTTTTACTTTTTATGCAAGCTATGCAAGTTGCTGCAGCAATATAATTGACACTTTTGTGAAAGAACCAAATCTTTTAATGAGCTAAATAAAATCCATCTGTTGGTGCAATTGGTGTACTCTACATTATAGACTCAAGGAACCCACCATTTATGTGTGAAGTAATTGTATAACCACTTCAGTGAACTAACTTTAAAGACAGAAGATAAAAAAACTGATCTAATGTTTAAGGCACTACGTTAGAAAGCAGGAGGCCATGAGTTCAAGTCTTGCTTTAGTCATGAAAGCCAGCTGGATGACTTTTCTTTCACACTGCCTACCTCAAAGGTTGTTGTGTGGAAAAGAGGAAGGATGTTTGTACGATACATATAAATTAAATAAATAAATCCAATGCTGTGGCAACTACTTGGAAGAAGGTAGAGAGGAGCAGCAAATATTTCAAATGTCTAATAATTGCTGAAACAGGAGATTTCTAAAGCTTAGAAACCAGACAAAGGTAAATACAGATAACACAGGTCTGCAGACTATTGCTCTAGCTTAAAAAGAAAGCACTGAACTTATTTTTAAGAAATATTTCTTCTTTACAATACAAAAGATAACAGCATTTAAAACTGCAACTGGGTTTGTAATTATCAGCCCAACTTACTTCAGAATTGTCATTGTATATAAAATAGAAGGCAATTCTATTATGTATGTTTGACACCTTGATTAATAAAAATACTTTGAACAAAAACCTAATAATAAATACACTCCATGTGTAATTTATAAACTTTACATAAAAAAAAGGAAAATATTCTGCAGCACTTTACATAATTCAAAATATCACGAGGGAAGGATCATTTGGATGAGATGCATGAAAATACAGCTTAATTTCAAGTGTTGCCTGTGTGTTTTATTGATTTCAAATTGAATCTAACAATCAAATTTAGCTACCTTCTCTAATTTTGTGTTGGTGTCATCTGTACTTGTATGAAATTACTACAAATTAACATCTTAGGCATCAGCAAGTTTTACTATGTTGATTACGTTCCATGTTCCTACTGCAATTCTGTCTTTGCAACGTCAGCTTTTGTTTTCCTGTATGGCAACAGCGACAACTAGACATCTCAAAAGCATTAGCATTAATCATAAACCCCGTTACTACTCCAAAAGATCCCCAGTTCCTCCTCAGCGGCATGTTGAATGCCATATAACCTGACGGCCTTATCATCAGGCAATATATCAATGGTTTCATATTTTTTATCCATATGATTTTCTTGGTAAATATAGGAACCACTGCCTTCTCCTGCACAGAATGAATTCATACCTTGCCATTGTCACTAGGGTGATCATCTTCTTCTCCTGCATCTTCTTAGAATTAGAATTCTTTTTATTGGCCAAGTATGATTGGACACACAAGGAATTTGTCTTGGTGCAAATGCTCTCTGTATACAAAAAAGAAAAGATATTTAGATTCTTATATTGCTGCTGCTTTATATAGGTGCCTGCCCATTTGCTTGGATGACCTTCATTCCTTAGGTGACCTAGCTGGTAATATATATTCCAGTCAATCTTTGCTGATCCATATGGGAACATCCCCTTGCTACAACAGAATATATTACCTATAACATTGCAAAAATGCAAAGGACAAGAACATGAAACCAATCAAAATCTTTCCAGCTACAAAGGTAAATATGAAGATATTTAATTGAATATGAAGGTTACTATACAAGGTGGTTATTACCTCATGGCAACAACTAAACAGTTAAACTGAATTTTAGTCTTTCAGTCAAATATTACATAAGTCTTAAAGCAGTTAAAATGGCAAAGCATTCCATACTGTTCTGGCATGAGATGCCATTTGTTTTCAGCTTCCTGTCCCAGATTTAGTTTTGCAGATGCTCAGATTACTTTCAAAGTTAAAAAATAGGCAATATTAAACACAGAGTTTTTATTTATTTATTTATATTTATTTTTGTCAATTGCTTACAAGATAATAGGTATAAGTAAAAACATAGTTATGAATACATGGATACATATAAGAAAAATAAAAATAAACAATAGGACAGGGACAGTAGGCACGTTGGTGCACTTATGCACGCCCCCTACAGACCTCTTAGGAATGGGTAAGGTCAATAGTAGACAGTCTAAGGTTAAAGTTTTTGGGGTTTGGGGAAGAAATCACAGAGTCAGGTAGAGTATTCCAGACATTGACCACTCTGTTGCTGAAGTCGTACTTCTGCAATCAAGTCTGGTGCGATTAACCTTGAGTTTGTATCTATTGTTTGCTCTTGTGTTGTTATGGTTGAAGCTGAAGTATTCATTGACAGGTAGGACATTGCAATGTATGATTTTATATACTATACTTAGATCGGACCGAAGGTGGCGTAGTTCTAGGTTTTCTAGGTCTAGAATTTCGAGTCTGGTAGCATATGGTATTCTGCAACGAGTACAGTGAAGAACTCTTCTTGTAAAATATTTCTGGACTTTCTCAATTGTGTTAATATCAGATACGTAATGTGGGTTCCAGACTGATGAGCTGTATTTGAGTATTGGTCTAGCAAATGTTTTGTATGCTCTAGTTATTAGTGTAATATTACCAGAGAAAAAGCTACGTAAGATTAGGTTAACAACTCTTAGCGCCTAACACAGTACTTTAAAATTTAATTCACAAAATTACATATTCAAGAGAAATTCCAAAAACAAACTATGTGTCTTACTTTTAATTTTAAAGGAAATTCTGTAGCTGACAGTAATTTCTGATATCTTTATCTATTAGATTGCACCGAAATATCACAACAGCACCATAAATTCTCCCCGACTATACAGTTTTCTACAAAAGCATAACTATATATCAGATGTAAGTGTATGGAAGGAAAAAAACTTTCATTGTATACATCCGAGTCAGGATCACCCTATTTTTTCTTGGACTAGAGGTTGAAAATATTATATAGTGTAATTTTTAGAACTGCTTAGAAGTAGTTAAAATTATATAAAGAGACTGTTCTATTTGTAATGAATATTTTTGTGTACATTGATTACATGGAAAAATCCTCAATAAATCTGAAAATAATTAGGTTAAAACAAGTAATATCACGACTCAATTTTTTCCTAAATAGTCCAATTCAATTCTGAACTGAACGGTTTACGGATACAGATTATTTTTTTGCTTAAGGGAAAAATTATTGTCATTAACAAGCACATAAATTATTATGGCAAATACTGTGTCATAATAAATATTAGTCTTTAACTTCAGATTTACCTTCATGCTTCTCTTGAAATAAAAGGGGAAACATACAATGCCACTATCTTTTGAGAGTCATCTCTTACAATAGGCCATTAACTAATACAGTTGTATATCTTCAAATTCCAAATGCCATGACCAAATCGGTCATGCTTAGATCTATATTCATTATTTATATACATAAATAGAAAAATGTTTAAATCACATATTTGAGATGAAGAAAAAAAATTATAAACAGCTATTCATCAGTTGTCATTATTATTATCAATCCTCAGGCTGTTGGGCAAGATTAAAGGAGCAAAAACTATACAAATGACAGTGTAATTGGTTTAATACCAGTTTGAGGTAACACAGAATCTTGGAATCTATAAGAGGAATTTCACAGCCTCATTTAAAATAAGTTAACTGAAGCTGAATCTCTCCAACTGATTTGAATTTTTATCAAAATCCATTAAATCACTCAGTGCCTTTAAATTTCTGTAACAGTCATGCTTCAAACACATAGTTCCCTTTTCTAAAATAAAACCAATTATCTTCTTTGGTACTCTTGTCCCTCAGCAATTCTAAGAAAAAATATATTCAGAAATGAAAACTTATGAGTCAGAGATTCTCCATTAATTTTACCGTAACTCTGTTAAACACATATATTTCTGGAACCAAAGCTTATATGTCCAGGTCACATAAACTTGCCTATTTGCAATCATTAAAACCACACCACTTATTCAGAATATGGTAAGCTCTTTCAAGAGGCTCTTAAGCTTACAATTGTTTACAAATGGTTCAGAGATCCGGTCTAAAGTTTGTCCACCATCCATTTATGACAGAATGTTTACAATGTATTAATTGCTGGCACCACTCAGAAAACTGTATTAATGGATACCAGCATAAAAAATGGCAGATGACACAGAGCATTTAAGGCCAATGATGTTACAAGACAACTGATGCATTTACAATGCTATAATGCTGCACAATTTTGGCTTATAATTCATAACAAAAACTGTTCCTATTATTAACCTTTCCCATTCAGCATCAAGGGGAAGCAATTAGATATAAAAAATATTAATGGACCAATGAAAATTGTATGCTTAGAATTTTTAGAATTGTCTTTGACCTGAAATCAAAGCTTGTTAGAAAAATGACATTCTGGCTTCTTAGAAGAAAAAGAAGTTAAGATTGTATTCAAACATAATTCCTCTTTTAGTTTAAAAGCCAAACCCATTTTCAACAGAAATAACAAGATACATCTGTGAATAATAAGGCAAAATTCTAGCTTAAAATGGAAAGCTAGAATTGAATAGAGCCAGGGCAATGATTCTGACTAAGCAACATGCATTATTTTGAAAATAGCTCATTTGAAACCTAATGACCAAACTATGACATTAATTAATTCTTTAGACTATCTAAATGTACACTTTGTGTATTCTATTATTAAAAGGCCTGTTTTCTTGTTTACTATAGAAAATAAAATGTATGTTGCATTCTATCTCAGCTTTCTATAAATTTATAGGTTCAATATAGACCCAATAGTCCAAAATTAAAGTTTCAATATTTTCCTCACCCAAACCTAAGGGAAATCCAATAAAAGCAAAATCAAAATCTCAAATGTTATCTTGAAAGATAAATACTGTTCACTATCAAGTTCATAATAAAATTGTAGTTTACTGAGAGCATAAAGTAAATTAATTGGACTCAATTACACATGGGATACTGGAGAGAAAAAATGGATTTAAGTGCATACTGGACATTCAGCATAACTTTGATAGTACTGAACAAAACAGTATTTCATTCAACCCTCTTATTCTTTCCAAAAAAATACTCTTATCGCACTAAAATCTCTAAAAGCAGCTCAGAAATATGCCTGCATGTTGCAAATCCAAATAATGTAACAAAATTACATTATTTTCAAACTCAATAATCAGCTTTAAATATGTATTGAGTCTATTAACAATTCAAAAAATATTTTAACTTACTTTGTGAGTATATTTATGCCACAAAATAAAATAATATTTTCCCATAGCAGAATTACTTTTCATTTCACCCCTCCCAAGAGCTAATGTTTTAAAAATATTTTGTCAATCATAAAATACCCAACTACAGAACCTTATAAAGTAACATTTACAATTAACTGGTACTGAAATGTAAACATTGCACAGAAAAGATTTCAGCGACCTTAGCCATTTTAATAGCTTTGCACGGTGCCAAATGCTTTAGAAAGTATTCTACTCAAGATCAGATTTTAACTCTTGTGTTACTGATATTAGCAACTCTAAAGAGCAAATATAATGTAGCACCCTGCATTACTTCTGTTTTTCAATTGATCAAAAGTATTTCTAGTTCGTAAGCCTGGATAATGAATAAATTTAGTAAATAAATAAACTCTTTTGAAGTTTTCTTTACCATCCCTGTAAAACCGAAATCAGTCTTCCTCTTCTTTGGAAGGCTGCCTATTTAATATCAAAAACTACATCATCTGTATTACAGGACCTACAAGGACCCAAAGGGGTCAAGTAAATATCCTTATATTACATTGGCCAGGTCCTCTTATCCCCACTACCTAATTTCTACATAGCTCTCTCTGAATCATCCGGCTGCTTTCTTTATACAGTCTTCAGGTTCTGACCACTCATTCAATGATAATTCAAGATGCAACAGTGCTGAATGAGAGGGAAATATGAGAGTCCTCAGAACTTTGGTCATCGTAGCATGGCCACAGTCACGGTGATCACAATTTCCAATTTTCCCTGCCAGTTTCCCACAAGCAAAGTCAATGGTGAAGCTAGCAGGAAGTTGGAAGCTGTGTTCACGTGAGGTCCTCATTTACTGACAGCAACCAGGACTGCCAGAATTCATTCATTCATTTATTTATTAAACAATTTTTATGGCCACCAAACTGACACACTGTAACTCTGGATCAAAATAAAAAATATCACATATTAAAAACATTAAATATAAAAACAAAAACAAAATAAAAAACCCATACACCTCATCTCCCATCCCTCCTCCTCCCCGGTGGCAACAATACAATCATATCATTGTCTCCATATCTGCTTGAAGTCCTCAGGCCTGCAGACAGAACCACATCTTCAGAGCCTTTCTGAAAAGTAACAACGTGGGGGGCAATTTTATCTTTGGGGGTGTTTTCCATAGGGAGGGAGCTACCACTGAGAAGGCCCTTTTTTTGGTCCCATCAGGTGGACTGTATTTCCTGAATAGATGGGACCTGCAACACGTCCTGCCTTTCTGGTAGGTTGGGTAGATATAACTGGAGAAAGGCAGTCCTTGCCATTACAATTCCAGTCCCAATTATCATCAGACTACCTGTAGGTAGGAAGGAAGTATGGGAAGGTGTATGATTGTTCCCCCTTTATATATCCATTATATTTAAAACAATTAAGATGGGAGAAAATAAAAGAGAATTTAATTATTATGATCCACTCTCTTGCATTTGACCTCCATTTTTAATTAACACCTGGAAGAGAGACTGCTCAAAGAAACTAGCTTTCTATTCATTGTTGCAAAAGAATCACTGCAAAACTTCCAGCTTTAACCTCAATCAGATAATTATTTCTCTTTTTTGTCATAGCTGGTTCTCAGTACCCACTATTCCTCATTAATATCTGACCTTCCTTTCCTGATGCTGATGTAGCTCTGGGGGTGGCAGACAAAAAAAAGGCTGCAGGGCTGTAAAACTTGCCCAACAAAAGCAAAGGCCATACAGTCTGTACCGCTGTGACATATGGAGGAGGGACCCCTGGTGATGTAAATAATTAATAGGAACGATTTAAATAAACACAATGCTGCTTATTATAGTCCTCGTATCTCTTTTCACATCCTTCTGTTTCAGTATCCATCCTGAAAATTCCAAATTAGGCAGCCTTGCAAGAATTTCCTGCAATACAAGTGTTTCTTATAGCTTTCTTACAGCTGCTGCTGTTGGGAAAAGGTGATTTCCCCTTTTGAGGAGACCTAGCTAGTCTCAAAAATCATTTGGAGAAAAAAAGGAAGACACGGTTTGGTTTTCCTAATTCTACTCTGCCTAGCCCTATTTTTTTTTTTTTTTTTGGGGGGGGGGGGGTGTTTGTCAGAAATCTCCTTCTTGCCTTGCCTTAGAATTAGATTTATGCTGGACCTTGGATATCTCTTGGAGTTTATCTTTGTTCCTGAGCATGACATCTGTTGAATAAAAAGGAAGCATTTGACAGTGCCTTCATGGACAGGTATAGCCTATCTGAAATCGAAAGAAAAGTCTTTTTAACAGTTGTCTTTAGAAGCAATCCAGGCAATGAATGTCCTGGGTCAATATATATTTTCCTTTTCCCAGCTTTGGAAGTTCTCATTTTGGGAAATTATTAGGAACTAAATAGAACTACATGATTAGGAACTAAATAAAATCCTTTGCCGCTGAATTGTATAATATTTTATCCAATCAGGAATGCAATGAACAGGCCAAGTTTTGCCTCAGGACTACTTTTATCTCCCAGAGCATGGAACAAAACGGGAAAGAAAGGTTTTGGCCATATCAAAATTCTAGGTAAGGGGAAGAGCAAGATAAATGAAAGCTTCAGAAATATTAGACCTGACTGAGTGGAACACTACACATGTCTTAGTGAAGAGAGAGTTTCCTGTATTTGTGGCTAATGATTGTCTTCATTAGACACAAGGCCTTCATGCTGGCACAAATGAAAATGTACATGCTTGCTTCCTATTGGCTGTTAAGCTGTGGTGATATGGTAATTCACTGAACTTTGGCATCTGAAAGAGCCAATCAACAAGTTTACCATGACTACATATACGACCTCATCACTTGATTATTATTCTGCTACACGCAACAGTATATATGGACAATGCCTATGAACGGCACAACAACACATTATAATGCCTTGCAAGGAGAACAGAATTACCTGTTTAAGGTAGCATGCTGAGAAGTTTTTTGGCTGCTACTCAAAAGGGAGATGGAATGTGTTTCCTATGTGTCCTCTTAATGCAACAAGACTGCATTTGCACCCTTAAACAAAGGTGTCTTTATGCATACAGTAGACATCTGTTGCTTAGACGCTTAATCCTTATTTATATCTAACCTTCCTTTGCTGATGCCTAAACTAAGCAACTTTGTGGGTGGAGGGGAAAAAAGAGGTTGCAGGGCTATAAAACTGCCCAATGAAAGCAACCTCTTCGTTACTGGAACTCATCCTGGCAGATGGAGGAGCCCCTGATGCTGTAATTAATGGGGACAGTTTAAATAAACATGCTATTTTATTTCAGTTCTGGCACCTCTTTTAATATTCTTTTGCTTTGGTATATATCCTACAACTTCTAAAATAGCCAGCAACAGAAGAATTTCAGGAAAAAAAAACCCATCCTCTTTTAAAATCATTTTTAGGGGACCTGCCTCCTTTTGCTCTGCCTCTTCTGCCATACCAAAGGGTGTACCACTTATGCCCAACGAAGAATATAAATCTGTTCTACACTAATTATGCCTTCTATGAGTTCAGTCCTATCTAACTCTGTCCATCACTGGGTGCCCTTCAACTGTGTTGGACACATTCATTTTCTTTACTCCCAGCTCCTGTTACGAACATGCCCAGCTTCGGCTTATGGTCACTCATACCTTCACAGCCTGTTGTAAACCCCTTCCTCCTTGCTTTCTAGCTGGGGTTTCCAGATAGGTGCAGCTAAAGCAGGAGACATATAATTCTGATCAACAGCTAGGAAACAATTAGTAACACATATAAATCATTTTCAACCAAATACCGAGCCACATAAGGAAAATACAGACACAATGAACTTTAAAGTAGCAGCAAAATTTTACTGGTTACAGGGTATGTTTCTTCCCATCTCCATTTATTTGATTCTGCCTTTAGCCTGGTATTGGGAACTATAGATATGCTACATAAACAGTTTACTTTCTCCCCCAACCTTTCCACAATGCAGAGAAGGGGGGAGTGTTTTTTGTAAGCAATCTCTTCTTTGCCTGATTCTTTCTTGCTGGTGGTGCAATTGCATTGTTTTCAATGTGTAGAAGAGCAAACAGCTTACTCTCTTCTAATCCTTTTCTCTCCAATCTCTCTGCTCTATAGGGAGGAGGAAGAATCAGGCAAAGGAGAGATTGCCAACAGAAATAGCTTGTTGTTTCCTCAAGAATGGAGAGAAAGGAATTTCAAGACAGTACTGAAATTTGCATAGTGCAATTGCTGCTCCCAGGCCAGGCATGAATAATACATTGCTTCTGATGTGTAGAAGAGGAATTTACTCTCTTGCAATCCCTTCCTCTCCAATCTCTATACTCTGAACAAAGGAAGAAAAAAGCCTGAGAAGTCAGGCATAAAATATGTAGTGACTGTAATGCCAATCATATAACTGAGGAATGCTATGAAGGTCATAAAAGTTCATAAATTGATTACAAAGTTGAAGGTCATAAATAAGGACTACCTGTAATTATATAGGGCACTGGTATCAAACTCATGCTGTAGTCACATAATGTATTACGACTTTTTCCCCCTTTTGCTAAACCAGAGGTGCGTATGGCCATGACATATCCAGTCTGTGAGCCTTGAGTTTGATAGCTCTGATATATGGGATTGAATGTTTCTGTCATATTGGGTCTCTTTGTCTTCTTCAGATGACCCTTCTACTTTGATCCTTAGAGATTTCCTCCTTATATTTCCTCTCCAAAAGAATTTTTTGAGAAAATTGACTTAGTCCTCTCTGCTTAAGTGCTTCATCTTTAGGTTATGGCTGCTTCACCAGTCTCACACTCCCAATGATCTTTGGCAGGTATTTGAATATATAAATATGTAATACATATGTACATATTTACATAGTCAAAAGTCCTAAACAGTGTGCCTGATATAGATATGAAAAAATATGTTCATCTGAATATTTTACATTGTTCCCTATAACAAAGCAACACCACTCAATATTACAATGTCATCTCTAGAAAAAAACAACCCTCATTTAGTTGTAGTATGGAATCACATTCTTCTGCTCAGATGAACTTTAAATGTCCAGGATGTAATATAACTATTATTTAAATCCCAGTTCATTCCATAATCCTGTTAAAGTCAAGAAGATATAAAACATGTTTTTTTGTTAGCCAATCTGATAACAATGAATCTGGATCATCAGCTAGGTAAGACAGTTACTTCTGTGTCCTGTCCAACTTAAAATCATATATGCAAATCTATGGAAAGAAAATATTTTCTCTCTCCACAGCTATAAACAGGCCTGAGCAGGTTGTTCCCTTATCAGAGACTCCTTCTTATCTTGCTTTTAATTTTTTAAAAATATGGAGTTGCCCATTCATGTTTCATTTTGCAGTTTGTGAACCAGCTGTTCTTCTGTAGATTTATAATCTTTTTAAAAAAACTGGACTACTAAATCCTTAACATAATCTGTGATCATTCCCCCCACAAATTACTAATACCTTCCTAGAGTTGCAATTCAACAGTATGAAAAGGAAAAGGGGTAGCCGAAGAAGTCTATCAGATCAAGCCAAAAGAAACAGTGATAAACAGCAGTTCCCTAAAGTTGGTGCTACCAAAAAATGTCAATTCTGGCTAGATTCTCATGAAGTGCAAAAGCCAAATTTTGTGGTTTCCTGACTTGTGCCAAGAGCATGTTATGGTGGTGTGTGAGCGCAGCCAGATTGGGCTGCAAACCACAACTTCTTTCCAATCATTCTGAGCAAAGATGTTCACTACCCCCTCTTTTCTTCCCCCACTCAGAAGCCACAAGACCTTTGTCTCCTTTTGAGAAGAGGACTCATTTCTAGAATGTCAGTTTTATAAGCAGAAAAATAAAAGGGGGGGGGGGAGGCCAGAATCAAGTCACACAAGTTATCTTTGAAAAAAAAAAGGAATCTTCTAAAGTCTGGGACAGGTCACCCCAAAGTTTTAAATATTTATAAATGCATGCTACATCTTAGGAGGGCGTTATTTAAAAACAGCAATATCCTTGGGGTTAAAAGAGAAAGAGAGAGAAAGAGAGAGAGTAAGGCTTTGAACAGCCGCAAATAAGAAAATGGTCGGCTTTAAAAAAAAAAAAGGCGGACGAAAAGGGCACCCCAGGAGTTTCTATCAAATTTATCCTCGGCTTATTCTGACGCCTTAGAGGCCCGTCTTTCGGTTTCGCTTCCAACAGAGGCTAGGGGGATTTTTGAGGGGTAGGCGGTTCAATGAATTAAGACAAAAAACCCCAAGCTGATCTCTCTCTCCCCTCTTAGAATAAAATGTCAACGACAAGCACGAACGACCGGCAACTTCCCCGCCCTTTTCCTCCTCGTTTGCCTTAAAAATAAATAAATAAAAATAAAATAAAATAACCAGAGAGAGAGAGATTATTACCCGGTAATAAATAGGTAATAAAACCTCGAAGAACACCAAAAATTCCCAACAGTTCAACCCTGGAGAGTTTTTCCCATTGAGACAGTGGGGGGTGGGGGAAAACCCCAAAAAGCCCCCCGGGAACTTTTTTTGCCTTTTGCAAAAACTGGCATCTTAAACCGGCCGTCCCGCACCAGCTCCTCCTGCAATGGTGGGCGACGTCCGCACAGAGACTTGGAGAAAACCGGACCCAAAACGGGAGCCCGGGGAACTTAACTCACCCGGGGTTTGGGGGGTGTCAGCGGAGGCTTCCTCCCAAAGCTCTCCGAGGAACGGCTCCAAGTTTTCCTCGGCTCTGTTCCCTCCCCGAGAGGAGAAAGAGGAGCCGCCGCCGCCGCTGCTGTCCTGCTCCCCGCGCGCCCGCCACTGCCGAACTCGGCCTTCAGCGAGGCTTGCAGGCTCGGTTTCTTTCGCTCGCTCGCTCTTTGGGTTCGCCTTTCCTGCTCTCACTGGTTTCCGGAGCGGGGGGGCGGGTGGTCGTGAAAAGAACAGCCGCTTCCGCACAGTGCTCCGAGCCGAGCGGGAAGCAGCAGCAAACCGTAGCCACCGCGCGCACGCGCGCTACGTCGCCAGAGAGCGGAGAGGCGCGGGCAGGCTCCTCCCCCGCCCCGCCCCCGGGAGGAGGAGCCAAACGGCCCGTTTCTGAAGTGGCTTCAGAAGGAAAGCGAGGCTCGGAAGGAAGGCTGGGCACTTAAGTCTTTTAAGAAAGGGGAGCCGTCTCGATAGGCCAAAGATCGCCTAAAATGGACAGAAGCGAAGCTTACTCGGCCACGGGCTCCTGGTTCGTAAGCTTCGCCAAACACGGAACCGTACAAAAACGGTTACAGGAACTGGGCTTGGCTAGTCTAGTGAAGAGGACCAGGGTGGTCTTCCAGTATTTGAGGGGCTGCCACAGGGAGGAAAGGGTCAAGCTATTTTCTAAAGCGCCTGTAGGCCAGACAAGGAATAATGGATGGAAACTGAACAAGGAGAGATTCAACCTGGAAATAAGGAGAAACTTTCTGACAGTGAGAACAATCAACCAATGGAACAGCTTGCCCATGAAAGTTGAGGGAGTACCATCACTTGAGCCCTTCAAGAAGAGATTGGACTGCCATTTGTCAGAAATGGTAAAGGGTCTTCTGCTTGGGCGGGGAGTTGGACTAAATGACCTACAAGGTCCCTTCCAACTCTGATTATCTGTTATCTTTAACTCCTCAGCCTTGTTGTGATCCTGAGGTGTTGCAAGATGCCTTTGATTAGGTGTGTAAGATAACTCTCTTTAAGAGAATTGGATTTGGTCATTTGAGGAATTGCTATACTGAAGGGGTCAGCTATGCAAATAAATATGTAAATAAATAGTGGAATTTATAGGCCGTCCGATTCCGAACACAGCAAGTGATAAATACACGATTGATTGGTTGTCTAGTCAAAGCCAATGGTTCAATGAGCAGCATGAAAAAATAGACGGATTTTGGAATCAAACCGAATAGCCATACTTTTTTTAAAAAAGCCGTTGCTTTTTCTATAATGACTAGAAATGTTTTATATTAAAAAATGGACATGTATCCGGAGGGGCTCAGTGGGAAAGAAAGTCCCTAGAACCACAGTTGCAAACAATTGTAATGATGAAGACAAGAAGGACCTATACGAGGTAAGAAATGGGCCAAGTCACCATGATAGCCTGGATATGTAGAGTTGAAAGTCAAAAGTTCAATTCAGAATGAGCTCAGGTTGGTGAAGGATAGCAGGAATACTTCCCAGACTGGGAATACTGGATGGGGAGGATATGACTAATAACACTAACAAGCAATGAGTATAATTAATCAATGGAACAGCTTGCCTCCAGGAGTTGTGGGTGTTCCATCACTAGAGGGTTATTTTTTTAAAATTTAAAAAGACTGGTTAGTAAGTAAGTTAGTAAGTAAGTCTTTATTGATTAGCCTTTGGGCCAGGACTACTAGACCTCCAAGGTCCTTCCAATCCTATGATTATATGTTCTATGACAAGAGTCTTCAAACTTGGCAAGTTTAAGACTTGTGGACTTCAACTCCCAGAATTCCTGAGCTAACATGACTGGAGGAAGAATTCTGGGATTTGAAGTCACAAGTCTTAAAGCTGTCAAGTTTGAAGAGCCCTTGTTCCAGGGGTGGGATTCTACCAGTTCGCACCTATTCGGTAGAACCGGTTGTTAACATTCTAAGCAGTTTGGAGAACCGGTTGTTAGAAAAAATTACTGGCCTAATCCTGTAAGGAAGGAAACATTCTGGTGTTGCTTACAGAAACTGCCTCTCCGTTAACCTTTATTACATTCTTGGCAGGACTAGACTTCCTGTCTCAGGAACATTTCTGGAGTTTTTTTTCCCCTCCTTTGCTTGTACTTTGCTTATGTGGAGTGACCATTTAAAGTTACAATGGCACTGAAAAAAGTGACTTATGACCATTTTTCACACTTACAACTATTGCAGCATCCCCAGTCATGAGAGGCCAGGCAAGGAGATGCATGTCTCAATGTGAGTGATATTGAGTTGGCCACACCCAGCCAATAACATGATCACCAAGCCATGTCCACCCAGTCACATGACTACCAAGCCACGCCCACCAACTAAGCCACGTCCACAGAAGCAGTTGTTAAAAAAATTGAATCGCACCCCTGCCTTGTTCTATGACTTCTGCTACAAAGCCAAGGAAGATTCCCCAGGCCTCTTTCTGTTTTAAGTACAGTAAAAAAGATTTGTTCTTCCAAAAATAGTAGAACGCTGAAGGAACAGAAAGAACTTATTACTCCTAAACTGGGAATAAGCAGGAAGTACCGTTTCCCCAATATAAAAGAACAACTCTGCAATTATCTCAAGTTCAGGTAGATCCAGGGAAAAGAAGCTTTATTTTAGGATTCCTTTTAACTTTAAGAAACTTTAATGAAAAAGTTTAACTTTAAGAAATTAACTTTTTAGACTTTTCAGAAATTAACTTTAAGAAAAAGTAAATGTTTTAGGCAGAAGGTATATTAATTTTATTTAGTCTGAGGTGTTTAAGTCCAATCTTTTATATCTCTATGCAAGTTCAGTGATTTGAGACCACCAGCATATCATCTTAGCTTGGCCCTGCTTACCAGAAAAATACTAAGAACAACAAAGAGGATTTCTTTACATATGTATTAATACATATTAATGGAAAATTATCAATGTGGCTAATGCTTGATGAAAAAAAGCTAGAGTTGCTTAATTCTTAATTTTCTCCCCAAGAGAGATAACCTTGAGGTTCATAGAAATGTGATAAGGAAATCCCATTTACTTTGTGTTTAAATGTCCAGGGTCAGATGAACTGTATACCAAGGTTATTGTCAGCCCGCCCAGGCAAACCAGACAGGAAGCAGAACTAGAAGAGCTAATTCTACTTTTTTTTAGGCTACATTAACAGAATGTTGCAAGTCTGGAAGGACAAATTTCCCGCCACCACTTTTAACTGCTTTATCCATCAGGAGGGTCCTTTCCTAACTTTCTAAGAGAGTTCCAGCCTTTCTTCTCTAGTTGTCTCTTCCTTCCTTTCCTCAAGGTCATCCACCCATTCCATTACAGATATGAAAGGTGTATCCATCCTTTATGTTTTCTTTGATACTGGAGACAGAGAACTGTGTTAATAGTCCCCAAAATCAGAAGGGGTAGCAACTTTCGTAGAAAAAAAATATGGAAAGGCATAAACTTTCATTAGTAAGAAAAAACAACTAAGTAAGTTAGCAAATATTATTGATCACATCGCAGGAAAAAAAACCTGCTTTATTCTGTGATGATTAGTCTTCCACTTCAAGTATGGCATGCAATCATGGACACCAAATTTCAGTATTTAGAAAGACACGTTCTAATTAAACTTTATAAAAATGTCCCTGTTACATGAACAGCTTCTCAGTGGAACCAGTTGCCAAAAGAAGTGGTGGGGACTGCTTCAGCCATTGACTTAAAGTGAGAAATAGACAAATCATCCACTAAAGTGCTTTAATTTGGATTTCTGCCTTGAGCATTGGAGATGACTTAAATAGACTTGTATAGACTTAAATAGACATGCAACCACAAAAATAATCGTAAGATTTGACTTTTTTTTTCAGGAACAAATCTGCAAACTCTTTAAAAATGAGTTTTTCTGATAAAAAATAATGAGTAATCATTCTGAAATTTATTGGGGAACATGGAGGAGAAAACAGTTCTTTCTTGGCCTGAAATGAGTAAAGTTTACACAATATTCTCCTAATGTAATGTGCAAAACGTTCCAGCCCATATCCTATTTTTTCACAAGTTTTGAACATCACGATGCTTCAATAGCTTTGAAATATTGGAATCAGCCTGAGAATTCATGCATGGAGTCATGTCTCTCAAAGCTGTTACCTGTTCTAGCCCTTGTTTATTAACAGATGTTTTCCTTTACTCGGAACAGAATGGAAAGATACAGTACTTGGATGCCTTCTGTTTGCAGTGTAATCCAGTGTAAGCTTCAACAGAGGGAAAATAAGATGTTCTGAACAGATGGATATTGTTAGCAAGGGAATGAGAATGTTTCCCTTGAAGGTTAAATCAAACGCATTCAGGAAGAAATCACTATGTGTTCCTTTAGTGCCAGGGAAATTGTACCAACTGTACTAAGAGGTACAGCTAAAATACATTTTCTCTGTGTACTTAAAAAAAACCTGGGTTAAATATCAGCACAAGATAGATATATATTAAATGTGCTGGAGTAGGACAGAAAGGAACATTGGGGAGCAATTAACTATATTATAGTATGAGTCATTCATGAAGGAAATATTTTTCCTTATTATAAAGACATGGTGTTTTTGTGCCCCTCTTTTTTCTGTTTTACTATACATTCTCTGCAATATGCTGTAACATGGCATTTCTAAAAGAAAATGTTAAGTACAATACAATGTTGAGAGCTAGATAGAGATAAAATATTAACGCTTGAGCCTAAAATGTCTGGAATCTAGTACAGGAACAGAAAAGGCTCCAGGATGAATGGGAAGAAGTAAACAAAAACCAACAAATCCAAGAATTACAAAGTTTGAAGTTTTCTCATCCTGCCTGAGGAGTTTACCCTCAGAGTCAGCTCAGCATTGGAATGGAAAGAGTTGCTTAGTTTGCAACATATATTTATTATATTTATTTATTTTTTGAATTTATATGTTGCCCATCTCACAAACTGAAACAACTCTGGGCAGCTTTATCATCTGACATACTCCTTGGGTTAGCCCATCCCTTAGTACACAACCGGGGTAGGCAACTACAGGTAGTCCTTGACTTATGACCACAATTGAGCTCAAAATTTCCACTGCTAAGCAGCACAGCTAAGTGAGTTGTGCTCACTTTTATGACTCAGAAGGGGATCGCATGATCCCTGGATGCTGCAACCATCAAATACATGCCAGCTGCCAAGCATCCAAATTTTGATCATGTGATCCTGGGGATGCTACAAGGATCATGTGAAAAATGATCATTGGTCACTTTTTTTAGTGCCGTTGTAACTTTGAATTGTCACTAGACAAATGGTTGTAAACCGAGGACTACCTGTACAGCAACTTTACAGCCTGTTGGAGTTCAATTCCCAAAATTTTTGAGCCAGCCATGCTGCAGGTTGATCAAAGATACAATGACAGTGAAAAAAAACTGACTTACAAGTCCTCACACTTACAACTGTTGACAATCACTTAATAAAAATTAAAGCACTTGACAACTGGCATGTATTTAAAAGGGTTGCAGCATCCCCAGGTCACAAAATCATCATTTCCAAGCTTCCCAGCCAATATTTGACAAGCAAAGTTAATGGGGGGAGCTGGATTCATTTAATGACTGCATGATGCACTTAACACAAAAAAATTGCAAAAAGATTAAAAAATAATAATCAGGCGTGATTCATGTAACAACCGCCTTGTTTAGCAAAGGAAATTTTGATCCCAGTTATGGTTGTAAAATCAAGGACTACTGTACCAATTTAATTAAATTAGAATGTTGTGTATACTGCAAACTATTGCAGAATAGAAAGATTGGCAAAATGTATTTGATTCCAATGCATGAAACTACTAGATTAACCCAAAAGAGAAGAATTCAAAGAAACATAAGGAGGGAGGGAGAGATCTCTCTGGCACAAGGTATGGTTTATCTTTTTTCTCCTCATAATCATACACTCATAGGATTCATGTGATCCTAAATTGTAACATGATTATTTTACTTTGTCTTACCTGTTGTATGATCTTAAATCTTGTAGCTTACTCAATTAACTATGGCTTACAGCAATGTATGAGTGATATACTTTTGTCAAATTATTACTTGTTCTTGTACAAAACTATGTAAATGTATTTTGTCTGTCTTTAAGGAAAGAGAATAAATTGCAGCTGGGGCAGTTAATCAGCAAATGATACTGGGAAAAGGATTAAAGTGTCCTCATTCGTGTCATTGTCCCATTGGAATTTGTTTCATATGGCTGAAGAATTGACTAAATCACATTTGGCTGAGTTTGCACAACACATAAATATAGCCCTAAATTAGAGAAGACAATTGTTGGGTGCACGTGACTGCCAGCCTTGTATTTGCATCTTCCAAAACATGCTCCCCAAATTGGAAGCAAAGCACTGATTTAGGAAAATGTGATATTTTTTCCCCACTCTTTGGGTGAGTATAAAGGCTCAAGCCCATTGTCAACAATCTGAAAAACTGACCTTTGTCCAATGTTGAATTCAGAAATCTAAAATTAAACAACTTACTTTATGGCTAAGCACACTGAGCGACGGGCCATTGTTTATTCAGAGATCTTTCTTTGGTAGTTAAAGCAGTTGCTCCATATTTAGTAAAGGGAACAGTAACCAGGAGAAAAAGTCAAGTATCAGAGCTCGAGACATGAAAGTTTAGATCCCTGTTGCTTCTGCCTCAACTGAGACAGAAAAATTGTGGCTGTCTACCATACTGAAGTCAGTCAACCTTTTAGCCTAGCATATTGTACAAATCCAGTCCTTGGTGGCTATTTTAGGATTCAATATGTAATTCAAACCAAGAAAACTGGGTTGAGTAAATAAAATTAAGTTGACCATGAGTGAGGACATCACGTGGATCCAGTCAAATATTTAAAATGTGCCTCATTCTTCGTTTGCATCTCTGGCAACCAACAGCTTTGTTCCAAATAGTTATCCAAGATACCGGTAACTATTATGGTGTAGTTACTGAAGTGTTAAATTAGTTCTGTGGAGAGCCAGGTTCAGGTCTTTTTTCAGTTGTAGAAATGCACCACAAACCTTTGAGTCAAACAAGCATTCTCACCTAGGTTTACTCGCATGATAAAATTAGGAGAGATCTTCATGTGAGGCACCTTGAGCTTTTAGAGAAAAGCTAGGAGATAAATTAATAATGTCAGCATCCATGGGGAAGTAAAAAAAAAAAGACAAGAGGACAAACATGATAAATGCAGCCAAAACTCTGTCACTTTGTATGTATATAATGTCACTGTCAAATAAATTGGGAGGAACAAACTGATAAACTTGAGAGGAACAAACAGAATTACAAGATATAGCTTGACCATGAAGCAATTATTTTATTAGATTTTTATTTTGCTTTTATTATTTTATAAGTCAGGCAAGGCAGCAAGCATACCTACTCCTTCCCCCTCCTACTTTCCTCACAGCAACAACCTTGGTAGTTGGGCTGAGATTGATTGGTGAAAGGTCACCCAGCTGGCTTTCAGGGACTAAAAGTCACAACTCACTGGTTTTCTAGGCCAAAACCTTAACCACTGCACCAATTATCATGCTAGGCTAGGGCGTGTATAGCAATAGCAATTAGACTTATATACCGCTTCACAGTGCTTTACACCCCTCTCTAGGTGGTTTACAGAGTCAGCATATTGCCCCCCAAAATCTGGGTCCTCATTTTACCCACCTCAGAAAGATGGAAGGCTGAGTCAACCTTGAGCCTGGTGGGATTCTAACTGCCAAACTGCAGGCAACTGGCTTTCAGCAGAAGTAATTTGCAGTACTGCGCTCTAGCCACTGCCACCGAGGCTCTCACAGTATACATGTGCCCTTCAGTGTTAACCTCACAAGAGATAGTAATATCTAGCCACACTTGAGTAATCTGAAAAAAAAAAGGATCACATTTGAAGGAACACCAAATATGGCAGTAGTGAACTACTTCTGTATTGTTGGCAGGAAAAAAAAAACATGTAGTCCCAGAAATCAAACTTAATTCAAGGAAGATGTACCTTTTCAGATCTATGTTACCAGTGGACACTCTGATGGAGGTCAATAAAGAGCATTAACCTTTAACCTCAAGATTCATCTCTTCTGGCTTAAACCAGAGGTGTCAAACTCACGGCACTGTCACGTGATGTATTGGGACAATTTTCCTTTCGCTAAACCGGGCGTGGGCGTGGCCAGTATGTGACACATCTGGCCCGTAGGCCAGGAGTTTGACATCCGTGGCTTAAACAAGGCAATTCAATGCTTTACTACATGGCACCACTGTCCTTCTGGATTAATTCCCATTATTCTCTTTCATTTAGAGGGCTGCAGGAACTCTTCCAATTCAGTGGCTATTCTAAACAGCTATCATTATTACTTTGGGTTGTACTGTGTTAACTTTACTGGTGAAATTATTTTTTAATTGAAAAACAAAACCAATTTGAATAGTGTATGCCTCTACTTGCACTCAGTTAGTTTACTGTATATATGTAAATAAATCTTAAAAATGCATGTCCCTCTCCATTCCAAAGCAGTCAAGGTGTAATACCTATACATCTGAACTATTGTGATTTTGAACCTGAGAGTGGTTTAAGAAAGCTAAAATTAGCCTGATGGAAGTATTACTCTTCATCACATATGTACTAATTTATCTTGTCTCGGTTATTTCTGGTTAAACTGGATTATAAATGAGCAAACCTGTACATTTTTGCAGAATCAGCAGATACCATTTTGTCAATTTTGTATCACCTTGTAGTGCCTTGCTAAAATCACCTACCTTGTGTCACCAGCAGACATCATAAAAAGGATTAAAACATAGACATTAGTTGAGTCTGCTGAGTAGACAATAAAGAAAAAACTTATTCTGTTTCTCTAGTCCAGAAGTCTCCAACCTTGGCAACTTTAAGACTTGTGGACTTCAACTCCCAGAATTCCTCAGCTAGCTTTGGGAGTTGAAGTCCACAAGTCTTAAAGTTGCCAAGGTTGGAAACCCCTGCTCTAGTCTCTCTAAGGTACATCTGAGAGCCCGTCATGTACAGGTAGTTCTCAAATTCAACCTTTTGCCTGAATTTACAACAGCACTGGAAAAAGTGACTTACGATTATTTTTCCCACTTTTGATTGTTGAAGCATCCTCGTGGGTTCAGAACATTTGACAACTGATGATTGCAGTATCCCAGGGTCATGTGATCACCTTTTGTGACCTTCTGACAAGCAAAGTCAGTGAGGAAGTTGGGTTCCCTTAACAATTGCAGTGATTCACTTCAATGAGGCAAGAAAGGCTGTAAAATCGGCAAAACTCACTTTACAGCTGTCTTGGTTAGCAATGGAAATTTGGGGCTTAATTATGGATCTAAGACGAGGACTACCAATCCACACCCAACCCTGTTGACTGAACAGCTTTATTCTTTTTTTAAAAGGCGGGGATAGAATTAGAACTTCAGGGAATAAGGTTTGTTGCGAGTGGGAATTTTTCATTCCCTGAATTTTCCAGAAGCTGGAAAAGTCCAAGTCATTAAGGGAAGAACATTTAATTTAGGAAAGTTTTATTCCTGTAGAAACAGTAAAAAAAAAAAAATAGCAATGGACATGTATTACATTTTGTATTCCCATCTTTTTATTTTTTATTTTGTGTTAATCTCAAGTTCTTTATTTTTGTGCACAAGTGAGGGAACTGGATGTTATTTCAGCTTTTATTCATACTTCAGGATAGGTAGAGTATAAGAAAATGGCTTTTCTTTAGAACATGCTTGTGCTTTATAATGATAATCTCCAGTATGAGAGATTGTAGTAGGGAGGATGGAAAGGAATATAAAAGAGCAGATACAAACAATTAAAAAGAATGCATGAATCAGTTGAAAAGTTATCTTCCAGGTAGAAAATTGGGTTTCAAATCATTCACAGATACACAAGAATTTTGCTTGCATGATAGTTAGCAGAAAAACACCATCCTTTCTATAAGATTTCCATAAACCAATTGCTCATTCAGAATTACTTCCAGATACAGAAAATTGAAGTTGCTATACCATGAAATCAATACACTTCTGCATCAACTGTCACTATATCTGACTAAGAAAAAAAAAAAGGACAAGTAGTTTTAGCATCCATTTACTCAGAATAAAAGGCTAAATCTCTGAACAGAGATTTAGATTTCACTCTAAGGTCAAGAAAGAAAATCTATAGAAAAGAGCTCTTCTCCATGGAGAGCTGTTTTACAAGTCAATCATCTTCAAAAGCTTTCCTTTTTGAAAAAAGCCCGATAACAAAACATCCAGCTTAATTTAACGCATACTAAAGAACTTCCTTGGAAAAATTCAATTGTAATTTTAAGACTATGGCACAAATTTGTTTATCACTGCATCTGATTTTAATGAGATTTTAGCTCTTTCTACAATAAAAGGAAAAAATAAGAGATGTAGATTGTATTTCCAACTCTAAAACTAATCATAAATGTCTAGAAGTATCTTCAATAAATGTAATCTTCAACATGTACTTCAAGTCCATAATGGAGTCTCAAACTTGTCTTTCAAAGGGATTAAAATGGCAATAACTACTGCTTTAATAAGTGAAATTCAGTCACGCACAAAATCCACATACTCTTCCTGAGTAAAACATGTGCATGAAAGTATATCAATAGAAATGTTAATTTTTGTCCTTTTTAATTGAAGTCCATGAGCAAAGTATCATCTTACTGTTTTGCTAAGATTAGAAAATCCAATGCCAACACAGGTCATTAAGACTTTTTCACCTCCCTTTCGTTCATCTTCAAATGGTTTGGTTTCAATTTTAAACATAACCTGGAAATAACTTTTCAAATGTCGCAGGAATTCAATTCTAAAAGAAAAGGAAAAACAACTGTAAGTATAATTTTCTTTTTCTAAATTGTAGTCAACACAAACAACATCTGCATTTCAAAAGAAAGTACCTGTTCATGAACAACGTTTACCTGATTATTTGTAAAATACATTACTTTTCCATTGTCAAATGTTATAATAAGTTTAAAAAAACATAGGTAAGCAAAACTGCATATCTCCAAAGTAAAGTTTCCAATTAATTAAGACAAAAGACAGGTGAAGCTAAAAAGCATTTATGATTAATATTTGGAGATTTAAAAAAAACTGCATGGAATTTTAACATTTCCAAAAATATTATTTGGCGAAGTTGGCTTCATAAGCTTATTACCAGTTTAAAAAGATTTTATTATTATGCAGAATGTCTACACATTCCTATATTACTGATGGACTACTATCCATCAAAGAGGCATACAAGTTCTTCCTCTCCTTGCTCTATCTCAAAAACTCCTACTTAACTCTCAAAAGCATGTAACAATGCCCAGCAGTAATTTCATAGTATAACCCATCTCATTGTGATGGCACTATCATTCTTCAGTTATCACAGTACTGTACCTTTCATACATACAGCACCGGTACCATGATAACCGAAAAAGGACAGTTCACAGTCTAGTTGCATTAACATTATTCCACTGAAGTACCCCAGATCATCTGCAAGCTGAAACGAACCCCATTTTTCCTTCTCAAAGTCCCAGGTGACAAAGCATGTGCAAATCCTCATACTTATATCACTTTCTCCTAATTCTATTTCTACAAATGAGACACTTAAAAAAAGATATACACAGAAACATGATAGTCACACTACAGTAAGAAGAAAAACTGGAGTCATATGAAGGCCAGCCAATACCAACTAACAGGCAGCTGTGATTTCACATTGTTGTGTTATAATAACAACTATCCTGCCTTTATTTTATACATTTCAAGGCAACATATTTAACTGGTATCCCGCCTTTACTACTTTATTTTACAAATAACTCCAGTCAGCATATACATATACATACTACTACTACCTGCTTATTTTCCCTTCAACTAAATTCCCATGAGGTGAGTTGGACTGTGAGGAAATGATTGGCCCAAAGTCACTTGGCTGGTTTCTACGCCTAAGGAAGGACAAGAACTCACATGCTCCTTGAAGATTGTCCAATGTCCTTACCACTTACACCAAACTGGCTCTCAGATCCAATAGAATGGATCTGTTTCTCCTGAACACTGACTAGAACATGCTGAAAATTATGACATGAACATCTGTTTCAAAATACGTTCTATTCAATGTGATTGCTATCAAAATTGCAAGCCAGGGAGTTACTCCGGTAACAGACACTTTACAAAATAACATGTTACCGTACGTATATAATTCATGTTGGCCTGTGTCTATATGACCAGATGCAATCTGTCTCTGCAAGCTTCATTAGCTTGATTCATAGCGAACTGATAAAGAAAGTTATTTGATGGCATTATATAAACAGTAATAACATACTGCATGGCATGTTTAAACATAGCATAAGTGGCTCTTTTGGCAGCTATTAACTGTTCCAAGTAGCAACCATTAAATGGCTTCCTGTCACTACAGTTGACAAACTGAGCAAGAATAATTTGTCCTGGGTGTGGATGAGAAAACTTACGTGTAAGGTGATAATGGTCCTAGAAGGACTTTGGAGACATCTTGCTGCCCAAGAGTCATAAGAAGTAGAATGAGGCTTTGGTTTATGGAGTCCACGCAGCCTCCCTGCAAAGGAAATGCTTTAATCATTAAGCTTTCTGGTAGCCACAACTATAGATAAAGAGAGGAAAGGAAACTGGGAGAAAGCAAAGGGGAACTCTGCTCTTACATTTCAAAAGTCAAAAAATAAATTATTTTCATAAATCCTATTGCACAGTAGCATATTCAAAATTATACCAGAGATTTCTACATAAATAATCCAACTGTTTCCCAAAATTGAAAATGTGACACACTCTTATCTCTCAGTGCTGTGCAGTGTGCAGGAGGCACATGGTAATCTATTTCACAAGGACAGCTTATTCCATGGAGCCCATCTCAGTCTGGGTGCATGTGAAATACAAAACAAACAAAATCAGAAACTGAAGCACCCTCACAGTCACATGATTAAAACTCTGGTGCTTGGCCAGGGGCAGTTTGACTATCTCCTCCTCTTTCCATCTCTGCTCATTTGGCCATCTTGGATCATTCTGATGCTGCCACTTCCGCAGAAGCATTAGGCCTGAAGGAGAGGCCTGGGGTCTTCAGCAGTCTCATTCAACTACCGCCCCTCCTACCTGGGACCCTACCCTAACTTCAGTGCCGCCACCTCCAGCCCCACACTATGGCCAGACTTCTCAGAGGCCCCCACCACCTATGCTCCATAGGCCCTGTCACCTCCACTTGACCTTCACTGTCTTCTGCTGTTGACAAGGCATACCTGGCCTGGCCCCATTCAAGGTGGGTACTGGTCATACCAGGCCTTCTTCTTGAAACTGCACGAACCTTCTCCAAATCACACATGGCCTTCTTGCAATGCTTCTGAGGCCTGCCAAAACATCCTGAGAAGGATATACACAATTTGTGGAGGGATGGGCTTGACTAGCAGTTGCTTTGCATAGGGTCAAGCTGGGCATGTCTTGCCAGAAGTGGGAGGAAGACAGTGAAAATCAGCTGGGCTTAGCATGGCCCACTGTACATAGGGCAGTGGCAGCTGGGGCATGCTGTGTTGATTGATCATAGCACGGGGCTTGAGGGGGCACTCCTTGGGCTGAAGTAGAGGCCTGGGGTGGGGAATGGCTGGCTGAGAAAGCTGAAGACCTCAGTGTTGCTGATGCCACCACTGCCAAGGAATGCCACTATGCTGGGTAGCCAAAGGAGCAGATTTTGAGAGGAGGAGCGGAATAGGCAAGCTGGAAGAATTCAAGAGGAGCAGTTCCTTATCTTACCAGGGCTCAGAATTGGGAGGGACCAAGCTAGGAATGACTTTGATGAAGTGGATCCTTGCCCAATGACTGGTGGAACCTGGTTAATAGGACTTCCTTCACTAAGTGATGAATTCATGTGACATCACTCTTTGCAACTGCCTCACTTAGCAATGGAAATTCCTGTCCCAATCACCATTGTAACTTGAGGACCATCTTTATAGACTACTTCCAGTTACTAACCAAAAGAAAGGTGCATTTTATTTGTTGTATTTGGGGGAAAAAAAACTTTTTTATATAACTGCGTCACTGCCTAGAGAATTGAAAGCTTATGTTGTAATAAAATATGGGCATAATTAAAATGCCCATTGTAACTAAATTACATAAACGTAAATATGCACAGAACTAAAATGCATAGTTCTGCATTTGAAGGAGGCATTAGCACAGGCTTCCTCAGCTTGATGCCAGGCTTTCCAACCAGCATGGATGAACTCATGAATGAATGTGAGCTTCTAAAAGAGTCTTCCCATCTCTGGTGCCTTCTAGATATTTTGGGATCACCAGGTCCAGATGGCCAGAATTCTGGAAGCTCAGATTCCAACTTATATGGAAGGCACCAGGTGTGGGGATAGACTAGCAATTCTTTTTCGGAAGAGCCTTAGAAGCAGCTACTTACTCGGTGGATCTCTTCAAGGAGTAACTTTGCACAGTTTACACCAAGGTCTTCTGGAAGTACAGCAGCACCCTGGCCCTGGGGATTGGAGGCCAGTTCAGCACTAAGGAAAGTCCCATTTGTAGTCTCAGCCACAAGAAACAGACCAAAGCCAGGAGATCTGAAAGAAAGATGGGTACAGAGGAGAAATTGAGGACTAAGTTTTGGAGGGAAGGGGATGTATTTACTTTTAAATCTTTGACAAAAATGTCCAAACTTTGACAGCCAAGGTGGTTTCTTTATCACGCACAAGTATTTAAAAATACACGATAGTCAATCCAAACACCCATCATAAATTTGATGTCATTTATTTTTCTTATTATCTAGGAACATAACAAGCAGCCTACCACTACCAACAAGCAAATGGCCCACTAATCCAGCAATTACTACTCTGACCAGCAATAGCTTTCCAAGAAGCCTAACAAAGGGGATCTCTCAGTCCCTGCTGCCAGCCCCTTTTAAATCAGGATCAAGTCAATGATTTCTGTGGGCAATTCACTTGCTCAACCACCCAATGGTTGACTTACAAATGATGAGGGAGTCAAAGGAAATCCTTTCCTAGAAGTTTTGAAAACAGGTGGGGGCCAGCAGCTCTAATCAGGTCTATGATGTCAGAAGGATGGGAGAGAGCTTGCTAACAGGTTCAAAAAAGAGAGGGCAAGCTCTCTTTCTCCAAAGAGGTTATCTTAGGTAGTTATTCCAAAATGAGCTTATATGACCTAATGGGTAAGTAATTAAAAGTTGAATGGACTAAAATAGGCAGAAGCCATCCGTGGCTACATGAAGTTCTTCTTTGGCATCCACAAAGAATTCCTAGATTGTATTGCTGATAACCCTTGATAGCAATAAATACTATTAGATAGTATTGTGATCGCATTAATATAAACCTTCAAAAGAATTATCTGAAAACTTACTTTCCAGAGCTGGTCCCTTTCATATGATCTGTATGAATGTAGATATCTGGTAAGAATTTATTCAAGATGCTCCTGGCAGAATCCACCATTCGATTTGCTATCTGGGGGGACACCCTGACCGAATAGCTGGTTTAGGAAGCTAAGGAAATGGTTCTGAATACATTTGAAAACAAAAAAAGGGTCAAGCACCAAAAGAGGGCCTCTGGTGCATTTCCTTCATGAATACATGCACAATACACATTTGAATATTTTGCAACCACGAAAAGCAAAACAGAGAATGCAAACTGTAAACCAAACTATGCATGTACTACATATACCAATGTTCTTCTGGTTCAAAAGTTCATACCAAATCCATTTGACTATGATATTAACCTTGTAGAAAGCTAGAGTGATGTAATATTGAATTCCAGACAAATTGCCAACTTCAAAGCAGCCAACTCAACATGGAAAAAGTGGTGGCAACTCCTCACCTGGCTTTGAAGTTGAGGAGATGGCTTGTGTGATTTAATGTTAACCAATGATTTAATGTTAATAACAACCACCAGAAATCAGACGGTAGTTACCCCCATCCCTTGCAAATAATACCTGAACCTAGCTCCAGTATTGACATTATTTGTGAGAGATAAAGTTGGAAGAATGAAAATCACACAGGAATCTATTTTATATAACTAATAAAAGTACTGTACTCTATCTTCATGTATTCTGCTCTGGTGAGTTTCACAACTGCATTATCTCTTTCTTATTTTGTCATGCTATCATGATTGTTTTATTAGTATCAGATACCAGTAAAAAAACCTCAGCCATAGTTAATTTACTGATATTAATCCAATTAAACAAGGAATTTAGATATGAATGGACTCATGAGGAATTAAGTGCTTGCATGGTCTAGCATTGTTTTAGGATTTTGTTCCACAGCTGAGGAAAAATACTGTAAGGAACCCATCTGAATTCCACCTGCTCACTGTATGTTATGAAAGTGAATATTTTGCTAGAAAGTTCTGGCTACTTATTCACAGCTCAGTTATTGATGTCTTTGTACTTCACATCCATCATGTGCAGAGTCATATCTAATACTGCAAAGCATCCTGCTCTAGCCTATCATTTGCTTAATTGTATAAAGTACAATTGGTTGAACCTGCATGATATGCTAAGCCATAAATTATGGCTCTCAGAAAGCATCAGTTGGGCTCCTATAACACGATAAGCTAAAACAGAGAAAATCACATTTTATAAATTGTGTTTTCATTCCATCTTTTCTGGGAAACTTAATTCCTTCCCTAAACCTATCCCCCCTCCCCAATATCAGCAACCCAAAGAAAAGATTGATCCAAAGTCAGTCAGTGACTTCCAGAGTAACACCTTAACCAATCACATTATATTGATCCAGTGTGACGTGTGAACTCAGTAATTGATCTCAGCAGGGATTACTTATATGTTAAGTCGGGCATGTCCAATTTGGGTTGCCTGGGTCACACTGAGTGAATAGGAATTGTCTTGGGACACATATAAAATATATAATAAATGTATATAATGAACTTCTTTTATTTAGTTAGTTAGTTTGTATTTTTATTACAATCTTGTGGGGTTGCATCCTAACTATCCAGGGCCACATGCAGGGCCGCAGGTTGAACATGTCTGCATTAAATGGATATAGAACTAAAAACTGAATCTTTGAATGAAAAGACTGGTCTAGAATTCTCTTCAGATACGTTCAAAGAAGGATACGCCATACCTCTGATACGCTTAATTTTACCAGGGTCAATGTATTGAATAGGTTTTAATACTTTCTTCACAGGACAAGAAAAGATCACTTCCCCTCCTCCTTTGGGGGGCATACCTCGCCTTATTATCTGAGAACAATAAAAAAGACCTTGGTTGTCAAAAATCCAGAGGACTGATAACATTCTAATAAATTAATGCAGCTGCCAAAATGAAGAGGAAGAAGATGAGGTACAGATACTATGGACAAATATGAACTCATAGAAATTAATTTTATAAAGACATTCCTTAAGTGCAGTGAAGTTTCGTTCAATAGCAAATTCTTACCTTCAATTCTAATTCTTCACCATCAATTCCAAATCTTTTCAACAAAGGTAGAGCAGTTGCCTTCAGAACATCCACCTGATTCATTACAAAATCTTCTTTTATTAAATGAGAACACTTTCAATATTGAAGCAACAAGAAATTAAGTCCATTATGAAAAAAATCAAGTTTGCACATTAACTGACAAGTTTTTAAAAAGCCAAAATCATATATTAGCAACCAATAAATTATATCAAGAATATCACTCAATTCAGATACATAAACTAGCTACTAATCGATTCTTGTTTCACAGGCACTGAATGCCACTCATAGCCCAATGTTTCTAGGAAAACATTTCTATGAAAGAAAGTGAAATTATTCTTGTAGCACATTCATATAATGTGTAGTTCTTGCTGCTCTCTGAGCTTGATAGCTTTCTGCAGGCATTTCATTACCCAACTAAGTAACATCATCAGTGCTATGAGGGACTGAGGTTTGCTATCTGTTTATATGCTAGTGATTTGCCCCGTCATGTTGATGGGATTACAGTTTTGTTCTGAATAGTTCCTTGGACAATTCTTCCCACCAACACTGATAGGGCAAGTCAGTGGGGATAAATATTTTGGCATTCATTTACAATCATTTTATCCAACAACACTGAACACTCCATTCTGCACAATCAACTAATCAAGCAGATATTGGAAAGGAGAGTCAACTGGCCAAAAAGGAAACTCTAATTGGTCCACATCCATTTTTATAAACGGTTAAAAGGAGATGGGATATAGTTTGCACCACTTTTCTCCTTCTCATCTGTTTTATCCGAAATGTAAGAAGAGTAAAAGTGCAGATATATTCAGATGGTCCAACCGGTAGAGAGTCTCAGAACCTATAAACATCTTTCCCTGATTTGCATTTGTAGACTTGGAGATTCATTAAGATGTTGGTGAATAGTTATCCAAATACATACATGGAACCTTGAAAATGAATGGCATTTTCAATTATGTTTATGTTGGTCAAGATCAACTTATAAGGACCAATGCAGAGTATATATATAAGCTGATTGGGGCAAGCAAAGTACTCAGGTGTTCTCCGTAACACTTTTTCCTCAAGATTTATTGACATTGATTTTTAACAGGACAGCCACAAAATATTGCATCCTGTCCCAAAGGCCACCCCTTTACAGATGCTTTCTATATAAGTTACATGATATGGGAAGACAGAAAAAGAATCTGTAATAACGGAAACATACATAGGTCTGAAGATGTTAAGAAATCCCATGTTGTCCTTGGGAGCCACCACATAAAAAACCCGCATGGCTCCTTATCAATGGCTTAACTACCTTTCTTCTACAGGCTTCTCTATGCATTAGATGGAGCACTGCAGCATTTGATAGTATACTTCCTCTCTCTCTCTAATGTCCAAATCCTCATTTCCTGGTGGGATTTTGTTATAGGTGAAAATTTGGTTATTACACCTGAGAATGTAAAGAGCCGAACTGAAGCCATTTTGTGTTCGCAGTCTGAACTTTTGAAGCTCAGAACAGTTATGTAATGTGTTTTCCACTAGAAATAATACAAGATTGCAAAACTATGTACTTGACATAAGTTAGAGGTATGTGCTGGGGCGCTGTGACATTAGATGTCCCATTAAGAGATATTAATGGTTTTCTTATAATCTTCTGGAATTTGAATAACAGGAAATCTGACTATAATGAGAATGTTGGGAATTGTCCGTGGAAGGTTGGAACTTTCTTACGAAAATGTTGTATAATGTCCATATATGGGAAACAGGAAGTGTTATGTAACCATGTGATTTGATAAACCTATATAAGCTGTATTCACTAAATGGGAGTGTCTCCTTTGCTCCTAAACATGGTTTTGGAGTCAGGAGGTCCATACTGCAGTATTTTCCCTAATAAAGCATCCTATGGATCAGTTTATCAAAAGTCTGTTGATTCATTTTTATGTACTTCTCACAGATTTTCATAAGGGAATTCCACAGGGGAACTACATATTCAGGAAGACTGTGCCTGTGGAATCAATGAATCCTTTGAAGTTTTGTGTATGGGTCTCATTGCATGTAAAAATGAGGTGGGGCTTCAGTGCAAGTAGTCTTTGACTTACAACTACAATTGGGACTACCATTTCCACCGCTAAGCAGGGTAATTGTTTAATGATTCAGGCCTGATTTGCAACCTTTTTTTTGCCACGATTGTGAATCGAATCACCACAGTTATTAAGTGAATCATGCAGTCGTTAAGCAAATCCAGCTTTCCCACCATTGACCTTGTTTGTCTTCAGAAGCTGGCGGGGAAGATCGCAAATTGTGATCACATGATCCCAGGATGCTGCAAACATTATAAATACAAGCTGGTTGCCAAGCACCTGAATTTTGATCACGTGAGAGTAGAGATGCTGTGCCAGTCGTAAATGTGAGAACCAATTATAAGTCACTTTTTGCAGGGCCAGTGTAGCTCTGAATGGTTGCTAAACCAATGGTTGTAAGTCGAGAACTAGCTATAGTGTGGATGCATGCTATTTTCACACATACACACAAACACACCACTCCTATAGAATGCCCCTGACTCTTATCCCAGGGGTGTCAAACTCACCCCATCACAGCAACATCACGTGATGTATCGGGACTTCTTTTCCCTTTGCTAAAGTGAACAGGGGCATGGTCAGCACGTGACGCATCCGGCCCACAGGCCTGGAGTTTGATAGCCCTGCTCTATCCCATCCCGTTTCACAATTCTGTGAAAGTACTGTTTGTACAGTGCACTAGGAATAGGAAAAGATGAATTGGTAGGCCTTCAACTTACTGATGGATCTATCTGATCATTGGTTATACCTCTCAGGACAATTCTCAGTGCATGTTTCATGAATGGGGCTAAGCAGAGAAGACTCTCTAGATAATATCCAATACTACGATTTTCACTACAATCATGTTCCAGTGAACCTCCGTGGAGCAGACCAGGCTGGTAGTACAAAGTTGTACCTGTTAAAAAAACAGAAATGTTATTGCAAAAGCTGTACAATAGAGACTTTGGCAACACATATGCCTTGCCTGCCAATCAATCTCTAACACACACTAATAACTCTACGAACCTACAGAAGGGCTTTGTGGTAGCTAATTCTCATTGTGAAACCAGGACATTACAGCAATGGGTAGGGAAAAAACATAAAGGTCAGGAATGGCAAAATTGCACAGAAAGGGAAGTGTTAGGTCTCCTTTCTCCTTCCCTCCCTCCCCCCCACTCTCTCTCTCACACACACACACACACACACACACACGACTTGCACTATCAGGTGTCCTTTAAGCAAATCTACCCATAATTAGAAATAAAAGAAAGCCTTACCAAACAAAAAAAATACAAACTTCCTTAGTAGATATAATTTACAGAAATGGCAAAATTGATTTGCTTGATTAGGAAAAAGATAGTAACTATATTTGTTAGTGACTGGAAACCTTTTATGGACTTTTTACTAAAAATACAAATAAAATAAACTTGTGATTTATGGGCTCGATTATTAGAGAGGGTAGAACATGGAAAGAAGGGAGTCACAGTGTAACTCGAGAGAAAGAGGATAAAGTACAAATGTATTTCTAATTACTGCAAAGAAGATTGGGAAGCACTTCTTTGTATCTTTCTTTGTTTGTCTCCCTTTTTTCTCTTTTATTCCTTTTGTATTTACTTTTCATTTTTTAACTTTACTTTTGCTTTTCTTCAATTTTGTATTGTTTTCACTTTGCCACCAGCTCCAAGACTGGAGCTCGATTTATGCCAATAGCACTAAATATATAATAATTACCTGTTTGGTTTATTTCAATCCTAGAACCATTGGTTATCTTGTCAATCAGCCTAAGAAAGTTTGCTTCAAAATCTGTCAAAGAAACATACATCAGATTAGATTGCTAGTATTCAGCAGCAATTCCAAGAATCTTTAGGGCAATCTTCACAAATCAAACAGCATGTAGTTGTGGTCATATTACAGTTAAAATAGTTTGTTAATCATGTGATTAAAATAGAGAAAATGAGTAAAAGCTACTCCGATTTTACGATTGAAACAATCAGTAACAGTAAGGTTTTTTTTCCTTCCAAAAATCTCTTATTTGCCATTCTATGCATACAGTCACACAACAAACCTCTCCTCCAAGCAAAATTCAAAGGTTGGACTGCACTTCCCAATGTTGCAAAGTAAAATATGCACTTTTGTTGTAACCCAGTTCCATTTTTCTATTTAACCAGTTTCAGGCTTTTTGAAAAAGATGAAACAACATCACTTCCTATGATGTGGATCATGCACTAGAATAGAATAGAATAGAATAGAATAGAATAGAATAGAATAGAGTGTGATTGGACACACAAGGAATTTGTCTTGGTGCAAATACTCTCATACATAAAAGAAAAGATACATTCATCAAGAGTCAAGTATCATAAGGTACAACACTTAATAATAGTCATAGGGTACAATAAGCAATCAAATCATACTAGGAAACAGTCAATATGCAGGTTTTGGGGAAGGGAGGATAAAGGTTATTATATACAAATTATTTTGGAAGATTCATTGCTGTTGTAAATGTTTATGTTCCTTTGATTTATTTCCTGGGGGTTTAGAAATTAATCAGTAGATAACAGGAGAGATGTGACAGGCTTTTATTGTTGCAAATAATCAATGCACGGTTAAAATCACACTCATTCTCCATCAGTTGTAAATAGTCTGAAAACCCCATCTCTCTCTCTTTAAATTTAAATGGGCTTTCTACTGCTGAGTGTCTTATTTTGAAGACTATTCATAAATTTGGGGTGTGCATATATCGATACCCTTAATTTTCTTTCTTTCTAATAAGTCACTTGGCTTAATAATAATTAAAATTTCCACTAATAAAGAAATTGTGTGGAAGAAAAAGTAGCTGATTTTAAAAAAGAAATAATACTTTTAAAAAGCAGTGCTATCATTATACAATTATTTGGTGATAACGGTTGTTACATAATTGATTTCCATAATTAGCTGCTCTGGGATGGCTGATGATTAATTTGCATCAGACTCTAGGGTAATTACAATCTGTAGTTTGCATTGACGCAGTTATGCCCTGTTTTGTTATCTGGAATACCGGTAGGAGAAAAAAATGTTATCTCTTATTCCACAATTAGGAATATGGAGAGGAAAAAAAACACGACCTTGAAATTCAGTGTTTTTTTCCTCAGCTGGTAAAGAAGCAAGTCTGAGTCATCTTCTATCCAGCCTGAGGAGGACTCATTAAGTGTTTAAGTGATTTCTTTTCCACAGCTTAAGGGCAATAGGTTCCCCAGTTGTAAGAGGGATGTAGGCATGTCCAAATATCTATGGCTTACAGCTCGTTCACTCCTCTGTTTGGCCTTAGAAAAGCCTTCAAAGAGCCCATCCAAAATATCCCCACTGCTCTTCCACTGACTTGAAGGTACCTAGTGGCATTGTCACCAGTTTTCAGGCGCTGCTGTCAGCTTCAGTGCCACCCCTGTGGTCCCGGGATAGGAACTGCTGCGAAAATGGAAGTACCATCATTAGAGTACAGCCTCCCCCCTCCCCCGAAAAATAGGGAGAGCTAGCAGAAAAAAAGACAGCAAAAGGATTGCTATTGAGAGAATCATGAATTTAAGGAAGAAAAAAAAAAACAGGGGAAAATATAAGAGAAACAAGATGCAATGAGACTATCAGAGAGGACAAGAGGAAAAAAGGGAGGAACGGAGGAAATGCCAATAACATCATTATGGTACGGAAAAGAATACAGGTAGTCCTTGGCTTACAACCATTTGTTTGATGATTGTTCAAATTTATGACAGCACTGAAAAAAGTAAGACTGTTTTTCACACTCACAATCGTTGCAGCTTGCCCTGTGGTTATGTGATCAAAATTTGGCAATTGGCTCACATTTATGATGGCTTGCAGTATTCTGGGCTCAGGTGATCATCTTTTGTGACCTTCTGACAATCAGTCAAAGAGGGAAGGAAGCCAGATTCACTTTACAACCGTATTAACTTAACAACCGCAGCAATTCACTTAACAACCATAGCAGGAAAGGTTGTAAAATGAGGCAAAATTCACTTCACAACTGTATTCTTCACTTCACAACAGCACCTTCAATTTTTGACATTAATCAAAGACTATCTGTATTTTATCCTCTATAATATAGGGGAGAAAATGGTGGCCATGCGGTGGGGTGGGGGGGGCAGGATAATAGAATCAGGGAGTCATGATTGCAAAAATAGGGGATGTAAAAGAAAGACATTTGGGCCAGAAAGAAGGCTGAATTAACAGAAAACAATACAGGTAGTCCTTGACTTACGACCATAACTGAGCCTAACATTTCTGTTGTTAAGTGAGACATTTGTTGAGTGAATTTTGCCCCACTTTACAACCTTTCTTGTTAAGTGAATCACTGCAGTTTGATAAGTTAGTCACCCGGTTGTTAAGTGAATTTGGCTTCCCCTTTGACTTTGCTTGTCAGAAGTTCGCCAAAGGGGACCACATGATCTTTGGACAGAGCAACACATAAATATCAACCATTTGCCAGGCATCTGAATTTTGATCATGTGACCATGGGGATGCTGCAAAGGTCATAACTGTGGGAAAAGTTCATAACTCACATTTTTCAGTGCTGTTGTAACTTTGAACGGTCACTAAACAAACTGTTGTAAGTCGAGGACTACCCATATTCAGAGAAACCTCCAGTAGAACAGAGACCAAAGAGAAAGCATGCTGTATTTCAGAAGTGTCAAACTCAATTTCATTGAGGGCCATGTCAGGGTTATGTTTGACCTTGGGGGGGGTGGTGGCTGGGGTGGGTGTGTCCAGCTTGATGTCACTCATGTTGGAGCACCTGTGGTGGCCTGAGAGCTCTGTCAGCCCTCCCAAACTCTGTTTTTGGCTGCAATGGCCTCCTGCAACCCTCTGCCAGTGAAAATGGAGCTCCGGAGGGCCGCCTGTGGCCTTCACAAGCTCTATTTTCACTGGCAGAGGCACCATGGGCCGGCCCTTCGCTCTTTCCAGGGCGATCCCAGGGGCCGGATCTAAGGCCTTCAGTTTGACACTCTTGCTATATCGGAAAAGAAAGAAGCAGGGAATTGTCAATAAAGGATTAATAAGAAAATGCAGTTTCCCGGTTTGATTTGGGATGGAAAAACTAAGCCAGACATACAGGGGACAGAGGTACTAAGCAAAAGTCAGGCAAAGTAGGAATTTCCATATTTGCTTCTGTTTTCTTCCAAACATCACAGGATTACAAGAGGATATATATTTTCTAACCATCAATGTTTACTAAATTAGCTCCCACAAACACTTCATATGGCTTCTGAGTAGATTTGAGTGCCAACATTTTAGCTCACATTTTGTGCTAGTTGCTTTGGGGGTCCCTGGCAATTTATTCCACAGGCATGCAAGCAGAAAATGTTTCACAGAAATAGTGAACGGCAACTACATACTAATATAAGGCCAGTAAAGAAAGAAAAACAGGATGCTAATGGAGAAAGGATAGGTGGGAAAAGGTGTGGAACTTAGGAGTCCCAAGCCAACAAGGCTCACCAAAGCAGCTTTGAGTGCCGCATTATAGCCGCTTCCAATTGCTGCCAAATTGCAATAGAAATGTGATAGAAGGGGACAATTGTTAAATAATTGGGTATAATATTAATTGAAGTTAATAGTTTCTCTTCAAATGACACAAATCTTGTCGCTTATATACTTGCATTGAATATAAATGAGATCCAAATCCAATTCCCTGGTCTCACCCATATTTTCTCCCGAACCCACTTAATTCCAGGACTGTAACTCAGGCACAACAAAGATGAAAAGCAACCCTCAAACAGAAAAAGCTTGTGTATTTTTTGATTAAAACGTGTTTATATTTATATTACTACTTTTCACTAGGAACTTCTGTCTGAATGGATTCACTTCATTCCCAAGTCCAGTCTGTAGGTTAGATTTAAGACATATCAATTTGCCAAAGTGACACTTCTTATAAATTTGAACTCAAGAGTCCCCCATCCATCACTCTATAAGCATTGGGCAGCCCCAGGTGGTTTCCATCATTTGATAGCTCCTCCTGGCAGCCCAACAATCAATCATTAGTCTACTCTTAGTTATAAACTTCAATTGGGTTAGAAAAGCTACCCTTGCCAATTGTTGGAGATTCTCCAGCCCAATAAAAGCTCTTACTTTCTTAATAAACAATTAGTAACAGGAAGAATGCAATCTAGAGAAAGATCAGCAAATGAAAAGATGAATCATTCTTTTTTTTTTTTCAGTAGTTAAGGCAGTTATATTTTGCATGGGCACACAACTCCTGATCCAGCAGCAGATGTGTGCTTTTAGGCTGATAAGGTTGCCTACCAGTGTTACAAAGTAGTGATGTAAAAAAGGAGATAACTACAATTCTGTCTAAAGAGCAAGGAAATACATATCCAAAGTAGTTGTTATGTATTCAGAACATAGTACTGAAGAGTTTGGATCTTCGTCAATTAACTGTCACTAAGAACTATATACTTCAGATCATGACAAAGCAATCAATCAAGAAAGTGATTGTGGAAGCAACTGATGAAGTAAAATACCAGCCTATCTACTAGATGCAAAGTTCAGAAGGACACTCTAGAAAAGTATGTAACAAAAGCTTTTAAAAATATACAATCAGGAATTGATTCCTACCAAAACATTTTAAAATTGATCTACCTCTAACTTTAGTAGGTAACTGGTTTACAGTTTAATAAAAAAACATTTGTAAGTGGAACAAATTTTGGTTGCAATACCACACACAATAACAAAGGAATAATTCCCAATAGAGTGAAACTAATGTCCAGGAAAGCAAGTATAATTGGACTTAATATCCTATGTAAAAAATCTATATGCCATATTTTTCATTGCATGAGGCAATGTAGAGAATGATTAATTAATGGCAGAGTTCTAGGTTATTTGTGTAATAAATTCTTTTTGAATTCTGAATGTCTCAGCTGCATGCCCTAACCAGACAGGATAGGAAAATCTCCTTTATGAAACCCTGCAAAGCAGTGTTCTTAACTCAAACACCACACTGTGCCCAACAGATTCAGTCACACCATCATGCTAAGTTATGGTTTATGTATGGTTTGGTAATATGTGTAAATTTAACATAACAACTTAGTTTAAAAAACCATGGATTGAGAATCTTTGGTTTAGCATGATTAAAAAAACACTAAAATACAATAAAAAGTAGAATTCTGAGTCCAGTAAATAATACTACCTTCTGAATAATACTACCTTTTATTCTTAGGGAGGAATGGAGCAGGGGAAAGTTACAGCTCCTTTGTGTGACTGTGATTGAATCTACTACCGAAGTATTTCCTTAATTAGCTTGCTTGATTCAGTGTATTGATTTTGGGCAGGTTGTTGTCTTAGGAACATCTCACCCAGAAATGGCCTGCTGCTGCACAGATGGTTCAGGGAAGGGTTGAAAAAGCCATTGCTATATTCTACAGGTAGTCCTCTACATACAACCATAATTTCTGTTGCTAAGTGAGTCATTGGTCAAGTGAGTTTTGCCCCATTTTAGGGCCTTTCTTGCCACAGTTGTTAAGGGAATCACTGCAGTTGTTAAGTGAATCTGGTTTCCCCCTTGATTTTTGCTGGTCTGAAGATTGCAAAAAGTGATCAAGTGATTCCAGGATTCTGTAACTATCATAAATGAGTCTGCTGCCAAGCCCCCGAATGTTGATCAGTTGATCATGGGATGCTGCAAAGGGCATAAGTGAAAACATGGTCACATCCCTTTTTTCAGTGCCATTGTTACTTTAAACAGTCACTAAAGGAACTGTTGTAAGTCGAGGACTACCTGCAATCTGAAGGGGATAAAAAATCATTTGACATTCTCTAAAGCCTGATGTATGAAATAGAGACATGGTGCCTAAGCCTTGGTAGGACTGGCATATCGCCCCATCGATCGCTAACCCAGTGGATCGAACCGAGCTCATTTTTTCACACCACACAATCTTGCGGATTCCACAGACCCCTTTTTTTATCAAACAGCCTGACCACTCGGGCTCTTCTGCCAAAATTGGGCAAAATCAAAGAGGCGGCTCCGTCTTTTGCACCCCGATTTCAGGGGCTCACCTGTAGCCGCCGTTGCCTCCGCGGGAATTCAATCCACCCGCCAAGTCTCCTTTCAGCGGGCGAGCCTCCAACCGGCACTCGCAGCAACCGCCCGCCCCCTTCCCAAATCGCCCCTGGGGGATTCGCCCCGCAGCTCCCGCCCTAACCAACCTCTAAGGCCGGGGTTGTCCTCCTTGGCCCTGATCTTGCGGATTTTCACCGGCCGGCCGCTCAGCGTGGAGAGCACCAGTCTCTGCCGCAAAAAGTTGCTCCCGACATAGCTGAGCGAAGGAGCCTGGCTCGCCATTGTTAAGTGGCCCGGGCGCCGCTGGGCACCGGCCGAGCCCCCCCCCTCCCTTCCCCTCAACCGCCAACCGTTCTGGATGCCTTGCCGAGCCAACGGACGGCCGAAACTCGCTCCCCGATCTTAGGATCCCGCCGCCACCAATGTGTTTTTTGCCCCGCAGTTGCTCAGCGCGCATCCACGTGGTTTGGACCAGGAAGATGGAACGCGGAGACAGCGGGGGGGGGGGGGGGGGTCAAAGGACAGGGGGCGGGTCCTGAGGAAGCGCCGCCAGGGAGCCCGGGCGATTGGCTCGGCGGAAGGAAGAGAAGCTACGGGAGAATGAAAAGGAAGCTTGGAGGGAGGGTGGTCTGCGGGAGGGTTTGGAGTGCTTTCTAACCCGAGGACGGCACGGCAGTCGGTAGCGTCTTTTCCCGGTCGAGGGGGATTAGGCGGTGGGCGTAGGAGACGCCCAAGCACAAACTGGCCAGCTGATGTGGGTGGTTTCATGGCCCGGGGTCTCCAACCTTGGCAACTTTAAGACCTGTGGACTTCAATTCCCAGAATTCCTCAGCCAGCGCTGGCTGAGGAATTCTGGGAATTGAAGTCCACAGGTCTTAAAGTTGCCAAGGTTGGAAATGTCTGCTATGGCCCGTCTAGAGAAAAGGAGGGGGAGGGTGTGACATGATAGCAATATTCCAGTATTTGAGGGGCTGCCACAAAGAAGGGGGGGGGGGACTTATTTTCCAAAGAACCAGAAGGCAAGACAAGAAACAATGGAGGGAAACAATCAAGGAATTAAGAAATAAGACCTGGAATTAAGGGAAAACTTCCTGACAGGACAATTAACCCGTGGAACAGCTTGCCTTCAAGAAGTGATGGGTGCTTCATCACTGGAGATTTTTAAAGAAAAGACTGCACAGTTACCTGCCTGAAACGGTAACTCTTACTGCAATGATTCACTGAACAACTGTGGCCAGAGCTGAAGAAGCTTCTTGGATGAGAAGGGAAACGTCTTCAAAGAAAAACAAGAGAGTCCGGTTGCTTCTTGACAAAGTACCTTTGTGGCAAGAAAGATTGTCAAATGGGATCAGAACTCACTTAACAAATGTCTCACTTAGCAACAGAAAATTTGGACTCAATTGTGGTCGTAAGTCGAGGACATTTTATAAAAGTTGGCATGGATAGAATAGTATGCAAACTTTTAAAACATAGTGTGCAAACTTTAAGTATGCAACCTGGAGGTTTTTAAGAAAAGACTGGACAGCCACCTATGTGAAATGGCATGGTTGCCTCCTGCTTGACCAAGGGGTTGACTAGAACAGTGGTCGCCAACTGCAAGAAAATTTTGGTGGGCCGCAGAGAAATTTCACCCCCAGAGCACCCCCCCCAAAAGCAATTAATCCAGGCTACACAGAAACACAAGGCTGTGCCACACACATGGCCTGCGGGAACCCTTCACGCCCATTCACTCCTTACCCAGCAAACTTGCCTGCTAAGTTGCTATTTTTCCTTTTTTTTCCCGACCATCAGCTGTTCTGCTGTGCCGGGAGATTTAGATTAGCTAGGAAGCAGGAAATAGTTAGATTTCTTGCTTTCTAACTAGTCTCCAGATCTTTGGCTTTGCTTTTAAGCAGAGCTGAACCTCCCTTAGGACTGAAGGTTCTATTATTCAGTGCAGACTCATGGCAAGCAAATTTTATGTGACAGACTCAGGTAGCCGATGGCAGATAGATCACTGAATGATTCTGTGAGCAACTCAATCTGCCTGCCTGTTTTGCCTGATTTTGGGTAAAAGTTGCTCTTTTTAAAAATAAAAAATTCAATGTTAATATAAATATTTATAATATTTACATGCAAGCCATGCCCAGCCAGTCACATGATCACCAAGCCACACCCACAAATTAGGCCACGCCCACAGAACCAGTTAGCGGTCCCTGGGATTTAAAATTATGAATTTAGTGGTCCCTGAGGTCCAAAAGGTTGGCCACCCCTGGACTAGAAGCCCTTCCAGCTCTATTCTGATTATATCCTATCAAGAGCTTCTCCAGTATTGCGCAGCCCTCCTCTTTCCGCATCGTATCCTTTTTCAGGTGCTGCATTATAGGTAGCCCTTAATTTACAATCACAACGAAGCCCAAAATTTCTGTTGGTAAGCAAGACAGGTTTACTGAATTGTGGCTCATTTAATGACCTTTTTTGTTAAGCAAACCACTATAGTTAAGTGAATCATGCCGTTCTTCAGTGAGTTTGGCTTCCCCCATTGACTTTGCTTGTCAGATACTGACTGTCATAAATACATGTCAGTTGCCAATTGCTGGGATTTTTGTCATGTGACCATGGGGATGCAGCAACAGTTGTGTTAAAACTGGTCATAACTCACTGTCCAATGCTATTGTAACGGTCACTAAGCGAATGGCTAAGTTGACAACCCATATATGAGGAGGGCTCACCTCGCTGTTCTGTTTTAGATTATATGCCATTCAGTTAGTGTTAACACAGCAATCACATAGCCAGACCTCAGGGATGATCTGTCTCCAGTATAGCCACTTGGGTTGGTTTTTTTTTCTCGTTTATCCTTAAGGTCTTTTTACAATTTTACAATTTCTCTGATTCTCTATCAATGAGATTCTTATTAGCAACTTCCATCAAATGTCCACTGTGTTGTCTTTCTTGGTCTTTGGCAGCCTCTTTTCAAGTTCCTCCTTAAGTGATTAGATTTTATTCCATAGTTCCATTTGATTGATTATGGGGTTTTTTCTTCTTTTTAATAATAATTGTATTTGAAGAATGCCCAGAAACTTCAATTGATCTAGATAACAGTGGCCTGGGTTTTGATGGGTACTTGCCAAATTGAACATTGTATTGGCTTCAGATCAGCTTCCAAGGGCAAGACCTAGTAGATTTGCAGTTTGTGTCTCTGGGAGCTTACTATTGGATTAGTAAATATGTTTAGAATTGTAGTCTGAACATTGCGAGCCTTAAAGTTTTATTTTCACAGTTCTTATAGAATTGAATTGATTTTTCTGCACATTCTGTGTATATGGAATAAATTGATGCAGTTAAGGGAATGGATGTTGTCAGATCCATATCTGTTTGGTAAACTTTGGATTTAACTTTTTTAAAGAAAACGAATTACTAATGTAGAAATCTTAAGGCAAATAAGGCAGCCATGTATTAACTTACTGCATTGTGTTATCCCCCCCCCCAAAAAAAAATGTAATTTGAGTAAATCCAGATAAGCTAGCTATTAGCATGTCCTGCAGAAATAGGCAGTATATTTCAAACCAAATTTTGAATCCTTTATGCTCTTTTTTTCCGCTTAAAAAGACAACATTGTTCCTTCAATATTGGAAGACTGGTACGTGTATGCTGTATGCTCCAAACAAATCAATCATATTTTGGCTTAGTGCAATGATCTATTTTGGAAAGGAATTACAGATAATTGGAGCACACTCATTGCCATCCAGATGCCAGGCTCTCTTTCTGATCTTACTAGACATTATAGCACTCTGGGGTCCTCTGAGAGGAAGAGCTTTGATTTATAGATGCTTTAAAGTTTTAAAATTGATTTTACTGTCTTGGCTTTTGACTTTATTGAAATATTATCTTAAAACTCTCATTTCTTAATTAATAATAATTATAATTATTAAACTTGTATGTCATTCCATTCTAACTAACATCAGAATTTAAGGACAATTTTGTTCCATAGAATTTTAATAGGATACTGTGGAAAATTTGCTGGAGTCAAGTTGTCTGTTCCAAAAATTAGTGACACCCATTGGTCAGTGATGGTATTAACAATTAGATTTTTTAAAACTTTAGTATTGTTCACTTTATCAGCTGAGTAGTGCAAATGCATGAAACGGGTGTACTATACGCAGGTGACCCTGATGACACAGATAAACCTCCAGGTGGCCTCAATGACTCTCTAAAAGAGTGCAAATGACCAGTTGTCTGCATGGAGTATAAATCCTTTTATTCTCCTCCATCCAGTTAGAGTTGAAGAAGCTTCTTGGATGAGAAACGAAACGTCTTCAAAGAAAAACCAGAAAGTCCAGTTGCCTCTTAAAAAAGCACCTTTGGGACTGGACTGCTGGCTAATCATTTAAACATGTTGAACATGCAGTCTGCTTATTCATTACATTGATAAATGTGGCTGGCTGAGGTGATTATGCACTCTGGATCAATCTGGAGCTTTTGTTATCAGCTGAAAACAAAATGGAGGCCAGAGGTGGCGCACACATCAATCCGGACCTCGTTTCTCAGTTGCAGACATCTTTCCGGAAAGGCTGTGATGGTGAAATGGAAACTAGAGGTGATGCGCACAAGCGGTGACAAGCAGCCGCAGAAGAAGTGGGCTGGCACCGGGCTCCCGCTGAGCAGGGCTTTTGGTGCCGCTGCTGCAAGGTAAGTTAGTAGAAGACAACAACAACACCTCAAAAATAAGTCCTGGTGCCTTGTTTTGGTGGCAAAAAAATATATAAGACAAAGTCTTGTTTTCAGAGAAACATGGTACCTGTATTTAAAATTTGTAACATTGAATGGCTATGATGTGGACAGAGGAATATCTGGACACAAGACATATTTAGTGATGATCAAAGATGTTTGGATAAGAATAATTACTCTTTAATTACTCAGTGTACCTTTAGCAATCTGCATAAGCTCAGGACATCCTTAACAAGAGGATCACCACACATGAGAAGGTGACAGACATCTCTAATCTACATTATTTTAAATGTTATATGTATATGTAATACCATACCAGTTTACATTAATGTAATAAAGTTAATGCATGCACATGCAAAGTGCTTTTTCAGGTGAATGAAGGATTGTATGCAGCTACCTATTAGAGTTGCATATAATGGTGAAATGTGATTTCTCTCACCAAAGTGAGAAGCAACTTCATCAATGAGGAGTGGAAAGAAGAGTACATTCATGGAGGAAAATTTAAAAACCACTATTTTAAAATGTCTGATAGCATAGTGGAAATATCTGTGTAGTGCATTAAATATTTTGAAAAAATAATCTCTCTCAAAATATGGCTACATGAGTAATACATTATTTTTGCTTCTCTTCCTGCTAAGGGTCTTATTTTATCAAAACCCATCCATTTTTAAACTAGTCCTTTCTTAAAAATTATCAAAAGCTGAACAGGGCTACTATTAATTAGAAAACAGAAGTACAAAACTCAAGTAGTTTCTGTACTTGAGGTAGCTTGGTGTGAGAGATGTAAGCTTAAAATAACTTATTTGATCAAAAGAAAATGGCACAGTGATTGTGTTGCATTACAGTGACACTAAAAGGTTGCATAATTTGCCATGTACATTAGACCCCTGGTTAGAAGCATTGTCAAAAATAGAAACACGGAAAGACTGCTGCCAATTTTCCAGTGTGATCTGGAGCTTCACTACAAGTTTGCTTGATTTCAAATAATTGTAAAGGAAGACAGCAAAATGTACATCCCACAAATTGTTTTCCATTGTAAAGAATGACTTAGGGGTTATCCCTGGAAATTCCATTTTTTCTCTCTTAATCATTCTTTTTTACAAAATGGAAAGATTTTTTTGTTTGTTCTTCTACATCTGCTTCCTCACAGACTGGAGACTTCCAACCCAAGAACACCCACAAGAGTGCAACTGTTATCTGCACACTGATGACAGTTGCTTCCAATTTATGCAAAACGGCTTCATATGTAAGCAGAGATTCCATGCAGAAGTTAAAAACATGGGAAACAGCTTTGATAGAACTTTGTCCCATCCTAGATCAGGGATGTTCAACTTTGACAACTTTAAGATTTTTGGACTTCAATTCCCAAAATTCCCCAGCTAACATGGCAGGGTTGGGAATTCTGAGAGCACTATACTTATGTACTGCTTCATAGTGCTCTACTGTTTTAAAGGTTGGACAACCCTGCAAAATATAATTCTAGAGCAGTGCTTTTTCAAACTTGGGCAACTTTAAGATCCAGAATTCCCTGCTAGCATCTTAAAGTTGTCAATGTTGAAAAACATTGTCTTCTAGGATTAATCTGGTTTTACCAGTAACAATCAGAGGAATAGCAGATAGGCCATTATAGAGGTTGTGTTGCATGCAAAAATATTTATAGCACTGAAATACATTATTTTGCAGACAAACTTTACAGATGAGATACTCAAAGTGCTCACATAAAGTTTATGCTTGTGTTATAAGGTAGTGTGGCTTATATTTTAATTAATTTATTTCCACAACAAGCTGCTTTATGTTTGTGAAAGGAGTGTACTGGAGGCAGACATTCTCAAAGTGACCAACTGTACCAACTTCAAAGTACATTCAAATTCCTGGAAAGTTAATGTTAGCTCTGACAGGTAACTGAGCAGAGAGAGTAAATCTCAGGCTCAGATAATATGCAGCCAGATAAATAAATACTGTTACAAAATTCTGGATTATATTTATCTATTTACTTTATATTTTTTAGCAACTACCCCCTTTTTGCCATTCATTTTGGGTTGGCCAGAACAGATCCAATACAATAAAATAAAACAAACTCCTTGCTGCCATACTGGTCACCCTGATTTTTTGCAGCTCACATCTGATAACCCTGATTTATGGTGAATTATTGTACAAGTCTTATATCTGTGGCATTCATTTTCATGTAGGGGAGAAAGAAAAAAAAAGGGAGGGTGGGAGAGAAAAGGAATGAAGGAAAGAGAAAGAAGGGAGGGAGAGAAAGAAAGGAAGGGGAAGAGAAAAGGAAAGGAAGTTGGAAGAAAGAAGAAAGGAAGGCAGGAGGGAGGAGAGAAAAACGAGAAAGGAGAGAAAGAAGAAAAAGGGTGGGAGAGGAAAGAAAAAAAGGAAGGAAGGGGGAGAAAAAAGGGAAGGAAGGGGAAGAAAGAAGGGAGGAAGGCAGAAGGGAAGAGAGAAAAACAAGGGAAGGAAGGGAGAGAAAGAAAGAAGGAAGAAATGAAAGGGGGAGAGAAAGGTTGCAGACAGAAGCGGTCAAACGGGGGAACGGAGCCCCGCTGACGCCACCTTTGCAACGAGGCCTGATGGCATCTGGGAGGCCGGGCTTGGGGCCGAGGGAGGAGTCATTCCGGGCTGCCTCGTCGACCAAAACGGCGGAGACGCCCATTTTCTTGAGTTGGGCTGATTACCTGTCGGGCTGAGGCCGGGACCTGCGTGACCCTCCGGAGGAGATGCCGTGGGCTTAGCGGGCGCTGCTTCAAGCCGAGGGGAGGGGGACACTGGGATTCTGCTTTCGTCCCATCCCGCCAAGCGGCTCGGCCATGGCAGTGCGGGCGGCGCTGATGCGGGCGCTGATCATGGGGGCCCCGGGCTCTGGGAAAGGCACCGTGTCTTCCCGCATCGTCCAACACTTCGCCTTGAAGCATCTCTCCAGCGGGGACATCCTGAGGGAGAACATGAACAAGAAGACCGGTAAGGAAGGCGAGCGGGCAGGCCACTATATCAAGCGATCTATTTCAGGGACGGCAGAGTCGCTCTTATCTAGAAAGACACAGAAATCCCAACTATTATATTTGTTATTCTAGCAAAGATAAGAGTGGAACATGAAAACAGGCTTTGGGCAAGCCTGGTATTCAGGGGACTTGGTTCATCTGTTGTGCTAAACCATGGTTTATTGCATACTCGAGGATTTGCAGAATATGTGAAGCCAGATGCTCAGTCCCTAGCCTGATGTGAAATGTGAACCAAGCCCTGGTTGATTCTAGATTTGAAATTCTGAAAGGGAAGGGTTACAAAATAGTTGAATATAGTTGCAAGACTTCCTAGAATGCAAAGCTTGCAACTATTATATAAAGCTTTGGTTGGCAAGCCTTGTAACAGTATTCCCTTCATGTGGATTTGGGGTTTTTATTTCTCCAACATTTATTTATTCCATTGCATATGGTATCCCTTTACCCTGGGCAATGTATGTAACTGCCATCAATAATCCTTTCTCAACTATCATTAAAACGCCAGTATTGAAATTAAATGCAGCTACAAGTGCTTTTATTAATGTACCAACTCTTCATTGGTGTCTGTTTTACTTTCACTGTTTCACCTCATTGAAGAACTTGAACCAAGCTCAGATGTTTAACAGGTGAAGGACCAAGTCTTTGGCACAGCTAGTTGAAATTCACTGTAGTCCTCAGAGATCTACTTAGTTATGTTGACCATAGTTTGGTCATATTTTTCTGGTGCTTGTAGAGCAAGCCATCAAGCATACCAAAGAAGCAACATATGTGTTGTATATAGTGGAGATATATTTAGCATGTTTTCTAGTATGCAGTACCCTGATATATTTCAACCTGGCATGGAATACTAACAGATTCCATCATTGGGTGGGGAGAAGGCTTCTCTAATTGATTACACTATAATTTAAATCAGGACTGTCCAACCTTGGCAACTTTTAAGATTTGTGGACTTTTCTTCCCAGAATTCCTCAGCCACCATGGGAGTTGAAGTCCACAAGTCTTAAAATTGCCAAGGTTGGAAACGTCTGATCTCAAGGAATTCAATTTCCTTTATACAAAAAAATTATCTAAATTGTCAATCTGATTTTGATCATTTTCCTAGTATCTCTGGGATAACAGCATTGGGTAACCTATTTCTGGAAATGGATCTAGTTGCTAAAATGGGGCTGGGGCTAGTTTGTGTTAGATGGATTTATCAGTGTAAAGTATCACAGTGTTCTAAAGTAGCATTGCAGATATACTTTACAGTAATTGAAGGTTGTCCTGGAAACTGAAAATTATCAAATATAGTCACTCTAGCCACTGCAGTCTGCTCAAATACTAAGGCAGAGCGAACTCTAAAAGCAAAGCTTGCTCTTCGGTCCTGATTTAATAAGGAGTACCTAGGGCTAAAAATGAACTGATTATGTATTTTAAAATACCTAAGGATGATTTAGCTTTATATACAAGATCTGGAGAAAAAAACCCTGGAAAAATACTCTAGGTTTCCCAACTATACTTAATAGCAGCATCATAAGCCTAATGTTAGGACCTAATAGCTTCCCATTCAATTACTAAACTCCTTTCATTTCCTTACCTTATACCAGTCACTGAATGGGGGAATGAATGCTTTTAGGGCATTCATTTATTATATAGAGAAGAAAATTTGCCTGAATCTAAAATAGAACCTAATGTTAACCAGTTTCTTAGTTGGGCCTTTTCTTTCTTACATTAAATCATGTCTGAGATTCTCAGAGACTTGCTGGACAAGTCTTAGCAAGTTTTTTTTTTACAAGCTCTGAAATAGCAGGCCTCATAAAACAGTTCAAGCCTAATAAACCTCAGATGATTTTATTGCTGTCAGTCTTATGCCATAATTGGGAATAATGGGCCTCTGTATTTTCTCCTCTGTTCAACTACATGGATTGTTACCACAGAAATGCCCGACAACAGGAGTCTAACCATTAGAGTGCTTATTTATAAGGAGGGTACTTGTGAACTGCCTGCTATCACCCATCAGTCTCTAAGCATAATAAGAAAGCTCTGTGCTAAAGTCAACACAAGAAATTGGCTGACTGGATTAACCTTTAGAGTATATGGAGACGGGTGTGCAAACTGGTTTTAGAGATTTTATCTTTCAAGTATGGCACCATTTGGCTGAAAATTATTCATCTAAGACAGACTCTGCCTCCCTTGTCTTAAGGCCTGCATTTGATTTCATTTGCAAAGCAAAGTTGTGAAATAAAGTCATAAATTCTTTTATGACAGATAGATGCCTGCTGCTGTTAATCCGTAATCCTTGTGAGAATGCCAATGTAAAGTATTCATTGCAGTATGCAAGACCATTATGCTAGACAGATCCCAACTCAAAAAACAGTTCTTCGCTTTTAACAGTAGTATGAAAGCTTTATTTGGAAAAAGTGCATATGTGCATGTGCAATTACTGTTTGGTGCTTAGCTGGGACCTTACTATTCTTTTGTTCTATTGTACAGGGTCAGCTCCAAGTGGCCCCATGTGCTCCTAATATAGTATTGAGGCAGGATTGACTGAAATTGAAATAGGCTTTGCTGTATTGCATTCTGATTGAAATTGTTGTTCTTTTCGGAAGGCTTCGGTTCTTTTCTTTTTGCAAAGTTTTGCAAATTTTATAGAACAATGTAGCAAAAAATTGCAGTATTATGGGCTTTCTCATAGAGAAAATTAAAAATTTCTAATTGATAATTTTCTAATTGAAAATTACTAATTGATAAACGCTTATTCCACTCAAGCAATGTGCCCAAGATAGGGAAACCTTACTGGATCCTTTTGCCTCAGGGACAGCTAGATAGCTACACAATATCCCTAAACTGCCCCTAAACTCTGGAGAACATTAGCCTTAGCAAGAAAACTACACAACTCTCCCCAAACTCTGGAGCACATTAATCTTAGCAACTTTTGTTTTCCTGTTTTCATTTGCTCAGTTCACATCAATATTTCAATGGGGCAGTTAATGGATGTATGTTTAGAATACTGACATGGCAGAATATTACCCTAAACTCTGGAGGACACTAACCTTAGCTAGATACAACTGTCCCTAAATTCTGAAGGGCATTAACCTTAGCAAGATAGCTACGCATAGATAGCTATGCAGTTGACCTAAACTTTGGAGGACACTAACCTTAGCATGCTTTAATACACTCCTTACAGGGGTTCTTGAGGGCAAATACAAAATAATTCGTGAACTAAGGCTGTGTCCTTATGGAGAATGGTCCATAAAAATATAATCCATGTTCTACCATATTATATTTTTTTCTAAGGATACAAGGGTCCATCTTATCATTACCCTTTTGATGAAGTGCTCAGGCAATTCTGATATGTTTTATATACAGTTATTACCAGACCAGTATGATTCCATTACTGTGAATGTGATCGAATTCCAATACACTGTCAGTAAAACCAGACATTCCTTGATTTTATCCATGATCTATACATAAATTGTTTTATTTTGTTCCATCTGATGGTTGTATTCTGATGAATGACCATATTGAAGGTATGTATGTATGTATCTTCCCTTTTAATGCATCAGTGTAGGTGTCCCCATATCCATCCTTTTTAATGCATCAATTTAGTACTGGGGTTAGGGATAGATTGTCCGGGAGAAAAGTTAGGTGGTTGTTAGGAGTCAAAAATAACTTGATGGCACATATTAGATTAGCACTGGAAATGTGCAAAGAATAGAGCAGTTCTGTTGAATTGGACCCAAATCCTGCCCTGTTCAAACTTTTCAAGGAAAACATGGTTTGCAGGGATTCTGAGGCCCAAGGAGAATGGTGGATGTTGCTAATCTTTTAACCGGTTTTATGGTTATTTTAAGGCTATTATTTGAATTGTTAGTTGATTATAAGCTGCTCTTTTATATATTGTAACACAGTGTTTTTTATTTGTACATTTCTAAGTGATGCTTAGAGAGCCAGATTGGTAGAGTTTAAGACATGAAGCTAGAAATTAGGAGACTGTGAGTTCTAGTTCTCCTTAGGCACAAAGCCAGCTGGGTGACCTTGGGCCAGTCACTTTCTCTCAGCCCTAAGAAGGAGGCAATGGCAAGCTACTTCTGAAATCTTGCCAAGAAAACTACAGAAAAGACTTTTCCAGGCAGCCTTGCACATGATTGAACATAAGGAAAAATGTGATTCTTAGAAATATGCTATGTCTGAAGTTCAGTTTACTTCACAATTGATTGCTGCAGGGTTGTTCTACTTTGCAAGGGGTCCTTGATGCCCTCTGAGTTTGCTCATTTTCTTGCAGACATTTCATTACCCAGCTAGGTAACATCATCAGTGCTAGTAAGGAGTGCTGATTGCTGTCAGTTTATATACTGGTGTCTTGCCTGTCTGTGTGGGTGGGGATGGTCTTAGGAATTCTTTGACCAGTCTTAGAGATTCTTTGATTCTTAAGACGGCCCACACCCACACAGACAATCAAGAACCAGAATATAAACTGACAGCAATCAGCACTCCTTACTAGCACTGATGATGTTACCTAGTTAGGGTAATGAAACGTCTGCAAGAAAACAAGCAAGCTGAGGGAGCATCAAAGAGCCCTCATTTCAATCCTGAGCTACAAATGTTCTACTTTGTTTATAACTTTTCCAATTGAACAGATAATAGAATCTGTTTAGCTTCTGAGCATCATCCTCTGTCATGTGTTGCATAAATGTATTCTATTGTACAGAACCAAGTTATAAGAAGGCTCATGCTTAACCTGCAAAGACTAAATTTTCTAAATTAACCACTGTGATGAATAACATTATAGTAATCCATTAATCTGTAATATATTAATCTATAATCCATATTGTAAAGATGGATTGTAGGGAATTTGACAACTGACTTGCCTCACATCTTGAATTGTGTTTACGAGAATTATTTCCATAATATTATAGCAAGGTGAAACAGATTTGAGATTATTTTTAAATTGTACAACCTCATTTTTCCACAGCGAATCTATAAGCAGTACAGGTAGTCCTCGACTTACGACCACAATTAAACGCAACATTTCTGTTGTTAAGTGAAATATTCATTAAATGAGTTTTGCCCCATTTTACGACTTTCCTTGCCACAGTTGTTAAGTGCATCAGAGAAATTGCTAAGTTAGTAACATGGTTGTTAAGTGAATTTTGGCTTCTCCATTGACTTTGCTCATCAAAAGGACACAGAAGGTGATCACCTGACTCCAGGATACTGCAACTGTCATAAATATGAACCAGTTGCCAAGCATCCAAATTTTGATTACATGATCCCAGGGATGCTGCGAAGGTCATAAGTGTGAAAAATGGTCATAAGTCACTTTTTTCAATCCCCTTGTAACGTCGAACAGTCACTAAATAAACTGTTGTAAGTCGAGGTCTACCTGTAATATAAATAGGGAGGAAAAACAGCCTAAAATATGGATATGTGGAAAAATCCCAAAGTGATAAATAGGTACTGGATTACTTTGTAGATTTCTAAAGACTAGCATAAAGTCACCAAAAGATATACCCTGTTATTTGATTGCAGAATTTCCTCTGCATGCCCTGAAGGCATCTAGCCAGTTTAAATAGTTTCAAGTTCATATAAATTAAACATTTACTTGTACCGACACTTAAAGGTTAACATCAGTGACTTTGCTGAGTTTAAAGTCTTGCTGTTCCCAGAGCACATTAGCGGCTGCCATAAGTGTATTCGGTAATAGAGAAGGAACCTAAGGGAGCACAGTTAGATTTTTCTTCTTAGGGCAGGAAAGGAAATGTTATTTGCTTGAGCAATTCATGAACTCTCTTCCTCTATAAAACAATGAGAAGATAGTGAGATTTTCAAGTTGTGTTTTGTGAAAGATTAGCATCTAGGAAATGTAAAAAGAGGAAAATGATTATTGTTCATCATTTAATGTAAATGATGGTGCACTTCAATGGTCAGATGACCTAGACCAGTTATGGCTAACCTTTTCGGCACCAAGTGCCCAAAGCGCGTATGCATGCATGCGCATCCCCAAAATGCAATACGCGTGTGCCCCCTGCATGTGTCTTGTGCATGTGCATACAACCCCCCCATGCCCCGTGCATGCGACCCCCATATGTGCGCCCCGCTCCCCCACGCATATGCTGCAGAGACCCGAAGACCATCTGGCAGGAGTCGCGTGTGCGTATGTGCAGTGGAACTGAGCTGGGTTGATATGCCCAGAGAGATGGCTCTTCGTGCCACCACTGGCATGCATATCATAGGTTCACCATCACGGACCTAGACATTGGTAGTTGAACACAGATCTTTTTAACATTTATATTTTGTGCTCTGCTAATCTAGATGAACTGTTAATATATATTGCTAGTCCATGTATGATATGCCATACACTAAATCAGGGGTGTCAAACTCATGTCACCACTTCGTTGTCACATGATGTATCGGGACTTTTTTCCCCCTTTGCTAAACTGGGGAGTGGGGTGGGGGAACAGCATGTGATGCATCTGGCCCGCAGGCCAGGAGTTTGACACCCATGCATTAAATAATAATAATAAATTACTGTTCCTTTTCTTTGACAAAGTCCCTACTTTATGCTAGGAGTTTGAATGGTACATGCTAATTGGTATACAAACTAAGCTCACATGCTAATTCCAAGGTCATATTTACATTTTGTTAAATTCAGTATATTTTAAAAATTAAACTTACATACAGGCAGTAAGTAAGAAACACCACTGTGTTCAGGGAAATGTGCTCTCAAGAATTTATGCGTGAGATTATTGTGTGCCCTTCTTGCTCTTTGCTATTGAAGCATCATACTAAGTTGCCTGATTCCTTCTGTCGGTAGAAGCAACTAAATACACTGGCAGTTTTCCAGCTTTATAGTTCGTCTTACCTTTATCATTTGTTTAATGTTTCTTTCAAATTGGAATCCTTGGCTTCTTGATTTCCCAAAAAACCAGAATCAGAAGCAAATGATAAAAGTTAAATCTGAAATGACGCAGTTAAACATGAACAGTGAAAGAGTGGGAAGCCATATTATTTGAAAGGAAACATGTAATGTAAATGTGTAGTAGATATTATAATGACAGCCAGTTTGCAAGTGTGGTTGTAGGCTCTCTTTACAATCACTACATTCCAAAGTAAACCACACTAATTAATTACTGCCCTATTTGATCTACCAGTGTTTATTTAGAAGCCAAAATCATCCTGAGTTGTGGAATACTTCCAAACCAAGCTGCATGGCCATAAACAACCTTAAGAGCCTATTAAGTAGTTGATCTGGAAAATGTCCAATGAAACAAAATGGAAATTTAATGAAGTGTCTTGAACAGTAGATGGAATTGAACAGTCTGTAAATGTAAAAAGGGAGGAAAGGAATGAATTAGCTATAGGAACCAAAAAGCAAAGATTTCAGCTATGGAAGATAAGAAGAATAAGAAGATATCTGTCATTTATAAAAACAGAAACCCAAAAATATACTTTGAGGGATGCTTATTTTAAGCAAAATTACAGTTTGATTTTAGTTTTGCAAGAGAATTTTTTTTGGCCTGTATTTCTTTAACTTTTACTAAATGTGCTCATCCTGAGTGTGATAGCAACCTTCAGGTAAAGTCTATAATAAGACCTGATTCTCTGGGGGGAAATGTATTATTATTATTATTGCTCATTTCCCCAGCAATAAAAGATGAATGTTTAATGAAAACAAAACAAAACAGCACCATAACACAATTGCATGCAAGATCCCACCTCATTAAGATTTTTCTGTTCATTCTTGCTTCCACAGAAATTGGCATACTGGCTAGGTCATATATTGAAAAAGGGCAATTGATTCCTGATGATGTCATGACCCAGCTGATGCTAAGTGAGCTGAAAACACTGGATCAGAACCATGTGCTGCTGGATGGTGAGAGTTTGCATTGTATCTTTTTGTAAATGAAAGGTGGTTTCCCCCTAAGACTCTATATGTTAAACATAGGATGTTGGTTGATGATAACATATTGGTATGAGTCAAGACTGTCTTGAAGCCATACACACATGTATATCCAAAGTTGGACTCTTAAGCATGGGCTATAAAAGAGCTTGGATCCAATCACAGAAAAACGATACAAAAGAAAAGTGCCAACATTTATATTACCAGAGCTTTGTTAAACAAAGGATGTAAAAGTCTGTTCAAGCATTTTGTCTAGATCATCTTAAGGGGATTATTATAACATTGTTATCTGATAATAATTTGACCCCTTCTGAGCTATATAAATCAAGATGAAACAATGCCAGAGGAAGTCAATGGAAAGCAATAATAGGAATTCTAAATTCTTTCTTTGATACCTGTTCAAGCAAGAGATAAATCTTCATTGCTTAATTAAATTGTATAGGGACTGTCATTTAGACAGCCAAGATAAGCTCTCTAGTCTGACTTTTTCCAAGTTAGGAAGCCTTCCAGTTATATGGCCTTTGACTGTCACAATTTCTTAAGCAGTGTGGTTATTACTGAGAATTCTGCAACACTTGACAAAATAGTCCATGTGAGAGGAGGTGTCCCAGATTGTGATAGTTTTAAAGGATGAAAAAAGCACCTTCAGTTGAATTATGAAACATACACTTAGTGAACATAATGAATACTGGTTAAGTATAAACATGCTCTCCAATACACCAACAGATGGATTTTGAGATCTGGTTAGATCCGACAATGGTTTAATTGAGTTTCAGATGAGATGAAGTGTTATATAGAAATAGAAACTGTACTTTAAATGAAATGATGCAGTGCTATATGGGAATATTCCAAAATATATCCATTTTTGGAACTTGGGTGCAAATGTTTCCAATTAATAAACAGGCCAAGCCATACTCCGTAAGGGAAAAGTGACAGCATATTAGCCGTAAACACTGGCAGATATGTAAGCCTGGTGTGCCTTGCCCAAACAGAACCCAAGTCGGAAAGTAGACTAAAAATTTACTCAGATGATGTTACCTAGCTTGGATAATGAAAAATCTGCAAGAAAGCAACGAAGCTCAGAGAGCACCAAAAACCCCTCATGTGGAGAATCACTTTAATCACTTCAATCATACAGGGCTTGGAGTAAATTCTTTTGTTGGTTAATATTATTTGACATATCTCTTACTCTGCACAGATGTAGCATGTAACTTCCCATAATTTCTTAGTATGCGCTTCTTAATGGTCATATGCATATTCAGGAGGTCTCACATTATAATGAGTTTGCAAGTTACTAAAGTTCAAGTCTGTGTATGTGAAAAGAGAATCCTCGCCCTTGGCAAATTTGAACCAGTTCTCTTATCAGGCTGTACTTGCGTAGCTTTCTTTGTTCCTTCAAGAACTGGCAACATTTATCAAAGAAACATTAGAGGACTAAAAACATTTTACTAAAGATTAAACATTAATTAAGGAACTAAAAACAAAGAACTAGAAACATTAATCAGAGACAGCCAGTTTAATCTAGTGCAGAGGTCTCCAAACTTGGCAACTTTAAGACTTGTGAATTTCAACTCCCAGAATTCTCCAGCCAGCATAGCATCCACAAGTCTTAAAGTTGCCAAGTTTGTGGACCCCTAGTCTAATGGTTAAAGCATGAGGCTTGAAAGCAGGAGACTGAACAAGTGCCACCTTTGTCATGAAGGCCAGCTGGGGGACTTTGGTCCAGTCAGTCTCTCTCTCTCTCTCAACCCAAACTACCTCACAGGTTTGTTGTTGTTGTTGTGGAGTAAGTAGGAGGAAGAAGCTGTGTTGAACATGTTCACTGCCTGGAGTAGTTTATAAAAATAATAAAAGTGGGATACAAACAAACAAAATCTAATTACTAAAAACATTGATGAAAGAAACCCCCCTCAGCTGCTGCCATCAACCTGATCGCGCTCCATCTTACAGACAGCACGTTTCTGTGCCTTCAGCTATTTGCAATGGCATTTTGTTTTTTCACAGGTTTCCCCAGGACTGTCCCACAGGCTGAATCGCTGGATAAGGTGTGCCCAATTGACACCGTGATTGTTTTAGATGTGCCTTTTGAGACCATCAAGCAACGTCTGACTGCACGCTGGATTCATCCTGCTAGTGGCAGGGTGTACAATCTTGAATTCAACCCTCCCAAAGTCTCCGTAAGTTGCGTCTGTATCTAGTGCAGCCATGCAAAAACAAATATTGAAAGCTATCTGCTGTTTGTGAGTGTTCCCCAACTTGTACATTGAATCTCATAGTTTCCAAGTCAGCTGCCGAGCTTGGCAAATGTATGCTAAATGTTGGCTGATCCTTTGTTGCTAGCCCCTGAAAAAAAGTTCATTGTGATTGTAATCAAAATAGAGTTGTGTTGTCTTTAAATAATTCTGTGAGGTAGGCTGGGATTCGAGTTGCTTCTCTTCTGTTGTGATGAGTAAACTATTAATCATAGCTGACATGATTTAACAATATCTGGACAACTATGTTTAGTTGGAAAATTGCTCATCTTTTGCAATCATCACAACATAGGGACAGAAATTGGCACTTTTCACTTCCAGAGACTGTATTCTATTGGTAATTAAAAAGGAAATGGAACTATCAGCCTGCTGGGTTGAGAAGCTTATGATGCTGGGCCTCAAACTTAAACATAAAGGTCATTTAAAAACGGCTGAAATAAACTAACATGAGATTTCAGTTATTATTTTTTAACAGTATTCCTTTGGGGATTTTGTGGAGATCTTCTTAAAATGTTGGCAGATGCTACAGGACAGCCTGCTGAGAGTGTCATATTATTTTTTAAATGCTTAATTAAAAGGCAGAGTCAGAATTGATAGTGATAATGTTTGAGCAATACTTTTATTAAGAGTATTTTAATCAAACTGTTAATAGGTTTTATATTTTTTCAAGTGACAGAAAATCTAGCATCAGAGAATGTACTTTATAGGTATGTCAGTAATGCCTCCATAAAGCCATTCTTGTTCTTGATTTTTTTTTACCAACGTGCAGCTTTTTTTTTATATTCTTATGCATACAATAATAGTGTTTTATAGAAATCAACAGCAATCAAAATTTATAGTAGTAACAATGTTAGCATGTATTTAAAAAGATTGGACACATCTTTTGGAAAGATCCTGTCATACAATAAAGCCTTTTAATTGCCATATGGACCCATCATTCTCTCTTACTCAATATTTTAAACCTGTCTCTTAATTGCTCAAGAGTTTTCTTGGACTGTTGCATGGATGCTGAATATTAATTTATTAAATATAAAGAATACCACCTGTTACATGATGTGCTAACTTCTGTAATAAAAATGTAGGCAGGAGTAGCAGCTTACAGCATAACTCAAAAACCAGATAGCATGCAGATTCCATAGAATTACTCATCGGTGTATAAACTGCTATCGTTCATGGTAGGGAATTTTCCTTTCCCCATAATCAGGGCTGTGATGATCACACAGGAGAGCCTCTTGTTCAGCGTGATGATGATAAACCAGAAACAATTATGAAGAGATTGAAATCTTATGAAGCAGAAACCAAACCTGTCCTGGAGTATTACCGGTAAGCACATTTCGGTCGCGTACTCGCACACACAGTCCAGTTAGAGACCCACCGCTCTCTCAAATGAAGCTTCCTGCACAAGTACCCGCCGCTTGTGCAAATGGAACTGTGCAGGCTCACCTACCACTTACGCACCCTGGTTTCGAATGGAGATTGGGAAGAACCCCTGCTTTAGAGTCAAATCAACCCTGTTATGGAGTCTCTTGGATTTGTGTAGCACCAAAATAATATTGCATGAATGATATGCTCTGGCAACCAAAACAAGACTTGGCCAATGGTTATAGTAATGTCTGTCATTTCCTAATCGGCCCATACAAGATGATTGCTACTGAGAAATGGTTTGTTGCTTATCTACTGCTCCCTGAGGCGACAGCTTTATGACTGTATCCTTTGTCTTTATCCTCCCGAAGTTGCTGGTTACTCCATCAGCCGGGTTGTTTTCAGTTGTGGTTTATTACGTTACTGATGATTAAAGTTATACTTTGCCTTTCTGTTTGGATAAACAGTCAAGTTGGTTTGCAGCCATTAACGTATATTTTAGAAAACACAATCATAAAGTTGCTAGAAGTGAAATAAGAGTTAAGTGCTGAAACGGAATCATGAACATTTGCGAAAGAGACGCATTTTGGCCATGTCCCTAAACCTTGGGAGAGAAGACTAAACACGGCTCTTAGGGAGGGAAGGCACTCCATGTTCTGGAAGCTCTACAAAAGAAGGGCCTCTCCCACATGCCAGATAATCCAGTTTCTGACTGCAAGGCCATCTTCAAATGTCCGTCTCCTGCTGAGCCAAGTAACGTGTCCTAAGTATAGACTTCAGGCACAGAGTAAGAATGGATACAAATTATATTAAGAAAGCAATGCAGCAAGGGCCTGCAAACTTGGCAAGTTTAAGACTTGTGGACTTCCACTCCCAGAATTCCTGAGGTAACAAGGAGAGAAGCCACTTGGAATTCAAGAGAAACTTCCTAACGGTGAGGACAATTAACTGGTGGAACATCTTCCTTTCAGAGGTTGCAGGTGCTTCATCACTGGAGATTTTAAAGAAAAGTCCGGATAGCTACCTATCTGAATGGTATAGGGTCTCCTCTTGAGCAAGAGGCTGGTCTAGAAGATCTCCAAGGCCCCTTTCCAGCTCTATTCCGATTAACGGCAATGTTTCTTTCAACAACTGTGGCAAGAAAGGTTGTCAAATGAGGCAGAACTCACTTAGCAACAGAAAATTTGGGCTCAATTGTGGTCATAAGTCAAGGACTACCTGTATCCATTTTATAAGTTTGCATACATGCAGCCTAGAATCTTAATTTTTTTTTGTCCAATCGATCTCCCATACTAGACTCTCAGAATCTAAGAGTTGAGAGAGAAATAATTAATGTGCAAATAATTAATGTACTTGTCTTCTTCTCTCTAGACAAAAAGGAGTGCTGGAATCTTTTTCTGGAACAGAGACCAACAAAATCTGGCCTCATGTTTATCGTTTCCTCCAAACGAAGCTGCCTGACGTGAGCCAGAAGGGGACGGCTACTCAAAGCTGAATATGATTCGTTTTACTAATACATGGAAACTACTAATATATGGCTAAATATCCAGTTTCTATCAATCTTTGGAATCATAACAATTCAGGAATGGACTGTGGTGGAATTATGAGCTTGATGTATACTGTAGCTGTCTGAAATCTCTAAAATAACCATATTTTAGTTCTGTGCCAAAGTCTGTTAGGATGATTGACTGCTAGGTTTTTGTACTGGGCATACCTGGATTTTGTAAAATGTATTTAATAATAAACTCATTTTTAGCAACAGTTAAAAATATCCATGGAGTTTCTCAAGAAAAGGATAGCAGTTTAAAATCCGTGCCCATTTTGGGAATTTACACAAGACCCCTTAAACAGGATGTAGGTAAGTTTATACTAAAATAAATGAGGTAGTCTGTCTCGTACTCTATCCATGTTGCTGGGCACAAAACTTTTATAAAAGATTAGTAATCTTGAACATATCAGTTTGCTATTTTGGATACTTCCCTGAGACATTTGTATTAAGAATTCAGACTGAAAACTGTTTAGAACATTTTGTTTCAAACTTCTAGATTACTTTCGTCAATATTTACCACAATGTTCCAATGCTTTGAACTACTACAACTGACAGATCTTACGGCTGTTCATATCATCATAGTCAGGGGTGGAGACATTTTTTTCCTGCCTGGGCATTTAGAATTTAACATTGTTTTTTTCAAATCATCCAACAGCTGTAGATTTTTTTTTTTAATGCTGATAGCAGTAGTTTAGGAAGATGCCTCTTTTTCTAGAGTTTCTGGGTGGAGTTAGTAATTTAAGATTAAAGCAGCCATTTTGCTTCTTCAAATGTACCATAATCTCTGTTGTATCACAAACTCTTAGCTCCTTACCCCAACATCTTGGAAAAAAAGGAAGACAACAAATTTTAGTCAGCCAACAAACAACAGTTAAAATATTGTAATGCAAAGCTATAAAAAACACACACAAACATAATCAGCAGCTGAGATGACAAAAAAATCACTACCAGCAAATGACGGTAACCATTCCACAGGCTCGGCCATAGGGTCAGGATGGGGGTGAATGGGTGATATCTAAAGGGCAAATATTGTGGCAGCCAATGTTGCCTTCTTGGTCTTGCCAAGATGACATTTTCAAATAGGACCTGGAACGTATCTCTCTTGCTGGATCTAATGGCTCATGTAGACATAATTGGGGAGAAGCAGTCCCTCAACCTGGCTGCATGCCGTGGAGGGCTTTATAGATCATTATTAGTACCATGAATTGAACCCAGAAGCATACTGGCAACCAATGCAGCTCCTAGAGCAGAGGTGTAATGGGCTGACGAGAACACATAATTGCCTGCTTGTAATGGGAAGAAAGAATATCCTTGAGGAACAGGAGGATGGGCTGCAACTAAGATATTGGGCAGATGAAAGAAACCTTGAATCCTGGGCAGAAATGTAATTTGTGAAAGTGTCTTGGGCGTGACTCCCTAATTCTCAAGAAGATAAAGGGTGAGAAGAGGTATATTCAGGCTTGCAAAATTCTGTTACCGTAAATCAGGGCTGTCAAACCTCTGGCCTGCAGGCCGGAAGCATCACATGCTGGCCACGTCCACACTCAGTTTAGCGAAGTGGGGAAAATTCCCGATGTCACGTGACACCGCCGTGATGGCATGAGATTGACATCCATGCTGTAAACGTATAATACCAGTAGTGCTCTTAACTTCAGTTTCCTAGCCTGGTCTACCTTAGAAGAGCTGCCAACCCATCACTGCATTCTGTATCACTTACTGATTTCGGAGGTTCTTCAAGGCAGTCCCATCTAAAGCATATTTTGCAAAGGTGACTCGGGCGTGAGTGATGATGAGCAGAGGCCACCAGTCCAGGAATGGGCAAAATTGGCACAAACAAGAGGTTGCACGAAGTGCTATCAGATCCTCAAGAAACCATGAGTCCAGGAGGATTGTGCACAGATTTTGTTTGGGGTAGCACAACCCCACCCAGAGCACACTAGAAAGTCCTAATATACATAACCACTCAGTCTTTTTAGAGTTGATGTAAAGCGGTTATTTCCCTTTCAAACCTCACACCCTTGAGATACAAAGGTTGAATTTCCATATTATCATTTGAGCAGGCAGGGTTAAACTGTGTATCACCAGCATATTATATTAATACCCCAACTGTGCTGTGGGATGACCTCACCAATGGATTCATGCAGATGCTAAACAGGAGTGGAGACACTATAAGCTAGTGGAATAATGCACAGCATGGGAAAAGAGCCTGACCATTCCCTACCACTCCTGAGTATTGAACCCAGAATTGCAGCCAATGGGTAATACTGTAGTTTTTTTAAAAATCTACAGTAAAACTCCCCCCTTTTTCCAATTTGACACTCTTCAACATGATCCAAAGCTAGCCCCTTAATAGGCCTATTTTCCTCATATTAGAGGAAATATTTCTAAATATTTGCAACTTGCGTTTCTGTTGTACTTTGGGATACAAGACAAAGTTGAGCTTCTGGTGCTTTGTTTTAACAAAATACATCAAGCTGGAAGAAATTGAGCTGGCTAATGTGGGTTAGCCACATTGCTTGTCCCATGTTTCTGAAAGGACAAGTTAATGGCAATATTTTCCTGCAATGGAAGGCAGCTGCCAGGCCAGAACTGGTCGACTGAAAAGCCAAGTGTAGTCCTTCAAGCCATCTCTTACTACACTTTCTGAAAATTCATTGCAGTTTTATGAAAATTGCAGATAGGAAACATGGACATACAACATAGAGTATTAACGTAAGTTTAACCTGATTTAAAGAAAATGAAAGTTCTCAAACTTTTAGAAGGTCAAAGGAAAAAAAAATCCAGAAAATCTCATGGTGCTGGGATTTTCTTCCCTCCAACAACCAGCCATCCCTTTGGCCTTCAATTACCTAAAGAGTGCTAGGTTTATTGCCTATCAGGGTAATGAACATGTAGATCAACTGATTTTCATTTAACTACAAATGCTAAGCTCAAAGTGGAAGTCCTTAGAAGTTGGGAAAAGGTTTAAGGTAGGTTACAAGTTCAAACAACATGGGTCAGCCCCAACTGGCTTAGAGTAATTAAAGTGAAAAAGGAAGCAATGCATTCCCATGCCAACTCCCGTTTCATGAGATGGTTCTACGTCACATATTCCTGAACAGAAATGTGCTTCCTTTAGTAGAATCATGATTCTGGATAAAGTTTCAAGTCATGAGTAAATCAAACACATTACAGCAAAAGTACAGTTATTTTATTAATAGCAACTTACGTTTTAATTTCAAACTTCATATGGGGTAATCTTAACATTACAACATATTTCAGACCATAAGTAAAATTTGCCACGTTGCCCACTTCTTAAGGCTTTAGAAAAGTGTTCTGCAGCAGTGGGGAAGGCTAGATGTTATGGACTTCAACTCCCAGAATTCCCAGCAAGAGCCAGGCTGGCTGGGTAATCACAAGGGTTGGTCCGCAAGCCTGGGGTAGTTTCCAAGATTTGGAGTCACTGCTTTAGAACAATCCAATGAAGTCACAAGGCAAATTGGCTAGAACTCAGGTAAATCAGCAGTTCTCAATTTTCCCCTCAACCAAGTGCTTGAAATATATGGGGTGGTTATGGATCACTGGAAATGGTTTATTCTACAAATCAAAAGGACAAACATAACTCATATTTTAACAAATGTAACCTTGCCTTTAATGAATACACCTTTTTAATAAGCCAAGGACTATAATGCCAGTATAATTTTTGTCAGTTTTAGCTTTGATCCACATCACTGTTCATCTTCCTTCTGTATTTGACTTTGAAAACAGCAAAAAATCAAAATGCCGTGCCACACAGGTAAAATGTCTTGCTTAAAACAGCCTCTGTTACCCTAAATGCCAGTCAAATGGAGGGCAAAATTCAGAATACAGGCCAGACTTAATCTGTTTCAGAACAGAACAAAATTCCTCATAGGCTTTAGTTTCAGAATCTTTGGATTATACAACAGCTGTTGTAATGAAATGATCAACAAACCAAACATGATTGTGAAAAAAGCAGATGTTAGGATTGTACAGAGACAGAATGGAAAAAATCATAGGCAAAACAATATTGTCAGATAAAACACAATTCTTAACCTGTATCAGTTTAACTCAGGGGTCTTCAAATTTGACAGCTTTAAGAATTGTGGACTTCAACTCCCATAATTCCTCCTCCAATCATGTTAGCTCTGGAATTCTGGGAGTTGAAGTCCAAAAGTCTTAAACTTGCCAAGTTTGAAGACCCTTTCTTTAGCTATGCCCAGAACAATCCAAAGATGAGTATTATTTCCCCAACCCATTTTGAAAGCCAGCCAACTAAGCAATTTTCAGTGCCCAGATTTTGCACTTGTTTTTTGCCTTCAAAAATTGAAATGCCTACACTCCTTGTCTTAATCAGATTGCTAGAAAAATAGGTACAAGGCCAGAGTAGACAGCCATGGCTATTTGTCTATAATCAGTGGATGTCTGAAAATGAGTCAACTTCTCTTCTGTCAGATTACTCTCTTGCTTTAAGAATTTATTTCCAGCTTAATTACCATTTTAAAAATAAGCTGAGTTGAGAACATTCTTTCTAATAACAGAGTATTAGTTAGATAAAGTTGGATACTGCTTTCTCATATACATTCAATATTTTATGCAAAAAAAGTCTATTGATTTTAATATTATTTTGCTCCTTTGTTCTTTATCAAATTTGATTTCATATTTGCCACTGATTCAGCAGTGTTAGGTTAAAACCCATAAGTAGTAATACAGGTAGCTAAAGCCATTTCACAAACTTGTTGCTGATTTACTGTGTAGGGATTAATCTGAAATTCTAAACAATACAAACTCAACCTATTCACAAGGAACCAGGTGAAAAACACTTTTTATTGCTTTCATCAAAACTGTAAAAAAAATTTTTAATGTAACTATCTCAGCCCACTTGCATCTAAATTAGAATTCCATTGGAAAATTTAAGGAGATTACTTTTGCCAATCTTGCAACACACTGTATTTGCTATATTAGATTCTTTATGGGGGAATATATGGGGGAATGAAGGGAGGTTTATTTTTGGAAATGGACACTGATTAGTTTTGCTACATCCTCCCTAATTTTGTTCTGCTTGAATTTAAAAAGTGCTATTTTTTTTTGTTTTTCTGCTTAAATCACTAGGGGCTTTTTTCCTGCATGCTCCAAATTACTTTGCCTACAGATTGATTTTCCTAAGAGCAGACCTAACTGAAAAGAAATCCAGTTTTTACTCTCAATCATATTTTTCTATTCTCAACAGAGCTGAAAACATGACCATGCAAAAATACTTAGAAATACAGAAAGAGAGGCCACAAATTTGAAAAGTGTAAGAGGTGATCTCTACGAAGTATATTACAATGTTACAATGTAAGCAACCATTTAGAAACAGTACTGGCTGAACTTAAAAGAAGCGATGCTTCAATATAATTCTCCATTTCTCAAGACTTATTTCCTCCATTCCGTTATTCTGTGAGCATAATCAACCATCATTTCTCACTCAGTTACAAATCAGAACCACACATTATTGTTCTCAACCCAAAAAGATCTGATTAAATTGCAATATATAATGTCTGCATAAATTAGGGTCTTAAATGGGATTTTCAGAATTAGTTTCTTGCAAATAAGATTCTTTGTCACAGGCCTATCTGATCTTTTGTCACCTGAACCAATTTATTAAATCCAGACTTCATTGTAATCAAAATAATCAAGCCCCAAAAAACTTTACCAGTTGCTTGTTAGCCAATTCTAGCATGGATGTTCTCTTGCTACATTTTAAAAAATTATCCATGGTACCAGGGAGTTGCTAGTGCATAAAACTATCTTTTCAATCAATCACTGAATATTAATTTTAAAATCAGTGTTGCATTTTAACCTTTCTTTCTGGATTAGATTTTCAAAAATGTGAAATAACTAATCATGATTTACTCTATGAACACCTCACTATTTGAAGCTATAATGGGGAACATCCAGAATGATAGATCAGCCTCTTATATTTATGACATTTAAAGAAGCACCCCCAAGTCATAGTTTCTGAGACCTAGAGAGATTATAGTTTGCTTTAATCAGAAAACTAACATGAAATTGCATTCAATACAAAAAACATGACCCAAAAGGAACTTTGTTAATTCTGGGAAGATTGTGTGAATGAGTTGAGACTCAGTTATTTTTATCTCAGTAGTTCCCATTGTCAATTTTCCCTTTAAAAGAGAAATTTAGGAGGCTAAAGAAAGCAACAAAGCCCTGGTCAATCATATCACTCTTATCATGCATGTCAATATTGCTTCTTAGAGACTTTATCATAGGCAAATATTTTTTTGGATGTTTTTTCTTACTCTAGAGCTGTGTTGCTTCAAGACTACTCATTGAATGCAATTATTTACTGACAGTATTTACAAAGTTGTATTTTAACATACTGCTATATCAAGGGTGATTAATTCAGAAGCAGATGGATAGGATAGTAGAAAAAAATGTTTTTCAGTATTTTGGGCTATGTAAACAATTTATAAGAAAAACTTTACACAGTCTGATCTAAATGACAACATTTCAGAACCAAGTCTTCACAAAAGTAATTTCATGGCTATTTGGGTTGTTTTGGTTTTAAAATAGTCATTACTTCTTTTGAGGCATTCAACAGTTCCCCCCCCCCCCCCCAAAAAAAAAAAAAAAGATTATATGCTCAAATCTGAGGGTGGGGATCAGAATTTGGCACCTGATGAAACACTCAGCAGTGGCTGATGTTTGTTATATTGTTCTCCTTTCCAAGATTAAGAAAAGTTAAACTTTCTGTGACATATGCAGATCCATCTCCAGAAATACTGGTTATAATTCCACAATGGCCACTTACACATCAAGATATGTAAAAATCAAAATAAAATACAGAAGGCTCTCATTCAGAAACAGTAAAAAACATCCCTGTAGTATAAGTGGCTAATTCTTTTGTGTGAGCCATCCAGAGATGCAACACTGATAGCAATCATAGATTTATTGCTTTTTGTGATAAAATCAGATTTGAATGCCTAGGTTGCAAGCAACGGAACACATTATAATGATCTTTAGTATCCACAGCAACTCTTGGGTAGTATTTAATAAGATTAAAGCAGATTCCTGAAGGAACCAATTGTAAACATTGCAACTGTGCAGATTTCTCATACTTTGATTTCTAAAATTAAAAGGCAAGATTTTAGCAGTAGCAGAAAACGTAGTTTCACATTCAGCAAATTACAAGAACATCCCTTTCTTAAAAGTAAGAAACATAGGAAGAAAGATAGCAGCACATTTGTTTTTCAAAGAAAATGATGTGTGTTTCTGCCTCACTCTCTCTCCAAAAGCTCAACACAAAACAATTCCCTCCCTCTCCATTCAAAATAAAGTGCAGCACCCATAAAAAGAAGTCTTAAGAAAATTGCCGTCTTCTTCTCTTGGAAAGAAGTGTACTTGGCTTCAGTCTTAAGAGTACTATACTGTATCCATCATTTTAGCTTCTTCTTCCTCTCTGTGTATCACTAAACCCTGCAAACTGCAGCCTTGAAGCGATTCTGCATTCTGCAACAAAGAGTACACATAGATCAGAAATCAATTGCTGGAAAACATTTAATTTAAATCTTTGCTTTGTGTTGCTGTAGCTTTTCATTTTTTACAGCATGGTGGGACACGTGGACACTTCACTCAAGATTCATTGTCATTACATCTCAAACTATACTGGACTAAAGGTAGATAAGCTAATTTCTACAAGGAATGGAACACCCCCCCCTCCCCCCGAGATTATCCTACCCAAATTCCTGCCTGTGATTTTCTTCCAAAAGCCAGCAGGTAATGAACAAAAATAATCATTGAAGCTTCTGAATTGTTCTACACATGTCTTCAATATTACATAGCCCTTCACAAAAACAAACTGGAAAAGGAGGAATAAGTAAAAATCTCAGAAAGAGAGGGCTATCACAGCATCGTTCTCCTGCTCCTTTTAGTTCTTCATTAGGGAAAATATATTCAAAAGTTGGGCCGCGTCTCAAAAAGTACTTCCTTAACTTTGTGAATCAAGTATGAATTTCCTTCATGTATTACTGGTAAGGAAGTAACTGCTCTTTTAAAAAATAAAACAATTATTTTAGCACAGGAACTGATTATGTAACAGGAACTGATACTATACCCCAAGAATCTCTACTGTCTGCACTAGACATAGGTTATGTGAGGAATTCGTTTACCAGCTGTTCTGGAAATAGTCCTGTTCAATATTTTAATCACACACACACACATTACTGAAGATGGCAGCTGGAGAGCTGTAGCTTAACTGAATCATCCAATGAACTAAACTAACTGGGGGGAAATGCCCAGTTCGCTGTAATGGTTAGAATGGTTGGCTTCTCGCTATAATAGCAATTTTATAGTAGACAGAAACCATATTTTAAAAATAGTGGAAAATACTACAACAGGGAGACCAGAGGTAGAGAGATAGTGGACACAAGGGCAGGAAGTTTTTGTAATAAATACATGTAAACATTAGCTATTCTTTTCATTCAACCTACTTGGTGAAATGATATATATTAATTACTTAACATTCAAACAAGTCTTAGCTTTCTAGCATGAGCTCTGAGAAGGAATATAGGAAAATAATAGAAAGAAGAAAATGAGAAGTAGAGAATTTTTTTCTTGACACTCCAATAATAAACACAATTAAACAAAAGCTACCTGAGGTGCAAGTCCACCTATACAATTCAGATCATTGTGAAATAAAGGATTCTGAATAGGCACAGCTTGACAATTCTGGGATTGTGAACAAATCCTCACTCTTGATTTGAATGCTTCCAGTTCATTTTTAAAAGCTTCCAAATAGCCTTCATCTCCTGTCTGTCAAACAAACACAAAAGCAATTAAATAACCCTACAATTTAATTTTCAATATTTTTGTGCTAAAAAATAAGACATTGCAGCTAAGCACACTAGAATCTAATCATAGAATCTATGTTGTTCAGATAAGTGTAAATTTTCAGATTTTTTTACTTTTCTTTTTGTTCTCTCTATGTAGTTTGTTTGTTTTACTTTGGCTAATCATAGTGAAGGATTAATCAGTGACAGATGTTCAAATCCCAATGAAAGTTATTCGAACAATGTAGTTTGTAATAAGTATTCTTCTTCCCCTCCACATCATTTATGCTACAGTGCCCATAACTTTCATCAACATAGCCATTTTGGAGCATGTAAGAATGGGATAAATTGTCACATGAAGAAAAACACCATCTATACAATGACTCCTTTCTTTCTCAATCTTAGGATATATCATTAGACTTGCAAACTATGTAAAATCTTTGTCATACCAAAACTGTTAGATACAGAAATATTTTAAAATTCTGAGCTGTGCTCAGCTGTAATAGATAGAATTAGCCTCTCTCAATATTTCTCTTTTAACTTTTCTCTTTAATGTGTAATTGTGTATTGCAAGAAAACCATAGGGGATTATTATGTGGATTTCTGTGATGTTTCATTTGCTATTTTTAGCAAGACCTAGCTTGGAATTAAAGTGCTCTGTTATCTGGGAAGAGTTTGAAATGTTGGGCCCAAGGAATTAGATAGAGTCCTTATGGCAGAGAGCTTGCCCAACTGCTCTTTAGAGCCACATCCCCTTAGCTAAATAAGGCTGCCAGGAAGATGTCATGTGGACAGGTTTTAGCGGGGAGAATTTTTGAAGGGGCTTCTTCCTTATACACTTGTCTGAAATGGTATAGGGCTTCCTGCTTCAGCAGGGGGTTGGACTACTGGAAGACCTCCAAGTCCCTTCCAACTGTTATTCCTCTGTCCCTTAAGGAAGTGTCTGCAAAATGCAGTGGCATGACACACATTACACCTGAGCTCCACAAGTTGCATATACTGCCACATGGATCCAATCCAAGGTGCTGGTTTTGACTCTTTAAGCTCTTCATGGCCTAGGGACCACCTCCATCTGATTACATTCGCCTGCCTCGTCAGGTCTGGTGGAAAAGATATACTGTGAGTCCAGCTCTGCAAAACAATTTCATCTGGTGGGATCCAGGGGCCAGATCTTTTCTGCCACGGCACCTTCCGTGTGGAGCATTATCCCTCTCCCCCACATGTGAGATTGGCCCCATCCTTGGTGTCTCACTGGAAGTCCCTCAAAAAAATCACTATTGTCAGCAGTCTTGGGGATCTCAAAGACATGGTCATCTATTGAGAGGGATGCATTGCTTTTAACATCACCTTGTCTTTAATAGCTTGTTATTAATCATGTTGCTTTACAGCTTTTTAAATATATTTGTTTTAATATTTTGATTTCACAATTGATTTTTAGAGTCATTTTTCTGTAAGATGGGCAGCTATATAAATATGATAAAATAAAATTCTTTTCATAATCTATGTGCAAAGCTATCAGCCGATAACTATTTTAGTTATCGGTTTCCCATGTTATGCTCAGCTCAAAGAGAGACTAAACTAAAAGAGAATGGCAGAATATACCTAGAGCAGGGGCGTCCAACTCGCAGCCCGCAGGCTGGATGCGTCACGTGGTGGCCCCACCCCTGCCTGGTTTAGCAAAGGGAAAAAGTCCAGATATGTCACATGACGCTGCCGTGAGGATGTGAGTTTGACACCCCTGCCCTAGAGTGATCAAAAATCTTCTGGCATTTTACTCATATGCACTAAATTAAAAATGAGCTAATCTACAACTATAAAATTACTACTAATTTAAATAAGGGCTAATAATTACATTTTAAACTTCCTGAAGTCTCAGAAGACATGTTACAGAGATAAATTCAGCCATTTTAAAGTTACGTCTCCAACTAATATTCTTAGTGGGGAATACATCCAATCTGACCATCCATAAATAGTTAAAGCGCTGCTCACAAAGCAAATTCCCCTCCCTCCTTATCTTTCCAACAAGATGAATGGACACACATTTTTGCCACTGTATGATTCATATTATATGAAAATAGCATTCATATTTTCATACATAATTTAGGAAATAATCCTACATACACTTAATCTATTAAACACAAAACAGTATAAAAAATGGGCCCATATGAAGATGAAGAATCTTTAGAAGAGATTTGGATTGTGCTTGAGGAAGTGAAAAGAGATAAGGAGAATTTAAAATCCATTTACATATATAAATTTACTTGTGTGTCATTATGTAGAATCTATCATTCTTATTAATGAATTTGCATTACAATGCTCTTTAAAACAGCTTACTCTCAACAGGTATTTGTTGAAGATTGTTAACACACAATTAGGATCAAGCAAAACAACAAAATCCTATGAGACAACAATGTCCATGATTTGATGAGCGCACTTTTTAATGGAAGGAAGATCCAACAGAAGAGGCATGATTTGGATTTCATCTATAAAGAAATGATATCTGATGGAACCTAGGAAGTGCTGTCCTTGGCTGTCTTTTATGCTTATTTATATGATTGTATTTTCAATTGATTTTTATTAGCCACTGTTTAAGATGGGTGGGCAGTGACTGAAATAATGTTAACAAAAACAGTAATAACAATAATCCCACCAAACTATTGTCTTGGCAAGGCACTTTAGCATCTAACAACCAAAGACAAAGTCTGGCTTTGCTTCAAAGTGGATTCCTAAAAACTTTTTTAAATGGCTCTCCTCCCCCTCCCTCCATGTTGAACAGAACGCACCCCTCCTCACCTTAGCTTTTTGGAAAAATAGGCGAAAACATCCTCGGGGATCCACATTACAGCTCTTAGCCATTTCTATAATGAACTGCATTACTACAGCTTGATGAGCTACTTGTTCCATTAGAGCTCCTTTCTATGAAAAAAAAATAAAAATCAAACAATCTGTAAGAATCAGCCAGCGCACAAGTAGTCCTCAAACTTATGTCTACATTGGTACTAGAACAACTGTGATTCAGTGAATGGTCATTCAGTGGGCCATGCCTGATTTTATGACCTTTTTTTACTTGTTAATCAATCAATGTGGTCATTAAGGGAAGCCTTTGAGCTTCCCTTATTGACTTTGCTTGTCAGAAGATCACAAATGGTGATGATATGAATTTGGAACAATGCAACCATTGTAAACACATGCACCTAAATTCTGATCATGTGACTGCTGGGATGCTGACATGGTTATGTAAGGACCATTCGTCATATTTTTCAGCAGCTTTATAAATTCAGCCACTAAGTAAATGTGTAAATTTAGGACTACATTTGCAAGCCAACAAAGCAACAATTCAAGAAACCCATATAAAGTGGACCAAACTAAGCTGTGCACTAGAAAGCTCCCTTTGATAACCAAAATATATTAGTTAACTGCCAAGAAGGTGTGATGAGAAATATAGGATTCCTGTAATTATAGAATTGTAAGAATTCAATAATTCTTAGTTTTACAAATAATACTTGAAGATGTCAATACAATATTAGCTCACAGTATGTTTATAGAAAGACCTGCTATAATTACACAGACCCGTATGTAAAATGTAATACTGTAGGCAAATCATTATTTACAAATGAGTTGCTGTACAGAAGTAGCTCAAACAGTCTGATTCTGAAAACACATTAGACAATAGAATTATTATGACTGCAGTCATTTGTTTGCAGTCCAGAATAAAAAAATGTTCAAGGCTGATGCTTAATAAAAAGGGTCATTCAAAGCTTTTGGATGTTTGTCGTAACAATGACCAATCATTAATGTGAACCAAACACTACCTTTCAAAATGTACAGATCTATGGTTAAACATCACTTTAGCAATGTTACATACAGTAAATGATTTTAAGATTTTGGTTTAAAAACTAATTGCATTATTTATTTACAAACTAATTATTTATATAGAGATTATGAACAGTTATGTGCATGATATCTATTACTAAATAAATTACTTCAGAATTTGGCTTTTATATAATTATTGATTTTATGAAGATTCAATCAGCAAGTAAAAAATCATCTTAAAACACAGGAGCCTTTGCAGAATATCTAATTCCCAGTGCTAAAATGAAATACAACTTTGCACTACGTTAGGAAGTTAAAATATTTAAGTCCAGAAGAAAATATGACACTGAAATTAGTAAATTTCCCAATATGCAATATAGGGTAAATAGAAAATAGCTTTGTTCCAATTACATCATCGAAACACTGAAATTATACCTGTTCTGCTTCTAGATGAAAACACCATAAAAGAAGATATTTTGCTGTTTCTTCACAGACAAGGTATGGGTGATCAGAGAGAAATCTCTGACTATCAAACCATCTGCTCAACATTCCTGGAAAACAATGAGATGCAACAAATAGTTTTGCTAAAACTGAAAAAATATTTGGTTATAATTGATTCCCATTTATGCTAGACAGGAATAAATCAGGTGTTTTGCTACTAAAACCCATCCCATAGTAATGAGAGAGTAATACTTTACGTTCAGTTACTCAGAAACAGCGCATCTCAAGGAACCTACTACATATTTTAGGCAAAACACTTCACTTGTTAAATTAGAAATGCATTATTACTGTACATGTAGGTCATGAAATGATTCATAAGGAAAAAACTTACCAAAATGTCTAATTTTCTCCTCATGCTTTTGCATAAATGATTTAGATGCATCATCCTCAGTTTCTTTCCGTTTCTTTTGATTAATAAAACTCTGGCAAACAAAATATATGATATACTAAAATGTTACATCTGACAGCTGTTAATTAATCCATTGCTTAATTATCATTATGACTTGTCCTCAAGGTTATTTTGGACTATGTACATCCATTTCATTTATAGTAATTAAAATACACTTAGGCTCTCTAAAGTCAGTAAATGTTACTTATTTAGATTAGGGAAACTACTCTAATTATGATTATACAGCAGTCTAAATCTGAACTGAATCTTTCATTCACTCAAGGTTTATATTTTTTTCTACTAACCTCTTTGGTTCCACCTCATAATTTCCATGATCTTAAACTATGATATGTAGTGTTTAATGTAAAACACTAGCTTATGTAGTATGTACTGAAAAACAATAATTTCTTTATGGTCCTTTTAAAAAGCTTTTTAATCTCTAAGACAGTGGTATTTTTAAATTGTACTTAATGCCTCATTTTCTCTTTCCAGCTAAACCAACTGACAATACTACTACAATAGTATCAATGCAGGAAATGGAGAAAAATGAAATTTTGGTTTCACAGCATTCATATATCTTGCTGATTTGGAATCAAGCTTTTCCCATAATGCCTCTTAGAATGTTTTCTTCACACTCTTTCTTAATTTTTTTTTGTAGAGTTGGATAGAAGATCCAATAGATCTTCTGGCTAGGAAGACATTCTAGTTGATTGCAATAAAGCAATATTAAAAATTCCTAGTCGAAGCAAGCCTAAATTTAAATACTTTCAAATTGCTAATGCCAACAGAAATAAATCATGTTAACCACTGTAATTTATAAATTCCTCTCATGTATCTTGGTGTTTTGCTTCAGACCTCAATTAGCATAGTAGTGCTCTACAAAATTACTTATAGGATTCAAAAGAAACAAAGTTTAGCAACCCAATTCTATGAAGAATTGAGGTATATCTGAAATTATTACTTCAGAAACCCATACACAAAGAGAACCTGAATGCAGAAATTTTTATACAATCTGGATCATTCTATACCTTGTTAAATACCTCTTTGCTAACAAAATCCGTATTCCATAAATTCTGTCTCTCTTTCTGCCTTAATACTTCTTCCTTCCGCCGCCACTCTTCTTCTCTCCATCTCAATTCATCTATTTCTGTCTGTGCTTTGGCATGTTCTTGATCCAGGGATTCTGAATTGTGTAATGCTAAATTTCCAAGTTTTTGCTGGGCTTCTGCTAAATTCCATTTGCATTCCACAGAACTCTTCACAAATTCTTTTTGCTGTTGGCAAGCCAATTCGATTCCATCATTATAAGTCTGCAAATTAATGCCTCCATTATTATTTGGAAATAAGACAGGCAAAATTACATGAAACTTGGGGATAAATGAAGAAATGGGGATTCTTAAGAAATCGCATATGAAACAGTTACATAGTACGAATAGGCGAGACTCAGTAAAATATATGGGGGTGCTTCAATCAATTCTGCCTCTGGCCATTCTGTAAGAGTGTGCGTGTGTGTGTGTGTGTGTGTGTGCGTGTGTGTGTGTGTGTGTGTGAGAGAGAGAGAGAGAATATATACACTACACACTATGATCAGATTTTATTATTACTTCAGTAGTGAATCTGAATGTCTCACTAAACATATTTAATTACTATGCACATATATTAATAATGGTACCATGTTACATTTTCTTTATCACATAATTAAGAATCACTCAAAAGCCTTGTACTAGTCAATATAATAAATATTTTTAAACTTGTAGAATGATAGTCAGAGAAGGATTAAATTTACTTGGTTTCCTTAAAGCATTTTGACAAATCGAACTTATTCCACACAGGGTTAACTTTCTTCACAGGTAGGAATTATAACAATGTTCATTAAAAATATATAATCAAGGAGTTCTTACTCTATCTCATTTTAAAACATATACTTGCACTGTTTCTAAGTACAAGACAGCTAAAGACATAAAAATTAGTTCCTAGCCATGAGTGAAATAAGCTTAAATTGTCCTTAGGCTGTGTTAATAATAGTATTTTTTCCCTTAGCCCAAACACATCTGTACAATCTATAGAATGTGTTGGGAGTTGTTATCATTACCTTGAAGGGAAATCAGATTACTTTAATGACTTGAAACAGAGACAATAGAGGACAGAGATTGCCAATGGAGACAGCATATTTCACATCATATAATTTTCTGCCAATTCAAGAGAGACAGACTAACACTTAAATGCAACAGTAGGAAAGACCCTTGGATCACAATTGTGGGCTTTTCTATTTACAACAAAGTTCAATAGAACTACCTTCTAACTGTGAAAATTAGATGATAGCTTTTAGAAGCAAATTTTCACTTATTTGAGCACAGATTCAGCACAAATACATACAGGTAGTCCTTGACTTACAACAGTTCATTTAGTGGGCGTTCAAGGTTACAATGGCACTGAAAAAAGTGACTTATGACTATTTTTCACACAACGTACAACCACTGCAGCATTCTCATGGTCACATGATCAAAATTCAGGTGCTTATGAACTAGTTCATACTTATGATTGTGTCCTGGGATCATGTGATCAGCTTTTGTGACCTTTTGACAGGCAAAGTCAATGGGGAAGCCAGATTCACTAACAACCATGTTACTAACTTGATTACAGTGATACACTTAACAACTGTGGCAATAAAGATTATAAAATGGGGCAAAATTCAGTTAACAAATGTCTTACTTAGCAACAATTTTAGGCTCAGTTGAGGCTACTTGTATAGTTTGGATACTTATTAAATGTAGCCCTCAGAGCCTAAATGAGTTGAGTATGCAAACAGGAATAGAATTCAATGACATGGTTCTTTTCAGGGGCATTTATTTCAATAGATTATAGAAAAATTAATACTGATATTTATATAATAGCCATGCAGAACATATAGGGAGTTTTCTGTGAGAGATGGATGCTCCACGAGATTGAGTTAATCTCAATCCTTCAAAAAGAAAGTTTTTTTTTTTCATTAAGTCAAGTCCGTTAATGGTGATAGGTCAATACTGAAGTACCCGAAATTACGAGGGAGGGAGGGTGATAGGAAAGGAAGGAGGGGAGGGACGGAAGTGAGGGACGGAGGAGAGAAGGAAGGAGGAGAGGAAAGGAGGGAGGGAGGAGAGAAGAGGGAGGGAGAAGAGAAGAGAAGGAGAGAAAGAGGGAGGAAGGGAGGCGAGGAGGAAGAGAATGAAGGAGGGGGGAGAGAGGGAGGAAGGAAGGAAGAAGAAGGAAGGAAAGGAGGGAAAGGAGGAAGGTGAGAAGAAGAAAGGAAGGAAGGAGAGAGGATCGAAGGAAAGAAGGTTGGGGCAGTAGCCAGAGCAGAATGGGGCAGACAGAGGGAGATTCATGTTCCACCCGCGGACATGTCTTTTAAGGGGCCGTGCAAGAAGCGCCGCTGCTACGCACAAAGTGAAGCGTACCTGTGCATTGGGGGGCGAAAAATCTTCAACCGGACCCGAAGGTGCCTCACGAGAACGCGGAGGCCAAAGCGCCATTCTCTCGCCGAAGCCCACCCAAAGGCGAGCGCCTCCCCCTCCTCCTCTTGGCTTGCGCCCGATACCCGAAACCGTTGCGGAGCCCACCGGAAGCGAGTGCAAGTCATTTCCGGCAACAACGAGGCGTCCCCTATTTATGATTTCACCGCCCTGCCTCCCTCCTGTCTGACTCTATCGCGTGACGACCTCGGCATTGAGGGACGGGGAGGGCGTTGCTAGGAGACCGGGGGGGGGAGCGCGCTACCACGGGGCGCACTTCAGTAATTTGTGAATGGTGCCTCGGCTACTGTGTGCGCGGCTCCGGCGGACCGGCTGGCAGTCATTTGTTGCCGCAAAATAAGTTTTATTTCGCTTAAAAATATAACAGCTATACCAACGACCCCGCACGTGTTTGTACAGAAGATCCACGGAGTTGTTTTTTTAAAGTCACTACACGGGATTGCTGATTTTGCTGTTGTTGCCAAAAAAAACAAAACCACAAACATGTATGGCGCATCATCCATTGGTCTTTCAGGTTTTTGCGTTGCTGTTCTCCAGATGGGCTGAGCTCCCACCAACCTCAACTAGCAGCCGAGCCGACAAATTTAAAGGCTCCCGCTCGGGGAGCCTTGATGATGCTCCATTTTCCCTTTTGTTTTTGGAAGAAATACATCCGTTCCCTAGGGAGAAGGGAAGAGAGAGCAAGGAGAGAAAAAAAAAAGGGAAATTCTCGGCTCGTTTTAAGACACCTGGAGTCTGGACTGCATCGAATTCAGAAGCGACGGGCCATTTAATTCAAGCAACTTGCACAATTCTGTCAATATAGGGGGGAGGGAAAAGAGAGAAAGAAAGGCAAGTAAGCAAAAAAAGAAAAAAAGACAAGGAAAATTCTTAGCTCATTTTAAGACATTTGGAATCTGGATTGCAGCAAATTGGGAGGCGACGGGCCATTTCATTCAAGCAATTTTCCCAACTTGACCTGCATGTAACAGGCTGCGCTGAAATCCCTGAACTGTCCACATCGAAAGCCGTGCAACACTACTCCGTGCAAAGGAACTCGATCGGGGCTGGCGATCCCTCTTCCCGAAGGAAGACTGGGCGAGGAGAAACTCTCAGCGCGCCAAAAGATCAGCCGCGAAGCGCGAACCTTACCCAACCGAAGTCGCATCCCCAACGCGACCGGGGATCGTTCTCCACCCCCCCGCCTTCCACGCCTGAAGTTGCGAGGCGACCGGCCGCTCCCGCCTGAAGCCTCCTCGAGGCCCCTCCCTCCCCTCCTCTTCGGCGGGACTGCTAGAACGTTGGCGTCTCCAGGGTGACGCGACGCTTTTCCCTGACACGGGGCAGGTGTCGTGGCCGAGCCCCCCCCCCCTTTTTGCGCCGAGACCTCGGGCGGAGAGAGAGAGAAAGAGAGGGAGCTGGTGGGGATGCCGCTGAAAGTAGTGGTGGAGCTGCAGATCCATGCGGTGAGAGGGGCTCGGAGCCAGCAAGGGGGAATCTTGCAAAGGTAGCTGGAGAGGGAAATGTTTGCAGCGCCCCCCCTCCCCCCCCCCGCCACCAATCCCGGACTGGAAAATGTGCCTTTTCTATTTTCAGTGGTTCATGGAAAATGTGCGTGCGTGGGGGGGATAATGGACAGAAGGCCCGTGTCGTTAGTGGTCATGCTATTCTGCAAAACGGTAGTGAAGTTGCAAAGGTGAACAGTCGCAGCTCAAACCTGAAGAGAATAATTTTGAGAAATTATAATCCAGCTCTGCTGTCCCTTTGCACCCCACTCCAAGGCACTTTTGTAGTTATTATTATTGATTCAAATATTTTTCTCTAATCCAAAAATGCATTGAAAGAAAGCAAAAGTCAGTTTTGCACTGCTAAAGTGAGCTGCTCCTGACCTAGGTTAATAGTGTTAAAATTTTAATCCTAACCCTAAACTCAATCTATTAAAGAACATTGCCCCAATTATAAATTTTATTTGATAAATTAACTGAAGATCATCCCTATTTATAAAATTGTCTCCTGATGCTAATTGTCTTTTAAGAAAACTTATTTCTAACTTTTAACTTCAACCTTTGGTCATCAGATTATTTTTCCAAAGGATTGTTGCAGCACTCGAATTAATTATAATATAAGTTTAAAGGAACTCTATACATTAAAACTCTCTATAAAACTAATCCTGATGCTTACTATTAGCATATATTTTCTGCAGTCTTTAACCCTAACTTCATCTAGACTCTAACCTTAACCTATACATAAAAATATATTCATTCCAATGAAGGGAAAGAATAATTCTGAGGGGGATTAACATCACGTTAACCATGTTTTAACTTCATGTTAAAATTAACATGAGGCATAAGAAGTCATTCTAAAGCTCAATGCAAAATTTGAGCTAGGCTTCAACCAATCCTATTGTAACTTAATCCTAGAGCCAATTCAAATATTCACATTAATACTTATTCCAGAAGGCAATTCCCAATGTAATAGAACATAGAATAACAGAGTTGGAAAGGAACCCAAAGTCTGGGAGTTAAAATCCACAAGTCTTAAAGTTGCTAAGGTTGGAGACACCCCCTCCCCCTCCCTCTATACCATTTCAGACAAAAGGCTGCCCAATTTCTTCTTGAAATCTTTCAGTGATGGAGCACCCACAACTTCTGAAGGCAAGCCGTTCCACTGGTTGATTGTTCTCACAGATAGAAAATTTCTCCTTAGTTTTAGGTTGCTTCTCTCCTTGATTAGTTTCCATCCATTGTTTGTCTTGCCTTCAGGTGCTTTGGTGAATAATTTGTCTCCATTATCTTTGTGGCAACCCTTCAAATACTGGAACACTGCTGTCATTTCTCCCCTAGTCCTTTGCACCAGACTAAACATACCCAACTCCTGCAATCATTCTTAATATCTTTTAGCTTCCAACCACCTAATCATCTTTATTGCTCTTCTCTGCACTCTTTCCAGATCTCAACATCTTTTTTATACTGTGGTAACCAAAACTGGATGCAGTATTCCAAGTGTGGCCATACTAAGGCTTTGTAAAGCAGTACTAATACTTCACATTATGTTGATTCTATCCCTCTATTAATATAGCCTAGGATTGTGTTTGCTTTTTTGGCTGCTGCCATACACATTGTTGACTCATATTTAAGTGACTGTCCACTTGGACTCCAAGATCTCTCTCAAAGTTACTGGCATTGAGTCAAGTTTGACCTCGTCTGTACCAATACAATTGGTTTTTCTTGCCTAAGTGTAGAATCTACTTCTACATTGAATTTCATGTATTAATATTAATCAATATTAATATTAATACTAATAGTATTAATCAACAATATTAATAATCACTACTTCTCATAAGAATGCATTCCAATTCCAGCCCTCATACTAAAGTTTAATTCATTTTTAAGGTATCTTAACCCAAACCAGGATGCAGTGCAATTTTATAGATTGTGTTTCAGATTTTTGTTAAGGTGAGAACTGAATAAATAGGGCAATGGATAGGCAAAACTTTTATATGTAATTTTCTTAAACTTAAAATCCATTAAACTATGATAGGCTTTTAAATATGTTTTAACTGTTTTTTAGTGTTGTAAAGCTGCTCAGAGTCACAGTCCTGTAAGTTTGTTTAATAAATAAATAAAATTGGGGAGCATTATACAGTATTTTTTTTATGCTTAAAGGGAATCTTCTGTATAGTATGCAGCTAAGAATGATTACTGCAGTTCACATTTGAGTGAATAGAAGCCCAACCCTAACCTAACCAACACTACCTTCTCCTAAGTCAAGGAGCTTGGGGGGGCCAAAATGCCCTAGTAATAAGCAGGCATATACAATGGAATGAAGGCTATTGCCGAGCACTTAGCATGGTGCTCTAAAGACTGTAAGCCACCCTGAGTCTCTGGAGAAGGGCGGCATATAAATAAAAATAAAATAAATAAAATAAAACCCTAAACCTTGCCATATCCTGATCCTTAGGTATATAAATAATATGTACTTCAAGTATTGCTTCAGCACTCTATCTTCCTCATAATATCAACCAAAGGATAGCACTGTGCATAAACAGTCATGTTCTATTCTCGCACTCATTTTTATCATAGATTTCAAGGAAACCTAATCTTAACTTCAGCTTTAGTCTTTCAGAATATTTTCCTGCAGCATTGCCCCAGAATTCCAGCTTAACTTTAATGTCAATTTTAAAGCACTGTTATGTCCAAAATCTCACCCTAATGCTAATCCTCAGATTTATTTTTAGGATAAAACATTTAGAACCCTAACCCTATGTTTATTCTACCCTTATGTCTAGTTGCTAAAAGCATTTTAAACAGAAGCACAAGATTCACTTGCAGATGGAATGCTCTGACCTCTAGCAGGTAGAACGTGTATCATCCTCATCACATTACATCCATGCAGAATCATGCAGCCATGTAACAATACTTCCTTTGTCAGCCGTATAACACTTCCTGCGTCAGGTCACAGCAAGTCCTGCAAAGTATGGGATGGTTCCCCATCTATTTTATCTGACAGGTCTTCTTTTTTTACCCTGGCAAACATTTCCAAGGAAATATTGAAGCCATCCGATATCTGCGTTACTGTATCTCATTAGAGCTATTCATACTTTTGCAAATAGTAGAAGATGTAGCAATTAGATAATGCTAGATATGGTAAAAGTCCCATTTACAGGTAGTCCTCAACTTGTGACCATAATTGAGTCCAAAATTTCTGTTGCTAAGTGAGACATTTGTTAAGTGAATTTTGCTCCCATTTTATGACCTTTTCTTGCCTCAATTGTTAAATGAATCACTGCAGATGATAAGTTAGTAACATAGCTGTTAAGTGAATCAAGTTTCCCTGTTGACTTTATTAGAAAGTCCCAAAAGGGGAATCATATGACCTTGGGACACTGCAACCGTCATAAATAAAGAACTGATTGCCAACCTCTGAATTTTGATCACGTGATCATGGGGATCCCAAAGGTGCTTTTTCACCTGGACTTTCAGGGTGGCTCTTTTTGATGGGGATGCTATAGTGGGTGTAAGTGTGAAAAACAATCATAAGTGTTCTGACCCACACCCTTTTCCAACAAATCAAACATAATCCAAAGAGAACAGAAACCTTGTAATGCTTCTGCAAAATAATTAGCTGTGATAAGCACAAGCCTTGCCAAACTGTGCGAGACTTGCCAAAAGATTATAGACAAGAAATAATTTTCAATACAAGAATCTTCAAATACAAACTCAGCATACTGGAATGTCCATGAAGCTGGAGTTTCAAATATCTTTGCCTTCTTCAAAGTATGTTTGTTTCACAGCTGGCTTTTATCTTCTTGAAGGAGGGGCCATTACCTTGCAGCCTTATTCCTGAGTCGCCCATGGTGTTGTAGCTGCTCTTTCCTACAAGCAATCCTGTGTGCATGCGCACTTGGCACAGGCTCCTCAGGAACCTCCTCATTGCTGCTGCCAGCCCCCACAATCTCTGAAGGCAGCAGTCCACTCTCTAATGGTCCTGGCCCCTCAACTGAGTCCTCGCTCTCCTCAGCCATCCGCACCTGCTGCCAGCTAACCACAACAATAAGTCATTTTTTTCAGTGGTCAGTAGACGAACTGTTGTGAGTCTAGGATGTTATGATATGTACAGAATAACCCTTGAGTAACAAGGATATGCACATGGAAATGTTTATGAGAGTAGTTATGAATAATTATTCAGCTATACACAGATACACTAAATTGGGTTAAAGTTTACTTTAAGAAATAGCACTGTCCTATAAACGGTCCAGGTCATATACGTTTAACAGTCCAAAGAATATCCAATTACAAAGTCTTCTTATTGGTTGCCTTTGTCATTTACAGTAAACAAAGATATCAAAGTATAAGCACAATGGAGAATCTTAGATAGCAACAGAATGTCAGAGATATAGAATGTCACACAGAGCAAGCCATGATCTCTAGCTCCCTCTTATGGCAATTTGCAATACAATCAACCAACCAATATAGTGATTTTGTCTTAAAGATACAAACATACATTGTTGGTTTATGTATTGCCAAGCCAACTAATTGTTGGATAGATTCCTAACAGGGCTACCTATATTTTACACTGAGCACTCTGACCACCTCATGATGGTTGTGATTTCATCTCATTTTCATCAAAGGTGTCTTGCCCTGGTGTGTATTTGACAGAGAAGAACGATGTTTATCTCACTGTTTGTCTTCTGGGCCAGTGCAAGGAGACCGACTGCATTCCTCCAGTGTTCCCTCTCTTGTTCCATGAGAAAATGTGGTTTGAGAAGGTATGTTAAAAACAAACAGAAATACCCAATGTCATGGCCTGGTTTCTTATGTATGTGTAAGCTTTGATTGGACCCATAGGTATGGAAGGTCACAAGCAAGATAGCCTCATTGGAAATCCCTAAGAGATCATCTGTCCCATCCAATCTCTTGTCAAGTCAGCATCTGTAATGCAAAGGGTAATGACAATACTCTTGGCAGATGCCCAACTATGTTTTAAAACGGGTTTCCAACCTTGGCAACTTTAAGACTTGTGGACTTCAGTTCACAAGTCTTAAAGTTGCCAAGGTTGGAGACCCCGGTCTTAAAGAATGTCTACTTCATTCTAAGGCAGAATCAGAGGTGGTATTCAGCAGGTTCTGACCAGTTCTAGAGAACCGGAAGCGGAAATTTTGAGTAGTTTGGAGAACCGGCAAATACCACCTCTGACTGGAGATTTTACAGTATCCTTCCCCTGCCACGCCCACCAAACTACACCCACACAACCGATAGTAAAAATATTTGAATCTCACCACTGGGCAGAATGATAAAATATTAAATAACACTCGCATAAGGCTGTTTCTCTTAATGCTTGGTGGAAAACTCTTGTCTGCAGTTTACATTCACCTGTTATAATCCTGTGGGAGGCATCAGTATTTTGAAATCCATTTTGCACGTCTAGTACAGAGCTAGTTTTTTCTTCTTACAATACAAGGCTGGTTTGAAAAGATTAAAAAGAATGGAAAGGCATCAGGAAGGGTATATAGGCACAAAAAGGATTAGATAGGATTTCCTTGGCTTTACTTTTATCCTCTGCCTTTGATGCCTTTTGTGTCTTTCTCTTTCTCTGCATTTTGTAAAAGTTAATTGCTGAGAAGGGGAATAGTCATGGTGGGATCAATGGCTCACCCCAGTTTTATGTATATTGCGTGTGTAATGTAAGTAAAAAAGAGCTGGGACTTTGATCATGGATCATGGCTGCTATCCTGCATTTTTTGACTCCTACCCAGTGGTGCAATTCAATCGGTGTAACAAGCAATTTGCGCACCATGTTTAAAAAAGCCTCTAACCTTCAACTGCCTCTGTAAAGAAAACAGCTAAGGGCAGCAAATGGCTCTGCCGCGTGAATCAGCTGTGCTCTAAACAAAGGAAATAAAGCACAGGAAAGAGCAGGGGCAAGTGGGTGGGCCCACATGCTCGTCGCACCGAACCAGTTTGGAGCCAGCTAATCATTGGAACAAGGGGCTCACCCGAACCAGTCCAAACCGGGAGAATCCCAGCCCTGCTTCCACCCCGTCCACAGATGTCTTCGAGCCCTTTGTTGGAGTACAAGGTTTTAAATGTTTGTTCTAATCATTTCAAACAAATGTTCTTCAAGATTCTGCCCAGTGAATATAAATATCAGGTGAGACATTCACTGTATAGCAGCTGCCATCCTAATTTTCCATAGTGCTTCTAGGCCTTAGAGGTTGCTTTGGGGGTTCACTGATGCTGATTTTTGCATCAGGCTACTTCCTGCAGTGATATGGCAGCTGCTCCCACAGCACCCTTTCCATCTCCATCAATTTTTGAGAGAGAGGATGGGAGCAGAAGGCAAAACTGCCCTCTAAGCCAGTAGCTTTTTTAAGATAAGTCCCTCTTTTTTTAGCATGGCTTAACTTTGGCCAGTTGTTTTCTACCCATCACACAAAGGTTGTCATATAATATGGTTCTTATGTGGGTGCTCTTTTAAGGATTGCTGGTGTATTTTATTAATGTGAATTAACCTTGGTTTATTTTAATGGTTAATGATGGCAAACTTCTACCACAGTGCCAGCAAGCCAGAATCCAATTTAACAATTCAGACTGTTTTATTTAGCAGTGGTTATTTTATCTGATGAATTACAGTGAAGGGTCTTTTAAATTTCCTTCATCAGAACGAAAACATCTATATTGACATTTTGATATTTATATGTTAATTAACTTCACAATCAATTGAATAAATTAAAATTTGAAAAGATGAGTATTAATCAGATGACACTTTCTTGAACAAATTCCTATTTCTAACAGTTTTATTATTATCCTTTTTTTTGTTTCTATTCTTGTAGGTATTTGAAAATGCTACAGATCCTATTACTGTTGTAGAACTGCTGGAAAGTAAGTCTCCCAAAATATATTCCTTGCTCTTCCAAGTAAAATTTGCTTTCAGTGGTCAGTGATCAATATTATACAAGTTTCTTTTAAAGAAGTTAAATACACGAAGACATAAAAATAAAATATTGAGATATAAAAAGAGATGTAGGAATCACAAAATTAATTATTGGATTACAGCAACCGTCGGACTAATTACCACACATTTAGTAAAAATGTGAGATAAAGAGATTCCAACATTCTAATTCATTAGTTCTTAAATGTACTTAGGCAATTACAGTAGTTGTACAAGCTGAATAAATGAGTAAATAGTATTTACTGTCAGTGTTATTTAACATTGTAAAAACATAAAATGATAATTTTGAAATTCTGCCCTGCAGGGGCCCTCTGGTTATGTATTCAGTTCTGTTTTTCAGTAATTGAGCCATAATTGGCCTGATAGCTGTTGCAGTGCCATAACACATGCACAAAAAGGGCATAAGGTGCATTGTGAAGCAACACTTTTATCATCAATTGTCGCCTTCCCGACCCCTTGGGAGTCCATTCTGCTTTCAACTCAACATGTGTTGAGGGAATACATAAGCCAGTTCACCAAACTAGACCAGATTGAAGGTGCTGTAGGCATTATCACAAGATATCTCCAGAGATGTAACAGATGATCTGGTTCAGACCTCATAAACAATCATTTTCCTATTGTGTGCCAAAATTTGAGTCATACAAAAATCTTCCTCTTCTTTCTGTTCTTGTGTGGCAGTGCATAGGATCAAAAGCAGAACCTTTTTTTACTTTTAAATTAAATCAGGAACTACTATCCTGATGCTGTTTGAGCTTGGGTGATTGGTTTGCTCAAACTATTAATAATGAGATCAAACAAAGATCAAACCGAGGTTTCAGGACCCTGTTTGAATTGTGGAATCACAACTGAAAGTATAATTTTAAAAAAATAGAATGTGAAGAAAAAAGATGCTGTGTGCTGTTTTTTTGTATTTCCTTCTTTGTAATGTTCAGGAATATGTTTGAAGATCATGGTGTGGGAATATTTCAAGAAAGACCTTTTACTCCCCTTCCACAATAGATTAGAATATTAATAGATGGAAGTAATATTTTGATATTGTAGATATGAAAGTCAACCAGGTGATCTTGGACCAGTCATTCTCTTTCAGCCCAACCCACCACACAGGGTTTTTATTATGAGGAAAATAAGAGGAGAAAGATGTGTTAGATATGTTAGCCACTTTGAGTTTATTGTGACAATAAAGGCGGAATACAAATAAATCAATAAATATTTTTTCAGTATCTATCTTTCAATGAAGTAAACTAAAATGAAATGGAGGCCCTTGAAGACTAAAATATGAGTAATACCATATGAAGTTCTAAGAACATGTGCCTCATACTGTTTTGAGATTTCAGCACTTTTACACATAAGTAATATTTGCTTAGTTCTCATGAATAATATGTTTGATCTCTCATTTTCAGAAAACGTGGCAAAGTTTCGATTATCTGAACTGATACCTTCAGGTAAATTTGAGAAATACTTTTTCAATCTCATCTATCCTGTAATGCAGGGGTGTCAAACTGGTGGCCTGTGGGCCGGATGCGTCGTGCAGACCACGCCCACCCAGCTCCACGAAGGGGAAAAAAACATCGCAATATGTCACATGACAGCAATGTGACGCCACAAGTTTGATACCCGTGCTGTAATGGAAGAGTTACTATTTAAGGAAACAGTGAAGTGAGCCTTTTGATCTCTGATGTTGCCATATTTATTACTACTACATATTTATTCATTATAAATGAGATGATCTTGAACCACAATTATATAGCTGAAGTTTCCCAGTATGAAATTTATACAAGTAGTCCTAAACTTACGATCACAATTAAGCTTAAAATGAATTTATTTTAAACTTAAAATAAATTTCTGTTGCTAAGCAAAATGGTTAGGTGAGTTTTTCCCCATTTTATGACCTTTCACGCCACATGTATTAAATGAATAATTGCAATTGTTAAGTTAATAATATTGTTGTTAAATGTATTTGGTTTCACCATTGCCTTTGCTTGTCAGAAAGTCACCAAAAATGATCACATGATGCTGCAACACTGCAATTGTCATAAATACAAGTCGGTTGCCAAGCATTTGAATTTTGATCATGTGACCACACGGATGCTGCAATGGTCATAAGTGGGAAAATGGTCATAAGTCACTTTTTTCAGTGCTGTTGTAATTTTGAACGGTCACTAAATGAAAAGTAAAGATAAGTTGAGGACTACTTTTATATGAAAAATATTATTTCCTCAGAAATCTGTGAAGTTCATTCTTTCTTTGTTAAAGCTTTTTTTGTCACAGTTGACACATAAATAAGACAAATGCCAATTCTTTTTTTATATTTTTTAAGACAAACATACAGACAAAACATAAAACCATCTTCCAGTTATATACATGCAGTGTGTCAGTTGGTTACAAATCTTTTGTGCTATCCTTTCATATTCCTTACTCATAGGTTGTATAGATTCTAACATATGCTTATATATTTATCAGTTATTAATCATTCATTTGACTAAACTATTATTCCATCATTTTATATGATATATTCTGGATTTTATTATACATTTATATTATACATTCATCCAGTGGTTATATATTTTTATATTATGTTCTATATCTATCTATTAGTCTTCTATTATAAAATTTCCTAGTCTATTTCATTACCATGTCTTTTTATCTAACCATTGATAAAATAAGTCCCATATCATATAAAATTGTTTATCTTCTTGTTCTCTAATTTCAAATGTCAATTTACTCATTTCAGCACAGTCCATAATTTTCTTAATAACTTCCTTCTGCATAGGTATTTTTTCATTTTTCCAATTCTTAGCAAATACAATTCTAGCCGCTATTAAAACATTTACAATCAAATATTTCAATTCTTTATTGTATATTTCTGGTATAATTCCCAGTAAAAATATCTCTGGTTTAAAGTCTATGTTTTGTTTTATCATTTTTTCCAACCATGTGTGGATTTTAGTCCAATATCTTTTTGCATCCAGACAAGTCCACCACACATGGTAATATGAACCAGGTATCTGATGACATTTCCAACATTTATCCAATTTGTTCTTAAACATTCTCGCAATTCTCGTCGGGGGTAAATGCCATCTGTAAAACATCTTATACAAATTTTCTTTATAAGCAGTTAACATTGTCATTTTATAATTTTGAGACCACAATTTTTTTGCCATTTCTCTAAATCAATTCCATATCCAAAAATTTTCCCCCAAGCAATCATTGTTTCCTCTAATTTAAATTCTAATAAATATCCATAGAATTTTTAAATTACCTTTTCATCAGTACCTGACAAAATTTTATCTAAATCAGTCAACTTATCATAGAAACCTTCTGTTTTAAGATCTTTATCAAATCTAGATTATATGAAAACCAATTCTTATACCTTGTTCTTTCAGTGCTTGCATAGATTTAAGTTAACCCAAATGCCAATTCTTTAGCCACAATCTTTATTTCCTTAAGCTACCCGTAGCATCATAGGAAATTGATAGTGCCTGGAGACCAGTGATTGGCATTGAAATCCATTTTGGATATCTGTTAAAACTAAAAGACAGAAAAGGAGCCTGGAAACCTGAGGTCAGCATGAATGACCTGGAATTACTGTGGCAATTTTATCATGGGGGTGCAAAACTTAAAGCAAGGGCATCCAGTCTTGGTAACTTTAAGCCTCATGGACTTCAACTCTTAAAATTTTCCAGCAGCATGGCTAGTTGGAGAATTCTGGGAGATTAAGTCCATAGGTATTAAATTTGCTAAGATTGGACAGACCTGTTTTAAATGAAATAGTGACATGATTGTGAAGGGAGGGCTAGAATCCTGAGAAAATTGGAGAATATGGATGGCAGAAGGATAGTGAGTTGATTTTGTGAGGGAATAAATATTCTGATTCCACTTTTGTGAGCTTTTTATGTGTAGGGCGTATATCTGCGTCTCTTATTTCATAGGGTCTGTTTGGCAAATTGATTTAGGAGCTTGGTTGTGTTAAAATTTTCTTGGAAGTGAACACAGGGTGGCAGAATAGGCCTTCTAAGCAAGGGCTAAGCCTTTTTAGTCCTACTTTCTGCTTCTCTACTTTTCTATTTGGGTCAACTCATACAAATACATCCTTTCTTCAACCAGTTTCACAAAAATATTATTTCTAATAGAAACATTCAAACATTATTATATTTTTAAAAAAATTTATATGCCCTCATTAAATGAATCTTTGCAGAAGTAACCCAGCCAAAGTTTTACTGCATGGTACAACAGCAAAGGTTGATCTTTCCTGGCAGTGTTGAAATTGATGATAGCCAAAAGTATTCGTGCTGACCTTTTCTGGTTTTGAAATCTCCAGTTTTAATAATCAGGCCCACTACATGTTGTGGGTCAAGCAGGGAAAATATCCTTTTGGGGTGTCATTCTCCATCAATCTAATCCCACATCAACAGTAGATAAATTGAGGCTTTGCCTGTGATTCCACTTCAGAATTTGTATCCAATGTGTTTGTAAATCAATTCTTCTGCTCTTTGTGCTATCTCACATAAATGTGTGTACACACACACACACACACACACACACACTTATCTACTGGGCCATTTATTCTTAAGGCAGAAAGACATTTAATATGTTTACATCTTATTTTATGCTCAACTAAAATCCAGGTTCTTTATTATGGCCTTGAGATGTTCACCAACTCATCAGTTCTTGAGTCAGACTCTGATCTAGGCCCTGCAAAAACATGTAAAGGGATGAAAGAAGATTTCCTATAGATTAGGTCCAGCTTTCTTGGTTTTCTTTTATTATTATCTTGACAGCTGAATATGCTTTTTCATTGTTCTGAGAATAAGCAGGTGGGGTAGTTTGAAACTATGATTTCCACTATGTCTGGAAAGCATTAAATTGCCCAAATATCAATTGTGACTTATTATTCAAGACTGTTACATTGGCTATTACACAGTGAGTGAAATAACTCTTAACTTTAGGACCTGGTATTTGATAGTGAATCTTTCTCCCCCAAATCAGAATAAAAATCTAATAGATTAGCTCAGTGATTTGCAAATGCTATTTTTCTACATTTTCACCTAGGCATTTATACCAGGCTAAAATTGATACTGTGTGCTATCAGTACTTTCCTAGAAGATGTACTTTCTTTTAATTATGTCCAACTGCAAAGCCTGAAAAAGAATAGTCTCATTGCCCCTGAACAAGATCCCATCTTGGACTCTAAGCCTCCACTGATAGCTCATACATAGTCTGGCCACTCCTCCGGCGTCTGACCACCTGTAAACCTTCATCTTCATCTATGGTCCTCTTTGCCTGTCAACAGTGTTAGAAAATTGTTAAGTACTGTAACACTTTATGGGTTCTGTGTCCTTCTCGATAAAATCCTCTTTAGTGACTTATAGAGGAATGTTCTGTATGAAGTTTCTCTAAGTGGAAGATGATGCTGTTGTGGAATTTTCATATATCTAATCATTGTAATTTTATTAAGACTTCTTGAAATCTTCAGGGCACCTAGCAACTGTTTCTGTTCAAGGTTTGTGTTCTTATTGGGTCTGCATTGTTTGGCCAAATGAAAACAAATAGAACTTCTCCATGTATAGGCAATAGTTCTTTCTCAAACTGTGTGTAAGTTTGATCACTTTAAAAGAATGCTTGATTAGAATGGACTGAGTAGAATTCCTAGCCATATCTCTGTTACGTTGTTTTGCAACACAGGCTATTCTGCTGAACATTAGTACAGGAGAATAGGGATTTGGGATAGATTTTAATTTTAAAAATAATGCCTGCAAATCATTTTTGGATCATTCTCACCCAACGTCCTTATTTTTTGAGTTGTGAGAGTGTTCCACAGTGATCTCTGTATAGAACTCTGCCAGGCTATGTATTATGCTGAAGAATTTATGGATTCCTTTCCTGCTCTTTGGTCTTAATATCCCTTGCATTGCTTTCCCAAGTCCAGTTTATGGACTCCACTTTCAACAAGTGTCCAGTTTAAAGCACTTGTTTCAGTCTTAGCTGGACTTTATTAGGATACCATTTATTGTGCCACTCCAAGAAAACAAGAAACCTTTTTTTAAATTAAGTCTTGTATTGTTTCTGTTTCAGTATTTTCTCCAGTAATAAGGATGGCAGCTGTAATTACTTTTCTGCCTGAAAATGCTCCTCTTCTTGATTTAGTTTTTAATGAAACTCAACAGGGCTTGGGTTGCTGATTCTTGTTTCTTTATTTACTTGTTTACTTATTAGATTTTTATCCTGCTGTTATTATTTTATAAATAACTAGCTGATAACCCAGCTTTGCCCAAGTATTTATTTATCCCAATCCTATATTAGACAGGAAAATCTTGTAGTCAGGACTCACGCTGTTGTATTGTCTTTCGCGCAGCGTCGCAATTCTTCTGTTCATCCACAAGAGGGAGACCCCTTGTGGAATACTGTGAAACAGTTACCATGGCAAGTCCAGTGTGCTGTACGGTAAAATCCATTTTAAGGTATATATACACCCGAGGGTTGTTAGGGCTGTCTTACCCCCACAGTATTTGTTTCCAGAGGGTTAGTCATCTGTGTACCAAGTTTGGTTGAAATTGCTTGAGGTGTTCCAGAGTTATGTTGGAACACACACACATCCGTTTTTATATATAAAGAAGATCAAAGCAGAGAACATAAATAATAATCCTTCCTCCTTTATTTTCCCCACAACAACAACCTGGTGAGGTGACTGAGAGAGCATGACTGGCCCAAGGCTTAAGACAGCACTAGAACTCATTATTCTACGCTATTGTTCAAACAGCAAGGTATCACAGATTCCTAGGGCATTTAAGATATGATGACTTGCACATCTCTGTTCCTTTGCAATGGTCTGAATACTGATCCTCCCAAAACTACATTTATGAGTTCTTGTTTAAATTTGGAAATCTTAATTTTACCCTGTCTGCTGCTTTTAGAGTAGGCCTATTGCACATTAAAAAAATAACTTAATAGCGTGTTATTTATAGGAACAGAAGACTAGTAGCACATTGCAGGGAGATCCACAATCCAGTTAAAAGGGAATGGGTTATTTGCGCTGTTTGCTATCATGTTAACGAACAATGGGGATATATTCAGTGGTGGGATTCAATGTTTTTTACTACAGGTTCTGTGGGCGTGGCTTGGTAGGCATGGCAGGGGAAGGATACTGTAAAATCTCCAGTCAGAGATGGTATTTGCCGGTTCTCCGAACTACTCAAAATTTCTTCTACCAGTTCTCCAGAACTGGTCAGAACCTGCTGAGTACCATGTCTGGATATATTCCACACTCTCCAATATTATTCACTGTGCAGACATTTGCTGAGATGTGATTTGGAATTCCTGAGTTCACGCTTTGGACATCATCAAGACGTTTAGATTCCTCACTGTCTGCTTATATCAACTTTACTTTCCAATTTGTAAGGTTTCCTCAGGAGACTCAGATTTATCTTGGCACACTGCTGAGTAACAAGTCAGCAACATTCGGCACCAGCTGAAGCTCTAAGGCCATCTAACTAGGTCAGTTCTTGTAGAGTATATTGTAGAGGTCAAGAGGCAAGCATGAATCACCATGTCTGGAAGCTCCGATCCAGAAAGCTCTGTAGTTAGCATTGAAAATAGGCACATGTAGTTGTTATATACTGCAATGGTGGTTTTCATAAAGATTGTGCAAACATACTTCTCTTAGAAGTATGTTGATGGTGTTGATAAGGTACTGGAAAACAACTAATATTTTCACATTGCAATAGTTGTATCTTAACATTCATGATATTGATAACTTAGCCCCTCACAAGCTTTGTGAAATTAATGATCAAGAAATGGAGAATTTAAAAAGTGAATGGTGAACAGGACCTTAATATTATATGTTCTTTTGCTGAGACGTGATTTTGAAAGTTGTCTACAAATTAACAGGGCAGTTTGACATTGAATTTTTATAGTCATCATCCATAAATAGAACACAGTACTAAGGGCTAATCAGCCAAGAGCTTAATATAGCATCACACTCTAGTTTTGCAACATTATGCCAAGTTTTCATTACGGAAGGAAGCATAACTTCAGGGTTCTTCCCCCTCCCTTGCAGATTATAAACATTAATTATTATACCATGGTAGCCAAATCAGTGGCCTAACAAATCAATTCATTCCAAGGCATGTTCTTGGAGTTTGAGACAGAGTTTTCTTTCAGCTATTCCCCACACACACACATACACAAACTCTAGAATGACCAATCCACAAGAAAAGGACCTTCACTGTTCGGATGGTACTTCCATTGCGACGACTGCTGAATGACCTACATTTAAAACCTCTTCATCTTTTTTTATTTAGACCAATGAGATACAACAACGCAAACCACAAAGAGACTCTCGTGATAAGATAAACAAAAGATGAGTTCACAGACAGATGCACCCACGTATCTAATTGTAGAAGGACTATTTTCCTGCTTTCCCTCATGGCGTGGTTGTCTCACATGTGGCTATTTCTCAAAGAGAACATGTAATTTTGCGCTATTATGAGGTGTAGGAATAATCACAATAAACCATGTGTATCCTTGAAACCTTTGGGGTTTGATTATGTTTTTACATTGGTGTATTTCAACCATTTGGATATATAATCTTGTATACCGTTAGCTGAATTCACTGGGACTTACTTTGAAGGAGACATATATGTTTTCATTGTGAAGCCTCCCTCTCCGGAAACTGGACATTGCTGTGAATCTTGCCATTCCCAAATGAAATGTCTTTGCTTTGCTATTGAAAGCTAAAAATAAACCCTTGCTGACAAAATGCATGAGAGTGAATAGACAATACTTTCTGGTGGTACCACATGCTTCAAGATAATGAAGGGTCAAATACAATTATATATAATAATGATGCATCCCGGAGGACAGGGAGAACGGAAAATTAAATCCCATGTCACTGAGAAAAATGACATATTTTACAATAAGAAACAGTCGCATGTGCTATATTTATCCATTTTTCCTATGGCTAGGTTTAAATTATATCAATACAATTAGCAACTTGCTTCACTGTAGCTGAAGCATGTGCTTGTGCTTCTGAAGGGAAAAAATCCTTTTTAATCTCTAGAGAAGAATGCTGTTTCATTGATAGCTAATTGAATTTGCCCTGCTTCCTAAATGTTTCATTTTGTCCCAATGGCGAAACAAAATCTAGCTCCTTTTCTAACCAGTTATGCTGGGCTTCCTTTCAGCGTAAGGACTCATATTTAGAGATTGTTGCAAAGGGTTAGGGAAAGATAATTGGTCTTTGCAAAGATTAATCTGTGAGGGACGGGGTTTAAGATACTTACTGCGCATGACTGGGATGCCGGCTGTCTGAAAATGAAGACGCTCCGGAGGGCTTCGTTCGGCCTGGGCGGAGGGCGTCGGAGGGAGATTTCTCCCCCCTGGTCTTCTGCCAGCTGGTAGGGATGGACCTTGCCGTCGCTTTGAGGCCATCCTGGACTGTGCTGGAGCCGCGGCTGCTGAGCGGTGGGTCCGCGATGCAGAGCCTACAGGTTTACAACCACGCCCGCCATTTTGAAGGGCGGGATATTTGAATCCCAGCCGAGAGGATCGGCCGAGGCTTCCCTGCTGCGACCGAGATGTTGTCGGATGTTTTCGGAGGGCTGTATTTGATCTGGGTAGAGGACGTCGGGGGGAGAGTTCTCCCTCCTGGTCTTCTGCCAGCTGGTAGAGATGGACCCGACCGTCGTCTTGAGTCCATCCTGGAGTGTATTTGTGACGAGCAGTGGGTCTGTGACGCCGGGCCTGCAGGATTACAGCTGCGCCCGCCATCTTGGATGGCGGGATATTTGAATTCTAGGCGAGAGGATCGGCTGAGATCTGTCTTGCTGCGATCCTCTCTCGTTCTTGTTTTAGTGGATGGCCGAGGCTGTTGGCATTTGTTGTCTTACCTCGTCGCCCTCTTCTACTTGTACCGTCTTGCCTGGCAGCGTTTGATATCGTTGTTCCTGTATGAGCTCTGGATACTTGTCTGGAAACTTGTCTGCTGTTTATCATCAATTCCAGGCCATTGCCACTTTTAGTGGTATAACATTTTCCATCAGCCAGCGAATGCCCTTATCTGACTATCCTTGACCAGGAGAAAGGTGCCAGAGGAGGAGGTTCTTAGATCGCCATCGTGGTGAGAGGACGTTGGCGTTGTTTATCATCTCTCTCCCCACTGTTGTGAGAGGACAGTGGGTTGAACCTTATCCTCCACCCTAAGGTCCGTGTGATCTGGTCCCTCACCATCGTGAGAGGATGGTGGGCCTATTACCATCAGGACTCCCCAGTGACCGTGAGAGGGTCATTGGGGTAGAGGATCTTTTCCTTCACAGGACATTTTATTCTGGCCCTTGTTTTCTGAGGCCTTACTGCCCAGAGGTGATGAAAAACTGAAATCTATTTATTCGTCAGCTGAACTGAGGGCCCTGAGGAATGCCCCCCTTTCTCAGGTGTGGCCCTCAGACCTTTCCCGGTCATACCTCGAGGATGGTTCTTGGGTACCAGAGAGGAGATATGATGCAGTTGGGGGTTTTAATCTTAGGGATTTTAAGGGGTCTTTTAAATTATTTAAATTTTTGACGAAATTTTTAATGGGGTTAGGGAAAGGGAATTTATTATTCGGGTTAGGGAGGGGGCCCGGGCTGGGTTTGGGGGACAACCCGCCTGGGGATAAGGCCAGACCGGGGGATACCTGCGACCGGGAGGCCTTGGGATCGGGGACGGTCGATCCGAAGATGGGGGCTTCCTCTGGGGAGGGGGATGAAAGGGTTATTCCTACGATCGGTGGGAGAGGCAGGTATGGTGTTGACAGGGGGTCTTATCAAGTTATGGGAGCTCGCCCCCGCTGTCTACAAGCGGTGGTGCGCTCCGGCCCCCAGGTCACGTCTCGCTCCCTGAGTTGTTTGAATGATCGGGCCCCGGGCCTCCGGCTGATGCTTTGCAATGCCAGGTCCGTAGTGAATAAAGCCCCCCTTGTTCACGATCTTGTCACGGAGGGGGGTGCGGACCTGGCAGGCATTACCGAGACCTGGCTGGGACAGGAGGGGGGTGTCCCTCTAGTGGAGATGTGCCCAGCCGGGTTTCAGGTCTTTCATCGGCCGAGGGCCGAGGGGAGGGGTGGGGGGGCTGCGGTAATTATTCGGGAGGATCTGGATCCTAGGGAATCCACTGTTCCTCAGACGACCGGATGTGAGTTCCTGTTTGTTAAGTGTGGTTCCGGGGTTCAGATGGGCCTATTGATCACATACCTGGCTCCCTGCTCTGTGACATCGGCCCTGCCTGAGCTCCTCGAGGTCATAGCCGGTCTGGCGGTTGAGACCCCCAGGCTGATGGTCATAGGGGATCTCAACCTGCCTTCGGCCGGTGGGGCCTCGGGGACTGCCCAGGAGTTCTTGGCTTCCATGACAGCCTTGGGCCTGACCCAATTAATTAAGGAACCCACGCATACTGGGGGTCACATCCTGGATCTGGTTTTTGTCTCTGGACAGTGGCAGGATGATCTGGGTGTTGGGGATGTTTCTGTTGAACCCTTGTCATGGTCAGATCATTCGCTCCTTAGGCTGGACTTCCAGGCCGCTCCTCCCCATCGCAGGGAGGCGGACCAAATACGTTGGTACCGCCCCAGGCGCCTGGATCCAGATAGGTTCCTGATGGAGCTTGGGCCATATCCCGACATTCGGACTCACGACTCGGTGGGGGACCTAGTCGCCACCTGGGAAAGAGTGGCAACTGGGGCCCTGGACCGGGTCGTGCCCTTGCGGCCTCTGACCCGGCGCCGCTCTCGCTCGGCCCCCTGGTTTTCCGGGGAGCTGAGGGAGATGAAACGCCGGAAAAGACGCCTGGAGAGTATTTGGAGGACTACTCGCTCCGGACCTGACTGAACACTTTTACGGTCTTTTATTAAGACCTATTTAGTGGCGATAAGGGTGGCAAGGCGTCTTTACTTTTCCACCCTTATTGCGTCCGCAGGAAACCGCCCGACTGCCCTGTTTAGAGTGACCCGCTCCCTCTTAGAAGGGGGAGCGCGGGAGGACCCCTTGCAGGGACAGGCTGAGGATTTTTCAAAGTTCCTGGTGGATAAAATCACTCAGATCCGGGATGGCTTGGACTCCGAATGGGCAGCTCTGGGCGGGGAATCGGGGGCGGAATTTGGAACAGTCATTTGGGACGAGTTTGATCCTGTGATCCCCGAAGACTTGGACAGGTTGCTGCGGGGACTGAACGCGACCACATGTTTATTGGACCCGTGTCCCTCCTGGCTGGTGTTGGCCACCCGGGAGGTGACACGAGGTTGGTTCCAGGGTATTATTAACGCTTCCTTGAGTGAGGGATATCTACCCGCCGCCTTGAAAGAGGCAGTGGTGAGACCCCTCCTCAAGAAACCGTCCCTGGACCCAACTTTGTTATCTAATTATCGTCCTGTCTCCAACCTTCGTTTTATGGCGAAGGTTGTTGAGAGTGTGGTGGCACAACAGTTTCCCCAGCACCTGGATGAAGCTGTCTATTTGGATCCACGCCAATCGGGCTTCAGGCCTGGGCACAGCACAGAGACGGCGCTGGTCGCATTGGTGGATGATCTCTGGAGGGCCCCTGACAGGGGTTATTCCTCTGTCCTGGTCCTCTTAGATCTTTCGGCGGCTTTTGATACTGTCGACCACAGTATCCTATTGCAGCGGCTGGGGGGGTTGGGGATGGGAGGCACCGTTATGCGGTGGTTCTCCTCCTTCCTCTCTGACCGCTCGCAATTTGTGTTGGCAGGGGGGCAGAGGTCGGCCCCGAGGCCCCTGGTTTGCGGGGTGCCTCAGGGGTCGGTGCTCTCGCCCCTCCTGTTCAACATATATATGAAGCCGCTAGGTGAGATCATCTGTGGCTTTGGGGTAGAGTTCCATCAGTACGCTGATGACACCCAGCTGTACATCTCTACCCCGGGCCACCCCGATGAAGCCGTCGAAGTGATGACCCGGTGCCTGGAGGCCGTGCGGTGTTGGATGGGGCGGAACAGGCTTCAGCTCAACCCATCTAAGACTGAGTGGCTGTGCTTCCCGGCACCCCGATACAGCCGGCTGGTTCCATCGCTGGCTGTGGGGGGGGGAAATTCTTGCCCCCACAGAGAGGGCCCGCAATCTGGGTGTCCTCCTGGATGTACGGCTGTCATTGGAAGATCATGTGGTGGCCGTCGCCAGGGGAGCTTTTGGACAGGTCCGTAGGATCTACCAGTTGCGGCCCTTTCTGGATCGGGATGTGCTTCGCACGGTCACTTCCGCCCTGGTGACCTCCCGCCTAGACTATGCCAACGCTCTCTACATGGGGCTGCCTTTGAAGAGCATCCGGAGGCTCCAGTTGGTGCAGAATGCAGCCGCGAGGGTGGTAATGGGAGCACCTAGGGGCTCCCATGTTATGCCACTTCTACGCGTGCTGCATTGGCTCCCGGTGGCCCTCCGGGTGCGCTTCAAAGTCTTGGTCACTATCTTTAAAGCGCTCCATGGCTCGGGACCAGGTTATTTGCGAGACCGCCTCCTGCCACCATCGGCTTCCCACCGACCGGTACGCTCCCATAGAGTGGGTCTCCTCGGGGTGCCGCCGGCTGGACGGCTGGCGACCCTGAGGGCGCGGGCCTTCTCATTGGGAGCACCCCCTCTCTGGAATGAATTACCCCCGGAGGTAAGGGCCGCCCCCGATCTCATGGCCTTCCATCGGTTACTCAAAACGCACTTATTTCGGCAGGCCGGACTGGCCTAGGGATTTTTAAATTTTAATCGGGTTTTAATCTTTTTTAATACTTGCTTTACATTTTAATTAGAGCCATATTATATTTCAGTTTTTAAATTTTAATATTATTATGTTGTCTCATGTATTGTACCTTGTATATGTGTTTTTATTGGCTGTTCACCGCCCCGAGTCCCTCCGGGGAGAGGGGGGCGGTATATAAATCGGATAAATAAATAAATAAATAATAAATAAAAACTCAGAAAGGCAAATACGAATATACAATTTGAAGTCCCACCCCCTTTTCCCATAATTGATCATGTGGGTGTAGCCACCAACCTGAGGTTTTTTACTTCCGCTTCACATGTCGTTCCAAGGTCCCTTTTAACTCTATGATACTATGATGATCCCTCTGCTCTTACAGGAAGTCCTCATTTAGCGACTGCTTCAGGTAGCAACCATTTGCGGTTATGACAGCGATGAAAAAGTAACTGTGTAACCAATCCTTGTATTTCTCTTTCCCAGTCACGTGTTTGCCATGACAATCAAGTTAGTACAAAATCGTAAGCAAATGTGAGTCATGTGATTTGTCATGTGATTTGTCATGTTAGCGATTGCTTTGCTTAACAATCAAGTTGCCAATCCCAATTGCAGTCCCTAAATGAGGATTCCTATATAGAGCAAATCCTGGAACTGCTTTTGACAGCTTTATGGTCCTAAACTGTATCATAACTCAGGAGAGAATTATGGAAACTATTGTTCATGACTCTCTCTCTCTCTCTCTCTCTCTCTCTCTCTCTCACACACACACACACACACACACACACACACACACATAAACACCAACCATGTTCCTAATATGGTTCAGCAGCACATTTCAGAAATTGTTGAAGTATTTAATTGGATGAATAATATGCTGTATCCTCTGACTTCAGTTAGAAAAATCTCTATACAGTTGGGGATTCTTGTGTTTTTAAAAGGTGTCCTGATTCCTGGAATTTCAACAATGTTTTCTTCTCTCATGCATTGAGGCATATGGATTTAATGCAAAGCTTTTGCATGCAGCCCATAAAGCTAGGCATTCTTGTAAATGAAACGGTTGAGTTATTAGCTGTCTGTGGGTACAAGCCCTTTTTCAAATTTTACCATGATGTTTGAATAGGGGAGTTTGGGTTCTGAAACCTAAACAAGCCATAATTTGTAAGTCAATAATAAGGTGTTAAGTATTACTAAATATAGCCATAGAGTGGAGTTGGCTAGCAGACTCCACTCATTGGCCCAGCCACTGGCGGGAGAAATAAAGTCTCGTCAGTGGTTGAAGCTTTGGACAGCTGCGGCTGAGCGGCTTTTTGCTTAAAGATGAATAAAAAGAGTTTTACCTGCTCCTGCTATGTCCTGCCTCTTATTCCCGCGGACCCACCTAACAAACCCCATTTGAAACTGCTTTATATTTTTAGCCACCTGGGAATAATACAGGGTTTATTCATCATGCAGTGATCTCTCTGTTGGGTTAGTTTATCTGGTTGTGTAAAGAAGAAATAGCTGTACATGTGAACGTATTGCTTGTTGTATTTGGCTGAAGAACCCCAGATCTAATGCTTACCATTATGTATGAATGTATCCTATTTGTTGTTCGCTGTGGGACAGACCATGTCATGTGGAGCAGTATAATTACTTGCCTTTCTGCAGTATGGTACAGTGTGATGAGATTGTATGTTTCATTGGTCAAAGGTATTCCATTGGCCACAATTCTCTATTTACTCTTCAGATGGAAAAGACCTGGCATTTTATGAAACAAACACTCGGTATTTTCTATTTCCTGAGCCAAAGCTGACTCCTTCATATCCTGGAGTGGATCGAGAGCTATTAATGAACACTCATCCTTCTTTCCCGGTATGTTGGTATGAAATGAGATTTCATCTATCAGAGACACAAATGTCTGCTCAGTAAACTGATCTTGATATGAATTATGTGATTCACAAGAGCTTCTTGCTCTTGTGAAATTATTTCGTTAAAAACTCTTCAGAGTATAAACAGCACAAAGCCCTTTATAGTAAAAATATTTCTGATCATTCAAAGGGCAAAATATACTACAGTGATAGCCTCAGTTGACATAATGAAAACATAGTAAGTTAGTGATAAACCATTGCACTGTATGGGAAGGGCTTAATGTTTTACTTTTGAATTTGGATTATTTTTTAAGTGACAAGGCATGTGCCAAAGTTTTGGGTGTGATTTTTTTTTAATCTTACGTGCTACTGCAGCCTTAATTTAACCTGGTGTCCTTGAAATGGGCCAGAATTAAAACTCAATAATTCGCTGGACAGACCCAGAGTTTTAAAAGATAATAACAGAGATTTCCTAGGTGGAAATTGTTGGGTTTGCCCCCTCAATTTCTGCCAGCTTACATGATTGTTTTATGAAAAAATATATTAAAAATTTACAAGAGTTCTAATAGTTTATCTTTATTTTCATCTGGTAAAGCTCTGGATGGAGAACTCCTTTCCATCTGTTAATTCCTTTTTGAATATATATCTAATTCTTGGGCAATATTGAAAGTGCCTTTTATATTTCCAAATTGAAATAATGTTGGGAAACAGCAACAGTGACCTTAAGAGTCCCAAGGGAGAAAAAATATATATCATAAATTCAAGGTAGGGATGTCAAAAACTTGAAGCCGATCAGGCCAGGGGCATGACAGCTACCTTTCCAAAATAGAATAGAATAGAATAGAATACTTTATTGGCCAAGTGTGATTAGACACACAAGGAATTTGTCTTGGTGTAAATACTCTCAGTATACATAAAGAAGGAACATTCGTTAAGAATCAAGAATCATAATGTACAACACTTAATGATAGTCATAGGGTACAATCAACATCAAATCATACTAGGAAACAGAGGATACAAGCAACAAAGTTACAGTCACAAGTGGGAGGGGATGGGTGATAAGGAGTGATGAGAAGATTAACAGTAATAGTAGTGTACTGTGCAACATGATTTATTTATGATAAATAAATTTATGAAAAAATTATTTATAATAAATTGCATCATGATTTAGCTAAAGTAGACATTTATACAGGTAGTTCTTGATTTATGACCAGTCAAAGTTATAATGGACTTCTAAAAGATACTTAAGACCTAGATTTAAAGTTCTGATGGCTGCCTTCCCCTGCAATTATGTAATCACATTTTAGGCCACTGGCAGCTGGCCCACATTGGCCGCCATTTACAGTATCCTATAGTCACATGATCACAATTCACAATGTTTTTTGCCAGAAACTGGCATCTATATCGGTTGTGGACAATTGGCTTGCTACTGACTATTGAAAAAAAAAAGTAAAATCCAGTCAGTCGTGTGACCTGTTTAACAGCTGACATACAACCATAATTTCAGGGTCAATTATGACATAAGTCGAGGATTACCTATAATAACTAAGTAGGTCTAGCAGATTCTTTGATCCCCTCTGCTGGAAGGAAATATAGTCTACATAAAGTTAGAAATTGATTCAGCATGATTTAAAATTGGAAACACACATATGTAACTCAAACTAAACAATTTGCTAATCGACTCTTATGTTGCTGTTCCTTGAGATAACTGAAATGATATGATAGCTTGGCATAATTACTAGCTAGAATCTGAGTTGCAAATAAAAATATTACTTGGAAGCAATCGGTAAATTTATGATGTAATATTTACATGCTTATTTAAGTAACTTGTAAGCACGTGCACATATTAACTGTTAATTTAAATTCATTTCTATTTTACCTGATATTCTTCACTTAATAAAAAATGCACAGTTGCAATCTCATGTAATGTATTTATGTATTATCTTGTTCTTCAGGCATTTATTTGTATTAATTCCTCATGTTAAAATTGTTTAAAGGGCATTGCACCAAAGTTAGAATTTTCAACAAGAACAACTATTACAGAACTTCCGCTTCTTCCCAGCAAGTGGTATAATGTAAGTAATTTTAATAAATGGTCATTTTTTAGAGCCAAATACATTTGCTCAAATCTATTTTTTTCCTTATCTCTATTCTTAGTACAGATAGTCCTCAACTTATGACCACAATGGAGCCCAAAATTTATATTGCTAAGCGAGAAATTTGTTAAGTGAGTTTTACCCCATTTTATGACTTTTCTCGCCACATTTGTTAAGTTGAATCAGTACAGTTGTTAAATTAGTCACACAGTTGTTAAGTGGATCTGGTTTCCCTATTGACTTTGCTTGTTAGAAGGTCGCCAGAGGGGATCCCATGACCCCGTGGCACTGCAACCATCATAAATGTAAGTCAGTTGTCAAGCGTGTGTCCTTGTGGGGATGCTGAAACGGTCATAAGTGTGAAAAACGGTCATAAATCATTTTTTCCGGTGCCGTTGTGACTTCGAACGGTCACTAAATGAACTGTTGTAAGTCAAGGACTACCTGGATTGCCTTCTCAGTTGATTCTTGAGATTACAACTCAGATATATTTTGCAGGATCGCAATAAAATCAAGTTACAAAGGGTGCCTTCAACAACACCCGAAAAAAGGAGCATCTCACCAGTGCAACATAAGGCAGCAAAAAGTTGTAAGAGACTTTCGAGGTCATTTGAGTCCCGTTCTGCATCCCCAAGCTCAAGAAGGCGTCTCCATGAAGTCTGCCGAGACAAGCACCAGCCATCCTCTTCCCTGAGAGGTGTTCGGTTCAAAACAGAAGCAGACCACAGGCCGCCTTTCGTAGTTCGGCATGTGAGTCCCCAAAACACGATGGAAATGTTCAGTTCAATATTGGGGCAGTTTTCTCAATTTAAAGCTGCACGAACATAAACGTTGTAGAAAAACAACATGCACCTTCCTTTTGGGGTGATTGGATAGAACTTATCACAGCATCATTCCCAAAAAATTAATTTCGATTGAATGGTAGGTTTCAGTTGGGACAATAAAGAACGCTGATCAGGAATAATGGTTTCAAAGCTTATGCCATCAAATATTGTAAATTGGAGCGCAAAGAAGAGGAAAGTTAGAAGTTAAATATTTACTTTGGAGGGAAGCATCTTCCATTTTTCTCTTTGTAACATTTATAAACAATAATATAGTGCAGATGTTGGCTTTAAACTTAAATTATTCTTGTCATAAATCCTAAAAACTAAATAAATGCTGCTTGTATCTTTCATTAATGTTATATTGATTGGCAATTGCATAAGTTCAGTAATAATCTGTCCATCCATAGGTAATAGTGCCTTTTTTAAAATGCACCTTTGCTTTAAATAAAGCAAAAGGATAATAACAAGGCTCAATTATAGTCTCTTTTTAAAGAATACACATCAAATTGGGCTGATTAAAAATTCATATTGGGCTGATTCAAATAGATTCTGTTTTTCACCTGCTTTTTGTCTGTATGCAATCAACGTACACTGCAATGTTATCTCTGTTGCTAGATCCTAGAATTTCAGATTGACAGTATATGGTTCTGTTGCTGGATTGCATCCCATCATCCTCACCATTAACCATGATGGCTTGGTCTGATGAGAGTTTCTTCTTCTCCCTGATACTAGGCTCTCTCCAGCAACATGCAATAACCTTGATTTGCCTCAATGTCCCGTGTGTGTTTTGTATTGTACAGAAAATACTGTAATGCATACACGTACATACAAATACACATATGCATACTTTCAGTCAGTTTCTTTTACTAGCATCTAGTCATAAAATGAAGTTTTGACTGCCATTTTTTCCCTCTGCTATAATAAAAATTGGGGAACTACAGAATTTCTTACTGAATTAAGGATGTTTGCTAACATCTGTAAGTGCTGCCAGTGTGCCTTTACTCAGATGTAAGATGTATATCTATCGATGGGGGTACTTGCCTAATAAGAGTGTTTGGTCTGGATTTCTGATGAAGGATATACATTGATTTCAAAGAAATTCCCACTGAGTTTAATCCAGATAAGCATGTGTAGGCTTGTGGTGTAACCTATTACTGTCATCTTCAGGCAAAGCTGATTGTAATGTTTTCCAAAAAAACTGTCTGGTGCAATTTTCACTTTTCTTCCCTTCCCAAAATTAATGTTCCCTTTCTTGTCTCTTCCCTGCCCATACAGAGACAGTTATATAGATTTCTTTCCGTGTAACTAAGGAAAATACTTTCTTTAGAAGTATTCATAAATCCAGTGTTTCAGTATTCACAATATCGCCCCTTTCCTCTGCAAACCTCAAAAAACAAACCAATACTATTCTCATCAATCCCAGTTAGTTCAACCATTTCTCCTATTCTCAAGAAATGCCAGGATTTAATTAACAGCAAGCCGCATACTGTAATAGACTTAATACACTTGGGTTTATTTAAACAGTACAAGTTTAGATGTAACAAGAGAACCTTCTCTACACTTGATAATACAAAAGTCACCCACTATTTGGGGGTAGGATAAAATCAACATTATGCAAGCTTACGCGCATTGATTTATTATTTTCACAAATAACTCAAGGCAACGAACACATCCTTTCCCCTCCTATTTTCCCCACAACAACTCACAACAAAGTATGGTGAGCAGGCTGAAAGACCGTGAATAGCCCAAGATTTTCATGGCTAAGGTGGACTAAAACTCACAATCTCTGGCATTCTAGCCAGGTGCTTTTACCACTAAACCAAACTGCCTCTCAGTAAATTCACCTACACCATTAATTCTGATCCTCCATCCTTACTTTGAAAGAGGCGAGACCAGGGCACTGATTCATTCAAAGGCATTAGAACTTCCAGTTGCTTCATTGAATTAATTTTGAATAAATAAACAATGTAATCACAATCAATAGAGCAGACTGACCCAACTTAATCAGCTAGAACAGTAAGCAGTAAGGAAACAGGCATAGTTAGGTTCTTGGGAGTGGAGATAAGTAGATCACAGTGTTTTCAGCTCATAATGTATGGTAAATTTTAAGCCAAGAAATGCATTATAAACTTGAGTCTGAAAAATAAATACATAAATAAATGGCATTCCTTCCTATCTACACCACAGATGTGGACAATATAAAGACTTCAAATATCCCTGCATTTGACTTGTTACATATCTTAATGTTAGGTCTAAAAACAGCCCACTTGTTAGGTAATTATTTTTTGAAGTATCTGCACAACTTTTTGACATAATTGGAGTTTTTAAATCAGCCAGCAGTTTTAATATTTACCCTGCCATTATATTAAAGCTAAGAATTATATTAAAGGATGTTATGGGCAAATGTGGATAAGTAATAAATGTGCCACACATCCCTGATACTTTATTTCAATTATTTCAGTATTGTTTAGGATTCCATTTTGAAACTTATTTTCTCATTATTTTTAGGTGGATGCTTCTAAAGGATTTTCTGAGGAAGCTCAGTCTCCCTTATCATATCAAAATGCAAGACAGGATACCATCACATTAAAAAATCCTCACAAATACCAATTGAAACGAGGTACTTACTCATTTATTGGGCATTGATTTAAAATATTAATTGTTTTTTGTCTGCTTACATCTTGGGGTGCTGTTATATTTTGATGCTATGGAGACTGAATTATTCCTTCTGATGAACATGTTCAGGAGATCTCCATTGATCTAGATCATACAGTAGTTATCCAACCTTTTGACTTGCCTGGGCTGCATTGGATGAAGAGGAATTGTCTTGGATCACATAATGTGTGTGTGTTTGTGTGTTTACACATACATACAGGCCATGGGTTGGACATGCCTGATCTAGATGTGCTAACTACTTAGATCTTAAATACATTAGGAGAGTTCTTTTAGAGCAAAAGCAGAACCTCTTAATTTTATTTAGTAAATAAAAATTTCTGCTTCTGTAAATTACAACAAAGATCACTACTAATAATATGCATTGGAGGCCACAAACCACATGGCTGGACTAGTTGAGTAATTCTAGTGAACGATACACAGTCTCCATGGCCCAGAAGATAACCCAGATCTGTGATTTAAGCAAATTATTAGTACTTAGTAATCTTGTTTCTTTTCTATACCAGACATTGTGTTGATACCTTACTTAATGGCATAAAATTAAGGTAGAACATGACACATAATACAAATCCTTCATAATGCTGTTCATGCTGAGGAAAAATGCTCTTCAGGCATTACGTTTTGTACCTCTATCTACTGAATCTTCTTTCAGTAGATTCTTCTTGTAGTCAGGTTCAAGTTCAAACCTTTATTGTCAATGCACAACATGCGTACAATAAAATTGAATGAGCCTCCCTTTTTGCCACCGGTTCGGTGGGCGTGGCTTTGTGGGCGCACTTTGTGCACGTGCACACACTTTGCGCGCACGCGCACATCAAACATGCACTTCGCGCAGGCACAAGAGCAGAGGCATTCTAACTCGCCTCCTGCAAGCCTGCACGATCCCAGTCGCTTCAGCAGCTGCCGCACGGCATTATTCTGTGCCGCGCAAAGCAGCTGCACTTCAGCAGATAAAAGTGAGTATGGGAGCCCAGGCAGGCAGGTGAGCCCAACAGCAGAGCGGTGGAGAGAACCAGTTCTGTCTCCGCTGCTCATTGCTGCTACTGCTTGCACCAGGCCAAATAGGTCGAATACCACCACTGGTGCAGCCCATCCAAGAACATCTCAATAAATACATATCAATAAATAATAAAGAAATCCCTGATAAATAATAAACTAGCACACATTGGGAACAGGCAATTTCATCCAGTGGGGTTAGGGGGCAGCCCATGATTTTTTGTGCTGTGCTCATCACCCTCTGTAGTGCTTTCCTGTCCACGGCTGTTAAGCCGTATCTATATTACATGCAGTTCTTTCTCTGGTTTTCAAAGTAACATGTGAGATGTGAGTTTGCTCTTCCTTGCCAAATCATTTTCTCAACTTCTAATAGAGGGAAACAAGTCAGGTTGTCTCTTTTCTTGAAAGCCCAATTGTATGTTGTCAAAATTCTGGCAAACAAAGGAGCAAAACCTTTCATGCATTAATATTGCCTTTGTTGAGCTCAACGTGTTTCTTTTTCTTATTAATCAGGGGAAAAAATACCTTAGTCTAAAATTCAGAGAATCAGGGCATTGTGTCATTCGAAATCACAGAGCATATCACAGAGAAATAAACAACTTTTGTGCTATCTGTCTGTCTATCTATTCAATTTCTATAGTTGCCCATCTCAGTCAACGACTCTGGGTGGGATCCAATTCAAAAAATATATTGCAACCAAAATATTAAAAATGTTTTAAAACAATAAAAACAATAGAAATATCCAATTCAATCCAGATTACCCAATTCCATGCTTTGATCTTCCCCAAATGGCTGCACTTCAATCTCTAGCTACATTCCAGACTGTTAGTTATAGATTGTGGTATTCTAAAGCATTAATCAGATGTTTTAATTCAGCAGGAAGCTGTAACCATGCCTGTATTATATATACTTTAATAAATATAGCCTAGATCTATGCTGAAATTCCAAATTGTACCTGAAAATTGATTAGAGCTGGATAACGTTGCAGAAAATAGATCTTATCAGCCATTTTAAACTGTCTTGTGATCTTTCATAAACTACCTTTTACCCTATAAGATATGTGCAATATAAAAATGATTTGCATTGATCAGAATGCTTGTTTTTGTTTCTTGTAGCAATATCATTTGATAGTTGGAAAACAACATGTCCAGCTGCTAAGGTAAACATTTGGGGAGAGGTTTGTAAAAATATGGCTAATAAGTTAATTGATGAAGTCAGCATTCTGGATCATTTAACAAACGATTTCACTGTATGGTTAATAAATGCCTTTTGATGTATGAATTCTCTCTCCCCCCCCCCACTTCTCCCCCCCCCATGCTGCAATGGTCATCTAGAATTCAGAATGGGAAACGGCTGAAGCATCAATATACCTGATATTATAAACTTGGCCTGTGTGAGACAAATGCTTATTCCACACAAGTGATGTTATGTATGTGAAAATCAGGAAGTTACATTTGCCCACTTCCTCCCTGTAATCTGTTCTGGGAGTCCATGGATTCCACTGATACTCATCAGGTGGCAGCCATCTCTTTTCACAATTAATTTTCCTTGTTCTGATTCCATCTTGTTTTCCTCTGAATGTGCTTGGAGTCTGTAATTGCCAGAATGCTGGTTGGTACTTTGGGGAGTTGTAGGCTGAAAAATAGCAGACTACAGCAGGCTTCTCTAATTAGTTGGAAATTCTTTCTTCTTCATAGGTTATCAGAGAACCAGCTGAAGACCAACATTTGGATTATGAGTCATCATTTCATGAAACAAGGATACCTGCTGCCACTTACGCATGGAAGACCCCCGGTCTTTGTCACAGAAGTTCTTCCCCAAACCATTATGAGTCAACGAGTCCTAGTGGAAGATGGGCATCTCCCCAACACAGGTTACCACTCTTAGATAATTAGGTGTTAAGTATAGCACTAGTTGTCCCATCTATCCAGTCTAGAGCATATCCCCATCACCAGAAATTGTTGACAGCTGCAGTTGCTGCTGCTTCTTGCCTTCATCAGTATCAGTAACAGTCATACAATAATCAAGCTCCATCTCTCTGTCACGGAAGCCTCAAATTCCCACTTCTTGGTGACAGCCTTTATTACCAGGAAAGAGGCCTATTTTTCCCTCCTTATCACTGCATAGGCTATGGGAACAGTTGTCAAACAACCATTGTATTGCAAATGGAGTCAGCAATCAGAAGCTCAGTTCAGCCAAGGCAGCAGGTCTCTTGATCAGGAAGTTTTTATCTACTGTAATCTGTTTTGGATGCATTATATCTTGCTTGCTTATGTCTTCTTGAGAGATCAATTTTACGACATATAATTGCATTCTGATCTGGCTTTTTGTGTAGATGCCCACTATTCTCTTGTCCTGAAAACCCCTTTCAGCAATTGGTTGATTTACTAGCATAATTTCTTTAAGGTTTTTAAAATTGTATTCCATTTCTCTTAAGTATCTTGTAGTGTAGTCTCCCATTGTTGCAGCTGCACAGCAGCTAAGATAGTACAGATAAAGACTTAAGCACGAAATTAAAACAAATGATTGCCTCAACAGAAGAAATAAGCTTGATTAGTAGTCTACATTGCAGTAGAAGTACAGGAAGCAAAGGTTAAAATTAAAAGTGACATTCATGTTAGAGTCTTCCAGAATGCTGTAATTAGGGCTATTTTTGAAGTCTGCTTGGAAACATCAGCTAGCATGAAATTTCAGCCACCAGATTTATTGTATGAGATTTGGAAGCTGCCTAACTTGTATAACTTACACTAAAAACAAAAAGAAAATTCCCTTGGGTCTGGACATGCACACTGCCTGTAAGTAAACATAACTAACAGGATTCCACCAGAATCCTACCCCAAGATCTGGAAGAGCACTTAAGACTTGGCTCTCACCCTGATGTTCTGGATCTCTGACGGATATCATTCCATTGGGCAGGTGCCCCTACTGAGCAACCAAATTTACTGGATCCCAATAAATGGTGTGATTGAATGACAGGATCTGAAGTAGTACACCAAGTCAACCTGGTCTTATCAAACTATAGGAGATAGACAATCCTTCAGATCAGGAGTTTTCAACCTTGACAACTTTAAGACTTGTTGAAGTCCACAAGTCATAAAATTGCTAAGGTTGGAGACTCCTGCGTCAGATAGCCTGGCCCTTTTATCTGTTTGAATAGATTTGTGCATTCTGTTGCTAATGCTTAGCAAAATTCCTGCTGCCCATCTTTTTCTAGATACAGTTCTCAGACCTTTAAAGCGTTCGGAAAGGGAACAGCATTGACTTCATTGCCCTTTTTCACTCTGAATCATCTGTGAAACTCAGAGACAATTGCCACTTTTTCTCTAGTGATTCCAGGATCAGAAACGTTTCATTTGAGTGCGTCCCGATTCAGATCACTAATAGATTTTATTTATCAAATCTTTAGCGATATCGGATGGATTTTTTATATTTTTATTTAGTCACAAATTGGAATAATTATTTTTTATACTCTGTAAAATTTTGTTGCAAGCTGCCTCAGAGAATTTGGTTAGGGGGAAAGTGGGAAAAAGAGTGCCAGTGACTAAAGAAGATATATCTATGTACTTGGATGAAAGATGACAATGTCTGGAGTACTTGGCTATTGGCAATTTAAAGTGAAAGTCCAAGTGAAAGTCTTCTGCATTTTCTTTCCTCCTGCTGACTAAAGGATACAATGCAGTGATGCTGATCAGCATAGATTAAGAAAAATATGAGCTCAGATCTAGGCAAGTCCCATAAACAATTCTGACCTTGTGGTATAAATAGCAAATATATATATATATATCTGGGAGAATTTCACACATTTGAATCACTTAGTAAAAGAGGTTCTTCGGGTTCTTAGTCAGCACTTTAGCAAAAGTTTATCTCTGCAACAAAATAGTGACATTTGCTGTTCAGGTTGTGAGCCCAACTTACAGAAAACAAGAGTTGGACATATTTTGCAGTCATATTTAGTATAAACATGAGGAGATCTCTTAGTAATGGGGAACCTGTGGAAATGCCAGCAGATGGAAGTGCTTGTGTTATCTGATGGGACCATCTGCCTAGACCAGGAGTGTCTGACCTTGGCAAATTTAAGACCTATGGAGTTCAATAGCCAGGCATGATCTAGACAACAGCATGAGTATTACATGTCGGATGTTTTTTAGGCTATACTCCAGCCTCAATTCCAGCTGGGAGGAGATTAATGAGAGAGTGAGGAATCTGCTTACGTCTCCTGAAGCCAGAGAAAGGCTTTCCATTGTGAGTATATTGTGCTTCACTGGGATACTTACTTATTTACATATTTTAATTTTTTAACATTGCAGGCTGCCTAGTCACCTCTTGGCAGAATGGGTAGAATACAAATTAATTAATTAACTAAATACTCTTAGGCGTTTTGTAGAGTAGCAAAATGGCACCCAAGGTACCAGTTAACTGTCCAAATGAGGATGAAAAAATCATGGAGAAAGCTCATCAGTCTGCTTTGATTATGTTGTAATGTCAATTTCCTGCACTATATTTCAATTTTCCTCTCAAAAGTTAAGCACTTGCTCCTTGGCAAGATTGGCCTTGGCTGAGATGATAAATCTGCTTCTGGGCCGGATCACTTGGTATTGCAAGATAGAGATGGCCTTCTATGTTGAATTCTATGGTAGTGGTGGAGAACGACAAGGAGGAAAAAGATTTCCTTTCACATGGAAAATCAAAAACAAACTTCTATCCTGGTTTTATGGGCATCATCATCATCATGAGCTGTAGTGGCGCAGTAGTTAGAATGCAGTATTGCAAGCTGATTCTACCAACTGCCAGCAGTTCGATTCTCACTGTCTTAAGGTTGATTCAGCCTTTCATCCTTCCGAGGTCGGTAAAATGAGGACCCGGATTGTTGGAAGTAATAAACTGACTTTGTAAACCGCTTAGAGTGGGCTGTAAAGCCCTGTGAAGCTGTATATAGTGCTATTGCTATATAAGTGCTATTGCTATCTCTTTATATGAGCAAAAGCAATGAAACAACTCATATATTTGATTCAAGCAGATGATGCTAGCTTTCAAGAGTCAGAACTGGAAGTTTGTTCAGCTTAAATAAGGGGAGAGATGAGTCCTGATATCATGTATTGAGCAGCTGTTTGTTAAGACTCTGCAACTCTTTGGCTGGTGAATTCTATTTCTTTGTTACATTTATATGCTAGCTTTTCCTCCATGGACTGTACTACTGGCAAACTGAATTCCTTGAATGTGGCTATTTGGTAGCCAAAATTGTGACAGCTATGCAGAGGGTGAGATACAAGAACTTTTGGGGAGAAATAAAAGGATTGCACAAATTTAAAAAACAAAGAGGAAAAAGTGTCCTACCAATACCCCTTCCGCCATTCAGAAAAAAGCTCTTGTCTATACATCAAATGTCAACTCCCTGTTGCAGCAGGGAAACTAGAAAATCGGAAGAAAAAGAAAAAGAAGTATCCTAGAAAAGGATTTTCTTGGATTTCTGGCATTCTGACTTTGTATTGCAACTTTTTCTATTTGTATTTAATAAAACTCATTTGAGACTTTGAATAACAGGCAGCAAATGCAGCAGATGTTTGTTGCTCCATATTTTTTAGCAAACTAATCTGATTCCTGTTTGCTAGATGGATGGTTTGGAACATGGTTATTTAGATAATTCACATTTAAATTTTGCCGTAAATTGTTGCTAAAAACAAAACCCAAAGTCAAATGACCCCAGTACCCATCATTGCAAAAAGGCTCGTGAGTTATTTGTCAACCAAGGCTACCTTAACTTGAAGTGGTAGAGCCACTCGCTGTAGATTAATGCACAGAATTTGTCTTTGTGAAATCTGCTGGTTCTTATAATATAAAAGAGATTGTTGTTCCTACTGGTGCGGCCACTCCTTTGCACAGCTCATTTCTCTTCAGAAATCATACAGATGATTTTATCTCATCTCCACAATCCTCTTGTTATGCTCTGTTTAAATCAGAAAAGCTGTTTGCACTCATATCCAGTGCCCTGTGTTGGAAATGCAGATCCACGTGAGTTAACCTACAGTGACATTACTTGCTGTTGTCTCTCTAAAATGATACATACTTGTAATGAACATTAATAGAAAGTTACTCTGACCAACAATGTGCAAAGGACAGTGTCATCCATCAGTTCTTCCCAAACATGTAACGATAAGCTGTTTTAATTCTTCCTGTAACAGCTGATATATTTGTTTTTAGTTGGGAACATTTAGCATTGCTGATCACGATGAATGATCCAAGTTAATGGGACAAGTATTTTGCAGGGAGCTACTGATTTTGAGATTGATGATGTCCTTGAGAGAAGGTCCATCTCTTTGAGGAGTTCCCCACACTGTGACTCAACAGAGCAGAGATACAGCTTATAGTTATGGTTGGCAAGGTAGGTTTCTTAAGTAGTCTTGTCTTGGGGGTGGCAGCAATACTGTTTTTCAGGTGGTTTAAAAAAAACTCGAGGCTATAAAATCATGCACAAAAGCTGTAAGATAAGCCATTACAGCAATATTACAGCCAGACATAGTTCTAATATACAGCCGGAAAATAAGGATTCACTTCTATAGTGAAAAATGATATTACATGACAGATTCTTAATATCATTGTTTTCCACAAGAGCATAGAAACACTATTTAGCATTGCAAGACAGTCTAAAGTCCAAATGCCAACTGAATGGTTAGCACGGCAAGTCAGTCTAAAGTCCAAATGCCAACTGAACCTGACCTTGCATGCTTAATTAAAGTTATTTAATGGTGTTAACTTTCCTGGATCCTGGTGGGTCATGCATTCCTGGAAAACATTAAGGTTGAGGGATAGGTGTCTGGATTAGTATGCTCTGATCCTAAGATAACTGGGTAAGATCCCTAAGATCTAAATTACAACTGATGGTGAAATGTCTTATCTGTTTCTTTTGCTTTAAGCATTTTGATCCTGTCATTCATAGCCTACACAGCCTGTAAATTAGAATAATTCACAACAATAATGTTACAGTCTTTGGAAAATAAAATCTATTTTTGTTCCAAGTGGAGTGTTTCATGTACTGTTTTTGTATTTTTTCCCCTCTAGTAATGGTTAATAAATATCTTCTTTTTTTTGCAGAAAGAATGCCATGGCTTTGAGATATAGCCTGGAAGACTTATTGCTGGCAAGTTCTTCGCTACAAAATGAAGATGATGGAAAGTTCATTATCAGCATGAAGTTATGTCAACATTGATTTGAACACAAGTCACCACTGTATGGTTGTGTTGATTAAACTGAGAATTTATACATTTTGAAAGGAGTGTAAATATATTGACATATTAAGGTTGAAGGCATAGTAATGCAGATGCACATGCAGTTTGAATCATTGTTTCAGGAAGGTTGTGTATTGCTACCTTAAGATGGTACTTAGTGGATTTAAAATTAAATGCCTTACTGAGTTTAGGATAGATTGATAACCAGGTATTTTTAGTCAGATCGGTTAAGGAAGTTGCCACATAATAAGAGTCCATCTCAAATATATTCAGATTTAGAAGATAAATTGTACATTTTTGGAAAAGGTGCTGGAAGTGCTCAGATATTTAAAGCAGAGATAAGTCCATCGCTAAAAGCCTATTCATTATAGTAATGGAAAGGCTGCCAGTGTCACTCCACAGTTGCTTTTTCTGCTGTAGAAGATAATTGGGGAAGTCTTAAATTAAGTACGTCCAAAGTTCTTATGTTCCTATTCAACACACTGTTGACAAAAGAGAGACATTACATCAGACCCAGAGCTGGAGTAATTATTATCTTTCCCAGTGAAACCAGTCAGATCACACCAACTTTATAGACTTTGAAAGTGGACGAGTATTCTACATACCTTCTCCAATGTTACTAGTATTGTTTTCTCTGGATACCATCTTATGTACACTTAATTTGGAAATACCTTAGAATAACTTAAGTTTAACTGGAAGAGCAGCATGGTGGTCTTGCCTCCTATTTAGAAGATTGAGAGTTCAATCCTAGGCAGTGGCAGATATTTCTCTGTCTCAGGATGCAAAGAGAAAATAATCTCTGAACTCCATGTAGGTGTCAGGAAGGGCATCTGGCCAGTAAACACTCATCTTCATTCAGTCGCCCTGACTTAAGAGACTGCAGGGCCATAAAAAGGGGGGGAAAGTTTAACTGACTTTAGTTCTGAGTAGACATATGTACTATTAACCAGATGAAATAATATACAATGTTTGGGTTTGTTTTATTTATATCTCACCTTTATTATTTTTATAAATAACTCAAAGAAACTAATGTACCTATTACTTCTTCCTCTTAATTTCCCACCACAGCCTCTGGGGTGGTTTGGCTGTGAGAGAATGACTTGATCCAAAGACACCCAGCTGGCTTTCATGGCTAAGGTGGGACTAGAACTTACGGCCTCCCAGTTTCTAGCCTGGTGCCTTTACTATTAAGTCAGATTGGCTCTCTGTTTTGTTTGGTTCTCCCTTCACCACCCAATTCATAAGAGTACTCTGTGCAGCAAAAACCAACAAGGATTTTGGAAAGTTCAGAACTAGACATATGACTTCAGGCTTCTTTTGGTTTTGCCAGATCCTTGGAGGAGATCTTGTCTCTATAAAGAGGCAAGGCTTGTACTAATGCTCATTTTACAACTTCATTAATAAATTAAAAGTGCTCATAAAAGTTCAACAAGACATAAAGATATGTATATTGGACTCCACCTTACAAATGGAATCCATAATTTTTCACTTCATATTTTTAGAGGCAATATTGTCTTTTGCTTCATTCACTGGGCTTCATCTCAGTTTTGCAAGTATTCATTCAACATTTAAGAATAGAGTTGATTTGACAATGATTAAAGTGCCATTAAGTCAGTATCAATCCTTAATAATTACATCAATTTTCTCCAAGATGATCTGTCACCAATCCAATATTCAGGTTTTCTAATGGTGCAACAATCCCTACTGTAACTGAATTTATCCACCCTGGTATTGGTTATCCTCTTCTCTTTCCTTCCGCCGTGGTGGTCCAGTGGTTAGAATGCAGTATTGCAGGCTAACTCTGCATTCTCACTGCTAGGAGTTCGATTCTGATCAGCTCAAGGTTGACTCAGCTTTCTGTTCTTCCAAGGTCGGTAAAATGGGAACCCAAATTGTTTGGGGCAATATGCTGACTTGGTAAATCACTTAAAGAGGGCCGTAAAGCACTGTAAAGCAGTGTATAAGTCCAGGTGCTATTGCTGTCAGCTTCAAACCAGAGAGCTAATGTGTCCAAAGTAGGATAATTTGAACCAGGTCATTTGAGCCTTGAGTGAGAATTCTGGGTTTATTTGTTTGAACATCAATGGCTCTTCATGGTATTCTCAGGAACCTTCACTAATCACAAAGTGCAAAAAAAATGCTTTCTATCCTGCTTCTTCAGAATTTAACTTTTGCCTCTATAAAATGTCAGGAAAAGCATTTTAAAATTTAGAGAGAAACTTTATAGCATCTGAAATCTCTTCCAAGAGCCTAATTGCTATTCTACCAAGTACTAGCCTCTGGTATGTTTCTTGATTCCTGGTTCCTTTACTTCTGTTAGTCAATTTTAAAAGACAGAAACTATTCACCATTAGAATATCTTCAGTTATAAGGATGGTCGCTGCACTTGCTGTATTTAGTTTGGTTTTTACATTTCATCTTGACTAACTACCAGCTAAATTATTTTTTCCTTTCTTATAAATAACAATAACAGGGATTTTGGAGGTGTCCAACATTCTGCTCAAGCCGGGGACCTTATATCAATTTGAACAAGTGGCGGTCCAATTTCTTCTTAAAAACCTCCAGTGATAGAACACCCACAACTTCTGAAGGCAAGCTGTTCCACTGATTAATTGTTCTCATTGTCAGGAAATTTCTTAGTTCGAGGATGAATCTCTTTTTGATAGGTTTTCATCTGTTATTTCATGTCCTGCCCTCAGGTGCTCTGGAGAATAAGTTGACAACCCCCCCCCTTCTTTATGATAGCTCCTCAAATATTGGAAAACTGATATCAAGTCACCCATAGTCCTTTTCTTTGTTAGACTACATATACTTAGTTCCTGCAACTGTTCATATGTTTTAGCTTCCAGTCCCCTAATCACCTGTGTTGTTACTCTTGCACTCTTTCTAGAGTCTCAGCATCATTTTTGTACCATGGTGATCAAATCTGATATAGTATTCCAAGTGTGATCTTACCAGTGCAGTTAAGGCATTACTGATCTTTCCAATTATTTTGATATTACCCTCTGTAGATGCAATCTAGAACTACATTGATTTTTTTGGTGGTTGCAGCACATTGCTGGCTCATACTTAAGTTGTCCATTAGGATTCCTAGATCCCTCTCACATTTAAACAGGTACCACCTATTCTATATCCATGAATATTATTTTTCTTGCCTCAGTGGTTTTCCCACCACTGAATTTCATTTTTATATGGCCTAGAGTTTATTTCATTTTTCCAGCTCATTGGCATTTTCAGCTGACTTGAATAGTGTGATCAGCACAGCACAGGTTATTGAGTTTCTTCCTCCAATTTTGAAACTAATCTTGCTTTCCTCCATATAAGTTACACACGTAGTTTGAATAAATAAGGGGAGAGTATATATCTAAGATCTGCTCACTATAATCCTGAGGAAATTAGAAAGACCACAGAGAAGAGCAACAAAGATGGTATGGGGCTTGGGGGCTAAAGAACGGTTAAAGAAACATGGTATGTTTAGCTTAAAGAAGAAAAGGGAAAAGGAAAACATGAAAGCAGCCTTCCAATACACGAAGGGATGTCACAGATCAGAGAATGTGGGTTTATTCTCTGCAGCACCTGAGGGTAAGACAAGAGCAGTGAAAGCTTTGAAGCAAAACTTGAACTAAGAAGGAATTTTCTGAGTGTGAGAGCTATTAAGCCATGGAACAGCCTTTTCTTGTAGTTGAGGTTTTCATTACTAAACATTTAAAAAAAAAGATTAGACAGCCATTAGACAGCTATAACGGATGGGATGGGATGGAACAGAACAACAAAATAGAACAGAACAGAACATAATAATTCTTTATTGGCCAAGTGTGATTGGACACTCAAGGAATTTGTTTCCAGTGCATAAGCACTCAGTGTACATACAAACAACAAAGCCTCCTTTACCATACCAATTTGAGTATGACTGAGTTCAGAAATCTTTTAGATTTCCATTATTCTTTTATGTCTGTTTCTGTCTTCAGTGTGCTTAAAGACTTCATTGTAATACTGTTTCCTTTTTTCTTCTAACAGCTTTCTATAAAAAAATTGTCAAGTTCTTTCCTAAAGTCTTTGATTTTCTTTGGCTTCGGCTTTTCTCTTAATCTTGGCAATTTCCACAATTGTTCTTTCATCTGGCTTGTTCTTTTTGTTTCTTGCCTTTTGGCAGGTGCTTTTCATATTCATCCCTACCAGCTTCTTTTATTCCATTGTTCTCTTTGCCTATCAATTAGGTTCAGGATTTCAAAGCAATTTCTAATATTCTTGAAAATGGTAAGTGCATGCTCAAGATCATATTATAAAAGCTGGTTGGTTTTGTTGTTCTGCTTATCTTTACTTACAACTTGCACATGAGCAATTTTTGATGTGTTGCACAATCTTGAATTGAAAACCAAGCCTAAAAATGATATTTGTGTGGTCCATTTCAGTGGGCAGAGGGCAGTGCCCATTTTGACTACTACACTGGTTGAATTTATTTAAAAAATAGATTTCTAGAGTTATTATCGTAGTCTCTATTTGTTTAAAAAAATCTATTTTTTAATAAATTCTATAGAGTTGAGAAGGGAGATCAGAACACATCTTCTGTTGAAATTGTGCAGCTTGCGTAAGGCTAATTCTTTCCAACACTTTTCCACAGAACATACTCAAGTGACTCTCTGCCCAATTGAGAAGGTCAAATGCACAAATATTTTAAGAATCACAGTTATGAATAAAAAGTATGTTCAAGTAAAAAACACCTGAAATCTGGATTCTTCCCTGTCTTTATTCTCGAGAGTATTTCCTCTTATGTTTTAAACTAAACACACAATGATAGAATGACTTAAGTGTTTATCAACTTACAGTTCATTTGAATGTATTTTGAAAAACAGATTACACACTGGCATTGTAATCCTGGGTTTTTCTAAAAAGAAATATGAGTCACTTTTTCCCTTGGAAAACAAACCATGAGATCTTACAAGTACACCAAAGTAGTCGTTCTGACATCACTGATTTACAATTATAACCACTGCAGACTGGGATGTTGAAATTAACGGGCTTAAGCACATCTAGTGACATAACTGAGCTATATATTACAGTATATCATTCTCCTTCTATACCAGTGATGTCCAACCTTGGCAACTTTAAGACTTGTGTCAATTTCCTTGCTGATTGAGAAATTCTGGGAAATTAAATCCACAAGTCTTAAAGTTGCCAAGGTTGAAGACCACTAGTCTAGACTATCAACTGCTTTCTTTTTGTGAGATGCACTGCTAGGGACAACTAATGTATACCACCTCTATGGAAAATGAATGCCATATCACTCAGCTATGGCTCAGAGCCAAAGACAGGCGAAAAAAAGTGGTAGAAAGGAATAGGCTGGGTCCGCCCAGCCTAACAACAATATTTGTGTGGCCCACTATTTAGCACTCATCATTCCCTGGTCTTGCAGTTTTAGAAGGAAAATTAGAAGGAGGTTCACTAAAGCATTGGAGGACTTCTACTCTTCAGTGATTTTTACTCTGCTTGAAAAGCTGCAACGTATACATGATCTTTCTGATCTGACCTCTCTAAAGAAAATATTTTGAACCCCTTCACAGAAGTATACTTTCCAATGGTCTTTGGGAGTGATATTTTTTTTATTGAGTGTAGGCATATTCATGTATATGTAGGACATAAGTTAAAGAAACTGATTTTGCATCAACTGGCAGCTGCTAATTACAATTAAGAAATAATGGATTAATTACCGTATCAAGGACAATAGTATCTTCTGAGATTTAGGCCACGGAGGGAAGAATTCACTCAGAATTTTAATTCCATTTATTCAGCTTTACTCATGCCAGAAACATGATATGATAATAGTTTCTCTCAATATCTAAAGAGGGCTTTTAGCTTATTGCCAAGAAGCTTTGGTTTACAATTGGATTCATGTGGGAAGATTTCTAAATTCAGAAAGCGCAACTTCCAGGTAGATTTTTTTTGTTTGCAAAGGAAGAAACATCTCTGATTCATTTTGGAAAGGCAAGGCAATTATTTGAGGAGAATATTAACAATTCTTTTTCAATTTTGGAATGCTTTTGCTCAGGAAACAGAAAAAATGACCTTGAACTACACAAATGTATTCTTTACAGCAAATTGCTAAGTCAAAATTACGTCTCAACAGTTGGAAGAAGATCAAAGTAATTTTCTCTTAAAATTGCTGTTTTAAATGATTGTTCACCCTTACCACCTTGTAAGAAAATGATTTATACAAATTGAAACTCTAATGGAATGGCAGGCCTCTTTCTTTCCGCTCCAATACTTCACAGTGCACAGACATTGCCATCCCCAATTCATTTCAATCAGCTGAGTTACTTAACCTTGGAAGGAGTAAAATTCCACATCCAAAACTAAACTCGTGATATACTCCCAGATTTTTAGAATATGCTCTAGAAAAAATTAGAATTATTTTCCTGCTTGCTAATATGAGGATGTTCTTGCACAAATAGGTGACAGGTAGTTGGAGCAAAAGACAATGTAGACCAGTATACACCAGGTTGTATAAGAATATTTTTTTAGGATATGTTTTTAAGCAATATATAATTCAGTTAGAGCACTAGCAACTGATCATTCTGTTTTAATTTGTGGGGCTGTGGATTGAGGGTATAGTTTTTATAAATTTGCCCACGAGTAATAACAGCCTCAATTGTGGAAGAAGTAGTGAAAGGAAAGAAATAATGACAGGAAAATCCATCTTCTTGCTAAATTGTTCATTAACCTAGAGTTCAATGGCTGTGTTTGCATGGCTCAATTGGACTATAGGATTGGGAGAGAAATCTGTCTCATAAAATGATCTGCTTAACTAGGTTAATTATAACATCTACCTCTTATCAACTCCTATTACTAAAAAAACAAATTTATTTATAGGAGAGCAAAATATCTTTTCTGACATTTCTGGAACCGTTTTGTTTTTCCTGTCCTGTGGGTTAAATCTGAAGATGTGCAGAAGGCGGGAATCGGTACATGTTGGTAAGGAGTGACATCTCATCCCAATTGTGATACTTTAGATCCCCCCCCCTTCTGTGTGAGTTTTTCTTTTAATTCAAACTGGGGAGGAGAGAGAGGTCTTTGCAGCCATGAAAAAACTATATGAAATGGCAACAGCATGGCAGAAACAGCCAGAACACAAAGATGAGTCATTTAATTTAGGGAGAGGATGGCAATGACATCTGTAACGTTGAATTATTACTTATTATCTTTTTAAAAATTAAATTGAACAATTTGGATACCAATTAAACCAGAATGCTATATAACAAATAATAATGATATTTTGACTCTTAAGAAAATGGGTATGACAGCCTTATTCACTAGATGAACAGACATTATTCTCTGTATAGCATTAAGAACATAAGGATATAGGGAGGTGGGGGGGGATTGGCTGGTACCCTTGGCTAACCTAGTCCAGCAGTCTAGAGTGTCCAAAATAACCCAATAGTCTTCCAGCAGATGGTCTTCAAAGGTAAATACGACTGCCCTCAAGGCTATAACTGCAAGACTTTCATGAATTGGTCCAATTCTTTTTGGAAACCAGCTATGCTGAATTCCCTTGTGGTAGGGAATTCCAAAATTTAATTACGATCAGTTGCTTCAGTGCCATCAGCCTCAGGAAAAAAAAAATGAAGGCAAAGCGATAACCCACAAATTGGAAATGGAGATTAATCTTGGATTAAAAAGGAGATGATGTCCATGATGTCTCATCCTTATGATAATATCTAACCAACTTTGCACTTTGAAGTTTGTTTATTTATTTTGAGGCTATGTAATTCCTACGCAACTTAGAGATAAAAATGAAAATAAAACAAAATTTATTAAAGGAAAAGAAAAAATAAATGAGTAGAAGCCAAAGTTCAAAATACTAAGCAGCCAATAACCAACTAAAGGGATTTGATTCTGAACCTAGCTCAGCAGCTGAGAGAAGTTAAAATTGGAAAAGTTAAAATAGGTTTAAGCTGTTTGACATTTGGATGAGTTCTCCTTAGGGAATTTCAGAATTGTTAAACTAAATTGGGAAATTAACACATCTAGGAAGAGGGGGACTGTAAAATATTGGTATACTTGTTGGCAAGAAGACTGATGTATTTTTGTAATTATCACTAGTTGAGGTTTTATTTGTCAAAGCACTTAGGTTGATCTCAAGAAGCTAGACCCAACTAATAGCTGGATATGTAGCCACCAGGAAAATTTAGTCCTGTAAACTAGATTGGTAAAGCACTTTTTTCCAGAAGTCAATAGATAAGAATTTTTGTGTTGTTGCTAAAAGAGCTACTTGGACCTGGCTATGTAATAGTTAGGCAATGATCTTTGACTTTATCTTGCAATCATGGTCAAATACTTCCACGGGCTCAGTGTAAACACAAGGGTATGTGGCAGACATGTGACAATATAATCACACCAATGACTTAGAAACTTGTGTCAGTTGTCCTGATGTAAATACATAATTGCACCATTTGCAGGATGTTGTCATTGCATGCATGTGGTCATTGTCTTTTGAATGCTGCTGTGCAAGCATTAAAAAAAAAATCAAACAATAGCAAACTGCCTCCCTGTCCTGTACCTGAATTATAAAGAGAATAATTCAAGTACACTTGGTATACTTCTGAAATCAACCTGTGTATCCTATTTGCAAAAAAAAATTACCTTTATGTAAATCTATGTAGGATTGAGCTACAATTGCCTATTTGTATGAAACTCTTTTCTAAGAACATAAATATAGATTTCTTTTAGTATATTCCCATTCTAAAGTAAAATTAAGTGGACCAAAGCACTTTCTTTTATAATTTCTATTTTGTTGAGATTATGAAAAATAACTTTTTTGTGTGTATAATATCTAAATGTATCACAAATCTAAATACTAACTAACATTAGTACTGTTCAGTACGCTTCTGTCCTGGTTTGACAATGTACTGTAATTATGATTTAACATTAGTGGATAATAGATTCCAATATTTTCTTGCTCAAAAGAGGAGAGGCATGTGGATGTCTGAGAGAGAAAAACGAAAAATAGGAACAGAAAATCAAGCATTACTGTGTCTATGTCTAAGTTGATATACTGTATTTACTCTTTCCTCAATATTTGCCTTATCTTCCTTGGGTGACATTACATATTAAGGCCTTGGGCAATTTCAGCAGCATCATAACCAGAACCAAAAGTGCTGCTGAAGTTGTTGCTCCTCTGAATTCATGCTCAAATTATAGAAGGAAAGCAAGAAATGCTCTTAATATACCTTAGAAGTATCATTTTGATTTTCTGGAATGTTAGTCCTGATATTCTAGGGCGGGGGTGTCCAACCCTGGCAACTTTAAGGCCTGTGAACTTCAACTCCCAGAATTCCTCATCCAGCATAGCTGTATGGGGTATCATATAAGGAAATGTGGCATAAAATCTCATGAAACTTCCCCCTTTTTATCTTCCCTGCAAATCTAGTTCTAGGTGGGTGGTAGGCCAACAAGTGTGTGTCACATGTAGGGTCCTTCTTCAAATCTTCATGTTAGGTAGATGTTAGTTTTCCACACACTTATGCTCTAAGGCAGCGGTAGGGAACCTTGGCTCTTTTATTACTGATGGACTTCAACTCCCAGAATTCCTGAGTGAGCCATAAAAGTTTTCCCATCCCTGGCCTAGTGGTTTTTCAGTTGTGAGGGAAATCAATTTTTGACTTGAATGGGATTGTTTAATATACAAATGTAGGACATATAAAGAATATTGATCATTCAAGTCAAAAATTAGGACATTTGTATATTGAACAATCCCATTCAAATCAAAAATTGATTTCCCTCACAACTGAAAAACCACTAGGCCAGGGATGGGGCCTAATTTTTTATAGCTCATTCAGGAATTCTGGGAGTTGAAGTCCATAAGTGATAAAAGAGCCAAGGTTCCCTACCACTGCTCTAAGGTAAAACAGACATTGCACCATAAACTAATGGTGCAAGGTCAACTGAGCCAGGGTTGGATGATCTGTTCCTTCTGGCAGCTATTTGTCATGAAGGAGTTGTCCTTCAGCCCAGAGATGTCGATAGGATTTGCTGGGGGGGGGGGGGTGAGGAGAAGGCAAGGTGGCTGAGAAACATTGCCTGGTTTTTATGTGGGAAATATTCTTTGGACAGTGTGTCAGGGAATTGCGCAGCAGGTGTCCAAATGCAGTCATAGATGCTGACACACTCTTGTTTTATATAAATAAATATATTTTACATCTCTACTCTCTCTACCTCTCTCTCTCTCTCTCTCTCACACACACACACATCTATCTATCTATCTATCTATCTATCTATCTATCTATCTATCTATCTATCTATCTATCTATCTATCTATCTATCTATCTATCATCTATCTATCAATCTAGTCCGGCAAACAGGAGCACCATGAGGTAAATCACAGAACAAACAGGGCACACACAAAAAAGGCGGGGAGGAAAGGACACTCACCCTCCACACCCACAGCAACCAATGACAGCACAGATTGCTTCACGCAGGAACCAGCAATCTCATCCCAATAAACTATAATTGTGTGTTCTGGCTCATTGTACAACCCCATTGTACCAACTACTAAATTTAAATATCTTAACACAAGAGTTTTTGTTCATGTTGCTGCGGCCTCCCATTTTTTTAAAAACCACATCCTGCAGATACCCCTTAGCATATGCCACCTACTTCAACTATGCTCCTGTTCTAGCCAGCCATTTCTTTAAAATGACTTTCAGATTTCTAGAAGGGTTCAAAAGTGGCTCACAAGGGAAGGGCTATGGCAGACATTTAGAGGTGGGCTGAGCAACACTAAATTAAGCACCAGTGTTAAGCCTGGGAACAAAGATAAAAAGCCCAAGAATTATCATTCAAACATGGCAAGGCTGCCCCAAGCATTCTGGATGGGCAAATTATTACCTACAAATGGGATTGATAATCACAAATGCTATGCAATATTTTTATTATATCCAGCATTCTTTTGATTATAGCCTATTTTCCCCTGAATACAATAAAGGAAATCTTGCCTTTTCTTTTTCAGATTTTCCTGTGTTTAATATGTATGACTTTTCTATCATCTCTCCTATAATTCACATTATGGAGTTGCAATCTTTCTCTCCTTAATCCCAATTCCTCTCCCACATTAATAATGACATTAAGACAATTAAAATATTTCAGTTGCACACCATTCTACTTAATAAGAAAAGAATTATATTGAATCAAATTTGGTATATGGCACTGTAACTATAGCAACACATTTTTTACTTGTAGGTTTTCAACTATATAAAAGTTTTTAAAAACCCACAGTGCAAAACCTGAATCCTTTGCAGGAATTCCAAGGTCATTCTAAAAATTTCTACCCTATCTTTATTTTTTAAAAAAAATCCTACACAATACAAATGGCAAGGAAACTAGTTTTAATTGTGATATGAATGCTGTATGGAGGAGGAGATGTTTCTAAATCCAGCTTCTGTTTCTGACCCTGTATTAAGGGATGTGACAATATAGTTTAATGGTTTCATGACTGCAAACAGAATAAATAGAAACCATCAATGACCCATTCATTTTTATTACTGAGGTTAGGTTGCTCCTTCTAGTACAATCTGTTACATAGAATAGAATAGAATTCTTTATTGGTCTGGTGTGATTGGACCCACAAGGAGTTTGTCTTGGTGCATATGCTCTCAATGCACATAAAAGAAAAAATATATTAGTCAAGAGTCAAGAATCATAAGATGCAACGTTTAATAATAGTAATAGGGTACAATAAGCAATCAAATCATACTAGGAAATAGTCAATAAAAATCCTAAATAAAAATACATGAGAATCCTATCTATTCCTCCTCTGCATCTGCCTCATTTCACAGAATCCGTTAGTTCTATAAATAAAGATAATTTATCTCAAAAATCCAACCATGAAAAATGGAGGAACACTAGAAGCTTAAGCCATTTAACTGCAGTAGGTAAAAGACAGGCAAAAGAACATGGTTTGACCTAATGTAAAGAGATGCATTCGTGATTTTGTTGATCACTTCTACCCCTAGAAATCTGCCTGACTCCTTGACCTGAAAATGTCACCTGGAGAAATCTGAATTCTTCATGGGCATATTGGTGAAGCAGCTGGGTGTGCAGTCAGATGACAACAACCTCCCGCCGCCCAGTACGCTCTCACAGGGTTGCCCTCCTTGGGGTGTCGCCGCCTGATCGTTGTCGGCTGGCGGCCCCAAGGGTGCGGGCTTTCTCTGTGGGAGCCCCCTCCCTGTGGAATGATCTCCCCCCGGAGATACAGGCCATGACGGACATCCTGACCTTCCGGCGCGCAGTTAAGACCTTATTTTTCAAGCAGGCCGGCCTGGCCCAGTAAATGGTTTATGGGTTTTAAATTTACTTTGGGTTTTAAATTTTTAAATTTTTAAATTTGATTTCTTAATTAATCCCGGATTTTAAATGTCTGTATTTGTAATTTGATGGGATTCAGCCGGATCTTACATTTAATCTAGTTTTAAACTATATATATTCTGTGTGTTTTTTAGTAGGCTGTACACCGCCCTGAGTCCCTTTTTGGGAGAGGGAGCGGTATAGAAATCTGATTAAATATATAAATAAATAAATAAATAAGTGAAGAACATGATTTAGTGTGGAGATGCTGATTTACATCCCAGAGTCAATTTCCTGCCTCCTCCTTCTATGATGCTATTGTTACTGGAACTATTGCTATTAAAATATTATTTCATGGGGAGCAGGTCTGTCAGGCAGAAAAGATCAGGGCCACACATGATGGTCCAATTAAACTGATGTATTGCTACTCATGCCTATGCACAGAAACCTTAACTAATGGTTAGTACCTGCTAGGGGACGGGTCCAGGGGTGAGATTCAAATTTTTTAACAACCGGTTCTGTGGGTGTGGCTTAGTTGGTGAGCATGGCTTGGTGGTCATGTGACTGGCTGGGTGTGGCCAACTCAACATCACTCACATTGAGGCACGCTTCTCCTTGTCTGGCCTCTTGTGACTGTAGGGATGCTGCAACAGTAGTAAGTGTGAAAAATGGTCATAAGTCACTTTTTTCAGTGCCATTGTAACTTAGAATGGTCACTCCACACAAGCAAAGTACCAGCAAAGGAGGGAAAAAAACTTCAGAGAAGTTCCTGAGACAGGAAGTCTAGTCCTGCCAAGAATGTAATAAAGGTTAATGGAGAGGCAGTTTCTATAAGCAACACCAGAATGTTTCCTTCCTGCCTTCCTTACAGGATTAGGCCAGTAATTTCTTCTAACAACCGGTTCTCTGAACTGCTTAGCATGTTAACAACTGGTTCTAGCGAATAGGTGCGAATCTGTAGAATCTCACCACTGGAGGGGTCCCCTAACCCCTGGACCACGGCTCACTAACAGGCCTTCAGCCTTTTGGAACTGGGCCACGGAAATGGTGGGCACACATGGAACCGTCCCCTCTCCCTCCTCCAGCAGTCTGCAACCACTGAAAAGGCTGGGGAACTCTGTGCTAGGGGTTAGATAAGGATTGACTGAATTCAGGGGAGGTGGGAGGAGGTAGAATTAGTGTTTGTGGCTATGTAGAGATTCTAGGCTGATACTTTTTTAAACTTTACCTCCAGATTCTTGTCACTTTTTCCCCTAGGAGGTCCTATTGGAAGGAGTAGCCTATGAAGTAGGGAGAAGGGTGGTACCAGGGGTGGGATTCTACAGATTCGCACCTATTCGCTAGAACCGTTGTTAACATTCCAAGCAGTTCGGTGAACTGGTTGTTAGAAGAAATTACTAGTCTAATCCTATAAGGAAGGCAGGAAGGAAACATTCTGGTGTTGCTTACAGAAACTGCCTCTCCGTTAACCTTTATTACATTCTTGGCAGGACTAGACCTCTTGTCTCAGGAACCTCTCTGGATTTTTCCCCCCCTCCTTTGCTGGTACTTTGCTTGTGTGGAGTGACCATTCCAAGTTACAATGGCATTGAAAAAAGTGACTTATGACCATTTTTCACATTTACAACTGTTGCAGCATCCCCACAGTCATAAGTGGCCAGGCAAGGAGAAGCGTGCCTCAGTGTGAGTGATGTTGAGTTGGCCACACCCAGCCAGTCACATGACCACCAAGCCATGCCCACCAACTAAGCCACGCCCACAGAACTGGTTGTTAAAAATTTGAATCTCACCCCTGGGTAGTACTCTGAGAATCAACCCGAAGCAGTCTGCTCTAAAAAGGTTTTCTGCTCCATGGATCTCCAACCTTAGCAACTTTAAGACTTGTGGACTTCAACTCTCAGAAAGCTGGCTGAGGAATTCTGGGAGTAGAAGTCCACAAGTCTTAAAGTTGCTAAGGTTAGAGACCCCTGTAAATCTGCTCTACTGAAGAGCTCTTCTCTAACAGCTAAGCCTACTCAACAAGGCCTCTCAACTCATAACTTTTGGGCAGAAATAATGAAGATATAGAACCTGCCTAGAAATGCCTGAATTCATCCAAAGTATGGAACATAACAGATAACTTATTTATTGCTCAATATTTTTGACAAGGGAGGCTATAATTGTTGAAACATGAACAATTCGTTCTAAGAATAGGAGAAAGACACCTTTGTGCATCTTTATGACATTTCTGACTACAACTTGCTTAAATAAAATTAGTTAATATTATAAAGAAATTAGGCTGCATACACAAAGTATTTTAAACATATTTTAATATTTAGAATATAGTATTGATACATACTGTTTGTATATAAGACAACACTGATATTCTCCCAATAAGAAATCCCTTGCTGCTCTTATTCCATGTCTGAAGATGTCCTACGAATGCCATATTTGAAAGAAACTTGAAATGCTCAGGTAATATGCAGAAACTCCAATGGAAATGATTAATTTTTGCACATGTAGGCCTGCATTTTTTCCTCTGATGATTCAGAGCTCAATCCCACAAGGTTAGTCCTGATCAATGACTTATATGTTCATCATTGATTTGAAAGTTTTTCCATTTGAAAGAGCTACAAGAAATTTTCTTATGATTATTTGTGGGTTTATGTTTGTGCATCAGGTTGTACATATATATTGCTATCTATCATATCTATCTATCTATCTATCTATCTATCTATCTATCTATCTATCATCTATCTTCTATCTAGTCACAAGAAGTTTTTTTCCCAAAAGCCATCACTCCGCTAAACAAATAATTCCCTCAATACTGTTCAACTATTACAAAGTCTGCACTACTATTATCGCTAATCTTCTCATCACTGCTTATCATCCATCCCCTCCCACTTGTGATTATAGGACTGTAACTTTGTCCCTTGTATCCTTATGATTTATACTGCCTGTTTCCTGGTATGATTTGACTGTTGATTGTACCCTATGACTATCATTAAGTGTTGTATGTTATGATTCTTGATTCTTAAAGAATGTATCTTTTCTTTATGTATACTGAGAGTATTTACACCAAGCCAAATTCCTTGTGTGTCCAATCACACTTAGCCAATAAAGAATTCTATTCTATCTATTAATCCACCTTGTAGAACAGGATTGATATTGGTAGCAGCTATCCTGCTCTACAAGGTGGATCAGTTTCCAGTGTATTACCAAGGGGTAGCTGAAAGAAGTGATGAAGCCCCTCGACTGGACACATAATGTACTTCTGTAGGACAGAGCCAATATTTGTGATTTATTGCTTCAGGATCTCCATTATAAAAAGAAGGAAACTATGTATTGATCGTGTATTAGGATGTGTACACAACTGATTCCATTGTGCAGGATAATTTGTTATAGGTTGATTGCTTCAGCCATCCCAAGTATCGAAGCAGTTATCTTCAAGGTTCTTTAGGAGTTTCAGGTCTAATTCACCACTGTTTCTTTAGGTAAAAATATCTGCCAAATGTGTATTTGTTGTATTATTATAAAACCAGTTTGGTGTAGTGGTTAAGGCACCAGGTTAGGGCCTTAGGCATGAAAGCTGACTTGGTGACTTTGGGCCAGTCAATTTTGTCTCAGCTGAATCCACCTCATAGGGTTCTTGTTTGGGAGAAAATAGGAGGAGAATGGAATATTAAATAAGTTTGTCGTCATTATAAAAAGTAATAAAGATAGGATATAAGTAAACCCGGCTGGCTTAATTGTAAAACTTTTGTTACTTATAAGCAAATGATGAAACCCATTAACATAGGAGCCGCCAGGAGCCACTTATTTGGGAGTAGCTCCTAATAGGGCTTTTGTGGCAAAACTATATCACAAGAAATCTGCACAGCTCTGAACATGCTGGCTCCTCTCATAATTGGCTGGGAAGAAAGAGCCCAAGTTGCCAGTTGTGAGGAAATATGGTATGGGCAGCCAACAGGAAGAGATACAGAATGGCTGCATTTTCCTTCTATCCTGCTTTTCTCACTAAGCAGATGAACAGAAGCTCCCATTCTTCATCAGTGCTGATACACAAGTCTATATACAGATATAAAATAAGGACATGCTGAGTGACCAGAACTATTTATTGAAATCAAAGAAGGGGGACATGTATAGTATTGAAGGGTGCAAGGAAAAGGCAAAATACTATTAAGAACATTTTCCTTCTAGCAATAGCAAAGCTGTACAAATGTTTTTTTAAAAATAATTTTGCACAAGATTTACACTGTACACTCCTTTATTTGTACAAACAGATCAATGTTTGCACTTTGCGCATTTCATTTATAGCTTATTATATTTAAATACATACAGTACAGTATTATGCCTTTCACACAATTAAGGTGCAATTTATCAAAACATGATTATTTGAATAGTTACTTTTGAGTGTTCTTTGGCACATACCTGGGTTATTTATTGAACAGAACAGTGTAAGACTGTCTAAGGCTACAGATTTGTTGTTTCTTGATAGTAATTAAGTGCATTTTTCTCAGATTAGCACAAGCTTATTTACAAAATCATTATCTTCTATGAATTTCTGTTTGTGTTACGTAGCTAACCGGCAATGTCCAAAGAAAAGTTTATCTTCTGCAATAATGTTTTTCAAGGGAGAATAAAACTGCACCATAGGTAGGTGTATTGGTATTAAGCACTAACTAGATGAACTATTTAACAGTACGGAATGTTTTCATAAAGAAATCACACTCAAATGGTCCATATGAGAATATATCTCCATTCTCTACACTATGAACTTTCATAAAAGATTGCTGTTTATCTTTCACCAGTCAAGGTCTCTATGCTGGTAGACAAGCTTGTATATAATTCACCATAAGCCTGCTTCTCGGTCACGAGACCTGTATTTTGATACTGCAAGCTTTCAGATTCAGTTATAAGATTAAACAAAGAAGCAAACGAACAACATGCAGTGAATCACATAAAGTAAATGCAATACTTTAAAAATATACACTTTCTCTAAGCCATTCAGTGAACAGCTATGAAGTTAGGGTTGTATTCAATTACACCCGCTCCCTCAATAGAATAGCATTTGCAGTGACATACAAGGAATTGGGATTGGAATGGATAGGAGACTGGAGGAAAGATATAAAAGTATAGTTTGCTTGTGTACCTATGAAATGCATTCTTTTATCTCCTCTATCAAACAGAGAGCTCTAAGATTGTGTTTTACAGCTTCCAAAAGAAGATTACTAAATGAGGAAAACTACATTATTAGGGTTTACTGTAGTTTGCTGCAAAGCTGTTGTGATTGAATTAATCAAGAAGTTCCACTATGTCATAGCTATAATTAGTAATGGAAATGAAAATATAAAGTTCTCAAGTAATAATTTCCAATTTCAACAACAATGTTTAAAAACACACATATATTTTCAAAAACTTCACACTTAATCCAGAACTATCCTTCTGATTTTTCTATTTAATAGTTAATTAGCTATAGGAGTATTATTTTTGTACAGAATCAATTTCAAGAGAAATGTCTCAATAGCAATTGAAATATAAGAATAGTGAGGATATCATTTAAAAAGTAATTCTGTGCATCTGGAAATACTGTTTTATTATTCCTCATAAATAGCTTGTCTTCAGCTCATTGCTCCAATTTCTGGTGATAGTCATAGTAAGCAGACATCTAGGATCCCTAGAAATTCGACACAGCTTTTAAAAAGGTGCATATTTTTATAACCTGGCTTTTTCATATATCTGCATACAATGACCAAATGCTGCGATAACTACGAGCCGAAGACAATCTGTCCCAAAGGAATGTATTTATCCTCTGAATCTCACTAAAAGATTTCAATTCAGAATCTTAGACAGGTGCTGCTGAGGAATCTTAAGAGTGCTAGCATTCATTCTCAACTATGATGGAACATTTTTTTCTGACAACATAACTAGGCTCGAGAATAGACTTATATTTCTGTATTGGGCCTCCTGAAGAAATCTCCACAGCTCTGAACATGGATGACTGCCTCTCATTAATTGACTGGGAAGAAAGAGCCCATGTTCCCAGTTGTGGGGGAAATATGGTATGGGCAGCCTGTACAACAGGAGGAACAGGCTACACTCTCTGTTTCTGAATGGCTGAGGGAGACAGGAATTGTGAGATAGATATATTATTTTCTCTGTATGCCTGTAGGAATACAGGCAGAAGACAAAGAACAGCATGAGGAATCGATAGTGTAATGATCCCAAGGTATGGATTGACTTAGGGTCTCTCATGTCCTTTAATCCAATGTGGCCCTCTGTTAGTCAATCAACTTCAGAATTGTGATGTCTGGGTGAATGATATGGTGTCTGACTTATCAACGGCAAAAGCTCCATTCACATAGGATTTCTTTGTCTGTTTATCCTCACTGTCAGTTGTTTCCAAAGCAAAAGGATTTACAATGTTAACTTCAGAGATGGTGTCCATCTGTTCTAGTTCCATTTTGGAGAGTTTCTCCACAACTCCAGTTCCAAAGGCATCACCAAGAACATTAACCATTGTTCTGAATCGATCCCTAGAAAACAACATTTTAGGCTAGTCAGGATAGGTGGCAATAAATTCAACCTATATATAAATGAGATTTGTACCCCAGCTTTATCAATATTGGCAAAAATATGTCAATGTAAATTCTTACACATGCAGAGATCAAATACATTTTGAGGAGTCTCAGGTGGTGCTCAATAATTCATTTTTCAACATTAGAATTTCAAATGACCAACATCCAATCTAAGATCTGTTGGCTTCCTCATTTTTGCAGAGCTATCTACTTTGGGGTCAACAGAATGACAAAAAAATGCTGGGGTCAAGGGTTACATTATACCTACATCTTCATCACTTATGTAGTATTGGAGATTTCCAGGTGGCAAGTCCTAGGACCACTGAACTAAAGACATGGTAGGGAAAATATGGAATAGCCATAGAAAATGGGTAAGAGAGGTAAGAAAAAGGTTGGATGAAATGCTGAATACATCTACAGGTAGAAGACAATATCCTCTGGGAATTTCATCATATTCTGTGAATAAAATAGGGTAATTGTGTAGCAGAACCTTCTTATAAGCACTGACTTTCTTATACAGCACTTTGGTCATAACCTTTGACCAACCTAAGGGAAATGTCAGTCACCACTGCTATAAATTCAAGTTCTAGTAAATGCAATAATACTAAACGGTTTTTGGCCTTTGGGAAAAGAAAAACATTAAATCAGGAAATCTGATGAATGTCTTAGTGTTGGAGAGTTGATTTCCTATTCTCCATCTTCAGCAGATTGGCAGAGCCTTTCTTTTTAAAAGGTGCTTCCACTTGGCAAAGATATGCTAAGCACTTAATATAAATTCAGGGATATTGAACTCTGTACAATGAGTTACTTTTTAGAAGGTGAAAGATTATAGAGTTAAGGTAATAACTGAAACAATGTGAATATCTTCTAAAGTAATGAACTGCTTTGTATTTCATTTCTTCTATATATAATTATCATGTCATTTTCTTCCTGCTGAAAGAATTTGTCTTCTAAACAAAAATGCATCAGATGAGATTATACGTTTATAATATTTCAGATGGTATCAATTTTAGTTACTATTGCATGCAAATAATCAAATTCATGCAATAGAAAAAAAAGAATATTATTGGATATCCTGGAATGTTGGAATAAATACTCAGTCCAATACTTGTTAATACTGTAGCACAGTGTCAACTAAATGTTAACATATCACAACTGGTGCCGGCAGAAAACACTCATTAGAAGTATACTGATTACACAATGCAATGGGCTCATTGATAGTTTTCATGTAAATAGATGCATAAGAAGTGTAGGAACTTACAGAAGCCAGTCCACAGCAATGATGAGAGTAACATCTTCAGCTGGCAGTCCCACTGCACTCAGTACAATCACCATGGTAACAAGGCCCGCCTGTGGTACCCCTGCTGCTCCAATGCTGGCGGCTGTTGCTGTCACACTGCATCCCAAATCAAAAAGACACAATAACTGAGATGTGGTCTGACCAACAGAGCATAAAATGGTCGTGTGTATGTGGGAAGTGCATTTCTGTTGATGCAGCCTGAAACTGCATTTGCCTTGTTTTACAGCTGTTACCACCTCACTGATTCATGTTTCTTTGTAATCAACTACAATTAGAAAAAACAAGAGGAGACACAACGTGATTTTGAAACAAATGAAAAATTTATTTGGGAAGTGGATGAAAAGGTCAAAACAAGGTGTTTCTGAACAGCATGAATGGAATCAAAAAATAAAAATAATGAAATAATTGGATGAAATTAAAGTAGGAAATGGTGGAAGGAATGTTTTAGAGATGTTTATGGGGCACTGGGATGGCAACATTAACTTAAAATAAATAGTGTAAATACTAAGTGTTGGAAAGGAACCTGTAAGTGATACAAGAATGTTGAAAATTAGGAGGCTACAGGAATAAACAGTGTTACCTGCTCAAAGGAATAGCTTACACATTGTGTGTTATTATTTCCATTTTTTCCATATTTTCCATTTTTTTTAGAGCTACCTATCTTGAGATCCTTTTCTTACTAGCTTCTTCAGACATGGAATCAGACTCATTATTGCTCTTTCATAGAAATATTTTGACATTGAAGATATGTGTTACACTGCTAACTACTGCCAGCTGAGCCAGCTTGCTCGATAGAATATGGTATTCAGAGAAGAGAAAATGTCCCAGCTTGAAAAATCAACAACTTTAAGCTCTGTCATGAAGCTACAAACCTCTCTTTGCATCTTGCCTCTATTTCTGTTGTCTATCAAGTCAAGCAATTTATAGCATAGGATAATTGAAATTAATTATCAAAGGCAATATGGTGTCCAAATATGATGATCTTAATTCAGTAATACAGTTAAATTCAGTGATACTGTGAATTTAGCAACACAATGTGTACATTAGTAATGAATACAGCTAATGGGTTTGAGTGCTAAGAAAATCCACTGAGCAAAGTTGAGCTTTACTGTTAAGTGTTGAGATATAATCCATGCCACAATTTAATAGTGACCAGAGGTCTTGTTCTTATGAGAGTATATTGCAGCAAAGCATAATTTTACAGGAGATTCATCTCAGGAGGCTAGATGACCTTCAAGATCCCTTGCAACATTAAGATTCTCTGATTCATTCATTAAGATTCTCTTATTCGTTTTCATTATAGATGAAAAAGAAGATAATGGTTACTATGAAAAAAAGAAGTAAAATATGTGATACAGCATAATCCTTACCTAATGGTCACTATTTGGCCAATGTCTAGCTCTAAGTCATTAAGCTGTGCAATAAAAACAGCAGCCACTGCTTCATACAGTGCAGTTCCATCCATGTTGATTGTTGCTCCAACTGGTAAAACAAATCGAGTAATTCTCTTGTCAACATGATTTTTTTCTTCTGCACAGCGAAAAGTTACGGGTAAAGTGGCTGAACTAAATCCCACAAATCAAGAGGGAAAAAAATAGACACGAAGAAGAAATAGGTCAGTAATAAGCCAATACACGTATTCATTAATTTCACAGTCAGATCAAGATGAAACTAACATCAATAAAAAAATACAGCATCTATATGACAAAGTCTAAATTAATATCAAATGTAAGTCTAAAATAAATTCATTTGTAAGTTCATTTATATTACCCAAGAGCTAAATGTAAGCATAGGAAAAAAAATTTGTTATTCTTACCTGGAAGAAATCATGAGTGCGGTCAATAGTGCTTGAGCCATACCTATGGCAAACTGGTATGGATTTTTCCGCACTATGATTAAATATATTAGTGGTAGAATTACCACAGAATGGATTGCAAGTCTGAAATAGGAAACATACATTAACTAATGTAATATTTAATATTAGAGTCTTAGTGAACAGATGTAGATGTGTTTCAAAATTTATCAACGGTAAGAGCAGCAGATTTTCCTAGAATCCATAAAGCTGTTTAGGCTAGACCACAAATTAGCCCTTTTATATTTGATAACATAAGGCATCCTGCTCAGCAGAATGTTGTTAGATACTAATAAAAACTTTCAATTCATTCACTAATTCATCATTAAATGCATATAAATCAATCTGGCTGTCTTTTGTGTTCTATGAAGATAACTGAAAAGTGGTAATATGGAACAGAGAAGAAAGAATGAAGCAACCTTCCCATCTCTTCTTTAAGCAAATTTCTTGAAATATATTTGTAGGTATTTGCAAATAACATGCATTAGGAAATCTTCTATTCTCCCAGCATTTCTTCCCCACTTGTACAACACACAAATAATAATTGTATGTGAATCTAATAAGGATTTCAGACCATGAGTATGCAGCCTAAGAATAATTCACCGGCCATGTCAATACTCAGATTCAAGTGCTTTTTCTTATCTTTCATATATGAGGCAACCTGTTTTTTTAATATATTGCCTGAGAGTTAACAACTGAATTTAAAATATTGTATTCTTATTTCAGTATATTTTCATTGTATCTGAAACACATTGAGGATCAATACAATGAAAGTTCCTCTAACTATAGAAAAAACTGATTTATTAATTCAAATTAAAAAGAAAATAAATACATTTCATTAATTAGAGGAATAACTTACCCACTCAACACAGTGGCCATATAAAGACCTAATTTGCGAAAAATCTCCCAATCTTCAACTTCTATTATTTTTCCAGCAATCAAAAACAAAATACCTAGAGGCATATACCTAGAATGTACAAAGAAACATTACAATTTATGCCACGATAATTTGCAACACAATTCTCTCTCTATGCATCAAGTATACACAGGGCAGAGGAATGTAGTATTATTTCACAGACAGGATAACTTTTCTTACATCTATTATAAAGGATGGAAAAACTAAATGGACAGTTCTGGATGTCTAAATATAGTGGGTTTTTTTAGATCGTTTAGCTGAAGAAAGCACATTTCCCCCCAAAGATCCTCACCACATAGTAAGATAATTGCTGGCAGCTTTCTTCCAGTGGTTTGAATGGAAACTTGGATGAACAAAAAGCAATATTTCTAAAATATTCAAAAGATTAGGAGGGTCATTGTATAATGGTTATACCAATCCTTTAGTAGAACCAATTATTCATTTTTGGCATTCCTAATATAAATCTATTTAATTATTTGTTTAAAAAGACAGTATTACCATTAATATATTATAATTAAATAAAAAATTTATAGAATAATCCACAACCAATATTTCAGAAGCTATCAAAACAATTGATTCTGATTGTGAATTATTTGGTTTGTATTTATTCAACTTCAACTTATTAAATAAGAATGGTACCATTTTCCACAAAAAGATAGGATATGTCCCTTAAATAAATGAATCCACTGAGTTATAATCTTAAATCCAAATTTGCTTTATCTATGGAAATCATTCAACTATGGCTACTGATGAGTAATTTATCTCATTAATTTCCATGCATCTATTCTAAGCAGGATCAAACCTGCATTTAATTTATAATTTGGAACATACGTTTTAGTGAAATACTAATTACTTCTATTATTTGCCAACTATGTTAATTAATTCAACTTAGCATGAGAAGCAACTTCTCAAAATGATATTTTGTTTGATCAAACTATTCAAACTTCCAGTGGATCCTTATGTTATTTTAAATTATTTAGATACATATACACATAGGTCCCATATGCAAAGCATTCAAAGGGCGAGGTTTGCAAAATGCATGAGCAAAGCAGCCATATCTTCTCAAAGGGTGGCAGGCTTTTTGAAATCTTTCCCTGCTCTTTTGATGAAATGTGCAACCAAGTAGTAAAAGGAATTAATGAAAAGACACTCTCCCACTTACCACATGATTATCTGAACTATATACATTGTGGCATCGTTCAGGGCATTGAAAAAATCCACCAGCACTTGTCCTTTTTCTCCCATTTTCCCAATAACAATTCCGAAGACAAGACAAAAGACTATCAATCCGAGCACATTAATACCATCCGAATACATGCCCACTATTTTGTATTCTTTAGTTTTGTTCTGTAGGTTGAGAAGGGAAGACAGAAATGCTCAACTAACAATAACATATTTTGCAAAGATGAAGATTAAACAAGATTAAACTCTTGTCTGGGAGCAGCTTAACTTTGCTAGGGGTTTGCTTGTATATTATTTTTTTGACTATATAGCATCATAGGGGATCTGTAGCTTGATCTTAAAGGGGTTAACTTTGCTACCAACCAGGGCAGCCCATTAAAAGGGGGTGGAACTTTGATCATGACACTGGGCCTATTATCAAGCAGATACTGTCCCCCATCCCCCCTACAGAAACTCCTATCTCCAGCTTCTTGTTATTAGCCATTATTTTAACAACCTGAATTTCACTATACAAATTATTTCAGTATTATTTCAGGAGTGTGAATGCTGTATAATACACAATAGCAACTAATCATGTAATAACATCTTAAATACTAATAGCAATTAAGGATACAGGAGTCTTCCTGTTGTGCCACAACAGAATGACACAATTGCCTTCTCTTTACCTGTGAACTCTCAGTTGGCATTATAGCTGTGATTGGTTCATTTGTAGGAAAGGTTCCGTTTTTATCTGTGCTTGTAATTTTTATTTCTTCACGTTTGGTCTTATACTGGAAGGTAAAAATACATGTGTTGTGTCAGTGGAGAATGATGAAGGAAATGTTTATTTTTAAAGCTCTTTTAAAACTTTGTTAATAGGTAAGGGTCTACATATACTACTACTGATTCTATGACACTATCAGTATCATATTTATTTTATTTTTTGCTGTTCCTTTTTCTCTTATTTTTTTAAATGTGAAAATACAAAGCTGAAAAACATAAAAAACCTAAGAATCTGGGTATAGAGAATAGACAGGGATCTATAAGAAATGGATAACTTATGAGTATCTGACTAACTATCAATTGATGATTGGTTCTTGCTTAAAACTAGGGATTTGATTGAGATACATTTTCTAATATTAAGAAAGAAAAGTTAAAGGTGGCGGGATTTGTTTTTAAGATACAAAAGGTACAAAGTCCAGAAGAAATAATATAAATGTTGACTGACTGCCAATTAATGTTTATCTCAACAGTGATTATTGGAAAAGGAAATGGATTCTTAATTATAAATTTTCATATTTCATCATTACATAATTTCATTTGATTTTTGTACACAAAGTCTACTTGTCTAAAAATAAAGTTATTTCTTCTGGATCAAGATCTAAAATAATAGGTAATAATATACAGTCCAACCGTTACATAAGAAGATGCCAAAATTTCACAGAACTTCTGTTAATAAATAAAAGAAAAATAGAACCTACCTGTTGGAAGCAAGCCTGTACAAGATTTTCTGGAAACATATTTCTGTAAAAGGATTAAGAGATAAGTATCTAATTGTTGAAAACATATTCAAGGACTATGATACAATAAGTCTTTTTCTCTTACTCCAAATCTGACCGTATATATATCCTAATTATTCCTTAAGTTTTAGAAAGACTTGGTTTAGTTATTTAACTGTTCAAGATATGAACCCTTAATTATCTGGGACTTTCCTCTGTTCTGTACTTTCTTTCTCTCAAATATATTGTATTTCCCTAAAATTTCAGTTTACAGCACTTCGTTGTTTGTGTTACACAAAAAGCAAATTCCAACAAAAGAGGAATTATTCCATGAAATAAAAGAAGCAGAAATATATTGCCTTCTGAACTTTTGCAACTGCTGCATCTTTTCTACAATTCTATAGCAGATGTTATACTTCTTTAAAAACTCTGGAGACTGGGAGAAAGTCATTTATTCTGCATTTTTAATAAATAAATGAGGAATGAATTCAGAGCAAAACTGATTTGCCTGATTTATTTTCTTTTATGAAGAAACATTCTCAAGAAACTTTCTGAAAACATAGGGGGTAAAAGAAAATTGCAAAATGGGTTATATATTCTGGAATGGGAAAGGTTACTCCTGAAAATTTCTCCAAGGTACTATCAATTGCTCAGAGATTCTCATTTTCTCCCTATGAATCCATGCCTCAGCACAATTCAGTAGGGTTCTCATCTCTCAGGAGAATATTTGGAGGGAGGTGTTCCCATTATTCAATTTTTAAAATTGTGAACATAATCCATTGTTTTAATGACTCACCTAATTAAGTCTAACATGGCATCCACTGTAGACACTTCCGGAGTGCTACCCACCCTGTCAATTTCATCAGCATTGTGAGATACTCCTGGTTTGATAGTCACAACCAATACAATCCCTATAATTGGAGTGGGGGTCAAGAGGGAAGGGCAGAGAGAACACAGCCTGAAAAGTTGAAAACTTGCAGAAAACATTTTTTTTAAAAGATAGCAGCGTAGATATATAAATGAAAGATGAGAATTATGCTTGCCTTAAATTCAGGCCTTGGTTCTTCCAAACATGTAGTTTATTATTTTCTGACATATAATCAATGCTTTGAGTATAGGAACACTACTAAATCAGAGTTGCAGACAAACCTAAGTTATTTTGCTAAACACTGTGGTTATTAACAGCAGACAGGGGTGGGGAGGAAAAAGGTTTCAACTATCCTTAATATTTTCAATGTCCTTTGAATACATCTTTGGAACTATGGCTTCCCCTCTGACGATGGTAAACCCATTAAAAAATAGCTATGTTGCTTTCTGCTAAGCTTTTGTTATGCAACCATGCTGCTTTTTTCACAGAAACTATAGCAAGCTGTAATTTATTTCAATTAGTAATTCTCATAACTCCCCCCACTTTTGCTTCTTTTTCTTTAATCATAAAGGGGATTGATTTTGATTTATAACATTAGAAGCCTTCCATTTATAACATTAGAAGCCTTCCAATTCTGCTGTAATATATGTACAAGTTACTTAATCATTCGACTAACTGTCCCATTTCTGTAACACTACAACTTGATAAAATCTCTTTCAGGAAGCAAAGCTAGTTGTCGTTCCTTCCAAAACAGATATTCAATCACATGGTTAAATATTAATTTTGATAGTAAAAAGAAATCTGTATCCTTGTGAAATGGCACACGGAGACTATAACCTGGACAAGAGGTACAATCTCTTACTGTTTATCATGACACTCTGATAATATCCAAGTTTGTTCTTTGTAAATCGAAGTTAGATAAAAATTGACTATTTATTGTTAGTTTGCTAACTTATTAAAAATCTTCCACTACATTTCAAATGTAAGGATTTAATTACTCAAGGGTTGAACTACTTATTACCTAAAATTACAGCTAAGGCAGTAGTGAAGAAGTAGTACACAACTGCTCGCAGGCCAATCTTTCCAGAAACACTGGAATCCAATGCAGCAACACCTGGGAAGATTTTAAGGAAAAAAGAGAATTTTTAGTGTATATATTTATAAATAAACGCAATGTGATATAGTTGTGATATATTTAACTGCTTTCTTCATCTTCCTATAATAAAAATTACCGTACCTTTCTGGATTGGGTCATAAATCCAAGTAGACTTGCACTCTTCTTCCAATATTTGCTGACTATACAATCAATTTTAAGTTCACAAGCAGAATATTATGGCTATCATTCTTGCCTATTTCTTGCATGGATAATCAAAGATACATTGTTCTAAACAGGAGGATCTGACTTGTTGTCAAATCTAATACTCAGCTCTCCTTCCTGCTGCATTGTAGTATATCTATGAATGTGTATGTGAATGTACAATATGCATATTTTATTGTTTGTGGTAAATACTATCCTTTAACTTTCTGGAAGAAAAGTCAATACTTTTTTTAACAATCAAACGAGCCTTAAAGAAATTTAATGCAAATCAGTTATTATGAATCACAAAATACTTAAATCAGAATAAATGTGCTGATCTTTGAGTACATATATTCCCATCATGCTGTTATTCAAGATAAACTATACAGGTAGTCCTTGATTTACAACAGTTCATTTAGTGACTGTTCAAAATTACAACAGCACTGAAAAAAGTGATATCTGACTGTTTTTCACACTTATGACTATTGCAGCATCCCCATGGCCACATGATCAAAATTCAGACGCTGGGCAAGTGACACATATTTATGACGATTGAAGTGTCCCAGGGTGACGTGATCATCTTTTGTAATCTTTTGACAAGCAAAGTCAATGGGGAAGCCAGATTCACTTAACAAGCGTCTTACTAACTTTACAATAGTAGTTGTTCACTCAACAACTATGTCAAGAAAGGTCATAAAATGGGTCAAAACAAATCTCTCACTTTGCAACAAAAAAATTTGGGCTCAATTGCAGTTGTAAGTCAAAGACTACTTGTATTATATTAAATTCAGGAAAGCAGTTAGAAGTAATCAAAAAAATTAAAGGCAAGAAGGAAAAAAATAGCCATACATAATTTATAGTAATGTGTTTATTCATAGTTATTCACAATGCCTCTTCATACCTTTTTATCTTCATTTCTACCATGTCCATAAACTGCTTCAAATATAATATTTTGTGTCCAACCTTTTACCCCTCTATTTTAAAGATTCATCAACTTTTTAGTCTTCTCTTCCTCTAAAACCCATTCACATTTCTTTTACACTGTTGCTGTTTGCAGTTTGATCTTTATTTTTTTTCTGTATAAAAATCCGCCTCAATGTATATATTTCACTGTGATAATTTTGCAATCAACCCGCATTCATTCATCATCCATTCTTCACCCAATTCCTCTTGTTTGGTCTTATTCTTAAATTATTTTTCAGTGCATTTAACTTACTTTTAAGTTGAATAATTAACACAACTAATTGACGTGATCAACTCTCACTTTTATTTAACAAAGTTGACAGAAGGACACTAATGCACAATCATAATTTTCCTTCTTCTGATAAATATTTGTTTCTCTCAACAGACTACATACTTTTCATTATCTTTCAGCCAGCATTTGCATGTCTTAAAATTTCTCACTCATTTTCCCATCTTTAGGAAACATCTGACCAAGATATACACAGCAATTTATATATAAATTACTATTGTTTACCTCATTCTTCCTGTTGAGCACAACCACCTTTGTTTTTCATATAGTAATTTTATGTTCCTACTCCTTGTTAGGAAAAGTGTATGATGTAATGTCTACTGCAGATGGTTCTCACTCTAAATATAGCTTTATCTGCATACAAAAGTGTACATATATTTAAGTCTCCACCAACTAACATAGCTCTAATATTACCACATGGGATCTTTTTACCACTATTCTTAAATGCATTAAAGTAACACCATACATTTTTATCTTACTCCCTACAAATTTATAAAACTTTTCCTCCAATACTCCATTTCACCATTTCCTTTTTAATTTCAATTACTACAGTGGAGGTTATGGTTTATTAGCCATTTGGCTGTTTTCCAAACATTTTATTTCTATCATAATTGTACATATATTTTAATGCACATTATCCTCATTTTTTGCAGTAACCAGGCTTTGCATACACTTTTTTCCTCTACAATTTAATTTCATCATTCCAGCAAACATCTTTACTTGTACTTTCCATTACTGTAAAATTCTCTCTGTGTATGAAACTAGGAAGTTGACTTTTGTTGCAACAGACCAATATGGTTGCTCTTCTGGAATTTAATAATTTTAAACTTCCCAAGAGATCAGAGAAATCATTTTATAAACCTGAATATTAATTCATCTATATACCCAATAAAATAAAATAAATCAATTTTATAAACATGTATAGTATTGCAGATAGCAAGTTACTTAGATGGATGTTAGTTTTTCTTCATAAAAAACAGAATTCAAGTAACACATGTTAATTGTTCAAAACAGGTTATTTTTAGAAAGAAATAAAATAACAAAATTATGACTCTATTTGTTACACGATTAAGTACATTTGGCTTGTTTCTTATTAACTGTCTTGGCCTTATCTAGCCCTAATAATAACAAAAACTAATCAAATGCACCATATAAGTATTATTTGTTTCGACCATTTAACTCAAGAGGTGTCAAGCTGGTGGCCTACAGGCTGGATGCTTCACATGCAGGCCATGTCCACCCCAACTCCGCAAAGGGAAAAACATAGCAAAACATCATGTGATGGCAACGTGATGCCACAAGTTTGACACCCGTGATCTAACCCTAAGACTATGGCTGGTCCAGAATACACTGAGGCAGGCAATAATGAGCATGCCATAGTATGTCAATTGACACCAGTGCTCTATGAGTAATATTGACTTCCAGGTACAATCCAAGACACTGCTTATTATAACCTGTAAAGGATATAGGTAAAGAGTTTGGGTGTTTGTATAGAGTCTGGTTACCTGGGGAACTGCCTGTCTTTTTCCCTGTCTGGTAAGATTCTCCAGAGTGGGAACACTTTGGATTCTCTCCATTAAGCAATGTCACCTAATGGAGCCTTAGAGAGATGCCTTCTCTGTCACAGTGCCTGCACTCTGGAACAGCATTGCCTTACAGATCTGTATGGCTGACATCCTGCTTATGTTCCAAAAGATGCTGAAAATGCAGCTATTCTTCTAAACACTTCTTCTTCTTCTTCTTCTTCTTCTTCTTCTTCTTCTTCTTCTTCTTCTTCTTCTTCTTCTTCTTCTTCTTCTTCTTCTTCTTCTTCTTCTCTTCTTCTTCTTCTTCTTCTTCTTCTTCTTCTTCTTCTTCTCCTTCCTTCTTTCTTCTTCCTTCTTTCTTCTTCTCCTCCTCCTCCCTTCCTTCTACTTCTTCCTCATTCCTTCTTTCTCCTTCCTCTTTCTTTCTTCTTTTTCTCCTCCTCCTCCTCCTCCTTCTTCTTCGTCTTCTTCTTATTATTATTAGTATCATCATCATCATCATCATCATCATCATCATTATTATTATTATTAATCTGCTGGAATCAGGAGTTGTTAAAGTCTATGCCATAAATAAATTAATAAATTTTAGTCTATGGTTCTTGTATTGATGAGTGCAAGTTGCCACACAGTGGCTAGATTTAAGGCTTAATCAGGTAAACAGTTTCTAAACAGATGATCAATCTCTACTTTCTGTTATAGGTAGTCCAACCTCTAGCTTAAGGTCATACATGCAGGGGGCCGGGAAAAAAAAGTTCTTACTTTCATATTCTTGATTTTTTTTTTTCATAAACTTTTTAGTTAGAGCAAAGGTCCAAGTATACCCTCCACCCCAAAAAAACTGCAATAGTTTCATGGTTCATTATGACTATGACAGCCGAAATAAAAAAATTCTAAAATTCTAAATTCTAAAATTCAGTGAAAGAACATTAGGAGAGCTGCTATTTTCTTTCAGATCGTAGAGGCAATATTGGTGGATTGTGTACTATTACTAAGGATTTTCAAGTATTTTACATACTCGGCTATTTCAATTGCTTAGTTGCTTGGTTCTGTATAGACCATTTGTGGATTTTGGTACTCTTACAGAAAATCATGACTTTCATTTTTTTGATTTATGACAGATTGTAACTCCCTACAAAACTGAGTCAAGATTCTGAGGAACTTCTTGAAGCTTAATTTGGTTCAGTGAAAGGTTACAACAATATCTACATGAAGTAACAGCTGCCCACCTGTCAACTTTGTATGTGCAAATCCAACTCCTATAAGTGTTTTGTCAAGGGATTTAGATAAATGATAAACAAAATAGAGCCAGGATATAGTCTTGCTTCACTCTCTTTGCAGGTGTAATTAAATTTGGCAGCTCTTTTATGCAACATTGGTCCCTAAAATGGTTTTGTTGTACAAATATTGTTGTACATTAATAATATCAAATGTTGGTCAATGGTAGGATTTTTAAGAATATCCTATATGAAGGATTGGAAATCAAATAGAAGATCACTCTAAAAACAGGGATTCCTACACTTCTTGCCATTACACCTATCTTTAGTGTAATCTTAATGTATATACCTCCCCTAAAAATCAAACACCAAAATGAACAATGAAAACAAGGGAAATTGAGGGGAAAGATGGATTTATTGCAACAATATAAATAAAAGGTAGGTACACCCCACAGTTTGGGAAACCTGTTCTAAAGTCTAAAAAAGGAAAATTATCACATTTTTGGCTACTGAAAGACAAGAACTGTTATGGCGATTCTACAGCAGAACATCCTTTCCACATCCATATAAGCTACTATGATGTCTGAAGTCATCTGGCAATCTGATCATCTTGGATTGGTAGGTTGGATAAAAATTTCAATACAAAAACTTTTCCATACAAAAGATACATTAAAATCTGGAAGCAAAAGAGGCAGACGCCTCAAAAGTATCTATATTTGCAATTGTTCTCCATGGCTGGTAGACAAGTCTATCATTTAAAGTATTAAGGCCCCACCTCTATACTGTAGATGACAGAACAATGATATAGGTTTATTATGTGAGAAAAGCCACAGCAAAGCTTTGTGAACTATACAAATTTCAAGGGCATAACCATAAAAGTAGCTGTAAAACTTCCTGACTCTAGAAATAATATATTATGCATAATTCTTTTCAGTGGGTAGCATACTCAGTAGAAGATAATTAGAGCCTCCTTGCCAGCTGGCATTTTGTGGCTGAACATGAGGACAGAATGTTGAGAAATTATGCATTTATTAATTAATAATTAATTAATATTTGCTGAATTACTTACTCACATCCACAGTGAACACCAGTGAACAATGATAAGGCCATGCTTAGTTACCAAATGGCACTTGAAGCGATCTGGCTGAGCATATCTAAAGCTTGCAGAAGCTGAAGCAGATGGAGGAAAGGCCAGGAAGAGGCCCAGAGACAGGGATGCCTAATCAGGCCTGGGACTGTCTAGCAGGAACCAAACTCCAAAATGGCCAAATTTCTGGATTTGGCAGGGATGGCCAACAGAGGCTCTGCAGGAGGCACCACCAAAGACATCTTGTGGTCCCAAGTAGTATAGTCAGTGAGGTTCAGTGGCAGAACAGTAAGGGACATAACTGGCCTTACCATTAAAGAAGCCTGGCAGCAAAGGCTTATCAGAGAGTTACATTGGAAATGACAGCCAAAAAAGGCTTGTAGATTGAGAACAGCTGTCACCTTCGAGACATACTCAAACTAGTTAGGATGGCTTCCTTGGCAATGAAAAAGGAACAAAAAGGAACAAAGCAGTAAACCACAAGAGGAGATATTGCATGGTAGAGCTTATATCTGGCCTTGTAGGTCCAGGAGGCCTTCTAAGCTTTTAAATATGTCAAGAGTAAATCCTGCAGGTTCATGGAGGGACTGTTTAGAATAGTCAGTGTACCCTCAAGACCTGTAAAAAGCAGTTCAAGTAAGGATTATGCTGATAACCTATAATCAATTTGTCCATGAACTTGGTTCTACCTGTCTGTGTTTGATTCTGCCTTATTCTGCCTTATGTCAAATCTATGGACAAAATCCCAAAATGTGACTAAAGAAGTTCCAGTCTCACATTTCTCTCTCTCTCTTTTTTTTTTGTGACAAGATCTGACTTGTCCAAATAGTGTAGAATTTCCAGAGCTCAGCTGTCAGTTCTACCTCTGAGGATCTTGCAAGGAAGTCATTGTCACAATAGAGAACTAATTTTTGTATTTCCAAAAGGAAAGGTTTCTTGAATTCCAGGGGTTACAGCAATCAAAACTCAGATTCTTAATCAGAAAAGTCACTTGATAAACAATCAGGGTTTGGAAATCCAATGCTTTATCATTTCACTATAGTACTCTGGCTAAGTCAAACTTTCCCCCAAAAAACTCATTTATCTGCTGCTTGACAACAGACAAAAGTTAAGGGCGTTGCTTAACTGACCTATTCACCATGTACTTGTAATCCCCACCCCATCTAATTATGCCACTGGGCTTTAACACTGGAATAACTGGAATGGCACCACCAGATTTCTGTAATTTGTTGAAGGATCTTATTTATTAAGTTGCTTTTCCACCACCTCAGCAGGGAAGACTACTCCCAATTATACCTGGGCATCACAGATGTGGTGATATTTATTTGCCATTCCTACTTGCCACCTGGTGAGATAAGAACAGCTCCATTATAAATGAGTTACGATCTCCCAGGGTGCTGGCTCTTTGTGTATGATAGATAACATCAGAATAAAAAGAAGCTTCAGTCCTGCAGTTCATCACATGTTTCACATGAACGAGGGGCTTCAGGGCAAAAACCTGAGTCTAACATAGAGAAGCAAGGACAATTCCTAGTCAGGCTCTTGTGTTTGTTTCCCTCCAGGTAAGTTGAAAACCTCATAGAAACCCCAGGAAGCAGCCTGACAGAAGAGAGCAGAAGAGTAACTATTTCACACAGAAATAGTACTTATTTATTCCAGACAATCCACCCTCTAGCATTGAAGAGAGATCTGTTGTTCCTACTAACCTACTAGAATCTGATCTGAATAACAAGGCTAAGCAGAACAGTGCATCATTCCAATTGTGATTATCAGTTGAAGGTTATCTGTACTGTCATATTTATATAATTCTTCTTCTATTACTTTGATGATTTTTCAAAGATTCATATAGATTTTATATGAATTCCTATAGGTAGCAACTTTTTCAAGTGACAATTATTCATAAAATCATTAAATTATAATAGCCAAAATCTTACTCCCAATTCTCATGCCTCAATGACAATACATAATTATATAATTTGCAATAGCAGCTAGAGAAGTTGCAAGATTTTGGTATGTCACTGCTGTAGAACAAAACTCTAACAGATTAAATCAGTGAAAATCTCTTAATTCCATTACAAAATAATGAATAGTACTAGTTATAAATCTGCTTAGAAGTACAGCTGGTTTTGAACTATTGCTGCAGAAATGTTTCCTTCCCAAACTGGATTGTACACACAAGCACCACTGCAAATGTATTATTATGATACCATTTCTTTCAAGAATAGTTAAAATTTATGTTTTATTTTCATATTTTTTCTTTTTAAATCTTTAGTTATACCAATGCTAATTTATGGCACTCTTCTTTTATGTTACAAACTACAGTATATTACACAAGAAAATTGGAGATTATCCTGTTTTATTTCTATCCTCCAAACCAAGATCAACTGTATTATGTTTGAATCATAAGGCGGCATTTGCCAGTTTAGTTCAATGTGGGGTTTCTGTTAGGCTTCTATCAACAACCTAGAACTGGAAGAAGGCAGACATAAGCTTTGAAAAGCACAATCAACTGCTAGGTAGGTTTATTATAAAAACCAAGGAAGCTGTCATACATGATTTCCAGAGACTCCTAGGTAGGAAATGCAAACGCTATTTATAATAAAAGTAAAGTGTAAATTTTCCTACATTTGTATTGTTCCCAAGGGGGAATGGGCAGATTTTACCTGTCCCTTGTTTTGCTAACAAATTATCCTGATTTCAGGTTGTTTGTATCTGATATTGTGAGGGTGGCCCTCAAAGTTTCTTCTATAAAATAGGAGCAAATTAAGTTGAATCTTCAATGCTATATGCTCTATATTACATTACCGGCCAATGCATTAGTATATTGATTTACACGGCCAGGCATTAAATTTCAGCATTTTAAAAGCCTCATTTAATTCACAAAACCTAAGGCTGAATTTATTAAGGCTGAGCACCAAAGATTAGGAATTAACTGAGCACACTTCAATTGTGCATAATGTGAGGTAGTAAGATAATGTTACTCTGAATATTTTTCTTCACGAGAACTTTCTACCCACTCCTCAAATTAGTATTTTAATTTTTCATATTGAAATTTGTGTCTTTTAGGCAAGTTTGAAATTAAATTTAGCTTTGCTTTCAGAAATTAAGCACTGATCAAATCTGAAAGTCATGGCTGCATATGAACCAGCCCTCTCCTTTCCTTTCTCAGAAAGTCTAGCAAGAGCAGAACAACTGAGAGAGAATTTGATAGAATTCATTTCTTTGTTGATTCCAATTTAGCCCAAACAATAAATTGGCTATTAAATAGAATCAGTAAAAAAACCTGGTCTGTTTTACTACTTCTGCTACTACAATATTTGATGATCCAATCATAAAGCTTTTCTCTATAGAAATTGATTTCATATTGCATAGTTGGCCAGTCATCAATGTTGCATAGTTGGCCAGTCATAGTTGGCCAGTCATCATATAATGGCTGTGACATTTGCTTGAAATCAAGAATCCTTAAGTAGTTATGTTACCTTTTTTTATCCACGTGGATATTACTTAACCAAACCATATATGTGATTCCCATATATGATCTTATTCGTCGAACTTTGTCCTCCAATATCTGTAAGAGAGTTCATTGTTGTGCTTCTTCACAATATGTAATTCTCAGTAAAAAAAAAAGCCAATGATATGGTGTGAATCAGCTGTGAACTAGAATTACCAACCTACTCCACATTAAGGCCTGACTCTAATACTTTAACAAATAAGAATATGGATCTGCATCTTTTTTGGCAATCTTAATGTAACTTGTTAGTAGATGTGCAATTGCATCTAAGATATTACTACTTTTTAAAGAGAAACAGTACTCCAACCTTTTAATATTTTTAGTTTGTTTTTAGACACAAGCAATACATTTTGCTGAAAATATGTTTGAGAGGCTGGTTCCTCTTTTTCTTTTCTTGAATGCACAAAAGGGAGTCATAATGAATCTTTGAAAATACTGTTGTGACTTATAAATCGTTAATAATATTCTATGGAGAATAGAAAACAAAAGAAGAAAGACAACAAACAAACAAACAAATTATGGAGGGAAGAGCTTTTGTTTTGCCCATGTTAAGAATAGGCCTCTATAATTCCTGAATCCTTTCTTTATAGACCTTGAAGAATTAGTGGCAATTTCTCACTATTTTGAATCAGGAAACATTTAAAACAGTAGCAGAAGTCCTATAATAGATCTAACATCACTCTCTTCAAAGGGGAAAAAAGCTTTTCCACCCAATTTTCATCATTACTATGGCCTTCAGATTCCCTCCAAATTTAAGGCAGGTTATTCGAGGGACTGCCGCTTCCCAATTACATCTAAGCATCCATCAGGTCCAGCAGGAGAGGCATTATGTGGCTCTTGTCTGCAACAGAATTCAATCTAATGGGCCCTAAAAGACGAGCCTTTTGTGCCACCATCTGGAACATTGTCCCTCCAAAAGTCAGGCTCGTCACAACATTTTTGGCCTTCCAGATAGCGTTCAAAATGTGATGCTATTCAGCCCGCCTGGGGATCCCCTGGTAATAGAGAGCTTAATGTTGGCTACATTTTATGTAATATTTTCCTACTTGCAAACTTTTATTTGTGTTTATTGTTTGGATTTTTTTAATTGGCTTTGTGGAATTTTTTTAAACTGTGGGTTTTATTGCATGCCACCCAGAGTTACTTTGTATAAAATGGGCAACCCCAGAGACAGTAGAAGAGAAAAAACTGGAAAAGATAACAAAATATAAAGCTCTGAAAATAAAAATAGAACAACTGTGGCAAAAGTAAATAAAGGTAGTACCAATAGTAACAGGCACCTTAGGTGCAATCTCAAAACAACTGGAAGAACACTTGAACACCATTGGCGTTGACAAATCTACTAAAAGTTAATTGCAAAAGACAGCTTTACTTGGAATAGCTTACATTCTGCAACGATACCTGTAACACCATCACACATCCCAGGCCATTGGGAAGGACTTGATAGCTGGACAAAAAGATTAAATCCAGTCTAAACAACTGGTTAACTGTAACCAACCAAAGTAATATTTATTACATTTACCCAGGCATGATTCATATCAAAAGAAAAGCACAAGAAATACAAAATTCTAGCCAGCAAAATTAGTTCTAAATCTATCAACCCACAAAACAAATATTAAAAAAAAACAGTGCATAGCTTCCACACATTTTGAAAGCAACATCCTCCAACAATACAAAACTACCAATGCTAATGAGAATAGGGTAAAATAACTAGATATCATATTCCTGTTAGTAAATAAAAGGTCATTAAGCTTCATTAAAGCCACAAAATATTCTCTTTTTTCCAAGAGAAGACACTAAAATTCTGAGTGCTAAAGATGGTGCTAAAATTCTGAGGTAAGGTTCCTGAAAGGAACTATTTGGACTGCGGAACCAAAACGAGAAAGAAAATCCTGCCCAGGGGACAATCAGGCTACAGAAAGAAATAAGGGATGGTAGAATGCTAGGACAACTCGCTGTTGCCAATTTACTGTGACCATCTTGTCATGGCGATCTTCCTGTGGCTAACTTGCCACAGGGCAACTCCACACAGGATAACTCAACACGGTAAATGGTATACCTATTTTTTTCGACATTATTTTCATTTTTGTGGAAATGGACAAAAATGAAAATGATGTCATAGAAACAGTGGTAGATAACATTTATCACATTGCATTATCCTGTGTGGAATTGTCTTGCAGTGAGTTGTCCTTTGGTGAGTTGGCTGCAGCAAGTTGTCCTGTGCTGAATTGGCCACGGCAAGATGGCCACCGTGAAGATGGCTATGGCGAGTTGTGATAGACCCATGATTGGAGGCTCTAAATATAAGCGCCAGGAACTTGAACTGTGCTCTGTTCAAATAGGGAATCACAATGAACTCTGTAATGTACAAAACAAAATTATGGCATGGAAACTACATAATAGTTTGAACAGTCATGTTCTTGACTATGGTTTGAAGACAGATAAAAGAATTGGAAACTCTTTGTGTCAGGAAATTATTCCTGTAATATAAGGATGAAAAAGAAAACATGGACCAGTAACACCACAGTTTCTCCAAATACTAATCAAATGAAAATGTGCAATACATGCTGTAAAATCAATAAGTAGGTACAGCTGATATCAACCAAAATCCCAATAATGTATTGCAAGGGAAGGAATAGGGCATTGGTACTTACCTGACACGCCCGTTCTCTTTAAGCTGTGAAGAGCATCCAGTAGTGGGACATACCAAAGCTTGGCCTGTCCTACGGGAGGGACTCCGTCTGGCTTGGAATCACCTCCTGATCCCTGTGGACTCTTTGCAGAACCCTTTTGCCAAAGGAGGCCTCAGCTGATGCAAACACATCTATTTTATAATGCCTAATGAAGGCCCAGGTTGCGGCTTGACAAATTTCAGTTATTGGTGCCTACGTGGCCCACGCTGCCGATGTTGCGGCGCTCCTTGTTGAATGAGTTGTTATGCCCATGGGCACCTGCAGTGATTGAGTCTGATATGTTTTTGCTATTGCAGCCCGTAGCCAATGGCCTATTGTGGATGTCCCTGAGTGTTCGGCTGAAACGACACAAATAAGGCTACTGTTTTTCTGAAAATCGCTGTGAGGTGAATATATATTTGCAATGCTCTTCTCACATCAAGCCCTTGAGATGGCCTGGGACAAAAATTAGGAAGTATCAGCTCTTGTGCCCTATGAAAAACCAAATTAATCTTGGGTATAAACGTAGGATCAGGACGAAGGACCACCCGATCAGAATGGAAGATGCAAAGATCTTGTCTGATCGACAAAGCTGCCATTTCTGAAATATGATGAGCGGAAGTGATCGCTACAAGGAAAACTACTTTATACATCAGAAACTGGAGACTTGACGATTGCAAGGGTTTGAAAGGGCACTTAGTGAGTGCAAGAAGGACCTTGTTAAGGTCTCGAGTGGGATAATGGTGAACCGCTGGCAGATGTAAGTTTGTGTCTCCTCGAAGGAAACTCCGTATATGTGGGTGATGGGAAAGAGATAGACCTTCACAAGTGACAACTGATGCCAAGGCTGCCACCTGTCATTCAACATATTAGATGATAGTCCCTTGTCAAGCCCCTCTTGTAAGAACTCTAGTATTTGAGCTACGGATGGAGAAATTTGATCAATTTGAGACTTGGTACACCATTTGCAGAAACTGGACCACATGGCATTGTACATGCGAGTTGTTGAGGGGCGTCTGGCAGCTTGAATGAAGGAGATAACTCTGTTGGAGAACTGTTCGTTCTTCCGATGATTCCTCTTAATCTCCAGATGGTCAGGTGCAACCATTGAGGGCCCAGATGTTGAAGGGGTCCCTGGGTTAGCAAGACCCTATCCAGCAGAATTTTCCATGGTGTTGATATGGATAGACTGTGGAGGTTTGCAAACCACGGCCGTCTGGGCCAGTAAGGGGCTACTAGCAGCAGCTCTGCCCTCTCGTCTAGCAGCTTTTGGATGACCTTGGGGGTCAGTGGAAGTGGCGGGAATGCATACAGAAGTCCTGGGGGCCAATGGCAGCAGAGCGCATTGAAGTTCTCCGCTCCTTGTAATGGGTATCTGGAAAAAAATCTTGGGAGCTGAGCATTGGGGGGGAAGTTAACAGGTCTACCACCGGCTGTCCTAATGTCCTGACCGCCTCTTGAAACAGGGTCGGATGGAAGGGCCACTCGGACTGATCGATCGTGGCCCTGCTTAGCCAGTCTGCTTGTGTATTGTACAGTCCTGAAATGTGCTCTGCTCTGATGGAGAGGAGGTTGCTCTCCGCGCAACGATACAGGAGCTCCACTTCTTGCATGAGGTGTTTTGACTGAGTGCCCCTGTTAGTTTACGTGAACTTTTGCTGTGGAGAGCCAGGTGTACTGCCCGAAGCTCCAACCAGTTTATGCTCACGACTGTTCTAGGAGAACCAGCAGCCTTGAGCTGCAAGCAATTGGAAGGGAGCTCCCTATCCAAACAGGCTGGCATCGGTGGTGATGGTAAGTCTGTTGGGATCCTTGAAGAGACAACCTCTGTTTATGACTGGTCTGGTCTACCAGAGGAGAGATATGAGGACCTTTGATGGTACCTTGACTTTGTATGTGGAATTGCTTCGGCCGGATCGCTGGTATGGGAGCAGGAACCACTGGAGGAATCTAGTGTGGAGGTGGGCCCAAGGAATAATAGATATACATGAGATCATTTTGCCTAATAACTTTGATAGATCAGCTAGGGGCACCCTTTTTCGAACCCCGATCTCCCTAACTAATTGATGGATGCAGTTGTGTCTGTCTGGTGAGAGGAAAACTTTGCCTTCCACCATATCTATGACTGCCCCCAGATGGGTTAATTGAGTCGCTGGTGTTAATTGACTCTTTTTCCAATTAATTGAGAACCTGTTTAGTTGTAGGGATTGTAATGTAGTCTGAATATCTCTGACTGCTTGATGAACAGAAGATGACAAAATTCATATATCATCAAGGTAACACTGGAATCGTACAGGGACAACTCGGAGATGAGCTACAAGAGCTGCAAGAATCTTTGTGAAGGTCCTGGGGGCAGAAGCTAGTCCGAAAGGAAGAGCCACATATTCGAAATGGTGGTTATTGTAACAGAATCGTAAAAATTTAGAATGGGAAGGCCGAATAGGAATATGTAAGTACGCCTCTGTCAGATCTATGGACGTAAGGATGTCCCTTTTTCTGATGCCAAGTAAAATGGATTGCAGCGTGTGCATTTTAAACTGGCGATACACTAAGAATTGGTTAAGACGTTTCAAATCTAAGATTGCTCTCCACCCCGCCGAACTTCTGGGAACAACAAAAAGATTAGAATAGAACCCTCACCCTCGTTGATTGGTAGCTACTGATTGGATGGCTCGTATGTTCAGTAGATGTTGGATAGCTGTTGCCATAAGATTTCGTTTAACCGGATCTCTGGAAAGAGGGCACGACATAAAAAAGTCTCGGGGGGGGGCAGATTGAAACTCCAGTGCAAGGCCGAATCTGATCGTGTCTCTGACCCAGGATTCAGATGTTGAGGAGTCCCATTGGTCTGCAAATAATTTAAGGCAGCTGCCAATGGAAGTCGGGTCCAAGGAGTTATCTTGGACGCCGGAAAGATCTATTTCCTGCTCCTTGAAAGGATCTCTTGGATTGGCCACCCCTTCGGTTCCTTTCCCCCAAGTCGGACCTGTCTGGCTGCTGCTCTGGTCGGAAGGATGGGGGTCTCTGGTATCTGGTTGAGAATGGTCCCTAATAAAGGGGCCGGAAGGTTCCCCTCCGAAAGGACTGAGGATTTCTAGGATCTGACTTCCGAAAAAGGGAAGATAAAATTTTCTTTTGGTTTGAGTTTCGATAAGTAACGGTTCAAGGGAAGGGCCAAACAGTCTGTCTCCCACTAGAGGAGATGAAGCCGGCTTGCATTTATGCTTAATATCCGCTTGCCAATGCTTTAACCATAGCAAGGGTCGTGCTGTGACATTTGAAGTAATGGCTCTGGCTGAAAACTTAACTGCATGAAAGGTTGCGTCAGTGGAGAATTCAGCGACTGCTATAAGTTTTGCAATGTCTTGGTGTACTCTAATATTAGAATTGGGGACATGCTCCCGTAATAGCCGGAGCCATCTGGGAGAAGAACAGGTAAAGAAGGAAGCGGCAATGGCCGCCTTGATGGCCCATGCATCAGACTGATGGGCCCTGCGTAGGGCCAGCTCGGCCGCTTTTCCTCCGGCTTTAATGCCTCCAGCGCCTCACTGGAAATGGAGGACGAGGACGCTAATCCCACATTGGGTTCATGTACTTCGGGAGTATTTAACAATTTTAAGAAATCTGGGGTCAAATTAAAGTATTTCCTGTCGTAACCCGTGGGAACCGGGTACACTGCTGCAGATGCCAACTGTTTCTGTACCAGATCCGCAAACATGTGAGGAACTGGAATCACGTCTGCCTCAACTACCGGTTGGTTGAAAATGAGATCCCCAGGTCCCTCTTCTGATGGAGTAGGAGTGGTAGAAGGGGCCGGCTTGTCCAGGCGCGCAGTGTTTTTGGCCTTAAACAAGAGTGATTTGAATAGTTGTAGGCAGAAAAAGCCTGTAAATACAGGTTGATCGGGAACAAGGCCCTCATCCTCAGACATTCTCCTTTCTAAGGGGTCCGTTTCTGACATGGCCGGATCACTGTCATGTATTGATCCTGATTCAATCTCTTCCATCTGATCAATGTTTTCCACCTCTTCCGCCTCCTCTTCCTGTTCCTCTTCCTGCAGCCCCTGGAGGAGCATATCCCTTTGAAGCTGTACCTGGGTATAGTGTTGCTCTGACCTGGGCAATGATCGAACTGATTGTGAATCATACTCAGCGGGTGCAGGACGATCCCTGGTCAGAACCACCTGTTGCAGGCCACTTGCGATTTCCTGACGGATAGCCATCTCCATCCAGGTCTTCATCCGCTCCGGCACATCATCTGGAAGAGTTAGGTCCTGTTGAAGACCTGCCTCAGTTGGTGTGAACATTGCTTCAGGTGCCCTTCGCATGGTTGATGATCCAGTTGACTGGGCCTGTTGACTCTGGGGAACCAAGCTGCGCCTGGATAGAGGGAGAGATCTAGGGGAGGTGGAGGGTGGGAAGAGGTAAACGGTCCTGGACTGGGGGGGGGAAGGTCCTGTGAGGCTCTGTGTGCCCCCCTTGTACACTTATCTATTTGTTTTTCTAATGCTCTATGGCATCCTTTTCTGAGGCTTTAGAGTGACCTTTTGTCTGCTTAGATTTGTGTTCAGATTTAGCTTTGACCCTAGATGTAGAGGTCTGAGAGCTACTACCGCCTGCCATTTTGATTGAAAGAAATGTAGTATGCTAGTTATTCAAGACGATACTGTGGAGGCGGTTGGAACGCCTAGGGGCCTGATCCCAGAAAGGACCAGTTGCCCTGATAATATCTTATCCCCTTCTTCTTCATATATATTTATATATATAATATGAGTCGTATCACCATAATAATATCTTTTGTTATTAAGATATTAACACCAAATATTCAATTATTATCTGTATATTATTATTATTATTATTATTGGAGTGAATGATAATCACCAATATATATATAGATATGAGATATATATATATATAAATTAATTGAAAACAGCTCAATATAGTGGATATCCAAACAGCCAAATTAAGAATGCCTGAAAAGGCCAAGATAATAAAGAAAAGGCCTTCAACAGCTTCCCTGCAAAGGCGGACATGGACCTGGGTGCTCGCTCTTGTGCCGCTGGGTAAGGCTGTGAGGGTTAAGCCAACAATAATGCACAGATGGCCTCGATTCTAATAAGAAAAACGAGGTGTAATAATTCCTTTAGGTTATCTGAAGAGAAAACCTCTGATCAGGAAGGAAACTACCTCACACAGCTCAATTTACAGATAGTGCGGCCACACGGTCTTTAAAACAACAGCTGAAAACAAAGGCCGTTACTTTTGGCGTGTGCACTTCCCAGCAGCAAATTCCCGCCGTGTGGATAAAATGCCTCTGACGGCCTCTCCTTGCGGCTAAAATGGTCGGGAAAATAGGTGGAAAGAATTAAGCTTTTATGCTTTCCACCCGAAGATGGCGTTCTGAGGGAAAAGTACACAATATGACTCGGATGAGAGTGAAAAACGCCCACTCCGCTATTGCCGATGTAGAAAAGGCAATGCGGAATCACAATGGCAGGGGGTAGAGGGAGCGGTTGGGGGGCTCAGATTGAAGCCGAAGCCTCCTGCCACTTCGGGGTGCGAAACGGCGCTGCCCAAAAATATGAACGATCTCCGATGGCCAGATGGAGAGAGCTAACATCGGGAGATCGTAAATGATTTGGAGGCTAAAGCCTGAAAAAAGAACCAACTGGACTGTTTTCAAACCTGCTGAATAATTTTTCTGTTTCGGTCAAGGAAGAACCAAAAGCACTGCCTATCCTCAATGAGGCTGAGCCAAAACTGGGGAACGCTGGGGAGGAATCCCGTGGAGGAGGAGGAGCATTCTGGAAATTTATCCCAGCCTAGACAAGCAGAGACTGAAGCACCTCCCACTACTGGATGCTCTGAACAGCTCATGGGAGAATTGGAACAATACGGAAGTTATAGATATACATATAATGGAGAGTGGAAAAGATACACAATCTTTGTTTTTATCCATACAGTATTTATCTTGTGGTGATTATGAGAGCACTTCTAAGATCAAAAGCTAATAAAACATTACATCATGGCTGAGCATGCACTGTCATCAAGACCCATAGACTTGAGTAATATCAGCATAACAGTGATATTGAAAACCCTGACCATGAACCATAGCACACCAGAGATGAGTATTAGGTAAAGTTGGAAAAGAACAGTAAGACAAAACAGAACTGAGCCAATGAAGTACTTGCCCAATGATGCCAAGGAGCTGCAACCAAAATCAGTTGGGTATAGTGGTTAAGGTAACCAGACTAGAAACTGGAAAACTGTTTGAGTTTTAATCCTCTCTTAAACACGAAAGCCAGCTAGGTGACCTTGGGCCAATCATTCTCTCTCAACCCAATTCACCTCACAAGACTACCGTTATGAAGAAAATAAGAGGAAGAAGGAGCATTAGGTATATGCATCGCCTTGAGTTATTTACAAAAATAATAAAAATGGAATAAAAAAGTCTAAAAAAACATACTGCCACTGGATACTGCCATTGGATCCATTATGGCCAAGTACTACCAGAATTCAGAATTTGAGAAAGTGTCATTTAAGTTGAATGACCTGTCCAATATCCTGACTGATACGGACAGAGAAGGCTGTTTAAAGGCATGGAGTAGGCTTATAAAGTATAATTCCAGAAAAAAAATCAAGAAACATCACATCAATGAAATACATGCTTAAGAACAGTGAGAATAAATTTTGCTCAATTCTGGAAAGAAAGATATAATTCCATCAATATCTGATTGGGAATTTAAATTTGGAGAATACGTAAGCAATGATAATATAGCATAATTCAGAATAGAAGTTTACAAAATTTAAGCAACAATGATTCCCATGTATACAGTACATCATATGGCATGGAAATACAAACATTTACAGTCTGACTTTTTTTGGGAGGGTGTTAATGTTTAAATATTGTAAATTAGCAGAAGCACCATGGAAGGGAAGGGAATTACAAAGTGAATAACTTTTTCCTTTTTCCTTGTATTGTAATTGTTGTCAAAATTGCTTTGTTCATCTCCCCTCCCCCACCCCCTTTTTAAACATTTACAAATAATGCTAAGTATCAATACAATGGAAGCTGTAATACTAAGTAATCAGTTTAAGATAGAAATCTTTATTGTACAACAAATACTTTGATGCAATCTGCAATGTCTTTTTTATTACATTCAATTCTGGATGAAAAAACTAAATAATCATGCTCATTAAGAGTGGCTTTAAATTGTAATTAATATTAATAGTACTTTTCTCTCTTTTTACCTTCACTCTAAACATTAGTATGTTAATAAATTTTAATTAATGTTGAACAAATACCATTGTATCCAAATAATATAATGTATTATGAATGCTTTATAATGTAATAAAAAAAAAACATCTGTGTAATAAAAAGGAAAAAAAGAAAAAAGAACAGAAGGTGGAAGAAACCTAATAAAAATAATGCTTTAGCATGAGATCGAATAGTAGCTTGAAAGAAAGCCAGTTTAAAGCAGGGGTCTCCAACACCAACCATAAGAACCTCCGTTCTTGCTCTGACCTAACCATACAGCAACGTGCCCACTCTTGTGTACTCTGCACAGAACTCAAAAAACGTCTAGACAATGGAGAGAAGGACCTGTACATTGACTACCGTGCTGACTGTATCAAAAGTAAGTCACACAACCTGCAACTCAGCTTTAACCTTCAACCATAACCATTCTTCAACCAATCCACCATCACCCAAGACTAGGCACGCATGCCCCTAACTACCTCAATTCCAACTACAGCTGGCCTTAAATGCAAGCTACTCAATGCAAGAAGCCTTGTGAATAAAATACCTGAATTTCTCCTCTTATTAAATATGGCTAAATTCGACATCATATTTGTCTGTGAAACATGGCTCAACACATCTCTCTCTGACTCCATTACCACAGTAAGAGACTATCATGTTTACCGATCAGATCGTGAAATTCGTAGAGGAGGTGGTGTTGCTATCTTCTATAAAAAGTCCTTACATCTAAAAAACATCCAAGTTACCCAGGAGTTTGCTCTTCCTGAGACCATCATCTGTGAACTATCCTTAAATATCACATTTCAATTCTTACTATGTTACAGAGCACCTGATTATAACATCGAACATGTAAACAAGCTAAATTCACTACTAACATGGGCAACATCCTGCCCACATGCTTTTATCTTTCTTGGTGACTTCAATCTACCTAGTATTAACTGGACCCTAAATGAATGTACAACTGAACCCATACGTGCAACCTTCTACAATGCTATTATAAATCTGGGACTAGAACAACTAGTAACCAACAATACTAGACTTAACAACTGCCTCGATCTCATCTTCTGCAATAGTTCGAATTTAATTTACGGAATACAAACTAAAGAACCCTTTTCCAACAGTGACCACAATATGATTGATTTTTGTCTCAACATACGCCCATACAAAAATCATCACAATGACCTAATCCCCAATTATAACTTCAAAAAAGGCAACTATGATCTTATAGACAACGATCTCTCATCCCTTGATTGGTAATCTCTATTCACTGGATGCAATACTGTTGAAGACTATTACAACATATTTTTACTTGAAATCAAAAGAGTCATCAAACTATATGTACCAATAACAACTCCCAAAACAAAACAAAATCAGATTACATAACAATAAGGAAACTTCAATCCAAAAAGAGTTCACTCTGGTGGAAAAACAAATCTGGTCTTGTTGCCAACTTCAAAAGCCGATACAAAAATTTATGCCACCAGATAAAGACTGAATGCACCAATTATCACATTAAACAAGAGGAAAACCTTCTATGCACCAATTCCACCCGCGCTTTTTACAATTTTGTAAACAAACTAAAAGACTCAAGGTCCACCCCACCCCTGATAGGACCTAATGGTAAAGACTGCAACGACGACACCATTAAAGCCAACATCTTTAACACATTCTTTGGCTCAGTATTTGTAAACAGCAATGGACCATGCCCAGTATTTCCTAACCGAACCACAGAAAACTACAATGATCTAATACATACCAATTTTACAGAAGACAATGTTGAAAAAGCACTACACAAAAAAAACTAAAACTAAAATCTTATGGTATCTCTGGACAACTGCATAACTGGATAGAAGCATTCCTGTCAAACAGACAACAAATGGTCAAATTTGGGAGTGTCCTATCAAATTCTGTACCTATTAATAGTGGTGTCCCCCAAGGCAGTGTTCTAGGACCAACCCTCTTCATATTCTACATAAATGACCACTGTGATCATATTAAGAGCAACTGCGTTCTCTTCGCTGATGATGTAAAGCTGTTCAATACCACAGACAATACTGCTACCCTTCAAAAAGACCTTGACTACGTATCAGAATGGTCAAACAAATGGCAACTTCAAATCTCAACAAATAAATGCTCTATCTTACATGTTGGCAAAAAAAATCAGAAAATAAAATACAAGCTGAATAGTCAAGACCTTGTTGATGATCCAAGCTCTGTAAAGGACCTTGGAATATTCATTTCTAATGATCTAAGTGCTAGAGCCCACTGTAACTACATAGCCAAAAAGGTGCTAAGAGTTGTTAACCTAATCCTATGTAACTTTTTCTCTGGTAATATCACATTACTAACTAGAGCATACAAAACATTTGCTAGACCAATACTCGAATACAGCTCATCAGTTTGGAACCCACATTACGTATCTGATATTAGCACAGTTGAGAAAGTCCAGAAATATTTCACAAGGAGAGTTCTCCACTCCTCTACTCGTTGTAGAATACTTTATACCACCAGACTTGAAATTCTAGACCTAGAAAACCTTGAATTACGCCGTCTTCGGTCTGATCAAAGTATGGTATATAAAATCATACATTGCAATGACTTACCTGTTAATGAATACTTCAGCTTCAACCATAACAACACAAGAGCACACAATAGATATAAACTCAAGGTTAACCGCACCAAACTTGATTGCAGGAAATACGACTTCAGCAACAGAGTGGTCAATGTCTGGAATACTCTACCTGACTCTATGGTTTCTTCCCCAAGCCCCAAAAACTTTAACCTTAGACTGTCTACTATTGACCTCAACCCTTTCCTAAGAGGTCTGTAGGGGGCGTGCATAAGTGCATCAACGTGCCTACTATCCCTGTCCTATTGTTTCTTTTTATTTTTCTTATATGTACCCATTTCATGTATTTATAACTATGTATATACTTATATCTATTACCTTGTAAGCGATTGACAAATCAAATAAATAAATAAAACCTTAGCACCTTTAAGACTTGTGGACTTCAATTCCTAGAATTTTGGGAGTTGAATACCACAGGTCTTAAAGGTGCTAAGGTTGGAGACACCCCCCCCCCCGGTTTAGAGTGAAGGTAAAAAGATTATTCTGTACATGTCCACTATTTCCAGATGCCTTTGTAACCATCTAACCAGGATTCTTTGATCTTCACAGCTGCAGACATTTATGGAAGAGAAGCCTGGCCCTCAAAATAAATTCATAACAAAGGACAACCCTACTCAGAATGCTATGGTGCTACCAGTATTAGTAAATAAAGCCACAATAGTAGAATTTCCAAAAAAGAAAAAAGACAGAATGAGATAACGTTGGCAATACACAGAACTGTGAAGACAGTTTTAAAAGCTGAAAATGAGCCATGTGAGTATTCAACACAGTAATCATGTAAATACACCTATATCAATAAAGAGATAGGGGAGGGAGGGAGGGAGGGAGGGAAGGAAGGAAGGAAGGAAGGAAGGAAGGAAGGAAGGAAAGAAAGAAAGAAAGAAAGAAAGAAAGAAAGAAAGAAAGAAAGAAAGAAAGAAAGAAAGAAAGAAAGAAAGAAAGAAAGAAAGAAAGAAAGAAAGAAAGAAAGAAAGAAAGAAAGAAAGAAAGAAAGAAAGAAAGAAAGAAAGAAAGAAAGAAAGAAAGAAAGAAAGAAAGAAAGAAAGATTATCCAGAGGACAAAAGTAAATCCAGGGAATGTGAAATAACTGAAGACAATGGTAAATCAAAGGATGAAAAAAATTAGACCATACTTTTAAAATACAGAACAAAACTCCTGTTCCATTGGTAAGGGATCAATACACATATTAAAATCCCCACAAAAGTGTGAAGGACAAATTAGTGAAAGAAATTCACACAGCCACTGAGGTAACTCTTCCAGAAATAATTGTGAAATGGGCCCCCGTTGATGATAAATAGAGGCCATCAGAAAAAGGGCCAGCTGCTGCCTCAAATTAGTATCAGTCTGGGTGAAAATAAAAGTTTCCAACAGCCAAGACTGAATGAAAAATCACAGCCAACCTTTTCTCTTTCCTACATGAGAAAGCTTGACAGTCATAGCTACATATTATCTGAAGCTCATTAGATAGCAAGAGCAACTGTCTCATTTTTGCAAATGAAGTTTCAGTAACTAGTGCCAGAGAGATATAAATATTTATATATCTTATAAGCATGTAAGACTTGAAAGCAATCATGTTAATTCATCAATTAATTCAATTTTATGGCTGTTCACTTGCCAGGCAACCTGACAGCAAGCTTTTTGAAGATGCCCTCTGACTGAGGTGGAAGAAAACTGGGGACAAAAAAAGGGAAGTTGGGTCTAGTGGTTATAGGGTCAGAATAGAAACATAGAGACCACAAGTTCTGGTCCCAGTTTAGGCACAGAGTCAACCAGGTGACCTTGGGCCACTCACTCAATCTCAGCTCTTGGAAACAGGCAATGACAAACCATTTCTGAAAATAACCTTGTCAAGAAAATTGCAATGACTTGTTCAGGCAATTGCTAGAAGACAATACTGACTCAAAGTGCGTTTGTGTGCGTGTGTGTTTCAAATCTGTGAGAGGCACACACACCTCTCACAGATTTCAAATACAAATCTCACTGGTTTTGAGCTGTGTTTGATGATCGAAGGGATTAGGTGATGTAGATTTTATCTATAAATCTTCCTGGCTGAGAGAAAAAACTCCTATCTCAAATGCAGGCTGAGCTAAAAACTGGGGACACTAAGGAAGAGCCTCAAGGAAGAGTGTCCTCAGAAATCAGCTCAGCCTATCGAGAGACAGACAGAAGCACCTCCCATGCCTGGATGCTCAGAACAGCTCTCAGGAGAATACACACATACGTCTGAGAGAGAGGGTAGGGAGGGAGGGAATTAATTTATATGCTGCTCCATCCCAGAAATATTGAGAAGCATACTTTTTCTTTTTACGATATGATGACAATAATAAAACAATCTAAGAAAAGTGCCATTAGAAAGGAAAACAACAACAACATAATAAAAACAAAGACTATGATTACTGAGGAATAATAAAAGTACAAAGAAAACCCAGGCTGGAATCTCCAACTCTTACACCAGATCTCTTTTCAATATTTTCTTAAAAAGCCAAATTTGTACCGATCTCCTAAAACTCAACCGAATAGGGGCTCACCTGATCTTGAGATCAACTATTCCAAAGAGAGGGCTGTAACCGAAAATATTTGTTTCCTTGGGTTCTTTATAAGAATCCATAGACAGAGTTTTTCAGCCCTGGCAACTTTTAAGATGTATGGACCAGCTCCCAGAATTCCTAGCCAGCATGTTGCTTGAGTTGAATTCTACAATCTTAAAGCTGCTAAGTTGAGAAACACTAACCTATGAGAAGGGACTAAGAGTAAGCCAGCTCTAATCAATCTTATTGGACAAGCACTTAGATACTTAGAATAGCGGTCCTGTAGATATCCAGACCCTGAGCCCCATAGGTGACAACAATATTAATCTGACCAAAATTTCAAAAGTGCATGGGTTTTAGATATATGCCAGGAAGTAGCTTGTTTACTTTAGTTGGTGGAAATGACCCACCGTAAAAGGGTTTTGAATGTTTCACTACCTTGCAATTTTATAAACTATCTTACAAAGACTCTTACATAGTCTTTTATTGGACTTTGATTTTAACTCTGTATCAAATAGTACTGTTTAGAAATTGTTAGTCCTAATATTAGCATTAAAATTTTGTTATGCATGGTAGATATAAAAAGAAAAGGATTTCATAAAGATGAAAAAATCAGTGTCTAAATATGAGAAACTGAAGATCAAGTATTAATGAATCTGAAGAATTCTTTTTGTGTCTTTTGAAATAATGAATATGGCTAGTAAAATACAATGAATTCTTCTAAGATTGTTTCCCCCCTTTTTGTAAAAAAATAAAGACAAATTTGATGTTTTCCACAGTAATTTTCCAAAATACTTACCTTTTAAAAACATCTAAAAACTAAATAATATGCATCATAATGGCTGTATTAGATGGCATTTATCCACAAATACCGGTACATAGCCATTCCCTTCCCACATCCTGTTACTAGTAGAAGTAGGAAACCGGCAATCTTGGAAAATAATAGAGGAAAGCAATGAAGATGTTTCTCATCATACACCAACGTTGTTCGTAGACTTTTCATTTGCTGCTTAGGAGACTAGGAATTTTGAGCAGGACCACTGGGAAGACAGATCGTTTCCCAATGATCCTACTTAATAAGGCTTGTTTCACAGTCACATTAGCAGGAAAAAACAATAACAACTTGCTCTGGCAGAGAAACAGGATTCAAAATGGCCACCTCCATACAACAGAGTCTATTCTTAACCTCTGCAAAGCAGTTTGAAGCTGCCATTGTGATTGTCTTCACCTCTGCCAACACTGAAATGTTGAAAGCCAGGAAAGAACATGTCCTCCCTCCATCTGATTCGCTTGGAAGTATATAAAAATCTTCAGTCAGTATTCACCCATTGATTTCCAAGGCTTCCTGGAGTAACAACATTTCCCCTTTCATCTCCTCCACAGAAAAAGGGAAGTACTAAATTGTAACGGCCTTTCCCTACACCATTTTTACTACAGGCTTTATGTCTTTTATCTGTATTATGGCAAAACTCCTCGGCTGCACATATTTTGTATGTTCACTGAAAGCTATGATGAAGGCTGATACAGATTTGCAAGCCCCCACTTTCCCCAACACCCAACTATAGAGGCTCAGGGCCTATGTAAATGGGGGAAAAGAGAGAAAGAAACAAGTCCAAAATTTTGTCTAGAACAATTAAATGGGTATTTAGAATGAGGATAATGTCATACTGGAAAATGAGCTTCCCAACACTCCCCCACCCCAGTTCAGAAAATATGAAACACAATACTGGAGTAACAAGCAAGTATGAGTAGTACTAATGGTTACAGTGTGGATGGATCAAAGCCAAAAGGAAGCCCAGCTGCTGATGTTCCCAGAAGCAAAGGGAAAGTTCAATGCTGCATTAGTATGTAACCATAAATTAAAGCAAACTTCAAGTTTTCACAGTAGAAAAGTCAAGATTAAACACTGAAATAAGTTAGTAAGTAAATAAAAATACATATTCTAATATTCAGCAAATTGGAATGAATTGAAATTGATCATTTCATAGCCTCAGCTCTTCTATTGCAGGCAAGAAATGGAATAGCCATTATTACTAACAAATGAGTATTAAAATTAGTGATCTGAAACAATCCCAGAAATGATACAATGATCTCAAAATCTAAGGTAAGCCAACCAAATGTTCCAATGCTCCAAGTTCCATAGGAATCAAAAGTTGAATGTAGAGCTGGATTACAGTGAGTGATCAACACATCACTCCATCCCAAATGTAATACTAAACATTGTATTAATGTTAATTAATTCATGTAATGTTACTGATGACACCAGATAAAATGACATCAGAATAATGGAACAATCTTCCCAATCTACAGAACAAAGAGAAGACAGAATAAATTTCCAAGAAAACTCAGTCTTTATAACATAGACTGTACCTTATTCCGATATCTTAAAAGACAAATCTATACATGGATTTTACTGAATCCACAATATCAACATTAAACTGACCATATACTCTGCAAACACAGTAGAAAAAGCTCCATTCAGTCAGCAAAAATAGGAACTGGTGCTAATTGTAGCTCAGATCAAAACTTGATACAACTTCAGAAAAATGAATAAATCATCAGACCAATAAATTGCATTATTCTATAATATCTATATGATTATGTGGTAAAAGTAAATTATAGATTTAACAGATGAGATTTGATAAATAAGTGCCTGCAGTATTGTAAGTTGAAACCACCATTCCCATTGCCAAAAGATAAATATATTATCAAACATTCCTTCCAGTGCTGCCAATTAAAAGGTGACAAAGTGAGTCAATATAAATATATTTCTACTTATATGTTAATATAAGTCTGTAGTTCCTAACCTGGCAATTGTGTATGAATAGACAGCTTTTCTCATAACTCACATTTATTTGAATGACTTAGTTTTATTTAATAGTTACAAAAATATAACACAAATATTTTTCTAAGTGGTCATTGTTAATTAACTTCAGGCCTTAATACATGACTCTGTGATTACTCAAATCTAGAATTACTAGAGTTCATGGCCTGAATCAATCTTGCTGTATAGCTTTTTCTGCTTCATTTTCTTTCTTTCTAATGACAGCTTTATACTATATATGGCTGCCCCGCACCCAGATATAGTTCTTGTAGGATTAGTACCAATTACTATCCATTTATCAGTTGTGGAGTTAGAGATGACTTTAGAATTCACCTAATCCATGCTCCTGCTAAATGAAGGACTCCATCTTTGACAGATGGTCATTCTGCCTCTGAAGACCTCCAGCAAAGTAATTATCACTTCATGTGGCAACCTGTTCTGTTGCTGACAACTCATATAGACAGACAGTTCCTCTTGCTAGAACCTACTTAGTTTTAACTAAGTTAACCAGCTGAGTCCCAATAATAATTATATTTTTTTTAATTGTTGCTTGTTTTAAATGGTGAACTGCCTAGAGCCCTAATGGAATCTAAGTTTCTGAATTGTATAATGACAACAATAACAACTCTCCTTCTATATACTAGGATAATAGAGAATGATTCCACTCCCTCATTTATGTGATTAACAATATATTGCAAGTCATATCATTTTGTAGTTATGTTGCTCCTAATTTGCTTTTAATCACAAGGTTTATATATTGCCTTTTTTCTTTCTCTTACATCTGTGTTTCCATAAATTGAAATTTATTCCATATAATTTATTATCATCCTCCTTAAATAACAACAAAGTTGTAGGAGATACTCAGAATCCAACAGGTCTAATATTTCAAGTCTAATAGTTCCGGCAAATGTGTTTCTTGTCTCATAATGATGTGAAATTGTGCCACCAATTTTAAGGAATAGTGGATAAAAGAATCTCTAGGGCTACAAAAAACAAAAGCAGTCACTGGCTGTTGGTCCTGATGTTCTGGATTACTATCCCTCTTAGAGATAAAATTAGGGGAAGTTTATTTATTTATTTATATCGAATTTATATACCGTCCTTCTCCAGAGGGACTCAGGGCAGTGTACAGCCAACTATAATATAATACAAATTACAAAAGTTAAAAAGAAATTAAATACACAGCTGCTACAAAAATTTATACTTAAAAACCCCAATGTTAAAATATAAAAAACCCGATTTCTAAAACCCCAATTTCTAAAAACCCCAATTTAAAATCATCCCAGGCCGGCCTGCTCAAAGAGCCAAGTTTTCAACGCACGTCTAAACGCTCTCAGGTCAGTGGTCGTCCGTAATTCAGGAGGCAACCCATTCCAGAGGGCGGGTGCCCCCACAGAGAAGGCCCTGTTCCTCAGGGTCACCAGGCGGCACATAGATGCCATCGGGACCCGAAGGAGACCCTCCCTGTGGGAACGCACCGGTCGATGGGAGACTTACTTGCGGTCTTGCAAGTAACCTGGTCCGATGCCATGGAGCACTTTAAAGGTCATAACCAGAACCTTAAAGCGAACCCAGAAGGCCATCGGCAACCAATGCAGCTCGCGCAGGAGAGGTGTCACATGGGAGTTTCTAGACGCTTCCATAACCACCCGCACAGCCGCATTTTGCACCAGTTAAAATCTCCGGGTACTCCCCGCAGGGAGCCCCATGTTGAGTAGTCCAGGCTGGAGGTGACTAGGGCATGAGCGACCGTGCGTAAAGGCCGCAACTGGCGAATCAGGCGAACCTGATAAAAAGCCCCCCTGGAGATGGCTGTAATATGATCTTCTAAAGACAGCCGTGCATCCAGGAGGATGCCTAGATTACGAACCCTCTCTGTGGGGGTTAAGATCTCTCTCCCAGCGACGGAGTCAGCTGACTATATCGGGCCGCCGGAAACCACAGCCACTCAGTCTTGGAAGGGTTGAGTTGAAGCCTGTTCCTGCCCATCCAAATCCGCACGGCCTCCAGGCACTGGGACATAACCTCCAAAGCATCGTTGGGGTGGTTTGGGATGGAGATGTAAAGCTGAGTATCATCAGCATAAAGATGACACTTCACCCCAAAGCCATGGATGATCTCCCCCAGCGGCTTCACATAAATGTTGAACAAAAGAGGGGAGAGGACTGACCCCTGAGGCACCCCGCAAACAAGGGGCCAAGGGGTGGACCTCTCCCCCCCGTCAACACAAATTGCGAGCGGTTAGAGAGGAAAGAGGAGAACCACCACAAAACGGTTCGTCCAATTCCCAACCCCTCCAACCGCTGCAATAGGATACTATGGTCGATAGTATCAAAAGCCGCTGAGAGATCTAATAGGACCAGGACAGAGGAATAACCTCTGCCACGGGCCCTCCAGAGATCATCAACCAATGCGACCAATGCTGTTTCGGTGCTGTACCCAGGCCTGAAGCCGGATTGGAAAGGATCGAGGTAAGTCGCTTCCTCCAGGTACTGAGGAAGTTGACGCGCCACCACATTCTCGACAACCTTCACCACAAAGGGGAGGTTGGAGACTGGACGATAGTTATTTAAAAGAGCTGGGGCCAGGGCAGGCTTCTTGAGGAGGGGTCGCACCACCACCGTTTTCAAGGCGGTAAGAAGCGATCCCTCCCTCAACGAAGCATTGACAATCCCCTGGAGCCAGCCTCGTGTCACCTCCCTGGAGGTAGAAACCAACCAGGAGGGACATGGGTCCAACAAACATGTGGTGGTATTCAGCCCCCCCAGCAACCTGTCCACACCCTCGGCGGTCACAGGATCAAACTCCTCCCAGATAATAGTCTCAAGACTTGCCCCGGACACTTCCCCCGGGACTGTCCAACTAGAGTTCAGCCCGCCCTGAATCTGAGCAATTTTATCGTACAAAAATCGGGAAAACTCCTCTGCCCTGCCCTGCAAGAGGTCCTCCCACACTCTCGGCTCAAGCAGGGAGTGGGTCACTCTAAACAGAGCGGCAGGCCAATTTTCTGCCGATGCAATAAGGGTGGAGAAATGTAAACGCTTCGCCGCCTCTATTGCCACCAGGTAGGCTCTAATATGGGACCTCACCTGTGTCCGGTCAGACTCGGAGCGACTGTCCCTCCAAACGCCCTCCAGACGTCTTTTCCGGCACTTCATCTCCCTCAGCTCCTCCGTAAACCACGGAGCTGGATGGGATCTGTGCTGAGTCAGAGGTCGCAAAGCCACAACTCGGTCCAGAGCCTCGGCGGCCAACCTATCCCAGGTGGCCACCAAGTCTCCAACTGAGTTATGAGCCAGAGTCTCAGGAAATGGCCCAAGCTCTGTCTGGAACCGCTCGGGATCCATCAGGCACCTGGGGCGGAACCATCTGCTCGGTTCCACCTCCCTGCAGTGGGGGGTGGCAGCACAGAAGTCGAGCCTGAGAAGAGAATGATCGGACCATGACAAGGGTTTTATAACTAAATCCCCAAAACTATGATCATTCAACCACTGACCAGGGACAAAAATCAGTCCAGCATGTGTCCCCCCGTGTGAGCGGGGCCAGAAACTAATTGGGTCAGGTCCATGGCCGTCATGGAAGCCATGAACTCCCGAGCCACCCCAGAGGTTTCCCCGAACGAAGGCAGGTTGAAATCCCCCATGACTAAAAGCCTAAGGGTCTCAACCGCCAGCCTAGCTATCACCTCGAGGAGCCCGGGCAGGGCCGATGATACGTGGCAGGGAGCCAGGTACGTTATCAAAAGGCCCTTCTGAACCCTCTGACCCCACTTCACAAAGAGAGACTCACAACCAGCCTTCTGAGGAACAGTGGCCTCCCTAAGACAAAGCACTTCTCTAATAATCATCGCCACCCCACCACCCCTTCCCTGGGACCTTGGTCAATGAAATGCTTGAAAACCTGGTGGGCACATCTCCTTCAGAGGAACACCACCCTCTGGGCCCAACCAGGTTTCAGTGACACCTGCCCTCCTCCTGAATAAGGTCGTAAATCAGGGGGGCCTTGTTAACAGCGGACCTGGCATTGCACAACATCAGCCGGGTACTCAGGGCCTGAGACTCTGCACAACCAGGCTTGCAAGGCGGGTGAAGAGGGTCGGAGTGCGCTACTGCTTGGAGACAGTGGGTGCACGATCCCCTAGCCTGATATGGCCCTCTACCCCCGCCGTATCTGCCCCTCTCACTTACGGTGCAATTTATTTAATACAATTTAAAATCAAAATCCTGACATTTTCAGGCTGCAAGAAACCATGTTGCAATTTATCACACCGCATCCCCATTCCACTTCAGAAAGTGTTTTATTTGAAATCAATCCATTTAAAGTAAAAATGTACAATCTATTATTCATGTGAGACCAATAAAAACCAACCAAATTTGTATATCCCTGTTTCATCTTCTCCATTTACCAATCAATTTCTTTCTTGCCTGGAAAGGAGGAAGTTAAACTGAATGTGAATGTAAGTCTTAATTGTTTAAATCTATTTTAACTTTAGAGTCCCTGATTATTTTAGCAGAAATAGGATTATTCAATGTGTGGGTATTATTCTATCACTGAGTATGTTCATATTTTGAGTATTTGGAGAAGAGAATTCAGATTTCATTCTACATTGAGTATTTATTTTCGTTAATAGTCGAACTCAGGGGTGGGATCTGACAGAGTTAACTACCGGTTTGGTGATTTACGAGATTCGGTGATTTATGATGTGCTTCCCTGCACGCTGCTCCCGTGCCTGTAAATAGTTATCCACTTGGTGCCTGGACAGCTGAGCAGCGCTGCGTGCGGATAAGCAGCCTTTGAAAAAGTACTTTTTTTCTGCTTTTTTAACTGCAGCTGTGCCTTGCTCGGCAGCTGAAGTTGAAAAAAAGCAGGAAATAATGGTCAGGTAAGAGCCCAGGCAAGCATATGGGGAAAAACATCAGCAGCCATAGAACCAGTTCTATGACTGCTGCTATTCAGAGCTACTGGTTCTACAGAGGTGGACAGAACCGGTAGAAACCCACCCCTGGTCGAACTCCATTTTATTGGAAATATTAATGAAGAGAGAAATAATGGTTCCTCAAGCATCCCATTCTCGTATAATGTGCTGTTTCTTTAGCAAATTAACGAGATATATTAGAAACTTGTTTTTAAAATATCAGAAAAACAATAGTGCTTTGCCTCAATTAGCAACATATATTTTAAAGGAGAAATATATATATTTTAATACTTAGATACTTAGACTAAGATTTTGTTTGGATTATTTAGGAATCATTTACTTGCCATTGAAAAGGTTTAATTTTTCTAATATTTTGCAATAACAAAATTCATCCTCACAAAGTTTGTTCAGTGGTAAACCTTTACTAAAGTAGACACAGCACCAGGCTGAAACAAGTCATTGTTTTTAATTAAATAGTTTTTAACTTCTGTTAAGAAAAAGACCATTTTTCTTACCTGTTATCATGCTTGATATAATTAATGGCAATATGATGAGTTTAAGCATTCGCATCAGAACTTCTCCAGGAAATGCAAAGTAAAATTTGTCCAGGTTGGAGAGCTTTCCATATTCCCGAACAGCAAGTCCTAGTCCTATTCCTAAAAATGTGAAATAAATTACAAAATAAGACATATTAATAAAAAGAGACAAAGGAAACAAAGGGTTGTTCAAGACTTTGTGTGACTTTACCCCCGCCTTTTCCCACCTCAGTCCCAAACAGTCACACTAGAGGGACTGCAACATTTGCTGCACAGATCTGACCTCAAATGTGAAGAGCAATTTTTATTTAAGGTATATGGCCTTGCCATTATATTTTAACACCTCCCTAGGCATTCTGTCTGGGAAAATGAAATATACAAATGTTCAGTTTACTGAGCTGTAAGATTAGCTTGATCATCTGTATTGAGTGTTATTTCCTGCAATCCATTTGGATCCTAATGTGTGGTAGAGATCAAAGGGTTTTGCTCAGAGCCATTTGATAATTTAGTCATCAATATCTGCCTGAGGCAGATGGAAGTAATGTTTGCCAAACAACAGAGGCTGAGAGTTAAGGTTACCTTTAAATTCCTGCTTTATTTATTTTAGATTTTTTAGATTTTAAACTTAGGATTCCAATTGATATGTATGTAATGCTATTTGTGTGATTAACATAAACTGACATACTTTAGATTAAGAACATTTCTTATTTTAGCTGGCTATTTTAAAGAATATAATTTAATGTTAGTGTATTTTATTTATTTATTTATTATTTAAATTTATATACCGCCTCCTCTCCCAAAGGGACTCGGGGCGATGAACAGCCAGAATAAAAAATACACATATAAAACACATATATAATATTTAAAAATTAAAAGAATTAAATATAATTGGCTCTACAAAGATTAGACCCATATTTTAACAGAGAAATAAAAGTTGCACTTATTTGTAGGAGTCTCCTGCTGAAAATACATAGGCACTGGGCAGGAACTATGGGGCAGTGTGTTAAGAATGGGCCCTCATCACTGAGTTCGTTATGAAAGGAACCCAAGATTATTAAAATAGCTGGAATCAGACAATATGCTAAGCTAAAATGTATGGTTTTTTTTAATGTGGTTTAATCTGAAATATCTGAAATTTACAGTGTCATATCTAGAATGTAATTAAAAGATTGATTGGTATAATTTTTTGTGAAATTACATATAATGCTCTATTTGGACCCAAGGGATTCTTTTTTCTTTTTCACTCAGCCATTAAGTAATAACACACTTTGTCTTTAATATGAGTTGATTGAGCTAATTAAATTTAATCACAGATAATACTTGTACTACTAATATTTTTGGTTTTAAAGGTACAGGACAGATGTGTAAGACAGATATAGTTTCAATTCTGTAACACTTTTTCTGGCAATTTTCTCTACTGATTTCCATAGGAGTTTCCTAAGCATATAAATTTGCCTAAAGACATTAATTCAGGCACAATAAATTAAAATATTATTATTATTCTGATTTTTCTTACCATTATCTTTAACAGATAGCTGAAACTCAAGAAATGTAACTCTGTTTTAATAATAAACTTAACTAAATGTTTATTCAACACCAACTTATCTCTATATGGTAGAAACTGCAATAGCTGAAAATAAATTCTGTAAAATGCCAAATATATTTTAGAAATCCCATGATGGAAACAAAAGCATCACAAATTTCATTTCAGCTGCTTGACTTTTATTATACCATAAGTTTGTTCTATTGATACCTATTTTTCTTAACTGTTCCAATTGTTTAAAGTAGTTTAAATGTAAACTACTTTGTTAATATTTGTACTGAACTAGATGATGGTGACTTGGCTTTTTTTCAAATAGGAACATAAGAACAGGAATTTTGGGTTTATAAATAATTATCTTTTCTTAAATACTTCTTTATCTTTGTACTTCATGAAATAAATCTATACTTTTAATTCAGATTCTGAAAAAAACGGTAAACCATGGTATCTAAGATATTTACTTCTTTATAAGGTAAACCAAATCAAAGTTTCATCAAGCATATCTCCCTGTTTGTCATAAAACTAGATCATTAACCTAATCTAATTAATCCAGCTCCTCCTTCCAAATGGAATGTAATAAGGATATGAATACAACTCTCCTCATTGTGATATTTTTCACCTTTTCCTTTCTATTTTCTAGCGACTTTCCTCTTTACCAGAAAATTAACTGATAACAGGAAAGAATTCTCATCAATTACTTGTTAAGCTTTTGAAAGGATGAGAATTAAAGCAAGCTAAAATGAAAGAAATAGAAACATTGACAATGATGTGGAAATATATTAAATTGTATCAAACGATTTAGTCTTTGTTTAAGTTTAGATTGCTCATTGCATTTCTAGAAGAGGCATAAAGCATTTATTTTTCAGTAAAACTGAACAGCTATATTTTTGAGATTAGCATAATCTACCTGAAGAACCATAGAAATCTCATTTAATGTAACAAGGAGGAATAGAGACACTGAAGAAAATAATTGACAGCTTGGTAGATAGCTGTAAAATGACTCAGTTGAGTTTCGAATTACTCACATTCAACTCCACCTCGTTTTCTGTATTTCATTACAATTTCTTTATCCCAATTTAGCTATGCTTTGATTTCCAAAGTTACAATTATCAAATCCAATGTTATTGTTATTTTCCACAATAACAAGGTGGATGAAGCATGGTGAATCCACAAGCACATTATAAACATGGATCCTGTCTATGCATCATATGTAGTTGCCCCTTACACTCATTGTACAAAGGGGCATGAGAAAAATGTGCCCTGTTCACGATCCAACATTGTACAAGTGGTCTTCAACTTACATGATTACAACGGTTCATTTAGTGAACATTCAAAGTTACAACAGCACTGAAAAAAGTGACTTATGATTGTTTTTCACACTAGCATTGCAGCGTCCCCAAGATCACATGATCAAAATTTAGCCGCTTGTCACCTGACACAAATTTATGACAGTTGCAGTATCTTAATGCACCTTTTGCCACCTTCTGAAAAGTAAAGTCACTGGGGAAGCTAGATTCACTTCATAACTAACTTAATAACTGCAGTGATTCACTTAACAACTGTGGCAAAGAAAGGTTGTAAAATGATGCAAAACTCACTTAACAACTGTCTTGCTTAGCAACACAGTTTTGGGCTCAATTGTGGTTGTAAGTCGAGGACTACCTGTACAGTATTTGGTGTGATGCAGTATCACTCTATATGCAAAATAAGTATCTTCCTACTTTTTAGTATCTTTCTTCTGAATATATCATATTTGATAGTGTAATTTGTTTTTCAAGAGATCTATGTTTATATAATTATACATCTAAAGAATGTATTTTCTACTCTGCAATAAAATATACCTGTTTTCTGTTCTCTTCCTTCTGTATCATTAGACAAATGCCCTTTGAAACATTGTACTTCACGTCCATTAGGAGACCTGCTTATACATCTTTGGAGAAGTGCATTCAGCACACTATAGGCAAAAAGTTGTATAACATATAGTAGTTTGGAATCAATAGGGATTTACCAGTGATTGTTTTATTTCCAAGGAGAATTTAACAAAATCTGACTGGAGCTTGATATACAACCATTCGTTTAACTGCTGTTCAAAGTTACAATAGCACTGAAAAAAAGTGATTTATGCCTGGTTCTTGAAGCTATGACCATTGCAGCATTGCCATGGTCACCAGATCAAAAACTGGGTGTTTGGAACTGGCAAATATTTACAACACTTGTCACATCTTAGAGTCATGTGATCACTCTTTGCACTATCCCATCTGGCTTCTGAAAAGCAAAATCAGTGGAGGCAGCTTGATTCCACATGATTTACTTAAAAACTGCAGTGAATTTGCTTAACAATCATGGCAGAAAAGGTTATAAAATTGGGTATGACTTATTGAACCACCTTGCTTAGCAATGGAAATTCTAGTCCCAATTTTGAGGATTAGCTCTTCGTACTAAACAGGAGACAAATTATGTTTTTTTTTACTCCTTCAGGCTTTCATCACTGGAAAGAACCTGATTCTTTTCAAGCCTTCACATTTCTAGTTGAAAGACAGAGGAGGGAGGTGCCTGGTTATCATCTGCCAATTCATCCTTCTGAAATCTATCATTACACTATCTTTTGCAATGAAGTATTGCAAAAAATCAAATGTATTCATAGATGTATCAGCAAATCCTTTTGAACTTAGTGAGACTGATAACAACATAAGGTTGCACACCAGTGCACACTTAATATGCACCCTCTGCAGCTGGAAAACAAAATGTTCAACCAACTCTCTTTCAGCTGCTATTCACTAACAGTAAGGAAATAAAGAATAAACAATGTTTTGAGTTTTAGTCCCAAAAAATGTGGTGAAGTTGAAATTTGACAGATGTGCAGATTTTGAAATAAACTGAGTTACAAAATGTTTAATATTGTAATTTGTAATATTGAAGGTACACTACAGATAATCCTCAACTTATGACAGCCCAAAATTTATGTTGCTAGACAAGACAGTTTATAAGTGAGTTTTGCTTTGTTTTACAACCTTTCTTGCTACAGTTCTTAAGTGAATTACTGTAGTTGTCAAGATAGTAACACAGTTGTTAAATGAATCTGGCTTCCCCCATTAACATTGCTTGTCAGAAGGTCGCAAAGGGAGATTATATGACTCAAGGACACAACCATCATAAATAGTTGCCTCCATTAACTTTTCTGTTCAGAAGCCAGCTGGGATAGTCTAAGTTGAGGATTACCTGTATTTTATTATGACATGCATTGTGACTGATTGCTTTAAATGATAAAGAAACAAATATTAAAACATTTCTAACATAGAAGGGCTCTATAATAACAGTACTTCAAAATACTGAACTTTGTATGTGTATACAGTATATGCAATGCTGTTGGTAAGTAATTTATGGTAGCAAAGCTAAAACTGTTCTACATTAGGATAACAAAAGGTTAATAGATGCAATCCTTTGCCTTGCAGTGAAGTGGGTGGCAAACAAATTTTAATGAATAAAATACAAAAATAAAGCAAATTACAGAAGCCCAAATACCATAAAGGCAAGAGCCAGAGCCCCCCTAGACAATTAGAGGTATGTTTCCTCTCAAATTATTTCTTCTCGTTAGTTTTAACAAGCACTTTTCTAAAACCATACTGTTTATTTTTTCAAAACTGAAAGATTTGTGCAGTGTAAAATGTAATTAGAACAGTTTTACAGTTCTACATTTCCATGAGAGATTTATAACAGAATCCTATAAATGAAGACTAAAGGAATTTACACTCAAATTAAGGTGTATCTGTGTAGATGTAATGTTTTGTTTTACATTCCCATTTAAATATGTGGGGCTTAAACATAGTGGACTATGTTTATATGTTACCTTAAAAATCATTTTTGCCAGACCAATGTATTTTGCTCTTGAGAAGAAAACCAGGATGTATTGCTGATTGTAATAAAAGTCATTACACATCTACTCAGGTAAAATCCTCATTTAATGCAGCTTACTGAACTAATACATTTCTGTTTGAGAGAAATAAAATGAAACAATGATACATGGGACCTTGATGTAATAGACTTTGCATATATTAAACCGCATATCTGTTGCAATTTGTGTCATTTCCCCAATGATCTAAATTGTCACAATTATGTAATTGGTATGATTTTTCATAATGATATGATCACTCAGTTGTTGCTGTAATATCATACTTGCTGATTTATTAGAATGTGTTAATAATGGAAAATTATCCTTACAATTGGTTCATTAAAGCAAGGCTTCACTATATAGCAACAGCACTTAGATTTATATACTGCTTCACAGTGCTTTACAGTCCTTGGTTATTTTGGTGATATTGGCTGTGGATGAAAAAAATACACATAAGGGAATAATTCTGCCAAAAAGGAGGGTGAAAAACAGATACAGTACTGTGGGTGCGTGGGTGTGCGAGCACACATGTTTGTGTGTAAAATAGCTACAAGCAATTAATTCAAAAAGAGCAAGGAAAAAGTGCATTAAAATGAAGAGTGAAACAAAAGTTTTAAAAGTGAGTGAAAGTAACTAAAACAAGAAACCTCCAATAGAATGAAGGAATTAAAACTAAATATGATATAATGATACAGGATAATGAAATGAAAGAATGCTAGTATTCTAGGTAAGGGAATGAGAACAATACATCCAAGGACAAAACTGATGAAAGAGAAGCTATAAACGCCATGAGAATGTTTTTAAAAAATGGTAAGGCTGCAGGTATAGCCTATATAGATGACAAAAATGGATATTACTTAGCAAAAGACTGTGTGACATTTAAAATACATGTAAAGTCTGAATCTGTGCCCGATAACTGATAGTTCACAATAATTGCCCTACTACAAAAAGGGAAAGGTATCAAAAAGGTAAGAAAGTAAAAATCAAGAGGGAATAATGTTTGGTAGCAGAATTCTGACTACAGTCCTTGACTTACAACAGTTCATTTAGTGACTGTTCAAAGTTACAACTTATGACCAGTTTTCACACTTACGACCGTTGTAGCATCCCCATGGTCATGTGATCAAAATTTGATGCTTGGTAACTGACTCATATTTATGACTGTTGCAGTATCCCAGGGTCACGTGATCCCCTTTTGTGGCCTTCTGACAAGCAAAGTCAATGGGGAAGCCAGATTCACTTAACATTACTTTGACTACTTTAACAACTATTGTGATTCACTTAACAACTGCAGCAAGAAACATTGTAAAATGAGGCAAACTCACTTAACAAATGTTTCACTTAGCAACAGAAATTTTGGGCTCAATTGTGGTCATAAGTTGAGGACTACCTGTTTATAATTAGGGTAATTAGGGAAGTGTGGTTTGGCTTTGTGCCAGATTATGACTCTGAAGGCCAGATTTTTGGTGTTTAACATCTTAGTAAAAAAATTGATAAAGCATTTGATAAAGTGAATGAGCTTGTATTAAGGAATGTTATTCATGATTCTGAAGTCATTCATGACTCTGAAGTTGAATGTTGAAGGCTAAAAATGAGAGCAACATATGATGGAAATAAAACATGAATGAAAATAACTTTCATGATAAGGAAATACAGACCCTTGGCTGAGTAATAATTTACAGGGAATATTAAACAAATAATGTAGTGAGCAATATGGATTTGAAATTAATACCTAGTGAAAAACTAAAGCAATTTTTTTAGTTTGTGTAAAACATTTAGTACAATTGGGAAACGAGAGAAATTTTAAGCTACGCAAATACCGGTTGTTGTAAGGAATACATGGTTCATAATAGAAGTAAAAAGTGGTGTGAATAAAATTGTCCTTCTACCCACTTTGCTATATAGTACTGAGAATTGAGTATCTCAGGAAAAATGTGAAAATAAATTGAATACAATGAGAAGGGTTAGGTAAGAAGTGTATGTAGTAAAAGAAGCAGAATGAATAATAAATGAATGTAGATTGAATATAAACATTAGTGACCAGTATGAAAAATATTCATTCAGGGGGTTTGAGGGGAATGAGGGCCAACACGTAAAAAAAAAAAGACCAAAAAGTTATGATTGGATGGAGTTAATGAGATACTCTGAAAGAGAGAAGTAAGATATTTAAACTAAGAACAAAAGGCAATGTATAAAGTAGTAATATGAAACAAAGTTGGTTTGTAAGGGTCAAAAAGTATGGAGCAGTATAATAAATGGTGTCAACATAAGACAGAATAGGTATGTTTCTATTTCTTTTTCCACTTCATGACATCACTATTTCAGTTTATTATTTCTTATTTTTTCTGCACTTTTCATAATATTACGTATCTTGAAACAGAGTACATGATACGATGGGTACGTTATGTAATTAATGCCCCAATCCCAAAACAGTATTCTGCCTTTAAATCTGAACAGATTTAATGGAATTTATGAACAGTAAACAAAAGCTTTTTTATTATTATTTTATTCAGTTACTTAAAAAATGAATGGGACATAGTTTCCTTTGATACACACACAAAATAGAGAGAGAAATAATAACTGAACAAAAAAGTAACACTGAGAGGAAAAAATGGAAATGAAACCATATTTTCTCTAGCATATATTTGTTTCTAATCATTAAGATGTTTCAGCATTTAACTATAGATCAATATCTGATTTACATGTTTAATGGATATACTAATGCCAAGAAATGAGTTCAGTGATAAGGGAAATAAAATAATTATTTAATAAATCTTAGCAGGGAACAATAGTGAAGGGTGTTTTATATTTTGGGGGAAATTTAAACTGAAATGAATTATAGGGTATATTAAAAAAACAAGTATCTATCTGTAGTATTCAGTCACACTGGAAAACCAGTTTTTGCTATACATGGCTTGGATAACATAGAAAGTGATAACATCGTTTTCAGGAATGGAAAGTAGATGAAAGTTGCTGTCACCTACATCCTTAAACAAGGTAGGAAAAGCATACCAACCATGTTTTCTTGAAAGCTTTTCAACTCCTTTACCACCAGCAGCCATACATTTCCATGTAATAAACTAATACAACACTGTGTGTTGTTAAACTAATTCAATACGTATGTTGAATCTCTCTGCATGTGTGTGAGGGTCTAATCACAGTGGAGTACATGTGCTGCCTCTGAGATTCTGTATTCCTCCTGCTGTGTTGCATTAGAGTCATGATGGTGAACCTATGGCACGTAGAGCCCTCTCTGTGGGCATACGAGCTATTGCCCCAGCTCAGTTCCACCACACGTGTATATGCACCTCCCGCCAGCCAGCTGGTCTTTGGGTTTCTGCTATGCATGCGGGGGTGGGGGGATGGGGTACATGTGGGGGGGCGCATGCACAGGGGCTGGGATGAATGCACGGGGGACACACGCATATTGCATTTTGGGGTGCGCATGCTTTAGGCACTCAGTGCTGAAAAGGTTCACCATCACTGCATTAGAGGATGGTTGTGAGTATGCTCACAACTAAGACTGCAAATTCTGTGCTCTGGGTCACATGACCGCTGGGGAGGAGGAAGCCTTAAAATGAAGGAGGAGGGAGCCTTTACTGCATCTCTCATAAGGATACATTGAGGAATGTTTTTCCTTCAAACCCCCAGCCTAAAAAGGCCCTGTGTCAAACTTGCTTGCTTTTGTTGACTTCATCTTCCATACTAAACTTGGAAAACTTGGCATGCTGACAGGGGAATCTTAAAGATTTGAAGTCTATACATCTGAAAGTTGCCAAGATTAAAAAATACTGCACCACATCAAATACTGTCTCATTCTATTACACCTTGAGACAATTATCCTAGTGATGGTTAGAGAGACCATGCCGCTTTACTTCTTTTCTTTTCAAAATTGGTTTGGTAAAACTAAAGATACTCTCAAGTCAAGTTCCTAGTGACTAAAAAAGGACATTTGTTTTCTTGACAATGATATGGAAGTGGTTCATTACTGCCTAACTTGTGTTTTTCCAAAAGCTTATTGCCTTCCTCCTTTCAAATAGGAACTGGTAGATCCAACCTGGCTATCCGAGACAGCCAACTTCACCTCAATGTTGCCGCTTGAGTTTTTTAAATCCTATTTGGGTATAAGTGCCACTAAACACAGAAGAACCTGTTTCTAAATAAACAGTTAATCTCTCACTGTTGACAACCCCTACATCTAGCCAAGAAACAAATTTCCTCCAGTTTCACTTTAGATTAGACAAGGCATTTGCAGTAAAACACTCACTGAAGAGATCTGAAAGCTTCAGAATTTTGTCATTATCATGATCTACAGTTGAAAGACTGGTGGAAATTGTAGTGGAAAGGAAAGGAATGTCCATTTGGATAAATATACTCAATTTATTAACACCAATGGGACTAGTCCTGTGAAAAGACGGAAGTTTATAAACTGAATCACACCTGACACCAAGGTGAAAACTGTTGAACTCCATGGGACCTATTTCTAAATAGATGTAGTTTTAGAATTATCTGAGCAGAATGGAAAGATTTTGCCATTTCAAGTTAATTTTAACAACTTTTACAGAGGGCGGTACTGAACCAGCTCTTGGATACTAACCGGCAGGATTACATCTACCAGCAATTCTGGATATTAAATGAAGGATCTCTAGAGTTTTGTCCACAATGGCAAGGGGACTTTCCTTAAACGTACGTACTGCATAGGACTGCGATGTCACACGGGCACCTTATTCCTCAGCCCCTCAGCCGGTCTAACCCTCCTCCCAGCCGGCTAATTTATCTTCCCCTGCTCCCAAGAACATAGCCCTTCTTCGGGAGGAGTGCCAGAGGGAAACGGCAAGCCGCGCGTATCCTTTCAAGGAACCTTCCCAGTTTTTGCGAGATTTTCACACTGAATTATATTTCTTGCGGGTCTCCATTGTCTTCTCCCACAAACATGCGCAGGGGGGGCGAGAGGAGAGGAGCGCCTCCGCCGCCCGCCCTTCCCTCCCGCGACTCACCCAGGACCACGGCTAGGATGGTGCTGAGAAGCAGCCAGTTGTTCTTCAGGAACCGCTTGCAATCGCATCCCTCCTTTTTGCCCGGCGTCTCCTTCCCCATGGCGTCTCCGTTTAGCCGCTGCCGCCGAAGAGAGGCTGGCGGAGAGGGAGGCTGGCGGGACACTGAGCGATCTGGGGGCGCGGCGGCGTCGGAAGGCAGGTGGAAGAGCGGAGGGGCCGAGGCGTCAACGGCAGCAGGAAGGCTCCGGCTCGAGGTCTCCGGGCTGCCGTCGCGTTCCAGCGCGGATCTGCCTGGGTGCGTGTCTGGGGGACGCGCGCCGTGGGGGAACGCCGAGGCTTCCGCCGTGCTCGCGGCGGCCGGGCGCGTTCGCAGCTCTGCGGGTCTCCTCCGCTTCTGCCGTTGCCTGTCTGGGGCTGCTCGACGCAGAGGCGGAGAAGCGGCTCTGGTGCGCGCGCCCTCTCTCTGTCTCTCTGTCTCTCGCCTCCGCCGCGCTCTGCCGCCTTCGGACTGAGGCGCCCGCCCTGCCCTTGCCCGGCTTCCCTGCGCTTCATTTGCGCCATCCTGTTTGCAGAGAGTGGGAGGGGGGCGTCGCCCAAGCCGCTTGAGCTTCCGCGTGTATTTGCGACGGCTGGAAGCGCAAAGAAGAGGAAGCAGTTCGAGGTGTGGGGGCAGAAGGGCTTTTCCCAGCCCAACCTCATCCTGAGGTAAACTTGGGTAGGAAGAAAAGCAGCCTAAGTGGGAAATGGCCGTTTTCCTTCCCCCACTTCCCACTCACACCATTAAGAGAGAGTCATCCCTCTCTTCTTTCCCAGTTGGGAAAGGCTGTGGCCTCCCAGCGAATGGCAGAACCTACTGCTTGGATGAGAGACCCCACAGGAAATCTTAAGCCTGTGAGGTGTCCTCGTTGTTCTTGTGAGCTTGCTTGGTGTCTTGCAAAGGTTTCATTGCCCAACTACAGGTAGTCCTCTATTTACAACATTTCATTTAGTGATCCTTCAAAGTTACAATGGCACTGAAAAAAAGTGACTTATGACTCGTTTTCCACATTCACAACCTTGCAGCATTTCCATGGTCATGTGATCAAAATTCAAGTGCTTGTCAAATTCATATTTATGATGGTTACAGTCGTGTGATCAGCTTTTGCACCTTCTGACAAGCAAAGTCAGTAGGGGACTCCCGATTCTCTTAAACAACTATGTTATTAATGAATGCAGTGATTCTCTTAACAATTGTGGCAAGAAAAGTCATAAAGTGGGGCAAACTGGCTTCACAAATGTTTCACTTGGCAACATAAATTTTGGGCTCAATTATGGTCATAACTCGAGGACCACCTATAGCTAATATCACGGTGCCACAATGCAATGAAATGTCTACAAGCAAACAACAAAGCTCCCAAGTACCTCACAATTCAACCGTGGGTTACAGCTATTATCTTCTGTTGAAATCTAAAGAGCAGGAAAACTAAATGGGGAGTTTAAAACATTCTGGCTTGATCATTGTACTTTTGCCCAAAAAACCTAAACCAAACCCAGATATGTTGATGTAACTATCTGAAATAAATTAGAACACTTTTGCCTAATGTATAGGGAAGGGCAAGATTGATCAGGACCATAGATGGGAGCTGATGGACCAATTATAAATCATTATAACAATAGTTTATTGAAGAAATAACAATTTGATTCAGACAGGATGTAGAATAGGGATGGATGGGTTCATTTCTCTTTATAACCCCAAAAATAAGCTATATTTTGTGAACTGGGCTGTACTGTTTGCTAAATAACCCAGCTACCATGTGTAGGAACAATACTGATGGAAATGAATCCCCCTCTTCCTGTTTCACACAATATTAGAGTTTATTCAAACAGAAAGATAATGGAGAGAAATCTTTGCTGTATCAAGTTATTCTTCAGACTGTTACTTGATGCTTTTGGCAGATGAAACAAGAATAAGGGGAAATAATGTTGTCATTCACCCCATCTTAGCTTACACGTTTACCTTCTTTACCATAGGCCATTCCATATGCATTTTTTTTCTTTTTTTGGTCCTTGAGGATAGAAAAAAGTGAAATATTTGTTTGGCTTATTCTTCCTTTGACCCAGGCTTACTATGGTAACGTGTAAAAATCTACAAGTATTTCCATTTTTCCATATTTTAAACATGCTGAATATTTGCACGGATGAAGGAAATTAATAAGTAGTAGTATTAATAAGTTGTAGTATTGCAATACTTGGAGAGCTGGTTAGGCGTAGTGGTTAAGGCATCAGGCTAGAAACTGGGAGACTGTGAAGCATAAAACCACAGATATTGCTTTAGGCATAAAACCAGATAGGTGACTTTGGGTCAGTCACTCTCTTCCAGCCTTAGGAAACAGGCAAACCATTTCTGAAATCTTGCCAAAAATACTGCAGAGACTTGTCTAAGCAATCTCCAGGAGTCAAGGGCACAAAAATAAAGAAATAATTTATAACACTAACCCTTTAAAAGTTGCTCATTTTGAGAACTGTTACATTGAAATGAACAGTGTAAATTATTTTGACCAGGAACAATTAAATTGAACTGTGAACTACTAACCTGATCGTTGAATTTAAGTGTGATGATGATTATCTTTTAATCTATTAATCTGATGATAAACTAAAATAATGTCATGAAAGATAAGTGAGATAAATTGGAGGAACATATATTTTATCTCAAAACAAGAAAAGGGCGAAACCCAGATAATATAAATAACATGAAGAATAAAAATGTTTTTATTTCTTAGAATTTAACGTGAATTCCATCAGGGTACTTTTTTTTTTTTTCTGGTACATGCCAACAATTGTGAATGGGGAGAAAAATTCCAAACTGATGTTAGAAATAGAGTTCTTGAAAAATTTGGATGAATAAGCAGTTCTTTTTTAAAACTGGTTTTAATATGGAGATTGACAGATATTGGCACCTATCCTGGTAAAGATTCAACTTAGCAGTTTCTGTATGGGCAACCAAACACAATCTGTAATAAATATGTCCCAATCAAATGAAAAAGAATTAAACGTATCACAAACCAATGCATCAGTCCTAAAATTGCTGAAGTTGTTTAAAAAATTAACACAATAATGAAAAAGAATACTATGGAAGCATTTGTAACTATCTAAATCGTATCTTCAGTGAATATACTTGGCCAGCAAACAAAAGGCAATATTTTATTTGATTGTTTTAAAGTATTTTCTAAATCTTTATATAGTATTGATTTCCTCTTAACATTTTTCTCTAACAAAGACCTTAAAGAATTAGTTCCAAAAGTAGTACACATGGAAAACACTGCACTAGAATTAGCCAAATCTGCCAAATTATTAGGAAAGTTCATATCCTGCTAAAAGGATTATTTAAAAAAAGCTGAATTGAATTTTGGAGATCACAAACTAAAATGAAAGGTAAGTTAGCCAAGTTGGTTATTCTGCAAACTCAGCTACTTTGATTAGTTTATGGTTGTTGAAATACTGGGTAAATAAACCATGGTTCAATTAATCCAGGGTAAGTATCATGTAAATAAAGACAAAGTTCTTCAACTGATAATCCCTGTCAATGATCTCTAGCTTGGTCTTTGAATTAAAGATATTTCAACTTTTGATACTGCCGAGTCAGGTGTATTGGTGTATATTGTCTGTGAGATCCTTACCTTGTTTTTTCACAGCAAAAGCACAACAATTCTATGGCCAATTTTGTTGGCTGTATTCTAGGATACAGTCTATCTGTCAACAGAAGCCTTTTCATGGACTTTTTATGGCATGGCTTCCTAAAAGTATGTGGGACAAGGAAAAGAAGCAGTACTGGACAAAACTGTTTAGATTTATTTCATTTTTCAATTTCATTTTTAAAATAGTTAAAATAGCCTAGGTTTCTTGGTCTTGCTATCTTTCAGAAGTAGCAGAGGGCAATTTGCAGCAATCTCAGAAGATAAAGAAAGTTGATTTGGAAGGAGACTTAACTTCCCACTTGTCTGCCTAGTTATTTATTCAGGTCTTCTTCTGAAGTAGTTTAAGCATTGGGTCCTTGACTGTTCATGGTCAACATCCTGTCTTTACAGTCGGGGATTTTTACTCCAATAAAAGAGAATATTTGTACCTCAGGGTTAAACTGCCAGGTCCTTGATTCTCTCTGTGAATTGGTTATTTTCTTGAAGACATTTCTAGAAGCACCTTGTAGCACTGGTGATGTTACTTACTTGGGTAATGAAATGTCTTCAAGAAAACAACCAAGCTCAGAGAGCACAAGGACCCCATGAATTTTATTCCATTTGCTCATTAAGCTAAGTTGTTAGAAAAATCTGGCTGCTGATACCTTTGGGAAGCCCTTAAACCTGAAGGCTGAACTCAATTTATTCTTTCCATTCTGACGGTGTGGTTGTGGTGGACCTTTGCTTGCATCAATGTATGAGTATGTGCAGAAAGGTGAACCCTCCTTCTCTAGATTAATGGATATTTATGGGTGTTTGGGCCTATCCCTAAGGAATATGTGAATTGGATGGGAAGAAACTATTTGAGAGTAACTATTGACTGGTTACTGGCAGTTCAATAATAGACATTACTGTTCTGTCCTTCTTACTGCAGAGCCAAGTTGAGGAACTGCAGGTAATGAGTTGGGTGGGACCACAGAAGAAATCTTGGGCGAATGAGATCATCCTTTCGGAGCTCTATTCAGAATTGGTGGAGACTATGATGATTGCTTCTTTCATTCCATTGTGTCTCAATACAGTACAGGCCTCATTGTCTGCTTTTTTGGTGTGTGTTCTCAGAGCAATCCCTGGCTCACTGTGAATGGTTTGCAGCATCCTTTGATGATAAAGTTGTTCCGATCTGTGTTAGCTTGGACTTTAGCATCAGGGGGAAAAGTAGGATGATGCTACTATGGTAACAACCTGTACTTTTTTTTTGCTAAGAATTTAAGTGATGAAGTCAAATTTGCAGAGGTAAGGGCTACCATTGATTCTTGCCATTTCTGATTAAAATAACCAGGAGACATTTGGCTCCCATGCTTAAGGAAGGTAATTAATATTTGCTGGAAGGAAGTTGTATTTCTTCCTATCTAGGAACGCAGTGAAGAAAGTATTAGCCTCTTCCAAATGGACTAGTTTTAATTATTTCTAGTTATAATATTGGTAGTCCTCAATTTACAACTTCAACTGAGCCCAAAATATCTGTTAAGTGAGACAATTGTTAAGTGAATTTCCCCCCATTTTACGACCTTTCTTGACACAGTTTTTAAGTTAATCACTGCAGTTATTAAGTTACTAACACAGTGGTTAAGTAAATCTGACTTCCCCATTGATTTTTCTTGTCAGAAGGTTGCAAAAGTATCATATCAAAAATATGAGTCAGTTGCCAAGCGCCTGCATTTTGATCACATCACCATGGAGATGCCACAACAATCATAAGTGTGAAAAATGGTCAGAAGTCACTTTTTTTTACTGCAAGTGTGACTTTGAACAGTTACTCAATAAACTGTTGTTAAGTCAAGGGTCATTTGTAATGGTAGGATTTAAATGGTGTGAATAAGTAAATTTATTTATTTTATTTATTAATCAATTTTATATACCGCCCCCCTCTCCCATCGGGACTCGGGGCAGTGTACAGCTGAATAAAAATACAATCATAAATACAATATTTAAAATGAAGTTAAAAAGATTAAATAGGTGGCTGGAAAATAAAACAATCAAAGGAGTTAAAAAGCTAAAACCATTTAAAATCAGTTTATAAGCCCTACAAGTAACTCTAGGCCAGACTGGCTTGATGGAATAGGTGGGTCTTCAGCGCGCGCCGGAAGGTTAATAGGTCAGGAATGGTCCTCATCTCTGGGGGTAATTGGTTCCAGAGGGAGGGTCTCCTTTGGGTATAAATGGTTCTTGTCATAATGTCATATGGCAGAGATAGTCAGTTTCTGTATTTTGGGTAGTACAACTCCCACCTGGGACTAATGGATGTTGAACATCAAAATATCTGGAGGAGACTTCTTCCTGCTACTAGCATTCAGCTTTTAACTATTGATTATTGTGATTTAATTAATTATTCCAGTTTGAAATAAATTGTTAAATAGGCATCTGTTCAGATTAATTTACAATCATTTTTCATATTGTTGGATCTTAAACATGGTACAGAAACTGTGAGACTAGATAAGTTTAATTAGCCCATTTTTGTTTTCTATTTGCCATTTAGCTCATGCCTTGATTCAAAACCATTGCAAACTCATGTGTGCAAAACATTTACCTAGTTAGGTTCTTCTGAGGGTATGTAATCCTAGAAGACTTATTTTACAACATGGCAAACAACTGAACAGGGACAAGGAATATGTGGATTCTGCCTGTATTCTGTGAAGCAGAAAGGATGTTTCATTTCTAATGCCAGAGATGATGCCTGCTTATAGCTTTGCTATATAAATTTGGATCCTTATTTCTAATTGTCTGCATATGGCAAGGAAATAAAATAAACAATTGGAATTTAGGAGTTTCTGAAAAGAATGTATTCAAGCTATCCTCAGAAGAATTTACAGACATTATTCTATTTTATGAACTTTTAAGTTATGAACTTTAGCCAGTATAATTTGTCTGCAACCCCAACACAGAAGGTGCTGGAAATTGGAGAAGGTGAGAAAGAGTTTATGGTGCACTGCGTGGGTAAATTTGTGTGAGCCTCCTACTGAGAAGGATAACTATGAGTGGCTAGTTATATGCCATGGGAGGGAGTTTAGAGACAGAAATGCTTGTAATATTGGTATCCTTGAGGGAGGCTTGAACATGGCTAGAGAATTTAGATAAAGAATATGGCCGTGTGGAACAGATATTTTGTTTTTGATTAAACTTTCCAACTAAAAACGTGGCTTTCAGATCGTTAGCATGAAGAACTAACTAAAATATTCCTGATTGAAAATGTTTCTTGAATGATGCTGATGAGCATTAAATTATTTGATAAAAAACTAGTATCTGATTATCCTACATAAATTTGATCTAGTTTTGTTCCTGGTATAAAAAGAGCAGAAAGTGCAGTTCAGGAAATTATTATCTGTGCAAAGCCACACCTTAAGACTGTCAGGAGCATTATAAGTTGCAGAATGATTTGAATGCAAAGTAATCCATGTAATCTTAATGAAGAAACAACGTAATAAAAAGTTGTGCAACTGATAAATATTTATAAGTATCTATTTCCATTTGGAGTACAGATTGCAGCATAGAGTTATAAATAGAACTGTACAAAGAGTGACAAAATCTGGGGGGCAGAGTTAAAAGAGCCTTGAATCCCTACGTAGCCACAAGTGGATTATGTCTAACCGCCCTTGACTTCAGGTTGACCCTTATCTAACTCTAAGCAAGTTAGCAAACTGTCAGTTGAGAAGATTCCAGTGCATAGACTTTTTAGCAATAAATCAGTTTAATTGGATCTTCAGGTAAGCTGGTTTTTGCTCTTGACAAGAAGCCATTGCAATTTTGTTTTCATACATAACATTAATTACAGTTTGGGTCACATACAAAGGAAATCCATAATTGAAGTGAAAGTAAAGTGCAAAAATGCCAGAGAATTCATGGAAGCCTGGCACTCAGAGAAATAGGCCATCAAGAGGGATATAGAGATAATAATATCTACATGCCACTCAAAAGAGAAAACAAAAAGCCAAAAAGGTAACAAAAAACCAAAACATTTTCCTATCAGTAATCAACATCCATATGACCAGAGATTAAAACCAAGACTAATAGTAGACCAACAATCAAGAAATAAACAACATTCTAATCAAGGAACTATCAATGCAAACAAACAAGCTAACAATAGACAACAGCCTAATCAAGTCCATTCCCACCAATACTGACATGGCAAACTACTAGTATATAAAAATAAGCAAACTTCTAGTATTGATGGTGTTACCTAGTTTGGTAATGAAATGTCTGCAAGAAATTGACCAAGCTCAGAGACCATTAAGGATTTCTCATTTCAATCATGAGCACAAATATTCTCCTTTATTAATAAATTGATTTCTATTAAGATGACAGAATGTTTTCCTCTCTTCATCCCCATGAAGCAGAGGTGGTATTTGACCGGTTCTGGCCAGTTCTGGAGAGCTGGTAGTGGCGATGAGCAGCGGAGACAGAACCGGTTCTCTCCGCTGCTCTGTGTTTGGCCCACCTGCCAGCCCATGCTCCCATACTCATTTTTATGGCCAAAATTTGAAGTGAAGATGCTTTGTGCGGCACAGCAACCGGCATCGTGCAGGTTTGCAGGAGGTGACTTAGAACACCTCTGCGCCTGCGCAAGTGCTTCTGCACCTGCGCAAAGTGCGCATTTGGTGCACACGTGCACGCAAAGTGCACCCACCAAGCCACACCCACTGAACCACAGTGGCAACTTTATTTGAATACCACCACTGCCTTGAACTCTCTTACATGTCCTCAGATTTGCTCTGGAGATTGCAGAGATCAAGCGTACATTTTCAGGATGCAGAAAGTGGAATCACATACCTCTCAGGTCTTCTGATGGATGGAAGCAGTCTAAACAGCAAAATACTATATAGTACTATATTTCTTACTATCTCTTAAATTAGCGAAATGTAGGATAGTCATCAAGATAACCTTTCTGAGGGATCCACAAAATCAAACTTATTTGCCAGTCTATGTTGAAATATAATGAGATATTAAAATCCAATCACACAATTGTGAGAAATAGTAGAGGCATCAGAATGATGTCAGAAAGACTAAACTCTTCCTTTTTTTCTCTATTTGCCAAGTGGGGGATATAATCAAAATCCCCAGACAATCAATGAAGAATCAAAAGGAAATATTTTTATTAAATCCAAAGTTTCAGCTTTCGATGGGCAGCCTTATAAAACTGTCCTTTGTCTTACTTTTGATTGGGATTTTTTGGTTTAAAAATTTACCCAATCATTATCAATGGAGTGTTAATTTATTACAATAGTTTCTACTCTATCAGTACACACATCTTCTTCTTATATAATCCTTCCTTCCTTCTATATTCTTTATCTTGTTACCTTATCTTAAGATTACAGCAAACATCCTTATTATAGTTAAACACATGTCTCTTTATCTAGAGCTTAAACAATGGCAGTTTATCTTTCCTATACTTGTCTTTTTATATACGTAATATATAAGCCTTCCTTTACATAGATTTACATGTAATCTCCTACCAGTCCATATTTCGTGAACAGCACAAAAGAACTGACCACGCATAAAGGCATACTTTCTTCCAACCACGTACCAATCTTACAATTTAACTTATTTTTTTGAAAGATTGCTTTTCCATATTCAATCGTGCTCCTTATTTCTATGCTATGATCCCATATATCATTCAGCAAAAAGCCACTGGAATTCATACTGTTAAGATGTTGCACTTGTTTTTATGATACCATAATTTTATTTTTATAGCTCACCATCAGTTCTGTTTTCTCCTGATTTATATTTAGCCCATAACATTTTCTTAAATAAATTTGTGAAATTTTCTTGCTATTTTTCTAGTTTTCCCTAGTAGTTGTTTAATTATGTGTGTTTCAGATCCATTTTGTTATGTGTCTACTTTTGCTGGCTTCTGAACTTCCTCAAAATGATTTGTGTGTGCCTGGCAAAATAATTCTAAACTTGATTACCTTTTCTTGTGATAATATTATATGACATTTGGCATACCTACTATTGTCCCTAGTCCTGGGCTGGATTTTAGATTTTGTGACTGCTGACTAGTTTATGTTGCAGGAAAGAAGCCTGTCAATGTTTTGCAAATAGCTCAGGCTTGCTGTTAGTTTTTGTTTTAATTCAGTTTTGTAGCAAGATAACCACTAAAGTTTCTTCTTTTGTCTTAAAAAAAAAATCTTGAGGCCAAATTCATATAGTGATGCTTAATGTTTGTTTAGCATTTTCTGTAATGATTATCAGCACATAAAACTTGAAATGTCTTATATTATTTGCTTTTAAAAGTACACTTCTGCTTTCTAATTACACATCTATTGTATAGTTATAAGTATCAAGCATCCAGGCCTGCTTAGTACCCCTTGTACAAATGTCAGTATGAATGAGGTTGGCTTGATTTAAGAGGTAATGCTGGAGTTTAAAGACTAAGTAAACAAAATATTAAGTAACAGAGCAAACATAACTACAAAATAAGTGTCCTAAGAGAAGTGAGTTAAAAAAACAAAGGTGTACTGATCATAAGTTTGGAGCAGGGCCATGTTTTCTGCTTATTTAATAAGCAGAAGGGCCCAGGGGAGGGGAGGGGGGGTTGCGGTGGTTATTAAGGAGGATCTGTGTCCGAGGGAAGCCACTGTCTCTCAGACGACCGGGTGTGAGCTCCTTTTCGTGAAGTTCGGTCCCAAGGTTCAGGTGGGCTTGCTGGTCGCATACCTGGCTCCCTGCTATGCGGCAGCGGCCCTGCTTGAGCTCCTTGAGGTCATAGCTGGCGTGGTGGTTGGGACCCCCAGGCTTATGGTCATGGGGGATTTCAACTTGCCATCTGCCGGCGGTGCCTCGGGGACTGCTCAAGAGTTCATGGCTTCCATGACGGCCATGGGCCTGACCCAGTTAATTCGGGACCCTACTCACATGGGAGGTCATACCTTGGATCTGGTTTTTGTCTCTGATCAGTGGCAGAGTGATCTGGGTATAGGGGATATAGTTGTAGAACCCTTGTCATGGTCGGATCACTCGCTCCTGAAGCTCGACTTCCGTTCCGCACCCCCTGACCGCAGGGAGGCGGGACCATTAAAATGGTACCGCCCCAGGCGCCTGATGGACCCTGATAGGTGCCTGACGGAGCTTGGGCCATTTCCCGAAGCTCACACACACGACTCGGTTGAGGGCTTGGTCGCCACCTGGGATAGGGTGGCTGCTGGGGCCCTTGACCGAGTCGTGCCCTTGCGGCCTCTGACCCGGTGCCGATCCCAAGTGGCTCCCTGGTTTTCTGAGGAGCTAAGGGAGATGAAGCGCCGGAAAAGACGCCTAAAGAGCAGTTGGAGGGCCAGCCGCTCTGGGTCTGACCGAACACTATTACGATCTTATATTAAGACGTATTTAGTGGCGATAAGGATGGCGAGGAGATCTTACCTCTCCACCCTTATTGCGTCCGCGGAAAACCACCCAGCCGCCCTGTTTAGGGTGACCCGCTCCCTACTGGAGGTGGGAGCGCGGGAGGACCCCTTGCAGGGACAGGCTGAGGAGTTTTCTAGGTTTCTGCAGGACAAAATCGCTCAGATCCGGGACAAGCTGGACTCCGACTGGGCATCTCTGGGCGGGGGGGGCGGGGGTGGATACTCAACTGGGTTGAGTTCGATCCTGTTACTGTGGAGGACGTGGACAGGATACTGGGGGGACTGAATGCCACCACCTGTTTGCTCGACCCGTGCCCCTCCTGGCTGGTCTTGGCCACTCGGGAGGTGACACGAGGCTGGTTCCAGGGTATTATAAACGCTTCCTTGAGAGAGGGGCTGTTACCCGCCGCCTTGAAAGAGGCGGTGGTGCGGCCCCTCCTCAAGAAACCGTCCCTGGACCCAGCATTGTTATCTAACTATCGTCCTGTCTCCAACCTTCGCTTTGTTGTGAAGGTTGTTGAGAGTGTGGTGGCACGTCAGTTCCCGCAGTACCTGGATGAAGCGAGTTATCTCGACCCCCTCCAATCGGGCTTCAGGCCCGGGCACAGCACAGAGACGGCATTGGTCGCGTTGGTGGATGACCTCTGGAGGGCCCGGGACAGGGGTTGTTCCTCTGTCCTGGTCCTGTTAGATCTCTCAGCGGCTTTTGATACTGTCGACCACAGTATCCTATTGCAGCGGTTGGAGGGGTTGGGGGTGGGGGGCACCATGTTGCGGTGGTTCACCTCCTTCCTCTCCGACCGCTCGCAATTTGTGTTGACGGGGGGGCAGAGATCGGCCCCGAGGCCCCTACGATGTGGGGTCCCTCAGGGGTCGGTGCTCTCGCCCCTGCTGTTCAACATTTATGTAAAACCGCTGGGTGAGGTCATCCGTGGCTTCGGGGTGGAGTTCCATCAGTACGCTGATGACACTCAGTTGTACATCTCCACCCCGGGCCACCCCAATGAAGCCGTCGAAGTGATGTCCCAATGCCTGGAGGCCGTGCGGAGTTGGATGGGTCGTAACAGGCTTCGTCTCAACCCGACCAAAACCGAGTGGCTGTGGTTTCCTGCGCCCAGATACAGCCAGCTGGTTCCTTCGCTGGCCGTGGGGGGAGAGGTTTTGACCCCCGTGGAAAGGGCGCGCAACTTGGGTGTCCTCCTGGACGTACGGCTGTCTTTAGAAGAACATATTGCAGCCGTCGCCAGGGGGGCTTTTTATCAGATTCGTCTGATTTACCAGTTGCGGCCCTTTCTGGATCTGGGCGCACTTCGCACAGTCACTTCCGCCCTCGTTATCTCCCGCCTGGATTATTGCAATGCTCTCTACATGGGGCTCCCCTTGAAGAGTCTCCGGAGGTTGCAGTTAGTCCAGAATGCAGCCGCGCAGGTGATTGTGGGTGCTCCTCGGAGCTCCCACGTTACACCGCTTCTCCGCAGGCTGCACTGGCTTCCTGTGGCCTTCCGGATTCGATTCAAGGTGGTACTGACGGTATTTAAAGTGCTCCATGGCTCGGGACCTGGGTACTTACGGGACCGCCTGCTGCCATCATCAACCTCCCGCCGCCCAGTACGCTCCCACAGGGTTGCCCTCCTTGGGGTACTGCCGCCCGGCCGTTGTCGGCTGACGGCCCCGAGGGTTCGGGCTTTCTCTGTGGGAGCTCCCTCCCTATGGAATGATCTCCCCCCGGAGATACGAGCTATGACGGATATCTTGACCTTCCGGCGCGCAGTTAAAACCGTACTTTTTAGGCAGGCTGGCCTGGCCGAATGAATGGGTTCTGGTTTTAAATTGGGTTTTAGTAATTAACTTTTAATTTTTATTTAAGATCCCTGATTTTATATTGTTGTATTTGGTTTTGATGGGATACAGCCGGAAAGTCGCGTTTAATATATTTTTAATTGTATTTATAATGTATTTATATGTTTTTAGTAGGCTGTACACCGCCCCGAGTCCCTTTTTTGGGAGAGGGAGCGGTATAAAAATATGATAAAATAAATAAATAAATAAATAAAATAATAAATTAAAAGTTGCCTTTGCCTAGAGACTTTTGGGTGAATGTGTACAAGATCATTTGAAATCGCTCACTTGGAAGGATCATCAGCCAAAGTAGTTTAGGAATGAATGTCCTGGTAGTGCTAGAGTTACATTCACATGATATTTATCCACATGATGAGTAACCAAGGAAGATTCATCTGAGAAAAATGTTAAAATACAACCTGATAGTATAGTTTTTAAATTCTTGCTCTTCAAACATCTTGTGCAATGTAATTCAGAACACTGACAGTAATTACTCTTAAAATGAAATTAATCTGACAGCTGGACAAGTAAGTTTAAAAAACAACATTTGACAGCCTTGCCCTTAAAGAAGTTATGGATGTTAAATATTAGACCTGCCTTTTTTTTTGCAAGTGGAAAATGTTAACAATTACTTAAGATTGGTTGGCTTTTTCTGCAAAATAATAAGGTAGATGAAAGATTGCAAAATGAAAGATATAGTAATAATTCTTAACACAGAGAAGGGGAAAGTGGAATCTGGAAACCAAATATAAATCTGATTCAGATTTAGTCACTGATTTCAATGGTTAATTTAAATTCTGTTTATTTTAATAGAGCTAATCTATGAATGTCTAGGTCCAATTCAATACTTCCATAAAATTTTCAGTCGCTATTGTATATCATATAGCATGGAAAATTACTATAGTTATAACCTTTCTACCACCTCAAAGATGGTTCAAGCCAAAAGAAACTATTGGATGCTTCTGAAATAAGAGTAAATGTTTTATAAATTTTATGTATAAATGAGTAATGATCTTTTAGATACTAAAGCCATTATTTCAGACATTAGTGCTTAACTAATAAACCTGACATATGTTACAGGTGGCAAATACTTTCAGGTGTATTTAAAATATTTAGTAGCTATTTTCTCTCTGTAGATATTTATGTGCTCAAGCGCATTAAAAACAAAAAAAGTATTGTTTACACAGAATACATTTAATCATAAATAGTAATGCAAAATGTATTATACAACATATTGATCAAAACATAGGAGGTAGCTCACTTTTAAGCAGTATATTTGGGATTCGTGATATGCATTTTCACAAACTCTTATATTCTAGAGCTGTGTCAGTAGAATATATGCTAACTAAGAGTTTAATGGCTATTCTTTGCTGATGGCTACATAGTGGTGCCCCAATTATGAAATATTTTCCTTGTTTGACATCCGTCTTTGTGAAATCAGTGCTTTTGGTCATATTGTATTTGTTTTGATTTCTATTGCTTTCTTGTATTGTATTTTTAAAATATTTTTGCCTTACAGTGTACTTTTTCTTTCTTCTTTACTAGATTGATAGAAATTATTCAGTCATAAAACTAGGTTTATCAGTAGCCCTCAACTTATGATTGGTTGCTCAGCAACTGTTCAAAGTTATAACTCTGCAGAGCTTCTTATGACCTGGTTTTGAAGTTTCCTAAGACCTGGAGGAAGATCAAATTTAGCGCTAGTTTATAATATGTTACTGCTATTAATGATAAATGATCCTGAAAAATGACCTTTAATAACTCTGGATTTTAGAAGGGTGGTTTACAAATGTATGAATAAAAATTAAATACATTTCTTGAAAAGTACTCAAGCAAAAACATTAAAATCAACATAATTCAAGGTAATTTTAGGATATAACAATAAATCATTTATGTAGAGAACCAGTTTGGTGTAGTGGTTAAGACATCAGGGTTTAACTGGAGGGCTGTGAGTTCTAGTCCTGCTTTAGGCCCAAAACTAGCCACCTAACCCTGAGCCAGTCATTGTTTCTCAGTCTTGGAAAGGAGGTACAATGCCAAATCATTTCTTGCTTGCAAAGAAGGCTTCAGGAACTTGTGCAGGCAGTCTCAGAAAATCAAACAAAATTTGACTGGAAGAAAAAAAGCATCATTTATAAATTACTTAATCATAAAACTCATAGTCCACTTGTTGCTTTTTATTGCTGTTATAGTACCAAATAAATTACGGAATTGTAGAGAAAATGTAAGATATAATACCTAACAGCTCTTAAGTGAAAAAATATCAGTTCAGTTCAGCTAAACCAGGAAGGCATCTTGGCAATACTGTAGAATCTTCCCTGAGGGGGAATGAAGAGTACAGTTGGAATACAGTAAGCTAAAGGTTTAAACATAAAGATAATAATATAATAAGAAATATTTATAATAAATAAATAAATAAATGCATTTCTAAAGCTTATCCATGCCACACTTCATTTTAATTGTACGACTTATGTGACCTTATGTCATGCGGCATCTCAGAATTATAATTAACACTAGCATAAGCCTTTTTTCTTTTTACCTTTCTCATGTTTTCATCTTTTTTTCTTTGCATTTAAAGTATTATCTTTAAATGTAAACCATTACCTAAATTATTATAATGCATTTAGTTTTTATTTCATATTGTATAAATCCTGCAGCATCTAATGTCTGAACTCCATAATATGTTATTTGCATCTTAAAATGTAATAAACAATTAATTACCAAAATAATTGAAAATATATTTCCCAAAAGGTGGCTTGTTCAATTTGAGCATTGGTGGGAACCAATGAAAACATCTAGATGTCTTATTTGTTTTAAAAATATTTTGAGGCTGCCTCTAAGATGATAATTCTACCAAAGTAACTTACGTATAGTTAAAGAAATAACATATTATCCTTGTTAGTTAATTTTCATCTCTGTTAGGCTTGATAGATCTTTCCGGCGTCCAAGATAACTCCATGAACCCGATTCCCATTGGTGGCTGCCTTAAATTATTTGCGGACCAATGGGACTCCTCAATGTCTGATTCCTGAGTCTGAGACACGATCAGATTCGGCCTTGCGCTGGAGTTTCAATCTGCTCCCCCAGATTGTTTTATGTCATGCCCTCTTTCCAGAGATCCGGTTAAATGAAATCTTATGTAAACAGCTATCCAACATCTACTGGACATACGAGTCATTCAACCAATAGCTACCGACCAATGAGGGCGAGGATTCTATTCACATCTTTTTATTGTTCTCAAAAGTTCAGCGGGATGGAGAGCAATCTTGGACTTGAAACGTCTTAACCAGTTCTTAGTATATCGCAAATTTAAAATGCACATCCTGCAATCTATCTTACTGGGCATTAGAAAGGGTGACGTCCTTACCTCCATAGATCTGACGGAGGCGTATTTACATATTCCCATTCAGCCTTCTCACTATAAATTTTTAAGATTCTGTTATAATAACTTCCATTTTGAATATGTGGCTCTCCCTTTTGGACTATCATCTGACCCCAGGACCTTCACCAAGATTCTCGCTGTTCTTGCTGCTCATCTCCGATGTGTCCCTGTATGACTACAGTGTTACCTTGATGATATCTTAATTTTGTCATCATCCTATCATCAAGCAGTCAGAGACACTCAGACTACATTACAAGCCTTACAACTACACGGGTTTTCAATCAATTGGAAAAAGAGTCAATTAACACCATCGACTCTATTAATCCATCTGGGGGCAGTCATTGATACAATAGAAGGCAAAGTTTTCCTGTCACCAGACAGACAAAACAGCATCCATCAATTAGTTAAAGAGATCAGGATTAAAAAAAGGATGCCCCTAGTTGAACTATCAAAGTTATTAGGCAAAATGATCTCATGTATATCTATTATTCCTTGGGCTCGCTTCCACACTAGATGCCTCCAGTGGTTCCTGCTCCCATACCAGCAGTCCGGCCAAAGCAACTCCAAATACAAGGTCAAGGTACCATCACAGATCCTCATATCTCTTCTCTGGTGGTCCAGACCAGCCATAAACAGAGGTTGTCTCTTCAAAGAGCCCCACAGAGTTACCATCACCACCGATGTCAGCCTGTTTGGATGGGGAGCTCACTTTCAATCGCTTGCAGCACAATGCCACTGGTCCTCCATAAAACAGTCGTGCAGCATAAACTGGCTGGAGCTTTGAGCAGTGCACCTGGCTCTCTGCAGATTCCTTCCACAGGTATGCAATCAACACATATTAATATTGACCGACAACGTGACCGCGAAAGCTCACATAAACAGGGAGGCACTCAGTCAAAGCACCTCGTGAGAAACGGAGCACTTGTGTCGTTGGGCAGAGAGCAACCTGCTTTCCATCAGAGCAGAACACATTTCAGGACTGTCGAATACACAGGCAGATTGGCTAAGGAGGGCCACGCTAGATCATTCGGACAGCCAGTTGTAGATCTGCTTGCTTCCCTCCTCAACGCTCAGCTCCCGAGATTTCTTTCCAAATACCCCTCATAAGGAGTGGAGAACTTTAATGCGCTCCATTGCCATTGGCCCCTGGGACTTCTGTATGCATTCTCGCCACTTCCAATGATCCCCAAGGTCATCCAGAACCTGCTTGACGAGAGGGCAGAGCTGTTTCTGGTAGCTCCTTACTGGTCCAGACAGCCGTGGTTTGCAGATCTCCACAATCTATCCGTGTCACCACCATGGACAATTCCACCGCACAGGCTCTTGTTAACCCAGGGACCACTTCACCATCCGAACCCTCAATGGTTTCACCTGACCATCTGGAGGTTGAGTGGAGTCGTCTGAAGAGTGAAAAGTTTTCCAACAGAGTTATCACCACCATCCAACCTGTCAGACGCCCCTCAACAACTCGCATTTACAATGCCATGTGGTCCAGTTTCTGCAAATGGTGTACCAAATCTCAAATTGATCCCATTTCTCCATCTGTGGCTCAAATCCTAGAGTTCTTACAAGAGAGGCTTGACAAAGGATTATCACCTAATACATTGAAAAGACAGGTGGTGGCCTTGCTGTCAGTTGTCACTTGTGAAGGTCTACTATCTCTTTCCGATCATCCACACATACAGAGTTTCCTTCGAGGAGCCACAAACTTACGTTATCCCACTTGGGACCTTAACAAGGTCCTTCTTGCACTCACTGTGCCCTTTCAAACCTTTGCAATCGTCAAATCTCCAATTTCTGACGTAAAGTAGTTTTCCTCGTAGCGATCACTTCCACTCATCGTATTTCGGAACTCGCAGCCTTGTCAATCAGACAAGAACTTTGCATCTTCCATTCCGACAGGGTCATCCTCCATTCTGATCCTACATTTATACCCAAAATTAATTCAATTTTTCATAGGGCATAAGAGCTGATACTTCCTAATTTTTGTCCCAGGCCATCCCAAGGGTTGGAACTACAATGGCATCAGCTTGATGTAAGGTGAGCATTGCAAATATATATTCACTGCACAGCATCTTTCATAAAAACGGAAACCTTATTTGTGTCCTTTCAGCCAAACACTCAGGGATGCAAGGTCTTATCTTCCACAATAGGCCATTGGCTAAGGGCCGCAATAGCGAAAACATATCAGACTCAATCACTGATATGATATTGGTGCCCAGGGGCATAGCAGCTCATTCAACAAGGAGCGCCACAACATCGGCAGCATGGGCCACACAGGCACCAATCACTGACATCTATCGAGCCGCAACCTGGGCCTCTCTTGTCGCCCTTCATTAGGCATTATAAAATAGATGTGTTTTCGTCAGCTGAGGCCTCCTTTGGCAGAAATGTTCTGCAACGGATCCACAGGGACCAGGAGGAGATTCCAAACCAGATGGAGTCCCTCCCGTACAACAGGCCAGGCTTTGGTATGTCCCACTACTGGATGCTCTGAACAGCTCATGGGAGAAAGGGCGTTGGTACTTACTTGACATGCCCATTCTCTTAGAGCTGTGAAGAGCATCCAGCCCCACCCTCACCCCGTCTGGTGGGGTCCTTTTTCAGCCAACAAATTATTAGCGCACTAAGGGGCAAGGGTGTTTATTTCTCTCGTCTTCGCCAAAACTGGGGAACGCTGGGGAGGAGTCCCGTGGAGGAAGAGGAGCATTTAAGCCCAGCCTAGACAAATAGAGACTGAAGCACATCCAACTACTGGATGCTCTTCACAGTTCAAAGAGAACGGGCGTGTCAGATAAATAACACCCTTTTTCTGTTACAGCCAAGCATTTTTAAAAGGGATGATCACATCAATAATAGTATGTGTTGATTGTACTTAAAGGAGAAAAAAAGGGAAGGCTGCATGTGTTTCAGCTATTTCATGTCCTTTCTTTCATAGTAAGGCACATCTTGCTTCGTTTACTATGTACATACTATGGTTTTAGGTAATGCCATTGAGAAGATAAAGATGCTAATTTTAAATAACTACCTGTGCTTTCCCAACATAGAGAGGAATGACTGTAAGGCATTTGTGTAAAACTTACACATGTGCCTTTCAAAATATTTAGCATAATCATTTGCTGCACTATCAATATTAATTGCAGATAGTTTCATTAGTTGCTCAGCGTTATGATTAAACTGAATAATCACATATAATGAAAGTGTTCCACAATTATGTGTGGGTATAAATAATGAAAGATAGTTGTGTTCTCCTGTTATACTTTTAATAAGAATATGTCACAACGATTTCTTATTGGTGAATTCTGTATTAATAAAAAATATCAATGCTTTCGGAGAAAGAAAAGAGTCTAGAAGTGCTACTAAGAAAAGACACAGCTTTGTGTCACAAATGTTCTGAACATATTGGGGAATAGGAATAGAAAATAGATTGTACACGGTGTTCCAGCCCACTGCTGTGATTGATTAATACATGTACTGCAATTCCTTGATTCCATACAGTTAGACTGCCTAACTTTAAGCCTTCTAAAATTAATAGGGTTGAAAGGTTCATATACAGTATTTTACCTTTAAACCTTTGAAACTGAAGTAAAACTAATATGTGTGTATGTTTAAGGAAGTGCTAAAATGTATTAAAATATGCACTGATGTTATTTGCACATGTTATTATTTGTTTCATTTATATTGTACTTTTCTTCCAGGGTGTTTAGAGCAGACCTCTGCAAAGCAATCCCTGCAAAAAAAGGAATAAGTGCCTCTGACTCATGAAAGTACAGCTTCTCTCTGCTAGTCATTAAACTAGGCTGACTTCCCCCCCCCAGGTGTTCACCTAGGCCTCCCACCCCAGATTGCTTTAGGTATCACAGTGTAGACAAATCATACATACCAAATCATACATACCAAAGGTGGGCAACTAAGGCAACTTTGCCACCTGTGGACTTCAACTTCCATTATTCCTGAGTCAGGAATGATTTGTTATAGTTGCTCACTTCTGATATTTCCTTCCTCTTATTTCCCTCCCAGAACAAAAGCCTTCCACTATTTAGGAATAGATAGTAATTGGCCCAAAATAATGCTGAGAAATAGTGCTTGTTGAGGTATTCTCCATTAGAAGAATGAGTGCACACAGGGAGACGGTTAGTGAGAGTAATGTTGAATAACACACACAGCACACAGCTACACTGTATAGTAAAATGTAGGTTTTACTTCCAGTAAACAGTTAAGCAAAGTCCAACAAACAGTCCAAGTCATACACGGTTATAGCAGCCAGTTTTCAGTCCATGGATAATCCAGTAACAAAGTCCAGTATCAAAAACAGTTCAGTAATAGACTCACATCAATCCAAGAATAACGACGATAGCAACAGTCAGTAGGGAAATGCAGGAACCAAAAACAGCTAGAACAGTTAGAACATCGACCAACTAGCAACTAGCAACACTCTGGGAAACCAGGTTTCTGGCTCCATCTTATGGCCGTTTGAGGAACCACCAATTACAATTTTAGCATTCCCTTAAAGAGACAGTATTAAAATGTCTATCCTGGTTCATATATTTCCAACCCAACTGTTAGGTGACTTACATTCCTAACATTCTCCCCTTTGGGTAGGACAATATGTACAACCTTACATTCTAAGTCCATAATCCTCACAGCAAGCCTTATGCTTTACAGAGCCTTGGGCTTTTGTAAAATGATCTGCGGTGTTATTTTCTGACATACAGTATTCCTGTCAGCTGGTGCTCCATTCAAAATCCAAGAAAGAAATACTTAAACTCCATTAGTTAGAGAAAAGATATCTTTTACTGGAAATCAAGTAGTAGCAACAAAAGAATTCTGAATCTGAGAAAACGAGCGCGTAAATCACTTATACAAAGTGATGGCAACATTCCCACCCCCAATAGTTCAATTGTCTCATCCAATTAAAAGTTGCGTATAGCATCATGTGGGCATCTTCAGGTGGTGATGAGGCCTCTGTCCATTGACCTTGACATATTTTGATAAAGAGTTGTGGCTGTGCATAGCATAGGATAGAAGCCTAAGCAAGAATCTCCCCCCCAACTTATACAGTTCTGTTTTGTAACACCTCCAGCTCACTTCCCATAACCATGGCCCCCTTCCTCCCCCGTTACTTATGACAGCCGAAAGTTGCAAAGCAAAGGAAGAAAATCTTGAAGGCTGACATTAGGCCCTCTTGCAAAAGCGGTGTTAGTCCTAGAAAAAATAAGAACAGAAGATCACAGAAAATATACATGTAACACCATAATATTATGTTTTAGGGTTTATCAGGATACTTAGTACGAAATGCCTTGACAAGCGTAGCTCTAACATCCTTCTCATTCACCCATTCAGACTGGGAAGGAGGAAAATATTTCCAAACAACCAAATATTGGATTCGACCCCCTTTTTTTCGAGAATCCAAAATTTCTTTAACTTCAAAATGTTGTTCACCTTCAATTAGCAATGGCACAGGGAGATTGACCTGAGTTGGTCTCAAATCGGAAGTATGTTCAGATTTTAGTAAACTAACATGGAAAACAGGATGGATCCATCGGAGGGTTTTAGGTAATTTCAATTGGACTGCCACAGGGTTCACAATTCGTTCAATTGGGAAAGGTCCCACATACTAAGGTCCAAGCTTTTTTTGACTTTTGTGTAGTCTGCAAATATCTGATTGATAAAAAGACCTTGTTACCAACTCGATATGGTTTTTGTGGAGTTCTCTTTTTATCTGCAAATTTTTTATGGGCTTGATGAGCATCATCTAATGCTTTACGGGTAACCGGCCAAGTTAGCTGGAGCTGTGTTATCCATTCATCTAATGAGTGAATGTTAGGTTTCTCTTATGGAAGTTCGGATATGGGTACAAAGTCTTGTCCCGAAGCCACTTTAAATGGAGTAAACCCAGTACTGCTATGTACCAAATTGTTATATGCCACCTCAGCGAATGGCAGTAAGTCAGCCCAATCATCCTGCTGATAATTAATGTAACATCTAAGATACTGTTCCAATACAAATTAGTTCTCTCACAAGCCCCATTGGTTTGTGGTTGGTGGGTGGAGCTTAAGCCCTGGGTGGAGCCCAATAATTTCAGGAACTCCTTCCAAAAGTTTGAGGTAAATTGGACACCCCTATCTGAGATTATGCATTCAGGAACTCCATATAACCTGTAGATATGTAAAATAAACAGTTTAGCCAACATTTTCGCAGATGGGATTTTCGCACAAGGTATGAAATGTACCTGTTTGGAAAACAAATCTGTTACTACCCAAATAATTGTATTTCCCCCACTTTCAGGTAATTCCACTATAAAATCCATGGAGATTTCCTTCCATGGAGTAGTTGGTCTAGCCACATTTTGTAATAAGCCTGCTGGTTTACCAGGAGGCTGTTTGGCTGAGGCACAGATAGAACAGCTAGCCACATAAATTTCAATGTCCTGTTTCAATGTAGGCCACGAAAATTGCCTTTTGACCAAGTGTAGGGCCTTCACAAATCCAAAATGTCCAGCAGCTTTAGAGTTATGAGCTTGATGTAATATTTGGTTTCTCAGCTTTTCTGGCACATATAATTTGGCCCCCACCCATGCCAATCCATCTCTAACCATACAGATATTTGAGTGAGCAAGGAACCAATCATCAAGTTTTAGAGCCTCTTTTAATTGTGCAGATAAATCATTTGATAAATCAATTTCCTTTTTTTTCTGGGCTCTGGTAACCACTGGAGCTGCCAACTGTTTGGTTGGGACAATAGGTCGCACCACTTCTTGGCGAGCACTATTATACTGAGGTAATCTAGACAAAGCATCCGCCATGAAGTTCTTCCCCACTGGAATGTACTTCAATGAAAAATTAAAATGTTTAAAGTACTGCGCCCAGCGAACTTGCTTGGGAGACAGCTTCCGAGGTGATTTCAAAGCCTCCAAATTCTTATGATCTGTCCACACCTCAGGGGTGTTTTGCCCCTTCTAGGAAATGCCTCCAGGTTAACAGAGCCCATCGAACTGCAAAAGCTTCTTTTTCCCAGATGGCCCATCTTCTCTCGGTTTCAGTTAGTTTACGGGAAGTATATGCACACGGTTGCAGAGTCCCCATCTCATTTATTTGTAGTAACACTGCGCCGGCTGCTACGTCACTTGCATCGGTCTGGATTACAAAAGGAGTGTCCATGTCCAGGTGCTTGAGTACTGGTTCAGCAGCAAACAGTCGTTTCAGTTTTTCAAAAGCAGCTTGGCACTCCATGGACTGCTCCAGTGATTTACTAGGCTTTGGTTTCACCTCCCCTTTGGTTTTTAGGAGATTTGTGATAGGCATTGCGATCTTTGCAAAAGCAGGAATAAATTGGTGGTAAAAGTTGGCAAACCCCAAGAAACTTTGAAGTTGTTTCCTGGTATGGGGAGGGGCCCATTCCAAGGCAGCACGAACCTTCCCCAGATCCATTTCTATGCCGTCATGTGATATGCGATAGCCTAAATAGTCAATTTTTTCCTGGTAGAATTCACACTTGGACAACTTTGCGTACAGTTGAGCAGCTCGAAGTTTTTCCAGGACTGATCACACTAGTTTCACGTGTTCATCACGAGTCTCCGTGTAGATAAGAATATCGTCAAGATAAACTAACACCCCTTTGTATAAATGTTCCAGCAACGCCTGATTTATCATTTGCATGAATACTGCAGGCGCCTCCTGTAGGCCAAATGGAAGAATATTGAATTGGAAACAACCCATCGGACAGTTAAAAACAGTTTTCCATTCATCTCCTTCCTTAATTCGAACTCGGTAGTATGCTTCTCTCAGGTCGAGTTTTGTAAAAGTTTTCCCTTTGGCCAGGTGGGCCAACGTCCTTCATCAGGGGGAGGGGGTACACGTTCTCCATCGAAATAGTGTTGATGTTTCTATAGTCAATGCACAAGCGTAAAGAGCCATCTTTCTTCTCATGGAACAATAGTGGAGCCACCACTCGGGGCCTAGCAGGTTGGATGAAACCACGTTCCAAATTTTTATCAATAAATGACCGCAGCTCTTCTAGTTCCCATGGTGTCATCGAGTACAGTTTCGGTTTTGGGAGTTTCACTCCTGGCAAAAGTTCAATACTACAATCTGTCGAGCAATGGTGGGGGCGGGGAGCTCGCCCTAGGCCTTCTCACTGAACACCTCCTTTAAGTCCCAGTATTCCTCTGGAATTTTCTCCTCCCCCCTCAGATTCTCGGTGCCAGTGGAAGCCAGCTCTGTGGGATTCTTGGGTTTCAGTTGAGATTGCCCCTCCCCTTCTGGGGGTTGGTCAGTACTTATGCACAATGATCCCCTCCTCCAATCAACGTGGAGGTTCCATTTCCGGAGCCAGGGCAAACCCAGTATTAGGAGGCGCTCCATCCCTGGAGCCACAATAAAACACAAAGTTACATATAGTTCTGTTTTGTAACACCTCCATCATCATCCCTACTGGTTCCATTACGAAGTGTGCAGAGCCGCCCCCGGCTACCAATCCATCCAGTTGGCAAAAAGCTATGGGCGTTTTTAAAGTCTTTAGCCTTAAGCCCATTTTCTCTATTATCTCCGAGCTGATTACGCACCTTGTGCACCCAAAGTCTAACAAAGCCAACATTTCCCCTTTGGCTCCTGATGTGGGTACCCTTAATCTCACTGGAATGGTCATAGGGCCCTTGTTTGGACTTACCAGTGAGTCGTCTTCTGATTAGGATTCACTCTCTTCAGAAGAGGTTGGAGTTCCCAGCTCCTCTCCTTTCGGAGGGGCGACCTCTACAACCTCCTCCGCTTTAAGCGCCGTTTCACGAGGCTTTGCTGGAGGTTTCTCAGATTTTCTTCCTTCTCCTGGCGCCCCCTTTGGCTCCAGCTTGGCATGGCAGTCCACAGCCCGGTGACCTTCCTTCCCACATTGGAAGCATGCAGTAGTCTTGGGTTTTGCCGCCGTTCCTCCCTTTTGAGGTTTTAAGGCTTCTTGACAGCTGGTGGGGGAGGACTTCCTCAAACCAAAGTCCCCCCGGCATCTGTTTCGGGTCACATCAATTTCCACCTCTGCTGCCAGCATGTACTACTGCTGCAACTCACTGGGATCTCTTCTGGCAACACAGCTTTGATAAACATCTTCATTCAAGCCATCTTTAAAAGCTTCTATCAGGGCTCCCTGGGACCAACCTCGAATATGGCACGCCAGCTCTCTAAATTCCTGGGTGTAATCGGCCACTGAACTCCGCCCCTGATTTATGGTTTTCATCCTAATTCTAGCCTTGTGCTCAGCTAGAGGATCTTCAAACCTGGCATGCAGTGCTGTCATGAATAGGTCATAATTCAACAGTTGGGGGGCATTATCATTATGCAAAATCACCATCCACTTTGCAGCAGTTCCCTCTAGAGCCCTGGTCACACATCTAAATTTGGCTGCTTCCGAGGAAAAATCCTGCCCATATTCCTCCATATGGCTCCAGACTTGTGCTAGGAAGAATCCTAACTCTTGGGGATCTCCTCCATATTTTACTTCCAGCAGAGGCACCTTTGGAGTTCTACGCCTTCTGGCAATTACTCCCCCTGCCAGGGCCCCCTGGGCTGCTGCTGCCTGTTGTGCCGGCCCAGGTTGATTTATGGGGGTGGCTGCTCTGGTTCTTCTGCCTGGGGCTACCTCCCCCTCTTCCCCCTCATACCTTTGATCAGTCTGAGTTTCTCCGACAGCTTCATTTAGAAGGTTCATGGCTTGTGTTACTAAGAAATTCCTTCTTTCCTTCTCTTGCCATGGCTCTTCTCTTCGACGCCGACAAGTAGTGGTCACTCCTGGAGGAGGCTTTTCCTCAGGATCCTTCCAGCTGACTCCCAGGGACCATTTGGGCTTTGCAGCTGGGTTTTCGCCAAGACTTAGTTCTGCTAAGAAGTCGGCCTCCCCTGTTGCCTCTAGCAACAGGGAGTCTGGTCTTCCAGTCGCTCCCAGGTCTTCTTGGTCACTGGCTGGATTAGACATTGTTTTCAAACCCCCTCAAAAGAAAGTTTGTTAATTCTCCGGCTGGGCCGGTAAGGGAGATTCAGAATAATGTCAGCTGGTGCTCCATTCAAAATCCAGGAAAGAAATACTTAGACTCCATTAGTTAGAGAAAAGATATCTTTTACTAGAAATCAAGTGGTAGCAACAAAAGAATTCTGAATCTGAGAAAACGAGCACGTAAATCATATATACAAAGTGATGGCAACGTTTCCACCCCCAATAGTTCAATTGTCTCATCCAATTAAAAGTTGCATATAGCATCATGTAGGCATCTTCAGGTGGTGATGAGGCCTCTGTCCGTTGACCTTGACATATTTTGATAAAGAGTTGCAGCTGCGCATACATAGGATAGAAGCCTAAGCAAGAATCTCTCCCCCCCAACTTATACAGTTCTGTTTTGTAACACCTCCAGCTCGCTTCCCATAACTATGGCCCTCTTCCTCTCCCCCTTACTTATGACAGCTGAAAGATGCAAAGCAAAGGAAGAAAATCTTGAAGGCTGACATTTCCAGCTTAATCATCTTACTTTGCACACATTGTCTTACATTTAAATATCATAAATCTGTGTGTTTTTTTTTTCTTGTCTTTACAGCAAGATTTGAAGCCATCTGTATTGCTGATTGGTTGTCTTCATAAACAACAATAGAATCTGTTACATCAATTCCCATATCAATTAATAGTTGCTTATAACAAACTAAATCTGTACATAATAAAGACAAACATGAAAATTCAGCCTCCATTGTTGATAAACTTAAATGTTTCTTCCATCCAATCAATACCTTTCCTAATAATACTACAGTATCTGATGTAGATTTATGTGTATTTACATCTGTAGCAAAACTTGCATCAGCATATGCAATTAGACTTAGTTCATTCTTAGACTCCAAATACAATGCATAATGCATTGTTTGCTTCAGATATCTTAACACACACTTAGCAGCTTGCCAGTGCCTTTCAGTTTTCTCAGCATTAAACCTTGCTAACTGGTTAACACTGTATGTTATATCTGGCCTTGACCAATTACTGAGATAAGATAAACTACCAATCAAGGACTGATATATGTTCTTATCAAAAACAAGACTTTGAACATCACTGTTGCTAAATTCCTGGCTCTTCGATGTTTTAGCCGGTTTACAAAGTTCCATTTTAAAACTTTTTAATAATTGGTTAATTCTATCTGAATGTGAGATTTTGTATCCTCCCCTAGTTCTATCTATCTTTAAACCAAGATATTGTTTAATTTCTCCTAACTGTTTTATCTTAAATTTCCTCTCTAACAGTGACATTATTTTAGTAGTTTCTTGTTCAGTTTTGGTAATTAATGCTGTGTCATCAGTGAACAATAGCAACAATGAAATTATACCATCACTTTCCTTTTTGAACAAACATGGATCAGCCATGCCAGCTACAAAACCTATCATAATTAATTCCTGAACTATACACTGGTTCCACTCATATCATGACATTCCTAACAGTGCTGATTCAAAATGTGTTGCACCTGCTAGAAAAGCCAATCCAATTCTAGGCTACATTAAAAGAGGGATTGTATTATGAACATGCGAAGCGTTAGTACTGCTTTACATTGCTTTCATAAGATCGTACTAAGAATGCCAGTTTTGGTTACTATGATATAAAAAAAATGTTGAGACTGTACAAAGAATGCAGAGAAGAGCAACAAAAATGATTAGGAATTTGGAGGCTAAAGCATACAATGAATGGTTTCGGGAATTGGGAGAGTGTGGTCTAGTCTAATGAAGAGAAGCACTAGAGGTAAGTTTTCCAGTACTTGAGGAGCTGTCAGAGAGAAGAGGAGTTAGATCTATTCTCCAAAGCAGCTGAGGGCAGGACCAGAAGCAATGATGGAAATTTAATCAAAGAGAGAAGCTACCTAGAACTAAGGAGAAATTTTATAACAGTGAGAACAATTAAGTCGAATGGCTTGCTTTCAGAAGTTGTGGGTGCTCCATCACTGGAGGGTTTAAAGAAAAGATAGATCAGCCATTTGTCCAGAAGGGAATAGGGTCTTCTGATTGAGCAGGGGGTTGGACTAGAATGCCTCCAAAGTCCCTTCCAACTCTTGTTGTTCTGTTATTCTTTTATATATAGAGTGAAGCTGGACTCGGGCCTCCAGTTCTGTCCCAACACCGGGTTCCAGGGCTGCAAATAAGTTGAAAAATTCTAGGATTTTAAACAGAATAGAATAGAATAAAATCCTTTATTGGCCCAGTGTGATTAGACACACAAGGAATTTGTCTCCTGTGCATAAACTCATAGTGTTCTTATAAACAGCATAGATCATAAATCATAGTTACAATCATTAATCATAAGTTACAAACAAGTGATAGATCATAAGAAACCAATAGGAGAAGACAGTAGGAAAGATGAGAAGATGAGAAAAGAGACAGTGCTTGGGAATTAAGTGTTCAGCAGAATGATGGCACGGGGAAAACAAATCTATGTCTGGTTGTTTTGGCATGCAATGCTCTTTAACAGCGTCCTGAGGGAAGAAGTAGAAATAGATGCAAAGGGTGCATAACAAGGAAATGTTTAACAAATGGATCAAATTTCTAGTACTCACCTTTTTCCACAGCCTCCTTCTACCTTTACGTTAAAATAACTAGTTTTTCTACTTTCCAATTCCTCTTGTGGTTAAATGATCAGATGTCCAAAAACCAATGATTAAAAAAGCCAAACAAATTATATTCTTATGGCTTTATCATTTAGATAAATCTAAACAGATGTGATAAAGCTTTTTTTAAAAATCAGTGTGATACTCTTATTGAAAGGGTGTATAGTTACATTAACTTCTGTTTATCTCACACATAGAAGATTTTACTATCTAAAATTAAAACACCAGGAAGAGTTACCTAAAACTGATCACGTGGGAATATGTTGCTCATCTTGTCCGGATTAAAAGCTGTATAGAGAATCCCAGTGATGTAGGCTAGATGGGGAAATATCCCAGAAGATGATGGTGACGAGTCACTTCTACTCCTTCCAAGAAGACTAAATTATGTAATTATGAAGTCATCAAAATATGAGCTGTTTTATGAAGAAGTATTGAAACTATAGCTCAAGCTTAAGTTAAAACTAAAACCTAGAATATGAGTCAGGCAGGTTGAATCTTACGGTTGCCTTGAGTGAGCACTTCAGTGCCTACCTCAAATATGAGTGACACAAATTAAGACGCTTAACAAAGTCATGTTGGGGAGCCAGCACAATGTTGATAAGTGAGCAACCATACATGGATGAGACAAGAGAAGCTGGAATTAATGGGTTAATTATATTTAATTATCTCACAACAATAAACCTAATGAGAGACATTTTATGATATGTATGAGGGAACTATGGGTAGAGAGAAGGCCTGCATCCACATTAACTGAGACATATTTACCACACTTCAATGTAGTGAAGAAGACGCTGCTCTCACTCCTTGAAATAGACCAACTACACATTACATCCCAGACTCAAAGACCTGGAAGAACAATTGGATGTGTACAACACCTCAGGCTAGAATGTTACTGCCATCCCCTTCATTACAGAACATGACAGCTGATGTGAGGCATAAGATCATGGAACCACAGCCAATCCTTGAGACTGATGACCAAGGTTCAGTAGAGAAGTACCATCAGATAGTACACTAGAAGATAGCAATAGCACTTAGACTGATATACTGTTTTACAGTGCTTTACAGCCCTCTCTACAGAGTTACAGAGGCAGCATATTTCTCCCACAGTCTGGTCCTCATTTTACCCACCTCGTAAGGATGAAAGGCTGAGTCAACCTTTAGCCGGTGAGATTCGAACTGCTAATTTGTTGGCAGCCAGCAGTCAGCAGAAGTAGCCTGCAATATTGCATTCTAACCACTGCGCCACCACAGATGCCATAGGGCCCTCATGACAATCCCTATTATTATCACCATAACTCAAACCAATGAACTGATATGCATTATAGCTGCTGTAATCTGGAGATATTTGGTTACATGATCAGTAAGCAGTTACATGATCAGTAATAGCAGTATATACTGGAAAATGAGGTTGGAAGCTAAGATCTGGAGAGAAAGCCAGCTGTCTGTCAGTGAGAGAGACAGAGACAGAAACGGAGAGAGAGAGTCAGCTGGTAGAATTATAGAAAGGTATGGAGATTAAGGATAAGACAGCTACTGAAAAAACACAATGACTTGAAACCGTAAAGCAGGGATAGGCTGGGAGTTAAAGTCCACAGGTCTTAACGCTATCAAGTTTGAAGACCCCTGCCCTAGAGATTGCTAAAGAAAGGCTAACAACACTGGCTACCAGGCTAAGGAGGTAGATTAGAGAAGCAGAGGCCATGAAAATAAATATTCACATAACACCAGTGCAAAGTGGCTGCAGGACCAGAGAGCAAGCCATAGAAATCTCCCTGAATAGGAATCAGTCACCATCACTTGATGAGTTTAAGATTTGAAAAGTTAAAGGTTGGTTTGAGGTACCTCATATGGTTCTATGGATGAGATGAAAGCAATGTTACAATATGACATAAATATGATTGTAGGGCATGTTCACTTCAAATGTAAAGATGAGCCTTAAATGTGCACAAAATACATCTAATAATTAATTTTGACATAAGGATTAATGCTAAAATGCGAATGTTAATGTTAAAGAACTAACAATGTTTTTGTGAAACATCAAGCTTCCATGACTACACAAATTTAAAATTACTTGCCTGGAAAGACATTACCTTTTCTAACTTTTAAAACCTCTTTCACCCCTTTGGAAATTCCATAATCACCAAAGTGTGTCTTAAGTGTTAATTGGTAATGAGTCAACGAGAAAGACTTAACAGATTCTTTGGGAATTCAGTTATGATGCAAGAGATTGTGTTAGCCAACTTTTTGTCTGTTCATATCAACCAAGTGTTAATGCCAGTGAATAAATGCTGTGCCCTGTGCAGATTGTTTTTCTGTTGCATCTTCCTGCTTGTTTAACAGTTTCTTTACAAAGGCAGGGGATTTCTAAAACAGCTTATAACGTGCAAGACCAGCCTTGTCATTCGGGAGAGTGAGTTACCCATTTAGGCAGCAGATACTATGAGTTCAGACAAGAAGTATTGAGAATCAGAGATTTATATGCCACACGACTGCTCTTGCAATCCAGTAGTCTGTTTTCAATGTTGAGATAGTGTTGCCAGTGTCAAACTATGATTTAATTTCCAGTTTGATTGGCTTCTACATGTGGACTGCTGCCAGGGATATCAAAGCAGCCAGCTCTAGTAACAGCTCTTGTTTCCATTGAGGGTATTCTCAAGTGCAAAATGCCTTTCCTCGAGGATAGGTTCTCAAATTCCCCATTCCTCTGGAATGATATGGTAAATGCTTTCTAGGATGATAACCATAATAGAAATAATTGAAACTCAAGGGATTTTTTTCTTCCAGAATTTCTTCTTAAGGAGTTTCTGTGGGATGACTAAATGCTTCCTAACGTATATTTTAAGCAAGCGGTGCATAAAGTATTATTGATCTGTTTTTAACTGTATTCAATTTTTTTCATTGCTGGAAGATAAAGAGTGATTAATTATTAATTCCATGGGTGGTTTTTCTTGATAGTGTTCTCCTACAGTACATCTAATATTTGTATTTTAAATATGCAAGTCTACAACCAGTAAGGAGAGATTTCTCTAAAATTCACAATATAAATTAGGCAGTCCCTGATTTATGATCGGTCACTTAGCGACCATTTCAAAATTATGATGGACCTCCCTAAGCGTACTTATGAAGTGGACTTGTGCTGATTACCCTCGCAGCTACATGATGACACTTGACATCCAACTGAGCACCCAAAGTTTTTACCCATTTCTGGCCATTTGCAGTGTTCCACAGTCATGTGATCATACTTAATGATGGCTTTGTCAAAAACTGGCATTTACTTTTGATTTTCATCAAAACTGGCCCATAGTAAATCATTGGCTCACTTAATGACCACCACAAAAAAAGGTTGTAAAATCAGATGGTCATGTGGACAATTTGATTTACAACCATCATGAATTATGACTGTGATGACCAGGCTTCATTGCAGCTGTAACTCAAGGACTACCTGTAACATTTTTCATGCTTGATATTTATAAAGTGGCACAATAACAAATCAGACTGTGAACCAAATAGATTTAGCAAAGTTAATCCTCTCCTTTTCTGCACAGAATAAGTATCTGTGCAGACAACCTATTTTGGTGTTTGTTTTTTCTCTCTGGCAACCAATAGCTTTAAGATATGTTGTATAATACTTGTTCTGAAAGCTACTGGGAAGCCAGGTAATACACAAATTGGAAATGACTGTTCCCTGCTGGAAAAAAACTCTTGATGAGTTTCTTTTTATTAGAGCAGTGGGATAAAGAATAAACTGGAAGCATTATGTGAGCTGCTGTGACTGAGATCAATTTCAAAGGATAAATGGACATAACTGACTTGTAAAGGTATGATCAGAAAATAAGGCAACATTGGAGAAACACAGCTATATATATTTCATATTACTGGTGTTGAAAATTATGTTGACTAATTTTTAGTTTGCACCTAGTACACTCCCAATTAGTCTCTATATTCAGATAAAAGTAAGCATATACTGTACATCAGCTAGTTCAGCAACCAAAAAAACAACATTTCCTAGCCATGCAGTCCAAATAAGTCTTTGTCCCTACTATTTCCAGCTTAAGCACTCCAACTATAAGCAAGATATCTTACTTGCAGGTTCTATCAATGTCAGACTGAACTTGACTATAAAACTTGTCAACTTCATTTTCTGTATAAGGGGGTGAAGCACAGATTTGCCCAACTTCCAAATTAAAGGGATGTCCACCTGTAATCTAAACGATATTATTCAAGCATAGCCTGTGTTGTACCTAGGTCTGTCATTCCTATGTATTTTCTGACTATGAAAGCAATACTATTCCTCCTTGTTATTTGTGTGATCTGTAGCATGAGTACAATAGTAGATGATGTAATCTGAGAGTAAATGAACAAATAATAGACAGTCAATTTCAATTTGCTGATGTCAAAAGTCAATGTATAAGTGATTCATTTCATCTTCCCAATGTTTATGTTGCTACTGTCTAGATTTCTAATGTTATCTTGGAAGCTGTGGGTTTTCCTTGTGTGTGTGTCTGTGTGTAACATCAAGAACTAGATACCACAAAGACTTACTATATCATTGATCATCTGCCTCTAGCATCTTCTTATTCACTGCTGCCCAATATATATACCTGCTTGCTTTGGCTGGGCAGCTTTATGCTGTGGTGTGAGCCTGCTGGGGGTTTATACTTTTGGCATACACTTCTGTTATTCTTAGCTAGCCTTCCCCACAAACACCTCCCATATGAGCTGGGGGGAATAGAATTTAATAATTCTAACCCCAGAAATTAAAACTACAACTGCTTACCTATTTTCTTCATCTCAGCAGTATAATTAAGACAAGGGGAGTCATTTTCTTGCTGCTTTGGAAATTGGAAATTCTTATCTGATCTACAGTAGAAATCCCAGAGATTTATCAGAAGATTACATGACCCTTATATCTATTACTTCTTACAGGAGATGTTTTTCATGCAGTACATATAGATAAGAGGTTTATCGCTTTCCCAAGCAATTATGGATTAAAAAGTCACCTCGCACAGTCAAACACTAGTTATAGCACGTATATTTCTGCCTCATTTATTATCTGTCCTGTTCTCCTGGCTTCCAAAGAAACAGCAGGCCAAAGTCCAAGATCCAGCAGGAAACCCAGTCATCACTGTGGAACCCATTGCTGTCCTTTGTACATTGGAAAAGAATTGATCCACAGTCTTAGGACAATTGACACAAAAATCCTGCTGCTAGCAGTTCTTACTTCATTATCAAGGGATGACAAATAAAGTTTTATGTGGATGATTAGAACTATCTATATCGTGAGAGTGGAAAAGTCAGATTCAATGTTTTGCATTGAACTGTGGTTTATTTTGATAATAGAAAAGAAGGCACAGTGATCCATTTCACACACAGTCCCTAAGTTCAAATTTTAAAAAAGTCCATCATATGAATCTCACAGTCTCTGAGATATGTGGGCTCTGAATAAATTTTAAGGCAAGAAACTACATTTTGAATCCCCTTTGATATATTGATTTTACATATTAATTACTTCCTGGATGTATTAGCATAAAGCAGCATTTTGCACTTGAGAAACATAGCACCACATGGAATAATCAAGCCTAGAAACGGCAAAATACATCTAAAATCTGACAAAAGGGCCAGTCTATAGTGATTTTTATCACTATAACAAAGTGATATGATATGATGTGCCTATGTATGCATTTGAGCACAATATACGTTCTCCTTGAGACTGATTGGGATGAGTGCATATTTGTTGCCACTACTTGTTTCTGCTTTCCTCTTGAATTGCATCTGTGGTACTGGGAAACACAGCACAAACTGATATGTCCTCTCCAGATCACATGACCAGAGGGGAAGAAGGGTAAGGGCACAGAACAGTTAGTCACACATTGAGCCTCTGCTGTTGCCTGGATTCAGCCTATTTTTGAACTTTATCTTTGTTCTGGATTGGTTCAATTGTATTTAAAATACTTACTCTTCATTGGCCGTGATTCCGGCGGGAAAAGCCTTGCCTTGTCATTGGCTGGGTGAAGCGCAGGAAGCCTTTAAAAGAGAGGCTGCCTGCGCTCGCTGTCCGTGTCCGTTCTGAAATAAAAAGAAAGAGCTGAAATCACTAAGAGTACGTGCCTCGTTATTGCCGCCGCTAAAACACTGGCGACGAAGGTGGGATCGAGACAGCACTTTTAGCAAGTACGATAGCGGCGGAGATCGAACGGCACCATGTCTGGAAACAACACCCCGCCTGAGAAATTCAACCCGGCAAAGGAGGAATGGCAGACCTACGTGGACCGATTCCTCATGTTCCTGGAGAGCAGCGACCTGAACGGCGTCTCCGATCATCGGAAGAGAGCGGTTTTCCTGACCCATTGCGGCCAAGCTGTATTCCGAATGGCGAAAGCGCTTGCATCTCCGATCGACGTAAAAACCTTAACCTGGCCCGAACTGGAAAAGATCCTACGAGACCACTACGCTCCTACAGTCTCTTGCCTAATTAAGCACCATGAGTTTTACCTCCGGAATCAGAAGGAAGGTGAATCCATAGCCGACTTCGTGGCAATCTTAAGAGACATCGGGGGTGAGTGCGAATTCTCGGATTTCAACGAAGCCCTAAGAGACCGGATCGTTCTAGGGCTGAGAGATCCAATACTACAGAGCAGACTGTTAAATCGCCCGAAGATAACAGTCAAGGAGGCTATAGAAGAAGCCACCGCAGCCGAAGCCACCCAGAAATCAGCAGCGAGAATGAAAAAAATTAACCAAGCTGCAAACCACAATACCAGAGAAATACCAAAACCAGAGGGAGAACGAGAGAAGACCACGACACACCATGAGGATCTGGAGACTGAGACCAGTAGTGAAGAAGACAATGTATGCCACCTGAAGACAGGTAGAGGGAGAAAAGAGCGGGCAAACAGAAAATTTGACTTTGAATGCAACCGCTGCGGGGGAAATCACCCCAGATCTGAGTGTCGTTTCATCGATGCGATCTGCAGAAAATGCGAGAGAAAAGGGCACATCGCGAAGGTATGCAGAGCCAGATCCAATTATAGCCCGAGGCGAAGAGGAAGCCCTCCACCAAGAGAGAGAGAAAGAACGAAAGAAAAAAAAAACGAGTAGCCGTTGGAGCCAAGAAGGAAGACAGGGAAGATACAAAGAATCAACTTACCACAAAGAAGAAACACACTAAACAGTCATAATTGGACACTCAAATACAAAGAATGTAAGAAAAGTCCACATTCTAGTAAAAATTGAAGGACAAGACTGTAAAATGGAAGTGGACTCGGGGTCATTTCTCTCAATGGTATCGTGGGACACTATCAAAGACTTAATTCCAGACATCCAACAGGAAGAGCTTGAAGTACAAAACTTAACCCTAAAAGACTATCAAGGTAATAAAATCCCTGTTGTGGGCGTTGGACATTTTCAGGTAACTTTCAAAAATCGCACCAAAATTTTACCCCTCACAATTGTTGACTGGAACAGACCAAGTCTTTTAGGATTGGAATAGTTCAACCCGCTCGGAATTGGGATGACCGGTATCAACCACGTCGCAGATGCAGACTGGGAAGCAGACCTCATTCAAGAATTCCAGGACATATTCAGCGGCGAACTAGGCAAGTACCGGGGTAACCCGATATCTTTTAACATAGACCCTAAGGTAGCCCCAATTAGACTAAAGGCAAGGCGCGTCCCTTTCGCCTTAAAACCTAAAATAGAGGAACAACTAGACAAATTAACTAAGCAAGGAATCCTCGAACCAGTGGACCATGCCAGGTGGGAGACCCCCATAGTTACCCCTATCAAAGCGGATGGGTCGATTCGTATCTGTGGGGACTATAAGGCAACCCTTAATCATGCGTTGCAACAAAGTGCATATCCCGTTCCAGTTGTGCAACACTTGTTACATTCTATCAAAGGCGGAAAGATTTTCGCTAAACTCGATTTGGCTCAGGCATATCAACAACTACCTGTAGACGAAAAAACAGCGGAAGCCCAAACGATTGTCACACACAAGGGCACATTTAAATGTAACCGCCTCCAATTCGGCGTGAGCGTGGCTCCAGGCATTTTTCAGAGCTTAATGGAACGTCTCCTTCAGGGAATACCGGGAGTCATTCCATACTTTGATGATGTCCTGATCGCAGCTAAAGACAAAGCACAACTGCGAGACCGACTAAGAAAAGTGCTCACCAAATTCGCTGAAACAGGTCTCAAAGTTAAAAAAGAAAAATGCACACTAATAACTGAGAAAATCGAATTTCTGGGATAGCTAATTGATGGCAATGGCATCCACCCGACAGAAGGAAAAATCCGTGCAATCAAAGACGCCCCCATTCCGACTAACAAAGGAGATCTACAAGCTTTTCTGGGATTAATAAACTTTTACCATGTTTTTCTGCCGCAGAAAGCAACAATGGCGGAACCCTTACATAGACTCCTGGACAAAGACACGGTTTGGAAGTGGGGCAGTCGGGAAGAAACAGCTTTTAACAAAATTAAAGACCTCATTACTTCAGCAAAGGTACTCATACAGTACAATGAGACTTTACCATTGATATTAACTTGTGATGCATCACCTTTTGGAATCGGAGCCGTTCTAAGCTATCTTTTACCAAATGGCAGAGAAGCCCCGATTGCGTTTTATTCAAAGACATTGTCTAAAACCCAACGGAATTACAGTCAAATAGACAAGGAAGCACTAGCCATTGTATCAGGTATTAAAAGGTTCCATGAGTACCTCTATGGCCGACTGTTTTCTGTAATTACCGACCATAAACCTTTACTAGGAATTCTGGCTGGAAACAAAGCGACGCCTAACATTTTATCACCCAGAATGACAAGATGGTCAGAATTCCTCGCTGCATACAACTATACATTAGCCTACCGCCCCGGTCCATCCATCATGCATGCCGATGCTCTGAGTCGTTGCCCATTGCCGGACAGTGACCCTGACCCGAACCCCAGCACATCCACACTACTAATTGAAACACTGACCGATCTCCCGATGACAGCAGCAGACATCGCTCACGAAACCGCCAACAATCATCTACTGCACAAAGTGAGTGGGTGGATTACAAAGGGATGGCCAGAAACTGAACTACAAGACTTGTATAAACCCTTTAAACAAAGACAAACGGAACTTTCCGTACTAAAAGGTTGTGTACTTTGGGGGGACCGGGTAGTTATTCCACTAAGGCTGAGGGATCCAATTCTGCGATTATTGCATGAAGGTCACCCTGGGGTTGTTAAAATGAAAAGTTTGGCTAGAAGCTATGTTTGGTGGCCGGGGTTGGACAAGGACGTTGTTGAGTGGGTTGCGGGTTGCCAGCCATGCCAGATATCCCGACTTTCACCCCCGAAAGCACCGGTCACTGAGTGGGAGCTACCCAGGGGCCCATGGTCTAGAGTCCATATAGATTTTGCGGGTCCGACAAAAGGTTATACATTTTTAATTCTGGTAGACGCTTACTCCAACTGGCTAGAAGTAAGCCTAATGCAATCTACGTCTTCGGAAGCTGTCATTCGACAACTCAGAAAATGGTTTGCCACACACGGATTGCCAGACATCCTAGTCTCAGACAACGGCCCTCAATTCACTGCTACAGAATTTGAGGGCTATTTAGCTAGCTCGGGCATACGCCATGCCCTAACCGCGCCGGCACACCCGGCAGCGAATGGACGAGCCGAACGCATGGTTCGGTTCACCAAAGAAACACTCCACAAGTTAGGCCACGGCCCTATACAAGCACGCATCGACAAATTACTATTTATACAACATACCACACCTAGCAGCACTACAAACAAAACCCCAGCTGAACTACTTATGGGGAGGAAATTACGCTCCCCTTTGGATAGGTTACACCCTACATACTCCACAGACAAACCAATAGATTCTTCCAGCAAGCTCCGAACATTTCAAATTGGAGACTTAGTCTATGCAAAAAACTTGGTTGGACATCCATTATGGGTACCAGCTACCATCACACAAATCACCGGGCCACGATCATACCGACTTACCAATTCTGATAATAAAAGCTGGAAGCGGCATATCGATCAACTTAGATCCCGCACGCTTACAAGACCTTGCGACCCCCTTGGGGGGGAAGGGGATCAACCACCACACAATCAAGAAACAACAGACCTACACCCAACCAACAATCAACAAGCAGCAGACACTCAAACAAACAATGACACCCTAACTTCCACACACACACCCTCAACACTAGCCCCGGTCGATTTGCGCAGCTACGTACCTGAGCCAGGGGAACTTCCAGACGAAACAGCAGACACGGCCGACGATAATCCAAGCCAGAGAGGGAGCGGCCTAGCCATCTCAACCAGTCGAGCTAGGCCCGCTAGGAGTGACTTGGCTGGCTCGACCTTCCAGAAGTTTCCCAGGTCAGAGGCAGGAGGACCAACAGGTCCACCCGCTCCGACAGTCAGCAACGAAATGACTGAGCCGCGCAGGTCCAGTCGGATCCGCAGGGGCCCCGCCTATCTACGTGATTACGTAACATAGGCGGAGCCCCTGATTGGTCGGACTGGACCAAGAGGGGAGGGGTGTTCTGGATTGGTTCAATTGTATTTAAAATACTTACTCTTCATTGGCCGTGATTCCGGCGGGAAAAGCTTTGCCTTGTCATTGGCTGGGTGAAGCGCAGGAAGCCTTTAAAAGAGAGGCTGCCTGCGCTCGCTGTCCGTGTCCGTTCTGAAATAAAAAGAAAGAGCTGAAATCACTAAGAGTACGTGCCTCGTTATTGCCGCCGCTAAAACAATCTTACTTTTGATAATTTATCCTGCAAAATGACATTTTCCCCATTCTATTCAGTTTTTTAAAAAGTGTATTGATGATGAATAGATAAAGAAGAATCTGAAGCTTTTTTACTTAGTACCTTTTCAACTGTCTCCTGAACTGGAGGCAATGATAAATGAGAAGAGTTAGAGTGTCCCCTATCATCCTAAAAAACAATTAAAATGTCTTAAAAAATAGAATACTCACCAACAGCTGGAAAAATCCCTAGTTGTTTTCCAGTTGACAACTGAAACAAGTTCTCCTTGTTTACCACCTGTTTCCTTTCTGATGGCAGAGATACCTGAATGGGCTCATTTGAAAGCAACCTGACTATTTCAGTTTCAGCCATTGAAAAATATCCTGGAAAAAAAAGCAAAAGGGAGCTATCCTGTATCCTTCCATCCTGTTGTCAAGAAAACTACTTGGATAAATCCATTAAATCACTAAGGATCAAGCTGAACTTGAAATAATTTTTATAGAAGCATCAGAGAGGTGAGATCCATTTTGGAATTGGACAATAAGGTGCTTCGGATTACTTCCTCATAAGTGTGGTATGCTGTATGTGTCTGTGTAGATGAATTTGTGCTGATGATAGTGCTTTTCTGTTTATAACTGTGAGCTTTAAAAGTTAAGAAAAAAAATCAATTTACAGCTTAAGTAATTTAACTGTTTTCTGAAACATGCTTTTCATAAATAACTAACTGTATAACGATATAATTCAGTCTTTTAGTTTTATCTGAATTGGTTTTATTTTAGCTGAATTCTAATCAATTTATCAGAGGGTTTGGGTTCTTTAGTTCTATATATACGTGTCATGTATGTATCAGGCTAGTACACAGTAGTTTTTAAATAATAATTCTAGCTTCTTGAATTCCCTTTAATTTGGCTGGGATGACATCTTGTGGTAAATTAACTTAACTGGAACTTTCATCCTGTTAGACCTAGATGAATAAGTTTCTCTCATATAACAGAAACACATTATTTCCACAAGAGTGCATGTCTTTCAGTCTTCTGTCAGTAACTGAGATTATACCAAATTTACAGTTTTACTATGAAAAATAATAGTGCTTAATGTCAGCAATGAAGACGTGGTATTCTGACACCCTCTTTGTAGCAGAATTATTATCTCCTGCATAAATTGTGGAACTTGCAAAAGTGTAGGAACTTCTCTGGAACAGCCTCAAGAAGCATCATACTTACTGTTCACGAGACGAGGCTTTCTTTAGTCTACATGAAATAGGCTCTAGAAAGGATCTGCTTATGAAGATCCTTTGGAGAACATTAAAGAGAAGATTATGTGTTACCACAGAATGCTTTGCTAATGAGCACTTCTTAAGAGGGGAAAGTGCTGAAAGACGATGACTATTCAAAACATTCATACTTCTCACTTGAGGACCATTGTGAATCTTGTTGGATTTGGTGATAGTTTATTTCATATCAGTAAGTCTGGGCTGTGATCCTGTAAAGGCATAAATCTCATCAATGTTTTGGAAAAATACCATAATGTTTATGATGACATGCCTGTCCTTTGCCACATAAAGCTTATCTATGGGCTTGGGCAAAGGTGACTGCATCTTCTATCTATGGGACACACTGCTCTGTGCTTTTGAGGAGAATAGCATTGTACTGTAGAGTTGTCTTTGACTGTATAATTTAGGGTTAAAACCCTAAAATAAAACAACATTCATCATTAGAAGAGGTAGAGAAGATTGAGCAAAGATGTTATGAAGTAATGCAGGGGTGTCAAACTTGATTTAATTGAGGGCCACATCAGGGTTGTATTTGACCTCAGGGAGCTGGGGGCACCATGGCTATGGCCAGTTTGACATCACTTGTTTCAGGGTACCTATGGTGGCCTGAGCTGCTGAGTTCTGTTTTCAGCTGTTATGGCATCCTGCAACCTTTTGCCAGTGAAAACAGAGCTCAGGCAGACCTCCCAAGCTCTGTTTTTGCTGGCAGAAGCACCACGGGCTGGTCCTTTGCTGTTTCTAGGGCGGCCCTGAGGGCCAGATCTAAGCACCCTACCGGCCAGATCTGGCCCCCAGGCCTTAATACCCCTGAAGTAATGCTTGGTGTTGGAGAAGAAAGGAATTTAGTGTTTGAAGTCTATAACTATCTTTTGATTAGAGAAAGGTTAACAATGTGGTTTAAGTACCAAACCCAGGAAATTTTATGGTAACTGCAAAATATTTCTGTTTTATCTAATGTACCATTTCCCTATTGCCACAGTTCTCCATCTTTGTGTACACCACAAGGCCATAGAGAATTGACCCCTTGATTCTATTGTCTGACATAACAAGCAGCCTCATGCTATTGCACAAGCAGGTGCTCTTCTCATGTTCTTGTATGGGCTCTGTTTTAAAGGAGGTGTTGTTTTTTTTTTTAGCTATACCCAACTGGCTTTCATTACTTCTGCCAATCTTTGGGGAAAGGTGGACATACTATATTACCAGCCCATGCTATAGGTAGCAGCTTCTCATCATATTTGTCTTTGAAGAAAATGTTATGGTCCAAATACTGCCTCTGCAAAAAAAAAAAAAAAGCTGAAAAAACAATGATGCACCTAGTTAACCGTCGTTATGATCACACAGACTGACTACAAATATCAGCCTGACAAAGTAGCAACAATGGTGCTTTGGAATATCTGCAACGAATACCATTTGTCTCTGCAAGCAAGAACATGATGAAAGGAAATGTTCTGTAGATGTTTGTGATGCCTGGGTGCCATATTGAGAATTTAGGACTACATTGTTATAAAATAACAAACAATGTGTTTTTCAAGTTTAGCGTCCACAACATCATTTTCAGAGAATCAGAATGTGTCTATATAGTCTATATAGAAACAAATAACAATTCTCTTTCATTACAAAGAAGATGATGTGGAATTACTTCAAGGGAAGCCTGGAGAATATGTAATTTAAGGCCTGCAATAAGGAAATCTTTCAAGGACAAAGAAAAAGTGGCCACATGATTTTCCTTTGTGGTCTCTTGTCTAACAATTCCAATGCTGTAACCAGAAGAGCCTTCTGTATGTGTTGTATGGATGGCAAGACACATAGAAGATTCTTGTGTCTCTCCTTGACAGCTACTGGAAGCAACAATTGGCGCTCCTGGCTGAGACATTGAGAGGACACAACGCACTTCAGTGAGGTTTCCTGTTAATGGCATTGGGAACTCAGCAAGATACAAAGTGAGAAATAACAAAAGGAGAATATCATAAACCCAGATACAGGATTTTTTTTAGAATTACACTGCTAGTGTGAAAGTACACACTCATTCAATTGTACGTGAATTTTTAAATATCTTGTAATCATAATTGTAATTGAGACTAAGCTTGCTGCATCCAATGCAACAAAGAATTCCAGGTGTTTCAAAAACTTGTTTACAACTTGCTGACTTTTTAGTTGACCTGCCCCAAAAGTATTACTCTATTGCTACTTATAGATTTTTGCATAATGGATTACCTTCTCAGTTACCTACATGTACCAAGATTTGTGAGTGAATCTGTTTTTTGAACTGCCCTTTAGAGGGCACTAGAAACTTACAACTGATTTAAAAAATAGCCTGTTTTTTAAAACAACATTTAGGACAATTTCTATATCTTGTCAGGTTATATCATAAATTCACAAAAATAAAATCATAGCTTGAACTATTTGACTTTATCTTTCATTTTTAATAATACAAAAAATGGCCAAATCTCCAATAGAAACCTGGTTCTGCATTTTTTACTGTCATATATGAAAGCAATTATATAATGAAATATAAAATCTCACAGTGTCAAGCTGACTGGAAGTGTTTACATCTTTTTCCCTTGTAATCATCTTAATAACTGCAATAATGAGTTTGTACATATTCACCTGTGTTTATTTACAGATATCTTTTTTAAAAATTATCTTTCACCTATCAGTTGCCAAAGAGATTTGGGTGACACATATATCTGTTTTCCACCATAATTTTATTCGTAACAACTTTTTGAGTTATATTTCATGGAGAAAAACCTACTATTTTGACTGTATACTTTGAAAGAAAAACTGTAATTATATCTGGCAGCAGGGTAATCTTACTAATGTTATCCCACAGTATTTCTCATGAAGATAGAATTTCAGCACCATGCTATCAAATCTATTTCTTTAATATTAATATTATATTTCTACTAATCTTATGATTTATTAGAGATGTTATTGAATTATGTGCCTCTGATAAATGTTAAGACATTAACAAAATGTTAAATCAGGTTTAAATATATGCTGCAAAGTCAAAATTGCATAATTTTGTGATTTTCTTAAATTTACAAAAATCAAAATACATCTAATTTCACTAGACTATTAAAATAAGCTGATGTAGACTTATTTATAGATATGTTGAGAGTAGAACTCTGTAATACCTGTTAAGGGTATGGAGACATTTTGGAGGCCTGGCAAGATGTCAAGATATGTTACCTAAATATCAGCCTCTCCTTTAGGAAGAAAAAAAGAGGTTAATAGCAAGAATATTTGCTTAATGGACTTGGGAAGCTCAAACAAAGATTCCTAACACAATTTCTTTCCCTTCTTTTTCAGTGATGGTAATAAACGATAATAGAAGTGACATTTAGATGAAGAAATTAGGAGTTGGCTGAAGCGAGTTGGCCATGGAGAGTTGTTGTAGACCCATTTCTACAGTATATTTTTAGGATGTGGATTTATTTCCTGAATCAATATCCCCCCAATAATTTTTCATGCATTAAAATTATCTTGCTAATGTAGTAACTTACAAGATTTCAAATCTGATATTCTGGGCTCCACTTCCAAAATCCACAATGAGCAGCATGTTTGAAAAGTAATTTATAAGATCTAGTGTTATTTCTAGAATTGTATGAATAATTTCTTCAATAGTGATACAGCATCCAAGCTAAGGCTTACTATAAGATGCTATAACTATTGTGGAACTGGCAGAAAGGTACAAATATTTTAGTCATAAAGAATAACTCTAAAATAAATTCTAAAATTCCTCTAGAAACTCAAATGTATCAATCATACAAAATTCCCCCTCATCACATGTTTAGCTGCAGTTTCATATACTTTTACTTTGTAGAAAATCCTGTAATGGTACTGAAGCTTGTTTTCAGTTATATATCTATAGAATTGTACTGTAAAATTGCAATCTTATATGTAGTTAGTTGCAACTATTTATTTGGATTCAGAGGATTTAGATAATCTGAAAATAAATCCATAGAACTGTATAATTAATGTAAAGGAATATTTCTTTGATGCTAAGATTATACAAATTTATCTATTCCCCATTCTCATTATTTTGAATATAATTATTAGATGATTAAAACATGTTTATATCTCTCACATTTATAGCACTATGATAAACCTTTGTTGTAATATTATGATTTCTAATTTGTAGAAGTAACATTTCTGCTTAGAGACACAAACTTTCTTATCTGCCAGTATGGAGTTTTTATTCCTTCTGTAACTCATAGCTGTTTGCACAGTGACAAATAAAAATGCTATTTACTATGTAAAAAAGATCTAATATAAATGTAGCAGCATGTTATTAGCTCGAAAAATTAACTGAAAACCAGATTCTGGTGTTTTGCAGGTTATTCTACATTTTGTCCTTTAACCCTGAACTTGAAATTGCAACCAGGCAGTTCCTGCTACTTTACATATTTCTTCCTTTTTAAAGTTAATCTGCCGAGATTCTTCACAAATATTCCTATAAAGCAGATGAACCTTCAAGCAATTAAACCTGAAATGCTAAAAAAAGAATTATTGTAAGATTGCTTATTTGCAAATGCTCATTTATATTTGTACAAGGACAGTGATCTAACCTTAGATGACAAACTCCAAAAACAGCCATTGTCTTCATATTCCTAATTGTTATAGTCAACTGCTATACCTAATTTTGACTTTGAAAAGGTCAGACAAGCATATAAATAAATGTTCTTGGTTAAAATATACTAAATATTTCAGTTAACATAGCTTTTGTCTGTAATGTCTATAATGAAAAAATTACATTCTATCGTACTGAAGAGTAAAATTAGTGTAGCGAATTAGCTTTGCTTTTCAAATGTTAATAAGCTTTCATTTCTCTCAATTTATGATTAGTGTCAGTTGAAACAAATACATTATTGATCTTGGTTCTTTTAGGGCAGGGCTGTTAAATTCCCGTCCCCCGAGCTGGATGTGTCACATGCTGGCCATGCCCATGCCCGGTTTAGCGAAAGGGGAAAAAGTCCTGGTATGTAATGTAACACCGCTGTGACGACATGAGTTTGACACCCCTGATTTAGGGGATCAGGTAGAAAAAAACAACCAGTAATTGAATCTCATTAATGGGATTGTCCAGAAATGTTCAGGTTCTCTGGTGGCTTCCATGTTATCTCTGTGTGGAACTGCTGTCACCTTTCTGAGAAATTATGGGGAAGTTGGGAGATGGTAAGGAACCTGGGAAGAAATGGTTCAAAATCTTCTGAGAATCTCTGTCTATCAATAAATGAGGATGGAAATTCTCCTTGCAAGATTTTACTCCTAATTCTAGCATTAAAGACGTCTTAGTGAACTCTTCATTGATTTTATTAACCCTAAAGAAGTTTGCAATTTGAGGGTTCTCCTGGATCTACAGCTCTTATGGAAGAGAGGTAGAACAGTTTATCTTTGTCCAGCTTTATCTGGTCTATCAGTATCTACCTTCTTTTAAATGGAAAGGTAAAGGTAAATGTTTCCCCTATCCAGTCCGCTCTGACTTTAGGGACCAGTGCTCATCTCTGTTTCTTAACAGAGGGAGCTAGTGTTGTCCAAAGACATTTATGTGGTCATGTGGCCAGCATGTCTATACGCCAAAGGGGCAAGGAATACTGTTACCTTTCCACCAAATTGGTATCTATTTACCTACTTGCATTTGAATGTTTTCGAGCTGCTAAGTGGGTAGAAGTTGGGACCAGAATGGGAGCTCACCCCATTGTGGGATGCTCGAGTCTTGTAACTGCTGAACCATTGCATCCTTTTAAAATGGAAGACCTTAGCAATTGTTCTCATACAACAAGCACAACAAAGAATGTTCTTTCTGCACCAACTCAGAAAGCTCAAACTGCACAAGGAGCTGCTGATAGAGTTCTACAGAGGAATTATTGAGTCTGTCATCTGCACCTCTATAACTGTCTGGTTTGGTTCTGCAATCCAACAAAACAGACACAGACTTCAGAGAGTAATTAGGACTGCAGAAAAAACAATTGCTACCAACCTGCCTTCAATCGAGGACCTGTATACTGCACAAGTCAAAAAGAGGACTGTGAAAATATTTACAGACCCCTCACATCCCGGACATAAACTGTTTCAACTCCTTCCCTCAAAACGACGCTATAGAGCACTGCACACCAAAACAACTAGACACAAGAACAGTTTTTTCCTGAATGCCATCACTCTGCTAAACAAATAATTCCCTTTGTCAAACCATTTACTAAGTCTGCATTACTATTAAGCCTTCCAACCTTCCTTTCACCCATCTCCTCCTACTTATGACTGTATGACTGTAACCTTGTTGCTTGTATCCTTGTTACTTGTATAATTTTATTGATTGTTTCCTAGTATGATTTTAATGCTTATTGTACCCTATGACTATCATTAAGTGTTGTACCTTATGATTCTTGACTCTTGACGAATGTATCTTTTCTTTTATGTATACTGAGAGCATATGCACCAAGACAAATTCCTTGTGTGTCCAATCACACTTGGCCAATAAAGAATTCTATTCTAAAAAAACACCCCATAATTCAGTTTGGATTTCAAAATTCTTGCAAAACATTCAAAATATTATCCCAAACACTCAAAATATTATTCTAGCAACAGCTGAAGGTTAATATTGTACATTAGATCCTATATAGCATGGGATCAGGTTACACTCAGGGCTGAGTTCTCGAGGTGGAATCTGCCCATTTAATTCAGTCTTTTCAGGGTGAAATGCTGTGGATTCTCTCATTTCCTCTCATTAGGAGTTTTAGGGCTAGAGATAGCTAAGAAATGACCATAAGGAAAATCGGCAAGAATTATTACAGAACCACATTCTTTCCAGGAAGTGATTGATATTTCTCTTAAACCAGAAAAGTAATGTCAAAGCTTTGTGCCATTATTTACTTCCTTCACTAGGAATATACAGATAATAGCAAGCACAGCCTAGTCATTGTAGCTTACTTTTTACAAGAGAAACTAAATCCAGTTGTTAAGTGAATCCAGCTTCCCCATTGACTTTGCTTGGCTGGGAGTGTCGCAAATGGCAATCAGATGGCCCTTGGATGCTCAAACCACTGTAAATACATGCTGGTAGCCATCAACCTGGATCAAGATCATGTGACCTGCAATGGTTGTAAATGCAAGTACCAGTCATAAGTCACTTTTTTCAGCACCATTGTAACTTTGAACAGTTGCTACAGAAATAGTTGTAAGTTGAGGACTATCTGTATCTATCTAGGGGAACTTTATGTGAGTCTTATAATATTGCCTTAAGAAATTGTTGTTCTTTCTTACTGTGTTGTATTAATTTATTCATGGATTGCTGCAAATATCACTAATTTAAATATGGGGACCTTATTTTTAACTCCAATTGTTTTGTTGCTTAATCCAGGCCATTATTTAACCCTAAGAGCTAATAGGGAATGTCTATTGCTGACCTGCACAACTCATAGAGTGGAAAACCCGCATTGATAAATTGAAAATCATACTGGACTTCAAAGGAATACCTGGTGTGCTGATCAGCTATTTGATGGCTAGCGGAGCCGAGGCAGTTTCCAGGATTCCAAGTAATAAATCCATTGCAAGCAAGACTCCAAGACAATTGAATTCCTCAAAGATTACTTTTATTGGAAATATCATATTGGCACATATTTGGTGAAAACTGACACTGAAAACTCCTGTGGTTTTCACCATATTTGTTCTGACCTAGCCTTCCCAGAAGCAAGAAACAGACTCCCCACAAAGAAAACCCCCTCTAATTACAAATTGGAAATTAATTGCATTCACCAACAGAAAGTCCAGGCAGGAGTCCTGCAAGAAGTTAACTGAAGCAATAGTCCTTATCAGCTCATGATAAATGCAAGGCTGTGAGCTCCCAGATAGAAGGCTGCAAATTAAGTCAGAGAAATAGACAAACCTCAGTTCTGGCAAGATAGTCTTTGTCGCAGGAAACACACAAGGAGCAAACTTTCTGGAATTGAGAATAGTTGTCTGCTACAACCAAACTACTCCCTTTTCCTCCTATTTATTCCCCAGCCAGAGAGGGGCCAATCAGTGTCCATGCTTGTTTTGCTTCCTGAGCCAGCTCATTGTCCTCTGTTGTTCACCTTTCCTATCTGCTCTGCGCATACACATATCTGGAACAGGCCCCAGCTGTTCCTCCTCCTCACTGATCTCTGATTCCAAAGGCAGCTGACTCTCTGGCTGGGAAATGCCAGATGGCCCTGTCTCTATCTCTGTGTCTGATGCTGAGCATCCATCAGAGCCTTCCCCAGGCTCCAGAACTGGCCCACATTCTTCCCCAACCTCCTCCTCCTCTGAGTCTGGTGGGCGACAACAATATTAAAAGTAAAAGATTTTCCATTTTCTCAAAACAATCAGTCACATAGTCCAATCACTGTGCTGTCCGACAACTAGGTGACATCATTCCTCCTTCCGTTCAGGTGTGAGAATGTCCTTGGTTCCCAAGAGAAAGTATTTTGTTTTGGCTACATCCCTCTTATATCAAATTCCACCCTCCCTAACCCACAGCTCCAGTGTGGCAACACTGAAGTGGACAAAATGGCTTCAGTCAGGCCAGCTTCAGGGTTGAAAGCAGTGCTGACATTGATAGGGGCTATGAGGTACTGAAGCATTAGAGATACCCATCATCCTCTCTACCCCAAAGTCTTTCGGGTTGGTGGGAGTGAATGTATTGTCAGGCATGAAAGATCAGGACCACACATGAAGTTCCAATTAAATGGATTTATTACTAATCATGCCTATGCCTATGCCCAAAATTTTACTCAGCCAACAGTTTTGGCATTAGATAAACATCAATGAAATTCTAAAGGGTTTGGACTTAATATGCTTGTGTCTACATAGAGATTCTAGGCTGGTTTTTCTTTGATTCCATCCCAAGGTTCTGCCACTCCTTCCCCTACATATATTGAACTTTTTAAAAATGCCTGTGTGCCACATAAGGCTTATTGATGGGCCATGTGTGGCATAGGTCTGGTCTATCATCAGCCAATAGTCTAACACAATATGCCTACTATTTAATATAAACAATGATTTCATATATAATGCTATCCCTAATTACATTTAAATCAAAAGCTAGCTATCCTTACACAAATAACTTCTTTAGTCTTATTATGGAATTTTTTCTCCCTGAAAATGAAGTTAGCTCCATTCCTCTTAATATTTCATAAGTCCCTCAAGGCCTGGCTATACCATAGGAGGAGGGGGGCAGGCTATGTCTCAGGAGGGTGGAGAGATCTTGGAATGCTTCCCTTATTGTGGTTAACATTGTCCTCTCTTGTTCTTTCTATGCTTTTATATTTAATGTGTTTTAATTACATATTATACACTACCCAAAGTCACTTTTTGTGAGATGGTCAGCCATACAAATTTAATAAATAAATAAATAAATCGTTTATTTATAGATACACACACACACACACACACACACACACACACACACATATATTTGTTTTCTGAGGTTTCGCGGGTATTTGTATGTGGATCTTTGGTTCTTCGGGTTTTCTCCCACGTAGAATTGGAACTTTCTAGGCGATGTTTCGATGAAGTCTCATTCATCATCTTCAGGCTTGTGTCTTCGGCCTTGTGCTTCTCAGAGTAATGTGAGCTTGCAGCTGCTTCTTCCTTTAACTGCTAGTGGGGGTGTGACTTGATTGGATGGGGGTTTGGCTGTGTTCTGATTGGTTGGGGGGTTGGCTGTGTTCTGATTGGCTGGGGGTGTGTTCTGTTCTGGTGGGGGTTTGGTTGCTGGGGGATTTGAGCTGGTGAGCTGTGATCCTGTTGTTTGGCTTCGCGTTCGTGGTCGTGCCACATCTTCATGGTGGGTGTCAGTTTGCTTCATGTATGGGTTGGGGGGGTTTGAAGCAGGTAGTGATGCAGCTGCGGTGCGGCTTCTGGTCCGTGGTTGTGTCTCATCTTCTGTGTGAGTGTGAGTCTGAAGCCTGAAGATGATGAATGAGACTTCATCGAAATGTCGCCTAGAAACTTCCAATTCTACGCGGGAGAAAACCCGAAGAACCAAAGATATATATATATATATATATAGTTTATTTATAAATACCTGAATATATAAATACCTAAAAAGTAACTTTAAAAAAATAGCTAACCAACTGTAGGAAGCTAACATATATTAACAGTAAAAATATTTGCAACAAGTGCCTATAGTCTAGAAAATCACATTTCCCTGGCTTAACTTAGATAATGAATAATTCTGAGTTTAGGGTACAGTGTTCCCCTGCCTCTTAATGAGATTTAAATAAAGGTAGTTCTCAATTTATGACCACAATTGAGCCCCAAATTTATGTTGTTAGGCAAGACACTTGTTAAGTGAGTTTTGCCCCATTTTATGATCTTTCTTGCCACATTTGTTTAGCGAATCACTGCAGTTGTTAAATTAGTCACATGGTTGTAAAAGTGAATCTGGCTTTCCCCATTGACTTTGCTTATCAGAAGGTCGCAAAAGGGGATCACATGATTCCCCGGGACACTGCAACAGTCGTAAATGCGAGTCAGTTGTCAAGCGTCCGAATGCAAATCACTTGAAGATGGGGATGCCACAATGGTCATAAGTGTGAACAATGGTCATAAATCACCATTTTCCAGTGCCGTTGCAACTTCGAACGCTCACTAAATGAACTGTTGTAAGTCGAGGACTAACTGTATCTACAAAGGAATGAAAACTGTCACATAGAGAAAGTGGTATCAAAAAGCTACATTTTACTGTGGTAAAATTACTGGTTCCTATGAAAATGACTCCCAATGGGTAGGTTCAGAGGACACCAATCATTATACTTAAATTTTTATCTGTCAACAATTACAGTTAGTGCAAGTGCCATGTGATGATGGAAACGGCCAAGAGTTTTGTTTAAAACAATCTATTACAGGAAGTCTTTGACAATTTGTTTAGTACTGCTCGAAGTTACGATGGCACTGAAAGAAGTGACCATTTTTCATACACCTGTTACAGCATCTTCGCAGTCATCTGATCAAAACTTAGAAGCTTGGCAACTACCTCATTTATGACAGCTGCAATGTCCTGAGGTCATGTGATCACCTTCTGACAAACAGAGATAATGGGAAAGCCAGCTTCACTTAACAACTATGTTACTAACTTAACTGCAGCGATCCACTTAGCAATTGTGGCAAGAAAAGTTATAAAATAGGGCAAAAAAAAAATCACTTAACAATTGTCTTGCTTGGCAACAGAAATGTGGGTTCAATTGTGGTCGTAAGTTGAGGATTACCTATATTCCTAGGTATATTAGGTTCTGGGCACCAGAGTTTTAAGATTCTTTCTTATTCTACCAGAGGCTTGTTTCTTAGGCAATATTGGGATCAGTGTGTGTGTATGCCTATGTGTGTATGTTTGAGATAGAGAGAGACAGACAGGCAGACAGAGAATGTGTAGTAATAGATTTTACACCAGATGAACAATAGAAAATGACTATGTCCACCCACTCTCCAATCTCAAGTGGAGAGTATAATAAAGAACAAGAACAAATGAAAGACTGAAGTTGTATGCATGCCACTAGGTTAGTTTCAATAAAGCTGGTGCTAGGAAACAAGAAAAGTGAGTTTTAGCACAGTGCTTATCTGCTGTTCAATCTTGAGCTACAGGTTTTGAGCTTACACAAGCGATTGATATTAATATCTAGAAATTTTAATATAGAATAAACAAATACTGGGTTGATTTCACATCATATTTCTGAAGTATTTAGATATTTAAAAGAAATTAACTTCCCTTGCTTTCTAAAAGTTAGTTGCAATACTACTTTCAATATATAACAGTGGCTATATTCCAAGTCAAATAACAAGAGTTTTATTTAACTGTGATGCCAAAAACATCACAGTTAAATAAAACTAAATGTGATTGTAATTCAAGTTGTGATTAGTTCCAGATGAAATGAAAATCCAGTCTTGATACACTTAGCGATACTATAAATATTTGGCATGATCCAATCCTGGGTCATGTTGATTTCAAAGAGTCTTACTACCAGATAGGTGTGTTTAGAATTGCATATTAATGTAACAAAACTATGTGCTAAGAATAGTTTCTGACTCTGCATGATGCAGAACAAATTATTCTGTTTTTTGGATTTTAAAAATTAAGTCATAGAAGGTTTCTTTCTTGGCAATGACTTTGATTATCTTTCTGTTTCCATAGAAAGGCATGCTATGCGCTTAAAAATGATAGTTTATTGAAACTATGCCCAAGTGAGACTAGCATTCCCCCAAATGGGAAGATGTCCAATTTTCTTTGGAAGGTTAAAAAGAGTAAAGACGATGTAACTTTTATCATCCAGTTTTAATTTTTCAGATAGTGAGCAAGCAGACACATAGGCTGGTATTGCTAACCCCAAGTCAACCTTCCTAGATACTAAAAAGAAGTAGTCCACTTTCAAGTGTTATCTGGGATTCACCATCCCTCACCGAAGTAAAATTTAAAAGTACACAATCTACTTCTGCAACCAATACCCTTATTTGGGAAAAGTTAAAACCATAAATATCAGCAAAATCAAACTATTAGATGAGAAATATTTGAAAATGTTTCAATGGATGCAGATCACTGCAAATGAAGTTTCAGTGTAATCTGTACAAAGCCAAAAATTCAATTTTCATTACCTTGGATATTATGTCAGGTAACCAATACTTGATGTGAGATTTTTGGGAAGGATTAGGAGGCATGAACATGCTTCTTCCCTTCTGGTTCCAGCCAGTTTTTACTTCACTCAATTCTTTCCACCCTTACCCTTCTCAATTTGAACTTCCTTAATTGCTTTCAGAAAGAAGAAAAAAGCAGATGCTTCCATGATTCAATTAAGAAGGGAAAAAATTGTTCAGGCAATGTGTGGGTTATCTTAGAGCACTCACTATTGTTGAAACTTGCCAACCTGTCTTCTCAGTGGGACCTATAAGCTCCATTTTATTTTATTTAGAAAATTTAGATTGCCGCCTATTTGCACACGGCAGCTCAAGGCAGCTTACAGGAATATAAAAACATCATATATAAAAAACAAAACTAATAAAAGAAAATAATCAAATAATCAAATAATAGCTCCCCCACCCCAAACGACAACACATCACACCAGCCATTTAATGGGTTCCATCCTGCTCTGGGTTCCCCAGGCTTGCTGGCAGAACCAGGTCTTTAACGCCTTTCAAAAGAGTGTTAGAGTGAGGCCCATTCTAATCTCTGGGGCAGGGGTGGGATTCTACTGGTTCGGATGGGTTCTATAGAACCAGTTGTTATGATTCTATGCAGTTTGGAGAACCGGCAAATCATGCCCATGGCTGGCCCTGCCCCTCTCCACCCACCTGTCCCCTCCCCGTCCAGTCAGTCTTTATCACGCATGTGTGACATTGCTGACTGCATTTTCCCCCACCCAGTCACTCTTTAAGGTATTTTTTTCCTTCCCGATGATCAGCTGTGCTAGGACCCCCCTCGCTGTCTTACTGCTTTGCCCAGGAGGCTTCCCTGAGGCCCAGGAGGCAAAAAGGGGCACGCGGGGGAGGAGTGATGCAAAAAAGCCACACCCATCCCAGTCACATGGCCACGCCCACCTGACCATGCCCACATAACTAGTTGTTAAAAAAATTGAATCCCACCCCTTCTCTGGGGGAATGATGTTCCAGAGGGAGGGAGCCTCCATGGAGAAGGCCCTTCTTCTGGGTCCCACCAGGTGTATCTCTAGGGCATGGGACCCGCAACATTCCTTGCCTCTCCGCTCTAGTGGGTCGGGTAGATGTGACAGGCAAGAGACGGTCCCTCAGATAATTTTGCACTGGATTCTGCAGATCAGACCTTCTTTCCGTCCATCATGCCTTGGTTTGGTAGCAAAAGGCAAGTGATTGTCCCCTCTGTGGAACAGCAAGACCCACAGTGTCAGATGAAGTGGTGACAGAATGACAGCTTCCATAGCATATGCAGGTAGGTTTGTGTGGACAGCCTAGAATAGAACAGATGGTCAGACTTCACCCCTTAGAATCTCTCAGCCAACCTGCAGCTGAACCCTTTGAGCGAAACATTCTGGCTTCAAGAAGATGGTTAAGATATTTCTGCAGAGAAAAACCTAGAAAAAACTATTCAGCTGCTTATGAGTGAGTGAGAGAAAGAGGAGAAGGAGGCACTCCAACTTTTATTCCATCCTAAGCCATCTAATTCTCCATGTAGGAGTAGAACCTCCCCCCTCCCCCCTTGATATAAAATGAAATATATTGCATGGGAGTCTTCTTGGAATGTAATTTACTGAGATGCCTACATTTTTCAAGCAAGGCTCTTCTTAATAAATTGGCAGCATAACCTTGCTTTTATACCTGAAACAGTTTGCAGGTCAGATAAGCTGCAGATGGGTAGATGCTTAACCCTTTCCTATAGCTAGTATATATAGGCTGCAAAAATACTAAATGGCAGCAAAGAGCTATATAAAACTCCGTGTGGATTTGTGCCATTCAGATACAGTAGTTCCACTCTATTTGTCCATTAGCTCTTCCCTATAAATATCCTCCTTGGCTTGATTTTAGCCTGTGATTTCCCCTCCCCCCTCCATTACTGGAATAGCAAGTTCTCTTTCACAGTAAAGAAGCTTTTAATTTTTTTTAGGACCACCATAAACAGAAGTACCATTGTTGGAAATACTACATCTGCTTGTTAAACATACACACTAACACATTTAGTGTTAATTTGGGTCAGCTTTGTGGAATACAGATGACAGTTTTGAATATCACAAGAATTGGTTTGAAGTAATTGCATAAAAGAACCCTTTTCCTTCAGTTTTAATTTCATGTTATATGAAGCTGACACAGCTTCTAAAGACATTAACTTGCAATTAGCAAAATTTCTTTCAAACTAGCAGTATTTATCTGAATAGATCAGTAATAAAAATAACATAATCCTACCCTGCTTTTTCATCGTATTGTCTGCAACAAAAACTCTAAAAAGGATGGTACGTGTTTAATCAGTCCTGCTATTAAGTAATGGCGTGTGATAATGACATATGTTTGGAACATTTCAACATATAGTGAAAATGTAATCAACAGATATAATGAAATGTATTCGATCAGCAAATAAAAATATTAAAATTATCCTCCATTATTATTGATAATTTTAGAGAGAATATAAAATGGAAATAATTGCCATGAAAAATCATATTTCCTAATACATTTCACTTTATTTACCTTAATGAAGAAACATACATATTAGTCATGATATTGTATAACATGGTGGTGGGGTCAGGCCTAAAAGAAAATTAGTTATATCTATGTCCTCTTGAAAAAGATGGAAAATATTACTTTGAAATTACACAGAAATCAGTAGGATTTAGGAGCATTGCTTCTTTTAGATTTGGACATTTAACTTAACCCAAGCTAGTTAAATTAACGTAAAATGTGCCAGTACTTAAATGTAATTATACACCTTTATTTTGAAGTAAACATCTTCAAATTCAGTAGTCTTACTTCTGATTGTGTTAGGATTTTATCCATATATTTAGAATTAAGATAATTGGAAATAATCCTAATATATGTATATCTAGAACCGGACACCTATGATGTTTTTAAATTATACTTATTAATTTCACTGTTAAGATTTTTAAGAAATGGGTGAAAATTCAGCTCATATTATATGGAAAAGAGATGAATATAACATTGATAACATGTTTTCTGTGTTAACAAATAAAGTTGGTAAATTAAGAAAAAGAGTTTCTCATTTTTGCATATAAATCTGATTCTGAAACATAAAATTAATTCTTCTATCATTTCCAGTTTAAATTAAAATTGTGCTCATATGCAGTAACATTATAATATGAAACCTATTGTTCATTTATAATCTTAATTTTAAGTGTCAAAATGCACTCATGTTTAGTCGAAAGAACATGCTAAAGATAACACCTTCTCTATATAATATAAGTGATTTTATCCACCGTAATCTAAATAAGATACATTTTCTGACACCGTCCCCATCAAGTTCTGGTTTATTGATATGAAGTTCTGGTTTATTGATATGAAGAATTATTTACTCTTCATCAAAGTTTACATTCATTGACAAAGAATATACAGTGGAAATAACTTGTATACTATAAAATCTTAATTGAACACATAGGAAAACACATATAACTTTATTTTTCAGCCTTGAGATTACTAAGCAATTACAATAATTACTTTTTAAACTGTTATCTAAGTGTAAAATTATATAGTTACATTGCTGCCTGTTGGGTTTCAGGTTTGTAGTTATATAGCTTCAATAGAAAAATCCCAAACAATTTCTGTTTTTCTAGAACTGGGCTGAAAAGAGAAACCAGGGTAGGAACGGCTAAGAACTCTCCAACCAGTGAAGTAAAAATGAATCTGGAGGTTTAGCTTGACCAGTCAGTCTATCATAAATCTCTTTTATTTGGATACTCTTGAAAGAAAGGATTTGCCTGAAAGATCTTAAATCTTAAAATCCTTTACCAGTTTTTAATATATAGGAATCTAAGGAATACACTACATTTATAAATATTATGAATTCACAGCAAAATATGAGAATGCATCTTCTAAAGCACGGAATGCTAGCCAGTGGGCATTGTTAGATCAAGGGGGGCATTTGGGACTCGTCATGCATTATATTCTAATTTCGGCAATGATGCTATAGCTAGCTGAAAAAGATTACTGTTGCTGCAGCAATACAAGATTTTCAGAATATTTAAATATTTTAATTAAATATCAAACATTTTAATTGATAAAATGAAACTATTACACAAAGATTCCAATCTGGATGTCAACCATGGAAGCTATGATATATCCTGAATGTTTTAGATTTGAACAACACATTGAGTTTCAAAGAGTTATAAAGAGTTATTAGATGAACAAGGGAAACTAAAATCTAAACAGGAATTAATGTTACAAGGAATACAAGTAGATTGGTGGCCGTATATGCAGTAAAATCTAGATACAAAAAAGATATAGAACAATATGGGATAAATTCGTACCAACAGGAATTGGATAAAATCTTACAGGGACCAGATAGAAAAATGATTACTTAAATGTACAATTATTTGTTAAGATATTTCCAGGATGGAAATCGTAAAAGAAACAATGATAATGTGGGCAAAAAACTTTGGATATAACATAAATTTGGAAGATTGGGAAAACCTATGGAAAATAAATTATAAATTAACTCTGTCTGCAACTTACAAGGAGAATTTATACAAAATGTTTTATTGCTGGCACTTACCGTCAGCAAGACTCGCAAAAATATTTCCTAATAACTCGGCAAGCTATTGGAAATGTAGATATGAGCAGGGCACTTATTATCATATGTGGTGGTCCTCCTCAAAAGCAAAAAAGTATTGGAGGAAAATTAATAATTGGCTTGAAGAAATCACTGAAGTTAAAATTGAATGGAAACGAAACATTTTAATTGAAATGATTTAATCTTTAAAACACAAATTTAACACAACATTCTGTTCTTCTCACTGTGTAGCTTTGGGACAATCACTGTTTCTCAACCTCAGAACTTATAAATTGATCCAAATACCTTAGGGTGGTGTTCTGATACAACAACTGAGTGTAAAATTATTCAAATAAGCGCATAAGCGTACCAAATAAGTGCATAAGCGCACCATGTCTACTGTCCCTGTCCTGTTGTTTCTTTTATTTTTTTATTTTTGTTATATGAATCCAAGTATTCATAACTATGTTTTTACTTATACCTATTATCTTGTAAGCAATTGACAAAAATATAATAAAATAAAAAAAATAAAAAAATAAATAAATTACAATTGATGTATACATGCTAAGTGGTAGAAGTTAGAAAAGGTCCTATAGTTTGTCTACATTTTTTCTCATACATACATACATCATCATCGCTGATGATGTAAAGCTATTCAACATCACAGAAAATACCGCTACCCTTCAAAAAGACCTTGACTACGTATCAGAATGGTCAAACAAATGGCAACTTCAAATCTCAACAAATAAATGCTCTGTCCTACATATTGGCAAAAAAAATCAGAAAATAAAATACAGACTGAATAGTCAAGACCTTGTTGATGACCCAAACTCTGTAAAGGATCTTGGAGTACTCATCTCAAATGTCCTAAGTGCTAGAGCCCACTGTAACTACATAGCCAAAAAGGTGCTAAGAGTTGTTAACCTAATCTTACGTAGCTTTTTCTCTGGTAATATTACACTAATAACTAGAGCATAAAAAACATTTGCTAGACCAATACTCGAATACAGCTCATCAGTATGGAACCCACATTACGTATCTGATATTAACACAGTTGAGAAAATCCAGAAATATTTTACAAGAAGAGTTCTTCACTCCTCTACTCGTTGCAGAATATCTTATGCCACCAGACTCGAAATTCTAGATCTAGAAAACCTTGAACTACACCGCCTTCGGTCCGATCTAAGTATAGTATATAAAATCATACATTGCAATGTCCTATCTGTCAATGAATACTTCAGCTTCAACCATAACAACACAAGAGCAAACAATAGATACAAACTCAAGGTTAATCGCACCAAACTTGATTGCAGGAAATATGACTTCAGCAACAGAGTGGTCAATGTCTGGAATACTCTACCTGACTCTGTGGTTTCTTCCCCAAATCCCAAGAACTTTAACCTTAGATTGTCTACTATTCACCTCACCCCTTTCCTAGGATGTCTTTAGGGGGTGTGCATAAGCGCACCAACGTGTCTACTGTCCCTGTCCTTTTGTTTCTTTTATATTTTATTTTTCTTATATGTATCCATGTATTTATAACTATGTTATACTTATACCTATTATCTCGTAAGCAATTGACAAATAAATAAATTAAAAAAAATAAATAAATCTACCAATGAATAATTATCAGCCATATAAATCTCTCTTAGTATTCATGGTTCTTTAGTTGATTTGTTAAGCACAATGAAGAGGGTAAATCTCAGAGGTAGAATCTATCATGCCAATGTTAAAATTAAAGATAATTAAATTTGTGCTCTCTCATTTACATATTGAACATATTTTCAATATCAGTGCCTAGTATATTAAAACATCTGTTTGCAGGTCATGTTGTAGTACATAATTGCTTGAGATTATTTACAGGGACTCTTAATTTAGTTGTCAAAAATATTTGCCTGGTGCCAAGATATTAAAGCAACTTCCTATTTCCTTTATATAAATGAGTATTGAGATACAGAGAACACATAATTTCACCCACATGCTATTCCTACTTTTCAGATGCTATTAAATAAGCCTACTAGTAAGACAAAATAGCATTTCTTGTCTCTTTCAGCCTACACAAAAGCATAGAACACAAAAGCACTCTTAATCTATTTCATACAAAAAGTGAATTAAGCTTGCAATCCAAAACAGTAATAAGCAACTTCTTATTGTATATTCTTTTCCTCACTTAAAGACAAATCCCTCTAGTCTAGATGTTATCAAAGGCATTCTAGAATGGGAGGGGGGAGGCAGATGGTAAGTGTAATTGTGAACTAAAGCCCCTCTCCCTTTCTATGTGCATTGACATTGTGTATAAAAGGGTGGGACTTTGGTCTGTAGCTTCCTTAGTTCCCCATTCTGAACATGCCTGAATGTTGTGGTAAGAATCAGGAAGAATCTACTAATAAATATATATGTATATCTATATTATTAAACAATATTAAGAGCAGATCAATACACACTTAGATAATATTTCAGAAGAAATGTTTTGGAGCTGGGATGACCCCAGCAATCTTCTACTGTTTGTTAAAAATTGTCATTTTATAGGCAAGCTTAAAAACCAGCCAAAGAAGTAATGCTATTGATTTAAGAGTCTTGTTAAAGACATACTGCTTTGATGATTTGATTCATTAAAGCAGCAACATCTGTTTTCAGGTTTACAAAGAAGCTTGAAAAAAATGGAAAATTTTAATGAGCCCTGGGGTGTGCTAAGCTTACACACATGGAAAGTCCAGAGCACTTAATTCAAAACAGTTCTGAAGCATGCACTATCCACTTTATGGAAAACTTTAGATGTTTATAAGAAATCCTTTGTAAATGATGAAAGTGAAGATGGAATATGATATATTGAAAACATATATTTGGATTTCTATTTTACTGATAAATCAAAGACTGTTCATGTGTCTTAAAGTCTTAAGAAATATCAACTAACATTAACAAGAATTGCATTTCTGATATGGATTTGTAGTTTGATGTGTGTTGATAATACAGCTTCCAATTTATTTAAAAAAATGCAAAAGTGCATGCAAATAGAAATGCTTATAAACCATATTTGAAAAACAACTGCTAGTATCAGATGTTACAGCATCAATATCAGATATAAGCCCATTTCATTAGAATGTCAAAACAGGCTTCATGTTATACCACAATTGTACATATTTGAATGCAACATAACACAAGTGCAAAAGGGTGGAGTTTGCATTACATTACAATACAGCTTTTTTCATCTGACCTACATCCCATAGATAGCCCTGCATATAATTGCTAGAATTCATGAACTAGGTTGCATTCATATTACAACGAAGGCCTCTGCATGATCTATCAGCTCTTCAGAAGCTACGATTGAGATTTTTTATGGCCAGCAGAAGATGCTATTCACTGCCAATAGTTTTACTTATGCAACTCTCATCATTTGATGTTATTTTCAGAGGTGATAGAAGCAATCCTATAGTTCTAATTCAACTGGTGATCTTTGTTAATGTTAGCTGAGGAACTAAAAATACCTTTCCTAATCCTAATGTCACTAATCCTTGAAATTTAGTCAAGTATATGAATCCAGTTCTTCTTTTATCCATCATTTCAATGTTTCATATGTCCAAATTTGATGTACAAAAGAGGAAGGAAAATATTTTCATGGTAAAAAACTATTTACTGCACTTATTTCTGGAACAAACAAGGTACCATTTGGCTATTCTTTATGAGATCTGTTCCTATTGCTCCTAAGCTGCAGTCTGAGCAAAAGTGCAATGACCTTCAGACCTCCAAATATTCCATTTATGTTTTTCAAACTGGATTTTTCCCCCAAAGTAGTTTCATGTCCTTACATGACTTTTCCAACTTAGCTGTTAGAGCCATTTGTATGAATGGTAATTTACTTTCATTGAAGAAAGATAGCTTTTAAGGATTCAATGAACAAGTGTCACTCACATCGTGTTCATAGCTGACAAGTCTCCATAATTGAACAAACATCTTCACAAAATTCTATTATAGACTATCTACTTGGAAGAATCCTCTACTCCTCTACTCATTATAGAATATCTTATGCCACCAGACTTGAAATTCTAGACCTAGAAAACCTTGAATTCGGTCTAAGTATGGTATATAAAATCATACATTGCAATGACTTACCTGTCAGTGAATACTTCAGCTTCAACCATAACACAAGAGCGCACAATAGATACAAACTCAAGGTTAACCGCACTTGATTGCAGGAAATACGACTTCAGCAACAGAATGGTCAATGTCTAGAATACTCTACTTGACTTTGTGGTTTATTCCCCAAACCCCAAAATCTTTAACCTTAGACTGTCTACTATTGACCTCACCTCTTTCCTAAGAGGTCTGTAGGGGGACGTGCATAAGTGCACCAACGTGTCTACTGTCCCTGTCCTATTGTTTCTTTTATTTTTCTTATATATACCCATTTCATATATTCATAACTATGTATATACTTATATCTATTATCTTGTGATTGACAAATCAAATCAATCAATCAATCAATCATGTGTTAAATTCATCACACAGCCATGCTTGTGTGGGGAGTTAAGTATCATGGAAGATCTTCTAACCTTTTTAATCTCAAAATTAAAAGTTCAGCTTACAACATAAGACAAGCTCAATCATGAAAAGATCATTCAGATTCTCTTATCTCAACAAATGGGGCTCATTTGAAGAGTAACAATTTAAAATATGGTGTGAGAATTAGTGTTTTTCTTTTTCTGCTCTGCATTATCATCACCGCTAAATTAATTGTGACTAAATATCTCATTTTTTTCTGGAGGTTTTGGTACAGGCAGCTCTTTATATTCGGAACTGGCTTTATTGCAGATGATAAATCAGGATACATCAATTCTTCCATGCCGTAAGAATGGCAAACTGCATATAGCATGAATCTAACATGTCACACAGCAAATGTCAGTAGCCCAATTCTTGGTGTCACCCGTCTTACAATAAAATAAAGTTTATAGCATCTTCTAACAAGTTTCATTTCTGAAATCTATTTACTCATCACAAACACAGAAAAAGTACCAGGAGAATTTACACAATTTTCTGGCATAGCAATAGTATTAGGTAAGCAGAATGCTATTACAATCAATTTAATATTAATTTGAATAGAGAGATTATATAGTTGTTTATACTGTGAGTTCTGGCCCCATACCAATAAGGAACTGCTCTCCAGGAAGAGACTGGGCTCATGTTAGACATGTTCAAACATGATTCAACCTGCAATGTGCTGTCCTGTGGTAGTTATCATGCCTACTTTGTCTTGAAGTTATTTGTACTAAAGAACAGTAATAATAACCCGATTTTGCTCAACAACTGTTACAAATATGCCACTATAGTTAAAATACAGTACCATGCCATTAACTGAACAGAATAATAAAGATGGGATCACAAATAAATTAATCTTTTTAAAAAAATGAATTTATTTTGAAATTCAACATGGAAAAAGTCTGCTGAGAATATACTATACATTACAGTCCACATAACAAAATGCTTGTTGACCAGTAATTTCAAAGAGGCATCTGCTTGGCTAGTGTTGTTAATAGAATATTTTATTAGATTAATCCTTGGTTTGCATTAGAGGAGATTTAGTTCCTCTATCTTCATTCATTGCTGATTCTGTGCTTGCAATATAATTTGTAGATATCGTAGAAGATTTTCCAGGAATAAATCTGATCAATTCTAAATTTAAGTTAGAAAGGAAAAAATGCAAATATTAATATTTTTCATCTGCCCCATCAAAGGTTTTTCTTATCAAATAACTTATCATTGAAATCTATAATTGGCCAAAAATGTATTTCATACTTTGAAATTTTTTACTGTTACAGAGATAACCTATACAAGCATTTTAAATTTCTGCAATTTAAAAATGTATTTTTGCATAAATAGTGGTATTTTGATAAAAAGTACCATAGCAATTTATGGTAGTATGGTATTAGTTCTCCAGCTAAACCATATTTGAATTTTGAAGAAGGCAGAGAGGCCCTGATTTCCTACCTACCATCTTTGTTACTTGTTCATAGACACATTTGTAGAGTGGGATACAGATTTGGCTAATCAAATCAAGTGGAGAAATTACATGAAGTTCAAATGTACCTTATGGGTTTCATCAGGGCTTCCCAATGTTTCTCCTCATATTCAAATTAGAGAAAGAAAATAGTGCCAGAATTTTAAGCGAAGAATTTATAAATCTGATCTAAACTCTAAACAGATGCATAACACTATGGGAAGAAAAATCCGGTCTAGTTTCAAGCCGGAAGGAAGGCACTGGAAATAAAATGGAGGCCGACTGCAAGGAAAGGTTTATTTGATTTCCAGAAACTTTAGTGACAACAGCAATGTTTCCGGGGTGGCTGGATGAATGCATGGATATTTATAGGGTTCTGGGATTTTGTGATTGAGATGCTCCAGGGGGTTATGCAATGTAGTGAGCCTTGTGTCTTTTGCTATTCTAATGGTGGTGGGTAAATCCTATTATCTTCTAAAGGTCCTGTCCTGTCCTTAGAATTCGGGTGGGGGAATGTAAATTTTAATCCCACCTGCTCCAACCTTCTGTGTGCTTTGTTTATGAATAATTGGCTCAGTCTTTGATAATAGGTACAGAATATCCATCTCTAAAGACTTGAGGCTTCTGTGTGAGGCTATTAAGAATGGCTGCTTTCTGCCTTTGTTAAGATTTTTCTCCATTTCTCCTTTGGGGAAATATAATATTCTATCTCTTTTAATATTCTCCAAAATAGTTCAATCTCTAGGAGGGGTTGCAGCTTCCCACAACATTATTATCCCATACTACCGGTACTTATTAATCTATTAAATAATAATCACTAGTGATCCTCCCAATTATGCATAGTGTATAGAATGTTGCTGTGAGCCTGTAATCCTATTCATTTTTATTAAAATAACTTTTGATTCCTGAGCAAAGAGCTATGGGTTTAGATATATCACTTTAAATAAATAACTCGAGAAATAAGATGCTGGCTCAACAGTTCGGTTTAACTGTGAAGAGTTTCAGCACCCATCATCCCAGATGTCTGTTGGAGGGGGGGGGGGGAATTCTCGATTTCACAACATTTTTCTCTCCCCCCCTGCCCTCTCCATCTCCCACCCTAGAGCTTCAGTCTAAGCAAGCTACAATATTTGAAGCTAACTTCTATGACGTGTCCCTTTTCTGGAATTACATTTGGGCAGCGGAGGGCGGGGAGTGGGCTAAGAGATCTCTCATTCTAGTTTGTTTAGCAATAATGGGAGCAGGCGGAGGAGGAGAAGAGAGAAATTACGCAAGTCCCGGGGTATTTGGCTTTAACATTCCTGCGACAGAGAGTTTTAAAAGAAAAGTTCTGGGAAAGACGAGGAAGTGCCGCAACCACTTATTAGCTAGCCTGCCCCTTGGCTAGGCCGGGGACTCACGTGCCACGGCCGATAGCGGGAGGGGGGAAGAGTCCCGCGCTGGGGCTTGGCCTCGTCGAGGCCCCCTATTGACTAATGGCTTCCCGCCCTCTTCTCCCTCCCCTCAGGATCTGGCATTCGGCTGGCTGCTGACAGCCCTTCACGCGCCCTCGCTCGCCCTATAGTCTCCGCCGGCCTGGTCTCCTTTCCCTCCCCTCCTCCCACCTTCTCCGCACTGGCGCTGAGGCGGCAGCTCCGGCCCTAAGAAAAGCGCGGGCATCGCCGCTAAGGAGCAGAGAGCTGGTGATGTGCGACTCACGCTTACCAGCCGTCATCTCGACTGCCACCCCGCCCGGGAATTAGGAGGCGAACCTTCCCCGTCCCCTTTCCACACAGCAGCGTTTCCCTTTTCCTCTGTAAAAGGAGGCAAGGAAGGCAGCCTCTCGTGAGGACGGGGCAGCATCCTTTCACCCAACCCCAAACGGCTTCGCCCCAACCTGGGACCACGAGGGTGAAAGTCGCGCGCAGTCCGAGTTTGTTTACGAAACGTAGAATAAGCGCCGAGTCACCCCACCTCCCAGCCCCTCCCCCACGCCCCCTGTTTCTCCCCACACAAAAAAATAACTCCCAATGGAGAACTTCTCCTCAGTCGCCCGGCAAGGTGGAAGTCCTGACTCGGTCTGCCTTTAACGCGCGAGGCTCCCTTCGCCTGTAGCTGGTGCTGCTCCCGGCGACGACGAAAGAGGGGCGGGGCGGGGGCGCTCGCGCCTGGCCGAAGAAGAGACAGGCACCTGGAGGTTTGTTGTGGAAAACCTGGTTACCTGGTCAGTGGATGCTGCCGCTGCCGCCGCCGCCGGAACTTTGCTTGCGGGCAATTAGGACAAAAAAAAAAAAAAAAAAGCCGGGTCCGCCTCGGCGCGCCACGACTGAGGGACGCCCGTCAGAAACAGCCCAGTCCCAGAAGGCTCGGGATTTGGACGCGGGGGAGGCTTCGCCAAACTCCGGGAAAACGTCAGCGGCCCGCTCCAAATCCGAAGCGAGGCATCCGAAGAGGGCCATGGCTTAAGGCAACGTACGTATCTTTGGGACGGGGGTCGGCGGGAATTAGCTATTTCCCTCCCGCGTCCCCCCCACCCGGTTGCGTTTTGGAGCCTCGGGGCAACCCTGGCTTGATTTTTTCTTTTACAAGAAAGGGGGGGCTGTTTATTGACGGAATGCGATCGCCTGGAAGACGCGTGGTCGCTTTTTCAAACCCAACCATGGTTTGTCCTAACCATGTTTGTTGGACTCTGTTGGGAAAAGTTTCGATGTTAAGTACGACCAGCGGAGCCTCCCTTCTGGGCGCCGTGAAAGGCTAGGGTTTTTCAGACGCGTCTTTCCCCGCAGTTTGAACGCGTCAGGCTGTGCGTTTGAAGGGGTATCTCTGACCTCGGGGTTGCCTCCTGCTGGGATTGCTCCTTTTCTTGGTTCTTTTCGCTCTCAAAGCGACTTTTCCCCTCTGCCCCGATCCCGCGTCCCTCTTTTCCACCCATGTGCCCCCCACCCCCCAGTTGCATTGGCTGTGGAAGGAAGCGCTAGACTGGCCTTCCGAGCGCTCTTTCCTAACGGGGTCTCTCGTTCCCTCCCTTTCCCTCTCAAATCATCCAAAGCCCTGCCGGGGAATGGGAGGAGAGAGAGAGAGAGAAACAGCATGTGAAAAAGTTGAAACAAATATTCCCTTCGGGAGATTTGTCATCTTGTTGATCATTAAACTGAGTTAGATCTAACAGCGCTTGATTTCTCCCCTCCTCTCTTGCCTTACTTCTACTGGAGCGGAGCACTCGGTTTGTTATCTGCTCCTCTTGAAGGTTTTAAGACTGGCTGGGAGACTTTTCCACGTCTATGAGCATCCCCTCTGCATCTCTGTCCGATTTTCTGTATGTTCAGGACTGACTTGTTAAATGACCAGGACGGGATTGTAGGTGTTTTGCTCTGATCTGCCTATTCTGTAATAAGAAGGGAAAGAAATTCAGGGTTGGAAAACTGGAGGTAATACAAGGTGTGTTACATTGCCTTGCCCAACTTGGTGCCCTCCTCTGTATATTCTAATTTGGATATTGTAGCTGACTGTAATGTTGACAGCAAGACAAGAAGTTGCAGTTATTTTATATTCCTGGCGGTTCTTTTTCAAATATGCAGCCGGGAGATCACAGACACAGATGTCTTAATCTTGTTCTAAATTCTAAACAGTTTCCTTCAATTGAGGTGCAGATTTCAAAATCCTGGAAAGTGAAGTGATCCTAAATGAGAGTGTCTTTGAACATGTCTAGTGTTGTTCTCTTCTAACCACTGTCATCTTTTCCTTTCTAAAACTTCCCCTTTCTGTATTGCTTCCTAGAAAGCCATAAGATCATGACTTAGCTAAAATTGGAGGAAATGGGATGAAAAGGATTTCCAATAATTTAAACTGTGAGGTTATCTATCTATCTATCTATCTATCTATCTATCTATCTATCTATCTATCTATCTATAAAAGAAATGCTGGAAAGAAGTGTTTTAACAACTGAATTAACTTAGATATTATCTGAAAAACTTTTAGGAAATGGTAAAAACTGAATGGCTTTTGATCCTGGACTTTAAGCTGTATTAATTAGATCAGACAATTTACTTGCTCTGTTTGTTACCCTGATTAGCAATAGCTTTTGGGGTCCTCAGCCAAAGAGGTGTTCATACTACTTGTACTTAACTGGTGATGGTAGAAATTATGTGAGAACTTCCCCATTCAACATATATTACTACTGAGCCTTACTACTGAGATATTTGTTTATGAAGCCCTATAAGTCTTTTCTGTGCAAGAACATAGTAGTTATTTCACCTGTTGCGCAATTATGAGAATTAGAAAAATGATATTTCCTCTCTCTCTCCACCAGGAGTGGCACATAAATGTCCACCTCAAGTTTAATTTAAATTCCTGGAGATTACAATGACACAGTCATGCGTTTTAGACATCAGTGCAAAAGCTTGACATTGCCTTCTTCCATGATGTTTTCCAGGGTTCAGATGGTCTCCCATTAAGTAATAATCAGGTCCAGTCTTGCTTAGCTTTTTCAGTACCAGCCAAGGTTGACTAGATACCAACTTCTGTTAGAATGTTAATTGTGATTGTATAGATAGTTAAAAGTAGTAACTAGCAAAGACAGAAAAATGCATTCTGTTCACATTGATTTAATTTCTTATTTTGTCAGATCTTATATTTATTTTATTCTGGATTAGAATATGTTCTGCATCATATTTCTGGGGGACGGGTTTGAGAATCAATGAGACATAGTAATTAAGAGTCTGGGTTAGGGAGGATGGAATCTCCAGCCTCAATTCCATCCTCACCTTGAAAACTCATTGGATGACTTTGGACCAGTCAATCGCTCTGGCTCAATCCACCTCACAGGGTTTGTTTGGAAAAGATTTAAAGAAGAGATGAGTGCTTTAAACCATATGAGCTGAAGAAATTGAGGGGTATGAAGTCAATTAATTAAAAGTCTATACAACAGTTGCATGTTTAACTTAAGCTATAAACTTATATACATAATTTTTCCCAATATCCATTTATTTTACAAGCAGTTTTCACCTCAGAACTGTATTTTGTAAAACGATTTGGGTGCAGAGTTAAACTGGAAGATTATACTATTATATTTATAAAGATATTAGTATTAATGCACAGTTTTCTGCATGTGTGAATTATGTATGTTCATCCTGAAGTGAGAATTAAATGAGCAAAATAAGGAAAAGGAAGAGAGTCATTTAACATTCACTTTTTAAAAAAAATGCAGAGAAAAAAGTTACATTTCCTACCAATGTATAAATTTCATACAAAATATACTATTTTCCTGCAAATGCATATGCTGGAAGAAATGGAAGGGAATTTGTAAACATTTTGATACAGAATTTTTAAAATATCACAACTTGATACATAATAAAATAAAAAAATAGGAAAAAAACAGGGATAGAAACTGAATTCTCGAAGAAATTGAGTGCTGTTTTTAGACAAAAGGTGTCCAAACTTAGCAAGTGTTAAGACTTGTGGACTTTAACTCCCAGAATTCCTTAGCCAGGTCTCAAAATTGCCAAGGTTAGACCCCCACCCTGCATTTTTTTAATGGATAGGATTGTGGAAAAAGATACAGGTAGTCCTCGTCTTACAACCATTCATTTAGTGACCGTTCAAAGTTACATTAGCACTTATGACCATTTTTCACAGTTACAACCTTTGTAGTATCCCCATGATCATGTGATCAAAATTCAGATGCTTGGCAACTGGTTCATATTTATGACCATTGCTGTGTCCTGATGTCATTTTGCAGCCTTTTGACCAGCAAAGTCAATCGGGAAGCTAGATTCACTAGGTTAACTTATGAACTGCAATGATTCACTTAATAATTCTGGCAAAAAATGTTGTAAAATGGGGCAAAACCCACTTAACAAATGCCTCATTTAACAACATAAAGTTTGGGCTCAGTTGTCATAAGCTGAGGAGTACCCGTATAAGTACTTTAACTAAAAGATTTCTGTTCTGGTGATCTTAGAAGCTACAGTCATTGGTGGGGAGAAATTACTCATGGTAGTTTTGCTGATAAATTTATTATATCAAGGAATCTTGTTTATATTTTCACTAATATTTTGATTGTTCAGCATAATTTCTAATGTGTAATTCCTATTGCATTGTTAGTAATTCTAATTACTAACTAATTAACAATAATAGAAAGGCTTAAGTAGATGAAATAACACTACTCACACTGATATACCAAAATGTGTTGTCATTTATATTCTTCTTTGGTTATAGAGGAATAAAAACATGGAAGTACAGTACTATAGTGATTTCTTTTACCTTAGGACCCTACAAAGTTATATAGGAATGCTAAGTTCTCTGACTTCAGACCCAAAGCTGAAGGGGTATTGAGCCGACTAAGTTGATTTGATGTTTCCTCTGTATCCAAAGGTTAGCTTCAAAAATTCGCTTTTAATCCATTTCTTTAGATAATTCTTCTTTACTGATTAAATCTTAAACCTGCTTTTGGATTTTGGAAATGGAAGACAATTTTTCCTGACAATTTTGGTTGCCATTTTATGGTGTTTTATTTATCTATTAAGTACATTTCTACTCTACCCTCCTCAATCCTATATAGTTTTCAGAAATACATTTCCAAAATTTAAAGTAAACAAGTATAAAAATAACAGAATGAACATTAAGCTGAGCTATAGTTTAATAAATCTAATTCCATCTTGTTTAAAACTTGGTCAAGATTAAGGGTTTTTCTTTCTCTCTACTGTATAGTGTATACTGTATAGTGAAATTTGGAAGATTGCTGTATGTATGTGCAAGAAAATATCTCTGGAACTAAGAAAACCCCTCTTGTGGAAAGGTAGGAGGAAGAAGAAAATTATGTTTACTGACTTAATAATCATAACTTATTAAAAACAAATTTACTGCTGTAAAATAACTAATCTGTTTAGGACCTAGCTGATCTGCTATCCAACAATATACCAACTATGTTTGTACACACAAACCATTCTCACACATAGAAACTTTTTAAAAAGTCTGAACCTCCCCCCTCCCCCCCCCAGTCCCTGCTTCCAGCAGAGGTAGGAGATAGGAAGAAAAATTAGGAAAGGAATAGCTGCATTGAGAAGGGAAGAGAAAGGAAGGTACAAAACTGATGTAGATGAGGTAAGTGGAAAAAAAGTGAAGAAAAATAAATCTCTAATTGGGCACCTTTAAAAAATCAAATTCAGCAGTTGAGAAATTTCTTTAGAGGAGTGACTAATCTTCAGATTGATCTTCAAAGGAATCCCTTTAGCAATGCTATCTGCAGTCTTTTATACCTTTGCCCATTTAATGGTTTTCAAAATCCTTTTAATGATTTTCCTTCACCCCCAAAACATATACTGTATTTTGGGGGAAAACCTTATTTGCATTTCAAGTAAATGTGCTGATATCATTTATTATGCTCATCTTCCTTGCAAGTTTTCTTAGAAATTGAGCGGAGTGTAATTCTTATAATTTTGGTCATTTGGCTCTACCTTTTCCCATTTTATGCAAATTGAATTGCATATGTCCAATGTATTCAGTGAAGGAGATTTTTGGTAATTGGTTTCACTAGCAAATTGTTCTTATTGTTATGACAGTTTTGTTAAACTTTAACTTAAATCTGATTTCCTGTAACTAAGATTATACAGTAGTGTTGTGTCCTGCACTCTGTGTCAATAGGATCTTTACTGCCCTTTCTGAATTATAGTTTTTTGGATTCAGGAAAAATCTTATAATATTTCCCCTTAATTATTTTTTCTTAAGACGAAATAGGTCCACTTCACTCGGTCTGCTTTCATAATCCTTATTTTCAATCTTTTATTGCCCTTTTCCATATCTTTCCAGTCTCAGAATTTTCCTTATGATGTTGCTATCATGGGCCCAGTACGCGCTCACAGGGTTGCCCTGCTTGGGGTACCACCGCCTGATCGTTGTCGGCTGGCGGCCCCAAGAGTGCGGGCTTTCTCTGTGGGAGCTCCCTCCCTGTGGAATGATCTCCCCCCAGAGATACGGGCCATGACGGATATCCTGATCTTCCGGTGCGCCGTTAAAACCCTATTTTTCAGACAGGCCGGCCTGGCCCAGTAATGGGTTTTTGGGTTTTAGATCTAAATTGGGTTTTAATTGTTAAATTTTATATTTTTAACTTTTAATTAATCCCTGATTTTAAATCTCTAAATTTCTTAATTGGATGGGATACAGCCGGACTTGTTTATTTAATATATTTTTAAATTGTATTTAAATTATATTTATTCTAGATGTATGTTATGTGTTTTTAGTAGGCTGTACACCGCCCCGAGTCCTTTTTTGGGAGAGGGAGCGGTATAGAAGTTCGAATAATAAAAAATAAATAAAAACTGTCTTGTTACACTGCTAACACATTTCAACCTGTGATCAACTTCACTTCCAAAATCCTTTTCATGGAGCACTTCAATCAATCAATCAATCAATTGATCAATCAGAATAGAGCTGGAAGAGACCTTGGAGGTTTTCTAGCCCAATCCCCTGCTCAAGTAGGAGACCCCATACCATTTCAGACAGGTGGTTGTCCAGTCTTTTCTTAAAAACCTCCAGTGAAGAAGCACCTACAACTTCTGAAAGCAAGCTGTTCCACTGGTTAATTGTCCTCACTGTTAGAAAGTTTCTCCTTAGTTCTAGGTTACTTCTCTCCTTGATTTATTTCCATCCATTGTTTCTTGTCTTGCCTTCTAATCCTTTGGAAAATAAGTTAACTCCCTCTTCTTTGTGGCAACCTCTCAAATACTAGAATACTGCTATCATGTCACTATCCTATACATTGCATGTAAGTTTCCTCTTTCCTAAATGAATAACTTTTTATTGGTCTGCAGCATATGACTTTCTATTCCATTTTAATTTCAGATCTCTAACCTAGCAAGAACTGTTTAAATGTTTCTTAATTTCAGAGGGTTAGCTATTTTAATTACTTATATGATATTTGTAACTCCCCCACCCAATATCTTATCTTACTACATTTATAAAAATGTGGAAGAGTACAAATATTGAAGTGTGGTGCCCTATTTGATACGTTGCTCCAGTTTGAGGAATTATTGATGAGCAGGCTCTGAATTCTGTTTCTAAGCTGTTGTGGATCTATCTAATAGCCATGCCATCCAGCTTCATACTAAACTAAAACTAATCAGACTGTATTGTAGGACTTTGTCAAGTATTTTGCTGCATTTGCAGCAATATATGGCACGAAAGTCGATGTTATCAAATGTCATATGAAACAGAACTCTTTATTTTAGTGTAAGGCCTATCTATCTACCGTTATTTCTTTGAAATTTGCATTAGCCTTGCTAACATATAAGATCTTTTGAACCGAGTTTTCTGAGTCATCTAAACCAAACCCATTGCGTAATCTAATTCTTTGCCTGAGTCATTATAGTGTGTCAGAAGAGAAAGCATCTAAACTGAATTTAACTGTGAGTAAAAGTGGTGAGGCTGTGGAATTTTTACATACTCATCAATGCAGACATTTCATGATGAATTATCTTAAAATGTGTAATGCTATGGCGCTATCCAACAGGAGAAGGAATAAAATTTGCAAAAAAAACTTGTTTTCCTTTTGTGGTTTGGTCTTAGTTTTTCACATAATAATGTGTTGAATAATCAAATGCATCTCTCAAGAAAAAAATTGCCTTGTAGTAATAAGTAGATGGAGCTAATTGTGATGATTTACAAATGCGAATAAAGAATTATTATGCTAAAGAACATTTTGGGGATATAAATTTTGCTCTCTATAGATATACATGAACATACAAGGAACCTTTGTTTCTGCAAAATTTTAAGACTTTAACTGATTCAGCAGTCTGAAGCAGATTGAACTGAGATCCTGCTCTTGATATGTGTCAGCTGCAATGATGTAATTGCTTTTGTTTTTTCTCCCAAAGTGGGGGTTGGTAGCTCTTTATAACTGATTCATTTATTTATTTTTAAACTTCTAGAACGTGTAAGATGCCTAGAATTGTAACTATTTTGAAAAACCTGTATGCTTGACTAAACTAATTCGACTTTATTGAAATCTACCTTAATAGATTCTTGCAAGTCTGAAATTACAGTTCGCTTAATGTTACCTTTACAGTCCTGTACCTTAGGTAGGGCCATTCCTGAGTCTCTTGTTCTCCCTATGATGTAGCTGCATAGTGCACCTGCATAGTGCATCTCTTACCTGACTGCATCTCTTACCTAACTGCATCTCTTATCTGACCGCATTTCTTACCTGATCGCATCTCTTATCTGACTGCATCACTTATCTGACTGCATAGTTTATTAGACTGTTCCCTAGGCAGCATCTCTTCGCCCTTTCTCCCAAGGTCTTTCTTACATACAATTACATGTTTCTCTTGCATTGGCAAATGTCAGTGTCCATAAAACAATGAGCAGGAAACCATTAAACAACAGTGGTTTGCATTGAAGTACTCTCTGAAAAGAACATAGCTACCCATCGATCGCATGCAAAAAAACATGTGAATAAGCCAGAAGGAAGAATGTTCTGTGGGCAGGTGAGACTAAAATAGAACTTTTTGTGTTGATTGGCAAAAGGAAACACTGTATCCCAGCCTAAGAACTTATCTCATCTATGAAACTTAGTGATGGCTGTATCATGGTTTGGAGCTGCTTTGCTATGTCTGGACCAAGACAGCTTGCCATTATTGATGGAAATATGAAATATGAATTGTACCAGCAAATTCTATAGGAAATTATTAGGGTATCTGTCCATTTGTTTCCTAGTATGATTTGATTGCTTGTTAGTAACCTATGACTATCACTAAGTGTTGTATCTTATGATTCTTGATGAGTGTATATTATTTTTTCTTTACTGAGAATATATGCACCAAAGGCAAATTCTTTGTGTGTCCAATCACACTTGACCAATAAAGAATTCTATCTGTCCATTAATGGAAGATCAAGAGAAAATGGGTCATGCAGAAGGACAACGATCCAAAACACACGTTGTATGACTAAAGAATAATTAAAGTAGAAGAAAGTTAATGTTTGGGAATGGCCAAGTCAAAGTACTGACCTTAAGTCTTATAGAAAGGTTGTAGAAGAACTTGAAGAAGGCAGTTCATGCGAGGATGTCCAGCAACATCTCTAAGTTGAAGGGATAAAATTCCTCCAAGTTGATGTGCAGGAAGGATCAGTCACAATTGTTGTTGCTCAAGGCAGAAATATTGAAAACTCAAAAGGGTTTGCAAGCTTTTTGTAATTCTGTTGTAAGCAGAATTATTGGATTCAATTCTAATTTTGTTGTGATAGCAAATAAATGATTGGAAAGACTGTAATATAATCTTGGAACTTGGAAGGAATCTCTCAGAACATTTTGCTATACTAATTTAAATGGGTATTACAATAATAGTGTTCACATATTTTGAATGAGGTGCCAGCATTCTTAAATCATGTATGATTTTAAATAGTTTTCATATCCTCCCCTCCACCCCACATTGGTCTGCTTTTAATCAACAAATAGATGTATTTTAGAAAAAAAGGCAGGGATGAATAAGTCTCAATTTCACACTGCAGTTCACTCTTGATGCCAATATCTGAAGTAACTTTAGAAGTTACTTTTATGGCATCATTATTGAAATTGGTTTTGTTAGTGGACAACTGAATTTGAGTAAGCTAAGACTAATCTATTGTCTGCTAACTGAGGCTTTGTAATTTAAAAAATTGCTACTCATACTGATTATAATCAGAAGATAGAAGGGATCTTTGAAGTCTTCTAGTCCAATCCTCTGCCCAAGATAGGAATCCAACCAAATGGATGTCCACATTTTTTCTTGGAAACCTCCAATGATGAAGCACCCAGAACTCTGGAATGTTCCACTACTTCAGAAAATTCATCCTTACAAGTAGTCTTAGATTTACATCATTTGTTCAAAGTTACAACGGCCCTGGATTTATGATCAGTTTTCATATTGCAGCATCCCCAAAGTTATGAGATCAAGCTTTGCATACTTGGCAATCAGCATATATTTATGTCCTGGGATTGTCACTTGCTACTTAGGGAGCTTCTGATAAGCAAAGTCAATGGGGAAAGCCAGATTCACTTAATAATAATAAATAATAATAATAATAAATATTTATTTATATACCGCTCCTCTCCCGAAGGACTCGGAGTGGTGCACAGTCATACAATTAAAACAATAAATATGTGAAAAATTAAAACTAAATTAAACTAAGGCCCTGGCTGTAATCAATTTAAAACCCCTCCCTAAAACCCTAAAATTTAATATAAAAAGTAAAACACCCAGATCTAAAATCAGCCCTGGTCAATAACTACATGATTCACTTAATAACCAGTGATTGGTTTAACCATGGCAAAATAAAATGGTACATGATTCACTTAACAATTGTCAAGAATTGAAAGATAGTTATCATGTCTCACCCTGAGTCTTCTTTTCATTAACCTAAACATCCTAGTTCCTTTAGCTCTTCTTAGGATTTATCCTCCAGACCCCTTATCTTCTTTATTTCTTTTCTGTGCACTTGTTCTAGGGCCCCAGATGCTATATTGGTGTTCTGGCTATTTGAAATAAAATGAACTATAAAACAGTTACTTTTAATTATCCATATCAACAGATGGACATAAACTCCAAGCAGTGCAGGCCTTTGAGGGTAGTTAAATATCTAAAAGAGGTACAAGATGCTACTGAATAAATATGAATATATTTTCATCATAAGTGGCTATAGCTTTAAATGTTTTTCAAATGCAATTAAATGAGGCTAGAAATCAGGAAAGTCTGAATTCTAGTTCCACATTTGGTATAAAGCTAGCTCGGTGACCCTAGACTAGTTATTCTCTAGCAGCTGTAGGAAGGAGGCAGTGGCAAGCAGCTTTTGAAATCTTGCCAACTGCAGGGTCTTGTCCAAGGCTAAGCATTTCCTAGGTCTTTATAATTAATGGAGAACAAATTTTGAAAATACTTGCTTGGATTTTATCGTATATATTTATGTATGTATGTATGTATATATATATACATGTGTGTGTGTACACAGACACATTTTGATTGTATAATCGAACACACATGCACACATGTGATTTGCGCTAAAATTTAAAATGAAGAGTGTTGTTTATATCTTTGATCAATCAAATTGTTATTCTTTTTATAGGAAACTACACATCAGAGGAAATCATTCAAACATCATCTGATCTTCACAAGCATTGGTAAGGATGTATTGGATTTCAACTTATACTATTTTTTAAAAATGTATAGCTATTTTTTGAGCTTTGGTTTTCCATTGTGGGTTCAGAACTTTTTCTGTATGGATCTAGTGAACTTTTAAATGGGAAATGATTATGGGGATTATTGACTGCCCCAGAAAGCAATTGCTGGGGCAACTGGGGCATTATCAGGAGATCAGTAGTATAAGTGGGGTTACATAATGCAAACAAACAAAGTTACATTATTCAAACAAACAAACAATTGCTAATAAGAATTGCTCTTCCTATTTGTTTTAATATGTAAGCAATGGATTCCTGTCATTCGTTTTCCTTCTCACTGTAACATTATTTTAAAGGAATAATTAAGAGAATAGTTCAAATAATCAAGAGTGTATTAACATGGGCCAAATAAAATCCTCTGTCGTCCACACTGCACATAAAAAATACATCTACCATGTAATCAAGGCACATTGTTTCTGAACAAAACTCAATGAGCCTGCCAAATATAACTCCTTGTTTGCTATGTTAGTACTTTTCTAAGGTATTTTAAAGCTACAGAAAATAATCATTTTGATTTGCTATTGATTTATAGTGTTATAGAGTACACAGTTTTGCCAATAGAATAGCCTCTCTTTGTTTTCATGTTCTTTTTCTTGAGAGCCAGTCACCTGTGCTAGGGCAAGGTACATTCTGCTTTATACTAAAATAAACCCTGGGAATCTAAGAACACTTAGCCGCATCTGTCCCTGGCTGAAATGCAAACTACAATTTATGCTGTGGTCAGGCCTGCTTTTAATCAATAAATGTTCCTGCAAACTATAACTTGAACATTGTAAAAGAACAATTTAACATTTATTTCTTTTGGCTAAATGAATTGAATGAACCAAGTCTTGTGACTTCTCAGAGTTTGCAGCTATAAACTGACATTCCTGTTCTTTTCAATATAAGTAACATACAGCCAGTAGGTCTTTAAAGTACCATAGGTAGATGAAGCACATGTGAGAAGAGAGATGAAGAATGAAAATGTTCAGGGGTGTGTTTGATTTTGTATGCCTCTGTTTATGCTTATTATATAAGCGAGCCCATTTGGTAAATTTTTTCCTTAGTCGTTGAGGTGTATAATTCAGTGATGACCATTCCTGTAATCACTTCAGTCATGTAATTGCCAGTCAGCACTGGAAAAGGCTCAACATTTCAACACTTCACAGCTAAATTATACTTATCCATATTGCTACTCATTTGTACAGTAAGCAGTATTATATGATTATTAAAACTAAGTAATATCTTGTAAAAAAGTTAAGACTTTAGGTAATAAGAAGATGAATGAAATATAGTTGAATAGAGGTCCACTCTGACATGGTATGCTAGGTCTCTCTATTGAATTCATTCTTGTTTCCAAACAAGCCCATCACTCCAGATACTTCCTTTTGTTCGTTATATTCCCAATTTCTCTCTTTTGGAGATTGCACCATTCCATCCAATCGTAATTTTAATTGGTTTTTTCTTGTGTTTAATCCATTCACTCTTCCATCTCATATTTGTTTGCATTTGGATTCCTGTATGCACTCTAAATCAGGGATCACTAACCTTTTGGACCTCAGGGACCACCAAACTCATAATTTTAGATCCCAGGGACCACTAACCGGTTTTGTAGGTGTGGCCTAATTTGTGGGTGTGGCTTGGTGGTCATGTGACTGGCTGGCATGGCTTGTATGTAAATATTATAAATATTTATGTAAATATTGAATTTTTATTAAAAAAAGAGCAACTTTTACCGCAAAGCAGGCAGGCAGATTGAGTTGCTCACAGAATCACAGATTCATTCAGAAATCTATCTGCCATTGGCTAGCTCAATCTGTCACATAAAATTTGCTTGCAAGCGAACTCACAAAATTAACTCACAACACACTATGTATGTAAATATTGATTTTTTTTATTAAAAACAAGCAACTTTTACCCAAAATCAGGCAAAGCAGACAGGTTGAGTTGCTCACAGAATCATTCAGAGATCTATCTATCTGCCATCGGCTAGCTCAGTCTCTCAAATTTGCTTGCCATGAGTCTGCACTGAATTTGCTTGCAAGTAAACCTTCAGTCCTAAGGGAAGCAGAACCAAAGATCTAAAGACTAGCTAGAAAGCAAGAAATCCAACCATTTCCTGCTTCCTAGCTAATCTAAATCTCCCGGCACAGCAGAATAGATGATGGTTGGAAAAAGGAAAAATAGCAATTTTAGCAGGCAAGTTTTCCGGGTAAAGAGTGAGTAGGCGGACAGCATTCCTGCAGGCCATGTGGGCGGCGCAGCCTTGTGTTTAATTGCTTTGGGAAGGTGCTCTGGGGGTGAGATTTCTCTGCGGCCCACCAAAATTTTCTCAAGGCCCACTGGTAGGTGACTGCTGCTCTAAATGACTAAATATTTTGATATATTGCCCACTTTGACTGTATTTTATTAAATACAAATGTGATAAATAAAAAAGTAAGTAAATATTAGACTGAGCTAGAATAATCTATTCATGCAAATAAATAGAGTAGTGCTCTATTTATTATAAATTAATTATAAATGTAAAAGCAGAAGGGAATGAAATCAACAAACCATATTCTGACTTTTCTCAGGCAAATCACAATTTCCCATAATCATTGAATAGTAAATAGATGGACACAAAAAAGGAGAAATGTTGGCTTCTTTTGTACTTCTAAACAAGAGTATCTGCAACAGTGGCCACTGGTTTTAAATTTGCAGGCATAAGCGTGTCATTGAAGCCTTGTCCATTCTTACATGCAAGCAACATATGCATATACTATATGTTAACAAGAGATAGGTCTTAGATTGTGTGGTCACACCCACATTTTGGAACCAATGACTATCACTGCAAATACCCCCCATCTAATTGAACATACATATGCAGAAAACTGATTTTCTGATTTTCATTTTGTTTAGCATCTGCTTAATTGTTTTTCTACAAATACAGCTTATACTTACAAGTTTAGATACTCACCCATAGGGATGATCAAGGAAAATAACCTTATTATACCAAGAATGATGCTACTGTATAGTCCCAGCTGAGAATTCATGGCTTACGTTAATTACAGTTACTGCATTTCAGCAATGTACACACTGAGAAAACGATTCAGAAATGCTTCAGATATCATGTGAATGCTTTTGTGATGTTCATTAAAGCAGTGTGACTTTAATAATTGATTGCTATTTGACCAGGCTTACAATTCCTTCTCATGATAATTAAAATTAAAATAGATAATGCAGCAACACAATAATCAATGAAATACAATTTTCATAGTAATTTATATTAGCGGACTTCTTAAAACAGCATCATTTTGGCAGACTTTCACATAATTCCAAAAAAGTTAGGTTGCTTTCATGAATAGCAAGAGAGGCACTACATTTGTCCTGGGTTTGAAGCATTCCTTTTTGATGTCTGCATTTAATGTGCATTAACTGTTAATAACAGATAAATTTTAGAAATGAATGAATTATATTTTATTGAAAGTATATTATTCTTTCCTTACCTTTCCCATGTGCTAGTACATTGCAATATGTTATTCTGATTTCTATCTTACTGTATTTTTTAATCCCGAAAGCATAAATTGGCAATAATGTCATATTTTGGGCTCAGTATAGCTTAATCATTGGACATGCTTTAGCGTCTCCCTTTTTAAATTATCACAACATGCATTTTTTTTTAAAAAAAGCTCTTCTTAAGCATAACTCTCACTTACAGTTGGTTTTTTTTTTACCTCATTCATTTGCTTGGTGTTCATTCCATTTCATGGCTGGTTAACTAGTACAAAGGTAGCTGACCTTACTGTTAACTTCTGCTTCTAAGGGGCATCATTTCTCTTCATTATAGTTCTCAGTAATCATTTGTCCTTATCCCCAGAGGGTTTTCTATGTAATTGCCTTCTACTTTGATGTTCACACAATCAATAATTCTGCCTCCTACAGCTAACACAAAGCGTAGCTCTGAAGCCTTGCATTGTAATACAAACAAAGTTATTTTATTGTCTTCTTTCCCCTACAACAGGCATAATGCACTACAGATAAGTTATTGATTGCTGACCGATGTCTTCAGCATCCGGGAATTTTGACTGCATATCTTTAGGAGAAGAATCCTTTGGCAATGAATGTCAGAGCATGTAGTATGAGCCACGGGACAACATGCACTCCTCACAGACCTGGGATGGTAAATGCGCAGCAGAACCCATCTATTAAACTGCATATAGAAGTTCCTTCTGTTTCTTCTAATAGTAGCATCCCGTGCCCTGCTATTGGAAACCTATCGACCCCCTCACATTTAAAGACATCTCTTGGAGGAGATGTGGCTCATCAGAGTAATGCCATTGACTGTAATATTCATCTTCCTGCTTTAAGTCCGAAGAGACAAATGGCTACAAATGGAAAATCTTTATTCCATGTCCCGCAGCATCCAGGAGTAACAACTCCACAGTTTTTAAAGCCAAAGGAGCAAGAATTTGGAAATAAATATACTGCAGGCACAGTAAAAGGTAGGAGTCATTTTAATAACCATGTTTCACTTTGTTTTTCTTACACATTTGGTAGAATTATGATATAGAAAGATGTTTGCTTCTATGCTATCAGAACCCTTTAAACATTACAAAGATGTTTTTCCATAGGCAATATAAACATAATGCATGAGGAGAATTATCAGTACCATATATTCTACTTTCAGTAATATAAGTAAAGGTTAAAGTGATTCCAGTGGTGGTAAGAGCACTCAAGGCTGTGATTCCTAAGCTGTGAGAGTGGCTCCAACAGATCCCAGGAACAATATCAGAGCTCTCTGTCCAGAAGAGTGCAGTGCTAGGAACAATTAAGAACCCTCAAAATCCCAGGCCTCTGATAGAGGACCCAAGATTGAGAAAGACACCAGACCATCCATAAGGGTGAGAAGAGAATCTATATTTATTAGAGGGGCAACTATTTGTGGCCAAGAGTTACACTTTTTATTATTATTATTTAGTTACCTACAGCAACTACATATGTAACTAGCAAAGTCAATAGAGTGATTTGAGTTAACATTTTGGATTCATTTAAGAGATTTTTTAGAGATTTTCTGGCTCATATTTGAGGGAATGTAGGAATTCTTTAAGCTCTTCCAAGGCAAAAATGATAATTATTGGGGGAAATCAAAAGTTTTTCTAGGGTAAAATAGATGCTTCAAGCTAATGCAAAGTGACTCTGAATGGTCAATGAAGTTCAGGCCAAATGTCAGTTGGATTGGCTATCTTGGTCTTGATTTACCACCATATAAATATTAATTCACCTTCATTAGTTTTGTACAGGTTTTATTACTAACTTTGATGAATCCTTGGTTTAAAGCAGTGGTTCCCAAACTTTTTCAGTCCACCGCCCCCTTGATGCTACAAACTCATCCTCAGTGCACCCCACCCAGGATTCAAATTTCTGTGGGCATGGCCTAATTTGAGAGTGTGGCTTGCTGGTCATGTGACTGGGTAGGAGTGGCTTGCTGGTCACGTTACCGGGTAGGTGTGGTTTGGTGGTCATGTGACTGGGTAGGGGTGGCCAGGTGACTGGCAAAGCAAATAAAAGTGGTCCTCACTTAATGGCCGGTTGTTTAGCAAGTGTTCTAATTTATGACTGACCTCCCTAGAGCTACTTGACCTGTTTTTTTGACCTCCCTAGAGCTACTTGACCAGTCATGCACACACATACACACACTCTCTTCCAACCCTGCTGGAACAGGTCATTGGACTAGAATCGGGAAAACATCTCTGATTAGATTCTAGTAGTGAATAGAATCTAATTAGAGATGCTTTGCTGATTCTTGTTGATTTTTATTTTTATTTATTTTATGTTGCTGAATTGCATTGACATGTTGTGCACAACCCAGAAGCTTTTGTGATTCTTTGCAGCAAAAATTACCGACCTCTGGCTTTGCTCTGCTTTTCAAATGTGATGCCACTGTCATGTTCTAGGTGCCATCACTGCAGGTCCACCCAATTGAGCCTGCTGCATTGGAGGGACCTGCCAAAGCAAGTCCGAGCGGAGCAGTGCACCAAGTCAATGGGATGAGCCTGAGAAAGGGAAAGAGAGACAGAGAAAAGAAAGAGAGAGAGAAAGAGAGAAAGAAGAAAAGAAAGAGAAAGGGGAAAGAAAAAAGGGACAGACAAACAAAGAGGGAGATGGAAGGAAGGGACAGAAAGAAAAAGAAATAAAGAAGGAAGGAGGAGAAAGATAATGAGATAGCTATTCTAGTCCAATCACCTGTTCCAGCAGGGTTAGAAGGGTGTGTGTGTGTGTGTGTGTGTGTGTGTGTGTGTTTGTCTGTGTGTTCTCCTTGTAATTTACCAGTACATTTTGGTTTTGCCTTCTTCAGAATTGGCACTGTAATATATAGGGGAAAAGTAATTTTTTTAATGTGGAGATCTGGTCAATGGATCCTGTTTAAAACCTCAACAAAATGCGAGAGCTTCCTGATAGTCTTGATCATGTTTCGTCCACAAAACTTTTAATAGAAGCCAAAGATGTTTCAATGTAGAAAAGGGCCTCAGTCTAAACTAGGCCTTATTTCAATCTGATGCAATCTCTCTGTCTCTCTGTCTCTGTCTCTCTCTCTTCCTCTCCCTCTCTCTCCTTCCATCCGTCCCTTCCCTTCGTCCCTCCATCCCTCCCTCCCTCCCTTCCTTCCAGACTGGCTTTGCCCTGCGGGGCCAGCACTTCAAACATGGATGGATAGATGGATGGATGGATAGATAGAGAGACAATAGGTAGGTAGGTAGGCAGGCAGGTAGACAAGCAGGCAGGAAGACAGACAGACCTTTTGGACGGATGTATGGATAGGTGTGGTAGGTAGACAGAAAGACAGGCAGGCAGGCAGGTAGGTAGACAGGAAGGCAGGCTGGTAGACAGACAGACCTTATGGATGGATGGATGGATGAACAGACAGACAGAATGCGACAGCAGCGGGAAAGTGGTGGCGGCAGCTTTTCCCAACGTGCTGCCACATTCGAGGCGCCGATTCCGGTGAAGTACAACAGTCAATGGGCCTGCAGGGCCGGCGCCTCAAACTGCTCCCCCTGCCGCCTCTTGGCACCCCTCTGCCGGGCCCCTTGGGGATGCTAAGAGAAGGCAGGGGGGCGTTCGAGGCACTGACTCTGGAGTGGACTGCAGTCAATGGGTGAGCTTCAGGGCCGGTGCCTCGAATGCCCCCTGCCTCCTCTTAGCATCCCCAAGGGGGCTGGCAGAGGGGCGCTAAGAGGCTGCAGCGGGGCATTCGAGGTGCCGGCTCCGGAGCAGTGTAGCAGCCAATAGGTGAGCCTGCGAGGCTGGCACCTCGAACGATCCCCTGCCGCCTCTTAATGACCCCCTGCCGGCCCCCTTGCCTCTTAGTGCCCCCCTAAGGCATCCCACCGCCCCCAGGGGGTGGTACCACCCACTTTGGAAACCACTGGTTTAAAGTAACATTTTTGATTCATAGTTCACAGAATTAGAAGGAACCATCAGTGAGTTCAACCCCCTACTCAGTGCAAGTTCTTATGGATCTAGTTTGTTCACTTTATCTTGCACAAGTGTCTTGGACAGGATTGAAAAAGAAACTATTTTCAGCCTTGATTACTAAGCAAATAGCTTCCTTACTTTATTTTTTTTTTATTTTTGTAAAAGGCTAATATACATGTGTTAAACTACACAACAGAGGTATGGGTCTAGAACAAGTTGGTGTGGCCAGCTTGGCATGGCCAGCATAGTGCCACCACGAAGTCGCCCCTACCAACTCATTGCTGCCAAGTCACCACAGGAGAACACTACATGGCCAGCATACTGCGGGAACAACACTCAAGCAACCAGAGGGAGAGCGGGTGGGTGGGCAAGCAAGCGGGTGGACAGAATGGAGACTGGAAGCAGCATCCCATTTTCATATCTTCTGCTACCGACATCCTCAGACTCTTTAGCCCAGAGCTTCACACAGCAGCTGCGGCATCAGTGTGTGAAAATGGGATGTCTTCAGTTGCCACCGCTTCCCTGCTGCCTGCCCTGCCCACTGCCAATGCTTCCACCATCCTTGGTTTCTTTGGCCCAGAGCTTGGCAGTGTGGAGGGGTGGCAGAGGATGTGAAAATGGGAAGGCTCTGGCTGCTGCCGCTGCTCTATGCTCAGCCCATCCATTTGCTTGTCCATCCGCCCTGCAGTCCCTCTAGCTGCCTGTGGCAAGTTGTCTCTGCAGTGAGTTGCCAGTGTGGAGTTGTCCTGTGACAACTTGGTGGAGTTGAAAGCAGCGACTTGGCAGAGTTGGCAGAAACAACTTGGCAGTGCCAAGCTGGTGGCAGTGACCTGGCTGTGCCAAGCTGGCCACACCAAGTTGTCCCATTCTTATTAGAATGGTTAGTTTCTATGCTTGCTTTAATGTCACTTCAATGTTAGTTTCTACTTGCTTATATCTAATAATACATTAAAATACCTCTTAGCCTTATATTAGCTTCTCATATTTCTGTTTTTGTGACCCATTTAGCTTCTGAATATAAACATCTCAATAAGCCTGCAAGATACTATTGTAGTAGACTTTTAGTCAACAAAAATATATCATGAACAGTTCTGAATATATTTTAGTTTGCATGTTCACTTAATATATTTCTATCAAAGTTTCATCTCTTATAGAAGCTGTAGAATTGAGTGGTTGATAAAATGGGCATGAAATTAATTTTAAGTGAGAATGACCTTTCTAATCCTGGTTCATTAATTCTCTTTCAGTTTTGAAGAAGTTGAAAATACCAACAATTTTATAGATCACATAGACATTTATCCCTGACTGATCACAATTATGTATTCATGTTCTATTTAACTGATTCTTATGAACCTAATCAAAGAGTTGTGGGTGAAAAAAATGAAGTGACCCTCATGTAAACCTTCTTGAGTTGTTAGAAGAAAAGTAGGATAGAATAGAAATCTAACAAATTGAATAACAAATGACTAAATTAAAATGGTTGAGAAGGATTGTTGTAACACTAAAATACTGCCTGCATGATGTTGCAAATCAAAGATTATTATTTCTGGCCTCAGTATAGAGAAGTAGCAGAAGGTTGGGTGAAATGGAGAATATATCCTCTTTCTAAAATGTAGAATTTTTTTCTTTAAAGAGGCATATTTTCCTCTGTTGATTAAAATTGCTGCCTATTAAAAAATATCAAAACCACCTAGCTAGAACATACTTAGTCCAAGTGGCAATTATTTTCTGACATACTCACAGCTCATGTGACCATTTGCAATTAACCACAGCACAAATATATTTTTGAGATATATTTGTTTTTCCTGTTGTATTCTCATAATGATGCTTTTGTCTTGTCCCCAGCATATGCAGCATAAGTTATCTTTAGTTATAGTAGTGGTAAAGTAGTAGGCTTATTTTAACACCATTCAAGTGTAGTTTATAATACATAATATATATTATTCCAGAGTTTTTTTTTTCTGCTAGGATAGAGATTGGAGAACTGACTAGCATAGTAATTGTCTATTCTGAAAGCATTTTCCCTTTTCCCACCTAACTAATTTATGTATCTATTTGGTATTCATAAATATTGTACTTTTAATGCAGATCAAAAATATACTGGACAATGCTAACTTTGGTTAATATTATATTACTTATTGCATGTTAAAGACTGATTGTGCAATGATTGCATATGATGAACTATAAATATGTTTCACCAAACCCAAGGTGTGCATATAAATTCATAGTTTTTCAATGCAATTAAAATAACATGGGATATTACTTCAAACAAGATTTTAGCATTTTTTTCTTGATTAATATTGAACAACTTTATTAGATGCATGGATCCCAATATCCCAAGTCCTCATCTTATACTAGCAATTGAGGCATTGTTGTTCAAATAATATCATTATTTTCTGTAATCCTTATAATCTTAGCTAGGAATGGGAAACCATTTTTTCTTCTTATTTCCTTTTTAAATAGCAATTAAACAGGACTACATTCTGATAGATAGCAGAGCCAAAACTGGGCACCAGCACTCATTTTCATAGAAGAGCCAAACAAAGCCAGCTTACGTCTGAAAAAGGAATCTTACATAGTTTAGAATAGAATAGAATACTTTATTGGCCAAGTGTGATTGGACACACAAGGAAAGTGGGAGGGGGATGGGTGATAAGGAGTGATGAAAAGATTAGCAGTAATAGTAACACAGACTTTGTAATAGTTGAACAGTGTTGAGGGAATTATTTGTTTAGCAGTGTGATGGCTTTCAGGAAAAAACTGTTCTTGTGTCTAGTTGTTCTGGTGTGCAATGCTCTATAGCGTCATTTTGAGGGAAGGAGTTGAAACAGTTTATGTCCGGGATGTGAGGGGTCTGTAAATATTTTCACAGCCCTCTTTTTGACTCGTGCAGTATACAGCTCCTCGATTGAAGGCAGGTGGGTAGTAATTGTTTTTTCTCCATTGAGCTGCTCCGAGCATCCAGAGATTGAGATTGGGAAGTGCTTAGTCTCTGGTTTTGATAGGCTGAGTTTAATTGTTAGGACGCCATGGTTCCTCCTCCGTCTCCTTCCTGGCGTCCCCCAGGTTTTTGCTCAGTCTTGGAGAGATAGGCAGCTTTTCTTTGATTGGAGCAGACTCTAGAGGTGATATTGTGACTGTTTCTTCTTGTAATTGGACTTCTTTTAAATTTCTTTCTATCCCTTTAAAACTCGGCTAGAGGCTATCAGATTTGGCTGGGGCGAGCATGATTAGCGCTCCGTTCGCGCTTGCGTTCAGCCGGCAAGGGTCCCCTTCTGCAGCTCGGATTTCCCTCTGTTGCCATTGCCGTTGCTCTCCCAATCGATAATTCCTCCCCAGGAGAACACAGGGGGGAAGACGTTGGAGCCTACCCCCCACCTTATTTATTTTTGTTCTTACTCTGCCGAGCCGACTTTTCAGTATAGCAGCTAAATCTATTGATTGCATTTTGGCGCCAAAGGTTGTATATGCGCTATTGCCTGGGACAGTCCACCATTTTTGCACGTGTGTTTCCCATAGCCTGGCATTATCTCTTGGTTCGTGAAGGCCTTCTTAAAATTCAGGCCAGTTAGCTGTGAGAGGGTATTTAAGTGCCTTACTCCCGGGAAGGGAGGAGGCTATAGAAAAGAATTTTCCTCCTTTTAACTCCGGTTTGGGAGTTGAGTTTCTTTCTTCTTGTTGGCTACCCTCACAGTTCTAAAACAGTTTGCCTGGGCCTGAGGCCGTAGGTACTACTGTTCAGGGCAATTTTAAATAGATATATAAGCCCTCCTTGTATATATATATATATATTTGTTCTCCATTCGATCCTTTTGGTTTCAATTTGATTGTAAATAGTTTCATTCTCTTGGAAGTATATTAATTTAATAATTAGTTTTTATTAAAAAAATAAAAAAAAATAAAAATAAAAAAGTGGAGAGAAGTACATTGATTGGACTCATTGTTCCAGGTGGGGTTCAGGAGTCCGGACATGCCAACAATCCATATAAACCCATATATATATATATATATCCATATAAACACATATATATAGTTATATATATTAATTTCTGGGTAGGAGAGAGCTATATTGAGTGTTCAGTAATGGCAAGTAGAGGGGAATCTACGTCACGAACCCAAGACAAGTCCAAACGGACCAAAGGTTCTTCTAAGGCTGCTGACAAGGACGCCTCCAGGTGCCAAAAGGCCTTAGAGAGGCACATTGAGAGACACACAAGGGAGAGAGAGAGGTGTTCTCTCCCTGCTGACTTATCTACTCAAACTCAGGCTCAAAGTATTCCTAGGCCTTTAGATTTATCCTTGCCATTCTGTTCACCCGGTGTCACAACTCCCAGCCATTCACAGGTTCCGAGAAGACCTCCAGAAGCAACCTTCACACCCACAGCGGCCGGGTTACGTCAGGAGGAGATTCTTCCTGAGGAGGTTCCAGAATCCTTGAGGTCATGGATGGAGGTAGCCATCAGCAGAGGCATCGCAGTAGGTCTTCAACAATCCATCAGGACCAGACAGGTGCTAACTTCAGAATGTGATGCCCATTCGGTACGATCCCTGAGCGGAAGGGATTCTCAGTATCCCCAGGTACCTCCCCAAGCAGAACCATCTCTGTTTTCGCATGCTCCCTCTTGACATAGCCATGAGGAGGGAGAAGGTGTTGTGCAGATGGAGCAGTTAGATGCAGTTTCCCTCCACGATAGCGAATTTCTCCTGGATGACGAATCCCCTGAGAAGGACATGTCTGATGATGAGGACATCAGGCCCGACCAACCAACCTTTACTGGCCTTTTCCAACCACAACTTTTCAAATCTCTTTTATATAAGGCAAAAACTACTGCTCGCTTGGATAAGTCTCCATCTGCTCCACAACAACCTCAGGAGCAGTCGGAGGACTTGATTTTCTCCCAGCCTGTTAGTGAAGTTGAAGTCATACCGGTTCCACAAATGTTCTCAGATCTTCTTCAAAAACAGTGGTCATCCGCACCTCTGTACCCGCCGCTCACAAATTTTGATAAGAAATTCTTCAATTTGGCCCCAGAATTTTCAGATAATCTAAATACTCCTACTGTGGATGATTCTATTGTGGCATTGGCATCCCCTTCATCAGTTCCTATAGAGTCAGAGGATGTGCTTAAAACAGAGGACAACAAAATTGAGATAGCTCTTAGAAAGAGTCACCAATCTGATGCGTGAGCCATCAGGGCGGCTATTGCCGCTTCATTCTTTACCAGAACCTCCCTTAGATGGCTCCGTCACCTCAGGGATACTATTCCAAACTCCAACATTAGGGCACATCAGGACATTGCCAAACTGATTGCTGCGGCAGAGTTTTCAGCAGATGCCACGTATAATTCAGTTAAATTCTCGGCTAGAGCCATGGCTTCTCACGTTACGGCTCGCAGAATGCTTTGGCTAGCTGACTCTAAGCATAAATGGAAACTCGCTTCCTCCCCAATCTCAAAGGATAAATTGTTTGGCACGGCCTTGGACCCGCTATTAATCGAAACCAGGAATAAGAAGAAGATTCTCCCTTCCCTCTCACTGCAGGCCGGATACCAGATTTTATCAGTCCTTTTGGAGGACTTTCTTTCGTCCCTACTATCGAGGGACGTTCACTTCCAGATTCCAGAGAGTTCCAGAGTTTATAGGTGTTCAACAGTCAGAGGGACAGGATTTTGGTGACAGATCTCGCAGAGGAGGTCAGGGGAGGAGATCCTTTCGGGGTTCCGGAAACAAGGGTTTTCGTCGCCCAAGATGATACAGGGGTCCCTGTTCCCATTGGGGGCTGTTTAAAACTTTTTGCTGATAATTGGGACTCCTCCACATCGGATTCCTGGGTTCGGGACACCACTCGATTCGGCCTGGCTCTGGAGTTTTCTTCTACTCCCCCGAATTCTTTTATGACATGTCCCCTATCCAGGGATTCTAGTAAAGGGGCCTTGATAGAGGAGGCAATTAATCACTTGTTAGAAATTAAGGCCATCCAACCAGTGGCTAGGGATCAACAGGGTCAGGGGTTTTACTCCTGTTTAATTGTAGTACCCAAGAGCTCGGGGGGGTGGAGAGCGATATTGGACTTAAAATGGCTTAACCGTTATCTCGTTTATCGTAGGTTTAAGATGAGTACCTTACAATCGATTCTTCTTGGGATACGAGAGGGAGATTTTTTTATCCTCCATAGATTTAATGGAGGCTTATTTGCACATTCCAATTCAGCCTTCTCACTACAAATTTCTAAGATTCTGTTATGATAATAAACATTTTGAGTATGTTGCCTTACCCTTTGGTTTGGCGTCAGCCCCAAGGACTTTTACAAAGGTCCTGGCAGGCAGTGGCCGCTCATTTACGGGGCTTAGGCATAAGACTTCACTGTTATCTGGATGACATTTTGATCTTGTCTGATTCATATGAACAGGCGGAATCGGATTTGCAAATTACTTTGCAAGCCCTTCAACAGCATGGTTTTTCAGTTAATTGGTCTAAGAGCCATTTAGTTCCTTCTACCCGTTTGGCTCATTTAGGGACAATAATAGACACAATTCAGGGACGTGTTTTTCTATCCCCAGAGCATTTGGAAAGTATCAGGACATTAGCCCTTCGGGTCAGGACAGTAAAACGTGTTCCCCTAGTCGATCTTTCAAGACTTCTTAGAAAAATGATTTCTTCTATTTCTATTGTTCTGTGGGCTCGTTTTCATGCCAGATCGCTACAATGGTTTTTACTTCCTTATCAAAGATCAGGGCGAACCAATTCAAGACACAGAGTTTTGGTTCCAGCAAAAGTCCGTCTATCGCTTCATTGGTTGACCGTGCCGAAAATCAACAGCGGATCCCTTCTAAAGGAACCACACAGACTTACTATCACCACAGGCGCCAGCCTATCCGGTTGGAGGGCATATTTCCAGACCATCTCAACCCAGGGTCGGTGGTCTGTAACAGAGCATTTGAACAACATCAATTGGTTGGAGCTCGGAGCTGTTCTCATGGCTCTTCACAGCTTACTTCCCCATATTCACAGACGCCACATCCTGATACTCACGGACAATGTCACAACGAAGGCTCACATCAACAGACAAGGGGGTACACACTCGATACAGCTTATGGAAGAGGCAGAGAAACTGTTTCACTGGGCGGAAAGGAATGTGGGCTCCATCACAGCGGAGCATATTTCGGAGGTCACCAACACGAAGGCAGACTGGTTGAGCAGGGCCACTATTGATCATTCGGAATGGTGTCTGTATCTGGATCTCTTCCAGGAGATGGTCCGGAGGTTTGGTCTCCTGGTGGTAGACTTGTTCGCTTCCCCCCAAAACGCTCAACTTCCCAGATTCATCTCGAGATTTCCGTCGCAGGAATCAGAGGACTTCAATGCTCTCCGTTGTCGGTGACCTCAGGGTCTCCTCTATGCGTTTCTACCTCTGCCTCTGGTCCCCAGGGTAATCAGGAAGATGTTGGAAGAAAGGGCGGAACTGATTCTGCTGGCCCCGCACTGGCCCAGAAGGCCATGGTTCGCAGAGCTCAGGAGGTTGTCTATGGACAATCCTTGGAAGATTCCACCACACAAGGTTTGGCTTTCTCAAGGGCCAATCCAGCACCCCGAACCACAATGGTTACAGCTAACCGCCTGGAGGTTGAACGGAAACATCTAAGGCTAGAGAAGTTTTCGGAATACCATTCAGGCGGCTCGACGCCCTTCCACGAACCGTATTTACAATGCTACGTGGTCTACCTTACACAAGTGGTGTACTAAGACCGGAGTTGATCCCTGTTCACCATCAGTAGCTCACGTGTTGGAGTTTCTACAGGAGGGTTTGGACAGAGGTCTCTCTCCCAACACTTTAAGATGAGAGGTGGCAGCAATCGCCTCAGTAGTGCATTGGGAAGGTTTTGCTTCCATTTCCCATCATCCGCACATACGCAGTTTTTTAAAGGGCGCTGTGAATTTATGTCCTCCAACAATACATCGGTATCCCACATGGGACCTTAACAAGGTATTCACTGCCCTCACCAAATGTCCTTTTGAACCTTTGAGATCCACAAGTCTTCGCTTCCTTACATACAAGGTAGTTTTTCTAGTCGCCATTACATCTGCAAGGCGTATTTCGGAAATAGCGGCATTATTGGCATGCAAAGATCTGTGTATTTTTCATGCGGATAGAGTGGTCCTTCGGCTGGATCCCACATTCACACCAAAGGTCAATTCAACTTTTCACAGGGCACAGGAACTGATCCTGCCTAACTTTTGTCCTGGACCTTCCCAAAGTTCTGACCACCTCTGGCATCGACTGGATGTCCGCAGGGCAATCCATATTTATCTCCATCGAACGGCTCCTTTCAGGAAGTCTGAGGCTCTTTTTGTGTCTTTTCAGCCGGCTACGCAGGGACAGAAAGTTTCCCCCTCAACTATAGGTAGATGGTTGAAGGCCATGATAGCTAAGGCTTATGAAGCTCATTCGCTGCCGGTTCCTAGTGGTATCATGGCACATTCCACCAGGAGCGCTGCAACTTCGGAGGCCTGGGCCACCCAGGCATCTATCACTGAGATCTGTGGGGCAGCTACATGGGCCTCTCCTTCGCCTTTCATCAGGCACTACAAAATTGATGTATTTGCCTCTGCTGAGGCTTCGTTTGGCAGGAGAGTGTTACAACAGGTCCATTCGGACAAGGAAGAAGTTTCAGATCAGACGGAATCCCTCCCGTAGGACACGCCAAGCTTTGGTATGTCCCAATCTCTGGATGCTCGGAGCAGCTCAATGGAAAAAAGGGCGTTGGTACTTACCTGATACGCCTGTTCTCAGTGAGCTGCGACGAGCATCCAGCCCCACCCATTTCCGTCTGTTTGACTCTGCTCCGATCAATTGTTATTTTTATTAATGTTTCTGTGTCATCAACCTACTTGACATTACTGCGGGCGAGATGTATATTGCTCTTGTCTTCGCCAAAAAACTGGGGGACGCCAGGAAGGAGACGGAGGAGGAGCCATGGCATCCTAACAATTAAGCTCAGCCTATCAAAACCAGAGACTAAGCACTTCCCAATTTCAATCTCTGGATGCTCGTCGCAGCTCGCTGAGAACGGGCGTATCAGGTAAGTACCAACGCCCTTTCTGCAGTCCTAATTATCCTCTGAAGTCTGTGTCTGTCCTGTTGGGTTGCAGAACCAAACCAGATAGTTATAGAGGTGCAGACGATAGATTCAATAATTCCTATGTTGAACTGTATCAGCAGCTTCTTGGGCAGTTTGAGCTTTCTGAGATGGCGCAGAAAGAACATTCTTTGTTGTGCTTTTTTGATGATGTTTTTGATGTTAGGTGTCCATTTTAGGTCATGTAATATAGTAGAACCTAGGACTCTACTGTTGATACTGTGTTGTCTAGTATTGTAAGAGGTAGTAGTATGGGAGGGTTTCTTCTAAAGTCTACCATCATTTCTACGTTTTGAGTGTGTTCAGTTCCAGATTGTTCTGGTTACACCACGAGACAAGTTGTATAATCTCCTGTCTGTATGCAGATTCATCGTTGTCTCGAATGAGACCAATCACTGTTGTGTCATCAGTAAACTTCAGTATTTTAACAGATGGATCATTTGAGATACAGTCATTGGTATATAGGGAGAAGAGAAGTGGAGATAACACACAGCCTTGGAGGGGGGGGGGGCTGTGCTGATTGTACAGGTATCAGATGTGATTCTGCCTAGCTTCACCTGCTGCTTCCTGTCTGTTAGGAAGCTTATGATCCACTTACAAGTGTGTTCAGGTACCGCTAATTGGTTTAATTTAACTTAGTGTCAGGAATGATCATATTGAATGCTGAACTGAAGCCTACAAAGAGGACCCTTGCATATGTATTTGGAGATTCAAGGTGTTGTAGGATGTAGTGCAGAGCCATGTTAACAGCATCATCTGTTGATCTATTTGCTCGGTATGCAAACTGCATGGGATCTAACAGCAGATCTGTGATGATTTTCAGGTGGGACAGCACAAGCCTTTCAAAGATTTTCATAACTACAGATGTTAGAGCAACTGGCCTGTAGTCATTCAGTTCCTTGATGAAGGGCTTCTTTGGCACTTGGATGATGGTAGAATGTTTGAAGCAAGAAGGAACATAGCACATCTCTAGTGATCTATTGAAGATTTGGGTGAAGATGGGGGCCAATTGGTCAGCACAGACTTTTAAGCCCTGGTGCTTTTCCTGGCTTTTGTCTGTGTAATAGATCTTGCACTTCTTTTTCTGTGATCACCAGAGGTTGTGAGCCCAACGGATTGGGGCCAGTTGTAGGAGGCCTGGCTGTTGTTTGTGTGTTTGAAATGTGGGTTGTGGAGATAGGTGGCTGTAGTTTTTTTTCAAACCTGCAGTAAAACACATTCAGATCATCTGCTAGTTGTTGATTTCCTTCTGCCTGGGAAGGATGTTTGCTGAAGCCAATGATGTTTTTAAGAGTTTTCCACATGTTTGCTGGTTCATTTGTTGAGAATTGATTCTTTTCAGAGTAGCTTCTTTTTGCTGCTCTGATCTCTTGTTAATATGTTTCTGGCCTGGTTGTATAGCATTCTATCACCTTTTCTGTAGGCTTCCTCTTTGGAACGACATAGCTGCTTAAGTTTAGCTGTGAATCAAGGTATTGTTACTATATATTTTTAGGTTCCTTGTTGGTACACATAAGTCTTCGCAGAAGCTAACATATGATGTTACAGTATCTGTGAGCTCATCTAGGTCTGCAGAGGCATCTTCAAAAACATTCCAATCAGTGCAATCAAGGCAGGCCTGGAGTTTCAGCTTTGCCTTATCAGACCAAGTCTTCACTGATTTAATTGTTGGTTTAATGGTTTTAAGTCTTTGTCTGTAGGCAGGTACAAGGTGAATCATGCAGTGGTCAGAGTGTCCCACAGCTGCTCATGGTAAACATCTTTTACTGTTGTGTAGCAGTGGTCTAAAGTATTTTTGCCTCTGGTGGGAAAATTTACATGCTGGAAATATTTTGGGAGCTCTTTCCTTAAATTTGATTGATTGAAATCTCCTAAAATGATGGGAGGGAACTTGGGTGTTTGGCTTCAGCCTCCATAGTGTGATCAGCAAGAGTTCATAATGCCTTGTTTACACAGACTTCTGGAGGAATATACACAGCTATTAGGAGAAATGAGGAAAACTTATGTGGAGAGTAAAATGGCTTGCAGTTGATGTGTAAAGACTCTAAGTTTTCATCACAAAACTTATATATTATAGTTATATCCTGAGACCAGCTGTTGTTTATATATAAACATAATCCTCCACCCTTTGTTTTACCTGATGTCTCTTCAATTCTGTCTGACCTAAATGTCTGAAATCCTGGAATGTATATGGTGTTGTCCCCATGAATTTGTGGGTTAAGCCAGGTTTCAGTAAAACAGAACAGCTGGATTATAAAAATCAGAATTCCATCTATTTAAGAGATGAATTTCATCCATCTTGTTAGCCAATGAGCGTAAATTAGTCAGAAAGATTGAAGGGAGAGGAGTTTTTCCCCCTTTATTCCTTAGTCTGTTTAAAATTCCCGCTCGTTTACCTCATCTCCTCTTTCCGCGTGGTTGCTTCTTTGCTTTCTTTGTTGTGAACCATAGCACTGGGGAATTGGTTAGAATCTCCTCCGTGTTTGCAAAGACAAGTGGGGGTGGGGAATCAGAAAGCTGCTCTTTAAGGAAACATTGCCTAATTCTTAGCAGATGGTCTTGTGAGTATGAAATCCGTAGCGAATAAGGAATCCATTAGAGAGTATTTCACCGAGGCAGCCGTTGTCGGCGCCATCTTGGTAACAGCAACTTTATAGTAAAGGTCAGCAATTCATTGTCTTCTAGTTGCATATTCCCAATACTTTATCTGTGCTCATAATATCTCTAAACCCCCTTCTTGCTTGACAGACAGGCCTAATGTTTTCTCTTTCTATGTGAAAGTATTTTAAAATATTAAAATCTACGGAATGGAAACAATTGATATTATTCTCTCTAGTGATATGACCCTATTATTAGTTACACACAATCTATTTTATTCCAAACAAATTCAAAAGCGGAAACATGACCCTCAGGCAAAAAAATATTGCCTACTTTGTTCTGTATGCTACTGAACTTTAGTTTTATTTCTATGTAGACCCCGTCTTTCCATAAATCCCGTCTTTCTTCTTATTAATGCTTTAAAGTTCATGTTCTAAAATTTGTAATAATTACAGCATCCCTAGTAAGGTTTCTTTCAGCTAGGATATGAATCATATGTAGAATCACTCCACTGCTGGTGTTGCTTTAGATTTTTGATATTTGTTGTGAGCAAATGGATGGTGAAATGAGTAGCGATATGGAAAACTTTCCAGGGAAGTTACCTCACTACCACCGGAGGCCATTGAGGGATGTTATCCCAGAATTTGTTCCTGGGAATATCACTCTCCCTAGCAAAATATTTTTTTGCACTCTTCTTGGCATGCCGATTGTTTCCTTTTTCCACACTGATTCCTTATTTATAAACTTGTCGCTTGTTTGATCAACATTCTGCTTGCTCATAGCTTGAGTGTCAAACTACTTTTACCTTTTTAATTATATCCTCCCAGCACCTTTTGTGTCAATTACATGCACAAAACCATTGTTTCTAATATATATTGAGTCTGTTAAAAAAAGCCTGCAGTGCAACTAAATTAATTGTAATTAATATTATTTATGTCAGGCAGAAACAACCAGAACCATACTTGGAGAATTCAGCTGGCTGTTTTATTGCTAAAGCCTATACATAGGATTCTTCTCAGACTGTGCTATCCAGCCGGTGTATGGGAATTGGATAGTTAGGTAGCAATTGTGAGCTGTCCCCTTAAGAGAATGCATCATGGTAAATGTAGTTAAAGGTATCCTGGGAAATGTAGTTCATGTCATGTGACCACATCTGTATTCCCAAATGGTCACTAATTTGATCCTTGATGGGTTGGGGGGAGTTTTCCTCACTTTTGCCTAAATTCCCTAACTCATGGCAGCTGTTTTCTATTGCTACTAGATGGGTTAGGAGATAACCATCTTTTAACTACAAATCAGATATGCAAAGTAATTGGACATAAAGAAGAACTTCATCACAAATGTGAGTCATGAAGATACCTGATGAACCAATAATAAATACTTTGTATTGATGTTTTGTTGAGTTTATCTGCATCTGTACAGCTTACAAATCCACCACTGTACAGAATACAGAAAACAAACTGATGGTTTTTACCTGGGTGACAGTAGATAAGGCTCAATGGCATTCAAAGGTGAGGGGTTGGACTTTGCCCTCTTGTGCTCATGTAGGGAATCCAGACTAATTCCCCATTTAACTCCTTCCTCTAATTCGGCCAGTCTTTCTCCTACATCTTATATATTAACATCAATACAAATGGACCTGTAATTTCCATTAACTTCCCTGAAATATCCCATGTTTTAGTCAATTTTCAAGTTCTTATCAGGGAAGTACATAAGTTCATGAGATGTATGCTATCATGGAGTGCTTGAGGAGGATTGAATCTTTCTTCCCCATCTGCATTCTTTAGGAATGCCAAAGTATTGTGTTGATAGTTGGCAGCAGTAGGAACTTTGTTAATAGAGGAAATTTTTAATGAAGACTTCAATTTCTAAGTTATTTTTTGCCTTGCCAGTTCTGTTGCTTAAAATAGTGTATGTATTAGATTTACAAATCAAATAAATATATTTTCCATTATTACTTACATTATCTCCTTCGTGTCAACAACCGTGAGAATCTGAGTTGAGGTTTTTATGTATTATTGTGTTAGAAATAGTGTTCCATGGTTTGGCTGCGGTAGATGGTAAGATGGTAATTTAGTCATAAATTCCTGACGAGCTAGGAAAGCATGCTGTGTGACAGTTTCTTAGAACAGATTTTTCTATTCATTGTAAATAAAGTACTTAATGTAGTGCAATTGTTCTATGAACTTGAAGTTCTAGTACTTAGAACTAATTTAGTATTGGGTTTGGAGGCCATTCTTTTGACAATTATCCCAAATTCTTTTGAATAGAAGGCTAAAAGCATAACATTAGGTTGTATGGCGTAAGTCAACCTGACAACATGTAACATTTTCTCAGCATTATATTGAGGTAGGCTTTTGTAACCCAATCTGCAACCAGTTTACGTGCAGTCTAGTGGACCAGTCAGGTTCAAATACAAGAGACCAATCAAGCCCTATTCATTGGTCTATGAGCTTCCAAGAGGTACACCACAAAGCAGCAAAAGATGACAGCCGCAGGCCCGGGTGAAATGTGAGGAGAACATAAAACTACACCATGGCCATTCTGTCTGAAAGCTCATTGCTGCTTTCTTTTTACAGCAGTTTCAAAATCGCAAGAAGACTTTGCTGGAGGGATATTCTTCACATAATTTCCATGGTAATCCTCATGTAAACAATATCTGCCATCAACTGTAAACTATTTTTGTAGATTCACATAAAGTAAATACATTTAAATTGGCCTCAACTAAGATATTGATAGGTGAACCAAAGATCTAAAGTTCTAATTCTTCCATCCTTAATTTAACAAAAATGCATTGAATGGGTAAAATCTTTACCAGATTCTTTTGTTAAGACCTGTCTTCCATAACTGCTGCTACCATAACAACAGTTATTGTATATGCTATTCTTGTTATCCCAAAAGAAGCTTAGGAAATATTTTGGGTTCCTTTTTCTAAGTTTGGCACAAAACTATTTTCAGGGGAAAATATAACAATCTAGATAGATTGTTTCATATGAGAAGAGGTATAAAACAGATTCACTATTACACAGAATTGTTAGGGTTAGGGTTAGAAAATGGGTATAATACATAGCAACAACCACATGTGCTCCTGATCAAGTGCTTACTAGGAGAAAGCTCTCATCTTCATTTTCTAGTTTTCATATTATCGCTTAGAGTTGTTCAAAGCTTATGTGCATGGTCCAAAACTTCAAAAGCATTTTCAGATCAGATCAAAGGCCTATAGTCAACCAGTTTTCCTTCCTTCCTTCCTTCCTTCCTTCCTTCCTTCCTTCCTTCCTTCCTTCCTTCCTTCCTTCCTTCCTTCCTTCCTTCCTTCCTTCCTTCCTTCCTTCCTTCCTCCCTCTCCCTCCCTTCCCCCATTGTAATGTGTGTGTCTGTGTATGTGTGATCAGTAATTTTTAAAAATTCTGCCAGTTGTGAACCAGGGATATTCAGCATGTAAATTAAGGCAATTGTTAGAACTATTGTGCTAATAAAGGACATCTACTACTATTAAACAAAATCTGCAGGATATATTACCCAGGAAAACTAAAGAAAATGCAAAGTTTATTTTAAAACTGATAGTTGCGTTGATTTAAAACTGGACATATGAATTTAATGCAGCTATGTGCAGCTAATGCATAGCTGCACAGACATGAGTATGTCAGAGGTGGGATTCAAATTTTTTTACTACCAGTTGTGTGGGTGTGGCTTGGTGGGTGTAGCGTGGCTTGATGGGCGTGGCAGGGGTAGGTTATTGCAAAATCCCAATCCCTCCCCCCCCTATTTACCTGCTTTCCAGCTCTGTTCTCTTGTGCAGGGCAACAAAAGAAGACCCAGCCAATCATCTGGGACTCAGGAGGCCGAGAATAGATGGGGGCGTGGCCAGTCAGAGGTGATATTTGCTGGTTCTCCCAATTACTCAAAATTTCCATTACCAGTTCTGTCAGAACCTGCTGAATACCACCTCTGGCATATGTCCCAAAAGGAGAAGAATTGGCATTTGTATTCTTGGAAAACAAAGATGGAAGAGCATAGCTGCTGGGGAATTACCCAATGGGAAGATTTAGTAGTCTGCAGTCTGGACTGAGTACCTGAGTACCTTGCCAAAGAGTTTTAGTCTGGACAGAATTTTCTTAAGATGGCTTAGAGTCAAGCCATCATGAGCACAGGAAAGCAGCAGCTTATGGGTACAGTGCAGGTATGTCCTCGGTTGCCCTTATATTTGCACACATTAGAAGCGCTGGTGTATTCCATTCTAAACTTGCCACAGAAGAAAAATCAAACAATATCCAACAAAGATCTTCTATTTGTGCAGAATTTGCATAATCTTCATAAGTATAGCCATGAAAACTGGTGAATGAATAAATTGCCAATTGGAACTTTGTATCATGTAGATACACTTGCATAAACACATAGAGGATAACACAAATGGCCGTTTTATTTCTATTTCATTTTTAAATTAAAAGAAAAACCCTTAGCTTTCTTATCAGCCTATTTCTTTTCACTTTGTTTATTTATAAGGGACATACTAAATTGCAGTTATCATTTCAACAGTTGAGTTTATGAAAAGGACATAAAATAGAGGGAAATGTAGCAAGAATTCATACTCCTATTTTTTGTGAGGCCCGTTAAAAACTTATCGTCATCTTTCTAAATCTGCTCATAATTTCCAGTAACTCTGTGTTTGTGTGTGTATGTGTGTATATTTCTTCAATGTGAAATACAACTGCACACACATGCACGTATGTTGGGTTAGTGTCTGATCACAGAATCCTTTTTTTGTAACTGTCAAGAAAACCTTTAATTTGAAAAACAGTGGCATAACTTATGAGCAAAAATGTTAATCAGTAAGCAGCTTGAGGCACACTTGAAATCTGTTTTTACTTATTATTTTACTCTTTAGGACCATTGTTTTTTCATCAGTCACTTGGCTTGTTCTGAAAAAGAAGTTCATCAGTATGCTATGGGACTTTGCACCGAAAGCTGGATTCCATCTTCATTTGTTTTTGTTCTCATTTGCTGCTTTTAATCAGTTTCCAGTAACTCAGTAGGCCTGACTATTGACGATATTTAGCACTAAAGTGATTAAATGATAAATGCATAAGTTTGTATTCAACACACAGAGCTACTTCTTTTCAGAATCATGCATTCCAGCAGCTTTGTAATGGTTAAACAAAACTTAGAAACAAAGCATCATTGAAATCACAAGGGGATCACAAATGGAGACTTACAGCAATTGGCCCAGGGAGTCACTTGAAGCCAATAGAAATAGATTTGGATGAATTCCTCCAGTATGTGTGCCTCTTGCCAAAAGAACAGAATTTAGTACATAATAGTTTAGTAGACTAAATTCCTGTATTGTGTGTGTATTACAAACTTTATGAAACCACAGGCAAAAGAGTGTGCTTTGCATTTATTTCCTTTGATTTATTTTTAAAGCGAAGCATTTATGCTATTATTGGAGGATGTTCTTTGACAAAGGTTTTTTTTTTAAGAGAACTTTCCCCTTTTTTATATAAAGATCATATTGATTACATTCCATATGTAAGCACTGAGGCATTGCCAGTGTAAATCTTGCAGAAGACATTGAATGTTTCATATATATCAGAAAAATCAGTTTTTAAATGTCAACTATGAACTCTTGCTTTTTTCACGCATGCATGAAGTCTAGACAGGTACAAAAACTATTAAGTAATTCATACCCCTGAAAGAATAACAATTCTAGTGATTTTTGTATAATGTTATGAAACAAAACCCATGCGCTTTAAAAAGCCTATAAAAATAAAAACAGCATAGATAGATTTGTAGTTTCTAAGTTAACTGAAAACTTTTCTAGTTTCTCCAAGGTTTTTAGTTCATGGTGTGGTACAACATTCAATTTCTCCCTTTAGATTTCCATCAGCTTCTGGATTTTTCAAAGTCTGCAATTAGAAGAAATGTTCTGGAAACTGCTACTATACAGATCTTGTAGAAATAGCTGTTTTCAATGGCTGTCAATTTTTAATAACTTCTGTAGCCTTAGACATATTGAGAACAGCACAAGGGCTTTCAAAATAAAGGGGAGAAAGGGAAGATATTTTTTAAACCTACCAAGGCGATGGAGAGGTGCTACATTCCTACATTCCTGCAATCCAAATGGAATTTACATACTAAAAATTTTGGGGTGAAGAACTTACTTAACCTGAAGAACAGGATTGTTATTGCCTATTCTATTTAATTCAATAGAACTTCTGTATGAATGAAATATATGACATATTGATCATAAGATAACATGCAGGAAAAACCATGGAAATACTGTTCTGCTGTCTATCATTTTGGACATTGACAATGAAAAATTTATTTTGTATTACAAATTGCCTTTTGGAAATAGACTTTCACAACATCGTCTACAGTGACAGGCCAGTGGTTAAGAACTAATCTTGTATTTATGAAAGTTGCTATTCAAATATATGTAAGAAAATAGTTGCCTGATATATAACCAATAACTAGATTTCTTATTAAATAATATCAATATAAAACTTGCCTTAAAAATTCCAATTTAATTTATTCAGGGAAGAGTATAATTTTGAAAACTGTAACTTTTGCAAGCTTTTGCTACAGCTGTCAATAGTTCTACATAATCAAGTTTAGAGCAATTCCTAGAATTCAGCTGAATTTCATTAAGATTTGTAATAAAATTATTTAAAATGCAGTTTCATGAAAAGTCTTCACTTTTTTATTTGATTGGTAAAATGTACAGATTGCTGAAGAACCTCCTATGGAAATGAGTTGCATGGAAATATCACTATTATGCAGATATTTGACATTATTTGCATAACATCTGGCTGAGTATTAAACTTGACTAATAGAGACATTGCACAAATTATCTTGAAAGCAGGCACTGGTTGTTATAGTTTCTTATGAATATAATTGTGATGATAGAAGATTGTGCAACTTCTTAGGTATTTTTAAAAATAATTTAGATTTTATTGTGCATTCCCAAATACTGAATTATTTAATTATTTATTACATTTCCACTATATTGCTATAAAAGAAACTTGACCTGCCTGAAAATGATGTTATATATTTTAATCTATCTAAAAACAAATCAGACATTCCTTTAGTGAATGATCTTTAAAATGTTACCTGAGTGTCCATTCTTTTAATTATTTGTTATTAAGCAAAGGAAAATATATATTTAGGTCTGCATTTTAATGAGTGAAATGATTACTTCTATTTGTAGAAGGGATTGCAATCCAATTAGGCTTAATGCTGTGAACTAAATACTAGAAGGGATCTTGGCAGTTTTCCTCTGAATCTCCTGCACCATTTTCTATGCTGCTTTTGAATCCTCCCTCTAAACTTTCTTCTAGAGAAGTCTATCAACAAGTATAGCATTCTTCAGAAGAACAGAAGTTAACTAACACAAGCCCTAATTCTGTGTCACAAGTAGATTTTTCTTCCCATATTGTCTCCTTTCAGCTGTTACGAGAAATTTTGAATGACCAATATCTTCAGAGAGTTAGTTTGCTACATTGGTTGAAGGCAGCAGACTAGAAACCAGGAGATTTTGAGTTCTAGTCCTTAGTCACAAAGCTAGCTGGGTGACTTTGGGCCAATCACTCTCAACCCTGGGAAGGAGGCAATGGCAAACCACTTCTGAAAAATCTTGGCACAGTCTGGCTGGGCAGAGCAGGGGAGAGGTAGAGCAAGGCAGAGGGAATTCAGAGGAAGATCCAGGCCCACCCCCTCTTCATCCTAGGGCACACAGGGAGGAGAAAGGAGCAATGTGAGTTGTGTGGCTTATGGGGAAGAAAAGGGCCCTGATTCCCTTCAGTAGCTACAGCTGGGAACACAGTGTTTAAAAAGGGAGTTTGCACACAGCAACTTGTTGGAAACAAATTGTGTATTATCTTGTTTTGTTAAGGCTTATCTGGGTTCCTAGTGTCTTCCCAACTGTGTGTATTTTGTTGGTGTTTGAAGCCTCCAATTCCTTATCCTGCCCTGTCCAGTTAATTGCTGCAGCGTGGTTTGTGTGGATTTTTATTTACAGGTTATATGTACTTTGTTTTCGGACTGAATTTCCTCCACTTAAAGACTGTTCTTGGGAGAGTTTTTTCTCCAGCCAAAGGTAATTGGACATTGGGGGGCAAAGTTGGAGGTATTAAAGGAATTTTTCTTACTTACGTGACTGTGTTGCCTTTGTGCTACGCCCTGGGTCATCACAATCAGATTTCAGATTGTTCCAGTTTAGGATCAAACTAGTTATGGTGCCAGTAACTCAATTAACAACTTTGTGTCTTTAAAAAAATAAATCACAGGCTTGGGGGATACCAGAAATTTACATTGCACACTTTTAGAGTGCCAACAGGTTGCTACTATAAAGTCATTTATTTTCCATTAATTACACAAGTGTCCAAAAAGACTTGCCAGTTGCATTGAGACAGGAGGATTTCCATATAGTTTTCTAGATAATTTTCACCCTAATGTATATAGTAGATATAGGTAGTCTAAATAAGACTTGGATTGCAGCAGGAGAAAATAGCTAAGACCTCTCTTCACATACATGATGTTGATTTGGATCAGGGAGGCATGCCTGTAAATTCACTTTTAAAAAGCCAATCGTGCGGTTGCTAATTGTGTGAATAGCAACTATTTGAGTATGGCCCTCAGTCAACAGCATCTTCTTTGAGAAAAATAAAAGCTGTGGTTAAGATGTCATTCACATAAATAAGTTCTGGCAAGGATGAATGCTGAGGCCGGGAACTGAAGTAGTCTTTATAGTGTCCATGGCATTCAAAATGGTTTTAATCCTTCTTCTTATTTTCACTGGCTTTGTCAACCGAAGATTGGTCTACTTCAACAAGAAGAAATGAATTCCTCCTGCTGTTACAGCAGATTGCAAGGACAACAGTCCTGGAAAATTTCAATTAATTAAAATGTTTTGGATAGTGACATAATAGCGTTCAAAGAAAATAGTGACTAAGTGTATATATGAACAGTGCAGTTTAAAGAACTATTTGGAGTTATTTGTGTGATTTCACTGTAATTTGTTTCTCTAAAGTGTAATGGGCCAACTTTGGAAAGATAATTGTGAACTCTTGTTTTATTATATCATTGAATAAATGTAGACTTTCCCTGAGGCTCACAAAAGAAATTGAAAGGGAGAGACATTTCATTTTTAAATGATTTTGATTCTGTGGTACAGTACAGCTAAATGTTAGCCTATTGTAATATTAATTGCAAAGAAAATTAAATAGTAAAATAGTTTGGAACAATTCCTAAGCACCAACAATGTCTTGCAATGAATAATAGGATCTGTGTATACATTTGGGATGTATTTTATCTTATCTAAATCACAGTATTCTCAGCTACATTTGGGTAGGATAAAATTGCATTGGTCCTAAATGTCTCTTAATTAATGCACAAGTAATATTTCTTTATTTCCCCTGCTTTATAGTATGTAATATGTCTGCATAATGTGCCCATAATAAATTTTGATGACATCAAAATAACACATGGATCATGACATCATCCTGCAAATGGCTTCATGTAATGATATTATATGTCATAATTTATGTAAGTCATATCATTTTCATCATGATGTCACGGTGTATTTGTTGTTTTCTCCCTTTGGGGATGTCCATTGCCTTGCTTACGATGTTCTCCAGGCTCTGTCTTAATCTTGTGAATTATTAATCTGATGCAGCCATTCCCAGGATTACATGGATTTTCTTAGATAAAAAAACCTCTATTGCTGGGACAGTGCTGCAATGTGATACTGTATGTAAGAAGAGGGAAGAGAATTATTCAATAATCCTAAATGTTTATAGAGTAAGAAATTTGGGGTGCACTTAAAGTACTTGTGTCACTTGTATCATCCCTGGACTGGCAGCAGTAATTCATGCAGTCATATTAAGTATGGACTGCTGCATTGCTGCAATGTGCTTCATATGGGGCAGCTTTGAAGAGGACTTAGAAGCCACAGTTGGTCAGAAATGCCTTTGCAAGGTAGCACTATTCTTGAAGACACTAAGCTGTTTCTGATAAGCGTTCTGAAAATTCAAACTAGTTAGAGACCCCTTTTTCGTATAATATCTAGTTAGATTAGGCATTGTTTTGTCAAAGTTTTTTCTCTCTGATGATGATGATGATGATGATGGTGTTATCCATTCAGTCAGGTTCGACTCTTGGCAATGAGCTGTCTCCACATCTTCTGATCTTGCAGTGTTTCTATGAGTTGTTCTGGCTAGTGTCAGCATTGATGGTGTTCTTCTCTCTATTTGCCCCAAATATCTCAAGAAATGCTACCCTCCCTAAGAAGTACAAGAGAGGTACATGGGACAACAGGTTTCAGTAGAATCCCACATGCTTTGAAATATCTTTGTCCCTGATAACTATGTAGCACTATTCTGTCTTGTTTTCAGAAAAAAAGCAAAAGCATGCATGTTTCACTATATATTCAGCCATAAGTGAATTGATTGTCTTTGTGTATATAGCAATAAGCAACAGTACTTAGACTTATATACTGCTTCATAGTGCTTTATAGCACTCTTTAAGCAGTTTACAGAGTCAGGATATTAATCCCAACAATCTGGCTCCTTCTTGGAAGGATAAAAGGCTGAATCAACCTTGAGCTGATCAGGATCGAACTCCAGCGGGCAGAGTCAGCCTGCAGTACTGCATTCTCACCACTGCACCACCACATCCCTGTTCATAATGTTGTTTTAGTGTTGGTGTTTATTCTGTTTTATTTTACTGTTTTATTTTCTTGTTTTGTTACATATTTCCAAATATTTCATGATTGGGCAGTTTATAATATTGCAAGTAATTCAACAAATAAATCAACAAGGTACACAATTACAAAATTATTGTATATAATTTACCTACCTACCTGCAGGCAAGTAAATTTATCAGAATGAAAGTTAAAGATCTGGAGTGTCAAGCTGTTTTTTCTTCTTAAAGATAATAATTTTAGAGAACAATTATTGTCTTTTTATTTTGTTCCCCAAGATATAAAATTTTACACCAGAATAAAGTTCACATAATGTTTTTGTCCACAGCAAAAACTGTATACAAATCCTGTCTTCAATTGTTTCCAATATACTTAACTGATATGTATATATCTGTTAACAAACATTTGATTTGAAGAAACAGTTGTGTATTTTTCAGTAAAAGTAATGAGATAAAATGTATTGATGTTTAATGAAGCATAAAGCTTTCAAATGCACCATGAAAGCAATAGCTAAACTAATTAATGGAATTTTTAAGTCTTTCAGAATAAATATACTGTGTGGGCTGTATATTTATTATTTCTGCCTGATTAAATTGACACCCAGGATAAAATTCTCACGTAGGCTTTTTAAAAAGGTAGTATTAAATTGTTTCCTTTCCCCTTAATATGGAAAAGAAAAGTAAAACTTAGTTATAATTCCAGCAAAATTACAAAACATATTTAACCCAAGCACATAAGGGTTTAATTTAGGATCCTTCCATAATATATTTAATTTGGGAAGCAAACCATGACAGGGATTTTCATATTACTTCAAGTCTTTGCATTTCTATTTACATGGAGCATGGGGCTGATTTCAACAGTTCTTTTGATGTTACAGTTTGCACCTTTCTCTTTACATGATCTATGTTTTATGCCCAATTTTATTTTGCTTGTGAATGTTTACTTTGCAATAATGATGTTGTACTTGACTGAACTAGTTCAGATGGACTTTTTAAAAAAATTGCTCAGTGAAGAGTGCCAGAGATAATGATAGATCACATGTTGTTGATAACAGATGACAGAGGATAGAATCTCTGCCAAGAAGTTTATTTTCAGGGCCTGGAATCCCTACTTATAGTTTTGTGTAATGATTGCACCACTTCATATATGTCAATTGATGGAATGAAGTGCTAGTTAAAATAACAATGTGCATAACAAAATAACATTCTCTGCTTATTATTCTGACTAAGTAAAAAAGTTGCTTAGTTAATCATTACCACCACCACCTCCATCATCATCTTAATCTAATCTCTACCTGCTAAAAAGGGCCCATTGCTTTGAATTAGGCTGTTGATGCTAAGGTTAGTAATCCAGGAAACTCACCAATTTATTATAGATCAGCCATGTCTATTAGCCAAACATTATTTGATTCAGTGCCATAGAAGCAAAATAGTATGGAAGAGCATAAATATTGTTATGAGCTCATTAGAGATAAACCAACCATTTTTGCAATAAACAAAACAAAATAAAAATGCCAACATTAGATAGTCTGGACATGCTAAATAAAAGCTTTCTACACTTGTGCGGCTGATACAGTAGTAAAATCTGTAGTATATATAATAATAGATGTAGTTCCGTAGCACTAGCTAATTCAAAACAACAAGCTATAATGAATACCTTATGATCAAAATTGTAATTTAAAGTACATTGAATATTCGTATAACTCTTAACAATTGTTTTGATAACAATAGCAAAATATTCCAGAATTATTAAGGGCTAAAACTATTTTTTACGAAAAGAAAATGTATAGTGGAAGCAAAATACCACATGTAATATTAAATTAGGCAATTGTGCTAACTACAAAAACACATTATTATAAATTACTGACTAGATTTGAACCCATTGTTATGATATCAGATTATACTAATAAATAGGAGCCTTGTGGCAAGGAGAGGGAAAGATTATTTACAACTGTCCTTGGCTGTACCAGCAATATTTTTTTCAATATGAAAACATAATTGTGACATACCAAGATGCTGGCACTAATAACCGCTTCATGTTAGCATTATAAGATTAATGACAAAACTTAGGAATTTAATGTGATATGTAAAGAATGCATTCCTTATCTTGAGAAGAGCAGAGATGTGCCATATAAATGAGGAATATTGCTGGGGAAGAAATGTGGGAGGTAAAATGTTGTAATAGGCCAACATGACTTTTTTGTAGAATATTTACCAGTAATTCATCATTTAGTTTGCTGTATAAAATTACTTTCAATCGGTTTTGAAACATTGAAATACCCGAAAGAAGTCTTCCTATTCCTTGGTTTATTTTTTACAATATTCACTCTTTAATATGGTTACTGTTTTCTTCTGTAATGTTATCTTTGAAATTTTCCTCTAATAACGAGCCTTTGAATTGTCCATTGTCATTTTTATTTGTTTGTTTTATTCTGATTTGGTTCATTATTATCTATGCCACATATTAAGTCTTTTTGGTTTGTGCATATCCAGATTCATTTAGCAGAAATAAGAAACACAAGAAGAGACAAGAAGGTTGGAAGGCCCCCAAGATATTAATTTCACCATATTCACCAAATTAGGTGCAGGATAATTTTGCACAAGGACATGGTTTGCAGAATTGTCAGTGAAAAAAGATGTTTGCAAAAATGCTTCTAAATGCCCGCAAGGTACAGGTAAAGGTTCCCCTTGCACATACGTGCTAGTTGTTTCTGGCTCTAGGGGGGGGTGCTCACCTCCGTTATAAAGCCGAAGAGCCAGTGCTGTCCGAAAACATCTCTGTGGTCATGTGGCCGGCATGACTAAACCCCTTCCCACCAAAGTGGTCCCTATTTTTCTACTTGCATTTTTTTACATGTTTTCGAACTGCTAGGTTGGCAGAAAAAGTGGTCCCTATTTTTCTACTTGCATTTTTTTTACATGCTTTCGAACTGCTAGGTTGGCAGAAAAAATGCCCACAAACTGACTGCTTAATAATCTGTTCTATATTTTTGCTAGTATTGATCTCATTATTCTGTAGCTGCCTGGATCCTCAGTTTTTCCATTTTTGAAAATAGAAAGAATATTAGCCTTTTCCAGATCCTTCTATCTGTCCTCTGTGAACTCTCAAAGATTACAGAAAGATCCCCAAAGTGACTGACATCTTCAGTTACTTCAAGACTATGTAATTGGTCTGATCTTTGATACTTATATTCAGTCACAGTTTTCAGATACTTCTTAACCATCTTTTTAGTTACATTGGATTAGCGCTCTCTCCTTTTGTTTAAGAGCCATTTGATCATATTCCCCTTGATTAAAAAGCTGAGCAAAGTAGGAGCTGAGAACTTCTGGCCTGTCGCTATCACTTATTTCTGTCCCTCTGTGGACTGCTTGACTAGATCCTCGTATTCAAATTCTTGATCTTCAGTACAAATGGACATTTCCTTCACATTCAGCGCTAGTCTACCATGTCTTTTGTCTAGGCTTTTGAATAAATTGTACCCTTCAATCCTGACATTCATTTCATGAATTTTTATTCCACCAGAATGCAATAATGCCCACTAAAAATATTTGGCTTTCTGCAATAAAACGTCTGTTTCTTCCTGTATACTCTGTCTATCCACAAAGGCACTAGACATTATGAAATGCCTCTACATCTTGCAGGCCTGTTTCCAGCAGTTTTTTTTTTGGGGGGGGCGGGCGGGCGGGTTGTATTATTTTCTATGGTCTCTTTTCTCTCCCTCACAAAATTTCCTTTAAAACTCCTTTAAAAGATTTGCAACATGCCTTCCCAACATATTTTTTTATAGTTTTGTGATGTTTTTCATCTTATCGTCATTTATCTTGGAAATGTAGCCATTAAATGTTTCTGTTGGCACCTAATGCAAAGCATGATTGCAGTGTCGTTTGTTCCAATATGGATCAGTACAAAGGGATACTTATCAATGCAGACCTGCCTGTCACATCCCAAGCATGTGCCTTATCGAGAAAACTTGTGTATTTGCAAAAAGGTTAATTATTTAGGCCTATAGTATGATTACTTAAGCCTATAGTCATACTTTTTTTCTTATTTTCTGTTTATATTAAACTTTTAATATCACTTAGATTAATGAGAGTGTCTTTTAAGAGTGGATATTGTTTTCTTTATCTTTTTACACACATTTATTGGTTGAATACAAACACCTGATTTTTAACATGCAAGGTTTCCCCCTTCTCCTTTGTGTTTTTACCTACATGTTTTATTAGGCATTCCGGTTTCAAGTCTTTGACTTTTTGACTACGTATTTCATTAGGCATTTCTCGTTTTAGTCCTTAGAAACCTCATTGTTTTCATATGTCTCAACTCAGCAACTAAATTGCATTTCCATAGAAGGTGGTGATCTCATTTCTGTCTGCTTTGAACCAGCCAAGTTAATTACCTGCATAGAATTGTTTGCACTGGTCAGCACTGGGTAATTTCTTACTCTAGTTCCACTTGAAGAGAGACATTGTTCTTCATGCTGCTTTGTCAGTTTCTTACAGGCACTGCTGAAAAGTATATGGTTGATTACCTCATGGCATTGAACTGCAAGTAGTCTGTCTAGTTTACTAAGAATGTTTTGGAAGGAGAAATGCTAAGATGGTACCTTGAGAATCTGAGGTTCCTCTATGGGCATACACTTTTCAGAGGAAAAAAATAATACTATAAACTTAGTTTCTTTCAAATCAAATGAGTGATCCATCGAATTTAGGTTATTTATGCATGAGAGAGGAAAATTAGTGATTTATAGAATGATTACAGTTTATTATTCAAGTATCCTTATTGGTTATTATAGGCATTTGATCTAGATCTATTAACATTTATTTGCCTCTATTTTTGTATGACTTCCTGTGAACTACCTCAAATTCTAAGGGATCCTTTTATACCATATGTATCTGAAAACTAGAAAAAAGAAGCACCTGATAGTTTTTGCTGCTTTATTAGACCACTCTGAACTTTTATTTTGAATAAAGACAATTATTTCTTCTATTGCAGTCTTAACTGTATGCATTAATTCTGTCACTTCTTTTTCTATCTCAGTCCAAAATTATAATTCTGAAAGAGATTTATAGCACTTGCATATTATTGTCTATGCAGGTCAAAACCAAGTCATGCTTTTTTGCAAACCTTGTATTCAGAAATGTTACTTATGGAACCCAATAAGGAAGATTTTCATTATGATTCATTGCAGATAAAAGGGTGCTTGGTATCTCTGAGATTATTATTTTTAAATAGGTCTAAAATATAATGTAATTTAAATAAGTATAAAAATAAAACATATGAAACCTATTTCATCAGAGCCTGGGATACAAGCTTAATCAGAAAGTGATTTATAAATATCAATTCCTAAATGACTCTGGCACAAGACTTGGCATGTATTATTCCTTGTTCTTAGTCTTCTGTAGGAGAAATAAGCAATCCCAATATTTGTGCATAGGGAACAGTTTTGCAACAGTGGCTCTGCAAAACAAACAAATCCTTGTTTAGTGACAACAGTTGTGCTAAGCATTTTGGTTACTATGCGAAGCACTGACTAAATGAACTATGACTGTGCTTATGATCTTACTTCAACTTTCCTTTGCTTGCACAGGTTGTAAATACAAGAATTGGTCATAAAGCTACTTTTTCATCACTGCCATGACTGCAAATGGTCACTAAAGAAGCAATCATTAAATGAGGACTGCCTATACTGCTTTTTCTGTGTCACAAATACTCAGATATGGATTGAAATTGATGGGTTATACTACCTGTTGGATTATTCAGTGAATAAGAAGATAACTTTGTACCACATTATTTGACTGGATATAAGATTTCATACCATTTATATTATTTAAGGTGTTTTATTTATTACACCTTGTCTGAGACAGTTTACCATTTAATTAAAAGAAGGAAATAATATTGAATTAAATTCAAAAAGTTAATACAATTAGCTTAATACACAATTGCAATTATAATTAAAGTAGCATATATGTACTTTTTAAACTATAACCCCCTCCGAGTACATTTTTTTAAAAAAGCAAAGTCATTAAATACTGGAGAGAATTAAAATAATCTGACACCTAATGTTAAAAAGCAGTATAATTTTTCAACAACCAATTTCACACTCCATTCTTACATGGAAAAAAGAAGCATACCAAATGGTGGAAGTTTTTCTAGACATACTAGATATTTAGGCTACTCAAGACCTCAGGGCAAGATAGGATCGCAGTGATGCTTTGTGAAGAAGCAAAGCCAAAAGTTTTTTTCGTCTGGGGGGAATTTGATCTTTCCTCCTCCCTCTAGTAAATTAAGCTTTAATCTTAGTGGAATTATATACACTTTTTAAAATGTCCTATATGTTTTTAAAACATGAAAAATACATTAATTTGTTGGTTTTGTGCAGAATTTCAGCAGTTCCAAGCAGTGCAAAAATGAAATGTGGAGTTATACACCCCATTCCACGGTGAGCCATGGTGGCGCAGTGGCTCGAGTGCAGTATTGCAAGCTACTTCTGTTGACTGTCATCTGTCTGCAATTTGGCAGATCGAATCCCACCAGGCTCAAGGTTGACTCAGCCTTTCATCCTTCCGAGATGGGCAAAATGAGGACCCAGATTGTTGGGGGCAATATGCTGAACTCTGTAAAAAGCTTAGAGAGGGCTGTAAAGCACTGTGAAACAGTAAATAAGTCTAAATGCTATTGCTATTGCTATACACAGATTGTCCATTCTTAATGCAAATAGTGAAGTCGCTTATACAGAATTTCTGCACACTTATTCTTTAACTTAGTATTTGCCTTGAAGTTCTCCCCTTTGCCATTACTTCACTCTAGTTTCTGTTCTAGTTGTAACAGCTGCAGAACATGGGAATAAATAAAGCAAACTATCCATCATGGTTGTAATATAGCCATGAGCCACATATCAAGATGTATAATTGCAAACTTGAGATGGTTGCAAGTTTAGAATAATTTTGCTTGAACGGTTACATAAATTTTACCACATGGCGGCTTATACACTTCAGTTGATTCCATTTTGCTACATCCATTCAAATAATATAGAAGTACACAACTAACACAACCATATTTTCTGATGAGCAGATTATGTGCTGCTGGCTGCACATAAGCTGTGAATCTGCACTCTGAGGCTCATGAAATAGCCACAGATTTCGCCACCAGTTTTCAGTGATACACCCAAAGATACAAAACAAATGTTACCAGCCTTTGCATGGTATAACATATTTCTGTACATCTACTCAGCTGGAAAAACACATTAAAGTGGGCAAAAATGTCTCTGCTTGAATAATTTTCCACCTCTACTATAGGCAAAAGGGAGGATCAGAAATATCACCAGCCAAATAGACTATAAATGAATCTTATACTTTATTTCATATAATATATATTTTAATGACTGAGGAAAAGCCACTCAAGACATCATTAAGTCTCTATGAGTGTTTCTGACCACTATCTACTACAACTGCTTTGTTCATTAGATCCTCTATTAAAGCAGGATTACTGGGTTCTGACTCAGTGCCCTAATCCTACCAATTTCTTCCCCCTTGCCTTTTTAATTCTTCCCATACTATCCTTTCTTCCCTATTCATCTACCTGACCCACCAGAAGGGAGAGACAGGGAATGCTATTGGTCTCCTTTCTTCAGAGGGACGTCTAGTGGGACCAAGAAGAAGGGACCTCTCTATAGAACATCATCTTATGGAACATCACCCCGCATGGAGATAAGATTGGCCCCACCTTGACATTGTTTTGCAAGGCCTAAACAACTGGTTTTGCCAATGGGCTTGGGAACCAGAATCAGATGGAGCCCATCAAGTGATTTATTTGATTGGTTGTTGTTGCCAGGGGGTAGGAGTTCATTGCTTTTTATTTTTGTATTGGGTTTTTACTTTTGTAAGTTACCTGGAGTCACTGAGAGAGACTTGGGCAACCATATAAATTTTCTTAATTAAATAAATCCTCTGGGTCATTATTCTTAACCTAGGCACAAAGCCTCCTCTTAGCCTCCCTAATAGAAATTGCCTCAATTATCCAGGGAGCACATCTCTGAAGCACATCTTTGAAACTTTTACAGATTGGCCATAAGTCTAATATTGTATCTCACCATTCAGTTGAGTGTTGCTAACACTGCAGATTTCCCAGTTCTCAGACTTAACAGATAACAGATAATCAGAAGTTGGAAGGGAACTTGTAAGTCATCTAGTCCAACCCCCCACTTAAGCAGGAGACCCTGCACCATTTCTGACAGATGGGAGTCCAGTCTCTTCTTGAAAGTCTCAACTGATGGTGCTCCCACAACTTCCACAGGCAAGCTGTTCCATTGATGGATTGTTCTCACTGTCAGAAACTTTCTCCTTATTTCCAGGTTACATCTCTCCTTGTTCAGTTTCCATCCGTTATTCCTTGTCTGATCTTTGGGTGCTTTAGAACAGGGGTCGCCAACCTTTTGGACTTCAGGGACCACCAAACTCATAATTTTAGATCCCAGGGACCACTAATCAGTTCTGTGGGCGTGGCCTAATTTGTGAGTGTGGCTTGGTGGTCGTGACTGGCTGGGCATGGCTTGTATGTAAATATTATAAATATTTATATAAATATTGATTTTTTTATAAAAAAAGAGCAGGCAGGCAGATTGAGTTGCTCAGAGAATCACAGATTCATTCAGAGATCTATCTGTCTGTCATTGGGTAGCTCAGTCTGTCACATAAAATTTGCTTGCAAGCAAATTCACAAAATTAACTCACAACACATCATGCATGTAAATATTGAATTTTTTATTTTAAAAAAGCAGCTTTTACCCAAAATCAGGCAAAGCAGGCAGGCAGATTGAGTTGCTCACAGGATCATTCAGTGATCTATCTATCTACCATCGGCTAGCTCAGTCTCTCAAATTTGCTTGCCATGAGTCTGCACTGAATTTGCTTGCAAAGAAACCTTCAGTTCTATGGGAAGTTTGGCTGTGCTTAGCTAGAAAGCAAGAAATCCAACCATTTTCTGCTTCCTAGCTAATCTAAATCTCCCGGCGCAGCAGAACAGATGATGGTCGGAAAAAGGAAAAATAGCAACTTAGCAGACAAGTTTGCCGGGTAAGGAGTGAGTGGGCGGGGAGGGTTCCCGCGGGCCATGTGGGCGGTGCAGCCTTGTGTTTCTGTGCAGCCTGGATTAATTGCTTTGTGGGGGTTCTCTGGGGGTGAGATTTCTCTGCGGCCCACAAAATTTTCTCACGGCCCACCGGTGGGCCACAGCCCACCGGTTGGCGACGACCACTGCTTTATTTATTTATTTTATTTGTCAATTGCTTACAAGATAATAGGCGTAAGTAAAACATAGTTATGAATACATGGATACATATAAGAAAAATAAAATATAAAAGAAACAATAGGACAGGGATGGTAGGCATGTTGGTGTGCTTATGCACGCCCCCTACAGACCTCTTAGGAAAGGGGTGAGGTCAATAGTAGACAGTCTAAGGTTAAAGGTTTTGGGGTTTGGGGAAGAAACCACAGTCAAGTAGAGTATTCCAGGCATTGACCACTCTGTTGCTGAAGTCGTATTTCCTGCAATCAAGTTTGATGCGATTAACCTTGAGTTTGTATCTATTGTTTGCTCTTGTGTTGTTATGGTTGAAGCTGAAGTATTCATTGACAGGTAGGACATTGCAATGTATGATTTTATATACTATACTTAGATCGGGCCAAAGGTGGTATAGTTCTAGGTTTTCAAGGTCTAGAATTTCGAGTCTGGTGGCATAAGATATTCTGCAATGAGTAGAGGAGTGAAGAACTCTTCTTGTAAAATATTTCTGGACTTTCTCAACTGTGTTAATATCAGATACGTAATGTGGGTTCCAGACTGATGAGCTGTATGCGAGTATTGGTCTAGCAAATGCTTTGTATGCTCTAGTTATTAGTGTAATATTACCAGAGAAAAAGCTACGTAAGATTAGGTTAACAATTCTTAGCGCCTTTTTGGCTATAGAAAATAGCTTGACCCCTTCCTCTCTGTGGCATCCCCTCAAATATTGGAAGATTCCTATCATGTCTCCCCTGGTCCTTCTTTTCACTAGATTAGCCATGACCAGTTCCTGTAACCATTCTTCGTATGTTTTAATCTCCAGTCTCTTAATCATCCTGGTTGTTCTTCTCTGTACTTATTCTAGAGTCTCAACATTTTTGTTATAGTGTGATCAAAACTGGATGCAGTACTCTAAGTGTGGTCTTACTAAGGCTTTATAGAGTGGTATTAGTACCTCGCTTTATCTTGATTGTATCCCTCTATTAATGCAACTTAGGATTGCATTAGCTTTTTTGGCTGCTGCTGCACACTGCTGGCTCATATTTAGCTGGTTGTCCACTAAGAGTACAAGATCCCTCTTACAGTTACTGCTATTAAGCCTGGTTTCACCCAGTCTATATGTGTACTTTTGGTTTTTCTTGTCTAAGTGTAGAACTTTACTTTTCTCTACATTGAATTTCATTTTGTTAGAGATGGACCAGTGTTCTAGTCTGTCAAGATCCATCTGGATCTTGAGCCTATCTTTTTGGGTGTTAGCTATTCTTGCCAGCTTAGTATCATCTGCAAATTTGGTAAGTTCCCCTTCTATTCCCTCATCTATGTCATTAATGAAGTTATTAAAGAGTACTGGGCCTAAGGCAAAACTTAGCAGAACCTCACTGTTATCTTCTCTCCATGTAGACTTAGATCCATTAAGGACTGCTCGTTGAGTTACGGTTTTAGACTTACTGTCTAAATTATGTCTCTGTTCGGAAAGCTTATTTATGGGATAAAATCTTCAGTCCTATGACTCCTTATCTTCAGGAGGTACAGCACAGATTTTTTTTGTTTTTTGCTTCTATTATTAGGCAAAAAAAATTCCTGTCTTTCCAACTTATTTTCTGAAGCTCTTGGTTGCACATGAGGGGGCACAGGACATTCCCGTTCCATTCCAAAGATAGCTGTGGAATGAAGTAACTTTGCCTTGCAATGTAATGCCTTTACAGTAGCCATTCCATTTGGTATCCCTGTAACTAATTAATCAAGGAAACAAAAGCATAGTTAAACAGCGCATATTAAGTATAATGTGTAGCTCAGTTCTTAGAATCAGCTATTGTTAATAGTGTTGTTATGCTTTTATTTATGCAGTGCTTTCTAATATAATTGTCAAAAATGGTATCAGAACAGTTTGTAATAAAAATAAACAGTTCTCAGAAAAATATATCCCTAAAGTCAAATAAGACAACAAGAGTCAATGAACAGAATGATGTTACTCTGAAATAGCAAGCATAGCATTACAGTAATTCTGTTGTATCTAATCAAGCATTTTTATTACTTAAACTTAAATATATCTGTATTTTCCATGTGCCAATCACAATGAACTTCAGTTTTTAGGACCATGAGTAGTGTTTTATAGAATTATAGTGAATACTAAAAATCCATGATTGGAACAGTAAAAAAAAATGTGACATTTATAAAGGCCTTTAAAATATGCTATGTGTAATACTTGGCTCTTTTTAAACTAATACTAAACCTTTCCATTATCAAAACTTCCCCACCATAATGAATAACACACTTTATGGCTAAATTCATAACCGGATGTGAGAAAAATATTCTAATATCAAAGGTTTACTCACTGTAACAAAAGTTCAATAGATTCGTAACAAAACCTTTCTGTAAGATATAAAAATATTTTGAGGGGAAACATAATGAAATGAATGTCTTCAATTAGAGCAATAAATAAAACAAAAATCTCCATAAAAGTCACATTCTTTGAAAATCACATTGGGGAATTTAGTTGCATGTCAGAGATGACGGAGGCTTAGCTATTAACTAACTAAAGAGGAGAAACAGCAAAATAGGCAGGCAGAAGAATGAGGAACTGGACAGATTAACATTTCTATAAAGTATTTTGATGTTTGCACATGTTAATTATTAATGCTTAATTATTGATAAAGGCAATTTTGATTTACATGGGGAAATATAAAATTGAAACTCATGAACCTTATTTTCAGCTGCTTCATTTGCAAAGTCTTATAATATTTTCTTGTTGACATCATAAAGGTAACACCTAAATAGTTCTAGCATGGCTGAAGTAAGAGTATTATCTTAAAAAAAATTGGAATGGTAGAAAAGTATTATGATCAACAGTAGCTACGGACCTAATTATACCATGCCAGGAAGTTAATTCTTTTATTTCAGGCTGAATGAAGACACAGAAGTTCTACACCAAGACAAATCCACAATGACATTTTTCCACATTTCTTTTTCATTAGATGAATGAAAACTAGTTTGTTATAACGTCATACAACATGAAATGAAATGGAGTCTTAGGGAGTGATATCCATTCACTATATCACTTCTGGAATAAGGCAGGTGATGTCAGGGGAATTCAGGTTCCAGAATGATGTATTGTGAATTTGTGATATGAGGTTTGTGTATATTAAACTCCTATTAAAGGTTCTATATGAACTTTTTGATTAATTTTTGAATGATTATTATTATAATGTGTTCTAGCTCTAAACCCCACTGAAATAAAAGAATCAGCTTTAACAGCTTGGTCCTCATTATGAATAGAGGGAAGACAAAATGTCTCAGTTGTACTGATGAAATAAATCTTTCCAAGTACAGGTATCCTTGACTTACAACAGTTCATTTATAAAGTTACAACAGCACTGAAAAATGTGACTTTTGACCATTTTTCAGAGTTACAATCTTTGCAGGATCGCCATGATCATGTGATCAAAATTCAGATGCTTGGCAACTGATTCTGTGTTCACAGCAACTGTTGCTGTGTCCCAAGTTCATGTGATCACCTTTTGCAACCTTCTGAGAAGCAAAGTCAATGGGGAAACCAGATTCACTTAACCACTGAGTAATGTTACGTATCAGTTGCAGTGATTCAGTTAACAACTGTGGCAAGAAAGGGCGTAAAATGGGCAAAACTCACCTAACAAATGTCTCACTTAACAGCAGAAATATTGGGCTCAATTGTCATAAGTCAAGTAACACCTTGCTACTGTTGGAGCCTGCTGCTTGCAGAACTTTTATGGTGCTCAGATATATAAGAAGAAAAGGTACTTAGAAGTTACTCTAGATATGATCAAAAGCTAGTCTGACCCAGCATTCCATTTACAAGGCTAACAGAAAATTTCTCAAAGTTTGCAATACCCCTCAAATGTTAAAAGAATATGTGTGAGACCCTCTTCATTAATAAAAGTTGGCTAGATCCATTTGCTTAAAACTAGTATCAGAATTTGCTCCTTGTTGGCTTGTACAAGCTTTTTGTGAGTTATGCAGGCAAAGTAGAAATCAGTTTTAAGGCTTCTTCTGCTTTATCTGCAGAAGCTTAAATTACTTTTGAAGGCTCTCAACCCACATTTGAAACCTGTGCCTGTTGTGGTTCGCAGGCAGCAGGTGTGGACAGCTGAGGTCTCAGAGAGCGAGGACTCAGATGAGGGGCCTCAGATGAGGAGTCTGCTGTAATGCAGGGATGGGGCCAGGACTATCAGGGAGTGGAATGCTGCCTTCGGAGATTGTGGAGACTGGCAGCAGTGATGAAGAGGTCCCCAAGGAGCCTGTGCCCAGTGCACGTCCGTGCAGGGCTGTTCGAAGGAAAAAGCAGCTGCAACAGTACGGGTGACTCGGGAGTAAGGCTGCAAGGTAATGGCCTCTCCCTTAAGAGATAAAAGCCAGCTGAGAAATCAGAGTTCTATGCAGGAAGCAAAGAAGTTTTTGCACTCAAGCCTTGGGGACGTTCAAAGTATCTTGGTTGGTTTTTGGAAACTCTTTGTGTTTGAAATATTTCTTAGTAACTTTATCTAGTATCCTTGGCAGGCTCGTTCTTATCAAAGACAATTAGTTTGCCACAGCCTTTTAACTGTGAAGGAACGGAATTCGTAAAGAATCATTAAAAGGTTTTGCTGTTCCCTCGGTTTCATGTTTGTTTCCTTGGAACAAGGTTTGGGTCAGAACAGTGCCCTATGAGGAAACTGAAAAAACTGAAAGTCTACTCTTATAACAAACAATGCCCCATATGGACCCTAACAAGTGATATTAAGAGTTTTACTGCTTTTACTGTTGGAGGTAATTTCTAGCCTTCATGATTATATGTTGTTGATAGCCTTGTCTTCTTTCATTTTGTTTTCAAGGTACAGGTAGTCCCTGAGTTATGACCACAATTGAGCCCCAAATTTATGTTGCTAAGTGAAACATTTGTTCAGTGAGTTTGCCCCATTTTATGACTTTTCTTGCCACAGTTCTTAAGAGAATCATTGCATTTGTTAAATTAGTAACCTGGTTGGTAAGTGAATCTGGCTTCCCCATTGACTTTGCTTGTCAAAAGTTCACAAAAGGGGATCACATGACCCTGGGACACTCCAAACATCATACATATGAACTAGTTGCCAAGCATCTGGATTTTGATCATGTGACCATGGAGATGCTGCAACGGTGGCAAGGGTGAAAAATGATCATAAATCTCTTTTTAGTGCCATTGTAACTTTGAACAGTCACTAAATGAACTGCTGCAAGTCGAGGACTACCTGTATTCAAATTTTAATGATCCTTGTTAGTCTTACAGTAGCAAATTTATTTATTTATTTTATTTGCCAATCGCTTACAAGATAATAGGTATAATTATATACATCGTTATGAATACATGAAATGGGTACATATAAGAAAAATAAAAGAAACAATAGGACAGGGACGGTAGGCACATTGGTGCACTTATGCATGCCCCCTACAGACCTCTTAGGAAAGGGAATTCTATACAGAATTCATTATATAAAGAAATACTTCCATTCAGCCTTATTAAAGGCCTGGGTTACAAACAAATGAAAAAACTCTGCCCACTTTATTTTTACGATCACTATTGCCTGTTACTCCTTTTTCTGAACTAAAAATCCCCCTTTATTATAATCTTATATTTATACTCAAATAGTTCCAAAATATTATTGGGGTTTTCCATTTTCAAACTCCACAGAAGACATTTTAAGTCCACTTGCTGGAATAAACTGAGCTCTGGGTTTTTTCCCCTAATGATTCCAAACATGGAATTTGCCTTTCTACCAAAAAGCTGTATGTGGGGTTCATCATCAGGCTATTCATATTATTAAAAAATGTTTCTCTAGCTTAGCCATACGTATGCTGGCAAGAATGTTCCTCCTCCCTGCAATGCTATCCAGTCCCCCCAAAAGTGACTCCTGACAAAACAGGCACTATAGGCTGAGTTTTCATATAGTGTTTTCTGGGCCAAAGCATCTACATTAGTTATGGCTGTTTGCTGCTGTGGGCTTGGCACCTCTTTTATTTTCTGGGAGTGGGGAAGTTCTGTGCTTTCCCTGGAATCATAACACAGATAAAAATAACTGATGGCTGCCATCGCTAGAACAAGATGCCATAAAACAATTCCATTCTCTGATGCCAGATGTCATGATTGTCAACCATTTAAATGGTTTTAAAAACAGCATTATGGTTATCACTATTTCTCATTGCCTCTAGAATCAAATGCTTTAAATATGGCTTGATAGAAAAGGGGCCACAAAGAGAGAAATTGGTCCTTATGTTCTTTTCCTCTGTTCCAGGAAAGTGTTATGTTTCTTTGCTACAACAGGGAGCACCTCTAGCATACAAAATATTATTTTCTAGATTGATGTGGTTTCTTCTCTTTCAGAGTTAATTTTTGCATACCTGAATAAATAAAAATGAAAAGATGTTATGTTGCTTAGAGCTCAACCTCTGTAGGTTTCAGGGAAGTTTCAAATCATTCCATCAACATTCCATGCATTTTTGTGCATATGAATGCATACTTTTCTTAAATCAAGTCTCCGAACTGAATTAATTTGATAATTGGACAAGGAAATTGAAATTGAATCATTTTTTTTAATTGAATTGCAAATTCAGGTTGGATCTTGCTTAATTTAAATGACCCAGTAACAGAATTATATATGATACATTTTATAAGGTATCAAAAATGAATTGCTAGCTATGACAGGTATTTGTTTGTAGCATAAATTGTCATTTTTCTTAAACATTTTTTTCCTGTTGCTTAACATTTTCTAGAAAAGTTGTATCTTTAGTCAAGACTGATTTAAGACATCTGTGGCTTCGAGTTAAATATTAGATATTGCCTCCTCCTCATTCCATATTCAAAGGCATCAGCTGAACTAATTTTGAATTTAATTAATATTGAAAATAAGAAGATACATTCATCTGCAGTTGAGGATATCAAATTAGTCAATTAACATAGGCTAAACTATAATGTATGGATAACATTATTTTTTATTCTTTTATTCATTATTTTTTATTTTATTCTTCTATTTAATTTTGTTGTAGTTTTAAAGAAAAAATAACAGAAATAATAGTTATGTACACAAGTAAACAAATACAGATTTAAATGGCTATTAAGAAAAAAAAACTCTAATATAACCAATAAAATAAAGATGATGAATTGCTAGAAAATCTTGAATAACTAGCAAAGTTAAACCATCATATAATTAATATATTCTCATACAACATTACTACTTAGTGTGCTGTGTACATTTTACATCTAACATCGCTCTATTAAGCTATGAAAATATTTGATAAGTGCAATTAAAATCAACAAGAAAATGCAAAAATATTAAAATTAAACAATATATTTAAAATCACTATAAATAAAGTTTATATTAGATGTCAGTTTAAATTCTAGTTAATTTAATATAAGTATTGAAATCTAGAATCCAAATTTGGGTTGTGACACAATTCCATGCATAAAATTGTACACAAATGGTTTCCAACAAACAAAATTTAATTGTACATCAGATTTAATTTGTAGGCAGGAAGTTATTTCAGACATTATAATTCATTTTAATTAACAATTTTTAATAGAGAGGATCAGAATTTTTTTCCATTAAAGAGATATAAAATCCTTGCAGCTGTTAATATAATGCTAGTTTTGGTTAATTTGAAGAAATATATGGCTTAGTCATGTTTCATAAAAAAACAAACCCTGCTGGGTTGAAATGGGATTACAACTTTTGGAACTGTATGATGAATTAATTTCCAGTATAGTTTACAATATTGCCATGATATATAGAAGAAAGATCCAATTTCTTCATTGCATTTCCAGCATCTTGGGGAAAAATGATTTATTCATTTTGGTAATTGTTAGGGTATATGTGTAGAGCAACCCTTGTATAAAAAGGATATGCACACGGAAATGGTTTATGAGAACAGTTATGAATAAATATATAGCCACACAGAGTTGAACAAGTTGTATTAATGTTTACTTGAAGAAATAGCACAGTCCAATAAACAGTCCATGTCATACATGTTTTTATCAGTCCAGAAATATACAGTTATAAAGTCTTCTTACCAGTTTCAAGTCTTTTACAGCAGACAAATATCAACCATAATACAACAGATAATTTTCAATATCAACAGAATATCAAAATAAACAGGGTTAGTCAGTATCGGTCCATAGTCAGTCAAGAGAGATCATCAGTGAAAAAGACAGAAGAGTTAAACCATGATCTATAGCTCTCTGTTAGGGCAACCTGAAACATAATTAACCAACCAGAACACAGTATAATACATTACAGTTTTTTTCCTTAAAGCTACAAACATATATATTTGTAGTTTATATATTGTCAACCCAACTACGTTATTTACATATACATAACAGTAATCATAATTGGAATATTGTTTGTTGGTTTATTTGACTGATTATTAAGCCATTGTCATTTCTTAGTGACTCCATAGATAGATTTTCTCCCTGAGGATCTCTCTCTAACTTGGTCCTTCAGGCCTCCAGTGGTGCACCCATCACCATTGTACATGAGTCCATCCACCTTGCTGCTGGTTGTCCTCTTTTTCTCGTTCTTTCCATGTTTTGTACTAGAACCAACTGAATATAGAAAAGTAAAAAAAGACTTGAGATGTTGATAATAAAATCTTGCAATCTGAACAGATTGTTGTCTCTCCAGTCAGCAACTTAACTTTGTGCTTTCTTCTTTAGAGACATACTTTCAGTAAGGAAGCAATGATGGTATTATTGTTCAAGATATGTATTTTTGTCAAGAGCCCGGTAAAGTAATTTGTTCTTCAAACCTTCTTTATGTTTTTCTCACATGGTACTAATATGCAGGATCATTATTATAGTGTCTCCTAATAATTTTTACAAAGTTTTGAAAGTGGTTAAGTGGGCAAAATAAATAATTTTTTTTTTTGTGTTTTCTGATATTTTTTATTTGTCTTGCCTTTCACAGTTACCTCATTTTTTTCCCAACAAACTGACTTTCTTCACACATTAACTGACAATTCTGTTGATTTGGTTATGAATGCTTAACTTCATATATTTTTATTCTTTACTAATTACAGTTCCCTAATCAAAGCTTAATATTAATATGATTAACAATAATGAATATGATAAACAATAATGTCAACAACAAAAAATATGAAAAAGCAGTATTTGTACGAAGAATTCCAAAACCATCTCTAATAATATTATGGAATAAAAATTATGTTAAATAAAAATGTTAATAGAAATTCCTGTATATTCTACTGGAACATCACAAATTTTACCTGGCAAAAAACTTTTGATCCAAATTGTATCGTCAATTTAAAGCCCTCTGTAATTACAAATCCAATTATTGCCATCAATATTATAGTTGTTGTCTCTATCCAGTCATATTTTATATGCCACACATATCCAACCTTGGCTGATTCCAGAAAATTAAGTAGGATGTAGTATTTTTAGTATTTATTTGATTTGTCAATCGCTTACAAGATACAGGTATAAGAATAAACATAGTTTTGAATACATGAGATAGATACTTATAAGAAAAATAAAAAGAAACAATAGGACAGGGACGGTAGGCACGATTGGTGTGCTTATATACGCCCCCTACAGGCCCCTTAGGAAGGGGGTGAGGTCAATAGTAGACAGTCTAAGGTTAAAGTTTTTGGGGTTGGGGGAAGAAACCACAGAGTCAGGTAGAGTATTCCAAACATTGACCACTCTGTTGCTGAAGTCTGCAGTCAAGTTTGGTGCAGTTAACCTTGAGTTTGTATCTATTGTGTGCTTTTGTATTGTTATGATTGAAGCTGAAGTATTCACTTGCAGGTAGGACATTGCAATGTATGATTTTATATACTATATTTAGATTGAACCGGAGGCGGCATAGTTTTAGGTTTGCTAGGTCTAGAGTTTCAAGTCTGGTGGCATAAGGTATTCTGCAATGAGTAGAGGAGCGGAGAACTGTTCCTGTGAAATATTTCTTGACTTTTTCAATCGTGTTAATATCAGATACATGATATGGGTTCCAGATTGATGAGCTGTATTCAAGTATAGGTCTAGCAAATGTTTTGTATGCTCTAGTTAGTAGTGTGATATTACCAGAGAAGAAGCTACATAGGATTAGATTAACAACTCTTAATGCCTTTTTGGCTATGTAGTTACAGTGGGCTCTAGCACTTAGATCATTAGAGATGAGTACTCCAAGGTCCTTGGCAAAGTCTGGATTCTCAACAAGGTATCGATTATTTAGCTTGTATTTTATTTTCTGATTTTTTTTTGCCAATAAGTAAGACAGAGCATTTATTTGTTGAGATTTGAAGTTGCCATTTGATTGACCATTCTGATACATAGTCAAGGTCTTTTTGGAGGGTAGCTGTATTGTCTGTGGTGTTGAATAGCTTTACATCATCAGCGAAGAGAACACAGTTGCTCTTAATATGATCACAGAAGTCATTTATGTAGAGTATGAAGAGAATTGGTCCTAGAACACTGCCTTGGGGGACTGTTGACAGGTACAGAATTTGATAGGACGCTCCCAATTTTGACCATTTGTTGTCTGTTTGATAGGAATGCTTCTATCCAGTTATGTAGGTGTCCAGAGATACCATAATATTTTAGTTTTAGTAGTAGCTTGTTGTGTACCACTGAATCCGTACTTAGAATGAAGGACAACTAAGAATGACAGGCAGTGAAACAGACTGGGAAGTTGACAAGTCTAAATATAAGAAGGCAGTGGAAAACTATTTTGATAATTTTGTTGCAAAAAATACACATAAATTACAATGAATTCACAGGAGTTAACAGTAACCAAGGGGATTACCATATTTCCTACCATATCCTCAATAGCAGTATGGTATAGAAACTTCTTTAGGAATATAACTGTCAGCCCCACTATGTAGACCAAACCATAAGAAGAAGGCTAAAACTACTTTTATTAATATTGACTGTAGTAATATAATCTTGCAAGTTCGACTGTGCTTTACTCTCCTTTCCTCTGGAAAGCACAGGATATGAATTAGGGAGGTCAGTCTGAGTTATTTGCTCATACTTCTTGTTTTGGACTTAACTGGTGTTTTTTCTCCTATCATCTTGGTAAAGGATTTGGCCTATTTCTATCACAGTCAACTTTTTTGCTCTCTGCAGTAACTAAAGGTTTCAAGTAATAAAAAGAAAAGGGGAAAGGGATTCTTGTATTTTCAACATGAAAGCCAAATTCATGTTACAGGGATGCATAATGTAAATTTATCACTATGTTACTACTAATAATACATATAGATAGACACTTCTTTTCTCTATAAACAGAGTATTGAAAAAGGTCAATTGGTGTCACTGTGTTATTTCAGAACTGCAATTTGTGATTAAAGTTGTACTTAAAAATAGTTGCCTGATTTCCACTATGAAATAACTGGCAAAAATATATAGTCTATATTCCCTGAAGACACATTGTTAGATATTTCTGGCTGAAAAAAGGGAATTTGAAAGCTGTTAGTTTTTCTACCCTATTTGCATTTTTTGCATCTTGTAAATTGATCCACTTAGATTCCACAAATTAGCATGTAGATTTTCTGATTCTAATGGTTATCAATGGTTTGTTTGATGTACTCTAGTTAAAAAGCAGTTTTGAAAATTGAAATGCCCGGCAACATTGTTTAAAAATACATGATCTCATTTGGGGAAATCCAGGTTCAGCTGTAACGAAGAAGGCCTGTCTTGTGAAATAATCCCTGATTGATTTGAACCTGTGGATTCTGAAGAAATGGACAGGTTGCTCTACCACCACCCTGCCCTATCCGGCTAGTGAAAGGGGCCATTGTAAATACGTCCTTAAGTAAACCATTTTTGCTTCCAAATTTTCGCCTAAGAAGTGATATGACACTTTCTGAAAAAAGCCGCAGCTTATCTCAACTATCTTGGGTAATTATGAACCTACTCCTGTTGAGTTGGTATCAGGATTGCAGTTCCCAAGAACCCTGGAGGAAATGAATGATCTGGACCCTTGGCACTTGGGATGCAGGCCTGTGCATTTGACCAAAGCTACATTGGTTGCTCTTGTTGGAGACCTTTAGTGAACCAGGGTAGGAAAGATATACAATCAAGGTTCTGTTTGATGTCTCTCATTTCCTTCAATACCATAGGACAGGGTGGACTTTTAGGCCAGCTGTGAGGGTTGAAAGCAGAAGGCACGATCTTGTAATGGATCTATTCCCCCACCCTCCCCAAGAGGCTAATTGCAGTGAGGGAAGGGGAAGAACTTATGGGATGAGCACTGCATTGCCACAGGACTAAGCCATGTCAAGTTCCTGGAAGAGACCATCCATTGGTCTGTGGAGGAAGATACTTAGATCTGTACCTGTTGTATCAAGCACTGATATCTTCACTATGTGAACTGGGGCAAGTGTAGTGCAAAACAAATTAAGTTGCAACCCCACATTTCTTTTCATTAAAATGATTTCTATAATGTGATCTCCTCACCAATGTAATTAATGAACTACAACTTTATTTATTCATTTGTTTTTTCAAATTTTTGAATAGCCCTCCTCCTTCAGAGAGGGACTCTTTAACATATGGTATGACCATATTTAATGAAAACGTTTTTCCTTAATGTTGCATGGATGGGGGGGAAGCATACTAGAGATTAATTAACAGAGTCATTTTAAAGAAATAATGTAATAGTTTATCTGACTTCTTTATTTTTAGGAGCGTTTGTCTACGGATCTCAGTGCAAGTCCATTGGAAAAAACAGCTGCAACAATTTGATAATCACCAGCAATCCAATGGTGGTTCAGAGACTGGGACCTCTATCTCCTTCGACGCAGCAGGTCTCGACAGCATGCAGCCAAATCAGCCCTAGTTTACAGAGGGCTATGAATATGTCAAATCCAGATATACCATCTGATACAAGGTCTTGCATTCTGTTTTTATTTTCTTCAATAATATAGCAAGGCTTATCATATCTGCAGCATCAGAAGAGTGTTTTATGTCATCCAGTTTGGAATGATCTTTCCTGGTGCATACCACTTAACACTGCATTGCAATCAAGAATCAATGTGACTATCATATTATCATCCTTAGAGTGTTTTGAATTTATCACCAATGATTAGTTTTGTACATGCCACTGATACCTCTGAGTTTACTTCCATGATATTAGAATTATGGTCTACAGTAATGTTGGTAAGCTTTAATATAAATGAAAGAAAAATGTTAAATAAACTTGAGCAAATGTACATGGGGATACTAATTGTTAAATGTCTAGTAAAGAAATGTAGTAAGCTGATTGATTTATTAATTAAATGTTATATAGGGCAGCGGTCACCAACCGGTGGGCTGTGGCCCACTGGTGAGCCGTGAGAAAATTTTAGTAGGCCACAGAGAAAATTCACTCCCAGAGCACCCCCCCAAAGCAATTAATCCAGACTGCACAGAAACACAAGGCTGCGCCGCCCACATGGCCTGCGGGAACCCTCCCCACCCACTCACTCCTTACTCAGCAAACTTGCCTGCTAAATTTCTATTTTTCCTTTTTCCGATCATCATCTGTTCTGCTGTGCTGGAAGATTTAGATTAGCTAGGGAGCAGAAAATGGTTGGATTTCTTGCTTTCTAGCTAGTCTTTAGATCTTCGGCTCTGCTTTTAAGTACAGCCGAACCTCCCCTAGGACTGAAGGTTTGCTTGCAAGCAAATTCAGTGCAGACTCACGGCAAGCAAATTTGAGAGACTGAGCTAGCCGATAGCAGATAGATAGATCACTGAATGATTCTGTGAGCAACTCAATCTGCCTGCTTTGCCTGATTTTGGGTAAAAATTGCTCTTTTTTTAAAATAAAAAATTCAATATTTACATGTATGGTGTGTTGTGAGTTAATTTTGTGAGTTTGCTTACTAGCAAATTTTATGAGTTTGCTTGCAAGCAAATTTTATGGGACAGATTGAGCTAGCCAATGGCAGATAGATAGATTTCTGAATGAATCTGTGATTCTGTGAGCGACTCAATCTTCCTGCCTGCTTTGCCTGATTTTGGGTAAAAGTTGCTCTTTTTTTATAAAAAAATTCAATATTTATATAAAGATTTATAATATTTACATACAAGCCATGCCTAGCTAGTCACATGACCACCAAGCCACACCCACAAATTAGGCCATGCCCACAGAACCAGTTGGTGGTTCCTGGAATCTAAAATTATGAGTTTGGTGGTCCCTGAGGTCCAAAAGGTTGGTGACCTCTGATATAGGGAGCAGTGATCTCTAATATCTTATGGCAAAGATCAATGGTTGATGTAGGCAGCCTATGTAATGAAAGATTCGGTAACCAAATTTGGCAGAATATTTTTTTAGTTTTTTTCATACTTTATGGGGAAAGTATATGGTGCTGCTGCTACTGATGACGATGATGATGATGATGACATTGGAAATTAGTTTTAGCAATAGGTAAAGAACAGGTAACTGCAGGTAAAAAGCTTGAACGACTGTTTACATTACTGGGCTTTCATAAGAGTTGGGTGTTCTTCAGAAGATGCTTTTGAGATGACTTCCAGTATGGTAAAAGGTTAAATTCTTATGGTGATACCGTATTGGATAAGTCACAGCTGTGATGACTGTGCTCATTTGAATATTCAAAGATCAAGGTTTAAAGTTTTAATTCTAATTATCAAAAATAACTAAGTGCCAACTGTTCCATATACAGATAATTCTCGACTTATGACCAAAATTGAGCCCAAAATTCCCAATGCTAAGCAAGACATTTTTTAAGTGAATTTTGTCCCATTTTACAACCTTTCTTGCCACATTTGTTAAGTGAGTCACTGCAATTGTTAAATTAGTGACATGGTTGTTAAATGAATCTTTATTTTCCATTGACTTTGCTTGTCAGAAGATTGCAGAAGGTAATAACATAATCCCAGGACACTGCAACCATCAAAAATATTAGCCAGTAGCCAAGCATCTGAATTTTGATCACATGACCATGGGGATGCTGCAGTGGTTATAAGCATAAAAAATGATCATAAATTGCTTTTTTCAGTGCCGTTCTAACAATTCATGAAATGAATTGTTCTAAGTCAAAGCTACCGGTAATTACCAAAATCTAGGATTCAATTGCTAAGATTACATTATTCTTTCTTTTCCGATCTTTATTGCAGATCCCTCATATCACGAGAATCTTTGGCATCCACAACCTTGAGCCTTTCAGAAAGCCAGTCAATACAGAGTGTCAAACAAGAGTGGTTTCATGGTTATAGAATTTATCCTTCTCTTCCCTCCAACTCGGGTTCACAAAACAGCAGTCAGTTCGGTGATGTCACAAATGCTACACCTGGGATATCTATGTCCAACAGCTTTTCTACTTCATTGCCATCTTACTTGCTCAGTATGGAAAACAACCACCCCCCTTATTCTAGCCCTCACCATTCCTCAGCCAGATCTCATTCCACGAAAAAGAGAGCACTATCCCTGTCCCCTTTGTCTGATGGCATTGGCATTGACTTCAATACGATCATCCGCACCTCCCCTACTTCCCTAGTTGCATATATAAATGGTTCAAGAACATCTCCATGCAACATCTCTCCTCAACCTGAAGTTTATGGTCATTTCTTAGGAATAAAAGGAAGTTGTATTCCCCAGACTTGCTCTATACCAAATCCTCAAAAAAGGCTTCTTATGGCTAATTGCAATGCTACCCCTCCAGACTACAGTGAAAATGGAAACAGTGAATACCAGCGCATGCAACAGTTGGAGCAAAACAGCCTACAGCCGTTGATCACAAATAATATGATGGTTCAACAAGGTACATGTCTAATAGACAGCCAGCCTATGGGCCTTGTGAAGGGCGGACAGGGGGATATTTTTTCTGGAAACGCAAATAGCATTCCCTCTGCTTCTTCTCTGGCTCCCCCCGTGCTTCCTCCTCCCCCTGGTCCACCGCCTCCCTATCATGCACATCAGCATGCGCTCATCAACCATCCCCGCCCACTTTCCTTGCCTGCATCTATCCAGAACTGTTTTTTAGATGAAGAGAGTGAACTTGATGATTTCAGTGGCAAACACTGCTGTCGTTGGATAGACTGCAGTGCTACCTACGATCAGCAAGAGGAACTGGTGCGACATATAGAAAAAATTCACATTGACCAGAGGAAAGGGGAAGATTTCACTTGTTTCTGGGCCGGGTGTCCTCGAAGATACAAACCATTTAACGCCCGTTACAAATTGCTTATTCATATGAGAGTGCATTCAGGGGAGAAGCCAAACAAATGTACGGTAAGTTTAAGATAGTGTTGATCGTACTCAAAAGATCCACAAATCTTCTTTTTCAATGATATGCTGGTGTTTTCTTATGAAAACATTTGATAAAAAAAGAAAATGGGATTTGTTTCTATTAATACAGGAAAATGAGTAAACAAATGGAAATGTGAAATGAATGGATGCGGAGAAACGTGTTTTATTTAAACGGAGCTACTAGAGCACAGTGAAGCAAATCATCTTCTGTTTGTGGGTGCTTGAAAATTTGGTTTAAAAAGTTGCTGAGTGAAATAGGCAAATTAGGAAAAAGAATCGTCTGATCCTTGTGAGGGGAGCACACACACACACGCACACAATATTCTTAACCCCTTGTTCCCCTAAAATAGAGCCAAATCAATTACTGCTGCCTACACAGATGAGTTTTGGTCTTTCTTTGAGGCACTAGGTTTGCACACCGTGGTTAGCCATCTCCGATACAGAGTTTTAAGTATATGTTTGCTCTTTTCAGATCTTCTAATAAATGGGAGGTGACTGGAAGAAAATATTTTTTCCTGACTATATGATGAACTATATTTCTGGGTGATCTAAAGTGCAGCACATAGCCAGTTATTAAATATATTATTAGTTTTTTAAAACTTGCTTTCAAACACAAAAGTTTCTTGGATTGTTTTTGTTTAACATTTTAACTGCCTGCCTACAAACAAATTTCTGATTGAAGTAGCTCACAGTGTAAAAATAAAACGTAGTACTATATAAAATAAAATATTTTAAAAATAGTGCTGGATATTTGGTGAGGAAATTGTGATCTAGCACAGTGGTTGTGGTCCACAGGAAAATTTTGGTGGTCCACAGAGAAATGCCCCCCCCAAAGTAATTAATCCAGTCTGCATGGGAACACAAGGCTGCGCTGCCCACATGGCCCTCCTACCCACTGGCCCCCATCCTTCGGCCAAGTGCAAACCTTACCTTTAGTAGAGCCATGCGAGTTGGAAGGTAAGACCAACAGCGGGGGGGGGGGGGGGAAATCCACCCCGGGGTGGCTTGCTACTGGTGGGAAAGTCAGTCCCATGTTCCAGAGCTACAGTAGGAGCTCTCTACTGAGCAGCTCTGCCACCTGGGTGCACCGGCCTGCCATGGAGGAGCTGCTTCGGGATGGCCAAAGGGCCAGTCCTGTGACTACTGCAACTCTGGAATATGGGCCTGGCCCGCGGTGGAGCTAGAAATCTCCGCCATAGGAGGTGGCACGTGCGCATCCCTCACCAGCCAGAATGAGGTAATGGCGCTTTTGTGGGGGAGGCGTGGTGTGGCGCAAGTGGGCTGAAGCAGTGGTGGCTGGAAGGTGCAAGCTGCCGTAAATATACCACAGAGAAGGCAGAATGCTGATGTCATGCAAATGCAAATTGCGTTTGTTCTCCAAATTAGAGGAGTGACATTCCTCGACTTTCAAATGCTGGGAGAGGACTAGAGGGGGGCAGGGCTCACTGGCCTCCAAATTGGTTCCTAGCCAGCCTGGGGCAGCATTCAGATGAGGGGAGGGGAGGAGAGGGTTTATAATGAAAACCATAGTGCTTCACTCCGAGCTTCTCCCTCAAAGTTAGCCCATTGTCTCTCCATGAAGAGTTTGGAGCTAAAACCCCACCTCTAAAGGTAAAGGGCACTCTCCCTCACCTCCCTCCCACTTCTGTTGTTTCAAACGCGGGTGGGGAATCCACGTGTCCTCAGGAGTGGGACAGCAATCTTTTGAATTGAGTTCCCAGGTTGTGCATCAATATGGCTGGAAATCGAAGGCATTCAAACTATTGCAGTCAGAGAGGCTTAATGAAGACTGGGCTGATACCCTGTACTAGCAACACCATTCTGACATAGTCCATGTGCTAGTACTTCATACCTTGTAAAACAGTATTACAAAACTGAGTTATTTTGCAAAGTGTTTAGCTTCGATCTTGCCATCAATTTCTTTTCATTGATGTCTTCAAATAGCTTTTATATATTGCTTTGTTCTAGTTTTTAATTTGTACCTTAGATACTTTAAGACTTAATATATATATATATATGTATTTAATATTTTAATATTAAATTAATATTTAAGCATTTATTAATATATTTAAGCATTTTGTTATATTAAATAGGTGCATTTCATATTAATAACATGGAAGTTCCCTGATCATTATTTTACAAATGTATTTATCTTTTTTAAAAAATTCATATTAGTGATCCTCGAGATTTAAAATTGAATTTGGTGGTCTCTGAGGTTCAAAAGGTTGGTGACCTCTTGATCTAGCACGTGTAGGAGATGAGAAGGAGGTATTCTAGATATATTTAAAGATGTCTATTCACATTCTCATAAATACCCTCTTTATTTTTTAATGTAAGAAAATGATCTCAAATAGTTACTGTACTTTCTATCAGTACTTTTTTAAAACATGGATTATTTTTGAAGTATTGTGGCTGTTTACTTTTATATATTATCATAATCAACTGATTTCCAGTGCTTTACAAAGTCTTACATGATAACTTACAGTTCTGAGATAATATAAATGGAATTAATGATAAAATTAAATATCACAAGATGTCCCAAGAAACAAAATACACATTATTGCAAACTATACATTCAGTATGGCTGATTCAGTTGTATATATTTAGTAGTAGTGAAGAAAACAAGTGGTTTTATTAAATTATTGAGCTTATCATTTGCTGTAAAATTAGTTTTCAAAGAATGAGTCTGTTATTGCACAATCATCCTGCTTCAGGGAAGGAATTAGGTAGATGGTGAGAAATGTGAAAAACTACCATGTATAATTATGTTGTGTTTTTTCCTTCACTTCCAAGAAAGAGGAAGGATAGTTGCACAAATCTTTTTGATTAATAGGTGCACATTCTTTATAAATTCACCTCACACTTAAATAACAATAACCAAGTTTATTTAAATAACAGAAATATATTAATGGATTAAACTCCATAACTTTTTTTGCTAATGGAAGATCTTACTTTCTTGTTCTTTTGAGTTTTTGGATTTTTTTCTTGCTGCATAATATACTGGCTCTTCCTTCTTCTGTTTACTGATCAGAATCACATTGGCTGGAACTACTTGTATTTACTTATTGAAAGATGAGAAGCTAAAGGCCAAGAGAATCTAATAAGAAATGAGGGGGAAAAAAACCTCTGGATTTTCTAACATTGTTTTAAAATTCAATGGCACAATTCTGCAATTCAAAACCTTTCTGTATTTTATTTTTGTTCTTGTGCAAGTGTCGTATTTAGTACTTTTATTCCATTTAAACAAATCATTGTGCAAACAATTTTACAATCAGTTATGACTTCATTATCCGCGGTGTGGATTAAAGTACAGGTAGTCCTTGGCTTATGTCCATTCATTCAAAATTACAGTTGCATTGAAAAAAATGGCCATACAGCTGGCCCCAAAGTACCAGATGTTACAAGACTCCCATGCTGACATGATTGTAAGTTAAGCACTTTGGTGCCCACCCAGCTTGCAGATATGATGTTGCAGTGGGCCTCAGTCATATGATCTGCATTTGTGACCTTCTGTGGTAGCTTCCCAAACAAAGTCAACAAGAAAGCTGGTCAGGAAAGTTCACAAGTTGCTTCAATAAGTACCTCCTGTCACTTTTTCTCCTACCCATAGTAGCTCATCACACCTATGTTGGCTTTATGAGACCTCCTTAGACTCCTCATGGCCTCTGCTGGTCTTCCCTAGACTTCCCCCAGCATCCCAAGATCCACCCATAACCTCTCCATCCAGCCTCCCTGGTACAAAATAAATAACAGATAAGAGGAATGAAACAATTATTAGCATTCTGTACATCTCTTGCCTTCATCTGTTACTTATATGATAAAGTGAAATCATTTTGACATACAGTTTTTGGAGAGATAAGTACCAACCTCTGATATTTCATTATTTTAACATTATGATTTTTTCCAGTGTTGCAGTATTTACATGATTAAATCTCATAGTTAGAGGGACTTATTCTCTATTTAATTTTGCCAGCTAGAATAATAATTGCCCAACACTGAAAGAGTCTAGATAATGTAACAACCGATTAAGACTTCTTAAATGGCTATATTGGAAAACAACCATAATATTAAAATAATGAAATACCAGAGGCAGGAACTACAGATCTATCAAATTTGGATGGATTTTCTCATTTATGTCAATAGCAATTGACTACTTTATATAAATGATAAATTTGCAAATATACAATAAATCTCTCTTTACAGACTTTAGATTTTTGTGTGCTTGCTATATATTCTTTCTTTACGCAGCTTGGATGTATGTTATTTAGTTACTTGATAATGTTAATCATAATTCAATCAAATACCTCACGTCTGGTACAGGTCATTGCTAAAGTGCTACTTTTAAAGCAAGCATTTGGGGGACAAAAGAGAGCCACTCTGGGGGCATTAATCTAGCGCGGAAGAATGAGATAAATGCCTACTGTATACAGTTATTCTCCTACGAGCTGCTCGGAGCATCCATTTGATTGGGTTGGTTCAGTCTTCGTCCTGATAGGCTGAGCTTAAATTTAGGAACGCTCCTCCTCCTCCACAAGACTCCTCCCAGCGTTCCCCAGTTTTAGCTCAGCCTCGCCTGAATAGGTTGTTTTAAGAGCTTGTTCTGGTCGAAGCAGGTGATTTCTGTATTTTTCCAATTCTCTTGATCCCTCCTTTATTCTTTAGTGTCCTTTCCCTGTCTTGGGTCCTTTTATTATTCTGTTTTTTTGCATTTCGATTTACTTCTGTTCTATTTATATTTAATTAGGCACTGAGAGCACAGTCCCTCTGTTCTCCCTTTTGGGTGATCAAGGCTCAAATAATTATTTGAGGGGGGTAGAAGTTTCAGCTCCCCCCCCTTAGTAAAAGGGGATCCCCTGGAACGTTGCTTTCCAGCCCCCCCCCGCCGCCTCCCCCCCCCTGCCGATTTTGTCTGGCTCCGTTTTTTTGCAGCGTGGCAAGCTGCTTTTCTCTGCATTCCCCGAACACCGTTTTTTTGTCTCAGAGGGAGTGGAGTGCGATCGTTTCCCTCCCTCTTTTAACTAGCTTTCTGTGGATTTCTCTTAGGGTCCTCCATTAGCTGGACCCTTGCTGCTAGGGATCGCGCGCGCGCCAAAATTCGGGCGGCCGCCATTTTGTTTTTCCAAAGGCCTCAGAGCCTCGTGGCCTTTCCCTGTGCCCTAATTGTTGACTGTGGGGATCAGATTGTGCTCTCTTATGATATCCTATAAGACAGAAGGCCTTATTATTCTTGAGTGTTCTGAAACTTGTTGGCTAAGCCTCACAGTCTCCCTAGCAGCATACAGCAAGCACCCTAGGCCTGAGTCAGCCTGTGCAGTTATTGCTGTTCTGGGCCTTTTGTTTTCTGAGTAGGCCCCACTGGCGTTCTTAATCTGGCTGATTGGTGATCCCTTCTTTTTCTTCCAGTTTTGCAAATTTATAAATCCAATTATTTCATCAAGGGGAATATATATATTAATATCAAGGCTCCCTCCCTACTGGGTACGGTCCCTGGGCGTGCCAACCGCCTCATTTACATAGATATCAGCAGATTGTATTATACTGAATTATCATGGCAGGGGATAGCGGTTCTCGGCCTTCTGCTTCGCATGCCAAGTCAAAATCCAAATGCAAAAATGTGGGGGGGTATTTCTAAAGCTTCTGAGCATGATGCCAGAAGGCGCCATAGGGCCTTAGAGAGACAAATAGATAAGTGTGCTCGTGAGGTTCAGAGACCTTCTCAGCACCTTGCTCCTTCTACTCCTGGGCCCTCTTCTCATGTCTGTTCCCCTCCACTAGATGTTTCCCTCTCCTCCAGGCACAGTCGTGGTTCTGTGGGACACCAGACTCAGTTATCCGACCGGCCAGCCTCTAGGGGTCCTCCTGAGGCCACCTTTACTCCCACTGCTGCAGGCCTTCGCCAGGAATCTTCCTTGCCTAAGGAGATTCCACCTCAAATGCGATCTTGGATGGAGATGGCAATCAGGCAGGGGATTTCTGCCGGTTTACAACATGCTGTTATGACACGACCTCAGCCTGCCCCTGCTGACCCGGAGTCTCAGCCACCCCAGCCTCTAGTCAGGCCGGAATTAACTGCTGATCAGGTAATACCTTTTGAGGATATTCCGATGCAGGACACTCAGAGAGGGGATCGGGACATGGAGGCTGAGGAGCTGTTTCAAATGCAAGATTTGGAACACAGTGACCTAGAATCCTTTCATGAGGCAGAGCACTCCTTATCCGAACAGGAGCTTTTAGAGGGGGGGATGTCCGAGGATGAGGGTCTTTTCCCGGACCAACCGGCTTTTACTGGCCTGTTTCAGCCTCACCTATTTAAATCCCTCCTATTTAAGGCAACTAACATGGCTGGCATCGACACATCAGCTCCCCCCGTGGGTCCTGTAGAGGAGGGTCCCCAGGATTTATTGTTTCATCAGCCTACTGTTCAGGCTGAAGTGATCCCTGTTCCTCCAAGGTTCATAGAACTAGTTCAAAAACAGTTCCTTTCTCCCGTACCATGTCCGGCTCCTACTAGTTAGGATAGGAGACTCTTTAATATGGCCCCAGAATACCTCAATTTGTTAAATATCCCGGGGGTCGATGAACCCATTGTGGGTATAGCCTCTCCTACTTCTCTTCCAAGCGAGCCACTTGAGGTTTTAAAGCCTGAGGATAAGAGGGCCGAGGTAGTGCTACGCAAAGCCCATCACGCTGATGCTTGGGCTATCAGAGCTGCCACAGCGGCCTCATTTTTCAATAGGACTTCACTCAGATGGCTGATACAACTTTGTGAGCATGTCCCTGCATCTAATCTAAGGGCCCATCAGGACATTGCTAAGCTCACGGCGGCTACTGAATTTTCAGCCGATGCGACCTTTCATGCCGTAAAATTTTCTACTAGAGCCATTGCATCTCATCTTTCAGCCAGACAGCCCCTTTGGCTTAAGCCTTGGCAGGCGGACATCAAGCACAAATCTAAGCTTGCTTCTGCTCCTCTCAACAGCGACAAGCTGTTTGGCCCCTCTCTAGATTCGCTTCTCATTGAGACCCGGAACAAGAAAAAGATTCTTCCTTCTCTTTTTCGGAAGTCTGACCCAAGGTATCCCCAGTCCTTTCGGAGGAGTTCCTTTCGGCCTTACTCCCAGAGTTCCTTTCTGTCTCGACCGTCTAGATCCCAGTTTCCTCGCCCGGGATTCTTCTCAGACAGGTTCGACCCTGGGGATCGGTACCGGAGAGGCGGCCAATCCAGGCGATCATTCCGTTCTTCCGGCAATAGATCCTTCAGGCGTCCACGTTAGCCTTGAGGAGTCCTTTCCCATAGGGGGCCGTCTCAGGTTTTATGCGGATAGATGGGACGCTTCTACTTCGGACGCCTGGGTCCGAGATACTGTGAGGTTTGGCCTGGCTTTAGAATTCCAGTCCGCCCCATCTGATTTTTTCAGGGTATCCCCTGTTTCCAAAAATTTGGTTAAACATAGCCTCATGGAAGCAGCCATACTGCATCTTCTACACATACGGGCCATTCAACCGGTCCCCGCAGACCAAAAAGGGCGTGGTTTTTATTCTCTACTCTTTTTAGTTAAGAAAAGTTCTGGTGGGTGGAGAGCTATCTTGGACCTCAAATGACTCAATAAAGTTTTAGTCTATCGCAAATTCAAGATGCACACTTTACATTCCATCCTTGCTAGCATCAGAGAGGGAGATTTTCTCACCTCAGTAGATCTCACGGAAGCTTATTTGCAGATTCCGATCAGGCCATCACATCGTAAGTTTTTAAGATTCTGCTATAACAGTCAACATTTCGAATATTGGGCTCTTCCCTTCGGTCTAGCCTCTGCTCCTCGGGTTTTCACTAAGGTCCTCGCTGCTTTAGCTGCCCATATTCGCGCCCTTCCCATCAGGTTGCACTGTTATCTAGATGACTTTTTAATTTTGTCCAGCTCTTCTACCCAAGCTGTCCGAGATACTGAGATGACTCTCCGCATTTTGCAAGCACATGGATTTGCTATTAATCGAGACAAAAGCCAGTTAATTCCTTCTACAAGATTGTTACACTTAGGTGCCATCATTGATACACGGGCATGCAAGGTTTACCTTTCTGACGAAAGGCATAAAAGTTTACAACAACTAGTGCAGCTGATCAAATCACGACATACTGTTTCTTTAGCTGATCTTTCTACCCTTCTTGGGAAAATGATCTCAGGTATTTTTATTATTCCTTGGGCTCGTCTTTATTCCAGGTCCCTTCAGTGGTTCCTTCTCCCGTTTCAACGTTCCGGTCTCAGCAATTCCGGTCACAAAGTCAAGGTTCCAATCAAAGTTTTTACATCACTTCTTTGGTGGTCCCGGCAACCAACAAGGGTTGTCTCTTCAAGGAGCCCCGCAGACTCACTGTCACCACTGACGCCAGCCTGCTGGGCTGGGGTGCTCACCTTTACTCATCCACAGTTCAAGGTCGCTGGTCAGCAAGGGAACAGTCCCACAATATCAATTGGCTGGAACTTCAGGCAATTCATCTGGCCCTTCGGGCTCTGCTGCTGCAGGTATGCAATCAACATATCTTAGTTCTCACAGACAATACAGCAGCCAAGACACACCTAAACAAGCATGGGGGCACACAGTCTCAACCTCATGAAGGAGGCGGAACGTCTCTGTCGTTGGGCAGAGGCAACTTTACTTTCTATCAGGGCAGAACACATCTCGGGCATCTGCAATACCCAGGCAGATTGGCTCAGCCGGGCCACAGTCGATCCCACGGAGTGGCGTCTTCATCCGTCGCTCTTTCCAGAGACAGTCACGAGGTTTGGTTTTCTGGAGGTCGATCTTTTCGCCTCCCCTCTCAATGCCCACCTGCCACGGTTCGTGTCCCGATTCCCCTCTCAAGGGGCGGAGGATTTCAACGCCCTTCGCTGCCCGTGGCCCCCAGGGCTCTTGTACGCCTTTCCCCCTCTTCCTTTGATCCCTCAGGTCATACGGAAGATGCTAGAGGAACGGGCAGATCTACTTTTGGTGGCTCCATACTGGCCCAGACACCCTTGGTTCGCCGATCTTTGTTGTCTGTCGGTGTTCAAACCATGGAGGATTCCTCTGGACAGGATTGTGCTAACCCAGGGTCCTCTTCAACATCCGAACCCTCAGTGGTTCCAATTGACCGTCTGGAGGTTGAGCGGTCACGTTTAATCAGCAAGCAATTATCCAACAAGGTTATTTCAACCATCCAGGCTGCAAGGCGCCCCTCAACAGATCGCATTTATAATGCAACTTGGTCCATATTTACCAGCTGGTGTTCCCAATTTCATATTGATCCGCGATCTCCTTCAATTGCTCAAATTTTGGAATTCCTACAAGCTGGTCTCGATAGGGGGCTTTCATCAAATACCTTGAGAAGACAAGTTTCTGCCCTGTCTTCCTTGATTGACCATGAGAATTTCCTATCTCTTTCTCATCACCCTCTTATTCGCGCCTTTCTTAACGGTGCTACTAATTTGCGACCGCCCATGGTTCATCGTTATCCTACTTGAGATTTGAACAAGGTCCTTCTGGCCCTTACCAAACCTCCTTTCGAACCGATTCGTTCCACATCACTACTATTTCTTACATATAAGGTTGCTTTCTTAGTGGCCATTACTTCAGCTCGGTGCATTTCCGAGTTGGCATCCCTATCTATCAGGTCAGACCTCTGTGTTATTCATGCAGATAGGGTTGTCCTCCGGCTGGACCCCACGTTTATTCCAAGGATTAATTCGGCCTTTCACAGGGCACAGGAGTTGGTCTTGCCCAATTTCTGTCCTCATCCTTCCCGAGAGTTGGAACATCAGTGGCATAAGTTGGATGTCCGGCGTGCCTTGAAGATCTATATCCATCGCACGGCATCCTTTAGGAGGACAGAGGCCTTGTTTGTTGTATTTCTGACTCATAGTCAAGGTACTAGGGTCTTTTCCACCAGCATAGGTCGTTGGTTGTGGGCCACTATTGCTAAAGCTTATCAGGGCCAGGCCCTGCCAGTTCCCAGGGGCATCACGGCGCACTCCACTCGCAGTGCTGCCTGCACGGTGGCTTGGGCCTCCCAAGCTCCTATCTCTGACATTTGTCGGGCCGCCACCTGGGCGTCTCCTTCTCCCTTTATCAGACATTATAAGGTCGATATCTTTGCATCTGCAGATGCGTCTTTTGGTAGGAGGGTGCTACAGGGTGTGTGCAGGACAGCAACAGACTTCAGGTCCAGTCAGCATCCCACCCGTAGTCCAGGCCAAGCTTTGGTATGTCCCAATCAAATGGATGCTCCGAGCAGCTCGTAGGAGAATAGGCGTTGGTTCTTACCTGATACGCCGGTTCTCTCCGAGCTGCGAAGGAGCATCCATCCCCACCCTATGTGTTATTGATAACTGTGTTTATTCCTTCCGTCTGTGGGAGTCCTGCTATACGACCAAGCTGATGTACTAGTTTTCTCAGAAGCGACATCTGCCTTTTCACTGCGATCTTCGCTAAAACTGGGGAATGCTGGGAGGAGTCTCGTGGAGGAGGAAGAGCGTTCCTAAATTTAAGCTCAGCCTATCAGGACGAAGACTGAACCAACCCAATCAAATGGATGCTCCTTCGCAGCTCGGAGAGAACCGGCGTATCAGGTAAGAACCAACGCCTACTTTCTTTTACTGATAAGAAATAGATGTGTGTTTTGCCCTTTAATACTCCCTTAAAAACACTTTCATTTGTTGTTGTATTGTGGCTTTCTTTTCTTCCTAAAATGATGGTTTCAATTCTTCCATCAGTTTAAAATTGTACATCTTTTTGTGTGTAGTATAAAAGCCACTTTTTTTTACACGCTTTCAATGGACAAATCTATTTTGTACAGGAAATATTATTTTTATCTAATCTGTTTTCCTTTTGTGGGACCAATATGGTAATAATTCTCTTGTCTAATATTTTCCTAGTTGCATTGAAGAATGTAGTAAGAACAAACCACTAAGCAAACAAACTTATCTGAACCAACAGTGAAATATCATTTAAGGCTAATGAGGATTCATGACATAATGGAAGGACAAAGCTGCTTTTCTTTTGTGAAAGCATGAAAGGCTCGTCTAGTGCAATACATTATCTCTCTCCTGCCACCCTCTAATACTTTGGGCCATTCATATGGCCAAGTTTTAGTATTGTGAACTCCAAGTTCTGCTCTGGTAGCTCGGTTACATGCTGGTGCTTGTTTTATATGTGCATTTGAGAACGTTCTGTTACTGCAACCTGAGTTGTTCATTTATTTATAACTTTCTTGAAAAAGAATGCAGATTATATAGATCTGTATAGATTTAGCCCAAAGCATGATGATACCTATTCTGTATCTCATGGAGCATTGAACTCCAGTATAATGAAGTTCACAAAATACTTTGCTTATTCATGCAAATGATATTTGCATGAATAAGCAAAACAATGTTTATTACTTCTTTTAAAATGAATACTTTCAGATACCATGATCTTTTGCACAAAATAAAGGCAGGGTCGGCTTTTTTCTATGACATTAAAATGCGTAGTACATTTTACTCTAAAGTAGGATTGTTTAAATTTCAATAGAAAAGGATAAAGAAGAATAGGGTTGCTGTATCTTTGTTGCAAACATTCAAACAACCCTTAGACAGTAGCAAAGCATTTTCTGTATCTCTTTGCTGCCATCTAGTGGTCTTAAGAAGTTTTTCAGCCCAAATATAGTACTGTAGTTATATAAAAAAAAGTAACTTGTTAGGCATTTTGCTGTTCCAGTGACACATCAGGTAGAATATCAGAAGTCAGGAACCTATGTAATAACTAGAGAACAAAAAGGAATGACAAGGATCCATGGAGATAATAAAGATTAAATAACTTTGTTTTTATTAAGTAAAGATTAAGTCAAAATACAAAAAAGACACAATACAGAAAATGAGAAAAGAGATTCAGGACAACAGAAATAGTAAACTATAGAAATATATAGGAACAAGTACTGTCTAAGCACAACATATTTATAACATAAACTGCAGCAAGCATTTATCCAATTTTTCAGTTGTGATCGTGATTCAGTTTTGCGTTTTGCGCAACATTCAAAATGAATGAATTCAGAACTTTTATTTCATCCTCCACGGGTTACATAGATATTCTGTTCAGAATATCTATGTTACTGTTATCAAAGAAATAATTTTCTCTTGATTTGGATTCTTAGTTAGGTCTTATTTGATAGGTTGATAGCCTATCTAGGTTTCCCATAGCTGATGAGAATACAGATAATCCTCAATTTAACAACAGTTAATTTAGTGACCATTCAAAGTTACAATGGCACTGAAAAAGTGACATGATTTTTTTTCACACTTACAATCTTTGTAGCTTCCCCATAATCATGTGATCAAAATTCAGATACTTGGCAACTGCTTCATACTTAAAACCTTTGCTGTATCCCAATGCAACGTGATCACCTTTTGCAACCTTTTGACAAGCAAAATCATTGGAGAAGCCAGATTCACTCGGTTACTAAGTTATCAACTACGGTGATTCACTTAACAGTTGTGGCAAGAAAGATCATAAAATAAAGCAAAACTCACTTAATAAATGTATCACTTAACAGAAATTTTGCGCTCAATTGTGATTGTAAGTCGAGATATTACTGGTCACTTAAAGGCTGTTTAATGTTATGACAGGCCTTTGAAAACTAGTTACTACAATCCTGTTTCAGTGTTATAGCTGCTGCAGCGCTCATGTGATCATTCACCATAATGACCAATTGCAGGGGCGCTACAGCACCCCCACACCTCTCACCCCCATCTCGCCCCACCAGGATCATGCAAGCCTTAGGCCTACTCCCCACATGCCTGTCACCCATTGCACAGTTATTTTTTTTAAACATCTTTGGACCTTGTGTTATGGAAGGTCAGGCCCTGTGTTCCTGGCCATGTTGCTTCCTGCTGTCATTTTCAGCACACCCGCAATTCTGCAATTACAATTGCATCTTGAGGACTACCTGTAATTTTTTTAAAAAAAAAAAACAGTCGGTTAACACAAGTTGGACCAAACTGGCTGGATGACATCTTTGCCTAGTTAGACTTTTCAAATTATCAGTTTCAGAAGCATATCCTGATGCTGATACCTACTGCCTGAGGTAGAAGTGAAAACCTTTTCAGCGTGCTTCCCAAGAGCTTTGGATCTTGTCCAGAAAGCTGTTCAAAATAACAGATTTGCCATCCTAGCAATAAGATGTTGTTATGTATTATTTTTTTAAATATTTTTGTCCATAGTAGAGAAAAAATAATAAAAGACCTTTTTTGAGTCTCTCTGCAGTACTGCGGCTCCTGCTTATGCCAAAGTCAATAACATTATTTGCATTACTTACTTTCATTGAACAGTGGGTAAATAGCCATCACATTGGTTATAAGAATGCCTAAATCACCCCGTTTATTTTAAGGGTGATTAATTACTTTTAAAAATATCATGGCAATTTTAGCTATGCAAACAGTTTAAGCTATCCATTAAAAAAAGAAGGTATTGTGATTGCCCCAGTAGAGTTGAATATATAACAAAGACATGCCAGTGCTTTTAAATAATGGAATTCATAGTGATTGCTATAGCCATGGCTATTGTGTGCCAAGCAGCTAATTACAATGATTGAATAAAGGAATGTGTCCAACAGGACAATAGATGCATAATACTGGATATTGTTATTACACCTGATATAAGGGTAATAATCAGGTTGGAACAAGGATCCATTTCTTGCTTTCTTGCTGAATTATCAGTAGCAATGAGGCCTCTTGCATATATATTTACATTTAAAGGCAGGATTAAAATTATTTTTATCTTCCTACCAGTACAAGCAATTAGAGTAACCAGAGATTAACATCTGGATCAAAATTAGCCTGAATACTAAAGAATACTAAAGAAAAGGGCTTTTCAGTGGATGAAGTTAAGACTTCCAAATTGTTTAAAGGGGCTTCTTTCTTTTCTTCCCTTTAGGAGTCTCTTCAACCTGCTTCATTTTCCTTTTCTGTTATGCAGTTTCTGCTGTTGTGAAGGATAAGAACGTGTGTTTGTGGTGCAATTCTGTGGGTGAGAGTAGTTTGTGCCTGATAAGGAATGATGACTGATGGATACTGATGGATAATTTTATTTTATAAATGGGGTTCCTTATTTCAGTTATTAAATGTATTTATTCTATTGTTTCTTTATATAGCAATAGATCTGGATACACACACACCTACACATATTTATATATTTGATTTTTATTTTATTTCATATGTATACATAAATGCATGCATTTATTGGAAGGAGAGATCTCCAAGTTTGATTTCAGCTGAGGCTGGCAACCCAGGGTGACAAGATAGAAAAAATTCCATTGAATACCAGTTTTATTACATTTACTACAATATACTCTTCATTTTGATGGGAATGGGAGTGTGGAATTACTTTAGAACATGATGGCACAGTGCTTAGAATGTAATATTGCATTCTACTCTACTCAGTGCCAGGAGTTCAATCCTGACCAGTTCAAGGTTGACTCAGCCTTCCGTACTTCCGTGGTTGGTAAAATGAGAGGCCAGATTATTGGGGGAAATATGCTGGCCCTATAAACTGCTTGGAGAGGAGTGCAAAGCACTGTGAAGCGCTATCTGGATCTTTGTTTCATTTTCTCAGTTCTTGTAGATTTAAATTTTTGTAAAGTGTTTCAAAATCTATTCATGGAAATCAAAGTGATGAAAAAAAGCAAGGCATTCATCATGGAGTTTATCCTTTTATATATATAAATGTTGTCTGTCTCCACCAAAGAGAAGCATTTGGCTATCAGTTACCTTGAACTGCATCTGTGGTGAAGGTTTCAGTGCATTAATATTTCCACTTCTGTTTTGGCTTGCCAGAACATCCGAATATCTTGGATGACATTCTTTCAGAACTGTCAGATAATAAATAAAATTGTGTTTCATAATCCAAAGCAAGCTCCAGATACACAGCAGGAGGTTTTAAGACAATAGATATGAAAGACTGGAGCAAGGTACAGGCTTAAGATAGAATAAGAGAAAATAGAAAAAGATTTCCTGTTAGGAAAGAAAAATAGTCTAAAACCAAACACAAAACGATTTCTGCAGATATGGTAGTAACAAAATATCATGTTAAAATGATTGTTCCTTTTAAATGCTTCTCCTTTTTTTAATCATGAAAGTAATTGATTTTCCCATGTCTGTATGACACAAGAAAACCCTAATGAGAAACTGCATGTTTTTCTATGGAACACTTCTTCACATTAAGCTCATATCTAACAGTAAAGACATATTACCATATGAATGACATCTAAAATTAGTTTTGTGTTTTTCCACATGAATAATGAATAAAGTTTTAAGGTTAGCCATACCCTGATTATGATGAGTAGGCCAGTTTTAATTGCTTAGCATATTTTAGGAGCCAAGAAGGTATTAATTACAGCTCTGAATCCACAGAGAGAGAAGGTTGTGGGGGAGCAAGAAAAGGAAGGGATTGGAAAACGCACGTTCCAATTCTAAAGAACAAAATCTGTTTGTATTCTGTTGTGCAAATGTAAATATAAATTACTTTGCATATACGCAACATCATCTGAAGAATCTATGGAACATGAAAATAACATCAGAAAACAACTACTTGGAGAAGCGAATGGAAAGTTTAGTTTTTGAGATCATCTTTCTAAATGTTTCCTTTTTTCTGTGTTTGGAGAACAAAAATAGTTAACTGCATTAGTGAAAGTGTAAGAGTTTCATTTTTGAAAGAATTGACAGGAAGAGGACAAGGAAAGATGGAGATGGGATCCAGAGTTTTTCTTCACTAGTGATATTCCATTCCTACCTACAAGATTACTGTTAGAGAACTGCAGTATAAGACTTAATTGACACTGTGGTTTTTTGTATTGTGGACATCCATGTTATTTTTGTCATACTGTTCATTATATACATTAAGCTATTTAGGACGATGGATCATCTGAAGATCTGAAATGCAATATCTGCAAGGATCACTAAACTTCCTCTACTTTCCAATAAATATTGACAGTTGCTTAGAGAGCAATAGTTGGATAAAGACAAAAAACCTGAAACAATCTTAGATGAGATAGCTCTCCCTTTAAAGTTACATAGTTTAAGTGATAGCTATCATTTCAGTCTAACACTAGAGGAACTTGTGGCTCTTTAGATCTGATTGATGCACCACTCTACCTGATCAAGACGAACTAGCCTCTCTGAATCCAAGCCAGATCCTGAAATCAGTTGTGAAGAATCTATTTACAGTCTTACAAATGGTTTGGGCTCACAGTTTAAGTAGCCAAGAATAGAACCTTCTTGATAGCACTGATGCCCCAACTATGGAACTGCATCTTCCGAGAAATATATATGGCCCTGATTTTAAACAGATTCTGTGTTGATAAGTGAAGCAATGTCTTGTGTGGTAATATGGGGTTGGGTTGGTTTTTTTGAGCTTTCCAAGTTCAAGTGAGTAGAGTGCTCATGAGTTGAAGGCTACCACCGAGAAATTTCATCCATTCAATACCCTTTCTGGCTCTTCAGAATGCCAACCATGGTAGATATATCCAAGAGTTGAATGCTTTACTGAGTATTATCTACTTGAAGGAGGAAGTGGTGTGCACTCACAGAACCCTCCCTGAATTTATTATTTGATAACATTGATTTTTTTCTTTCTAGAGAAGACTTTCAAACAAATAGTGTTAATTCAATCCTAGAGTGAAATGACTATCTGGATGCTTTCAGTTAGGACTCAGGCTTGGTCACAGGACAGAAACAGGTGACATATATCTGGATTTTGATATGGGAAGTACACCTGTCAGTTCTCTTAACTTGATTTCAATAGCTACTGGAATGCTTCAAAGTTTGGAAGTTGAGGACATCATGCTTTGGAGGTTCCATTCTTATCCAAGTGAGTTATTTAGTTGTTTGGTTTGTTAGGGCTGGTAGCAATCCCAAAATTGGGAGCTGTAATTTGGCACTCGCAGGGTCTTGATTCTCTTCCCGTATTATTCAACATTTACAGGAAATCAATATAGGAGGTCATCCATCAGTTTGGTGAGATGCCAAAATTACATGCAAAAGATGGTACACAGTTATACATTGCCAATCTGGGCTGAGCCAAAGATACCATAGATGTCTTGAAAACATGCTTGGAGTGTAAGGATCTAGGTGGACAAATTCAGATTAAGGCCTCAAAGAACTGTGTGGCTGCTTATCAGTAAGCATTTAGGCAACCTCACAACAAAAGTCCCTGTAGATACTCTTGACTGGGTCATATGCCTAGAAAAAAGAGTTAGTTCATGACTTAATGGTCTTCATGGACCCTCAGCTCCTTCTGAAATCCTGTCATACCAGAATGTCTTGGTGATAAATACTAATGTCCTAATCATCATCAGTCTGAATATTGTAACACATTCTATCTAGAACAATCTTTGGAGATAATCAAGAAGTTGCAACTGGTTCAGGATCAGAGGCAAGACTACCGACAGGGCTACTTTGTCATTCTGGAATTATACTGTTACTGAAGTTGTTGCATTGGGCCCGGTTCAAATACGACATAACTTAAAATTCTTTGTGACATAGCACCAGTAATATCAGGCAATGCCTTGCCAAAATAAATTCATCTGGTTTGGACATTTAAAGTAGCCTGCTGAGGTTTCTCCTTCCTTTCAAAATTTATGAGGCTTTCTTGCTGATCGCCTGACTTATGGAACACCTTACTCATACATGTACAGGCAGCTTCAATTGAACCCACATGAATAGAGGTGGCTTTTAAATGTTTTTAAACAGGAGGATATGCACATCCCTTACATATTTATAGGATAACGTCCAGGTTTTCATTTCTCTTTATGTGGCTTCTGTAAAATGAAATTAATTTTAGTTATTGTATGTTACCTTATTTCATGATTGATAGATTGTTGATTGCTCATATAGTTGTCTTTAGTACGTAGAATATTGTTCTTGCATATATTAGTCTGAGCTCTTTTAAGAGGAAAAGTAGTATAGAAAAGAAACAAAACCCCATTTTTTCATAGCAGGTTTTATTCATAAACTCCAAATGGTCAGTTTGTTGAGATAGAAATTGGAGGAGGGAGAGCTATATATGCACCTTGAGTTCCTGAAGGAAATACAGGTCTAATTAAAATACATACACAGTGTATGGTTTATAGAGATTGATACAATGGTTTATATGGCCCTAATATAAACAGGTAGGTAGCAAAATTGATGTAAAAATATAGTATAATTTATAAGTAGCTACAACACAAGTAGACATTTAAAGCATCTTAATTTTATTCACTAACGATTTTAAGATAATGTACTATTTCTTATTTGGTGACCATTTCCTCCTAATGGCATTGTTAATATTAATTTTATAATATTAATTACATTATAGGTGAACCAAAACTGGTCAAGAATTTTTGTCTGAAATTCCTTATCAACAAATCCCATATTACTGATGCCAAAAAAACACCTTGTGCAATTTGTTTCATATTATTAGTTCATATGAACCCTAACTATTGAGCACATATTCAAATCAAATTTTAAAAAATCACATCACATTGTTATTGCTATCACAGACTAACATAACAAGAGAGCAGATGTTCAAAGTATCACATTAGGAGCTGGTTATTATTAAACTATGGATATAGTTGTGCTTGACATTTAAGATTGGCTACTTAAAAGGGGAAATGAAAATCAATAGAATCCATAGTGTTGGTAAAAGCATAAGATCAGTGACCTTTTAAGGTGTTTCTACAACAAGGTCCAAAGTGACATCAGCAAATTTTACTGTGGGAAAATGCATTTTGATCCACGTTTCCCATGGCATGCATCCAGTGTGGGAGTAAATATAAGACAAAGTAGGAAATTATTTATAAGGCATTAAAGCTGCTGATCTGCAAAATTTGCCATTTAATTTGCAAAAACTGTAAACCAACAGTTCCTTCATTGACGACAACATAATAGTGTGCCAATTTAATGGAGACTAGTATCACAAGGGGAGTAATAACAAAGTTTAGTCCAGTCCAGTTAAAAGAAATACATCTATAGAAGTTAGATCTCCCAATTTTAATTTTAATTTTATTTTACAAAGCTGGATGAGTTTCCCTAACACCTATCCAGATAGTTGCGTATTTACATCACAATCATTTTCACTTTTCCTTCACTTCTCTTGCAGACAGTGGGAGAAGAAGAAAGGAGGGAGAGATCTGAGATTTCAATTACATAAGAGCTTCTGAATGCAAAGCATTTGTTATGCCACTATAATCTGGGGACCTTTTCTTTAAGTTACATGTTGCTGATGTTGCTTCTTCTTCCCCTACTACTTGCAAGATAACCAAAAGAAGGCTGGAACGTCATCTTGGAAATATGTGTTATACCTACCCTTCTCCTGCATTTATTCTTTTACATGAATGGTTTTCTAATATGTTCATTTAGGATATATTTTCAATTTTTGAAGTGCGTTGCAGAATCTGAAAAAAAGGAGACTCAATAAATAACTTTAATTCCTTTTTAAACGAGACATGACAAATTTGTCATACTTCCATTAAAAATGACAGTAGAACTTAAGAGAAAGAAAAGATGGAACCTCATTAAAGATCAGATCAGATGATACTGTTACAAATGGATGTGAAATAATTCTAATGATGTCACAGGAAAAGAAAATATTTTATTCTTCATTGCGTTGATAAATAAATATACAAACATTCAAGCTGAGCTATCCCATATCTTTTCTGTATACATAAATTACTCTTTGGGATAATAAGATAGCAGTAAAGGCAATGGCTCTGATGGCAGAAATTGTGTTAGGTGGTTGTGTACTGGGCTGCTACATGACTTGTCTCAGGAGACAGTGAGCAGAATAACAAAAATTCTGAAAAGAAGGATTCTAAATGTTCTGATGGGTTAATACAGATAGTCCTTGACTTAATGACCACAATTGAGCCCAAAAATTTTGTTGCTAAATGAGACAGTTAAATGAGCTGGGCCCCTTTTACAATCTTTCTTGCCATTAAGTGAATCGCTGCAGTTGCTAAATTGGTAACACGGTTGTTAAGTGAATCTGGCTTCCCCACTGACCTTGCTTGTCAGAAAGTCACAAAAGATAATCCACATGACCCTGGGTCACTGTGACCATCATAAATACAGGCCAATTGCCAACTGGCTGAATTTTGATCACATGACCACGAGAATGCTGCAGTGGTTTTAAATGTGAAAAACATGTCACTTTTTCAGTGTCACTGTAACTTTGAATGGTCACTAAATGAATTGATGTAATTTGAGGAATGCATGTATTCATTGTCCTTTGTTTAAGAGTTTAAAAATATCTGATTTCTTAAAAATGTGCGGAGTAACTGTCTCTAAGCAAATATTTGTAAGGCATTTCTAATCTCTGGTATTGATTTATTTGTCAGGAGTTTGCAAAGTAGGAAAGAGTTACACCATAGATAATAGCTAAATTAAAGAAACCATTACATTTTTCTGGTCTGACTCAATCTAAGTTCATGATGTTGCAAAACACGAATAGATTTCTAGAAAAACTGCTAGAAGTTAATAATTTTCTAGCACTCTGTTTTGTTTTACTTTATAATTCTAGAAATAAGCCAAAACTGTATCACATTATACTTAGATGTTCAAATCTAAAGAAAAACTTATAATTCATGTGGTAATTTAGGAAGGTGAATTAAGTTAATTAAACAGGCTGAATGGGAAGGAACAGGAAGGAGAAGGTATAAAAGTAATCCAATTGGTCACTATGATTTAGGACTTCAACTCCCAGAATTCCTCCAGTCATGTTAGCTTAGGAATTCTGGGAGTTGAAGTCCACAAGTCTTAAATTTGAAGACCCTTGATTTAGGAATTCTCTCACACTTAATTGTGTGTACCATTAATACATTTTCCCATGTAGACAGTAAATAAATTCTGCAAAATAGTACAAATTCCAAGATTTTAACAATTTTTTTCTGGCATATTTTTATTTAAATGATGAAACAAAGCTTTGAAGGAACAATGCTTTAGAATAATCATTTTGACAACATAATTGCAGACTAGGAAAATGATATGACATTAGAAGTTCATATATATTTGGAAGTAAATGCAAGTATATAATTTCTTTTATTGTAAAGCAATCTAATGTAAAGCATGACAGATCAGATTTTTTTTAAAAAATAAAAAAAAGTACCAGTAAAGCCGCATAGTATCATTTTCTAAAGTTGCTATAGAGATATTCTACTTTAAATCTTTCATATGTACATTTTCTTCTCAGCAACTTAATCACTGAATTGAGTTGAGCTGTGATACAAGTTTTCTCACTTTTCTCTGGAGCAGGGGAGGAAAAGAAAGGAGAAGATAAAAGTAATCCATTGGCCATTCAGATTTAGGAAAAAATCAGTGCTCCAACCACTACCCGTCTTCTATCCCATTTTCTTTGCTCCCTGGCTAGATTTGAGAGAAAATTTCTAAAAGTTGATAATATGGGTGGTAGAAGCACAGCTACAATTGTTTTCCCCCCAAAAAAACAGAATTGCAAGATTCTGTTGTACTGTGTGTGCGTGTGCACATGCATTTGTGTGTGCGTGTGTGCATATAGATACAGGTACTGGAGAACTGGACAATCAACCATGCATTGTGGTAGTAGACAAAGACAACAGTGGTGATAGATGCAGCAACATTGGGAAGAAGTAGCATGAGAAGTTGGGAAAGTACCAGGCTTAAACGAGGAACTGAAGAGGATATAGAAAGTAAAGACCAAAGTATTCCGAGTAGTGGTAAGAGCACTCCTGACTGTGACACCTAAGACTCCAACAGGTCCCAGGAATGACAACCAAGTGCTCTGTCCAGAAGAGTGCAGTGCTAGGAACAGCTAAGATACTGTGCCAAACCCTCAAATTCCTAGGCCTCTAGTTGAGAACCTGCGATTTACGGTTACCCATAGGAGTATCAAGAGAATTTTATATATTGTGACTGCCTGGACAAGTCCCTGCTTGGCAAGATTTGTGGAATGGTTTACCATTGCCTCCTCAAGGCTAAGAGAGAGTGATTGGCTCAAAGTCACCCACTTGACTTCAGAACTACCATGGGAGTAGAACTTACAATCTCCTGATTTCTAGCCTCATGCTTTAACCACTACACCTGTCTCTCTTACCTTGTATCAGGAGGTAATGCAAAGTATTACCTCCTCATGCAAGAAATCCCGCCTCCCCCCACAAAGGGAAATGGCATATCCCTCAATGTTAGCTTGTCCCTTGTTGAAATTATATTCTCAGTATTTCTTTCAGAATAGTGCTTAAGTTGAAAGTTAATTGGTTTGGTTTGTGAATACCTTTGAAAATCCTATAGTGTCACCTAAGGTAATATGTGAGACGCTTTCCTACCACTTTTTGATGTAGCCATTGTAATTTTGCAGACAGTTTTTCCAATTTAGTTAATTTGGTAAATGACAATGGTGTTGAAAGAGCTGGAACAACCGTGATTCATATAATAAGAGGTTTTCATGTGTGTCAATAGCAAGAATTTTTATTATGTGGTGACACGTTGTGCAATTCTTTTTGAAAAAGCATGAGAAGAAACAATCATTTAAGGGATAACACTTTTGAAACGCCTAACTTAAAAAATGACTGGGTATTGCTCACCCCCAGCAAGAATGCCCTTGCTTAATGGATTATTCTTCTATCTCCATAATTTACTACTGAAAATCTTGGAGCATTCCCAGATTTCATAGTCTTGGTTCATTAAAATATTAAATGTCATGAAAGTGAGCAAATTACTCTTTAACTTGGGGAAATATGGCATGTTGGCTGGGGAATAACAGAATTCTGCAATTGTTTATCATTACGTCAAGGATAAGAAAAAGACATATTTTCCTGTTAGAGTTCTATTTACTTCCTTTCTGTATTCCACCTTTCTTTCAAGAGTGAATGGTGAAGTACTCTAGGTTTCTTCACAACAACCTTGTGATATGTTTGGCTGAGAGACAGTACCTGGATTAAAAGGACTTGCTGACTTCTTTGCTGATTTTGAATTTAAATTGGGGTCTCATAATTATAGCCCAAAATGTTTCACTTCACCCCACCTGAATGCCCAAGCTCTTTTCACTTAATGTAACATTAAGAGTACTTAGGAGTGGGTGGGATGATGGCAAAATCCTGCTGGCAAACTACTTTGCTTGCTGGTAATCTACTTTGCTTGCTGGTAGTTTTCATCATTATTTGGACTTTAAAAATAGACATTATTAGGCAAGCAGCAAAAATGTTGGCATCAAGAATTCAGTTTATGGGGTCCTTGATACTCTTGTTGTTTGCTTACAGATGTTTTATTACCTGATTAGATAGCATCATCAATGTGTGTGAGTGTGGGGTTTTCTCCCTGTTAAAATACAATAGCTTAGCCTACTAATGTTGGTGGATTGTTTTCTTCTTGGCAGTTCCTTCATTAGGGTATTGTTTTCTCCTTGATTGTTTGTCTGGTGTTAAACCTGCTTATCCTGTGGTTTGGTTGCTGAGAATAATGTGTCCTGGTCTTTTTGTTTCCTTCTTAGCTTTTTTTAAAATTATCTCTTGAATCATGCGTAAATGTGTTTTATTTCTATGTGTCTATTGATGGCTGATTCCTCTGAATGCCAAGCTTCCAGGAATTCCATGTGTAGTTTTCTTAAGGATCATAGCATCTTGAAGAAATGTAGAAGGTATGGTATACAAACTCACATGTTAAATTCTCAGGTTTAATAATATCTGAAAAGCACTGTGGAATACTAAATATTTAGGAATTTTTGGAATTCAGATAGAATTAACAAGAGGCACACTTGTTTTTCTCTCTGTATTAGCATATGTAAGATAAGATAAGACAAATAGAAGAAGAGAAGATAGACATTCATAGTTCCATCAATCTTATATAGTGTTTTCCTTCTTTCTTATCTCAAATTTTCCAAATTTAGGTTCTAAATATGTGTGCAAAGCTTGTATGATAATTTAATTGCATCTATTCAATTATATTTAAAAGATGAATCAAAAGAGCAGAGTTTAGTTCCACTTTCTCTAAGCTACAGAACTTTGGCAAGCACATGTAAGTAAAAAGAAAGATCAATAACATTTTTTGTTTATATAATGTCACTATTTTGGAGCTTTTAGTATTTTGAAAGGGAGGCTGGGATAGATACCAAAAATAAGCAGATTGCTCACTGTTCAAAACAACATGCTACTTCTTTAAAGCTTGAGAGTTATAGTCTGTGGAATAGTCTGGTACTTCCTAAAGGCAAGTTTTTTAAACAGCCGGTCTCACATGCAATGCAGCTCATTGTACATTAGGTTCAGGGTAAGCATCTCTTCAAATATTTAAATATGTTCAGGGTAAGTGATTCACAATCAGATGATAATGGAATTACAGTGATTTTGAACAACCAAAGAGACAACAAATAACCTAAAAAAACAGAATAGAAAAAGCAGTTTTTATTGTCTCATGTAATATTGTCGATGTCATCTAAAAAAAGAAAAAATAATATTTTTAAGTAAATCATTGCAGTTATCAAGTAAATCGGGTGATTTTTAAGCAAATCCAGCTTCTACCATTGAGTTTGCTTGCTGGACGTTGGCTAGGAAGGTTGCAAATGGTGATCACGTGACCTGAGACCCTGTAGCTATTATAGTTATATGCTGGTTGCCCAGCATCCAAATTTTGATCAAATGTAGGGATGCTGCGATGGTCATAAGTGTAAACACCAGTCATTGGTCTCATGTGCCATTTTAATGTTGAACAGTTGCTAAATGAATGATTATTAAATTGAGGACCTCCTGTACAATTGTCTTTATCCATTCATGTATTTTTAAAATGGTCTACTTTTGTTACAGCGTATGTGTTGTTGTTTTAAAGATTCAAGCCGCACTACCACAAACTGTTAGAGACAGAACAACTCATGGGAAAAAGAATTCTAGTTTAGAAATGTCCTGTTTTTTTTTTCCTTTTCTCCATCTGCAAATAAGTATAAAAGCATGGCAACAGCAAAAATAACAAAAAGAATTAAAATGTGCTGTTCTAATAATGAACACATAACTGAAGCCAATTTGAGAGAGTTTTGCTTCAGTCAACAGTTATCTAGCCAATAAAATAAGGTCCAATTGACATGACAATTTTTAATGGTGCAGGTGCCTATTAAAAGGAACTGCACAAGAGTACAAAGTTGTCATCAAGAGAAAGGTGTTGTGAATAAAACAGTAATGGCACATTCCCATTTGGAATATTGTGCCCTGTTGTAATTGTTTCAGAACAATTTTGATTGGGGGGGGGTACAGAATAAGTAATTAAAAGTTAGTACATCTTCCTGACAAGAAAGAAGAAAAAATACACAATAGATGTACAAAGCATAATGACATAATGCTGTGTAATTTCAGAAATTAGGAAGAGTGAAACTTCTCTTTGTTCTTGAAATTGAAACATCTAATGCAACTGACAGAAGCAAATTTAAAACCAATGAGAATACTGCGAACTGATAAGAGTATATATAGCTAACTCCAAAATGCAGAGTAGTAACAGCAACTGCCCTTATACAATGCAGCTTTCTGGTCTTTCCTCTTTAACTTACTACTCTTGATAATTCTTCAAAACCTGTGAATTGGAGGACTCTCAATAATGCTTCTGAGGCCATTTTACTTTTGCGAAATCTTTAACTTCATCCCTGTCTTCAGACAAAAATCTAGCACATTTAAAGTACAGCAAAGAACAATTTTAATGATAAACTCCCCTCCTGCCCATAAAGACTCCAAAGGATGGAATTTCTGCAGCTTGGAGGATCTCTACTGTATTTTAGAAATAACATTATTCCTTTTAATGAATTCTATACTCACCATAGTTGTTTTGGAATTAATTAATTTAATTTATAAATTGGGGGCTTTTGAGTTAAAATGTCTAAATCAGAATTTGTTATTAGTCAGAAGTGTATTTTATGTAGTAAAAGTTCATCTTAAAAATAGATAATTGCTTTCAAATATTTTCTTTAACTAGGATAAGTGCCAAGAACTGATAACAGATAAAATTGCTCCAGTCATATAACTTTTATTTCAATGTTATACATAGGCTGTTCAGCCTTTGTAGAAGTGATTTGATAATGTTCCCTTTTAATGTAAGCAAAATGTTAAAGACTTTCAGATATTTTGTTTTCTTTTTAAAGAACATTATCATTAACTTTGCCTATTTTCAGTTTTCAAATTAGTTGTTCCTAATGCTCCTGATCCATCACTTCCATTCACTTAATGGAAGTGAATTGATGCTAGTCAGTGGTAGGATTCAAAAATTTGTACTACTGGTTCTGTGAGCAGGGCTTGAGTGTGGTGTGGTGGGCGTGGCAGGGGAATGATACTGTAAAATCTCCATTCCCACCAGGGGTGGGATTCTAGTGGTTTGGACTGGTTCTCACTCCTTAAGATATTTCTTTCCCCCCTCCAGCCGATCAGCTGTTCCGATGACCAGTTGTGCTGGGATCCCCCTTACTGCTTTGCCCAGGAGGCATCCCTGGGGCCCAGGAGACAAAAAGCGGCGGTGTGTGTGGGGGGTCATGCACTTTTTTTTGCCTTCCTGGGAGCAAAACCACCCCCCTGAGGTTTCTTGAGGCCCAGGAAGCCCAAAAACAGAGTGTAGGGCCCCCCATGATCCATTTTTGGCCTTCCTGGGCTCCAGGGAAGCCTCATGGGAGCAAAAACACCCTCCCAGGAAGCTTCCAGAAGGCAAAAAAAATGGGGGAGTGCTTCAAAAAAGAAGCCATGCCCACCTAGTTACATGGCCACACCCACCTAGCCACACCCACAGAAACAGTTGTTTAAAAATTTGAATCCCACCCCTGATTCCCACCTCACTCCAGGGGAAGGATACTGCAAAATCTCATTCCCTCTCCACCCCACTAACCTGCTTTCCAGCTCCATTTTCCTGTGCAGGGCAACAAAAGAAGACCCAGCCGATCAGCTTGGACTCGGGAGGCAGAGAATAGATGGGGGCGGGGCCAGTCAGAGGTGGTATTTGCTGGTTCTCCAAACAACTCAAAATTTCTAATACCGCTTCTCCAGAACTGGTTAGAACCTGCTGAATACCACCTTGGATGCTAGTAGGTAATTTAATTTCATCTGGAGAATCTGAAATTGCCTCAGTAAATTCCTTTATTTTCCTTTCAATTTTCTGCAGCTTTGTTCTACTTTATAATACTACAAATGTGGAATGTAAGCTTTCATTTAGTTGCAGCTATTGTGTACTTCACAGGTATTAATAAAACCTTTTCAGATCATTCTTTTTATGTAGCTTTTTTTTTGTTTGAATTCCTTCCTAAGAATTCTAAGATTTCTATTGTGGAAAAAACAGTTTCCCCAAAAGATTTGCTTGTACTAGTAAGAGTGGCTAATCTGCCATATACTATCAAAAATGTCATTTTTTTTCATCAACCACATTAATGTAGTGTATTCTGAGCTGAACAATATTTTTTGGATAAGACATTCATTCCTGATAAAAAGTAGATTTCAGATAACCCATCAGTCTTTCATAATTTTTAGTTGTTTCATATATCATCCAAAATTATTTCGGGGAAAATCAATTGCTCAATTATTAAAGGAGAAGAAATGACTTTTTAAAAAGCTGTGATTTCAAAATACTTTATTTATTCCTCATTGATAGAATTTCTGCTAAAAGCTGAGGAAATAAATTTCTAAATAAATAGCACTTAGAAAAACGCAATACAAATCAAATAATGGCATGTTTATTTGAAACAATTGACAGGATTTTCTGCAAAGAATATAGTGGGTAAAATTAATCCCTTTATCTTCACTGCAGTGTGGTTGTGAGGAGACAGAGTTTTAGCTGGAATTACATTTAACCATTTTATTATTACAACTGAACAAATATCAATAAATAGTGTTTCATTTTTTAATATAAATAATGCCTTTGTGTCAGTGAGTGGGGTTTTTTGGGGTGAAATGATAAATTCAAGCTTCTGTTTAAACCACAACAAACCATAGATTCATCTTCTTTGTCCTTAGTAACTTCATTTAAACTTAAAGACAGATATCCAAGGGATGTTGTGACAAATGTTTTTAAAAAGTCAAACTCTGTTTTGTAACCATTTGTTTGTGCCCCTGCCATGCCATTTTGGTTATCTCCCCAAAAGAAGAAAAGAAAGGAAAGCAGAAGAGCCTGAAACGCAGTTCACCATGTTCACATACTGATAAGCCAAGGTTTCCTCTACGTCTGAACTAGGCCACATTTATAATTATATCTGTTTCAAAGAAATATTTTCTCTACATGCATATATAAGCTGTTTTTTATTTTTATTTTAACCTTCATTTTGGCATTTTGGAAGCAGTTTAGGAAACATCTTAGTTTAGTAGATTGTAATTGTAAATGAATAAAGGAATGTACTTCCATTAATACAGACTTTGAATAATCAGTTTCATTATTTTTACTTGCAGAATTGTCCATTATTTCCTTTATAAAACTGAATGTTCTTTATATGAATTCTCAAATGAAAAAAATATTTAAGATACTCTATATAAATCTGTCTAGCACTTCAATTATATTGAGTACCAGACATAAGTATATCATGCATGCTAATTGAAAACCATTGATAATCATTAAATAAACATGAAAGTGGGACATAAAGTTTACCTAATCAAGGATAAGATACACAATTTTGAAATTTGCAGATGTTTTGGACCAGGATTTTGAAAGTTTTGTTATACAAGAAAAAATTACAAATACTTTGCATTTGGTGTATAAAGATGAAAACCTAAATAATAATTAATGAATAGTGTCTTTCCATTCACAACCTGTTGGATTCCAACTTTAGTGTGTTTGGATGTATTCTATAAATATAAATATTATTTTGCAAAAGTTCCTAAAAAAAACATACAAAAAGCTTCATTCTTAAAATGGACTATTTAACTGCCAGAAGAACAGACAAATTGGATTCCTCTGCATTTTGGCAGCCCTGTCACTCCCAAATATGACTCAGTAGTTAGGATTAGATCAGAGACTATTTAAAAAGATTGGGAATGCATGAGAAGGTGCATGAAGGTGAAGGGGAAAAGGACTCCCACTGAGTGAGCAAGAGTCCCAGATTCTGTTTTTTGAATATATTTGTTATTTGATTTAGTACATAGCAATTCTTACATGTAACTGGGAAAGAAATAGGTTAAACTTCCAATCCTGCCTTTAACTTGTGAAATTCGGTTTTATTAACTTGAAGTTTGCCAAGATGTTTGGCAGTCTGTGTTGTTGAGGAGAGGGAAGAAAAGGAAAACTTTGTGTCATGGGAGATACAAGACAGAAGGAGATAATTAAGATGGAGCATAATCTTTGGGAGTTCCACACAATACAGTTTTGTGTTCTTTCCCCCTACGCACATTTCTTCCTTTGCTTTTTAGTTGTCTCTTAGCAAGTATTCCAAAACGCTAAAAGATTACCAAAATAGATAAACAATGAACTAATCAAATGTTTTTGAATACATCTTGGCAGACCAAAAACAAGCTTTGGCTCAACACTGCTGCTGTAGTCTGATGAAGCATTACTAGCAATGTGGTTGTGTGCTATGCTAAATAGTTGGGTGCTAACACAGATCATTTTTCATTGCCTCAAAAGCAATGCCATCCTAATCATTCTCCATCAAAGGAAATACCAAGTGATCTTCCATCTATTAATATGACAGACAGCCATAAGCATACGATGCCCTCAGTACTTTTCAGAGACCCATTGAGCCAGTCACTCTCTTCTAAGCCCAACTCACTTCACATGGTAGTTGTTGTGGGGAAAATAGGGGAAGAAAGGTATGTTTTATATGTTCGCCACCTTGAGTTATTTGTAAAAATAATAAATGTGGGATGGATGGATGGATGGATGGATGGATGGAAGGAAGGAAGGAAGGAAGGAAGGAAGGACAACCATACTGACCAGGTGATGCTATATTTTAGAAGATACGTTTTCTGAAGAATAAATATATTTGAACGTATTTACTTCGACACCATATTGCACAGGTGCTATTGAAAAGGTAACTGGACTTGGTTTTTTTCTTGAAAATGTTTCCCTCCTCATCCAAGAAGCTTCTTCAGTTTTCAGTAGCTTTGGGACAATCATGACTTAGATGATTGAGAATCTCCGTAGACTTCCATAGCATGTCTTCAACAGCAAATTCAGGCAATATGAATGAGTACCAGTGAATACATTTTATATGTTTAAATTATTTTAAAACTACTGCTTTTGCGTGTGGGTGGGTGTGGGGGTCAGCTTGATGAGATCTGGATTATGGACATAGTGATACTTTCATAACCTTTTTAAAAAAAGAACTCTGAACCATGTGTGTGTGTGCACGCGTGTGCTGGGAATGAAATCAGCTCACTGAAATTAAAATGTACCTGGCAGCTCTGCTTCATGTCTTTTTTTTTCTTTTTGACCTAAGTAACTTCATTGATACAGTTGCCTTCTTTTTATAAGGTCAGAAGCCCATTGAACACCATACACAAAAACATACTAGGAGACATTGATCTGTCATTTACATCCTTCTTATGCAACTGTTTAGCTTGAATTTGTGCTGCTGTCAGAGGCAATAAAGGTCAGCAGTTGTGGTGACAAATTGGTTTTGACAAGCTTAATGACCTCAGGAAGAAAAGTCTGCCGCTTTGATAGCAACTATAGAATAATTGGTTAGCTCAGCCAAACAGGGAACGTGTTAAAAATCCCAAATTCTCTTTGGCAAGTCAGTTTTACCATTCATCAGAGGTGAGATGGACAGTTACAACCAGCGTTTTTAAGCATACAAAAGTATCCACAGTCTTTTTTTCCCCAAGCCAGTCTATTTTATCAGGCAAGACATTGAGAAGAACAATCAAAGCTTTCAACTGACAATCATGGGATAAAGTTAATCAGATTGTAATGAAGAAGTTGACTAGCATTTAGAATAGCATTTAGAATTATGATTCTTTGAAGATTGTCAGCTAGTAAAAATGTTGTTTTAATCTTAAATTTTAAAACTGATGACATGATACCATATAAAAATTAAATTATCTATATGTGAAAGATAGCAGCAGATCTCTTGATTTGTAATCTACTGTTACAGCTTTACAATATAAGAAAAAATAGATATAAGCAGCACAAAAGTGTCTAATATTAATTATTTTTAAAACAATAATTTGTTGTCATTTTTAAGGGGCTAGAATTGTGATAGTAAGACCTCTTGCTTTTTATAGAGTTAATTGTAAACAATGATTAATTTTTCAGCTTGTTACAAGGAAACGTTTTTTCTATTTCATTGGAACAAAGAGTTGTGCCTCTCATGATGAATCAGTGCTACTGCTAAAGAAAATGTAGTTCTTTTAAATTTCTCGATAGAAAAGGCATCTTATAATATATGAGAATCTTGTTTCATTTATCATCAGTTTATGATGCTCTTCCAAATGAAAACTTTCATCTGATAGTGAACAAAATTAAACCAAATAAGTTTCCTTTTTCAGTTTGCTTTTTGCACATAATAGCAAACTATAGTCTTATATTTGAAAAGGACCTCTAGTATATTTCTAGATTATATTGTCGACCACAGTATCTTATTGCAACGGCTGGGGGGGTTGGGAGTGGGAGGTACCGTGTTACGGTGGTTCTCCTCCTTCCTCTCTGACCGCTCGCAATTTGTGTTGGCAGGGAGGCCCCTGATCTGTGGGGTACCTCAGGGATCGGGGCTCTCGCCCCTCCTGTTCAACATTTATGTGAAGCTGCTGGGTGAGATCATCCGTGGCTTTGGGGTAGAATTCTATCAGTACGCTGATGATACTCAGTTGTACTTTTCTACCCCGGGCCACCCTAACGAAGCCGTGGAAGTGATGACCCGGTGCCTGGAGGCTGTGCGGGGTTGGATGGGGTGAAACAGGCTTCAGGTCAACCCGGCCAAGACCGAATGGCTGTGCTTTCCGGCGCCCCGATACTGCCAGCTTACTCCTTCGCTGGCCGTGGGGGGGAAATTCTGGCCCGCACGGAGAGGGCACGCAATTTGGGTGTCCTCCTGGACGTACGGCTGTCGTTAGAAGATCATATAGCAGCCATCGCCAGGGGGGCTTTTTGTCAGGTCCGTAGGATCTATCAGTTGCGGCCCTTTCTGGATCAGGACGCACTTTGCACGGTCACATCTGCCCTCATCATCTCCCGGCTGGATTATGCCAATGCTCTCTATATGGGGCTCCCCTTGAAGAGCACCTGGAGGCTCCAGCTGGTGCAAAATGCAGCCGCACGGGTGGTCTTGGGGGCTCCTCTGAACTCCCATGTTACACCACTTTTGCGTGAGCTGCATTGGCTCCCAGTGGCCTTCCGGGTGCGATTCAAGGTGTTAGTGACCACCTTTAAAGCGCTCCATGGCTTGGGACCTGGGTACTTACGGGACCGCCTGCTGCCACCGTCAGTCTCTCGCCGACCAGTGCACTCTCATAGAGTGGGCCTCATTGGGGTATCACCGGCTGGTTTTTCGGTTTTTAAATGGTTTTTAACTTTTCTAATTCCCCACTTTTAACTCTTAAAGCCAATCTATTTAATTCTTTTAATTTATTTTAAAATTATTATATTTGTATTTATATATTTTTATCTGGCTGTGAATCACCCCGAGTCCTTAGGGAGAGGGGGCAGTATACAATTTGAATAAATAAATAAATAAATAAATATTGTTACTCATAGAATACAAGTAATAATTCTTTTCTGAACAAAAAAAAACCTAACTGGAAAAAGGTGAGGTTAAAAAACAATGTTTACTAAACAACAACACATTTACATATGATTTACTTGAGGAGTGATAAGTAGAAACTTCTGGGATTCCCACTGACTAAAATATTGATTGAACATTGAAATAAAACTTCCTTGCATTTTCTTTTAATCCAAGTGTTCTTTTAGGCCTTTCTCTTTCTCTCAAATCAAATATCCTACTTCGTTGCACTTCACATTAAGCATAAAAGAATTAAAAATAAGTGTAATAATGAAAGGAAACTGCCTAGATTCTAAATATTAGGCTCTATTAATTAAATCTCTTTAAACTGAAATATTTTAATGAATATGAAAGTGCCTCTGATGAAAATGCAGAATGTTTTCCATATTGGATTATTACATAAAAGGAAAAAATGTGAAATGCTAATATAGTTGAATCAAATAATAGCATCATGTAGAGAACCACCTGTTAAGTGTTGAATTCCTGTTCAGTGTTGAATTCCTTCTTAAAAAAAATTATGTTTTTTAAAGGATTGTAATTATAAATGTTGTTTAACAGAGTATTTACCATCCTCTGAAAGATGTAAAAAAATCATTTTTAGAATACTTAAATTCTTAATTGTAAAAAATGTTTAAGGGCTATGATGCAATTAAATATTTCTTTGGGAATTGATTTACATTGTAGCATCAAAGAGAAAATAATAACCTTCTTTATTATCTTGCACCAGAGCTAGGAAATTCCTGGCCGTCAGCCAGATGCACACCTCTTAAACATTCAGTCTTGACCTTCACTCTTTCTCCACATCAAACCATCTGCTGTATATTATTTATTTTGCCTTTGTACCTTTAATTTACAAGCTAATAAAAAGAATCGGACTAAAGTTAGAAATAAAAAGTTAGAATGCGGTTGAATCTACGCTGCTGAAACTTTCACTGGTTCTTGTTTAAAATACTTTTGAGATAATTTATCCTATCTGGAACCTTCACTTTGAGATTATTAGATTTTTATGGAATATTTTATATTTGTGTTTTATAAATATATCAGTGTTTCTTTGGAAGCTGAATGGATTGGAGTACAGAGTACATTGAAGTACTGGAATACAGAGCTTTAGGATGCTTTCAGAATGTGATAGTGATTAGAAAAACATTTCCTTGCCCACACATCATATAATGGCCAGAAACAGAACATTTCCCCATAATGTCACCTCATACTTCCAGGACCTAAAAACTTGAGTCTACAAATCATGTTGGTGGAGTTAATGAAATATTTATAATAGTATTTATAGTCATCTTTAAAAAGTATTCTAAAACAGACTGACATAATTAAATTGATCTGATCTATGTAATTGCTTGATTAACAGTTCCAGATTATTTTCCTGATTTTAAAGCATCAGTATAGTGATATTATATTAGTTTAATTGTGGCTCAATTTGAGATTATTTGGTACCTTCAGAGTCTTGGCAGGTTCTTGGCCTTAATTGGAATGTTTTGATAGTTTTAGCACTTAAAGCAGTTAGACTATCTGGGCCTTATTGTAAAAGAAATTAAAATCTGAAATTACATCTTGTAAGGAACTGTGATTTTAAATTATTCTTATTTAGACGTGGAGGAGAAAGTACTTTTTTGGGGGAAAAAATCATATGAAAAGGGAGTAATTATCCTTAATCAGCTAATAGGAATGATATTTTTAAAAAAAATTAAATTATTTATCCTATTTAATTGTATAATTATCCCAATTTATACAATGTGTACCATATTTTAATTGTATATATTGTATAATTGGGTATTTTATTACATTTATATTAAATGTTTAAATGGCAGAAATACTCTTGGGTAATATTCAAGGAATCTGGAACATAGATAATATCCAGTGTTACAAAAGGAGTGGTTTCAGGTTTAAAGAAATGTAAGTACATTTCATATGCCCTAATAACCAACTTTGTGGGGTGTGTTCCACTCAATGAGGTTGAATAGGTTGGCCATTATTAAACTGTTGAATATGTAGTAAATGTGCATGAACATTACTACAAATACTTATCCTGAAGTAGTTTCCTATTAGTTGGAGGAGGAGGAGGGGAATTGAGTTTAAGCACATTAATGAGTGTTAAATTATATTGAAGTTTGGAATTTATTAGTTTAGGAAAAGATTGTATATAGAACCTGAATTGTTGCAATAAAGCTGACTTTATATTCTGAAAGATACGTGTATATCAGATATTAAAGACTGACTAAATAAAATCTATCAGTTCTGTATTTGAACTATCTTTGAGGTACAATTGGACAATAAGATTCTGTATTATCTAGCTTTAATTCATTGCTTGAAAATTAAATTGTAATAATTTGTATGATGCTATAATATTAATTCTGTAAAAATAATGGGAAATTTCAAAATTTGAATTGTATTATGCTATTGGTGGATTCATTCATTCATTCATTTAAATGTCTTTTTTTTTCCTAATTTTCCACACACTTGCCTTATTTTTTACTGTGAATTGTTTCATTTTTTAGGCATATGCTTTGTCAGTAAAAATTTAAATTAAATTAAAATTAAAATGGAAAATAATGTTCTTTTTAATGCTTATACTAAAAATCATCTTGAAAAATAGCTCATATTCTCTTACTGGTTCCCAATTAATCTGCTGGTAATCTTAGAGAAAATATAATCCCTAATCTAAGAATTTGCTTGTCAATTTGTACCAGTGGTGGGATTCATTTTTTTTTACTACCAGTTCTGTGGGCATGGCTTGGTGGGCATGGCAGGGGAAAGGTGCTGTAAAATCTCCAGTCAGAGGTAGTATTTGCTGGTTCTTCGAACTACTCAAAATTTCCACTACCGGTTCTCCAGAACTGGTCAGAACCTGCTGTATATCACCCCTGATTTGAACCAAAATGAACTGGTTTTGTTATACCTCTTAAACTTTGAGAGAAATTGCAGAATTTGTATTCATAGAGAGCCTACTTTCCCTTTCTATTTTCTTCCTGATGCCGGAGCATAGTTTTATGTATAATACTAAAAACAAATAAAACATTTTAAACAGTCAAGTAATAGATCAGAACTGAATAATTTCAAATGAGTTGTGTGATAAATAAGAATACAATTTTATCAGTGAAGCAGATTACCATACAGCTGTAACCTACCTCACTCCTAGTTAAATTTCTCTACCTGTCTTATTTTCTCTTATAATTCTTAACAGGCTCAGTCTGCCTATTGTGCATTTTTATGTAATAAGATGAAGACTAGTTTCTTGTACGTTGGGCAATACTCCATAATCCTTCAATGTTAATGCACTGCTTTCCTCCTTTTCACAAACTGATCAATCTAAACAAGCCTTTCCACATGTACCATTAAAGAATTCAGATGTTCTTTCCTCCTGTAAATTCATAGCATTTCAACTAAAAACAGTCCTACATAGGACATGGTTTAGTTGCAAAAGCTGAGACTTAGAGGAATCGACTTGAATGAAGAAACAGAGGTTATATTATTAACAAGATTATCATAGGACTATAACCTGTGCCATTTTCATTAAGTTTCTCCTCTGTAAATCAAATGTCCCTGCTCATGTAAAGTTCAAATCTATTACTGGAGTATCTGTTTTTATTTTTTATCTACTCTTTGCAGAAATATAAAAGCACAAGAATGTACTTGGTTGCTAATTTATGTAGTGAAGTTTCTAAGCCAATCTTTAATTTCTCCTGTCTGAATAGACAGATTTCATTTTAGAGGCGATATTTCTATCTGTTCGCACTCTGATTTTCTATGCCAATCATTTAAAACCAATGTCAGTGAGAATAAATAACAGCCAATTACACTAAAACCAATGTTTCATTTTAGTAAGAACTCTTCAAGTTGTAATTAAAATCAATATTAATTTATCTAAACATATTGAAGACATTAAAACATAACCATTTATTTTAAGGACTTTCTCTTTCATTAGGCAAATGATGCTTTTGGTCGTAAAGTGCATGTTTATTGAGATTGTAATATATTTTAGCTCTTTTTAAAAGGAAAAATTGCTATTTTCTTTTCCTTGCTTTTTTTCTAAACAATAATAGGTTCATTTTTAAATGTAGTGCACTCTATCTAACTACCTACAAGCAATTCCTATTGCTTTTCATGAGACAAAAATTTAAATGTGCACAGGACTGCAGATTAAAATAAAGTTCATCAAAATAGTGCAGATTGTAACAATTATGACAGGCTTTTAAATAAGAACATTCAAGGGGGACAGGAAATGATGATATCTGTGCTGTCCCAGCAGTCTATGGAATGGGTTATTCTCCATTGAGCTGCTCCGAGCATCCGTAGGTTGGGAAAGTGCTTAGTCTCCTGCATGATAGGCTGACCTTAATTAATAGGACGCTGGTTCCTCCCCCTGTCTGCTGCCCAGCGTCCCCAGTTAAAGTATATACTTATTCCCCTGCCTGAGCTGATAAGGAGAGAGCCAGTGGTGTAGAGGCAATTACAACTGCCTCACATGTAATACTTCCCTGGTTCGAATCCCAGTAAGGGTATGGCTAGCTGAAGAGAGCTAACTAGCTCGAAATAGATCTATACTAGTCTCCCTTATTTATTATTTAAAAAAAATTATCAGCTTAAAAACCTTACACATATATATATATATATATATACTTTGTATTACAACACCCTGTTAAGCCCCAATTAAGAGAGAAAGCATACTGCTTTCTTTTCTGTCTTTCGGCTCATCACCAGAGACCATACCGACAGAAAGCTATTTGTTTCGTTGCCTTTTGTTTACATGTGTGTAAGGTTTTTAAGCTGATAATTTTAAATAATAAATAAGGGAGACTAGTATAGATCTATTTCGAGCTAGTTAGCTGTCTTCAGCTAGCCATACCCTTACTGGGATTCGAACCAGGGAAGTATTACATGTGAGGCAGTTGTAATTGCCACTACACCACTGGCTCTCTCCTTATCAGCTCAGGCAGGGGAATAAGTATATACTTTGTATTACAACACCCTGTTAAGCCCCAATTAAGGGAGAAAGCATACTGCTTTCTTTTCTGTCTTTCGGCTCATCACCAGAGACCATACCGACAGAAAGCTATTTGTTTCGTTGCCTTTTGTTTACATGTGTGTAAGGTTTTTAAGCTGATAATTTTAAATAATAAATAAGGGAGACTAGTATATAGAGGCATTTTGAGTACGTAGCCTTACCTTTTGGTTTATCATCCGCCCCAAGGGCCTTTACAAAGGTCTTGGCTGTTGTGGCCGCTCACTTTCGAAGTCTCTCCGTCCGGCTACAGTGTTATTTGGATGATATTTTATTGTTATCCTCTTCTGTTGATCAGGCTGAATTGGATTTGCAACTAACACTTCAGGTTCTCCAGCAGCAAGGTTTTTCAATCAATTGGGCAAAGAGCCATTTGGTTCCTTCTACACGTCTACCCCACTTAGGAGCCATAATTGAAACAGTTCAGGGACGTGTTTTCCTCTCTCCTGAGAGACTGGAAAGCATCCGATCCTTAGCCCACAATGTCAGAACTCAGAAACGAGTCCCCCTTGCTGATTTGTCCAAGCTATTAGGAAAAATGATCTCCTCCATCTCTATCATTCCTTGGGCTCGATTCCATACCAGATCGCTACAATGGTTTTTACTTCCTTACCAAAGATCAGGGCGAAGCAATTCCAGGCTCAAGGTGCTGGTCCTGACAAGTGTTCGTCTCTCTCTTTATTGGTGGACCATTCCGAATATCAACAAAGGTTTTCTTCTGAAAGAACCCCACAGGCTGACCGTTACTACAGATGCCAGCCTGTCCGGCTGGGGCGCGCACTTCCAGAATGTATCGACTCAAGGACTCTGGTCAGTACCTGACCAATTACACAACATCAACTGGTTGGAGCTCAGGGCAGTTCATTTGGCGCTTCGCAACCTTCTCCCCCACGTGTGCATGGCTCATATTCTCATTCTCACGGACAATGTCACAACCAAGGCCCACATCAACAGGCAAGGGGGCACACGTTCGAGACTGCTCATGCAAGAATCAGAGAGGCTATTCCGTTGGGTGGAAAGGAATTTGAGCTCCATCGGAGGGGAACACATTTCCGGGATGGCAAACACGACAGCCGACTGGCTGAGCAGGGCCACGGTCGACCAATCAGAGTGGCGCCTGGATCCGGATCTCTTCCAGGAGATAGTTTGCAGGTTCAGTCTCCCGCTGGTGCATCTGCTTGCCTCCCCCCAAAATACACAGCTCGCCAGGTTCATTTCGAGGTATCCAACTCAGGGGGCGGAGAACTTTGACGCCATCCGTTGCCGATGGCCCCAGGGCCTTCTTTATGCATTTCCACCGATTCCTCTGATACCCAAAGTAATCCGCAAGCTGCTAGAAGAGAGATCGGAGTTGATCTTGCTGGTTCCGCACTGGCCCAGGAGAACGTGGCTCGCGGACCTCAAGAAACTGTCCGTAGCCGAACCTTGGAGAATCCCACCTCGGAAGGTTCACCTTACACAGGGACCGGTCCAGCACCCCGAACCTCAATGGTTACAACTAACCGCCTGGAGGTTGAGCTGCGTCATCTAACTCAAAATTTTTCTGACCGAGTGATCGCTACCATTCAAGTGGCCAGACGTCCGTCCACAAATCGCATATACAATGCTACATGGACCATTTTCCATAAATGGTGCACCAAACTCAGGATAGATCCGTGCTCGGCATCACCAGCACAGGTTTTGGAATTTCTGCAGGACGGCCTAGATAGGGGGTTGTCCTCAAACACCTTGAAGAGACAAGTGGCGGCTATTGCTTCAGTGGTGAGGTGGGCCGGTCTTTCTTCTATCTCTCATCACCCAAGGATAAAGAGTTTCCTGAAGGGCGCAATGAATCTATGTCCTCCCACGATCCACTGCTATCCCATCTGGGATCTCAATAAGGTACTCTCCGCTCTCACTGGCAGCCCATTTGAACCCCTCAGAATGACGAGCCTCTGTCATCTCACCTAGGTGCTATTTTTAGTAGCAGTCACATCAGCCCGACGCATCTCGGAAATAGCAGTCTTGTCGGTCCGTAAGGACCTCTGTATTTTCCATGCGGACAGAGTGGTGCTTCAACCTGATCCGACGTTCACTCCTAAAGTAAACTCGACCTTTCATAGAGCGCAGGAGCTAATTCTCCCGAATTTCTGTCCCAACCCTTCTAGAGGTCTGGAGCACCAATGGCACCGCTTGGACGTCCGCAGGGCCATCCGCATCTACATTCACCGGACGGCTTCCTTCCGAAAGACGGAGGCCTTGTTTGTGTCCTTTCAACCCTCCACTCAAGGCCAAAAGGTCTCACCATTGACTATTGGCAGATGGTTGAGAGCCACGATCGCCAAGGCGTATGAATCCAGTTCATTACAGGTGCAAAAGGTATCACCGCACATTCCACTAGGAGTGCGGCAACTTCGGCAGCGTGGGCCACACAGGCTCCTATTACTAAAATTTGTAGGGCAGCTACATGGGCTTCTCCATCGCCTTTTATTAGGCATTACAAAATTGATACATTTGCCTCCACTGAGGCCTCCTTTGGCAGGAGGGTGTTGCAACAAGTCCATTCTGACAGAGAGGGAGTTCCAAATCAGACGGACTCCCTCCCGTAGGACAGCCAAGCTTTGGTGTGTCTCAACCTACGGATGCTCGGAGCAGCTCAATGGAGAAAGGGCGTTGGTACTTACCTGATACGCCCGTTCTCGGTGAGCTGCGACAAGCATCTGTCCCCTCCCAATGTCCGTCTGTTTGTTCCTGCTCCGACCAACGATATAGTTGTTGTTGAATTCTCATTTCAAGTAGTCTGACCTTCCTATGGGCGGGTTTCACCTCCTCGTCTTTGTCAAAAAACGGGACGCTGGGCAGCAGACAGGGGGAGGAGCCAGCGTCCTATTAATTAAGCTCAGTCTATCGTGCAGGAGACTAAGCACTTCCCCAACCTATGGATGCTCGTCGCAGCTCACCGAGAACGGGCGTATCAGGTAAGTACCAACGCCCTGTTACTTAGGAATTGTGAGCTGTCCCCTTAAGGGAATGCTTCATGGGAAATGTAGTTCATGTCACGTGGCCACATCTGTAATCCTGATTGGCCACTGAATTGACCTTTGAAGGGTTGAAGGAGGTTGCCCTCCATTCTTACCTGCACTCATTACTTATAACATCGTTTCCTTCTATTGATACGAGATGGGTTAGGAGATAACTATTTTCCACGTGTAAGGCAGATATACAAAGGATTGGTCATTGAAAGAGGAACTTCGTCACAAATGTGACTTATGAGGATACCTGATGTACCAATAAATGAACTTTGTTATGGAAGCTTTGTTGAGTTATCTATCTGCATCTGCACAGATATAAATCTACCTCTGTGCATGATCAGAATAATATCTGTATCATAACATGATTAACATCATCAGACAAATTGTATGATTTAGGTACCTACATGACATCAGATAGCACAATATCCTTAAAAGAATGCGATTGTTAGTTATGAGTCTTAAAGATGTTTAGGGGATTGTACGTGGCTCTGGATATGGCATTGCACATAGTGAATGTTATATTTTGAGAACTCCACAGACAACTGTCAACTTTCATTGGTAGCTCACTAACTGCCAAGACAAAGTCAAGATACTTATGCTTGTACATAACACTTTATTGGACTATTATAATACAATACATGGTGTTGCCCTTGTGGAGTATTTGGAAGCTTCAGCTGGCGCAGAAAGCAGTGTTGCAGGCAGTCAATGCCATGGGTTACTTGGCACATGGAACACCATTGCTTTCAATCCTCATTGGCTTCCATTGCTTTTGAGTATTGGTAAACTTGCCCCAACCCTGCTAGCTTTACACAAGTCCCTGAAAGGGACTCAGACTTTTATGTCTGAGACTGTGCTGGAGTTTCTTTGTTGGATTTGCTGATGGTTGTTTTTATGTTGTTTGGGTTCTGTGTGTTTTTACTTTTATATTAGGAATTTTATCTTTTATTATCAGTTGCCTACAGTTATTTATGTGAGGGGGTGGCTATAAAAATCAAATAAGTAATAAATAAAATAGCATAAAGCCAAACTTCTCTAGGACTATCTAATCCTCCCAGCACAGATATAGCTAATTTTACTTTTTCTGAGGAATAGTATTATTGTAGAGAGTAAAGAAGATGAGTTTGACTGATATAGGCAAGATCCTTTACCAAAGTGACAAAGGGAAAACATATCTTAAGTCCAGAGCAACCAGAAAATATATGGAAGTAAGCTATTTTCAACGAGTGTGAGTATAATAGAATTTTGCAAGTCTGATTGTGCTGTACCTTGTCCCCTTATACCCATGTCTATTAAAAGGGTATCTGTCTGAGCTGCTTTCACATACTTCCTATTTCTTTTAGCCTTTGTTTTTCTCCTCGTCTCTTGGGTAATGGCTCCTACTTCTTCACTTTCTACATTTATAAACAACAAATATATTATAAAAATATAATTATCTGTGTTATTTATTTATTTATATTTTATGTATTTAGACAACCTATCTCCCTCAAGGAAGCCCTCTGGGGGGAGCGTACAGTACAATCAGTACATAAAGTTAACATTAGAATATTAATAATTTAGGATTGAACACTAAAATTATAAGAAATAAAAAAAGAAATAACAAAATTCTGAAATGATAATTTAACATTGACTAATAAAGACGGAGGGCCAGCCAGAATTGCCTGATCCTTTGTGCACACCCCCACCCCACGCAGGACTGCAGAGCATGTTTTGATCCTTAGTGGAGGACCAGGAGGGAGAAAGGATTGACTTACCCGTGGGGAAAGGATGTTCCTGTTGTGGCCTGCCAGTGGCCAGCAGAGCTGGCAGCAGACTCAGACATGAGGAGGTTGGAGAGGAACATGGGCCAGTCCTGGAGTCTGGGGAAGGCTCTGATGAGTGCTCTGCACCAGAGATAGAGATGGGGCCAGGGCCAACTGACAGCTATCAGCTGCCTTCAGAGTCAGAGATCAGTGAGGCAGAAGAACAGCTGGAGCCTGTTCCCAGTGTGCACATGCGCAGAGCTGCCAGGAGAAGGGAACAGTTAAGGAACAATGGTCAACTTGGGAGTAAAGGCTCAGATGGATGGTGAATGGCCCCTCCCATAGGGAATAAAGAGGAGCAAAAGGGGAGTGGTGTTTGCAGGAGACAATTAGTTCAATTCATTAGGGTGAAGATCTGTTCCTGACTTCTTGCCAAGTAATTGCTACTACAGTGTGGTGTTTGGAAGATATCAGCTAGCAATTCCCCAAACCTGATAAAGGTCTGGAGTTGTGAAATCTCATGAAAGACTGCGTGCCGAAACATTTGTGGAGAGAAATTCACTTTAACCTAAATAAAAGGGGTTTTATCGGGACGAGGAGTCTGCTTCATGATCTTGGGAAGCCTAGGTCAGAACAGTTCCATAATGTGCTGGCAGTGGCAAAAAAAGCTGTCTTCCTTAGACCCTGCCAGATGACAGTTTTTGACTGATGGGGTCTACAGCATACCTTCCCTGCCTTATAAAATGTGACAGGCTCCTGTCATGGGGTGAAACTGATTCCATAAATAGCCTGGTCCCATGCTTTGTAGGGCTTTATAGGGCTATTATATGTTACAGAGTTGTGAAAACTGTTTCATCAGTAAGACTGATTTTTTTTAAAGGGCAGGTTGCCCTAAGAATTGTGATTGTGGAGAAAATTGCCGAGAATACTTTGGACTGCAAATAGGACACATAATACTAAATGAAGTAAAACCAGACTGATCAATGAAGCACTGACAATAAAGCTAAAGCTAAACCTTTAGGACTTTGAACATATAATAAAAAAGCAGGAATCATTTCCCACATGCTTGGAAAAATCAAAGGCAATCAAAATGAGATCAAAAGAAGACAAGGGGGCTAGATGTAATCGCTACACTGATGACACAAGCGTGAGCTTAACACAAACATGAGATCAAAGAAGCAGTTACTGATAGACTATCCTGGCTTAATACTGTTTGTCAAGTTCACAAACACTCAGAAGTGACTGAACAACAGTAAGATCAGATATGCAAAAGAGCTTACTCCAAACCCCTTGAGATCAGTGGAGATTTATTCCTGTATAAGAGTGTTAGGTTGAGTATCTGCATGAAATGTTGAATGTGGAACATAATGAGCCTTTGGAGTAGTATGTTATCATCAAGTGGATATCATTAGAAGCTTATGACAATAATACTAACTCTAAATAAAAATGAGACCAAAAACAAGGTAGCAGAATAGGAAAAAAAATACAATGCTAGTTTTTCCTAATAAAATTTTTGCTATAGGGCTAATTTTCTCTTTTACTTTTGATTGCTCTACATGGATTTGAAATTATTAGCAGCTTGATGTATACAGAAAGAATTTCATTTCCAAGAAATTTGTTATAATATTATCTTCACAGAAACAACAGTTAATCAATAAAGACTATATTTGCAGTTTCATTGAAGCCCTGATCCAAACAGGTTAATTTGATAATTGTTTTCACAAGCCAGGATATATGCTGTTTTATATGTTGATTATTCTGTACATCATCCAGAGCCCCTCCTTGAGGGAGAGGGGCAATCTAAAAACATGAAATATATGTGTGTCTTTGTATGTATGTATAATTTATGCAGGCTCATCTAGTGCAAATGATGCATAATCTGGACAATTCTCTTTAAATTTTGCAAAATGAGATGTAAATATCATTGTTCTGAAAGGAAGTTTTTTCCCTCAGGTAGATTAGCTCAGGAGTGCAATTGCAGAGATAAAAACCTAACTAAATATCCTTATCTGAAGTTAAACTGTATCTTTTTCCTGGTAAATATTCATAATGATTTCAGTTTTAATTAATTCAAATCCTATCTATCATGATTGAGATTGTCCAGCCAGCACTTTGAGGATAAAACTTATGTTTAAGACATTCTACTGAGAATGAATTTTAGATTGTTAGGGAATTGCATTCTGAATAAAACAGAGCCCAATATCTTGTATTTAAATATAATGTACACAGAATGTTTAGAATTCAGTAGATTTGCTTTATCATTAAAATGTCTGCCTTCATTTTCAGGATTTCTCTTTAAAAACATGAGTAGCTCAAAATTATGATGTTGCTATTAGATGAATATAACAGATGAATCTAAACAGTATTTTGATTATTTTGATAAAGCAGTGGATAAAGTTTTAAATGCACATGTTAAATTATTACATGAGCAGTATTATACTTGTTACTTACGGGGTCAACTACTACAAATGGAATCCTCTGCAGCAGCATTTGGTAAGAAAGGAACGACTTAGAATAAAACATTGTGCACAATACAGATAAATTATATTTCCTGTCAGTTAGGACAAGGCATTTAGAGAACAGATTGTTTTTTTCTAAATGAAGTACTGTCCAACATTAATTGAAATGGGAGGTTTATGAAAACTTGCAGCAAATCCAGCAGAAAAACAAAACAAAAATCACATTGATTTTATTATGAACATACAATTGTTTGCATAGCTCCTTTAAATGTGCAAGATTTTTCAGATTAAATTAACATAGTAACTCACAGTTCTACATTTAAATATATTTCTCACACCATTTGGCTCTTACTGACAAGAACAATAAATGTAGTGGTCCAACATTTGACTTTATGAATTAGATTACAGCTTCAATTTGAATATACAATACCAAATACAATATAATAATTAGGAAAACATTTTGGTGATGATGAATATTATTATTAAACATGAAACTCAGTCAACTGAACATTTAAAAATGTATCACAAATATCATTGACTGGTGCTGATGGTTGACATGGGTTGTTATTATTATTATATATTTTATTCATTAGACCAGTGGTGGTATTCTACCGGTTTGGCCCGGTTCACCTTTTAATTTGGTCTCCATTTTATTAATTTTAAATTGGGTTTTAAGGGGGGGGGGGGTTGTTAGTTTTATCAAGCAGCCGAATGAAATTTAATATTTTTTAACTTTTGTATTCTTTGTGGGGTTTTTAGATGGGCTGTTCACCGCCCTGAGTCCCTCGGGAGAAGGGCGGTATATAAATGGAATAAATAAATAAATAAATAAATAAAACCGGTTCATCCGAACCGGTAGTAAAAATGCTAATGGTTTAGCTGAACTAGTATTTTCGATTATCAGCTGGGCGACCATCAGCTCTGCCGGGTGATTTAGATTAGCTAGAAAGCAGGAAATTGTCAGATTTCTTGCTTTCTAGCTAATCTAAATCGTGCGGCACAGCTGATTCCCCCCCCCCCCCCCCCGTCGCTTCAAAATGCATCTTTTTCCAGTGCTTCCCTTTTGGCCGACTAGGCCAAAAATGCAGTGCGGAGCGTGCTGCATGCCACACCTCCCCCCCCCGTGCTCCATTTTTGCTTCCAGGAGGCTTCCCTGGGGCCCACTACACCAAAAACGGCATGGGGGTGCTAACATGGGCCCCCTGCACCTATTTTTGCTCCCAGGAGGCTTCCTTGAGACTCACTAGGCCAAAAACGGGTGTGGGGGGGGTGCTGCAAAAGAAAAAGAAAGAAAAATGGAGGGGAGAAAGAAAGAGAAAGAAAAAAGAAAGGAAGGGCGAAAGGGAGGGGAGAAAGAGAGAAAGAAAAACAAAAAGAAAGAAAGGGAGGGAGGGAAAAAGGAGAGGAAGGAAGGACCATAAACTTTGCTACTAGACCAAGGGTCTTCAAACTTGGCAAGAGGAGGAATTCTAGGAATTGAAGTCCACAGATCTTAAAGCTGTCAAGTTTGAAGACCCCTGCATTAGACACAGCTTCAGAGGATGCTTTGAAACAGCACAGCAATCCAGAGCTGGAACGTACCTGGAAGTCATCTCGTCCACCCCACTGCTCAGAAAGTGAGTTTCTGTCTTTTGACCCCCTGGTCACATAGCCACACCTACCCAGTCACATGACCACATAGCCACACCCATCAATCACATGACCACATAGCCACACCCACAGAACCGGTAGTAAAATTTGAATCCCACCACTGCATTAAACATGAAACTCAGTCAATTGAACATTTAAAAATGTATCACAAATATTATTATGGTTAATATTGGTTGCTGCCAGCATTCTAGATATTGACCAAATATTTTCTTAAAATATGCAGTGTTCCGAGTAGCGCAGTTTTTTGCACTTCTGCTAGTGTTATTGCAGGAAGCTGCAATTTCTTGATATACTGTGTAAAATTTGTGATGATGATGATGATGATGTCAGTACTTCCATAAAGTTAGATGGCTCGGGTTTACTTCTCTCCAAAGTTGACCATGTATTAAAATGATGAATTGCAGAAAAAGTTATTGCTTGATCTTCAAATCTGTATCTCATAACTTATGTTATTAACATTTCAGTTTGAAAATGTGACTGAAGAAAACATGTTTCTTGTTTCTTCATCTAGTTATAGCTCTATAAGGAATAGGCAAACTAAGCTTAAGTTTAATTTAAGCCAATTTAGCAAATGAAACTATTCATGTTGTGTTCAGAAAGCATTATTCTAATCTTTTTCTCTGTTGTGATATTTCTGAAAATGCTCCAATATCCCATGACATAGATTTAGTAGCAGATGCTTGTAGGAAAGAACCTACTCCAAAAAATATTCAGCATTAAGGCGAAGGATAAAGTGAGAAATGTTTTGTTCTACACAGGAAAGAAATACATAGGATTGTGCTCCGTTAATGTATAAAACTAATTTTTAGGCAGATATATGGGTGCTAAATCATAATCTTATACAAAAAATTAGGCCACATTAGATTTCTATTTTGCCTCATTTTTGGGATCACAATTGTATCCTATGCTGCAGTATGTAATAGTTATATATGCAGAGATATACATTGGTTGAATTATCTAAGAGTAAATCCTAATTAACTTAATGGGACTTAAGACTCTGAAAAAAGATATATAATTGTATTATTAATGACTTTCTGTATTGTTTGATCACACATGAAACTGATTCTAAGAATTTATCTGAAAACCCAACACTATAAGCCCCACATTGATACTCAGTAAATTATTGTAGGTAGAGAATTAGGAGTGATCATGCACATTTGAAGCATTTATATATGCTTTTTTCAGAAATATTAATGAACTCATTAATGTGTAGAAGCCAGGACAGTAGACATGGCCGGGCTTCTCTTTATGACATGCATTAATTGAACATCTGCAATGGCTAAAAAGAAACTTTTAAATAGTTAACATGAATATATACTTGTGTGCAAAGAGAAGAAAATTCTCTTCCTTCAATCTTAGAAATTTTATTTTGTTTCCCAGTTTGATGGCTGCAAGAAGGCTTTTTCTAGACTAGAAAATCTGAAGATTCACTTAAGGAGCCACACTGGAGAAAAACCTTACCTTTGCCAGCATCAAGGCTGTCATAAAGCATTCAGTAATTCCAGCGACCGAGCCAAGCATCAGAGGACGCACCTGGACACTGTAAGGGAAGAATGTGATTTTAGATAATATTTTGCTATCCTGACTGATGTCTTGCAAACTTATCGTTCATTAAGTGCACATAAAATGGGGGGTTATAATGGAACCCCCTATAGAAGAGTGTTTGCACATGCTATTCAGGTTGTTTTGTTATAAGAAAAGAGATCATTGTCATAGGCCTTTCCTTTTATAAGTCTAAGAGGTTCAGGCTGCTTAATGTATACAGCATTTTTATACTTTAAGGGTAGTTTTGTTGTGATATAGGGCAATGGTGTCCAGTTCTCTCAACCATTTCCCTTTCACAAATCCATCAGTCTACAAACAAAGCTTTCCATATATCATGTTACGTAGCTTTCTCATCCTCCCCCCCCCCCCCGCCCCCTTAAGGAACCCTTGAAATAATTTTCAGGTTATAGGAAATCCTTGCATAAAAACATTGTATTTGCCACTCATATACATTAAACATAAAAAAGTTTTTTCTCACATGACCTCTTGCAGAATCCCTCACAATTTCTCACAGAAGTCTTGGGTACATGGTGAGCTCCAGGTGAAAAAGACTGCATTAGAGCATCCAGATACTCACTCCTAAAAATTCATGGCTGCTTCAAAGCCCTGCATAGGGCATTATTTGATTGTCTAAAGAGATATGTAGAAAACAAGGAGTTGATCCTTATTTTAAAAAAAGGCTACAGTATACTGTATAACTATTAAATACATAAATATGATATAGTGCTTCCTCTCATACTTACTATGCCAGAAGTGGACCATGGATCCTGATACGGAAGATAAAGTATGCCCTCATGTTTAGGGGAAAGATAGTGCTAAACACTACATAATAATAGAAGCACTTGAAAGCTTAGGACTCAAACTGGTGTTCCAATATTTTTCTGGTAAATATGAATTATATAACTTAATATAATTCAGCATCCTTCTTTCTGTCAGACCTGCACAGACTTGAATAAAATGAATGAGGTGTACTAATATTTTATATTTCTATTTTTAAAAAAATAATTTCTATCTTTTCAACAGAGTAACACTAAAGATGGATAGTATTATATACATGAACAATAAAAACAAAAATAACAACCTGTGAGTAATTTAAACCACTCTGTAAATATAAATTATAGCAAGGTTTAATTTGGACATTAAAAATAGGCCTTACAAAAGAGAATGGACAATAAAGAAGTTTATTTGCAAAGAATCAGAGGCTGATTAAAAAATAAAAATATTGAAACGCCGACAGAATTTAAATAATAGAGAAGATTATTCAACTCACTTCTTTGAGGTCATTTTATATAACAAAGCATTCCCAGGTAACATGAGCTCATGCTATATTACTAGGTATGCCCCAGAAACCAGTCATATATGGAAAATATAAGTGGGCAATTACAGGCATATAGTTCATGAAACAACTGAAGTACCGTTCTGAACCCAACACCTTGAAACATTGATCACTGTGTCCTGTATATAGCTTGATGCTGTCATAATGGCATTTGAACCTAAATGTGCCTGCACCAAAGACACTTTTGTTGAGATTATTTCTGAAGCAAAATGGAAATAGTCCTGAACAAGGTCTTCCCCTTAAGCATACACATTTATTTGTTTGTTTGAATCCTACATTTATTATTTTTTACAAACAACCCAAGATGCTGAACATATTCAACACTTCTTTCTCTATTCTTTCCACAATAACTCCATGAAGTTAGTTGGATTGAGAGAGTGACTGGCCCAATGCATCCAGCTGCCTTTCATGGCTAAGGCGGGACTTGAACTCATAGCCTCTCACTTTCTAAGCTGGCACCTTAAATGCTAGACCAAACTAGCTCAAATAATGTCAGGAGACCCCCAGAGCAACTGTAGAGAACCTTTACTAGGTTACGACACATCAAGCAGAAAGATTGGAGGATTGTTTTAAGGACTTTACAAAGCAGTACTTAGAATAATTTCATATAGCTCATATATACTCAAAATATTTGGAAATTTCTATAATACAAGAGTATATATGGAAACAATGAGAGAGAGAGAGAGAGAGATGTATATTAGATTTTGAAATCCTCAAAATTATTTCAGATACACCGAATCATAACATGGCCCCCTTTTTGGTTAAATCTTATTATTTGAGGTGTATATTTCATGCCAAGACTTACCTGAGTAAGTTGCTTCATGCTGTACCTATTAGATATACAGCTGGGAGCACATTTGCATTAGTATTGAAATTTTCATTTGGGAACCTTAACATTGGCTATCTGAATGGACTGAATTAGAGCTGGCTATGATTTTGCTAATGCTGCTTTTTGCAAAAGCTATAAAAATATATCTTTGTGAAAGTAATACTACAAAGCTTTCAGTTTAAAAAAAGGTTGAAGGAAGAACATATATTCTATGAATTATGTTATGAGGCATGTATGTGCTCTGAGTAAGTGCATCAGACCTAAAAATCAGCTGGAAGTATCTGATCCACAGGGGAAAACCCTAAACAACATTGTAAACCAAGGATATAGAGAACGTTACCCATGAAGATAATTGGGATGATAGAAACAACTCTTAGAAATTAAACCCTAAAATGTTCTTAAAAAACAAATAAAAAATAAGAAATGTTGACTTTTTCATTTTTTCTCCCAGGGATTATTTATAGCCATCATGTTTTAATTAGTACATGGATATTTAAAAAAAAAGTTTTGTATATTTTCTGAAAAATTGTTACACAGCTTTTAATATATTTAAGCTTTATTAGCATATAGCATTTGTGCTTCTTTTTCTTTTTCTTCTGCCATATCCCAGACTAACCTTTCCCCTTCATTCTCTTTCTGAAGCAGGTTTCCTCTGTATCTCTATGTCTGGGACTTTACTACAACTTCTTTACCTGAACTTCTAAAGAAATATATTTTCTGACTAAACTAAAGTTTTATATGAGGGATGCATAATTGTAAGTACAAGTAAAGATGGGAGAGAATTTATTTGATCAATATGTAAAATGCATGTCCACAGAGTATAGTTATAAAAACTAAAATGATGAATGGCATGGTGCAATTGAAACTCCACCTAGTTTTTATATGCATTGCACATGACTCCCATAAAACAGGTCAAATTTCAGTCACACTGTTGGCGGTTGCCAATGAGGCAACCATTTTGACAACCGCTTTTTGACCAGAACTAAAGACCCTGCTGAATGTAAAATAAGTCCTTTCTGCCTCTGCCTTTTTTCACTTTTTTCATATTTATTCCACTGGCACATGGCACTGTAGGTTTATCCTTACTCAACCATACTGAATTTTGTTTATTTATAAATACTACTTAATAGGCTGGCTCAAAAATTTTACTCCGGCATTTCCCCAACATGCAAGCATGATGATTCCACTAAGAAACCATGTCTCAAAAGTTGAGCACTTCCAATAGTCCCATATTCTGTAGGCCTCTTGGAAATCTTCAGGAACAAAGCCTTTGAAATTTGGAACATTTTTCAGTTGGTGCAAAATTACACATACAGCTATACAATCCATTTTTGGAGACTCTTGTTCCAATAGATTAATCAGCATGCGTAATGTTAGAGCTGTGACTTTTCCACAGTGAAGGAACATGTGGCTAAAAGTTTTTAATCGAGCTTGTATGTCAGCATGAGGACTCATAATTATACTTGAGCATGAACATTTATAACATTACTGCAGCTAAATTGGTATCTAAGGTAGGCCGCCAATTTCTTATCTTGTTTAAACCATATATACATAAGATATGGAATGAGAAGGAATATAACATTAGAAATATAACATAAAATTAAAAACGTTCATTCTCTTTCATGCCAGCTATCTTTTTCTGTGCCAAAATCTTCATGGTCTTTCTTTTTCTGGTTGTATGAATGATACATATATTTGCAGTATTGCCATTTCAGAATGTACAACCTTTAACTTAACTTGTGACTCGTTATTTCTTTTCATTTTTTAGAAACCTTATGCTTGTCAGATTCCTGGCTGTACCAAACGATACACAGATCCAAGTTCTCTAAGAAAACATGTAAAGGCCCATTCTTCTAAAGATTTGCAGGCCAGAAAAAAGGTAACCTTCATAGACTTCTCTGCCAAGTGAATCATGTGCAGTTCTCAATGTCATATGAAAAGCACCTGTAATAACACAGCCATCAACAGAAACAGTTTTCATTTGCACACTGATAATGATGAATAGAAAACTTACATTCTAGCAGAATAGTTTCTAGGCTGCATGCAATAGTATGTTGCAACATCTAGCATTGTCCATTTATAACTTTTCCTACTATATGTATATGTCTCTTTCTGTGTAAATATATATTAATAATACTTTGTATACTATTTCCTCAAATACATACATTCTTCTTCTGTTCCCCCTATTTATAATTGTTGTACTCATCTTTCCTAAATATATATATATATGTATATATAATTTTTGAGTCAATATTTGAACAGACATTGGCAGATTCCATGAATTAGGCAATTGTTTTTGCCACATCAGATTCCATCATACCATTTCATTTCAAAAGAAATCCGTGACAAACTCTTCAACATCCGCTTCCAATTCTTTTCTACAATTATAAAACAATGCATCCCTTATGTCTAAATAGTTATTTATTATTGCTTTAGACATGTGGTTCTGCTCTGTATATTGCATATTGTTTTCCTTAGAGGCTCATGTTTTTTACTATTCTGTAGCCACTCAATCTACCAAAGAATGAAATGGGATGGGATAGAAGGCTCAGTTTAGCTTCAATTATTTATGATACTGTGGCTTCATTCTTGTTTTGCTTTTGCATTCTTTTAATCTTTCAGCTGGCATTCAGAATATATTTGCTGAACAAAAAGAAAAAAGTATTCGTGTTAGTGATCAAAAGAGTGTGAAATATCTTGACATTATAATGTGTAATATTAATAAGTTACAGTATATTCACATCTTAAAAAGTGACATTTACTTTATGATTCATTCTTTGAAATATTTCCTTGTATAATAATAAAAGGAATAATGAAAGTCAGAATACAAGTTATTTATGTCTTTAATTAAAGAAAAAAACAGACTTAACGAAAAAATTATTTTTTACAAAAATGAGAATTCATCAAAACCATAAAAATTCCAAGGTGATAAAAAGCTCAGAGAAGTAATAGATTCAGCCCTAGGGAACCATTCAACTGAACAGAATGAGATCCTTTGCTGTTACACCCAGTTAGTCATGGATTTGTTTAATTTATCCTGCTTGACTGCCTCTAATCTGCTTTCTTAACCTTCCCTTTGTCCATAAAATGACATTATTTTTCTCTCTTAAGATATAGCTTGTCCTTCAAAATGCCTCGAACATATTAGAAATTCAAAGATATATGCCAAAACCCATGTTCTTACTTCAGGAAATCTTGGCAAGTCCTTAATGATAAACATGACTATAGATTTCCAGAAATTGTGTCAGCATGTGGTTACCCTGATATTGCCAGTATCCTAGTGAATCATTATAGCATTTTGCTTTTCCTTCTGGGAATTCAGTTGAGCCTTTAGTAGAAATGTAGAATGAATTCTACATACCATGCATAACTGCAACCAGTACAAAGAGCGTATACCATATCCAAGAAGATTATAGAATTTTGTGTTTAATGAATTTTGTGTTTTCAGGTATTGTCTCTTCCCCATGGATGCATCTAAGAGCATTTTCAATAGTGTGAAATATTTACTCCAGTTTTATAATTAGAAATTATAAGAAAAAACTAGATGCTGTAAATAGGATACAGGCTTATTCAAAGGGTGGCCAGCAATTGATTTTTCCTTGATCAACAGCATGTCTATGTCTGTCGGTCTGATTAAAAACATTGGCATTGCAGTCTCTTTTCTAGTACGTTGTGATGTTGCACTAAAGAATGCAACTTGTGGCATGAACTACAAATAACTGTGTCCTTCTTCTCAAGTGAACCTGATTCTAACTGATCTTGTGCAAGATAACCTGCAACCTAAATCCAGGTCTGTAGAAGACAAAAAATTGGCCCCCAACAATGACATTACTATTAGAGTCATTGTTTAGATTAATACCTTACATTTCCTAAAGGAGTTCAGGGTGATTTGTTTGTATGGGGATTTTCCTTTATTTTGTTGCCTGAACAACTGCATGAGAGTGGAGAGACAATGACTGGCCCAAAGTCTCCCATTGAGCTTTCATGACTGAGGGTGGGAAAAGGCCTGAGTGTCCCAGTCTTATACTGCCATGGATGGATGAAAGTCAAACTAGTGAAGTTGTGTTGCAAAGAACTTGAAAAGTTTGAGAAAGATAGCATTTGATAATTACCAGAAGGAGTGACATACATAATGAAGCCAACAAGCTGTTGTTTTCTGTCATCAAAGTGCAGTCGTACAAAAGTGGCCTTAAGTTAATGCAGATTCTTAACAACAAAGGTACTTTCTTGATTGGAACCAAATTCCAAAGGAGATGGCCAACGCTCCTCCACTTGATTTGAGGAATGCTTTGGGCAACAATTGTTCCTATGGGCTAAATCAGCCGTCACCAACTAGTGGTCCGTGACAAAATTGTGGTAGTCCGCAGAAAAATTATTTGCATTTTTTATATTGCACTAAATCAGAGGTCCTCAAACTATGGCCCCTGGGCCAGATACATGCAATGAACATTTGTTTTGCTACAGAGAGTCTCCCCCTTCGGGGTCTTTTTGTGTGGATTGGTGGGGGACAGAACTCCCGACTTGGGATCTGCTTCAGCCTCCTGATGTGAGGCTTTGGGCAAAGGCCAGAGGGAAGTGCTGCTGGTGGCAAAGAACTGGAGGGCCTTGTTCCAGTGGGACTGCATCATGGCCTGGAACAGGCTGACCATCTCAGCCCTCTGAACCTCCAAGTGACGGTACCAGATCTTCCCTCTGCTTGCAAAGCCTATGCTCATAGTCCTCAGTGAGGTGCTTCTGCTGAGCCTCCTTCTCGTTCAGATCCAATTTGAACTGAGCCAATTGTTTTGCCAACTCTTTCTCATGGTGGCTGCTTAGCTCCAACAACTGCTTCCTTTTGGGGACCTAAGGAGCCCGGGAAGCAGGCGAGGAATGGCTGGTGGGGAGGAGAGAGATGAGGTCTCGACGTGAGTGACATCAAGTCGGACATGCCCAATCAGTCACATGACCTAGCCATGCCCAACCAGCCAGCCACTATGCAGATCGTATTAGTGGTGTGCGAGATTTAAAATTATGAATTTAGTGGTCCCTGAGTTCCAAAAGGTTGGTGACCCCTGCCTAAATGACCTCTTCCAGCTCTATGATACCAAAGGTTTATCATAACCTTGCCAATATCAGATGTATTTGCTTAACGCAATTGATATGGAGAAGCAATTTAACACACACACACACACACGCAGACTACAGAGTACAGATATTGACAGCTATGCATAACAGATAATAGATAATCAGAGTTGGAAGGGATCTAGTAGGTCATCTAGTCCAACCCCCGCCTAAGCGGGAGACCCTACACCATTTCTGACAAATAGCAGTCCAATCTCTTCTTGAAAGTCTCAAGTGATGGCGCTCCCACAACTTCCAAGGGCAAGCTGTTCCATTGGTTGATTGTTCTCACTGTCAGAAAGTTTCTCCTTATTTCCAGGTTAAATCTCTCCTTGTTCAGTTTCCATCCATTATTCCTTGTCTGGCCTACAGGCGCTTTAGAAAATAGCTTGACCCCTTCCTCTCTGTGGCAGCCCCTCAAATATTGGAACACTTCTGTCACAACTCCCCTGGTCCTTCTCTTTACTAGACTAGCCAAGCCCAGTTCCTGTAACACTTCTTCATATGTTTTAGTCTCCAATCCCCTAATCATCCTGGTTGCTCTTCTCTGTACTTTTTTTAGAGCCTCAACATCTTTTTTATAATGTGGTGAACAAAACTGGATGTAGTACTCTAGGTGTGGCTTTATAGGGTGGTTTTATAGAGTGGTATTAGTACCTCCTTTCATCTTGATTGTATCCCTTTGTTAATACAATTTAGGATTGCATTAGCTTTTTTGGCTGTTGCTGCACACTGCTGGCTCATATTTAGCTGGTTGTCCCCTAAGACTCCAAGATCCCTGTCACAATTACTGCTATTGAGCCTGGTTTCACCCAGTCTGTATCTATACTTTTGGTTTTTCTTGCCTAAGTGTAGGACTTTACTTTTCTCTCAATTGAATTTCATTTTGTTAGAGACGGACCAGTGTTCTAGTCTGTCAAGATCCATCTGGATCTTGAGCCTATCTTCTTGGGTGTTAGCTATTTTTGCCAGCTTAGTATCATCTGCAAATTTGGTGGGTTCCCCTTCTATTTCCTCATCTAAATCGTTAATGAAGATATTGAAGAGTACTGAGCCTAAGATGGAACCTTGTTCAAAGATTGAGTTAAGCAGTTCTGCTTTCTCTCTGTTGCCTGTTACTTCCTTGCCATCTTCTCTCTTTAGTGAACCGACTGTTTCCATGATTTTTTTCCTTGTTATTTATATGTTGGAAGAAACTTTTTTTTATTATCTTTGACTTTTGTTGCAAATCTTTGTTCATTCTGAGCCTTTGCTATCCTGACTTCATCTTTGTAGATTCTGGCTATCAGCTGATATTCTGTCTTAGTTGTATGTCCTTCTTTCTATTTTTTGTACTTGTCCTTTTTTTCTTTCAATTTGCCAGAGAGATCTTTGTGCAGTCATGCTGGTTTCTTCTTGGATTTCTTGTTTTTCTTTCTCAGTGGTATTGTGCTGGTCTGGGCTTTTATGATCATACTTTTTAGAGCTTCCCAAGATTCTTGAGTTGTTTTCCCCTTTAGGATTTTCATCCATGGAATCTTTTCCAAGTTCTCTATGAGTTTATTAAAATCAGCTCTTTTAAAATCCAAGAGTCTGGTATCATTATGTTCTATTGCTTGTGTTTGTGTTATGTTGAATTCTATTGCTTGTGTTTGTGTTATGTTGAATTCTAGTATGACATGATCACTATCACACAAGGTTCCTGCAGTTTCAACTCCCTCTATCACTTCTTCTCTGTTTGTAAGAATTAAGTCCAATATGGCTGCCCCTCTACTTTCACCTTCTACCTTTTGGACAATGTTGTCAGCTTAGGTTGGTTAGCATATACACATATGCCCTCCCCCTTTTTTAGATCAAGAAGGCCAGTTCAGGAGTGAAGTCCCCTCCTTCTCTCTTAGATCTGTGGTTTTTTTCAACTCAAAGCCCTGAATCCTGAATCTGTGCATTTTTTATTTATTCGCTTTGCTTCATTCCACTACTTCAAAAATCAAATTTAAGATTATTGGTTATTATCAAGGTATAATTCTTGATGGAACAGTGGCTTCACTATTGTCTGTAATAGTGATATAATTACTTATAATTATATAAAGATTATTTAGAATAACACTTCATATTTCATAGTGATATCATTTAATCAAGTTGAAATTTATGTTATTAAAATACGGTCAGTCTGAATCTATGAAAATAGAAAAATTCTGAATATGCTATGAATTGTGGAAACCTGCCTTTTGGGACAAATAGGCACATTTTAAGATCATTTTGTGGGCTCATTCACAAAATGGTTGCCCTGGTGGGTTTGGCCAATCATAAAATACTCTTACATCAAAAGACAAAGTAAATGCTGAGCTGCAGCCAGACATGTTTTGCTTTTAGCAATGCAGATTGTGCTTTGCTTTGCAGAAAGATAGTTTTTCAGTTTTAACTGAAATAATGTACCATATCAAATAAAGAAGATGGGTAGAAGGCTTGATAGTCTGCAATGAATATGTGCAAGCATATTTAATTCTTAGGGATCACTTGATCTGATTTGTTTCTTCTGACAAAGCACCCATATTTTGAAATGATATTTGCTGCGATTCTTACAGTACTTTATCTAAATTGTAATTTCCAATTAGTTCATATCGTATTGTAATGTTCTAATTCCTGCTGATGTTTTAGGAGTAAAATTCCTAGAATTTCTAGATCCCTTACACTTTTTAATTTTCATACATTGGGATGACATTAGAACAGATAAAAGTGCTACATTGGAATCAAAATGCTTTGCCATATTTACATTTAACAGTTAGGTAAAAATTGTTTTCATGATTTTGGAAATTGTTTCCATTTGTAGAAAATTAAAGCAGCAGCAGATAAAGCAGCAGCAGATAAAATTCTACTAAGATAAATTTTAGAAATTGGTGCCATGAAAAATAAATCAGGAAATTTATTTGTTCAGCAAATTAAATTTATTTTTCTAGAGTTTGATGAGATACTGCCATCCTAAGGAACTGTCCAGATAATGCTAAAAAGAAATCCACAGAAATGATTCTAATATCTAACTTCAGGAAAGATAATTTTTAGCTTTTTTTAATATATCAATTTTATAAATTGTACTCTCTGCTCTTCAGGATATATACTGCCATGATCATGCGATGTAATAATTGTGCTTTCTATACAGATACCAGAACTCATTTCAAATTTTGCTTTTATCTATGTTTGCTAGACAAATAAACATTAATTGTGTCAATTTTTATTTTAATTGATATTTTTAATGGTATTATTTTGTTAAAATTGCATTGTTTAGAGTGATCCAACAATATGCTAGATTTACCTGTTTAAATTTCTATACAATTTTAAACGAAAAGGAGAATAACATTCCTTATAAATTTAGCCATATAAAAAGACAAATAACATTAATGTTTAATTCTAACTGGCTGCAAAGATATTTCCCTCTGCTTTGATACTGAATTTATTGATATTGAAGTCATGAGCACCAGATGGCCCAGCCAGGCCTGTTGATTGTAGTAGTGGCATCCTGCCCTTTCACTGATGTTGAAATAAAACATAGTCCTATTTCTGCACATTAAGTAAGAGAAGAATATTCATTACCTCGGGCAGTAAAATGCTCTGGGAGGAGGACTGTAGGAAAAAAATGGTATTTTCTAGAAGCAAAGCCTTCTTTTAAAGCTATTTTTCTTTCACAAAATCAGACTTCTATAGGGGTATAACTTGTTAATTATTTATAATTACACCAGACCTCTTTCATGTCACTTTTGTTTAGTAAGCCATATAATCCTTTCCATCATGCAGGAGGGGAATTAAACATAAATGAATGGACAATATGCGGTTTTCCTTTCAGACTCCACTCATTGCTCACTAACTGATTGTACAAAGCTCTGAGTATTAAACTTGATTTAGATGATGAAATCCCAGCTTATTGAGTAGATATAGCTAAACCATCATGGTTCAGATGCAGCTGCTTCATATCTTCACTGAGTGCAAGCAGCAAAACAAAGGGCCAGACCACATTTAATCATGGTTTTCTGTTGCATCCATGTCACTTTCAAAAATGCTGACTGGGAATTATAGTTTCAGTATAGTCTGGTGATCACGAGACTAGGGAAAGACAGAGTGAAATTCGGTCAGCAGAATCCTTTCCTTTCCCCCCCTTATTTCCTCCCTCCTTTTTCTTTTTAGTAAAACCAGGAAGCCATAGAAAGCATAAATAAAGTAATCCAAAGCTGATCCTATCATTATACAGTCTTGGGTCTACCTTAATGAAGGTTTGGGGTATCACAAAGAGGTATTGCGTTCTTATTTATTTAGTAAATTCTTACACTATTTTCACAGCCAGGTGTTCAGGAGAAAAGAGAATTGGGTTTTTTTCTGCATTAAAATACCTCGACTGGCCTTTCATATGTATGTTTGCTTGGGTTGTTTGAAAGTATACATTTTTATAAACAAACTCCTTGGATTGATTCTTTATCAGAATCTTTTTGATAATGTATCAATTGCAATAATGTTACCTAAAATTAAGCATAATCAGTTCCAACTTATGTTTGTTTGTTTTAAACCTTTGTATTTAATTTCTCAACTATGGGGGAGGGGGTACTGCTCCTCTTCCAGAAAAAAATAGTCACTTTTTTTGTAAACTTTTAAAATATTAGCTACAAGACTCCCTTTCTTAAGATGAGAGGTTAAAAAAAACTTGAAAAAAAGTAACAGAATTTCAACATGATACAATATATAAAATATGATAGCGGATTAAGTTATAGGATGCTTCAATTCACTTGCCTTGCCACCAAGTTATTTCCTTCTTTTAAAATATAGATTCTTCAAAGCCCAAAATAGGCTTTGCAACATTAATTTTTAGTTTTAATTGCCTTTTTTCAAAACTATTTCTCATTGTTAAAATTACAAAAAAGACACTAGCAACAACAAAAGAAATAATTTCCACTCATTTGTTTTCTATGGCATTCAATCAAAATATTTCATTAATGCAAGAGGAATTGCATTTGAAGGCTAAGGGTCACCGAGCAGTGCCCATGGCAACTAAGAAGCCATTCTTCACAAAAATGTTGTAAAGAGTAAGTGTTTTAATCCTCAACTTTAATCTCCTTACTTCCTGTTCTCAAAATGGAATATAAATCAGAAAGTGTGGAGCAAAGGACAAGGATGCTGGCGGAAGAGGATTAGTGATGGAGGGGAGAGACTTTAAGGAATGTAATCATGCTATTTAATGCCAAACTTCAGACCAAAATCAGCCAATTCTTTTGATTCTGCTGAATCTAAAACAAGAAAACAAATGTTGTAAATGATCAGAGGATTAGCCTTCTCCCCTCTGTCTTTTTCTCACCATTACAACAGTAATTGGAATTATTGCAACTCAGGGGCTGTTGAATTTGTATTACAGGTAGGCTAAATAAATTGTGCCTCCACTGATCTGTCTGAATTACTACTGTCATCAATAATTATTAATATACACTAGTTTATCCTTTATGATGCTGTAGACTCAAGACATTTCTTGATATATTATGCTGTTCTGCATAAAGAAAGCTACCCAATCTTGTGTAGAAACAAATCTTAGATTTAGAGTTATGTTGATGTTTCTTTATTGTGTGACAGCCATGTTAATTACATAGAACCAAAATAGGTTATCTTAGTTGATTTCACAAAGCAAAGTATTACAAATAAAAAACTACATCTTATAGTAATTACCAACCAACTGCAACCTGACCTAGAAAAATGGATGATATAAATATAATTAATAATAAATATAATGAATAATAGATAATTCACAGTGAGATGCCCAGGTTTGCTGATGACCTTAAATTATTTAGGATGAATAAGAAAGGGACAGAGAAGAACCTCGAAAATATTTATCCAGCGTGAATGAATATTAAAATACAAACATGAACGCTGTAAGTTAGCATAAAGTGATGCTTATGGGGCAAAATAAGTGTAACTTTGAATATACAGTAAACTGATAACAAATAACTAAGCAGGAAGGAGATCTTGCTGGATAGATATTTCAATGAAAGTGTCTACTCTGTATGCAGATTCTGAACAAACAAACTTTATGAGGGGATTTAATGGAAAGAGAACAAAAATATAACTGCCAGTATATTCTCTTTACAGTATATAAATCAGTGCATACAGTACTGTTTATTGCCTTGAAACAGATGTCGTAAAAATGGAATAAACGTGGAGAGGGATGCTAAAGCATTTTCTTTTGGGGAAAATATCAATATTTGTGATTTCCGCTCTTACTAAAATGATAAGAGGGGACCAAAGTACATAAAGTAGAATCTCACATTATCAGTCATTTAGTGACTATGAATGATGAATATGCACTGTACACTGTCACTCAAAGAAAAGGAATAAGGCTAGCCATTAATATGGATGTCTTTAAAAGAATTAATGCCTCCAGGTCATACTGGCAATGTCTAATAAAGGATACAAAATTCCCTTTGAATTTCATTTCCTGCATGCTATTGCGCTTTTAGCCTGTTTGACAGCTTCCCCTATTGGCATCTTCCTCAAAGTGGGGACAGAATGCTTCCTTATTTTATTATTTATTTCTATTACTAGACTTATACCCCACTTCTATTCAGTGCAACCCACGTGACATATATAATGTTCTCACCTTCTTGTTAAATCAAAACTGAGAGACAGTGACTGGCCCAAAGTCACTTAACTGACTTCCATACCTTAAAGAATGTCCAGTTTTGAGTTTTTAATCCAGCATCCACTGTACCAAACTGGCTATGGATTTAGATTTCATTTTATACAGTATATCTCTTGTTATATATTCTAATAACACATCTATTAGAGTTACCTTTTTATTATCAGAAAGGAAAAAAATACATGAGATCATTGAAAAGTATGAGTAGTGATTGACAAATGAATTAAATTATGAAAACTATAACTCCATATATAGTTTTGTAGGAAAGGAATTTTGAACATATATTACAATGCAGCACTGATGTATAATAAGATTCAACCATTGAAGGCCAAAATGCCAAAGATAAAGGAAGGAAGAGCAGCATATTGAAAGCTTCCTGCTAACTGCCATCATGAAAATATTTTATAGGTCTACTTATGAGAGCATGTAGAGACTGTCCTTAGACTTTCATTTCATAAAATCTATGTGTGGTTATTCCTGTTCAGGGAAAAATAGTTTGAAGTGAACATATGATCCAAAATACTTAGGAAAAGTTGCATTCATATATCTATTACCTTAGACCAGATTATCATCTAATGAAACTTGCTTGGAAGACTTCTGTATTTCCTCTTATATTTGCAAACCATGCAACAAATATCAAACAAATATGAGAAAACAAATACAGTATATTTCTTCCACATCTAACTAAGAATTGGCCAGAAATGACACCAGAAGTGATAATGTTTGGAAACCTCATATTGTAAACTGGGTAAAATTAGTGGTATTGCTCACTCAGGTTTTAGATGGAAAAGTGTCCTTGAGATATAATTTACTTAGCACATAACCAGAATAAACCTTAATATTATATCAATATTTTTTTATGAATTATGAAGAGTGCATCTTAAGGATACGCATTCTGGTGATCCCTTCCTCAGTAATGCAAAATTTATAAGCAGAAATTGTGCATTTTTATATTTTCTTTTCCCATCTCTAGATATTGCATGGACTTTAAAGATTTAAGTCTCAATTTCTTTATGATAATGATGATATGACATTATAGCACTGATTTTGCCATAGATTGCTACAATCAGAAAAGAGCATCACCTTGGCCACATTTAACCCTTCTCATTTGACTCTATAATGCTTATCTAATTCTTATCTAATGTCAGTCTTCAGAAGGACTTTTTAAATGATAACAATAATTGGAAGTAGGAGTTGAAGTAATAAATGTACTATGATTCCTTCTAGCATGCTTTTATAACAAAGTTATCCGCAAGAATGAACAAATAACAAGTATTTCTCTCCTGGCTGAACGTATTGAGAAGCATATTTTAGTGGCATCTGATTTCTACTGAACAATAACAATTATTCTGAGTCTCCATAAGGCAAACAGAAATCTGTGATAAGTGATAAGAAAAATGAAAAGAAAAGTTTTAATAGCTTTTGTGTTGGGAAGTTTGTTCATGCTTAACATCAACTTAAAGCTGTTTTTCCATTCAAGCATAATCAACTGAAAATTGAGGAATTTAAGGCCGTTGTTCCCTTCTAATTACATCTATTTGCTTTACTAAATCATGGGTGATTATCCAATCAAATCTGAAATGAGAAAATGATGGGAATTGAATTTCCATTCATTGTTCTGCGAGCTTATAAAAATTAGAAGAACTGTCAAGAAAAAAAATAAAATAAATTAGAGTAGATGGCGCCTTGTTTTCTAGGATACTTTGTTCCTGGAAAGTGCTCTTGTTTCCAGATGTCGAATGTATTCTGTTAAAATAAGAGTCCTATCTAAAGCAAAAATTAAATAGACTCCAATCCTCTGCATATTTATCTGGACATTAACTCCATTGATGATTATTTCAGAATACAATAATAATTTTGCTAAAGGTTGAAGTGTCTTTGTATGCATATGACCATTACTGAGGGTTGAAACCAGCATTTGGGAAGAAAAGACAGAAGGAACTGAACTTAGGGTAATAATTTCTTAAAGAATAGGCTGAGTAATAGACCAAGAGGGGACAAGAAAAAATCCTTAACTCTCTATCTATACCTTATTGTCCCATTGTAATCTATAAATCATGAGGACTGAAGATTCAGTCACTACATTTAGGTGTCCAACCAATCTTATCACTAAAGCTTAGGCTGTCCTTCAAATGCTAAGAAACAATACTGTTTCTTTTCACAGTATATTAAGAAGCACAGTATATTAAGAAGTATATTAAGTTCAGGTAGTTATTTTAAATGATTCTCCATCAGGCTTCTATAAACTATCACACTGCTTTTTTCCCCTCTATTCCTTTCTTTTCTCCCCCCCATCGAAATATTTCTAATGCCTCTGGAAGATAGAGTCATGTTCATGGTATATAAAATTGATAAATTGCCAATAAGCTTAAGTAAAAACAAAACCCTGTTGAAGTAAATATGTAGGGTAAATAATATAACCTTGAATTTTTTTTTAGAAAAGCTACCCTTTGAACAATATCTCATAGTAATTAAAATTAGCTGCAGAATATAGACTAACAATATGAATAAAAAATATGTAGCTTTGATCTCAGAAATACATATGCATGAAAGTGATGAAAATGGCTGGTGAAAATGGAGCTCATGTTTACAGTATGAGAAACATCTTATTCTGAGATGAAAGATGGAGATGAATGAGAAATGTCCAAAAAACAACTCCTTTGCGTATCTTTTTACTTTTTTAAAATAGCTACGTAACATAACCTTAGACAAAATTCCAAGTATAAAGAATTATTTTAAAGTTTAACAAGCATTAATAATGCTGTTTTGTTTTGCCTAAAATTATAGAAAGTTCTAGGGAAGATATACCATAGATTAACATATAGCTTTATAGGAAAAAATCCTGAAGAATTATATTTGAGGTTAGCATAAACTGAACTGACAGCTGACAACCAGCCACTGTTATTCAGTCACAATACAAATCCTGAATTCCATATTCTTAAAATTAGAATAGTTTTAAGAGGTAGATGTAATTATATTCCTCCCCTCACCCCCCCCCCCTTTTTTTTGGTCTTTTAGTACATATAATAGGTAATCAGTTTCCAGATTTGGACTCTATTGTTGGCTGTAAAAGCAGAATCCTTAGTGTCTATAAGTCTTAAGGTATAACACAGTGAAACCTCTGTCCTCTCTTCCCCTTGGCTGCATTTCTGGAAATAAATCCATTTTTAAAAAATGCTAGCGGGCCATCCTGTGATCCAGAGGAAGTTCTAGCTTGTTCTTCTGCTTTGCTTTTAGCTGCGTGCCACTACAGAACTTGACCAAGACATTCTCAATGACTGCCTGACTATCCAGTCAATTCAGGTCCCTTCATCTCCCCATGATGTTTCTGCCAGTACTGTCCAACAATCACCGGGACATGTCCATGACCTTTATCCAGGTATCGTAGTCTTTGATTTTATTTTAATTTATTACATTTTGGGTTCAGAGATGTCAAACCAACCAGATCTTGATTTCCAAAACAACATTGGATATGGTGTAATTGTGTTTCTTTGTTGTTGAGTTTTAAAAATAATAATACAGAGAAATATGGTAATAGACAAAATAATTTAAAGAAATGTGACCACATTACTTCAAAAATCCCTTCCCAGCTCTTCTTCCAGAAAAAAAAGTGTAAATTGTGGGCAAGAAAGAATGTGTCAGGTATCTATTGCTACAAGCCTAATATAGATTTATCTTTCCAGATGTAATATGAAAAAAAGGGATTAGCCCAGCTAATCATTTCCTCAAAATGCTTAATGGGCTCCCTAAATCTTTACAAAAATTCACTGGGTATATACTTGATAAACAATAATATCTCTTGTAGATTTAAGTTTGTAGCAAAACATAGAATCGTTATAAAACATTTCCTACTTTAAAAAAAACCTAATAAAGTCACTTAATGGATTTGCTTCCAATTTTATGTGATTTTTACACCAACACCCCATGTTTAGTTTTTGAGATTTTTTTTTAAATCTTGTCATTGTAAAACAATTTTATTCTAGAATATAACATTGAGATTATTGACAAAATATTCTCAATAATTACTGCTCTTAGATAAAATCATTATATTTTATTCACAAGCTTTTGAGGATGCTTCCAAGTAAAGCATTTATTGCTTAATTACATCATGTAATTAATGAAATATTCAGGGGAGGCCAGGAAACATTGTTTTCCATTTTTAACTCTTCCTTTCTGCCCATATTTTCTTCCAGGTTTTTTTTCCTAAATAAACCTATTATGAGGGGAAATTTGCAATTGCTACATAATGCTTCTTGATTTGTAGCACTAGGAGTTTATTTGATTGGACCCTTGGACAATCAATTTAATTCATAACTTAAATACAAGCTATTATGTTTTGCTGTTTAGTTGAATGGAATCCCATGTATTCATTGCTGCACATTATCACATGGCATGTTTATTTCATGGCATGCAGAAAAGAAATACTGTACTTTAATATTGCTTCTGTCTGATTAATCAGGCTATAGGTTTTGTTAGGTAGATATTTTAGTAACTCCTAAACTAGAAATAAAATTCCATTAAATGAATCAAAGAAAAAAAGGAAATAGGTATTATGGAAAACATTTAATTACTTGGGAAGAAAATAGAACAGAAATGAAATGAAAAGATTTTCCAAGGTTATTGGTTTGATAAAACCGAATTACAATTAGTGTCATAACATGAAAATATAAGATTATTTTAAAATATTGAAACAGGCGGCCCAATTATTTTACATACAAATATTTCATAAATTAAAAAAAAATATGAATGTCATGTTTTTCTTTCTTAATGAAAGGTATTACTCTAATGTATCTTTCCATGACATTTTGACAGAGCCTTCTTTTGGTATATTGTGTTAATTATGAGTTTGCATTAAAATTAAGAATGAGAAATAACAAATCTTTAAAATAAAATAATTGTGTGTTGATTGTAAAAGTGATTCTGCCCTTGAGGATCCAAACACATGGTTTGGGGGATTTTAAGCTTTCCTTTTTTTGAACACCTCCTTTGTTCTCTTCTTGGCACAATGCAGGTAGTCCTCAACTTACAACCATAAGTGAGCCTAAAATTTCCATTGCTGAACAACACAGTGGTTAAGTGAGTTTTGCCCCATTTTGCGACCTTTCTTGCTACAGTTTTTAAGTGAATCACAACAGTAGTTCAATTAAATGAATCTGGCTTCCCCCTTGACTTTACTCATCAGGTTGCAAAAGATGATCACATGACCCCAGGATACTGCAATCATCATAAATACATGAGAGTTGCCAAGGGACCAAATTTTGAACACATGATCACCGCGATGTTGCAATGGTTGTAAGTGTGAAAAATGGACATAAATCACATTTTAGTGGCATTGTAACACTGAAAGGCCACTAAACTAATGGATATACGTAGAGGACTACCTATGCAGAAGATGTAAAATTATAATATATATACACAAATAAGATGTGTTGCATCTTATATTTATGAAATGAACAACTTGATCATTGTATATCAGTTCATAGCCATCTGAAGCTAGCTCCAATGATACTAAAATGGCTAGCCCAATGATGCATACAAGTTATATAAGGAGGGAGATTGCATCATTACAATACAATTCACATTTGGACATCTTCCCATTTCTGGGGTTGTCTGTGTAAAGTCAGAGAATTGCACCTGCTCAGATTGCTTCTTTTGCATATACAAAATAAAATAAAAGATCTTTATTCCTTTGCAATCCCAGACTTAGTAAAGATAAGAAACAATCCAATATGAAAAGAGAAATTAATACATATAAAATGTGTTTTGTCCATTATACAGACAAAGAGGCCAGGAATTAATCTAAATTAATTTGAAAAACATTCCATTTCTTTTATGCTTTTTAACCTGTTAATTAAAAAAACCGAAATTCCCAGAACTTTGATTAGAGGGAAAGATTTATTGATAGAATATTGATTGTATTTGAGTAAAGGTTTTTTTTTTTTAGTCTCTCACAGAACCCCATCAATTTCCCAGAGAACATGGTTTGAAAAATAGATAATTATTATTAACAGATCAGGTGAACTCGTAATAAGACACCTCTCACCTACTTTTAATTACAAAGCCTATTATAACTTTTGTGATTAATTTTACTCTATAGTTCTTGTAGTTGTTTTCAGAGTTAATTTTTGAGAAGGAAAGGCATCAGCAATATTCTAACAGGCTGGTATTATACTTCACCACAGTAAATTACTATTTATTGCGTATTACACAATGTTTTACTATTCTTCTTGTTATCCTTCCTAATACCTATCTCATCCCACTGATGACTATAACCATGTTGCTTGTACCTTTACAATTTATATTGTTTTGTTTCCTAGTATGATTTGATTGCTTATTAGTAACCTATGACTAGAACTAAGTGTTGTATCTTATGATTCTTGATGAATGTATTTTATTTTTTCTTTATGTACACTGAGAGCATATGCACCAAAGAAAAATTCCTTGTGTCCAATCATACTTGGCCAATAAAGAATTCTATTCTATTCTATCCTATCCTATCCTATCCTATCCTATTCTATCCTATCCTTTTCTTTTCTAATGAACATGCTCTGAAACAATATACATGGCAGAGATATCAAAGGAAAAGTGAAATTCACAATGTAATTCCATCAGTCTTTCCAAGAGATCATAGCTGTTTTGTTGGCTTGCTGATGCCATTCAGATTTGCTTTCAGGTATTTTTAGTGATTGGCAGCTGGAACAATTGATTAAGAGAGACAGATGAACATATTGGAAACTCTTATTGCTTATGTGATTAAGAGCCAGTTGGCTAAGAATGAAGGTCTTTGCACCAGATCTTTCCCCTGCCAAAGAGCTGCCTCTTTCCTAATTCAGAAGAGAGTTTCTCATTAAAATTTTTGTTTTGTCCTCTTAAAAATGAAATAGTGATGACTGCCATTATTTGCATTTATTTATGACAAGATATATTAAATCTTTTATTTTCCACAATACAATAGAACACATTTTCACTTGGTTAGCTGTTTATTCAAGTGGGGGAGAAATTCTTTAATTATAAAATGAGTAGTATTGCATACAATCATGGAATTTTTTTAATATATTGAGTTAATTGATCTATGAAGTTTTTGTGTAAATAGTTAACAACCTGATACTACACATATCTGATTAGAAATAAGTCCTTTTAATTGGGTTTATGTTAAAGTAAATAAGTAAAAGAAAGTAGTCTTAAGAGTTACCTAATGAGATTAGCACCATCAAAATCACTAGGAAGTTCGTATTCATAAAGATTCATAAAATGAATCTTTTAGGTTATGTATAAATATGTAATTAGTTATAAGAGCTATGGATTCTGAGGACAAAAATCTGTTTAAGTATTTTATTTTTAATTTTGGTCCAAATGGCTGCTTTCCTTTTATAGTAAATTGGAGAAGGTACTCTTTTCCATTCTAAGTCTTCACTCTACATAAGAGAGCATAGTACCATTATTTTAAAAGCTGAAAATATGAAACTCAAGTTATGAAAATACAATTTAATTTAAGCCTTATATATATCCACCACTTTCAAAGCAGGCAGAAAATGGCTGCCATGGGGGACCCAATTAGTTACAAAGCCAGTACTTTTCTCTACTACCCTTTCAGTCCTCTTTCCCAGAAAATGGCCCTATCCTTTTCATTTTCTAAGAAAACTTGGATGCCCAGAAGTATTTAAGAAAATAGAGGATATTGAAGATTGACATCAATTACTTTGTAGCATGACAACTTCTCATTCATAACAGCCACAACATATGTAAATAATCAAATAGGCAAAGGAATATGAAAAGACAGATATCTGTGAGCACATTGGTATATTTAATTGCAGTATTGTGAAGCAGCTCAATTTAGTCAATAAATACTTTCCAAAATATTAAAAAGTAATTTTCATGTATTCAATGATATCTAAAAATATGCCTTTGCACTCCTAAACTGCAATGGCTGTCAGTTTGAACAGTAGTGTTCAAATGATAGTTCTGTTAGTTTTACAATTCCTCAGACATAAAAGAGAAATCTTTATAGTACTTTTACATTTGGCTTATAAAAAATAGCTAGGCGTATTTAAAGAGAGAAGATATTTTTTTAATCTGAAAAACAGTGTACAAATAATATACTTAGGACAATGAATTTCAACATTACCAGTAATTAAGATGAGAAAAGATGGCAATTCTATATTTGGAAAAAAAATATTTAAATTACAGAGTACTTTCTGTTCTTAGAGGGAAAGTGTTCTTAAGCACTAATTTGGCAACAGTTTAAGAATGCTATCTGTCATATCTTAATTGTAAGTGCAATAACATTATCCATTACCTCTATGTATTTTTTCTTTTTCTTTTGGAACAGATAAATGTGAAGCCTCATACAGACATGCTTTGTTTCTAATAGATTATGTATAAGTTGAGAAGCATCCAAGTGATGAGATATTATACAATGACTGCATAATTTTTACTAAATATTTATTACAATTATTTTTCTGTGTCTGTCTCTCTTCTCTCTTTATTCTTTCTCTAACATACATTCACAGATATGCATACACACCTACACACCATGTGTAGACGTGTGGATGCACATTTGGAGATAAAGAAATGGTATCTTCAGTTCCCAAAATATACTTGTTTTCATAGAATAGCTCTGTGTATATGTATGCACACATGTATTTATGCATGCAATAGACAGAAAAAATGGAAGGAGATATTTCAGATTCATTTCCCTCTTTCTCTTTCCTTCTCTTTCAGGTACAGACCCCACCTCCTCTTCCTTATACTGCAAAAGTAGCACTTACACTTATAGTAAATATCCAGGGTATATTGCTTTCCCTTGTAAGTCAGAACACACCTCTCATCCACCAAGGGGAGAAAGATTTGTTAAATCTCTTCTGCCCGTATCACTCTTTCAATCCCATCTAAGGATTACTTAGTCACATCTAAAAGGAAATTGGAAATAAATTAAGACTAGATAAAACAATATTTTTAGTATTTATTTGATTTGTCAATCGCTTACAAGATACAGGTAAAAGAATAAATATAGTTTTGAATACATGAGATAGATACTTATAAAAAAAATAAAAAGAAACACTAGGACAGGGACAGTAGGCACAATTGGTGCGCTTATGCACGCCCCCTACAGGCTCTTAGGAAGGGGTGAGGTCAATAGCAGACAGTCTAAGGTTAAAGTTTTGGAGTTTGGAGAAGAAACCACAGAGTCAGGTAGAGTATTCCAAACACTGACCACTCTGTTGCTGAAGTCGTATTTTCTGCAGTCAAGTTTGGTGTGGTTAACCTTGAGTTTGTATCTAATGTGCGCTCTTGTATTGTTATGATTGAAGCTGAAGTATTCATTTGCTGGTAGGACATTGCAATGTATGATTTTATATACTATATTTAGATCGGACCGAAGGCGGCATAGTTCTAGGTTTTCTAGGTCTAGAGTTTCAAGTCTGGTGGCATAAGATATCCTGCAATGAGTAGAGGAACGGATAACTCTTCTTGTGAAATATTTCTGGACTTTTTCAATTGTGTTAATATCAGATAGATGATATGGGTTCCAGACTGATGAGCTGTATTCAAGTATAGGTCTAGCAAATGTTTTGTATGCTCTAGTTAGTAATGTGATATTACCAGAGAAGAAGCTACGTAGTAATATAGTTCTTCACACAGTTCATGGACAGCCAGCCTATATCTCTTTCTTTTTCTGAAGTTGAAGCATAAGTAACATTCATTAAATGTTTAAATGTTATAACTGGGAGAATTTCCCTGGGTTCCTTTTCTTCTGAGCCAGGAAAAGACATGAGCAAAAGAGGCCTCTCTTTTTATTCCAAGAACAATAATGGGAGTTCTTTAAATGTAGGAAGTTTAGACATAAGTGTTACATTCTCATGCCTTTTAATCTGGTTTGCTTTCTGTGATCAATCTCCTGCCTACAATGCTATCGCTTTGAGCAATCCCAGCATTTTGAGTTTATTACCTTTCTCCAGCTTTTGAGGTCACCGAATACATTGTATCTCCACCTTAATTTGTCATTGAAACAATGTATCTTATGAATGGAGACAAGGTCTCTGGCAATAAGCATTATCAGTGGTCAGAAATGAACAGTTTTTTAAAAAATGGGAAAGATGGGAGTATTTTCCCATGGGGATTTCTTTTCACTTCTTGGGGAATATTCTGGTGGGGGTTTTCATTTAATCCGGTGGGAGTCTAATTTGGGGGGGTTCAAAATAAACTACATAACCCCCACCCCAATAACAGTACTGTATCTGCAGTCTCAGGGAACTCTAAAGTTGTGAAGGTTCTTTTAGAAATATAAATCATTAAGAAAGTATGAACAGCAGCCATGAAATGCTGATAGGGTAGACTATTCTATTCTAGAATGAAATAGACTATTCTGCAACTGAATGCACAAAGCAAAAATGTGTTCCAGGTCGCCTTATTAATTAATATTAGTAATGGTGACAAAATCAGACAACCCACACCCCCAGTTCAGCATCAGCTTGCCTGTAATGCTAGTTGCTAGGGGATAAATTACAAAGGAGGAATGTTGACTTCATACTTTTTAGCTGGCTGTTATTGGAAACACAATGTTGGACTCTAAATGAACCTTTGGCTTGTTCCAGCACTTCAGTGCATCAATTTATGGTCCTTCGTTATGACATAGTAAAACTAGTTGGATTAAGTATACAAAACATATCTCTTTACCAAAATAGTGGCAGTAATTATTTCACACAAAATCATATCAAAACAGTCTCGGCATCCTAACTGGCACCAGTCACATTCCAGTAACAAAAGAAAAATTTCCCATGTCTTTATAGGCAAACATAAAGAGCAAACAATTTCCTTCCTTCATATTAACACTGTCAGCCTGTCCATTATTATTATTCTTCATTATTCTTTTAACCACTCCTTGCTGGAGTGTTTGATTACAATATTTTGCTGCTCAAGTGACAGTAGTGATTAAAATTTTTCACCAAGTCAAAATGCCTTGTTTTAGTAATATTTAATAAGCAATGGATGTATAGAGAAATCAAAATTTATCTTATGTTTTCATAGTGGTTTGTAATATCAGTTTCCAGGAGTTTGTTATCCCTAGAATTAATATCATATGCCTTTCTTGTTCCCAAAGGAACGAGAACAATTGAACAATTTTTATTTAATTATTGAAAAGAGGACTCACAGAAACTGAGGGAGCTTTTAAAGAGAACTGGGGACTAGGGAAAGACATTTTTATCATTTCTTAGGCTGTCTGAGGAATGGGGGTAGGCATTGTGATAACTGAGAGGATATAAGGACCAGGATGAGATGTATGGAAACTATCAACTGGAGAAAGGCCTTAAGGCTAGAAGGAGGACAAAATTGGGAAACAAGGACTGTTTTGTATATATATCTTGAGTTTTTATGCTTTTTGTGTGAGATTAATAGCTTGTGCATTTGTGCATTTTGATACTGACATCCCTTTATTAGATTATATAAACTTTTCCCTTAAAAGTAATTGAAATAATGAATTTTAATCCACAGACACCCTAGGAGTGAAGTCTTCTTCTGACAAACATGAATTCCATGTTCCATTTTAACATGTAACTCTTCTGTCAGTCCCATCAAATTTATCGAACTTTAGCATAATAACTTTGTTATTTTATGATACTAGCAGCTCTTCAAACTATGTCTCTGGATTTCTGTTATGATATGACAACTCATTTACAAATATATTAATTTTTTTTCTAGTTCTGCAGATGTATGAGGGGTTGCCATTAGGCACTTTAATAACATCCTTTCAATATTTGCTTCTTTAATAGTTTTAGAGAATACATGATGGTAAAATAATGAATTTAAATTATGGAATCCTAGATAGGATTTTATGCCACTAAGTCTTACTTAAGACTGGAATCCAAATAAAAGTAGGAATTCTAGCCAAGATAGAAGGGTGTTACTTTCCGTTAATTTCCACTTATCTTTCTGAGTTTAAAACTGTAAATGATTGTAGAAGAAGAATAACTTGTATCTTCTTTGACTACTAAGTTTGGACATTTGGGGAGAAGATATAGCTTGTAACACAAGAAGTAACTTCCACCTATATTCTGCTATATCACCCATTGAGGAAGTATTGTAACTCCTGCTTGAGAGAGAAAAAAATCTTATATTTAATTGTTTTTAAAAGGCTGGTTATTTCTGGTGTTCTTGCTCCAACTGAAATATCAGCTCAACTTTTTATAGTTCAAAATTTTGATGTGGAATTGAGCCAAGTATAATTTCTCGTTATATGTAATAGAAGTACTGTACATCCTTAAAGCTGATAAACTCAGATGGAAAATTAATTCTATGCAGAAAGAAATTAAATAACTTAATGAAAGGATATTTTGATCTTTTGGGGTTAGGGTTAGCTCTCAAAAAAGGCAAGCATATCAGATGGTTGTATATGTCAAGAAAAACTTATTCAGTTCCAAGTCCTTTAATTAAGTAAAACATTCTGAACTTTGAGTTTTTCTTAAGTAGTTGAGCAAGATGAGTAACCTCTAGGGATTGTTATGGAGAAATGTTTTTCAGGGCTGTTTTCTCTTAAAGAATTAAATATAGTAATGTATTGTAAACAAGATCCCTAAAATTTGAAGTGCATCTGTGAATGGAATGTAGCAAAATTGATTTTTAAAAAGATATTGATGAAATGTTACTTTCTTGGTTTTTAAATTGGCTCTTATTGAACGATGGAAGTACTAGATGACATGATTGTTTAAAAGTTGTTTAAAAATTAAGCTGTATTACATATATATAGTACAGCTCAATTATAGCAATAGCACTTAAACTTAAACCTCTTCACAGTGCTTTACAGCCGTTTCAAAGGAGTTTCCAGAGTCAGCATATTGCCCCCAACAATCTGAGTCCTCATTTTATTGATCTCGGAAGGATGGAAATCTGAGTCAACCTTGAGCTGGTGAGACTCGAACTGCTGACAATCAGCAGAAGTAGCCTGCAGTACTGTCTTCTAACCACTGTGCCACCACGGCTCTTATAATTATGCATTGTATTTCATCTAGTTATAAAGTGTTTTTTTCTTTTATTTTCATACTTAGTATATTTGTTTTCCTTTTTAAAAACTATAAAGGTTTTTTTAAAAAAAGAAAAGAAAAAAGGATCCCCTGCAGATGGTTCTCTAGGCTCTGTTTATATATAACTGTATGTAAAGAAAGCTCATGTTTCTGAGATTACTTTTGAAAATCAAAATCATGCACAATTGAAGAACAAATCTAAATGTGCCTTTCATATTAACTTGGAATGCTTTTGCACGGTTACAGCTACCATGTTCTCCAGCACTCATTCAAATCCAAGTGCAACTGCTGTGGGCAATGAACCCCCCTCGCATGCTGTGAGCCTCTCTTCACCAAGGCATAGTATTCATGAGAGCCCTCACAACCCATCAACCGCGGATCCAGGAACAGAGAGGTAAGGCCATTTTCCCTACCATCCAGCCCTCCCCTCCCCCGCCACTTCTTGCATCTGATCATTTTAAATAGAAGAAATTGTCTACAGATTGTCAGCTCAAGCTTTCAAATAGAAAGCAATTGGGGTCTACATGAAGAGTGCACAGCCAATTTCCTAGTGAAATTCAAAGGTAAGAAATCCTCAGGTATCAAATATTTATTGCAAGAAAAATCTTCCTGAGGTATTGTCTGTATTATATATTCCAAAAATATTTTCATTAATAACTGACTGTTGGTACTAAAGGAATGGTTTTATAAAACCAAGCAGTAGCTTCGGCTTCTCAAGAATGAAACAGAAAGGACTTTTTGGACAGGATGGGCCTCAGCAGCATTTCCTAATCTCTAATACAATCTTCAATGGTTTACATGTTTCTGCTTGGTTTTGTTGAAGCAGTTCTATCCTTTTGTCTTCAAATATTTAACATTATATGTTTGTAATAGAAAATAAGGAGAGAATGCTTATTCAGCAGAAGGAATGTATACAGAAGCAGTTATGAATTACAAGTTTGAGGGAAAACATTTTAAATTTTATACAGAGGACAAGATCAACTAAAAACCAAGCTAAAATAAAGTACCTTTTCATATTAACACTGAACTAGATTCTAATGTAACATGCACAAATACAAAAAGTTCAAGATACCTTGCATTGCCATTTTTTCTTCTCTTATCATGTGACATCAGGAAGAGAATTAAAACTTTATTTTAAATATACCTAATCCTTCACTAAGTGCATACTGATAAATGGTTCAAACAGGAAAACTAAACATTTTAGCTTTTACTAGAAAAAAATTATAATGCTGTTTTGATTGCTATGTTAAGTAATATTAAGGACACTCAAAATGTAAAAGAAATAAACAATGAAAAACAGTATGTTTAAGAAAATCTATCAACAATTGAAAATGCATTAAACCTTTTACCTCCAGTACTTTTGATTCTGGCCAATTTTTTTCCCCAAAGTTGTTGATTGTCCCAGAGTTGGGAAACAATTTGAATTGTTTTTATTCTGTCATAGAATAAATGTTTAATTAGCGAGTGACGTTGGGGAAAAGTTTAAACTCTTCTTCTCTTGTGCCACCGTTTTTCATTGAAAGGTAACATATGAGAAAAATCCAATAATATAACTTCTACATCGCATAAAATTGAGCTTCAAAAGTATAATGTTTCATGAGGACAAGATTCAAGGAGAGAGGGAAGTCTTCTTATGAGTAGAAATTTTCTATGGTTGTTCCACTTGGATACACACAGAAGATTAATTTCTTTTGTAACAGAATCAGAAGCAAACAGAGAAGATAAGGTTTAGCCTTGAAAACACAAAATAGAAGCATTTTTGCTCTACTACAGTTGCCAGAAATACCTAACAAAAAAGAGAGCTTCTGGGAAAAGAGAAACAAATTTGAAAAATAGGAGAAGTTGAAACAAAAATGCAGAACTCTGAAGTTTTCTGGCCTAGCACAAAAACAAACAACATTCCCCCTCCCCCTCGAGGATAACAAACAAAATAAACAAGGATCTCCCCACCACCACATTTCTGGGTTTGGGCAATAAGAGTACCTTCTCATTTTGAAATCTTTTGAATGAATCAATATAGCTCTTCTGATATTTAGGGAGTAAATTGGGAGGAGAGGAAAGTGCTGTCAAATAGAATTGAAGTGAATGGATGCTGTAAGGAAAAAAAATATTATCTACTCTTCACTGATAATAAAACTGATAAACTCAAGTCTTCGTCACAATAGAGAGATTATTTTATAATACTACAATTATAGAATGATATCATTTTGTTACAAAGAAATACCCTTAGTGCTAAAGACATATGTGCTGCAGGAGGGAGGGAGGAAGGAAGGAGGGAGAGAGGGAGGAAGGAAGGAAGGAAGGAAGGAGGAAGGAAATCAAATGGGTGCCAAAACTTATGAACAAGTTTCTGAAAATTCTGACAAAGGTTTCTCAACCTTGCTAAAGTTTTTTAGCTTTATTATTCTGTTATCGGTTAGACGCTAATGTGAATTAACCTTGCCTCTACTTTTTTGAGAGAAACAGAATAATGTAATCAGATACTATTACCTTGAAAACAATTAAGTGAAGCTTAAAATATATATGGTTGTTTCTACATTACAATAAAGATCTGCAACACTCGATAACTTTTAAGGGGCAAAAATCTATATTTGATGATATAAAATGGGAGGGGATGCATCATGCAGATTATTGGGATTGATTTGGCAGAGTTAATTTGAGGAAATTAATGGTAAATGATGTAATCTTGTTAAAAGCTTGGGCTTATCTTGTTATCCATTTAGTTGGGTTATGCTTTTCCTAGGTATGTTAAAATTATAACATAGACTAATAACCTCAGTCAATTCTAAGTCACCTATGATAATTCACTAAGAGATTACCCAGCCAGCTTATTTCATGTCACCAAAGTGTAAAGAATTCAAAAAGTAACAGTATTGCCAACTATATAGCCAGGCTCTGGGCAATGAAAAAATGAACAATATATGAGTTGATCTCATCCTTTGAAGTCAAAACTGCTTTTTTAAAGCAGCAAATTGTACTTTGAAATATACTGTACTGCAGGGCATAGACGCCATTTCGAGTAGCAATTTCCTAGAAGTTACAGGCTGGTATTGATTGTTCTACATGCAAATTTTAATTTGCTGTTCCCTCAGTAGCACTGTGATTTATTTAGGCAGAGATCTTGGTTGACATAAGGCCAAGCACCTCTTTTGTGAGAGGCAATATAAGTGAATGCTATAGTCACCAACTGGAGTAACCCAGGAATTCATGAAGCAATTCATAAATCATTAAAAAATATCCACTAAAGTCTTAAGAAAGGAGGCCTGTCTGGCAATACAAAATGTGCTACAGTCAGTTGGAAGGCTTTCTTAGATTAAAAGATCTAACTGCACAATAGTTTCTAGAAGATTTTGTTTTGTCTGTTACTGGGTGACAGTTACAGCTATTCTTCATGAACTCAGGTAAATTTTGCAAAAAAAGAAAAACCAAACAACTTAAAAGAAAAATTTCAGCTGTTAGACTAGAAAGAAGTTTTAGAAGTTTGAAAGTAATCTATCTGCAGTATCCTGATCCCTCAACACTAACAAATGATTGTATGAATGCAGCTAAAATGGATGTATGGTTGTACATTTGTACAAGCTAATTGAGACCTCAGTTTCTTATTCAAAGCACTGGAATGCAAAATGTACATTCTAAAGCTAAGTGAAGATCAAAATCAAGGACATGACATTTCTCTCCTCATGGCAGTGAAGAAATATATGAGTTTTTCATGAGGATTTCACTCTTCTCGACCATGTTTGCAAAACCAACATTGGTTTATAGGGAAAGCTTCACAGCCTCCATTTCCCCTTGTGCTCTACTCTACCAAAAATGGTGTGACTTTCTCTTCCTTCTCAGTATTTTCCCACGGGGCCAATCAATTCCACCATGTAATATTTGGAAGAGAAGGTAAATATCCAGCCATTTTAAGCATGTTCCTTTTAAAATACGATTATCTTCATTAAATAGAATGAAAGGTCTTAGTTTCTTTTCTCTGAGGCACTGTATACTAATATTTAAGAACTTAGCACTTTTATAAAATATTTTTTCCACACTGTGACCCTGGGAGAATATATTAAATACTTTAAATAAATATTACCTTTTGAGCAAGACATCTAACTACCCGTTTGTAGTGTATTCTTTCTTAATATCTCAGGATTTCAGCTTCTGTTCCTCTCCCCCCCCCCCCCCACCTTATTGTATAAGCCCTGGGAGAATTCTCCCTCCCCCTCCTTTCATGCAGAAAAGAACATCACAGCCTTCAACCACCCAGCAATTTGGAGAAGTGCATTTGAAGACGAATGGTTCATTGAGCAATCCTCCTTTCCAGCCAAACAGCATCCAAATCCAAGGTAAGACAGAAAGCTATCTTAATACCTTCTGTTATTCCTAGTGAGGAGATAAAATGAAAATTGGTTCCTTCTCTGAAGGACCACAAGGTATAGATGTCAAAGGAATCACTGTGGGCCTCTGAATGCTCCAGTTGTATATTTGCATTGCAACCAATATTTTTTAAAAAACTAACAAAATCAAGTGAAGGTAAAAACATAACTTCTGGAAGACTTCATTTTTTCCCCTGGGCATTTTAGTTTTGGAAGGGTTGGAAACATTAAACATTTCTGAAGGATGGACTTTTCCTTTGGAGGGAGTGGGTCGAATCAGCCTTTCTCTTCCCCTTTCTTCTAGGCTGTGTTTTGTCTTCTTTTGGAGTACAGGCAGTCCTCAAATTACGATTGCCATTGAAATCAAAATTTTCTTTGCTAAGCAAGGCAGTTGTTAAGCGAGTCTTGCTTGATTTTACAACCTTCTACAATTCCATTCTCTGGGTGAAGAAAGGAAGAAACTCATTGTTTAAAAATGGTAAAACCAACTTCTATCTAATGTCATGGAATATAGTCTTCTAAAACACAAATGTGTTGGGAGATAATCGGGTGGGATCCAACAGGGTTAACTACTGGTTCGGTGATTTACGATGTGCTTCCCTGCACACTGCGCGCATGTGTAAATCTTCGTCAGCTTACTGCCTGGACAGCTGAGCAGCGCTGCGTGCAGAGAAGCAGCGTTTGAAAAAGCACTTTTTTCCTGCTTTTTCAACCGCAGCTGTGCCTCGCATGGCAGCTGAGGTTGAAAAAGCAGGAAATAAAAGTCAAGTAAGAGCCCGGCCGGGCAGGTGGGCCAAAACAGCAGCAGACATAGAACCAGTTGCTCTTCAGAGCTACCGGTTCTACAGAGCTGGACAGAACCGGTAGAATCCCACCCCTGGAGATAATCCATTTATTTCACTCACTAAAAAAAAAACCAATTTGCATTACAAGTTGATTTTGTTCTGTCAAGTATAAGCCATTGCCAGTTCAGTTCCTGGGAATTCCCTTGGAATGTTCCTAGGTAAAAGCAATAATGATGAAGTTTTCCTGGAAATGAATTTTCTAGAAAAAATAATTCATAGGGTTAGTTACTGAAGTTAGTCCCAGAGAAGGAGTGGGTTTAGAGGGAATGAAAGTCGTCAACATATTTCAGTTTTCAAGGGAAACTTCCTTTATTAAATCTACCTTTGGTAATGCCCCAAGACTACAATATACTGGAGATGAGTATATTCTGTTTTTCCTTTCACTTGAGAGTTTCAGAAGGAAATGCAAATGTTCCAGGAGTCAATAGTTAGAATTTGCCCAATAATTGTTTCAAACAAATTGGATATTTTCAACTAAACAAAGCTTTAAAACTAAAAAGGATGAATATTCTTGCTGGATTTGTCTGTCTCTCTGTGTATATATGTGTGAGTGAATGACTGAGAATTTATGTTTCTTAAAACTGCAATTCATTTTTTACCCCTATTTCCAGAATTAGCTGGATTTTTGTCTTCCCAAATTCCTTTTTTCAAATTGCCAAATTGTTTTCTCTATCTTCAGTTCTCTCCCCCTCCAGAAAACAGGAGTCCTCTTCTTCTAGATAGATTTTACCTATAGTAAATATCTGTCTAGACAGTGAAGAAATATCCTTTCGTGACTAATCACTACAAAATGATCAGCTTAAATCAAGGGTGAATTTATCCTTCCTGAACAAACCAAAAATTACAGTTCTCTTGCATATCCCTTGAATGTCTTTGTTTTTCTATCCTCCACGAAATCTCTTTTATGAAATCAGACACGAATTGCAGCGACTGACATTTGAATGCAATTATTTTATTATTAGAAGTGTGTATGTAGGATAATTGAAGCAAGAAAAAGGTTAATATGCTTTTTATTCTTTCCAACCCAAAGAAATGTATGAAAATTATGTAAAGAGGGTCAGGACTCCATCTGTCTGTCAGCCGCATAACGCTCCAAAGCGGAACAGAAGAGGACCTCTTAATAGCAGCTCTTCTGTGGGTCATAGGCAGCCTGTCCTGGGCTTCCCAGTGTGCACATTATGCACACGCACGTACAGACAAAACACATTTCATAGTTCCCCAGAAGAAATTACAGAGTCCTTGTATTGCTATGGCTGGTAAAGAGGTCGAAATGAATTCCAGAATCCTTGAAGTTGATTCTGAGTAAACATAACAAGATTTCATTTGAAGTAGAATAACTTTCTTTAATGATACCTAGTTTCTGAAGAAGAAAAACTATTTAGGAAATAATGGTGAATAATCCTGTATCCAATTGCTGAATATTCTACAGCTTTTGTAAAATACATATATATAGCTAAATAAACTTTAAAGTATTTAAAAACAGAATATTTTAGTCATCATAATGCATAATACACAGAGAGAGAGAAATATCCCAGATTTTAAACAAGAATAGATTGTTACCCAAAACATGGGGATTGGGTAATAAAAGAAATAAAAATAATGCATATGCTTTTGTATCTTATTGTGTTCTCTCTCTCCTTCCCCCTCATTAATGTGCTTATTACTAGATACTGAGATGTACTACTTGTATATGTGCAAAATGAACAAGATACAAGAGTAATCAAACATGGAAGGATAGGTTAGATATTTGTTAAATGTATATCCCACATTGTTGCCAACAGGTTGAGAGTTTGATTTCCATATCAAAATATGCATCTAGGGTCAAGATAACATTGTACCAATATAAGAGGCATTAATGGCTATGTAATGCTAGAACCTAGTATATCACTGTGGAGGAAATGACCTTAGTCAAACTTTAAGCAAATTACAAAACATGAAAAATGTTTCTCAGGGAGATTATATTTTGGTCAAAGTTCTGGAAGCCAACTGTAGCTTAAACAATGATCACAAAATCAGGAAGACTATTAAACACTGAATTTGAACCTTTGCCAAATGAGCCTGTTGAGGTCTTTTCCCAAAGCTATGTGGGGCCTAGATGGGGAGGAACTAAATCTGACTCAATCCTATTTGTGGAAATCAGGGTCTCTTGGAACTGAGCATTTTCCATCTATATTCTTGTACAGCACTTCCCCATTTAAGAGTGGTGAGGAATCTCAGGGTCCTCGGACTTACAACTCCTTTTGACAGAGCAGGTACCAGTTATAGCTAAGGGGGACTTTGCACAGGTCTGTTTGGTGCAGCAGCAGGCCCTTATGCCCCAGTCTCCTCAACGCTCAACTACTACAATGTGTTGCACATGAAGCTGTCCATGACAACCATTCAGAAGCTTCAGATGGTCCAGAACACAGCTTGGGCAATGATGGTTTACCTTGATATTCCCATGAGAGATGCTCCTCCTATAGGGATTGCATGTGCATTTCTGGATGTCTTTTTATGATTTATTGTCAGCTGCCCTACTCATTGGTGATACCTAACTGGAATTTGAAAAAAAGTAAAGTTTAACTCTGATTCCCAATTTCTGGATCTTAAGTTAAACTATCTATTTCTGCCTTTGTTTGTGATCTGCTTCTGCTTCTCTCTTTTTTATTTTTTTACATTTTCCTATACATTTCCTCTGATACACATGCTATGTTAAGTTTCATTGCAATAATCAGGAAGTGTAGAACAGGCTACACTTGAATTCTGGCTTGTGTTTAGACTGGGAAGTATGACTTATGTAAGCATGCAATGAAACGCAGACCAAACCAATTATTCTACCTTCTTGGGATGTGGCTGTTTTTTCAGAATCCGAAGTGAGAACAGGTTTAGGAGACATTGCATCTCTAATAATGAGGTCATTTTCACCATTGTAGAAGTCAAGAGAAGAGATCAACTTTTGCAAAGGTCAACATAGCTGTTCTCTGCTCCTTCCCTTCTATTCCACTGCAGCAGCAAGGGCCAACAATTTCCCAGCTGGTATAATCTCTATTTCCCAGCCTAGCTCTTATTCACTTGATATAGCATGGTGCATGATGGCATTTACTTAAGGATTTTCTTTTTCTGGCTTTGCTAAGCATGATATTTGCTTGTACACTTTATATACACGTTATTCTTGCATCACAAGGCAACTAAAGTTTATATGGGTAAATGGAAACCTGGCTACTGATTGTTCCCAAGTATTTTTAAACATTTTCATTTGTTCTTTTATCTGTGCAAGACTTTTCAGTACAATGTTCCCTAAGTGTGTTCTGCAGTAGAAGATAGCTTAGAAATAAGTTTAAGTAAAATTGCTTGGTGTTACAAGTTTTGAGTTCCTTCACACTTGACTATTTTGTTATTGACAAAAGAATAGAGTGAATCCATTCTTGCCTATCAATTCTTCTCCCTAACAACATCCTTAAGGGCTAAATAAAAGAATAACTCCACTAGATCCAGTATTATGCCATATGAGAAAGGCAAGTATGTTGATTAGAATGTATGTTCTTTCAAATATAGATACTATATTTGGATAAAAATACTATATTTGGATTGTCCTTTGATATGGATGGTCCTCAACTAATATTGGTCAATATTCACAGAATTGTATAAGCACTCGGCTACAATAATTCTATGGCTTTATCTGACTGCATGATTCTCATTCTTTCTCTCATTCATTTTCTCTCTCCCTTTCCCTCTCCCCCTCTCTCTCTTTCTCTCTCACACACATAGACTGCATTTATGTTTCTTTTCAATCTGAAAATAATTGATTTTTGACTGTAGCACTTAGGGGAAAAAAGCCTATTTTTCATCTAAAAAAATTAAATAAAGTTTTATTTTGATATTTGTGACATAGAGTTTCCTTGTAGCATCACTCATGCCTGCAACTGGGTTTTGCCTTCTAAAGCAGGTAAAATAATGGCATGAAATAAATGTTTTACAAGGATGAGTTTAAATGGGTGATTATTTAAAAAGAGCAAATAAACCTCTATCTTATCTAATACAGTAATGATGCTAGTTCTTTAAGAGAAATGCCATAAAAGAAAACTTAGTATTCTTAGTTAGGATGTGAAGTGTTTTCGAGAGGTGACTTTCAAATATATCATCCTCTTCTAAATAAAAACAAGTGGAAACCTGCTGAAGTTTAATTTAATATTAGAGGGACATTAATTCTGACAAAATGCATAAATTGCATTGTCCTCAGAAGGTTGCTGTGAAGTAACAGACTAGGCCTCAGCGCATACACTCCTAGTTTTACTGGCTGTTGTCTTATTAATTGCATTCCAAGTAACAACCTACAGAGAAAAAGAGTCCGAGAATATCATCTTTCCAAAGATCCATTTTTTAAAGAAATGTTATATTGGCACATCTGGGGAAAATCCAAATCTGAAAATTCCTGGTTTTCCCTAGCCCAAAGAAAACCCAAAATCCAATCCCTACACCCAGTTCATTACATGCTCCAATCATTACTTCGTTCCAACTGGAGACTGTCCCCGGTCACTCCCATCCAGGTGCAGAGTAACATGTCCTTGACTTTCTGAGAAAGGAATGTTGTTGTGGCAAATCTTCCACTGCTCCTTGAAATTCCCCGGCACTGAATGTGGCAGCTCAGAAGCCTCAAAGAAAAATGACTTCCAAGCTGACAGCTGCATTCTGAATCTTTTTTCCCTCTTCTCTGACTTGTCTTTGTTGTCCACTGACATTTCCATGCAATAGATTCTTTAAGAGAAGAATATCAAGATAATAGAAACTATTATCAGGAAGGCATGAAAAAGGCCAGCCAGGATACAAAGTAGTTTTTAGGGAAAAGGGTTAAAAAGCATGACCATATCTCTTCTCCTTTCCCAAGCAATCTTCAGATCCAGATATTTTTCCCTATGATATCTGAAGTCTACTAAACAAAAGTCTGTGAAATACAAATTTACTACACTGTTCCAACAAATAGTAGCTACACTGTTCAAGTTTATAATTGAGTCATAGTGGTACCTGAAGATGGTTGACCATGAACTAAGCCGAGAATGGGCAAGACTCATCCCCAAATTAGGCCTTTCCAAATATTTTTCTTGACTCCCAAGTGATCCAGTAATAAAATGTATTTATGCAAGATCACCAAAGGTTTTTTTAAAAATAAGTAATTGAGCAATCCCTTCAGCTCCCCAAATAATAATGTAAATTATGAATGTGTGATTATACTTAGTGAGACATTCTTTCTGAATTGCTAGTTTCCAAGTACATTTAAGATTATAAATATTACAGTCGTATTTTTAGTATTTTAATGCACACACATATTTGCACATCCCAAAGGTGTATTTTATTCATGTTGTTCAGAAAAGTTATTAAGAATAACACTAAATATATTCTCTTTGCTCAGCAGTATTTTCAGAAACTTGAGACACCAAAGTCCAACCTTGTGCTAAACTTGTTTTTTTTTCCCCTGTAAGTCTGGTTAATTAACTGGAACGCAATCAATTAGTATGATTTCATTTCACAGAACAGTGTTGAATTAGAAGAACATAAAAGAAGCTGTGCTGAAGTAGCCAAATTCTATTGCTTTCCATAGAGAATGCCATATTTCAGCCCTGGCCACCTAATTATAAGGAAAGGATTAAGTTTCAAAGATTAAACTAGATGTAAAATTAATATGATTTATTTTTATGTACAATTCTCATGAAAATAGCAAGATAATTAATTGCTATGATGGCACATGAATTAGGCCCTAGTAAAGATTTAAAAGTAGCAGGGAATAGTGTGCTTGAAAATGTAAAGTCAAATGGATACATTGGTTTTAATAGAAATGTGTTATTTAAGCATCCTTGTTACCTTCTGTTTAGGTGTTTATGGGCAACTACAGACTTTCTGCTCCCCTCATTATACTGACAATCAGAGAAATATACAACACATTGGAGCTTGTAATATGGTCCCTCCTTTTGAAGATTGTTTGGTACCGACATCTATGGGTCAGGCAGGTTTTGATGTTTTCCATAAAGCATTTTCAGCACACTCTGGTATTACAGGTATGACAATTATAATATTGTGATACTATTATTTAAAATAAGTACATGTTCTCTTATACATTAGTGGTTCCATAAACAATTCCTGGAGATAGGTGTGATGAAATTACGAATTGACTTTTTTTCCCCCAATTTGAAACTCAGGTCATCACAAAATATACAACTACCCAGCTCCAGAACCTTCATCATTGGAAGTGTGATTCAGTTTTAGTTGAGAACAAAATCACTTCTCACATTATTTTAACTTGTAGAATATTGCTTTATTTCCATATTTATATTTTATCATTTATATCTGAAATGGAAATAATACACTTACACTGAATAGATCATAGTTTATATTATAAAGTATGAACATTATATCATTTCCTATAATTCAATATCATCCTATAGGAACTTTATAACTAGCAAAGTGACCCTCAAGATACTTGAAGTCTTATAGATTTTAAACCATGTTCCTGTGTTAAACTGTAAACATTATGATGGAAAATAAATAAATGAGAGGCTAGATGAAAATTTCTAATTGCACTTTCATTACATCATACCAGATGGTATCCTCTCTTCTGGTTTTTAAAAAGGCATCCAGCAGACAAAAGACAGCCTCCATATTTTAAGATTGATCCCAAATGCATAATGTTCATGAATTGACTCAGTCACCATCAAACATCAAGTAGTAGAGATATTTATGATAACCAATAGAAAAAGATACTTGATAAATTCTATGAATTAATAACTAAGTACTTTGATTCTGTATTTACATTTAATATTTCTAATGTTTATTCTTACATCTTACCTCTGTAAGATAAATTGGTTTATCATTACTATGGAAGCATTAATTGAGGCTGACCAAGAGTAGCTTTCTTAAGATCACATATTCAGTTCAGGGCAGAGTATTCTGAAGGTATAGCCTTCTAGAGTCACTCTCTGTCAGTCACTTGCAATTTTCTCTTCACAGTTTTATCTATTAATGATGAAACATATGTGTATTAACTTTAATAATGATCTTTCCTAGTGTTCTCAAGACTTTCATAAGCTCACAGGCAAATACATGAAATGTTAACAGTTAACAATAGGTCTCCAATTTGCTAAATAGAGAAGGAGCAGGTACAGAGAAAAGTAAACATCAGTTCAAGTTAGAGCAGAGAAACAGAAAAGAGAGGCTTCTTCTGTGCCTCGATCCCCTGTCCTATCCCTGTTTCAAATTGCTGACAAAACACTTTCCTTCAGCATTCTCAGATTCTGACACAGTGTTTCTTCTCTTAACATCCCTTTCTCTCCTAACACGGATATGCCTAAGGAATCCCACAATTGCTTGCTGCCATTTTTTTCTGTCTAAAATCATTTTTTCAGGTTAAGTTGGACTAATATCTAAATATCTTCATTTTTCTCCAGTTTATGATTTCCCAATGGCCTTTGGTGACTCATTGCGCAGTGGGATGGAAGATGCAAGTTTCCTCCATATAAATGCTGTGGATCGTTGTCCTAGTCAACTGTCTTCACTTTATATGGAAGGCTGAGGAAGCACAGCTCTGGATATCATCTCAACCCTTCAACCTATTACAGATCATTGTCTGCTCTCTGAAACGACTTGCTCAAGAAATAAAGAAAACATCCCGGGAAAGATCCCAACTTCACAGCTGCAGCTAATATAAGGTGTTGCAAGATGTTGGTTGACATGTATTTGCCAAACTGTGAGCAATTGCTTTTAATTTGGCCTTTTCTGTTGCATAACCATTTCCAAAAGAGAATGATTACTGCACTGCTTAGTATATTTTTAAATGAATTGTTGGAATTTTTAAAACTCTCTAGGAGGAATTCTAAAAATGGTCAACAATAAACTTCTCCCAAAAGCAGATTTCTAAAATAAAGAACCTGTCTTGCAGTGCTTTGAAATCTGAGCATGTAAACTCATAGGATGGAGAGTGAAAAGGGAATGTATTTTTTTGTGATATGATCTTGGCGACAGTAGTACAATTTGAGTTTCTTTTCAGCATCCAGTATTAACCGTTAGCTTAAAGAGATGTGTTGGTGATTTTTTTTTTAGCCACCTGAAGAGGATTTATTCTACTGGATTTACATGCATTATAATTTAATGTTTATGTTTTATGTGATGATGGATTCTCCATAGAAAATTTTAAAATGCAGATGTACAGATTTAGAATAGATATTCTCCATTAATTCTAGCAGATCATTAGTGTCATTTTGATAACTTTCACAATGTTTGGTATGCATGTGAGAAAGATAAGAGCAGTGATCTGAATTAGTACCGTGTTACAGGGAGAGGAAAGCCAATTCCACTGAAGAAGAGGAGAGGAATTAAATATCTTCTTCCAAATTTGAAGTTCTAATCAAAAGCATATCAGCCTAGCATGTCATTTCAGATCTTTGAGGAGGTCACACATAGTTACATTCAGAAATTTTGTACATCTGTGAGAGATCTTTTGTACTTTATTCATCATATATTTTAAAAGTCATTTTTCCCACATTAATATTGCACATACTGCATGCTAGTATATAAATCTGATGAGTTTTTTTCCTACTTTCTGTCCTCTTTTTGCTAAAAGCAGTTAGCACATCAGGTATTAATTCCATTGCAAAGGCTTTTGTGTTGTTTTTGAATGGTTATAAATATGTTTAGAAAGTGAAATGTGGATTTGCCTTTTAAGGTATGGTCTTTGTCATAGATAGAGACATATAATTCAAACACAACCTTTTTTTGTTCATTGTTTACTTGTGGCTTGTTCAGTCATATTGTGGTCAACTCATTTGAAGAATTTCTCACTATGCATTTGTCTTTGGTAATGACCTATTATCACTACAGAAAAAAAAAATCTACTATCATTTAAATTGGGGTACCCAATCCCCAGGCCGTGAACAGTACTGGTCTGTGGCCCTTTAGGAACCGATCCATGCATCTGCACATGTGCGGGATCTAGGTAGTGCATGAAACCATCCTCCCCTTCCCCTCCCTCTCCCATGGAAAATTTGTTTTCCACGGAGTGGTCCCCATAGTCGAAAAGGTTGAGGACCACTGCTCTAAACTCTTGGAAGAAATTAATGATCCTTTGAAAGCTTGAAAATAAGCAAACTTTCTTTTCTGGGCTGGCTGGGCTAAGTCAGGGATAGGACTGCCCATCTGTTCTTCAAAAGCATTTATATCCATGGTAGGGAAAATTATACACTGGAGTTAATATAAATGCCACCTTTTTAGTACCGTTTAATACTATTATTACAAAACTTTTTTAAAAAAAATACTGTGTTTTTTGCCCATGTTTTGACTGTGCCATTTCATAGCAACTTGCTTGTTTTGTAATTTGTAAAACCAGCACTTTTTATATGTATTTGTATTTAAAAATACAGATAAAATCAAAGAAATGAGTTTTAAAGTTAACAGCTTTTTGAACACAAAGTAGAGTGTCTTGTATAATGTTGTTAATGCAAAGCACTTTGGGAAGAGAAGAAGGTATATGCAAATGTGTTTTCTATCAATCTTAGAATTTTTGTACATATTTTTATACGCTCCTTTATAGAGAGTTGAATTTCTTATACCATGTTGTACATTTGGCTGATTTTGCTATAGTTGGCGTCTATTCGTTTTATATCATATTCCCTAAAAAAAAATTAGTGTGACCTTTTCTATTAATATGTATGTTTCGTGATTGGTTATGATTAATTTTCATATAATGGTAAGTTATTTTTTGCCTTGTTTCGTGAAGTCTTTTTTTAATATGAAAGGTGAAATGAAGGGTTTGTGCACATAATAAACACAATAAAATAAAACTGAAAATGTGTAACACACCAGTCAGACTCCAAAAGCTTATTTCAAGATCTGGTTTAAAATAAAACTTACCTGACCATTATATTTCATCACAAGGATTGGTCATGGGTTTAGCTCATTTATATAATTAAAGAAAGACAAAGGAAAATGGAAAGAAAGGAAAGATGTGATACCTGGGTGCTTTCTGAACTTGGTTGTTTTCTTGCAGACTTTTCATTATACCCAACTAGGTAACATCATTAATGTTAGAAGGGAGTGGGGTTTGCACTCTATTTTTATACACTATTCTCTTCTAGCACTGATAATGTAACCCAGTTGGGCAATGAAACATCTACTAGAAAGCAATCAGGCTCAGAGAGCAAAAGGACTCCACAGTTTAACCCTGAGCTATAAATATTCTCTTCTATTGCTGTATGTGGTGTATTTTGGGCAAGTGTTAGGATCATCTGATAATAACTACAAAATCCAAATGAAGAGGAAGAACTCACAAGAAGAAAAAAGGAATACTTTTAAAAGTAATTTTCACTTTGGAAAACTATGTTCAGAAAGTATAATGGTATGTTGCAATGTTTAATTTTTCTGCACATAAACATACATATAGATGAGTAAATTTTAATGCTATCATTAGATGATTATTATCTATGTATCAGAAAGAAGAGAGAGAGAGAAATTTTTTGTCTCGGGCATGATCTACTCCCACTGCAATTTGGCAGATCGAATCCCACTAGGCTCAAGGTTGATTCAGCCTTCAAACCTTCCAAGGTGGGTAAAATGAGGACCCAAATTGTTGGGGGCAATAGGCTGACTCTGTAAACCACTTTGAGAGAACTGTAGAGCACTATAAAGCGGTATATACCGTGTTTCTCCAACAATACAGCCTCCACCAATAGGAAGACCCAGCATGTTTTCTAGGCATGAAATGAAATTAAGCCCCTCCCCCCAAATTTAGGCCTAGTTTAAAACATGCTGGGGGGGAAGCCGGGGGTTAAAACATGCTGGGGGGGAGGGCGGGGGGGGGGAAACTTGCCTTAGCAGTGCCCTGCATGGCGCTGCCGCTGTTCTCGCGCCAGCAGGAAGTGTAGAAGCGTTTCTGCTGCTTCTCGGGCGGGGGAGCTGCCTCCATGGCTTCCACAGTTCCTGCCGGCATGAGAACAGCAGCAGTGCCAGCGGGAACGTGGAAGCGTTTCTGCCGCTGCTCGGGTGTTTGCGGAAGCCTCCTGTGTGACAGGAGGCTTCCGCATATACCTGAGCAGCGGCAGAAACGCTTCCACATTCCCGCCGGCGCTGCTGCTGTTGTCGTGCTTACAGGAACACCACTGCCACCCACCCGCTGATGGGGGGGGAGATAAATTAATTCACCCCCGAAAAGACGGCCTAGCCGTTTTTTCGGGGCTCAAAAAAAAATAAGGCCCTGCCTTATTTTGTGAGAAACATGGTAAGTCTAAGTGTTATTACTATGAACAAATTTATCACATATTAATAGTATTTAAGAATCTCCCAGCTCACATAAATTAAAATAAAACTGTAAACATCAGAAAACAACAAGGGTATCAAAACAAAGATTATCATGCCCACAGTCCTCCTATAAGATAAAAAAGAAAAGAGAGAAAAAGTAATATTTGATAAAACAACCATCCTAAAAAAAAAGAAGGAAGTTCTAAATAAAGTTAGTCAAATTTCCAGACTGACTTTTACAGGAATAGGGATGTTTATTTTTTTCAACTTTTATATAGTCAAGCCCTTTTCACAATTCTTAATTTATCTCTTCCCTCTACGTTCTATTCAGTCCAAACATTCTTATTTGAAAGTCAGATATAGAAATCATTCTACCATATCTTCTCGTGCCATTTATAGATTTGCAGCCAAAGTAAATTTCCCAGACTGTCAGCATCATTAATGATTTACAAAAGGAATGGATTAGTTTAGTGAATTGTGACAAAGCAGTTTTTATGTTCCTACTATGTTCCCAATACACCTTTGAAGTAACTAGAAAATAGCAATTCATACATCATTCCACTGTACAATATGTATATATGTGGGTAGTTTGTAAATGAGAGGGGAGATGATACAAGACATCTCAATCTGAGAATATATTTAATTTTGAGCACTTTTTAAATATTTCTTTATGCAATGATCCAAATATAGCTCATGAATTTTCATCTCATTTGAATGGTGTCACATCAAGATCGTGAAAAAGAGATGTACAATAATACATGGAAAATAGAAGCATGTAATTCAGGCAATGTTATTATGTAATACCAAGCAATGCTTCTGTGACTTCATAGAAGAATTTATGCTGGTAGAACCAAAAATGGAGATGATAATATGTCTTTTTAAAATCAAGAATAAGCTATTGTCCCGTTTACCATTCCCAGAACACTAAAATGTTTGTTAAAGTCATTTTTTAAAAGTGGTTTTCAATTGGGTCTAAAACGGCTCTCCAAAGTGGTCAGTATTAACCTCCAATCATTCAGGACTGATGATGATGGTTGGTCACACAGTCAGCTATTTGCTTAGACTGGATTTTTGTCCACCTTCCTTTCAAGGAACTGGGACAGACAGATGTTATTGTTTAATAATATTAAAGGTATTATCAGAGGATGTAAGTTGTTCCAAGTAAAATTGCCTTTTGCAATGGACTGGTGATAATTTTGTCAATGCCAATAGATGTTCTTTTTATGGCCGGTGGCATTATAACATCTGCTTATTCCTGGTCCTTGGGAAGAACTTGATAGGTGGATAGAATAGAATAGAATAGAATTCTTTATTGACCAAGTGTGATTAGACACACAAGGAATTTGTTTCAGGTGCATAAGCTCTCAGTGTACATATAAATACCAAATCTAATTTAAACATCTGGCTAGCTGTGCAAGCAACTCCCTAGCATTGACCCATTGGATAATTCCATGGATCCTTTAGGCCAATGTTGGGCTCAGGACTGACCATTTTGGAGAACTCTGCTCTTAGACCAGAGGTGCTATTCAGCAGGTTCTGACCAGTTCTGGAGAACCAGTAGCGAAAATTTTGAGTAGTTCGGAGAGCCAGCAAATACCACCTCTGACTGGAGATTTTACAGTATCCTTTCCCAGCCACCAAGCCATGCCCACAGAACCAATAGTAAGAAAATTTGAATCCCACCATGTCTTAGACCCAACTTGAACACCACTTTTTAAAAATGACTTTAACACACTTCTTTTTAGAAAGAGATGACGTAAAAGGCAGCAAACACTAGCAACATTCATTCCATAGTCTTCCTGGTCCCATTCTGTGCCTACCCAGCCCCAACGATTCCTTCTCTATAAATGTTTGTCATGTAGATGTCAGGAAATGGATGACTGCATTCAGGCCTATTGGTGGGTTCCCGTTTTTATTATTCACAATTGTATGCAGGCATTCCAGGCATGCCCTTTTGAACCATGACTCAAATAAACTAGCAATGGACAGGGAAGGAAGGAAGGAAGGAAGCGGGGGGAGAGTAAAATGCATGGCAAACGAATGATGCAATAACATGCCTCCTCAAGAGGCCACATTCTTTTGTGGGCCTTTGTGTTGTTTTTAGTGTGATGTCGAGTGTTAACCATGCCATGCTGGGGAAGGTTAGGGATGCTAATTTCCAAGCACATGCTACAAATATGAAATACCGTATTATTCGCCACTCAAAAAGGCCATCACGTCCATCGGTCACTTGTCCAATCCTAATATTATCTAATTCTTTCCACTCCCTTTGCTCTCCCTGGAAAAGTGATTTACCCATCAGAAAGAAGATATGAAAACTCTAAAATAATGTGTATTAGGGATGAAGCATGGTTGCCCTACCCAATCTGGACAAAGTCCAAGAAATGTCTAACTGTGTTGCTTCAGAAGCCAAAGACCCAGTAACATAATTACTATTGATCTGCAGGAGATGAATGTGTGACTGGGCTGTTAATCAGCAAACAAGTAGAATGCAAAGATAGGATAAAATGTTGTCTAAGGTTTTAAAGCATTCACACGGCTCAAGAAATTTCAAAATTCCTGAATGAGGAGGTGATTTGCAGATCAGAGGTTTAGTTTGATCCAGTATTCTACCGTAATAAATGTGAGTAATATCTACTTTTGCTGTGTCTTCATTTCTTGGCTCCCTTTTGCTTCCTCGGTGTTGTCGGTGCCAAGTTTTCTAGTAGAACCAATTTCTTCAAATCATTGGAGGGGATTCTGGAGGGCTGAATCCTTTTATGGGATATATGCTTATACAAAATTGTTTGCTAATGTGCAGCCTCTGATCACACTACTTTGGACTTTGAGTCAAAAAAAAAAAAATGACTTGTTCTGCTGCAGAATGTTTTTTGTGCTTGTTTGGCTACTGTGTGACATAGAACAACAGGTTTAGCAAGACTCTTTAAGTTCTTCTGCCTGGTCAAAGGCTTTCCAAAGAATCTTGTGGATGTTAAGAATAGTAAGAAGCTGGAGCATAACTGTGATGAAGTAGCTTTCCTTTTACAAACATGACATAGAACTAGAAGATAGATTCCTGGCACAATGAAATAGCCCATTTGTGTCAACAGGAAGCCCAAGAAAAGTTACCAATGTTCTGTGCATTGCTTTAATTTCCTAAATAAGGAAACTGAAGTGATTTTTCCCCTTTGCATTGAAGCAGCTCTCTGACTTTGCCCTTCTCCTGAAATAGAACCAAGAGAAGAAAGGCAAGCAAAAGCCTAAGATTAGATTTCTGTTTAAGGATTCAAATAAGAATTGCACTTGACTATCATGGACTTGGAATATTAGAGGGATAGTTCAGGCCTCTGCATGAATGTCCTCTGTTGGTTGCAGTTTAGGTTTATCTGAGCCCACTATCTCCTTGTTACGGGAACAAATAAAGCTTTCCTTTGGCTCTTTGTGAAGCTGCTATCATTGCACAGAAAACTACAATGGCAACTCTTAATTATGATTTCTCACTGAAAACGTAGACTTGTGTCTCATGGCTCTCTTTCATTATTAACAGCTCTGCTTCTTGACTTGACTTGTTAAAGTCCCCTAATGTCACCATAAATAGAAAAGACTTTTATTGCATTGTTGCAAGTAACAGGTTTGGCAGCATTTCCAAGCTAGTAGCTAATCATTAAACCCACTGGCATCATCCTCTTTTTACAGAAGTGACATTATTCCTGAGATGTTTTTGGAAATGAATAGAACAATTGCAGTTTAAATGTGTGAATGAGGATGCTCATACCCAGCCCTCATTCTTCCTAAATTCTAGAGGGGAAATTCTTCAAGATCTGAATACAGAGGTTTAGCTTTGATTTATGCACCCAGAGACTGGTGGAAGCCCCTCTCTTTAGCAAAAGTGACATTTTAGTTCGAAAGATTGATTTGAGAAGAGTGCCAGAACAAATTTGAAAAATACTTTGAAGAAAGCCAATTCAGACAAGATTGGTCAGGTGTGTTTATGTGCAAAGGAAACTGGACAAAAGAGCACCCTCTGATGTAATGGGGAGGGGTCTGTGGAAGGGGATGACCATTGCTAAAATAATCCCCAGTATCTCTAAGGACAATATACATTTAGTTGTATGCAGCTTCTTCGTGGCTAACTATCAAATGTTGGGATTCAGTTAGAGAAAAAACAGAAGGTGAAGAAAAGGATTGAACATCCACACATTTTACTCCAGCAATGAGTAAATATAAAAAGATCTGCCCTCACAGATTAGTTCTAATTTCATCATAGTATTTGAATCAGGCATTGTGTGGAAAACTGCCCTTACACTGAGGCCATCCATGACTTTCCTAGAAGCAACATCAAAACAAATACACTGTAACAGTGGATGCACTGATCCACAACTGAAACAAGGATTATTTATATAAGGAAGGTTGTTTCATATCCAAGGTGAATGAAGAGTCCTTTCCTTTCCTGCTTGGGGATATGAGGATTTCAGGCATAGAGTCCATGGTACTCCAAAGACAATTATTCCCCCCAAAAAGAATGATCTCATGCAAATAGGCAAGTCAATGTCCATGTTCATTATAAGGGGAGAAGATTTCAAAATTGAATCAGGTACTTTTCTAGGGAATCAGACTCAATGATGTTTTAGCGACTAAATCAGATTCTTAGAATAGCAACTTAATTTATAGGTTCAAACTCTCCAACACATTTCTATAGGATTAAAAGTGGAAGGCCTCCCTTCCCATCCATCCATCCATCCATCCATCCATTTCTGCTGTTCCTAAGCCCAAGTTAACTAGGCATTCAAGGAGCTTCTATCTGATGGAATCTATCTCAAGTGCTGAGCCATGATCAAGCCATCAGATCCACACATCTAACCTGTAATTGAATTTGGATTCCTTACTCTGATCTCAAGTCCTGCAAAGTGGATCCAGCAGGTCACAGGATCCCTATGAAAAAAACAATAACAGATACACCAAGGTTTCAGCAGAGATATTGAGGTTTATTAAGTTCTCCCTTCATTGTCAAAGTTCTTGGGAAAAAGTGGGTTCTGCCAACTCTTTTAAAAGCTGATTTTGTTTCTCCGTTATTTGCACAGCCTGACATTCATTTTCTATCACAGGGCTCTTGAGATTACCTTTGACAGGGTGAAAAGAAAAGTGGGATAAAAGAACATCAAAAGATTAATATTGCTGTTGTTTTAAAATACCCAACTTCTACTTTTAGAAAAGAAAGAAAAGAAAATGGTGTAGAGAATAAAAATAATAATAAAAAAACAGCTTAAGGGAGCTGTGAGTTTTGAGTGCATGGTTTATTCTATAGCACAACATACCAAGAAAAAAAATTTCTGTCACTCCCAAAGAATTTCCAGGGTATGCCAGAAGATTACAATAGAACAATGGTTACCCGGGAGCTTGTTTCTCTAATCCACAAAAAAAGAAATGAGGGTTTTAGCCTTCCTCTTATCCCATAGGAAGAAGAAAATAAGCAAAATGTGATGAACTTTTCAAATACATTGACTGCCATTTCAGTGTGTTTTTTTTTCATGGCACAATTGAGGGAGCCCCAACTTTCTTCTGTGCTTCAGGATACCAATATTCAGGACCCTGTTATCTGAGCAAGAAATGCCAAAGGATCTCTGAAAACTTCCAAAAACTATTTAGGCTAAAAATTAGATAGACAAGAGAAATAATTGTTATTCATTGTACTGTATCTTAGATGTTCCTAGGATAACACCCCTGAACAAGGATGTTTTTTTTAAAATCTGCTTTTATCAAGAATGGCCCAAAGTGTCGGTATTATTAATGACAGATAAAGCAGGACATTTGCTTGTTAGTTCTTTCCCTAATTGGAGCAGCACTGCAAAGCTTTTTTGGATTAGACCCCTCATTGAAACTTTTGGAGGTTATCCTGCAAGGCCAGGCCTAAGAATGACTAAGGATTATGACAATTAATATAATAAACAGGTAAAGTACAGAGAGCTGTTGAGTTTCTGCTTATGAATGTCCAGGCTGATGACAAAACACAGACTCTTGGACTGGAATTGTTGAGTAATAGCCCATTAATTCTAGAAGATATTTGAAACCATGAAAAGAGAGGATACATAAAATTGAACCCACGTTGAATCACTCCAATAAAAGAAAAGCAGACTCATAATGTGAAGAAATATGAACAATCTTAAAAGTGAAGGACTGCATGCCAAAACCAACCAGTCCACATTTTCAGATTTAGTTTAGATGCATGATGGGATTTTGATTCCTTGAATTCCTGGTAAGCATGGGTTGATTTTGGATTGAAGTTAGGAGCTGTAACTCTACCACAACTGGAAAACAATGATGGGGAAATCCAGTTTGTAGATACTGCAAGGTTTTTTTTAATGGATAATTTAGTAAAAAATTATACATCTTCTCCCAAAAGTGTTTTTTCAAGTGGCAACTGGACTTTCTGTTTTTTTCTTTGAAGACTAATCTAAGAAGCTTCTTCAGCTTCAGCTGGATGGTAGAGAATCATCATAATTTCACTGATGATGGAGCTTCAGTCAGACCTGACTTTCACGGATATGGAACCATCATTGAAAAGAAAAAAAATTCCTATCAGTATGTATTCATTTAATGTTTCTTGGCCAGTCCTTTGAGGTTTATCTCAAAGCTCATCAAAGCTCATATTAATCTATGCGGCTCTGCATCAAAACTGTTCCCAAATCATTTAAGATTACAATTCAGAAGGAGAACTTTACACTCAACCTGAAAGCAAATAACTAACCAATGTGACTGGCCCAGAACTGGTGATCCAAGCATGGTTCAAACATCTCATTGATCATCCAGCATCCTTAAAATTGCATTCTATGCCATCTAAAGAAAGCACCATAATTTAATAGAAGGACATAGAGGCACTTTTACAACCTCCCCTGCCCTAAGTTTTTTCCATTGTACATTTGATGAATGTGACAGTTTCCCAGACTGAGGCCATTTCTTTCCTATTTGGCAAAGTAGGAATGGGAGACAACTTTGGATAACTTTCAAGATTATTTTTTATTCTCCTACGTCTTGGTCTCCAGCTCTGGTGAGACTTGTAGCTCACAGAATTCTCAATGCAGCTGGAAGATAGCAATAGCAACAGAGCTTAGACTTATATGGTGCTGCACAGTGCTTTACAGCCCCGTCTAAGCTGATACGAGGCAAAGGAAAATTATGGTAGATATTTTGAGTGCAGCACTGCTTGGTTAACATACAGTACAGTTGATTCATTAGACTAGGAGACTCAATTCCCATTTTGAAAACCGTGGGAGAGATTCAACAGCTTTACCTACGTAGTGCAGAAAGCAACACCGATTGCTATGGGAAGAAAACCATGCACCAGTTCAACCAATCAGGTTCACTTTGCTTGTCACAAAGGGTGATCACATGTCTTTGGGGTACAGCAATTGTAATAAACATGAACCAGTTGCCAAGCATCTGAATTCTGATCACAAGACATGGGGATGCTACAAAAGTCTTAAACTATGAATTATAAATCACATAAATCATATTTTTCAGTATTGTTGTAATTTCAAATGGTCACTTAAACAAACTGTTGTAAGTCAAGGATTACCTGTAAAAGTTTTCCTGTCTTTCTGAAGTCAGTTTTTTTGCCATATAATTTCTACTTGGAATAGAGGAAATAAAATATCCGAATTTCTTTCCTTTCCATGCCTAAAGAAAAGAGGCATGTTGCTTTCCTAAGATTACAACATTTGAGGACTTGGTCACAATATTGTCAGATAATAGATCAGTCTGAAAATAATATAAAACTAACGGTCTTTAACTTTGTATGCAATCATTGATTCTATAGTCACAATGAATTCAAACTGGAGGGAAATATAAGTCCCGTTAGCTTTTTCTCCCCATTTTCATCGTAGGTTCAGATTAAGAGTACAAATGGATAAGTCTATCAGCTTTGCTTTTGCAAAAATTTATTATTTCAATGTGATGAAATCTTTTCAGACCTGCTGCTTACTGATTTGGCAAAAACATGCAATAATATCTGTAATTTATGTTATGCAAGATGCCTCCTTTACTCCTTTTCTCAATGTTTGCATTTTTGCAAATTTCGGAGAGATAAAAATAGAAGGTGGCATACTTACTTGTAATATAGGCATGTTTAAAAAAAATAATTAAAACAATGGACTGTATTATAACATTCTTGTAAATATAAATATTGGCATGCACATTGGCATGCAGGCTGTTTGGTATGAAAATGATATTTCTGTCTAAAATTTCATCTGTATTATCTGTTCCAATTTATGCAGGCAGTCCTTGACCTTCAAGCACAATTGACCCCAAAATTTAGGTTACTAAACGAGACATTTGTGAAATGAGTTTTGCTCTAAAAGTCACTAAAACAAACTGTTGTAAGTTGAGGACTACCTGTAGTTCATAGTCATGACCTTTTAAACATATAAGGTAAACCTATTTCTCCTACAATGTTTAATATTGAGAGGTAGATGTATAACTATTAAGAAATGCACATTTCTTCTTTCTTCAATGAATGTAACCTTTATTGCTGTCAACTTTATTAATAATTTGATGCTTAACAAAAAGGACTTTCTGTCAGAATCACCATTATCATCTTTGTAGCAGTGCTTATAGAATATTCTGCAAAGTGCAAAGAAATTATCGCTATATGGTGAATCTTCAAAATAATTCTTGTACATGTCTATGGAACTGCCGTTGATTGGCATTGAAAAAACCCTGAATGTTACTTTATTATGGAAACTTGGAGAATTTGTTAAAAAATATATTTGAGTCAATAGATAGACAAAGAAAATCCAGACCTTTGATGACCCCTGGTGAATAAATTTAGCACTGCATTGAGATAACAGCTTAAAAATGTTTTTCACAATGAAATCCTGTACATTCTCTAAGTCATATAACAAAGAGAATGTTTTTTAAAAATATTATGGATGCTTATACACTTTTTAATGTTTAGTCTATGATTACTGGTTATAGAGATAATCTTTTTAGAGATAACAATAGCTCTTCAGATAATAAAACTACAGAGACTATTTCAATGTAGATTTAAAAGGTTTATTACAGAGAAAAAGCAACTTATGTAATAACTCTCATTTGCTAAAGAGCACGGTGTTTTGTATCTGGAATTCTTCAAGTACTATTCTGTGGAAAATGTCTTTATTTAAACCAAGCCTCTATGTGTGAGAGTAATTTCACAGAGAAGCATTTTAGCAAACTGATATTTTTAAAATGCAGCACACACAACACACTAAAAATATACCCGTGTGACATTTATCTGATATAAAAAATAATTTGAAAGTGGAAAATATGATTATCACTCCTTTCATTTTTTAAAGGTGAATGAACAAAATATTGCTGTGCACCAGCATGTCAGGATAAAAATCACCAGCTGTAAGTCAGATTGGTGCAAGGAAGACCTTTAGGTTTCTAGAAAACATAAATTGTACACATAGTCAGGTAGGCTTATGGATCATGACAGGGAAGTGAGAGGGCCCAAATTACATTCACTGGCCCACCGTCATACTCCTCTCTGTGGACCAAACTGTCCTGCCTCACACAGTCTCCCAAACCAGAAACTTAGAAGTAATCCCAGAGCAGAGGTGGAGAACAATTTTACAATCTTCTGCGGCTGCATTCAGAAGATTCAGATCTGTGATTGAACAATTGATTGATTAATTATATGCCATCAAGTCATTGTCAGTTCTTATCAACCGTACCGATCGATGTTCTCTGTGTTCTTCTCCAAGGAACAGATGCTTTAGATCAGAGATGGGGAACGAAGGCTCCTTTACGATGTGTGGACTTCAACTCCCAGAATGGCTGGCTTAAGAATTCTGGGAATTGAAGTCTCCAAGTCATAAAAAGGCCATTGTTCCCCACCTCTGTCCTAGAGGAACATGGAGCTGTAAAATGAGGACTGAAAGGGAGGATGGAGAGGAGAAACATATATTATATTTTATTTCATTTTTTATTCAACTCGTTTAATTTAATTTAAATAATTTAAATCTTTATTATAACTCAAGACAGTGAACATACCTAGTATTCCTTCCTCTCCCTGCAACCATTCCTTGTATTTGTATTTAATCTTGATGATTATGCAATGACAGTTTACTTGGAGGATTTTAAATATATTTATAAATATAAATATATTTTAAATAAAATAAATTCATGGTAGCAACCAAATAGTTCCAGTAATTTTGGCAATATAAAAACATATATGGAAAGATAAACCCTTTGAGGGGAATGTTCTTCAGGACAGCCTTGATTTCTGATGACCACATGGAGAAGTCTCTGCAGTTTTCTTTGCAAAATTTTTGGAAGTGGCTTGCCATTGCTTTCTTCCTGGGGCTGAGAGAGTAATTGGCCCTAAGTCACTGAACCAGCTTTGCCCAAGGATGGATTAGAATTCAGTCTACCCCCTTTCACCCTTCTTTAATTCAGCACTAAGTATATATGCACATATGCACGCATTATTTTTTGTGCTAGCAAGTCATTTTTTATTCCTGGAGATCACATGCATAGATTTTCCCCATGATGATATGTTCCTAACCTGGTCCTTCCATTTTTTGTGCATTTATTACCACTTTTATTGAATTCATCCATCTTGCAGCTGGTCATCTTCTTCCCTTTCCGCCCTCTTTTCCCAGTATAATAGGGTTTTCACTGCGCGCCGGAAGGTCAGAATATCCGTCATAGCCCGTATCTCCGGGGGGAGATCATTCCAAAGGGAGGGGGCTCCCACAGAGAAAGCCCGAACCCTCGGGGCCGTCAACCGACAACGGCCGGGCGGCGGTACCCCGAGGAGGGCAACCCTGTGGGAGCGTACTGGGCGGCGGGAGGTTGATGATGGCAGCAGGCGGTCCCGTAAGTACCCAGGTCCCGAGCCATGGAGCACTTTAAATACTGTCAGTACCACCTTGAATCGAATCCGGAAGGCTACAGGAAGCCAGTGCAGCCTGCGGAGAAGCGGTGTAACGTGGGAGCTCCGAGGAGCACCCACGATCACCCGCGCGGCTGCATTCTGGACCAGCTGCAGCCTCCGGAGACTCTTCAAGGGGAGCCCCATGTAGAGAGCATTGCAATAATCCAGGCGGGAGATGACGAGGGCGGAAGTGACTGTGCGAAGTGCGCCCAGATCCAGAAAGGGCCGCAACTGGTAAATCAGACGAATCTGATAGAAAGCCCCCCTGGCGACGGCTGCAATATGTTCTTCTAAAGACAGCCGTACGTCCAGGAGGACACCCAAGTTGCGCGCCCTTTCCACGGGGGTCAAGACCTCTCCCCCCACGGCCAGCGAAGGAACCAGCTGGCTGTATCTGGGCGCAGGAAACCACAGCCACTCGGTTTTGGTCGGGTTGAGACGAAGCCTGTTACGACCCATCCAACTCCGCACGGCCTCCAGGCATCGGGACATCACTTCGACGGCTTCGTTGGGGTGGCCCGGGGTGGAGATGTACAGCTGAGTATCGTCAGCGTACTGATGGAACTCCACCCCGAAGCCACGGATGACCTCACCCAGCGGCTTTACATAAATGTTGAACAGCAGGGGCGAGAGCACCGACCCCTGAGGCACCCCACATCGTAGGGGCCTCGGGGCCGATCTCTGCCCCCCCGTCAACACAAATTGCGAGCTGTCGGAGAGGAAGGAGGCGAACCACCGCAACACGGTGCCTCCCACCCCCAACCCCTCCAACCGCTGCAATAGGATACTGTGGTCGACAGTATCAAAAGCCGCTGAGAGATCTAACAGGACCAGGACAGGGGAACAACCCCTGTCCCGGGCCCTCCAGAGGTCATCCACCAACGCGACCAACGCCGTCTCCGTGCTGTGCCCGGGCCTGAAGCCCGATTGGAGGGGGTCAAGATAACTCGCTTCATCCAGGTACTGCGGGAACTGACGTGCCACCACACTCTCAACAACCTTCGCAACAAAGCGAAGGTTGGAGACAGGACGATAGTTAGATAACAATGCTGGGTCCAGGGACGGTTTCTTGAGGAGGGGCCGCACCACCGCCTCTTTCAAGGCGGCAGGTAACAGCCCCTCTCTCAAGGAAGCGTTTATAATACCCTGGAACCAGCCTCGTGTCACCTCCCGAGTGGCCAAGACCAGCCAGGAGGGGCACGGGTCCAGCAAACAGGTGGTGGCATTCAGTCCCCCCAGTATCCTGTCCACGTCCTCCACAGTAACAGGATCGAACTCAACCCAATTGACCGCACCGATATCCACCCCCGCCCCTCCGCCCGGAGATGCCCAGTCGGAGTCCAGCTCGTCCCGGATCTGAGCGATTTTGTCCTGCAGAAACCTAGAAAACTCCTCAGCCCATCCCTGCAAGGGGTCCTCCCGCGCTCCTACCTCCAGTAGAGAGCGGGTCACCCTAAACAGGGCGGCTGGGCGGTTTTCCGCGGACGCAATAAGGGTGGAGAGGTAAGATCTCCTCGCCATCCTTATCGCCACTAAATACGTCTTAATATAAGATCGTAATAGTGTTCGGTCGGACCCAGAGCGGCTGGCCCTCCAACTGCTCTCTAGGCGTCTTTTCCGACGCTTCATCTCCCTTAGCTCCTCAGAAAACCAAGGAGCCACTTGGGATCGGCATCGGGTCAGAGGCTGCAAGGGCACGACTCGGTCGAGGGCCCCAGCAGCCACCCTATCCCAGGTGGCGACCAAGCCCTCAATCGAGTCGTGTGTGTGAGCTTCGGGAAATGGCCCAAGCTCCGTCAGGAACCTATCAGGATCCATCAGGCGCCTGGGGCGGTACCATTTTAATGGTCCCGCCTCCCTGCGGTCAGGGGTGCGGAACGGAAGTCGAGCTTCAGGAGCGAGTGATCCGACCATGACAGGGGTTCTATGACTATATCCCCCATACCCAGATCACTCTGCCACTGATCAGAGACGAAAACCAGATCCAAGGTATGACCTCCCACGTGAGTAGAGTCCCGAATTAACTGGGTCAGGCCCATGGCCGTCATGGAAGCCATGAACTCTTGAGCAATCCCCGAGGTACCGCCAGCAGATGGCAGGTTGAAATCCCCCATGACCATAAGCCTGGTATTAGTGCCTTCTCAAAAAAGCTAGGTCTAATGTGTCCAAAGTAGGATAATTTGAGCCTCACTATTTATGTCTCAAATGAGAACTCTGGGTTGAATTGTTCAGTGATCCATCAGCTTATTTTCTTGACTGTCTGGTCCTGTTTTCAGGAGTCTTCTCTAACCAAAATTCAAGGCACCAATATTCTTCCCAGCCTGCTTCTTCAAAGTCCAACTCCCATAGAGTGTCATGGGCAGATCATACAACCATCACAGATAATGATTTCAGCAATGGAACTTGATCCTGCTCACCAAGAGCACTAAACAAGTTGTGGCACCTTGAAGAGATCCACCTATATAGTGAATATTTCAATAATGTTTCAAAAAAATGCTCTGGAGTCTTCAGGTCACTCTGCATGCCATGACTCAAGCTTTAGACTTGTCCGCAACTGTGTTAGGCATTGACACATACCTACATTGTGAAGGGGTTGATGGTTAAGTGTAGGTTACAGACGTTTGTCGATGGGTTAATGCACATACCTCCCAAATCTCAACTGATTTGTTGTGTGGATATGTGCATCCTGCATGCTGATGGATTGATCTTCCTGTTGGGAGTTAAGTGGAAGGCAAGCCATGTTCAAACAACAAAATGGAGTAGCTAGAGCAGAGACCTTCAATGAAGTATAAATGCAACTGCTATGCAATCATCTGTAAAGGAAATATGTATAAGTTTCCTGACATGCAGAGATGCAGAAGCCTAAATCATGTCTTCACCTGATCCTGACAATTCCCTAAAGTAAATCAACATCTTTGAGCCACGGTGGTGCAGTGGTTAGAGTGCATCACTGCAGGCTACTTCTGCTGACTGCCAGCTGCCTACAATTTGGCAGTTCAAATTCCACCAAGCTCAAGATTGACTCAGCCTTCCATCCTTCCGAGTTGGGTAAAATGAGGACCCAGATTGTTGGGGGCAATAGGCTGACTCTGTAAACCACTTTGAGAGGGCTTTAAAGCACTAAGAAGTGGTATATAAGTTTAAGTGCTATTGCTATCTCCCATACTGTAGATTTTACAGTTGGCTGAGAGAATTGAGGCTATGGGAATGGCTTCCTACAGTCCAGAGGCAATGTGGCCTCATAGATATTCCTTTATGAATCATAAAAAGTGGGCATAATACAACCGTTCTTTACCTGGCTCCTTCCAGATGTGTTTGGACTGCACCTCCCAGAGTTCCTGCCCAGTATGCCCTGCTGGATATCTTCACATCAGCACACCTGGAAGGGGCAATATGGGAAAGACTGTCATAAAATGCCAAGGGAAGGAATGGAAGATTAAACAGCAGATGAGATAACAGACAAGATAATTACACAGCATTAAAGCTTCAGATTTATTTTTAAGACATTTAAGCTCTTTTTAGAAAGGGCCTTGCTAAGTTTTGTGAAACCCAAAAAAAGAAGAAGTCCTTGATGCTGAAGGAAATGCAGGAAGAAATGTGAATATCAAAATACCCTGCTGATTCCAAGTGTAGGAATGGAAGAGCATTGGATTTCAGGGTACAGGGGAAGAAAAATGTTTATGCATCTTAATGCATATTAAATTGATGCTGGTGGAGGAGAGGGAGATACTGTAATATAAAAAAACTCATTTCCCTGCATTTGTGTGCATTTATCAGAAACACAGACACATCCTCAAATGTGTAGTTCTGCATTGCTGGAAACCTTTGAAAGTAGACCTTTAAGTTGAAGAAAGGTTTTCAACTCAGATGCACCGATGGCCAAAGGCTCATTATTTAGGCTAGATTTGCATTCTGAAATAAAGGAATATTGCGTGGAAGCAGACTTTGCTTGGGGGAGTCCTGCTTTCAAGCAGAGTGCCAACCCTGAAGCTGACCTGACCAAAGCCAGTTTGACAGCTTCAGTGTTGCCACATTGGAGTTGAGGGTCAGGGAGGGGGGGATTTGAGATAGCTGGGATTCCATAGCCAAACCAAAATACTTTCTCTTGGGAACCAAGGACACCTGGTCGGAGGAAGGTGGAGTGATATCACCAGGCAACCAGACCATGCCATGATCGGATCATATGACTGATTGTTTTGAGAAAGTGACAATCTTTTAATCAGGTGAAAACTGCAGGAGCCTTCAGTATCGGTTTTCATCAGATGCATGCCGATATGATATATCTAATAAAGCTATTATTTGTGAAATCTGCCAGCCTCAGAGTTTTGCTTTCTATGGGTCTATTACTTGGAACCCTGACTCAATGCTCTATAGAGAGCCATGAGTGGCAAAGTTTGTAATCCTCTAAATCAAAGGTGTTCAACCCCAGCAACTTGAAGAACCTACGGACTTCAACTCCCAAAATTCCCCAGCCAGCATGAATGGCTGGGGAATACTGGGAGTTGAAACCCACAAGTTACCAAGATTGGACACCTCTAGAGAGAGCCTTTCTGAATTGCAGCCTTGAGGCCATGAGGTGCTCTCTATAGTTGTTTTCATTAGATTAGATTAGATAGACTATTAGATAGATAGATAGACTAGACTAGAATATAATAGAATACTTTATTGGCCAAGTGTGATTGGACACACAAGGAAATGCTCTCAGTATACATAAAAGAAAAGATACATTCATCAAGAGTCGAAAATCATAAGGTACGACACTTGTTAGTCATAGGGTACAATCAGCAATCAAATTATACTAGGAAACAGTCAATATAAATTGTAAGGATACAAGCAACAAAGTTACAGTCCTACAATCACAAGTGGGAGGGGATGGGTGATAAGGAGTGATGAGAAGATTAACAGTAATAGTAGTGCAGACTTTGTACTAGATAACAGTGTTGAGGGAATTATTTGTTTAGCAGAGTGATGGCTTGTCTAGTTATTCTGGTGTGCAGTGCTCTATAGCATCGTTTTGAGGGAAGGAGTTGAAACAGTTTATGTCTGGGATGTGAGGGGTTTGTAAATATTTTCACAGCCCTCTTTTTGACTCGTGCAGTATACAGGTCCTCGATTGAAGGCAGGTGGGTAGTAATTGTTTTTTCTGCAGTCCTAATTATTCTCTGAAGACTGTGTCTATCCTGTTGGGTTGCAGAACCAAACCAGACAGTTATAGAGGTGCAGATGATAGACTGTAGAACTGTATCAGCAGCTCCTTGGGCAGTTTGAGCTTTCTGAGTTGGCACAGAAAAAACATTCCTTGTTGTGCTTTTTTAATGATGTTTTTGATGTTAGGTGTCCATTTTAGATCATGTGATATAGTAGAACCTAGAAATTTGAAGCTCTCTACTGTTGATTCTGTGTTGTCTAGTATTGTAAGAGGTGGTAGTATGGGAGGCTTTCTTCTGAAGTCTACCACCATTTCTACGGTTTTGAGTGTGTTCAGTTCCAGATTGTTCTGGTTACACCACGAGGCAAGTTGTATAACCTCCTGTCTGTATGCAAATTCGTCGTTGTCTTGAATGAGACCAATGACTGTTGTGTCATCAGCAAACTTCAGTATTTTAACAGATGGATCATTTGAGATACAGTCATTGGTATATAGGGAGAAGAGAAGTGGAGAAAGCACACAACCTTGGGGGGGGGGGTTGTGCTGATTGTACAGGTATCGGATGTGATTCTTGCAAATGATTGTTTATATATAGACATATATAAATATATTTATAGACAAATATATATAAATATATATACACAAATTGAATGCATATGAGAATGTCTGCTTAGGCTACAATCTATCTGTATTCATGGAATACACAAGTAAGATTTCTGTACATAGGAAAGTGTATAAGTGGTGTGTAGGATTCATAACTGTGCTTAATGCTTCTGAATGGCCATGGAATGCCAGTGTCTCTACATCTTTTTCACAAGGGAAATATATTTTAAAGTTGATGGTTCGTGAGCTCCCACATTCTTTCTGCAGGTTCCCTCAAGAATTTTTTCTTCTCTCCAACCCATCAGGTGATTGTTAGCAAACGATTGGAAGAATATGTCTTGCCTTTGCATTCTACCAATAATTACAATTTTGTAGATGTTTCATTCAATATCTATGTAGAACAGGGAAATGGAGGACTGAGGGTGTCCCAGGGCAATATTCAGATCAAAGGAGAGCAAACCATGGTTTTTACTGTGTGAAGAATTTTCATCAAAAATAAAACATGCCAGCTAACTATTAGGGATGATGGGGAACTGGTTAGCCTTATAAGTAGGCTCTCATAAGCAACTCTGTAAAACTTCAGAAATGAAATATAAACCAACTTTAAAGTCATTTATGAGTTTCTTGTTCCTTTTCTTACATACTCTTCTGACAGGTAGAAAGTTTGGGCTAGAACAGCGGTCTCCCACCTGGCTGAGGGAATTCTGGGAGTTGAAGTCAACAAGCCTTAAAGTTGCCAAGGTTGGAGATCCCTGGACTAGAAAGCAATGGACGTGTTTTCAAATCACTTCTGTTGCTCATTATAATTTATGACTGCCTTTACAAACTAGCTTCCTTGTGTTATCAAGAGGAAATTGAACTAAGGACTAGATGGATGCTATGAGATTCTGATCACCATATGACCTAGCTTGCCTGAGATGAAGAACAAGATAGGGTCTCTCTCTCTCTCCAACCCATTTCAAATTAAGTATCTGTGATCTTCTATGATAGGCAGTCATCCCACTCTGCCTCATGGTAGGGTTGGAACTACGTAGGAAAACATCAACTCAAGTATTCACAAAGAAATTATGAAGGCTGTTATTCAAAGGAACATGAAAAAGCAGAGATGAAGAAACAGGGATGGTTGTATGGATAACACATAGACCAATTTTTGCTCTGGCATTTTTCTCTTCCATTTGAAGCATCACAACAGTGTTTTATTTTCACTTCTGATTCAGGAACATTCATTTGGGAGTCGGAACATTTTGTATTGTCAGCAGGACGACTTGTTCTCCATTCTGTTCCTAAAGCCAGAGGTTCTGCATGACTTATTCATCTTGATATGGACCGACTGTGCTTGCTTTTGTGGTCGAGATCCTATGCTGAAACCAGCCCGAATATTTGGGAATTGTGCACCCCTGGATAGTTTTACTTACCAATCTTTGTTTGCAGGAGAATGTTGTGTATCCTACAAAGATAAAAATAACTACAACAAGGATGTATTGTATAAACCTTGGAAAAGCCTGTAAAAACAGTAGAAAGAAATCAATTAGAGTCACCATGGAAACAACTAACAATGTTGCATGCTAGAAGGACTGAAAAATAAAGGAAAGCAGCAAAACAAAACCTGCATATATTTGGTTAATATTAAACAAATGAGGTATAATCCTTATTCAAGACATTTATTTTTTTAAAAATGAACTAAATTAAAATAATATTACTGTTATTTTAAATAAATGTTTCCAGAATAAAGATGACTTTAGGAGAAAACTGTAGTTTATAGAGCTTTACCCCATGTTATTCCAATTTATTAAATCTTCTTTTTAAAAAGATTACAATAATATGATAGATACCAAATTTCTACTATTTTAGATACTTTAGTATCTAGCGTGTTTGATACCGAGTCTTAAGTGAAAATCAGTAGTGATTCATAGTTAAACTTTATTTAAAACCTTTTATTTTTTAAATATTCTTAAAATAAAGCTCTTAGCCAATTAAGTTATACGTATAACATATTTATGAATATGTATGTATGTGTATGTGTGTGTATGTATGTGTATATGTGCATGTGAGTGTGTCTATGCATATATGTGTATGTATGTGTATGTCTATGTATATCTATGTATGTATGTTTGTGTGTGTGTGTGTGTGTGTATGTGTGTGTGGTGTGTATGTATGTGTGTGTGTGTGTATGTATAGAGAGAGGAAGGCTCAGACGAGGGCTCTGCATCAGAGGCAGGGATGTGGCCAGGGCAAGCTGACAGTCATCAGCTGCCTTCAGACTCAGATAGCAGTGAGACGGGGAAGTTTCTGGAATCGGTTCTCAGCCTGCGCATGCACAGGGCTACCAGAAGACAAGAACAATTGAGAAAGCAGGGTCGACTCAGGAGTAAGACCACATCTCAGAGATTATTGGCCTCTCCCATAGGACATAAAAGAGGAGCAAACAGGATGTGAGCTTTTGCAGGAAGCAATTAGTTCGTCTGGATGATTCAAGCTTTGAAAAGTTCTATTTGACTCTGTGTCAAGTTTGGCCTTGCCTTGCATTTGGCAATTAGTTCTCTGGCAGCATTTCAAGTGCAATAAAGTGGGTGTTTATAAACTGAAAGACTGTTTGCGAAGCCTTGCAGGCTGTGAATGAACATAATTCACAGCCGTGGAAATAAGAGGTTTTGCTAGAACTAAGATTGTGTTTTATGCTTTCTAAGGAAGCCTAGCTGAGAACTGTCTATCCCAAAAATAAGCCCTAGTTAAGTCCTGCCCACTATCTGGTTGTACAAAGTGGGGTGAATTAGGGCAGGGGTGGAGATCTGGAGCTGCCCCATGCACCCTGCACCCACTTACCTTAGGACCTCCTTATACCCTGACACCTGACACGCTGCTGCCCAGTTTCTTCTGTGGCTGCTTGTGGCCACTCATGGCCGGACACTACATGATATGGCATGCTGGTTCCACCGCTCATGCATGCAACAGCACAACACAGCATGCAGCTTCCTGCCACGAGCGGCAGCACTGGCACGCCAAGCCACAGGGCATCTGGCCATAAGCGGCCACAGAAAAAGTCAGGCAGCAGCATGATAGGTATCAGGGTGTGGGAGGCCTGGCTATGGTGGTTCTAAGGTAAGCAAGTAAGACATCCCCCCAAAATAAGACCAGGTCTTAGATAGGTAGGTAGATAGGTAGGTAGCTAGGTAGATAGAATAGAAATAATTCTTTATTGACCAAGTGTGATTACACACACAAGGAATTTGTCTTGGTGCAAATGCTCTCAGTATATATAAAAGAAAAGATATATTTGTCAAGAAATAAAGAATCATAAGGTACAACACTTAATGATAGTCATAGGGTACAATCAACAATCAAATCATACTAGGAAACAGTCAATATAAATCGTAAGGATACAAGCAACAAAGTTACAGTCATACAGTCACAAGTGGGAGGGATGGGTGATAAGGAGTGATGAGAAGATTAATAGTCTCTCTCTCTCTCACTTTCTCTCTCTCTCTCTGTATATATATTTGTTTTTGGAGGTTTTCGCGGGTATTTGTATGTGTATCTTTGGTTCTTCGGGTTTTCTCCCTGTAGAATTGGAAATATCTAGGTGACGTTTCGACCAAGTCTCATTTATCATCTTCAGGCTTGTGTCTTCGGCCTTGTGCTTACTCCGAGAAGCACAAGGCCGAAGACACTAAGCCTGAAGATGATGAATGAGACTTCATCGAAACGTCGCCTAGATATTTCCAATTCTACACGGGAGAAAACCCGAAGAACCAAAGATACACACACACACACACACACACACACACATATATATATATCTGTCTATTTATCATCTTTTCTTTCCCAACTAGACAAAAATATAGCCATATTCTATTCTTTTAAAAATGCCTCCATTTAAAAAAAAAAAACAATATTAGTAGAAGTATGTAAACCAGCACTATCAAAAGTTACATGTTTAGTGCTCCAGTAGAAAGAGTAAACCTCCAGCTTAAGTTACAAGTAAAGGAATAAAGGACTGCATGCAGGACTGAGCAATCGTCAGTTTTTGAAAAGTAATAAGAACACAAAACGTCGCAACAATACACATACCCTGCTAATAATAAAATGCATAGAAGTTGCCAGTGCACTTTTGGGAGTTCAGTCACGGGGTGGCCCTGGTGATTTGTGAGAGCAGTAGAAGAAGATCTGCTGTTTTTGTTAAAAGAGCAGAAAGATTAGAAAGGCCATTTCTTTACCCTCACTACACCACAAGGGCAGATCTAGTCCTCATTAGCTTTTTCTGAAAACCTTCTCTTCTCAACGCTGTTGAAAATTATCTGTGTGTTCCAAGAACTCCGAGAACAAAGATAAGTCACTGCTATCCAACCGGTATGGATGATTTAAAATAACTCAAATTTTAAAATAAATATTGTCTGAGATCGTGGCAAAGGACCTTTTCGGTTAATTGAAGCAGAGTTTAATGAATCAGTCAATCAAAGGTTTCAAATTTTCACACAAATAATATTTTTACTATCACAATTAGTGATCCCGAAGAAAACAACTGGGGAACTTTTATATATTTTTAATTTCCCAAATGCCAGTACTGGCTAATTCTGCTCCTGATCCAGATAATGGAAGCTTATGATTCAAGGGGGTGGAGCAGTTACTCTTGATTTGAGCATTGACACTACTTCTCAACGGGGCTCTGTCACCCACCTTTGGGAACTCTTCTTTATTCAAAAAGGAACTGAGATTAGGGTAAACAAGTCATTTTTCAGGATTTGAAATCCATTTTTATTTTCTTTCGTGACTCACAAGAAGGTAGAGAGTCCTTGAGCACAGAATGTGCAGGGGAGGCCTCTGTGTTCCCAACTTGCATTGTGCCTCTTTGCCATGTCAGGGACTTGAGGACGTATGAATGACCCTGCGTGGGTGCAAATAAATTGATCCCTCTCTGAGCCTTTTGCAAGAAACAATGCCATCCACTTAAGAGGGAACTGCGGGAACATCAGGAAGCATATTTGAAAACACACACACACACACACACACACACACACACACATGGGCAGCCAATGTTATTGATGTTCCCTTTCTCTCCATGTTAACAGTCAGTGCATCTCTTCATATGCTCCAAAGACCCAAACTGTACTCATCTAGATGGGCCTCCCATCTCTGTTCTTTCTGTATGTTTTACAAACATAAGGCACACAAGGATGACTGAGAATTTAGGAGTTTCCTTGTGCTCTTAGACTGTGAAGCTGCCAACATATGACTTGGGATGTGTGTGAAAGGATACAAACAGTAGGTATGACTCTAAGGTAATTGGCCCATATCAGACACACAACAGAGCACACAAGTAGCAATCCAAAAACTACTAGTAAGATTGGTAGGACTGCGAAAATGTGCGGGAACACACTTAAAAGGAAAAGGGAGTCTCCAAATTAGAAATAGGAGAAGGTTGGATTGACAGTCAATGTTGTGTACATCTTATTTCCTTTGTGTTCTATGCATGACTATAATGGTTCCGCTGCTCTCATCTGACTTGGTACCCAAAGATATGGCTGGGGAATGAGGAAGTTATTGCATGACACATTTGCTCATTCAGTTTCTCAACCTCAGCATCTAAGATGTGCAGACTTCAAGATTTTCCCAGCAGCATATTGGTTGGAGAATTCTGGGAGTTGAAGTCCACATACCTTAAAACTGTCAAGGTTGAGAAACACTGCTTCATCCCACCGAATATTTACTGTCAGATTTACAGCAAAAGCCTCTGGGATATAGGTAGAATCCAAAGGCATTCCTGAAGTAAAAAATATCAAAGCACACGTGGGTAACAAGGAAGGGGCCCATCCACTCACTGATGTCACACTGGGCTCCTGTTTTACAACCTTTTTTTGACACAGTTGTTAAGCAAATTGTTGCAATTGTTAGGTGAATCACACTGTCATTCCAGCTTCCCCCACTGACTTTGCTTGCTGGAAGCCAGCTGGGAAGGTTACAAGTTGTGATCAAAGGATCCTAAGATGGTACAACAGTCACAAATACATGCCAGTTGCCAAGTGTTCAAATTTTGATCATGTGATCACGAGGATGCTGCAATGGTTGTAAGTGTGAACAACTGTCATAAGTTCACTTTTTTCAACGCCATTGCAATTTTGAACAGTCACTAAATGAATGGTTGTAAGTAGAGAACAACCTGTAGCCTGTAGCCTCATCTTTTAGCTAACAACACAGTCCTATAAAAGACAATATAGCAAAGAAGATTCTCATGCAGAGATGTTTTTAAAAGCCACATTATTCCAGCTGGCTCTTGAACGATTTTCTCCCTCCTGCTTTTAGGCCAGATGTCATTTTTATTTCTCCTTTTTTTAAAATAAACATGTTGAATTTGGTTTGATGGGTTCTTTATCTTAGCAACAACAAACACCACTGGATTAACATAAGGTGTATCTCTGTGATCTGTAATTGAGTAGCCTGGAGCCATTGGATTTAACAGATCTTTCTCCAAGATTTTTTTTTTAAATCTAAACTTTGGAGAAGGCTATCCAATATTTCTACAGATCTTCCCACCAGTCCCTGAATCTGGCTCTTGCCAGTCTGATATTAGAAAATCAGAACAAGGAATATGGAGCAATAGAAAAGTCTGAAATATTTTTAGGATAATCCAAAACCTTCCTTACATATAAAATCAAAATCTGCATTTTTTTCTGAAATGCAGGAGAATAGTTAGTCTTATTTCCTCCTTTGTTCTTTCAAAATTTCTCAGTTTACTCTACAGTTGTGGTAGCCTCTCATCCAAATACCATGCAAATCTGACCTGGTTTTTAGGTCAAGTTTGTCCGATCGGATTGAACCCGTTTAGTGCTACACCGAATTCAGGAGTCTCCAACCTTGGCAACTTGAAGACCTGCAGACTTCAATTGCCAGAGTTCCCCAGTCAGCATCGTTGACTAGGATAATATTGGGAGTTGAAGTCCACAGGTCTTCAAGTTGCCAAGGTTGGAAACCCCTGACCTAATTGGTCGCTCTTCTCTTATAGCAAGTGACCAGAATGAGGAGAACTTGAAACGTGTCCTTAATCTATTGCACTTCAGCCTTCCTTGGCAATTCTCCGTTCAATATACTGCTAAGCCCATTAAAATAAATGGGACAAGGCTCACATCAAATGGAATGTCTTTGTAATCTAACTTACATGATAAAGCTCATTTTCTGGCGCTTTGAATAATGCCAGACTCTTGTCTGATGTACGATTTGAACACCCCTGCAGCAGCATCAAAATGCCTGTGTCTGGGACATATTTCTTAAACATTACTTAACCTGTCATGCCCTTGTTAGAGTCAGACTCTGAGGGAGAGGAGGAACAGCTGACAGGGAGTGGAGGTGTGGCTCCGGAGGTTGTGGAGGAGGCTGGGGAAGGGCAGAGGACGGCTGGGCAGTCAAAGGAAGAACCAGACCCATCCCTTCTGCATTCTAGGACATGCAGAAGGAAATAACTTGGCTTACGAAAGAGGAAGTGGCCATGATCTCCCTTATTGGTGGCAGCTGGGGAGAATCGTATATAAGAGAGACGGTTAAGACACAGCGTTGCCAGAAGCAAAGTGTGTTTTATTTTGGGCTGAAGTTATCTTGGTTGGTGTCCTTCCAACAGACTGTGCCTTGTTATCTCCTTGAAGTTGGTAACTATTTATCCTGGTCTGTTGTGGAAATTTCTTCATTGTAGTTTGTTTGGTTTTTTATTTCACCTCTATCTTCTCATTAAGTTCAGACTGTATTGTTTTCTTTTTTGAAGACTATTTTTGAGTATGTTTTATCTCCAACTGAGAATTATTGAACAGTGGGACTAAGTTGGAGGCATTAAAGGACATTTATTTACGTTTTGAATTTTGTTACGTTTGTGTTACACTTCGGGTCATCACATAACCCTTAAGTCTTGAACCTGAAACATGCCTAAAAAAATAGGTGAGTGGGTGACAGTAGACCTTTAATTGTAACTAGAAGTGTCCCAGTAAAACAGGGAACAACTATTTCTGAGGGGATCCCTGTCACACCCTAAGTAATTGATAGTCACTTCTTGTAAATAACTAGTCAATAAGGGTAGTCCTTGACTTACAACTATTTGTTTAGTGGACTGTTTGAACTTACAATGGCACTGAAAAAAAAAGACTTATGACTGCTTTTCAAACTGACGACCGTTGCAACATCTCCGTCGTCATGTGACTCAAACTCAGACACTTGCCTCATATTTGTGATGGTCGCAGGGTCATGTGATCCCCTTTTGCGACCATCTGACAAGCAAAGCCAGCGGGAGGAAAAGCCAGATTCACTCTACAATTGGGTTGCTAACTGAATAACTGCAGCGATTCACTTAACAGCTGTAGCAAGAAAGGTTGTAAAATGGGGCAAAACTTACTTAACAACTGTCTCGCTTAACCATGGAAATTTGGGGGGGGGGTCAATTGTGGTCATAAATTAAGGACTGTCTGTAATGTGAAACCAGGCTCAATAGCAGTAACTGTGAGAGGGATCTTGGAGTCTTAGTGGACAACCAGCTAAATATGAGCCAGCAGTGTGCAGCAGCAGCCACAAAAGCTAATGCAGTCCTAAGTTGCATTAACAGAGGGATACAATCGAGATCAAGTGAGTATTAATACCACTCTATAAAACCTTAGTAAGACCACACCTAGAGCACTGCATCCAGTTTTGGTCACCACACTATAAAAAAGATGTTGAGAGATCCTAGAAAAAGTACAGAGAAGAGCAACCAGGATGATTAGGGGACTGGAGACTAAAACATATGAAGAACGATTACAGGAACTGGGCTTGGCTAGTCTAGTAAAGAGAAGGGCCAGGGGAGACATGATAGCAGTCTCCAATATTTGAGGGGCTGCCACAGAGAGGAAGGGGTCAAGCTATTTTCTAAAGCGCCTGTAGGCCAAACAAGGAATAATGGATGGAAACTGAACAAGGAGAGATTTAACCTGGAAATAAGGAGAAACTTTCTGACAGTGAGAACAATCAACCAATGGAACAGCTTGTCCTCGGAAGTTGTGGGAGCGCCATCACTTGAGCCCTTCAAGAAGAGATTGTCAGAAATGGTGTAGGGTGTCCCGCTTGGGCGGGGGGTTGGACTAGATGACCTACAAGGTCCCTTCCAACTCTGATGATCTGTTATCTGTTATGTGTTATGTGTTAATAATAATAAAATCTTTGTAGTGATCTGACTGGAACTGACATCATGCCACAGAGTTAGGAGAGACTTGTTTTTCCATCCCTTTCTTCCTATGTTTTATACTGTCTCTTGTTCCTAAATGCTGAAAAGTAAAAAGGGAAACGGAGGTGAAATTCCTCCGGCATCCCTAGATTTGCAGTGCTGCTCTAGGACTTAATCTCTGTGATGCCCAGATAAAAAGGATTAAGTGTCAATTAGCCTTTTCATCCCTGTTGGCAGAACAGGGCTGATTGCAGATAAAGTTAGCCATTATGTTTTCAAAATCTAGCGTTCCTGCACAAGACTTCAAGTTTATTTTCTTCTGGTTTGATTGCCCAACATACCAAAGAGGGATGGGTCGTTTCTCATTAAAGGCAACATCTCTTCATCTCCAGCACTTGGGACTTCCCTTTTCTGCACCAGACTTTGATGGGGCTGAATTCTGACAAGCAAGGGTGGAATTAAAAGAAAGGCCGGAGGGAGAGAAGGCTGATTTTGGGGCCCCTTCATTGGCCAGCTAAAGGGAATCTGTGAGGGGCCACAACGTTCTTTCTGCGATGGCTTAGTTGCAACGCTCTTATTTGAAAATCGGGGAAGTGGAAATGGTAGCAATCTAGAAATTCTACTTCTTGAGCAGTGATGGGATTCAAAAATTTTACTACTGGTTCTGTGGGCGTGGCTTGGTGGACGTGGCATGGCTTGGTGGGTGTGGCAGGGGAAGGATACTGTAAAATCCCCATTCCCTCCCCACCCTACTACCTGCTTTCCAGCTCCATTCTCCTGTGCAGGACAACAAAAGAAGACCCAGCTGATCAGCTGGGACTCCGGAGGCAGAGAATAGATGAGGGAGGGGCCAGTCAGAGGTGGTATTTGATGGTTCTCAGAACTACTCAAAATTTCTGCCACCGGTTCTCCAGAACTGGTTAGAACCTGCTGAATACCACCTCTGTTCCTGAGTGGCCCTTGGTTGAAAAACAAGGCCTAAATCCCCACAGATCTGGAGGTTCCATAGCCTTATCTTTCTTGCACCATTGTTTATTTTTTATTTTTTAATTTCCCAGCTCTTATATATGAGCTTTGGAGCACTCATTGCAAAATCACAGTCCTAATAGAAATAACGTAGGAGCTCAAGGCACCGTTAGGCATCTGCTGGCTAGGAGAAGATGCTGAAATCTTTCTATTTTCTAAGAGCTGCCAGACATTTAAACCTCTCCCCCCCAAAAAAAACAAATTTTGGGATCACAATGTAGAGCTTTCTAACAAGAATCATTACAACTAGTTAATGTCGGTGTTGGCTTCAATCAACAGCAATCTGTTCAGCAGCAGCTACAACAATACAAAAAGAGCAGAGGTAAGTAATCAGGGTATCATGTCCCCTCCCCAGAAAGACTGCGGAGAGGAGCCTATTTCATAAATGTTAATCCTTTTTTTTCCCCTGTTGATCTGATTCACATTAGACTTGTAGCCAAGTTGTTGGTTTTTTTTTTAAAGCATTCGTCAAGAATAAACATTCTAGGCATATTTTCGAAGGAATTGCTGTGACACAAGCTTCGCCGTCAAGCTGTTGTTTTGCTGGGTGGGAATCTCGAGCCGAACCATTTAGGTGCATTTTGCAATGTGCACAGGCCTGTTCCCGGGTGACATAATTTTTTTTCTTTTTGTCAATGTTCCCTGCTGTTTCCTGAAATGGAGGGGCGGGGGGGGGGGGGTTGATCGGTTCTTCCAGACGGCAAGGACGGGGTGTGTGACTTTCTGAACAAATTGCTGCTATCCCTGGCTGCTGGGGTGGGTGGGAATTAGGTTTGCTATTTCAGAAAGAAACTCTTAAGAAAGCCGCCCCCTGACTGAGGCACTGAACCACGGTTCTGTAATTCTCACAAGCCGTCATTGTGCACAATAGGCCTTGTAGCTGTTGTCCCTCAAAACTGGGTTCTTGCTTGATGTCGAAGCCGAATAAGTCTATGGGACACAAGGTGTGATACAAAATTATGCTTTTATTTTGGCACCGAGGTATAAGACCCTGGCTCAAAATCTAACCAAGGGCCTCAATGAGAATCTTACTGCAGTTTTTACAGTCAAGGGGTGGTTGCATTCAGCCCTTTGCCCTTCCCCTCATAATGTATTATTATTTTATTATTTCAATTTCAATTTCAATTATTTCATAATGTATGCATAACAGATAATATTGATTGGTTATTTTGGATCTCAGCCTCCTATATAGCTAAATGTCGCATCACCTGGGTTTCACCCCAAGTCACGGGTATCGTGCAAAGTGTCTTAGTTTCATGTGCCAACTCTGTAGTTTTGGGGTTTTTTCTTATAAGCCAGCTATTCTTGTTCCTAATATCCTGGCTAGTAGTTGAAGGCGCTACTTCTGCTTCGCTAAGAATGTGGAGTTCCAACCCCTTTCCTATTGCAGAGCAGCTCAAGGTAGCACACCCCCCGCGACCTCCCGTTCCGCAGAGAAAAGTAAAGCAGTTTTAAATCTTTGTCTGAGACAGCATCCCCACTCCCCCGTGACCTCCCTCCTTCTGTAGAGAGAGAGGAGACAGGAAGGAGCAAGGCTGCTTAAGGCAAAGAAACGAAGACAAGAGAAAACGGTTTATCAGAATTCACATTCCTCACTCTCATGTCCACTCCATCCATACCTGGGTCCTATCTCCACATAGGACCCTTCCTCTGATCTCCAGGGCCTCCTCAGTACATACATGCCATCATCTGATCCTTCATAGCCCTCAACGCAGGCAAGGCATCAGCTTGAGGCAGGCTGCACTGCCATGGGCCAGTTCATCTGCCCGCCCAGCCATCCCGAGTCCCTCAGCCTCACTGGCCATGATTGCTTGGGGGAACCGGTTGCTGCAGAGCCTCCGAAGAATCACTGAGCAGCCATGAACCCCATTAGTGGCTGAGCGCAGCCGCCTGACAGCAGCAGAGGTCATCTGACCTCCTGCTTCACAGTAGTTGGCGTTAATGAAGTCCTAACAAGGCAGCCTGCCAGGAGTTCAGCTAACAGAGCTGGCAGCCTCCGTTTACAAGGAGGAGGAGGAGGAACAACTCATGGTGATCAGATGCTGGATTGAGCTAGAGAGCGTAAATGAAGACTCCCAGGCACCAGACGCACACCTTACATGGGCAGGCCACTCCTTCAGAAAATGGATGCCAATCTCTTGAGGTGTTTTTGTTTTTATAAACGAGATCCTTTTATTAACAAATGTTAGATCTTTTTAAAAAGGGGAACAATTAAATACAAGGAGGTGGAATTGGGAGGAGGTAGAACACAAAGCTGGGAAGGAGAAGGGGGATTGTGCAGGAGGCTAGGCAGAAGTTTTCAGCCCAGTGACCTGAGGACATAAGATCAGTCCAACAGTCCAACAGTCTCTCTAGTTCGGTATTCCTTCTCCTCGTGCATCCCGCCGCCCCCCTCCCCCCCCCACTGCCTCCTGGAAGGTGAAAACAGCATCAAGGATTGGTATTCAGAGACCTGCTAGCTTTAATCTCTGAAACAGTCATCAGCCACTAAGATTTGGCAGCCAATAGGGCTCCTTGTGCAATACACACACACACACACACACACACACGCATGCATGCATACACATGTTGTGTGTGTATACAAGGAATATATATGTGTATGCATATGTAATTTATGTACATACACACAAAAAGTCTGTCTGTCTGTCTGTCATTCTTCATGGTCATTTCTGTGAGTACATGTACACAAGAACAGTCCAGCTTTTTCCCCCTTGACTGCAGCATAATACTGGGCTGCTATCCTCCCTACAAAAAGGGGCTTGAGGTATAATATTTTCTTGCTCTTGGGATGGAACTGGAAAATAACATTCTTCTACAAGATGTTCCCCATGCTGTGGCCCCCAATCTTTCCGGCCCTATGGATCAGCATGATGTCTGCTACACACTGGGAATTGGCGCCTCTGTTCCAGAGCACCAGTACTTCTCCTGTCCTTGTTCTTGGGCACAACAACCAGCCACTAGCCCCTTGTGTCCATATGACAGAGTTTTAAGCAACTAAAATGGCTTCCAATTTAGACAGTCCTAAATCCCTTTATTTTAGCAGACTGTGGAGCCTGTAAGAAGAAATTATTATTGATTTGGTATAATAGTGCAGCTTTTCTCGATTTAGCTTTCAGTCTTTCTCTAGAAATTCCAGAAACAGAATCCTAAAAGACAAAGTAATGTATCGGCCTATAAATGTCATAATCTACAAGTCTGAAAAAGAATCCATTTGTACATTCCTATTTCATGTACAGTCATTGAAGAATCTTTAAATTATAAAAGAATTGTCTGCCAGAAGAACTGGTTATCCATGGGTCACATCACTTTCTGGGTCACGAGTTACAAAATCATTCATACGAACACATATATGCTCCAGTTACATTATGTGTAGAGAAAAAGGTCATTGTACTCTACGCTTTTGTTACCGCGTTAAACTGGGAACAGCAGTGCAACTCTTGGAACCACCTTGACAATTATCTGTTCCCCTTCCCCCCCTTTTTAATATTTTTTTGAAATCTCTCAATCAAATCTTTTCCATGTGCTAATGCCCACAATAGCCTATGCATTTGTATTTCATGAAATTGATTCAAATTAATATTGGGAGGAGGATCAATGTCCCTTCTCTAAAATTGTTTTTATATTGGAATTGAGACGAGGTCTTTGTTAATAAGGCTTAGATGCTCTTCTCCAATGAGCATAGTTGGAAGTGAGAATCAACCAATTGTAAGTCATTTGCAAGAAGTAACTTTGAAATTAAAAGAGGGAATTCACCAGCATGGAAAAACATACTCCAACAAGCCAATACATACAAATATGAACAGTCCATAAAATAAAGTCTCTAGTTCTACAGGAATATATTTCTTCCCCCCCCCCCCGACACCCCCCCACCCCACCCCCACACACACATATCTCTCTTACAAGCAAATATTGTCATTGTTTAAAGTTTCAGTTTTGAGGAAGACCAGTAAATCCCTTGGCTGAAATCTTGGAGAGGCCCAGACAGTCAAAGTACTAACAATACTAGGTTAGATAGACCAATTATTTGATAGCATGCAGTAACATTTTAACAGAATTGGAAGGGATCTTGGAGGTCTTATAGTCCAACTCCTACTTCTTGCATCAGCTAAAACATCCTATCATTTACCGGAACTAGAACATCCTACCATTTACCTTCAACCAGAAAAGTAAGGATTGGCAACTGATATTTCCTTGACATTTTAGACCCCAAATCCCATAAACATTTGATGGTCCTCATGGTGACTGAAACTTAAGGGAATCGTAATCCATACGATTTGGAGGGTCTCCGGCTTTCAATTCCACAGTATGAGGCTTCATTTGCTAGGCGGGGTATTGCCACAAGTATCAGATAAAGTTCTTTCTTTCTTCCTTCCTTCCTTCTTCTTTCTTTCTTTCTTTCTTTCTTTCTTTCTTTCTTTCTTTCTTTCTTTCTTTCTTTCTTTCTTTCTGTTTCTTTCCTTCCCTCCCTCCTTTCTTTTTCTTTCTTTCCTCTTTCCTTCCTTCTCCCTCTTCTTTCTTTCTTTCTTTCTTTCTTTCTTTCTTTCTTTCTTTCTTTCTTTCTTTCTTTCTTTCTTTCTTTCTTTCTGTTTCTTTCCCTCCCTCCCTCCTTTCTCTTTCTTTCTTTCCTTTTCTCCCTCCCTCTTTTCTTTCTTTCCTCTTTCCTTCCTTCTCCCTCTTTCTTTCTTTCTTTCTTTCTTTCTTTCTTTCTTTCTTTCTTCTTTCTTTCTTTCTTTCTTTCTTCTTTCTGTTTCTTTCCTCCCTCCCTCCCTTCTTCTCTTTCTTTCTCTTTCTTTCCTTTTCTCCCTCCCTCTTTTCTTTCTTTCTTTCTTTCTTTCTTCTTTCTTTCTTTCTTTCTTTCTTTCTTTCTTTCTTTCTTTCTGTTTCTTTCCCTCCCTCCCTCCCTTCTTTCTCTTTCTTTCTCTTTCTTTCCTTTTCTCCCTCCCTCTTTTCTTTCTTTCCTCTTTCTTTCTTTCTTTCTTTCTTTCTTTTCTTTCTTTCTTTCTTTCTTTCTTTCTGTTTCTTTCCCTCCCTCCCTTCTTTCTCTTTTTCTTTCTTTCCTTTTCTCTCTCCCTATCTCCTTTCTTTCTTTCCTCTTTCCTTCCTTCCCCCTCTTTCTTTCTTTCTTTCTTTCTTTCTTTCTTTCTTTCTTTCTTTCTTTCTTTCTTTCTTTCTTTCTTTCTTTCTTTCTTTCTTTCTTTCTTTCTTTCTCTCTCTCTCTCTCTCTCTCCCACTCTCTCTCTCTCTCTCCCTCCCTCCCTCCCTCCCTCTCTCTCTCTTTCTTTCGCATTAGGAAAGGGGTGTCCAGTTTCGGCAACTTTTAATACTTGTAGACTTCAACAGTCTACTGTAGGACATGAATAAAGTAGCAGGTGGCAACTCAAAGAATACAGTTCATAATTCCTTACATGTTCAGTTTTAAGTCAAGCAAGATTCTTAAATCCAGAGCTGCAAGGATAACTGTTCCAGAACCGCAGTCAAATCATGATGGTGAAACTTTTTTTCCATTCCATGGCTCAATTTTTTAAAAATGGATAGGATGCTCTCATTTCTAAAAAAAGAGGAACCGTGGGAGGGGGAAATATGTAGTGAAGAGAGGAATATAAGGCAATAAGCTTGGATTAAATCGTCACTGGTGCAGAATATAACATTTTGATTTCTATTCAGATTCAGAAATTATCAATGGAAAAGCAGATGGGGAGAGTTAATTGGAGCGCTTTCATTCAGAATTGCTAAAAGCCAAGTTTAATCAAAATGGTTGTCTTGGTTTGTTGAAAAATCAGTTTGCAAATTGCAGTTAAGAAAAAGGGTGCTATCATATCCTCTCCTTTTATTACAATGAAACATAGCTTCTGCCTTAGTTGGCAGAGGTCTGCGGTGAAAAAAATGCAGCGAACGAACACAAATTCCAAAACTGTACCCAGAGATCTTTTCCTCCGAGGTTTTTGCCCATCAGGCACACTGTTCCCTCCCTCCAAAATAAACCCCATCCATCCCAAATACTGAGGGAGAGGAAAATGCAACCCACCATTAAAACTCCTCTACTTATTGCTTGTCTCTCATCAGCCATTTTCAAAACTAGGGACACTTTCATTCTCAGGCTGAAATCAACGATGAATATTGTCCCAGTAGATTTCAATGGCAAGATGAACGGAAAAGGTTACCCTGAAAGTAGTAAGAGGATAAAGAAGTAAATCTAAACAGCTTATCCTGATCAAATTTTAATCTGAATAATTGTGGTGTTTTGAATAGAGAAAGATGGATAATTGTAGATCTGGACTTAACCTTTAGTCTAGGGGTGGCCAACATTGGCAACTTTAAGACTTGTGGACTTCAACTCCCAGAATTCCCTAGCCAGCATGGATTGGACACCCTGCTTTAGTCATTGAGATCCTTATATTTAGAGAGCCTATGTGAAATGTGCAATTTATTCCTTTCTTTTTTCCCCACTGTATGCCAAGTGACAAGAGTTACTGTCTCCACATTTCTTGTTTGTTAGAGCAAAAGCAATATCCTAAACCCCCATTTGCCAAAACAGAATTATTTGGAAAAAAATGAAAGGTTTAGAGCAGGGTGTCAAACTCACGGCATCATGTGACATATCAGGACTTATTTCCCCTTTCGCTAAACCAGGCGTGGGTATGGCTAGCATGTGATGCATCCGGCCCCTGGGCCGGGAGTTTTGACAGTCCTGGTTGAGAGCATGGCTGGTTGGGGAATTGTGGGAGTTGAAGTCCACGAGTCATAAAGTTGCCAAGATTGGACACTCCTGGTTTAGATTATGTTAAAATCTGCGACTCACCTCAGCACCATTTTACTGTAGAAGGAATGTTGTACAAAGAGAGAAAGAGGGAGAGGGAGGGAGGGAGAATAATAATAACAACAACAACAATAATAATGTTAGCAATCATGCTTGCATTCAGCTGTTGGGGTAGAGTGGGGTGGGATATGATCTATTCACAAAATGACTGCCAAGGCAGGTGTGGGTAATTATAAAACAAACCAATTCCCAGAAGTTAAAGTCTGTAATTTTCAATTTTACCCTTCTTGAGTCTACTATAGCTCAGCTTCTCTTTGTTTTTCTTTTAGGGCCGTTGAAACCCACTCCCCTCAAATTCTTGGAAATCAAGATAATGCTGACATATATGCAGTTACCCATATAACGTCCTTCCGGAACCTCAATTTCCAAAAGGCAGAACAGAGGGCCTGGTGGGTGATAAGCAGGATGAGCTACTTAAAATGTCATGTCCTTCATTTAATTGACACGTAAATGGCTTGCACATGGATAGCACCATTGTAAAAACAAAAATCTAAAAAGGGAGAAGAAAGAAGTGAGTTTACAAATAATTTCAGAACTGAAATGATGTGGATGGTATGAAAAAGTGTTACAGATTTGTGGACAAATTATTTTGTGTGAAAAAATTCTCAAAGATTCACGGCTATTGGAACAATGCATTTCAAGTATTCTGCTTTTAATAGTACTACTATTAGTTGTGCTCGCTTCTAGTATTGGAAAGTCATTAGGGAAAACTGGGTGACAGAAAAAATGAAAGTTAAAGGAAGTTGAAATTGAATTTTGCTGGAGAAGTTAAAAATAAAAGAGGAAGAGGAAAATGGAGAAATTATAAGTTGTGTGATAACTAGTTATAGGTGGTCCACGTGTTCGGCAACCATTCAAACTTGCAATAGCTTTGAATGAGTGGTACCTATGACCCATCATCCTCAGCCTTATAGATGTTTCATGTCCCCATGAATTATGATGTTTGGAGCATGATTATGATATTGCAGTGTCCCACCATTAAATGGTCACCATTTAGGATCTTCTTTGCCCAATTCCAGTAAACAAAATCAATGGGAAAGCCAGCAGGAGATCGCAAATGGGGACCATGTGATGTCCTTCCTTAACAACAGCATGGGCTTTGCTTAATCATGGTGACCAGGAATGCTGGAATTGTTGTTGCTAAGCATTACAGTCATGTGACATTGTGCTTTATGATCGGGTCATTTAGTGATGGCAGTTCCTACCTCAATTGCCATCGTTAACTGAGGACTAGGTGTAATATTATGCCTTTAGTACATTATTTGCTCTAAATGTGTGTTCTTGACTACTACTGATGTTATTAACTACTGATGTTATAGTATGGGGATATCGTTAAAGGTCAATATAATTCACTCACATGCTTATTCTGCAAGACTATGTCAAACATTTGAACAGAAGACCCTGACTATTCCTTTCATCAGTTGGAGGTGGTAGCTTGCTACGCTTGGTAGCAATGGGCTTATATATTAACCCTTTAGGTGCTCCTTTAATGCACTGAATTTAATCATTTTGCCAATAGAGACTTTAATAGGGGGAATCAAGACATTTCCAGCAATGCATACAGAATGCAGTAAATGCTAGCAGCTTTTTCTAAATTAATATGATATACCTGGTGAAACAAACAAAATTTAGCAAATTCTACTACATCAAAATGCAGAGCTACATCACAAACAAATGAGCCATATGTTCCTCTTCCCTACATTCAAGATCTAGAATAATTGTATAGTAAGCTGTGGCTCAGTGGCTAAGATGCTGAGATTGTCCGATCAGAAAGGTTGGCAATTCAGCTGATCGAATCCCTAGTGCCTTGTAATGGAGTGAGTTCCTGTCACTTGTCCCAGCTTCTGCCAACCTAGCAGTTCAAAAGCATGTAAAAATGTAAATAGAAAAATAGGGACCACTTTGGTGGGAAGGTAACAGCATTCCATGCGCCTTCGGCATTTAGTCATGACAGACACATGACCCCAAAGACATCTCCAGACAGCGCTGGCTCTTCGGGTTTGAAACAGAGATGAGCACCGCCCCCTAGAGCTGGAAACGACTAGCACGTATGTGCGAGGGGAATCTTTACCTTTACCTTTAAGCTGACAATCTCAGCCTCACAGAACTTTGGCTGAGATTTCTCGTTTTAGGTAAGAAGAGACAGGAGACACCACAGGGCTCTCAGTCACTGGGCAATGGAGTGAAGGACTTGGCTATGAAGAGACAAAGAGATGAAAATGTTTTGAGAAGACAACAGGACATTTCTCAAGATATTTTCATCACTTTGTCCCTTCATAGCAAAGTATATATAAGAAATGAGGTGCTTGAGAGGGAACTTTGAAGACCAAATTTAATTTGAAGTCAGAACGACTTCAAAAAACAATAATTACACATTAATTGGTTTAAAGTTATAATCCTGGCTTCCACCCAAAATTTCCAATAAGACATTTTACCACCTGTTTTCAAAGTACAATTTTTCTAAAGAGCTAAATGTTCATGAGACTCATTATCTTTTTTAGAATTTATATTTAAGAGCTTTTGTATAATATAAGACAAGGAGAGGAAGAAAAGAAAGAAAAAATGCAAGAAAAGAAAAAGAGAACTAAAGTTAGGAAATAGATAAATGACTTCTGACTTTCTTTTCAACAGAAAATCACTATCTTATTGCTCCTTCCTCTTAAATATACTGCCAATCCATTCATTTATTAAATATTTTTCTTAATCTTCAGATTCCTAAATCATTTCTTCATTTTTTCTTCTTTCAGCAAAAAGTCCATATAAGATTTTCAGACTATTAAAAAAATATTATTGTTTATTCTCTGACCAAAGAAGCTCACTTTCACCATTTCTGCAAATTCTTGTTACAATCCATTCCTCCACATTGGGAATATCATTATTCTTCCATTATTGTGCACTCTATGATCCTCCTGCAAATATTGAATTTAATATCAATTATATGAGTCTTTTCTAGTTCATTATCCATACGTTCCCAATAAAAAAAAGTTTTGGTCTCTAGCAACAATTAACCTTTAAGATCCTTTGCAACATTATGTGAATGTGTATCCAGAATTTCTTGGTTTTTTCACAGATCCACCATGCATGATAAAATGTCTCCTCATGCTTTTCACATTTCCAACACTGGTTAGAAATACTTCTGTTCTAATATATATCAGGGGTGTCAAACTCAAGGCCCAGGGGCCAGATCTGGCCCATGGGGTGCTTAGATCTGGCCCACGGGGCCACCCTGGAAACAGCGAAGGAGCGGCCTGTAGTGCCTCTGCCAGCAAAAATGGAGTGTGGCCCTCCCAAGCTCCGTTTTTGCTGCAGGAGGTCATCATGGCTGAAAATGGAGCTCTGGAGCCCATTTTCTCTGGCAGAGCACTTGGGCCACCACAAGGACCCCCAACACAAGTGACATCAAGCTGGCCACATCATCCTAGCCCCCGAGGTCAAACACAACCCTGCTGCGGCCCTCAATGAAAACGAGTTTGACACCCCTGTCATATATCAACAATAAATCATTTTATTTAAAAAAAAACCTCTCTAATGACATAGTGTAAATTGAATATTAGTTACCCACATTCTCTCCCAAGTTTCTATCTCTATGTGGTATCCAAAAGAACATAGAGATAGACAAACAACACATTGGCTGTCACGTGTTCATAATATAAGTCTCACTATCAAAGCCCAATCTATGCTCCAGTATGGCCCAAAGTCTTCTCACTCCCTGCACTCCTGGAAACAGAACATCTGTTCCACTCTATGTAATACAAAGACCTTGCCATAACCGCAAAAAAAAAAAAAACCTTTCCAGCATATGAATCTTATTCTACAACATGTGGAAAAATAACAGCATAAAGAAAAATAACAACATGTGGAAAAATAACAGCATAAAGATACTGAAGGCTTATCAAGAGATGATTCTCCAAATAAGAAACAGAACAAAAGATAGTTTCCAAATCAAGAAATGTCTCCTGTGTGAAGGCTGAGATGGCAGCCAAGTACCATGAGGCGTGAGGTTCCTCCTTATTAACTTAAGACCAACTAAGCCTTGTTGGGAGTTGTAAACATGGGTAAGTGTGAGTCACATTCTGCAGGCCAGACTAGAAAATCAACTCCACAGGAAGGCTAAAACTTTTTTTTTTAAAGTTTGATTATAATGACAGAATTCTGCAAGTCTGCCTGTGTTGCACGTTTCCCACTTATTCTCCAGTGAAAGAGGGATGTCTTTGCTTGAGTTATTTCCAAAAACTATTTTATTTCTCTGGATTTGAAAAAAATATTTTTCTCTACAGAAAGATCTATAGCACCCATCACATAGAATGAGGTACTATGCATGATGATGAGTGCCTTGCCTTGATTCTCCTACAACTCAGGATGTAGGTTGGTCAGATGAGCATGAATAAGTGAAACTTTTCATTTAGAAAGTGAACAATGAGAACAGTAAATTCTGCATTTGTTTCAAATTCTGCTGTGAATATTGGATAAATAATATAAATGAGTCCTGCTGGATATGTCATTAAATCTTCTCCATGTCAGTGTCAGCTGCTATTAATGCGATGCCTGCTCACTCAGATGTTTCAGGAATCCTGTAGAGGTCTAAGCATTGCACTCTCTTGACCTTTGCCTATTCTCTCCCTGCTTCTTTTTCTTATAGCGCACTGGTGCTGTCTTATGGCTTTCTTATTTTAGATCTAGTTAGTTCCTTCAGGTCTTTAGATGGAAAGAATGTCATATCTGAGAGCAAGGCTTAAAAGGCCTCTAGGCAAAACTCAGTTGACACCATTTTTTTTCTTCAGTTAGTGATAAATTCTGTGCAATGTAGCAAGGATGATTTGACAGCTTTAAGAAAGATATAAACCTAATTTAATCTGCATATAGGGACGTGTCTAAAAATTTAACTACAGAAAAAATTACGACATAGAAAAGTAATGCTTGTTTTGCTTTGTTGGTTGTGAAGAGCAAATGTTAAAGAATTGGCTCTATTTTGGAAGAGGGTTTAAATTAGAATTACCCCTTCTGATATTGGATAGAAAGAAGTTCAATCTAATGTTCTAGTTCATAATGGTGCTGTGTCCTGTACACTGTTATATTTATAGTATAAATACAATGTAATAAGCCCGAGTATAAACATTAAAAACCTCAAGAATGGTCTGAAGGGCTGATGATCCAGTCCACACAGCAGATACCTTAGACTTGCCACAAAGTCTTCAATTTCTTGCTTTCCTCTCTGCATGTGGACAACTACGATGATAGACTGTTCTGTTGCAAGGACTGATCTCCAACTGCAATCAGCCTTTGGCCCTGGAAATTGGAAGTCAAAGATCAAAAGATATAATACTAATAGAAGGAAATATTTGTATTCATGGTTGAAGTGTAGAGGCCTTGGTGCTCTCTGAGCTTGGTTGATTTCATGGTTTGAATGATATGCAGTGATTCCTGGGCTGCTTCTTTTAATTCCATGATGTAGATGTGAAATCTTTCATAAAGAGAGAACATTAAAGAGAAGCCAAGATGGGAGTTGTTTTAGAAGGTCTTCTCCAAGGTATGATTTGAACAGGAGCTGAACTGATGAGGCACAAACCGAATACTATGAACTGTAATAGTATGGCACCTAAAGTAAAGTTAATATTCTATGAATATTACAGTACTTTAGGTAACATTAAGCAGCAGGTATAGGTGCTGATTATTTCACTATTCATGCCTCCTCCCATACAGGATTCCCATATCAGGTAAGTATGTGTCACAAAGCTATGTTCTGAAAAGATACCACAAACTTGCTAAGTAATTTAACCAGGCTGAAGGTTGCCATACTGCATACCTTCAGACCGCAGCCTTGTTAAACCAGTTAGAATGGAACTAGAGACCCACATTTTGGAGTTTTCAAATGTTACAAAGAAATTTCAGATAAATCGAATGTGTCTGTGAGGAACCTGACCCTATGTAATCCTGTACTTCAATCCTGAATTTATTCCCCATAAGCTTCTTATTGAAAAACAGGAGATGCCTCTATGTAGATGTAAGGAGAATTATATTCCTCTCTGATAAACACTTTTAGTAAAAATTACATATTAAAAAGTGTCCCCAGCTTTAGAATAGAAATATGCTGCTTAATTGAACTGGGATAACTCTGTGGTATCCAATGATTTGTTAATTTTTGATAGCGGAATTGGGAAAGGCATGCTAGATTTCTCCATGGGGATTTCTTTTTATCTTGGTACAATGGATAGATTGCTACTGACCTATCTTGTTTGTCAAAATCAATTTCAGAGGAAGCCTATATCTGTTTGTTTGTTTGTTTTTGAGGAAGGAGAACCAAAAGGCATGTCCACCTTAAGCCTTTGTGGATCACAATTGCAACTTGTCAGAAGAATCTTTCTCCTATTGTCTCTCTATTATTCTGCTACAATAGATACAGAAGGAGTAGCATTGCTGTTATTTGCTCTCTAGTAGTTAAATTAAAATAAGAGGCCGATTTAATTCCCTACCCAGAGATGAAGAACCAGAGGATCTAGAATCATATGTAAACTTCAATCTAATTTTAAAATATTTTTGAAAGAAATCCGTTCCTCTTTGTTGTGGGAGCCATATCTTATGCTTCCCTGAAGCTGGCCCTGATAGGAGGGAAGAAGAGAATGAGCAATCCTACACACCGTCTGCCCTCAACAAAATATCTCTCAGGAAGATGGTGACTGAGAGCAGAGGATGGATAAGATGGATACGGAAGTATCTCTCCGGAAATATAGCCTTGCCAAAAATTTTGCTCATCCTACATTAGCCCAATGTGGCCATCAGAGAGAAAAGAGATGCACTGTGTTGTATTTCAAAGGCCACTTTCCAAATCTGGAATTATATTGTACCCAGGGGTGGGATTCTACCAGTTCGCACCTATTCGCTATAACCGGTTGTTAACATGCTAAGCAGTTCAGAGAACCGGTTGTTAGAAGAAATTACTGGCCTAATCCTGTAAGGAAGGCAGGAAGGAAACATTCTGGTGTTGCTTACAGAAACTGCCTCTCCGTTAACCCTTATTACATTCTTGGCAGGACTAGACTTCCTGTCTCAGGAACGTATCTGGAGTTTTTTTCCCTCCTTTGCTGGCATTTTGCTTGTGTGGAGTGACCATTCAAAGTTACAATGGCACTGAAAAAAGTGACTTATAGCCATTTTTCACACTTACGACTGTTGGAGCATCCCCACAGTCATGAGAGGCCAGGTGAGGAGATGCGTGCCTCGATGTGAGTGATATTGAGTTGGCCACATCCAGCCAATAACATGACCACCAAGCCATGACCATCCAGTCACATGACCACCAAGCCATGCCCACCACCTAAGCCATGCCCACAGAACTGGTTGTTAAAAAATTTGAATCCCACCGCTGGTTGTATCCCCTGTTTCCTTCCTTACAATATCTTCACTATCAGAATGCCCATTTGTCAGCTAGGCTGTTTTGTACATCTGCATGTATTATCAGCTATTTCACCATCGTACCTATCACTGAATCCTACAAGGCCATTTGGCTTAGATTTGACTTAATATGATTATTGTTACTTCATTTCTTTTAGCCCTAAGAAAACAATAGGCCACTAGCAAAGCTTTCCCGGTGTCTTAAATATTCAAAGGATCAATGTTCACTCAAGTTATATCTGCTAGGGTCTGAAAGATGGCAATCCAATATTATCTCATTATTTCTGCCTGCTCTAAAATGTTAATTGGAATCAAATGCTGAAGGTGTTATCTTTCCTATCGGAGGCCAGCATCCAAACAATAAGTAGTGATGGCAGATTGATATTTCTTACTGGGGGGTTTGCATGTTAAGAAAAGACAGGAAAAAATTAAGGTGTTTTTATCCAGAACAACAAGCTGCAAAGCTGCAAACAGGGATCACAAACATTAAATGGGTACACTGAAGTGAAAAAGAAAATATTTGAGGAGTCCTATGGAACTGATTAAGGCATAAACTGAAGGCCTGCATCACTTATTATAATGGGAAAAAAATCAAGCTAATTTTTAATTTGGAAGATACGTAACTATTTCGGTGTGTAAAATTGGAGTAGGCATTTTCTTTGAAGAAAGTCCTGTGTTAGAGAGATTGTTTTTTCCAAACTTCCAGATTACAATATCTGATTGCTCAGAAAATGAGATTATTTTCAGATATGATTATTTCTTTTTCATGTACATGGACAGGCAAATAACAGAGGAGAACTGAAAGCATGTCCATTTCTTCCTAACCTGTTCAATGCATTTGAGTTCTATATCACATTATCTCTTTAAAAGAAGGACTTGCTGGACAATCCAGCTATGTAAGAAGAAGAAAAAAGCATTATGGCCTCATTCTGAACTGATAACCTGGATAAAAAACAAAATCCTTTGACATTTTAACAAGAATACTTTTGGTATTTTAGGCAGCATCTAAATGCCCAACCACAAAATGTTTACAGAAGTGTGCCTGACATTTCAAAATTCCTATTTTTTAAAAAGGATATTTCTCAATGTTTATAAGTTTTGCTTTAATAAAAGGAGTCTTCAGAGAACCAAACAAGAACTTAAATAGGTCCACTCTGTTCTGCCACAGAGATAATAAGGCATGGCTTGTGCTGATCTTAAATTTTCAACAGGATCAAGCTAAGGAAAGCAACTGGTGGATTCTGTCCAGCTTCTTTTCCTTTCTATCCATGTGTGTCTTACTAGCAGGGGAAAACAATTGCTAACCCTCCTGTCCAGTGGTGTGATTCAAATTTTTTTACTACTGGTTCTGTGGGTGTGGCTTGGTGGGCATGGCATGGCTTGGTGGCCGCGGCTTGGTAGGCATGGCAGGGGAAGGATACTGCAAAATCTCCATTCCCTCCCTACTCCTCTAACCTGTTTTCCATCTCCATTCTCCTGTGCAAGGCAACAAAAGAAGATTCAGCTGGGACTCAAGAGGCAGAGCATAGATGGGGGTGGGGCCAGTCAGAGGTGGTATTCTGAACTACTCAAAATTTCCGCTACCAGTTCTCCAAACTACTCAAAATTTCCACTACGGGTTCTCCAGAACGGGTCACAACCTACTGAATACCACCTCTGCTCCTGACATGTGATAGTCAGGCCGCTACTCGAGATGGTATGTTTAGCCACTCAGTCAAGTTTCCTGACTAGTAGGTCACAAACTCAAAAATCCTCTCCGCTTGTCAATAAGACTATTTCCTAAAGAAAAAAAAGGGATAGCCCCGGATCCAAAATAGCCAAGCTGACAGATTCCAAGTAAAGAGGAAAGCCATGGGAGCTAGAGGAAGGAAATGGCAGGGCTGGCAGTAAATACTGTATAATTCTTTTGTTGCTGCTGTTGGGCCTTTAACCAATGAAAGCAGAAAAAAAAAATCTATACTGAATGGAAGTAGCAGAAAACTTGTAATGGATCCAGAACCAGCAACAGGCAGCAGGCAAATCCACCTTCTGTGTAGCACTGGATTGGTGCTTGGGAGTCTTGCTTTTCTTTAAACAAAATTCTAATGCTATTTCAAAAGGGCACTAAAACCATATTTAAAGAATACATCTGATGCCTTCTCAAATGTTCATTAAACTCATGTTTATAAGAAGAAGTTATGAGACTGAAAAGTACTTTAGATGCTTCTGCAAAGGTACTCAGTTTCTCCTGCAGTTCAGGCTAAAAGGGCTATGGAAAACACTACTGTCAACCAGAAGAGAGGGAACTCCCAAATTATGATTTTTCCCTTGGCGATCCCCCAGATACCTTCTCAGATGTCAGCTCAGGAGGATGAGCCAATTTCTGGCAAGTCAGGAACTGAGTTGATTGATACCTTTGAACAGCCATCCAGAAAGTATTTCGCTGAGGCTCCAGCTGGAGAAAGCTTGCAGTGGCAAACACCTAGCGAAGAGGAGGAGGAACTGCCTTCTGCTCCTGATCCAGGGCAGAAAAAAGGCAGCAGCAGAGAAGGTCAGTCAGACTACTGGAGAGGAGAAAGCCCTACCCATCTTGATGGGCTGCACTGGAAGCTGGCTATTTATCACAGCAGACAGATGGAGGCGTTGCTGGGAGCAACATGTTTGTTTTCTAGCTGTGTGTTTGGTTGATTCCTGCTTTACTCTGGATTGACCCTGTGTTTGGAATTGAATAGTGCCTTGGAGACTCCAGACTTTTCTTTCCTCAGGAGTTCTCTTGTATATGGATTTAAGTTTTGCCTGGTAGGAGTTATTTCTTTGAGCAACTTTCAAGTGCTTTGTGGACTATTTTGCCCTTGCTCTGTGGACTAACCTTGATCTGCTCATGGCTGGACTTAATTGGGACAGTTCTGGACTTTGTTGAAAGGAATTGCTGGGGAATATTAATAAACTCACTAAACCACAGTTATGTGTGTGTGTGTGAGAGAGAGCGGGGCAGTACACAAATATTCTTAAGTGTCCAATGAGAGCTATGTAAATCTCCACCCTGATGGGGATCCAATGAGTGGCCTAGATCAGCGATCGCCCACCGGTGGGCCGCGGCCCACTGGTGGGCCATGAGAAAATTTTGGTGGGCCGCAGAGAAACCTCACACCCAGAGCACCCCCACAAAACAATTAATCCAGACTTTGCAGAAATACAAGGCTGCTCAGCCCACATGGTCCGCGGGAACCCTTCCCGCCCACTCACTCCTTATTCGGCAAACTCGTCAACTAAATTGCTATTTTTCTTTTTTCTGACCATCATCTGTTCTGCTGCACCGGGAGATTTAGATTAGCTAGGAAACAGGAAATGGTTGGATTTCTTGCTTTCTAGCTAAGCACAGCCAAACCTCCCTTAGTATTGAAGGTTTGTTTGCAAGCAAATTCAGTAAGACTCACGGCAAGCAAATTTGAGAGACTGAGCTAGCCAATGGTAGATAGATCACTGAATGATTCTGTGAGCAGCTCAACCTGCCTGCTTTGCCTGATTTTGGATAAAAGTTACTTTTTTAAAATAAAAAATTCAATATTTACATGCATGGTATGTTGTGAGTTAATTTTGTGAGTTTGCTAGCTAGCAAATTTTATGAGTTTGCTTGGAAGCAAGTTTTATGTGGCAGACTGAACTAGCCAATGGCAGATAGTAGATTTCTGAATGAACCTGCGATTCTGTGAGCAACTCAATATGCCTGCCTGCTTTGCCTGTTGGGTAAAAGTTGCTCTTTTTTAAAATAAAAAGTTCAATATTTACATGCATGGTGTGTTGTGAGTTAGTTTTGTGAGTTTGCTTGCTAGCAAATTTTATGTGACAGACTGAGCTAGCCAATGGCAGATAGATGGATTTCTGAATGAATCTGTGATTCTGTGAGCAACTCAATCTGCCTGCCTGCTTTGCCCAATTTTGGGTAAAAGTTGCTCTTTTTTTATAAAAAAAATCAATATTTATATAAATATTTATAATATTTACATACAAGCCATGCCCAGCCAGTCACATGACCACCAAGCCATACCCATAAATTAGGCCATACCCACAGAACCAGTTAGTGGTCCCTGGGATCTGAAATTATGAGTTTGGTGGTCCCTGAGGTCCAAAAGGTTGTTGACCCCTGGCCTAGATTATATGCACAGCTGAAATAGGAATGTTCAAGTTCTTTAAAAATATATTTATTCCTTTTTTGGATTTTATGAATTCTTGAATGTTTTTGTCTGGATGCTACCGGTACTGATCTAAGCAAGCATTCATATGCAGCCAACAGAATTCTGCTTTCCATTAGTGGCATTCTTTTTTTATATGCATGTTTCATGAATAATTACATTTCTATGAACAACTTTTAGCGCTCAGAACTTCATTGCCAAATTTAAAAGTACACAATTTAAAGGGTAACTGTAAAGCTTAAAAGTAGTTGTCTGGGAACAATGTAAGATGTTGGGTCTAACATTTCAAAGCCTAAAAATTTATACAGTTGGAATGGCTGATCCTTATGATGGCTGATGGTTATGAATCTATCAAAAGTTTTGCAGAAAAGAGCTCTCTATAAGATGTTTTCCAAAGAGATTTGCTAAATATGTGGAATGTCTTCTCCTGCACTGCGTTAAGGTATGAAATCTATTGTCTTAGGAAATGTATTTGGCTGCCATTTTCTCCATATTTAGAAAAGCAATTAAGATGGATTTCTTCAATATAGCCTTTTGAATTTTAGAAAATCTTCAGCATTTGTATACGTATTTTAATTATGTTGATATAAGTGTAATGGTTTTTGTCTTATTTTTGTTATCCACTTTATCTTGCTTGCAAAAAGGCAGGATTGAAAACAGAAACAAAATCTCTCAAATATTATTGTTTTTATAATAGCTAATCAGCATTATCCTTGGGGAAATACATGATCATCCATATTTGCTATTATTGGCTTTGATTATTCCAAAGTCTAAACAGTTACCTTAACATTGTGACACTTTGTTATCTGACTTGCCTATATTGCTGTATTCATACATTTCCAATTTTTCATTGCCTAGCACGATACTAATGAAATTACTATTGCAAAGTTGCAGTATCAAGGTACCATTTCACTTTCAGTCTATAATCACACTTTAATTATTTGGTATGAGATGAAAATTTATTTGGCATACAGTGAAAAGATAATAATAAGCTGGAATTAACTGTTTCGCTAAGTAAACTAATATCATTGTAGTTTTCTTAAGAAATGAAGTCTACGGATTTAATCAAATAGGCCAACATTAGATATTAAAATCTTTTGATTAAACTTTTTGCATTTTATCATAGAATATTACAATATCTGTCAGAAAAGGTTTTCTAATGTTGATTTTTATTATTACTATATTAAAACATGAAAAAGAATAGTGTATTTGCTTTGGCAAAACAGAATAAAGCTAAGATAGTGCATGATGCTCAAAGACCCAGAGAAATGGACTAAAAAGTCAGAGGAGAGCTGTTAATTTTCTGCAAATAGCTTAAAATTCAATGTTTTTCCAGAATGGAAATGGGAGTTTCTCTTCCATCAGGCATTGCAGAGATATAGAATGGCTATCTTCAGAAAAAATAGAATACTGATGTCCAGGGGAAAAAAACTGTAATCAAGATCAATCATCTTCTCGTTTCCTAACAGTGCCTTGGCAGATCCTGCAACTCTATGCAGCAGGAACTGATCAGATAGCATCGATGATAAAGATACAGATAGTAAGTCATATGGTATCGCATTAGTTGCAAATAATAAATGATCTGTGGAAGACCTGAAGCCAAAGTGCATAGACAAGGGTTGTAAAAATTTAAAATTATTGTACAAAAATTTATCTGTATACAAAACCTTCATAAAGGCTCACTTTTAATTCAGGTTTTTACTCTAAATTGCCAAACTCAATATGGGAGATTTATTTTTTTATTCTGCCTTTGTTAGTAAATCAAGGTGGCAGACATATATACTACTCCTTCCTTCTCCTATTTTCTTTTCAACAATAACCTAGTAAGATGAGTTGGATTGAGAGTGAGGTTTTCATGCCTAAGCCAAGACTAGAACTCACAGACTCCGGGTTTCTAAGCCAGCACCTTTAACTTCTAACCAGATTGGCTCTTCTGCATATCATGCAATCACAAGCCTGGAAACGATCTCAGAGATAAGTTACTTATTATATTTATTAATTGTATGTTTATCCTACAACAATCCAATAGCAGTTTACATGATATAAAATACCGTACAGTAAAAAGGTAAAACATTCACAATGTGATTTAAAAATGCCAATAAAATAACAATAATTAAAATTCCAAACCACAGACCCAATAGAATCAAAATAAAAATATGAAAAAAGCTTATAGAAAGGAAATGAAGATGATGCTGTGCATGACCTCAGTTCAAATCTTTCTGAAATAGTTCCCTTTTGTAACAGCTTCCTGAAAACCAGTAAGGGAAGGGGGAGGCTTGCTTGATGTCCTCTAGGTCCTAGGAAATTCTTCCAGAGAACTGGCACTACCATAGGAAAACAACACCTTCTGCCTTTAGCGCCCTTCACCTATGAGAAGAATGGAATTTCTCCTTAGGACAGGGGTGCCCAATCCTTGGTCTGTGGACCACTACTGGGCCACAGCATGCCAGAAACCAGGCCGTACAAACAAGCGAAGCCCCATCCGCAGGCTGCTGACAGCATGCAAAACCAAGCCCCTTCCGGTCTGTGGAAAAACGTCTCTCCATGGAGCTGGTCCCAGGTTCCCAAAAGGGGGTGCTGCCTTAGGAGATCTAGTTCAACTCTCCACTGCATTTAATTGAAAATGAATGAATGAAAATTTATTTATATACCGCTCCTCTCCCGAAGGACTCGGAGCGGTGTACAGCCATGCAATTAAAACATTAAATATACAAAAATTAAAACTAAATTAAATACCCTGGCTGCAAACAATTAAAACCCCAACCTTAAACCCTAAAATTAATGTAGTTGTACTTCCAATTAATTTTTTGTGGTAGATTCATCTATTTTGTGGGATATATGCCTGGTGATCACCCCACCTTCAAATGTTGCGCATGATCATTCCAGATGGACATGTTGACTGGGATTGATGGAAATGGCGTTTCAATTCTGTAAGGGTAACCAACTGGGACAAAGTTGTTTCAACTCACCTGTTCCAGTTTTATTATAATGCTTTGTTGATATTGTTTTTTGTATTCAGCTTTGATCTTCTGCCTGAATCTTAGGCTGCAGTATCACCACATTCCTGGCAGAAAATTTTTCTTCCCAGCTATGACAGACATGTTTAATAATTAACCTCAGTTAAATCTTTTGTCTGGAATGACTATTTTATATATAATCTTTTCCCCTCACATTAATTCTACTTGTCTTCAAATTCATAATCTTTTAAAGTATTATTTCTTATGGGTGAAGGATGATATATCATGTTTTAATATACTGTATAGTCTATAATTGTAGTATCATATAATATACCTACAAATAGGCATTCCAGCATTACAAATCAATTTTTTTGAGTGGAAATGTGTTATCTCACATTCAGCAGCTAGAGGTAGAAGGAGGAGGAGGAGGAGGAGGAGGAGGAGGAGGAGGAGGAGGAGGAGGAGAAGAAGAAAGAAGGAAGAAGAAAGAAGGAAGGAGAAGAAGAAGAAGAAGAAGAAGAAGAAGAAGAAGAAGGAGAAGGAGAAGGAGAAGGAGAAGAAGAAGAAGAAGAAGAAGAAGAAGAAGAAGAAGAAGAAGAAGAAGAAGAAGAAGAAGAAGAAGAAGAAGAAGAAGAAGAAGAAGAAGAAGAAGAAGAAGAAGAATCAATAGTTCAACATCTTTTGGTAAGGAAAATTACATTTCAAATTGTGACCAATTTTGCAAAAGTAATACATATTGTATTTATCAAATCAAATGGCAGACTTTAGACTTTTTTTGTGAAGTTCTTTTTATACTGCTATAAATGGAATGTGAAAATTTAATTTGATTCATGCACAAGGTCTAAATATCTGCCATGGCATAAATATTCCAACAGTGTTTCCAGCATGAGGTCCCAAAATCTGATTATATCAGCAGCCTATTAAATTACAATTTTTCATTGTCAATTAAAGGAACTGTGAATATTAGGTTACTAATCTCAGTCTAATCTCAGTACTAAATACTATTTTTTTAACCTGTAGAGTATATCCTCACCAATCCCATGGGAAGATTTCTCCTTTAATGTAATTTACCATTATATGACTCTGATCTGGTTACTTAATTTTTCTGCAGCCAAACATTTCTAATTCATTACTTTTTAAAAAAACAGTACCTATATTATTCAAATCTGTGGTAACCCAGAATTGAAGTTTTATTTAAGAATGAACCAAACATATTTAATCTTTTTCACAACATAGGATGAAATTTTTTTAAAGCATTTCAATACTCCCGTGACTCTATTCTTAAAAATGTTACCATAGCCTAATAAATATCTGTCACTTTGATAAGGAAGCCTTGCATCAATATTATCAGTTGACTTACCTTTATATAAACTAGTTCTTACAGGTGAGTCAAGCCCAAAATCAACATTAGAGCATAAATAGCATGGAACAAATTTATCTGTTGTGGATCTCTGCAGGCACAATGACTCCTTTGTGCGTTTCCCCCCTAAATAATACATATGATTTTTAATTCTAAAATGTTTGCAGATGTTTTCTTCAATTATTATTTATTTTGGGCCTTCTGTTCCTCTGTGCAGCCACACCCTAGCTCTGTGATGGCAAACTTATATGACAAGCATGTCAAAGGCACTCCATGACATTTTGAGTGACATGCCAGCATTCATCAACACTCAACAGCTGTTGTTGAAAACATGCCCTGTTCTCTCATGAATCGCAGAGGCTGCGTTAGAATGGGGCGTGCTTGCATGAAGCCTCCAGAGTCTCCAAAAATGGTGTGAAAACAGGGCACATTGTTTTCAGAGGCTGCCAACAGAAGAGTGTTCTGCAAAGCTGCTTCAATAATGGAGGCCTTGGGTAACCAGAAGCTGCCTCAGGTGGTCTGCAGGATCTACAGCCTGAAGGTAAATGACACATGGCAGATTCTGGGGAGTGCTGAGCAGTGGCGAGCCCATTGCCCAAGGCTTGCCCTCCTTGGGCAATAATAGTGCAAAGGTGACCTTTTTGAATGGCACCATGGTGCTAGGGCTGAAGTCAAGATCTGGGCCTCTATTTCAGAACCACTTTGGCACTGCTACCAAGTGCTGCTGTTCAGGGTAGGCTAGATGTGTGCGTAAGGGCGGAGTGTCCAAGGAGTGTTGATGTGATATGCCAGCAAAGTCATAAGGCATTTTCTGAATTTTTCAAACAAGCAGAAAGGTTCACCATCATTGCGCTAGCTCCTCTGATCTTTCACTTTTTGTCCTTCTCTTAGTTTTCTGATGAAACCAAAGCCCTAACTGACAAATATCTCATCCAGGGTTTTCATGAGCACACTGAATACAAGAGCTCTTTGGCAATCTACAAAGGAAAGACCTTGGGCAGAGGTCTCCAAACTTGGCAACTTTGTGGACTTCAACTCCCAGAATTCCTCTTAAGGTTGCCAAGTTGGAGGACTCCTGGCCTAGGGAGTGACCTCTCTCTACCAACAATCCTAAAAAGAGATTTGAGATAGGATAATGTAAATCTCAAATTATGAATATACCAAATTTTTAATTAACTGAAAACATTTTCTTCACATAGTTTGTATATCTTTTATCACAGTATTAATTCAATGTCAGTAAATGATTTTGCTTTAAGAATTGCAACTAATACTTAATGTCAAGTGCAAAATACAATGTTATTTGCAATTCTTACTGAAGCAAAAGCTGTGTAGATTGTCTGGATCACACTGGCCCATGGATTTATTTATTGAACAGATTATATACTTTTATATTTGTTTGTATTTATTTATACATTATACACATCTCCCTTTAGTGTGTTAACATTACCAGAGCAGTTTAAATTTTAAAAAATACACGCTCCTATTCAGATTAAATATACAGTAAAATTAGATCATTATCTAATAATAATAACCTTAAAAATAAAAATATTCCAAAAGGTGATTGGAATTATGAAGTCTTTAACAGTCTCTAAAAGAATCAATAAAACAAAAATAGTAATATGATAACAGAAAGGTCCTTAACTTTCATATGCACAGATTAGCCTAATAATTTTGACTAAGGGACATACTTGTATCAAAATGAGACACAACTTAAAGCCCCCACAGATTTAGCTGTAGTTCCTAGAACCTTACTACTGTTGTAAACATGACAAATATATGAAAAAATTACATTATATGGAGAATTAACAGTATTTATTAAAGTTTATGTTTAAAATATACCATTTTGCATTTTGCCCATCTACTTCATGGTTCAGCTTACGTTTTACAGTGGTTACTGGAAGCAAAGGGAAAATTCAGATCTCAACCTGAAAAAGAGGCCAGATACATGAAGAAAGGACATAAGAACCATTTTTAAAAAGATGGCAAAGGTGTTAGTTTGGATTAAATGGGAAATAAATTCTGTTTACAGAAAGTTGCCAATTATTTCTTCTAACATATTCCCCTGAAATATGTTGAAGCAATATATCACTGATATGTAGCCATATCTATAAAAGATAAAATGAAATCCATGATCAACATAAAACTGATTTGTATTATGCATGGCAGGCTGTAATAGGACTTAAGTGCAGTGTAGCATTTTTAGAAGCAGAATATTTAAGTCTCTGATGATTTATAGGAAATACTATGTTTAAAAGAGCAACAATTTCACTGGATTATGATAAGCAAAGCAGATATGTCTTGTTTATTTATGTGTGTATACATACAGGTTGGACAGATCTAATTTTAAACATCATATAAATTATTCCTTCTGAAGCCATTTAGTTCATATTCTTAGTAAGCTATGCTCTCCTCTATTCCTCCACACCATTTCTCATGCTTTTAAAGGAAGGCTTTAGTGTAGATGGGATATTATTGGATAAAATGGTTGGTTTGGAGTTAATTATACAGGAAAATGCTATCGTTGAACTGGGTGTAGATGTTATAAAATCCAATATTTTTTTCTAAAGATGATGGCAAGAATTCAGATATATTGCGAAACAAATCACAATGGCTAAGTTCAAATATCATATTAAACCAATAAATGTGTTATGATTAGTGTGATGAACCATGTCTATTCTACAATTCAAGATCTGATGTAAACATTGTATTTCTGATTTTTACTGATATATGGATATGTTGACTCACCTACTTTACAGGATTCCATATTAATTGTAAAAATGTTACAATAACATTTATTTGCATTTAGAGGTTTTTTATATATTCCTTACCATTCAAAACAATGAAAATATTGATAATTCATAGCTAAGTTCAGGAAATATTAATGTTAAACTTGAATCTTGGCCTTAGACTACAATTATTATATGCAAGACTGAGAAATCTGTGCTTGTGACATCTGAGAGTTAATCAGACTATGCAATTTCCTCTAAATTAAGTATTTTTCATTTGACAAAACATAGGTTTAACTCTGTTTTATCTAAAGAAATGTTTGTTTTTAACTATAGCTAGTAAGTAATTATAAAATCATTAACCACATCGTTTATTTCAAGTTAATTGAAATTCCCTGTTAAGAATTCATTATTGATTTCACATTTAAATTTAGAACCTTCTGTTTTATTTTTGTATGCTCTTTTCAAACCTAAAAGTTCTCTAAAGAATATATTATTAAAAATTCTCTAAAAATTATTTCTAATCCAAGTAAATTACAAAATTATGCAGTTCTTATGTTTTTGCTATGACAAACCATGCCATATGGTTGAATTCCTAGTAACTGTTCAAGAAAAAAGTCTTATGTTAGAAGTCTGCACATATTTTGGGGGGAGGGGTGTGGGCTGGTGGACATTATTAGGAATGGAGATATTATTTCCATATTAAATAAGTGATGAAGGAAGGGCTGTGGTTAACCCATGTGAATAAAATGTCCAGTTTAATCTCAATAGTATCTACAAGTAATATTGGTAGAGATTCCCATCTAAAATAGCAAAAACACAATAATTAAGGTAGACATTCTGAAGAGATGAATAAATGAGCTGATGTCATAAGGCAGTTTTTTGGCAATGTGAAACATAAGTTATTGGTTTTATACATAGTCATTATTTAAACATGAAATGACTGTTTCAATAAAAATAGGGTACGCATTTAATTTTGTACAATTCAATTTTGGCAGCTCAAGGTCATAGTCAGATGAATTCTGGATCTGATAAAGCAAAGAGAGGTCTTATTGGCTATGCTTCAATGATACAATAGAAAATATAATGAAGACAATGGTAATTCAGTTGGAAAGGAACAAATAAATTAATGATAAAGGTTTCAGAATGTTTTAAATAGTCTATAGATTCTAATACAAGATAAAATATTTGCAAAAGTGATTAGTTTCCTGAAAGGAACATCTGCGAGCCATGTAGATTGCTGTCCCTATGCAGCTGGTGCTGATCTTTCTAAGCAGAAGTTCAGATTAGTTCCATTTAAGCGTTACTTCTGCATATGTAGCTTCATGCAATATAGGCTGACCAATATTAATGCAGTTTTGGTAGAAAAAAGATCATTCTGCTGCAGAATTCTGCCCGTTATAACTAAAGAATCTCACTGTTGCCATCTTGACTGTACTATAGCACAACCTATATATGCAATATTGTAAGTTGTAATAGCTCCCTTCTAATTTCCAATCACCACATTGGTTTGAGATCGAATTATGATGAGAAGTGCTGCATAATGTAATTTTGAGATTGTTCCTGCCAAATCCAAGACTGCACATTTTCAATAAAAGTGATTCTATGTGCTCTAATACACTTATCTCTTCCACGTGAACAATAGAAAAGTAAGTTTCCCATCCCGTTGTGTCCAACTCTTAGCTGAGGGAGTCAGCATTGTCTGAGGATATTTCTGTGGCCATGTGGCCAGCATAAATATATGCTAAGGTGCACAGAATGCTGTTACCTTCGCAGTGAAGTGGTACCTATTTATCTACTTGTTTTTGCATGCTTTCAAATTGCTAGGTGGGCAGAGCCTGAGGCAAGTAATGGGAGCTTACCCTGTTGTGAGATGCTCAGGTCTTGACAAGCTTTGTCTTTAGTATTGTGAACAATACTGGATTTTATTATAGAATGGAAAACAACAAAACTAAATGCTACCATTATATTTATATCCCTCCACTTACCTAAATTGAGGCTCTCAGGAGATTATTTTGATTTTTGCCTCATACTCCTATAAACACTGATACACCTGTTCCCCAACTTATTTTGTCAACCTTGTGGACCATTGTAGTACTAGTTTTCTGAGTGTATAGCATAAATATTATATTCTATAAGTTTATGCTCTGATTGAGTGGCAGTAGTTAACTTCCTGAAGACTGGAACTGCAGTTCATTTCCCTGGCTATCCTGAAGGCGTGATGGCATTAGAAAGTTGGTGACATTATAGCAAAGGTAGGAATTAATTTAAGACCCTTTTCTTTGCAATTTTTAACAATGGGTACTAAGAAGCTAATTAAGAAAAATGCTCTATCAAGGTTTTGTAAAGTGCTATCCTGGAGTGGGTCAGAAAGAACTAAAATTGGTAAAGAAGTACAAGTAAAACACTCTCTGATGAATTAATTCCCTCCTGAATATTAACAGGGAGGGAGTCATCTTGATTTTTAAAAGTACTATAGGCTTGGAGTAGACCTTCTGAATGAGATTAATTTTACTTACATCTAGTCAAGCTTCTGGTAGAGTAGAAGCAAAATAAACACATATCAAGCTAAGTTTACTAAAGAAGACAATACTGGAAGTAAATGTAAGATAGCCAGCTCTTCTGTCCTGAGGACTAACTGTGCCATCAGAAATCATTTATGTCTAAAATCTGTTGTTTAAAAATGCTACTAATGAAGCAAGGATCCAGTTTGCATCCAAAGCTCTCTATTCTCAACAAAAAGCAACTCTGTGATGTTCTACTGAATTTTTATTTGGCTGATCTGAAAACCTTATACCCTAGTAAGAACAGCTTGTCCCCATCCTTAACGCAACACCACAGGTCTTTGAACACTTAGTAAGTTCCCTTCCTTTCTTTACAAAATAGCACAAAACCAATTCTTCCCAACATTTCAACACCACAGTATGACAACATGCAGAGTTGTTCTTGGTTAGATTCTTTTTAATGTCTTTTGAAGTCAGATGACAAGAGCAAACCCAGTCCAAACAGCAGCATCCAAGCCAGGCAAAGGAGAGAAGATCCTCCTACAGCTATGAAAAAAATCACTTCATTTCACTTCATTTTTTGAATTATGGTCAACCCTTTTATTGTTATACATACATACCTCACACTTCTACTGTAAATATTCCTGGGAAAACGAAAACAGACTCAATACTATATTGATTGTATTACTTTATTTATTCTCCTCATCCGATCTACATTTTGCCTTTCATAGCATTCCCATCTCCCAATCCAGAAACATGGATAAAATAGGATCATTTGTATTTGTAATTCAAGTTAAGCTATAAGAGGTAGTTAATTCTTTTTGATTTCACATCAAAACTGATTTTTGAAAAACAGCTTGAAGGACAGTAGGCTTCTATATAAGAAGCCAGAACCCCTTTCAGGGAAAGCTGAAGAGATCATCTGAGAAGCAATCCTTCCTCGGATTTTTATATTGCCTGGATCACTTTTTTTTTGCCTTCTCTTTGAAAAACAGGCAGACGGGATGGCAGGTGAATAACGAATGCCAGAAGCTACAGGTAGTCCTCAACTTACAACAGTTCATTTAGTGACTGTTCAAAGTTACAACCCTGAAAAAAGTGACTTACAAGCATTTTTCAGTCACAACCTTGGTAGCCTCCTCATGATCATGTGATCAAAATTCAGATGCTTGGCAGCTGGTTCATACTTATGACCACTGCTGTGTTCCAAGGTCAAGTAATCCCCTTTTGCAACCTTTTGACAAGCAAAATCAATGGGGGGGGGAGCCAGATTCACTTAACAACCGAATTGCTAACTTAACTGCAGCTAGGAAGATCGTGAAATGGGGCAAAACTCAACAAATGTCTCATATAACAACAAAAATTTTGGGCTCAGTTCTGGTTGTAAGTCGAGGACTGTCTGTACTGCGCTTTTTCTGGGCTTCTTTCCCAGGAGAGAGCTGCGCAGAAAAATATCAAAGAAGAAAGAAAAAGGGTGGGGGGGGAAGAGAGTAAAAAGAGAGGAGGAACGAAAAAGCTCCTGCTCCCCATCGTGGGGGCCCAGCAAACCAAAGCTGGACTACCGGCGTCGCCGAGAAACAGGGAACCCCCGTCTTATCCTAGTGCCTTTGCCTCGTTAGCACCGGCGGAAGCTCGGTGCGTCGCTGCGAATCTCACGGGAGCATCTTTGCCCGGAATCCACCCTGAGGGGAGGGAGGAGAGGGAGCCGAGGGAGGGGCGGGCCGAGTGGTAACTCCTCCCCCATCGCCGCGAGACCGGAGGCCCCGCCTCTTCCCTCAAGCGCCCCCCCACACCCCCGGTCTCCCAGGCCGGGAAAAGGGCGGTTTGGCTTCTGCCCATCCCCCGCATTTCAGAACCACACAGGAGACCTCCAGCCTCCTGGTTGCCGCACTTTCTCCGCGTAAGATGGCGGCGGTGGCGACACTTGTCAACCCGAGCCATTTTAACGCCCCTAAAAGCGCGGGGGGGGGGGGAGAGGCAACAGGGAAGAACGCTCTCCCCACGCGCCTTCTTCCAAGAGGTCCCAAAGTGCGAAAGCGGGCAAAGAAAGACCGATTCTCTCCCCCCCCCCCCCCCCCCCGCCCCTAACATTAACCACAAATTACACCTTTTCAGCCGCTCTCCGCAGGCGGGATATTCGATTACCAGAGCGGCTTCGCTTCTTTTCCTCCCCCCACCTCCCCCCCGGGAAATAATAAAAAGGAATCATTGGCAGGCTTTCCCCCCGCCCCCGCCCCCGCCCCCGCCCCCGCCCCAACACCACCACGCCGGAGCCGGGAATCGTAGTCCCGCCCCTTGGATGTCCTCCCGTTGAAAGGGAGTTGATTGCAGCGCGCGCTAAGGCGGCTGTGCCGAGCGAGCGCTTTGCTCTCGAAGCCGCGTGCAGTCCAACTGTTCCTCAGGAACACACGCGCTCCTCCTCCTCCACACGCAGATGTACTGAAGAAAACCCACATTAATTCCACCTCCCCTTCTGTCTCTCCCTTTCTCTATCGCTCCCCCCCCCTCCGCCCGTGTAAGATTCAACTCCCAATTCCCTTCTTCAGCCCGACGGGAGGGAGGGGGTGGAAGAGGACTTATCATTCATACTGAAAGCCCCGCCTCTTCCGGGCCTGTGAGGCTGGGCCACCGCCTCCTCTCCTCCTCTCGCTCTCTCGTTCGCTCTCTCCCTTTTGTGAGTTATAGCAACCGTTGCCTTGTGAATCAAGCGCCATAGTCACCGTAGTCCTGGCGACTGTTACCCATCAACAACAACGGCTCCTTTCCTCCTTCACCACCATCACCACCTCCTCCTGCTGCTGCTGCTGCTCCTCCTCACCCCCAGCCTCACCCCCATCCTCATCATCACCCACAACAACAACCTCCAGCAGCAAGAGCAACACCATCACCACTACCACAGCCCTCCACAGCCCAGGTGAATATGATTGTAATGTGCAACCCCCCCCACCTTCCTTTTTTTTTTTCTCCCCCCATCGAGAAACCGGCCTGGAGTTGCTCCATTGAGCTGAATCATTGAATGTGGTGCAAAGCGGGAAAAACTGTAATGTGTCTTATTATGTGTGAGACTGTATGTGTGTGTGATTCCTCCCCCGGCCTGTTTTGTGCTTTCTTTATATATCCCCTCTTCCCCCTCCTTTCTTCTCTGATAGTGGCTGTAGTGAATTGGTGGAGTTGAAATGGGAAAGTGGATATGGTTTGCTCTGGGAGGGGGGTGTTAAGAATGGAAAGGAAATTGGATGTGAAGTGGGGGGGGGAGCTCCCTAATGATCCCCATAAGGAGTCTGGAGAGGAGTGGGGGGTATTTTTTGTTCGTTTTAATGTGCCTCATATCCTTATTTTTAGGGAGTTAATGGACGAAGGGGAAATAAGGTGGCTGTCCATGCTCTGGGTAGTTCCATGCTTTAACTTGGAATTGGGGATTTGATATATAAGATTTAGGGGCTTGGAACTTGTGTGTGGGCCTTGGACTCCCAACTGGGGATTGGATAGCTTGTGAACTTTTCTTCTTCTTCCTTTTATTGTGTGTGTTTCTGATCATCCTCACCCTACTTGCTTTTTAACCTTTTCAGTACTTTATTATGAGCAGGTTGTTTCCTACATATTGACGTTAGCTTGATCATTCATAGGCAATTATCTTTGTGGTGCAGATCTTTCTCTTGTTCATTAAACACTGCAATACCACACGATGTTGATTTGAAAGACGTAAGAGAAATATTTGAGAAATTCATGAGTGTGATTTAATTCAAATTTAATGCATGTGTATAATTTCAATTTGTTATGATTCTCCCTGGATTAAGCTTGGGGTAAAAGCTGCAAGTAATCTTTCTCGTCTGAAAATTATGTTTATTTAGGATTTTTTGTATATGAAATAAAAAGATACAAGAAAGTGGTAGGAAAAAAATATCCAGATACCTTCTTAATTATTGTAGCTTTTATATATATATTAATTACTCTTGTGTCTTTTTATTTTTCTTAAATGCTGAAATGGAAATCAAATTGATTATAAAGAATTACAAATCTTGTGAATTGAAATATGTGAATGCTTAATCATCACTGTAGTTGCTAATTATGACTTGTAGGTTTGTACCAGGAGCATATGGTAATTGTTTGCTCTTCCTGGACAAAAGGTAATATTTCTTATACACCTCAGTGGGACAAGTTGTTGACACTCAGTTACTTTGCACCTGACCCACCTCTGATCCAGGTTTTTAACATGGTATTGAAACATTTCTCAATTACTAATGCTGATCATCGGAGTTCATATTTTATTTAGAATGCAACCCAAATGTCTTGCAGCTCACTTTTTAAAAAATTATTGTGATTTTTGGAAGAGATCCTAGGTTTCCTAATTACATTCTATTAATTTGACTACTACTTATAAAAGAGACTGTTTTAACTGTAAATATTTTTCATAGTTGTGAAATCTGTATTGAATAGAATGTTACTTTTAACAATGCCAACAAAAATATATTGATTTATCTGATAGAACAACCCCTGTAGAGTCTATCAGGGTATATTATTTCTTACATGTCAATTGCAAAGCAGGTTAGGTGATTATTAAGATTTTGGGCTGTTTTCTGAATAAGACATGTATTGTGTCATTTTAGTTCATGAACTTATTACGGTATATATGTGTACCTATGTGCATTTATACACAAACACACATATATGAAAGGTATATTATAACATTCCAAAAACTACTGTAAAAACCAGAAATGGATAGATTATTCTTTCATTAGGTATTAGTATATACATTGCAAATTATGTTGTATACAGAATATAAATTAATTGTTGCTTCTATTTATATTTTTATTACAGTAATGGCAATTTTCTGCTTCCTTTTGTTGGCTGCATTCACCTGTTGTCTTACTTTAAACTAAAATTTCTAATTAAACTTAGAAAAAATAGTATTATTTTTCTAGCTGTATCGTTTCTAATCACTAAGATTACAATTTCCCATAGACTTCAAGCCAGAATATGTCATTTAATGTATTAATAAAGTATGACCATTGCAATATGGTGCAGACTTACAATGCAAATATTGGACCTTTTTCTGATCCATAACAGTGATCAATTAATCAGTTTGTTATGGCTTTTTCTTTCGTATCTTAAAATGACAGATTCCATAGCATTACTTTTTAAGCTTTCACAGGACTACTTTGGTTAATATTAGTGTACATATTAAATTTTTTTCTAGAAAAGCTAACTTTAAAGGTATCACAATTAGCTATTTCCTGGGCAAGAAAACAGATTATGCTCTGATACTAACCTAAAATATTGAGAAAAGATTCTTTAAGTAGTTCAGAAGGTAAATTAGTCAGTTTGGTGAGATGGGAATTCCATATCTTTTCTTATTTGACTTATTAAATAATATAATAAAAGTATATTTCCTTTGTTGACATATCTCACTGAACCACAGGAGGAAGATGGGATGTCAAATTAAAAACCACCAATGCTAATTAATGTAATATTTTTATGTTACATAACTGGACCTTTGCAAATTGGGCTTTCCTTTGCCTTGCATTCCAAGTCTCAAGAGTTTGGGGAGGCATAACTGGGGAGCTGCAGGGGAAGAATGTATACTGTCTGTGATTTCCAGTGTGCTAAAGGATGGGCAGATACATCCCCAAATCAATAAGATTTTTTTTTTGTTATGATTCCTGATACATTATATTATGCTTAGCATTCTGTTTAATGTGTCTCAAAAATTCAGGGCACTAACTATATTTTCTGAATGAATTAATTTAAAAGATAATGCCTTAATTTGTTTTTTTTTCTCCAATTGTATCCCAGCCCCGCCCCCCCCCCTCCATATTTTAGTCAAATTCAATCATTACCTCAAGTATCCATCATTCATCTGAGGCACACACCTACTTAAATATGTGAAGGAAATTCCTTTCTAGATAAATGGTGATAGCTTTATATGTATTTTAGAGAGATTCAGATTGTTTACTACTGTGACTTTATATTGAGAGTTGAATGCCTTCTTATCTATGCAGGGAGGGGGTAAAGTTTTATTTGGAGACTGTTACAAATTGCACCCCGTAATGTACAATATAGCCTACTGCAATCATGCCTATCTCCGTTCTGAGGCCTGGACACATTTAAGAATCTTCTTTTTGTTGGATACTTTCTTTTTCAAATTATATATTTTATACAAGGATCTCGGTCTGTGTTTATCATGTTTCAACACCCAACTGGTATCTTTATTTAGCACTCTACAGACAACTTATGTTTGTGGTAGACAGCATCATTTCCCCTAGCATCCATCATATCTGGAGAAGATGAAAAAGATTTGAATAGTTTACTCAATTACTTTTCATTGCTATGATGAAGATCAAGTGGATACAGTGGCTCATTTTATTTGAGGTCAATCAATCAATCAATTAATCAGAATAGAGCTGGAAGAGACCTTGGAGTTTTATAGTCCAGCCCCCTACTCAAGCAGAAGACCCTATAGTATTTCAGACAAGTGACTGTCCAGTCTTTCTTGAAACCCCACAGTGATGATGCACCCACAGCTTCTGAAGGCAAGCTGTTCCACTGATTAATTGTCCTCACTGTTAGGAAGTTTTTCCTTAATTTCAGGTTGCTGCCATGCCCTCGAGTAGGTGGCTGGATCTTACTTATTGGAGATTTCTTGCTCTTTTCTTATAAGTAACATACAATTGTTTTTTTTTAAAAAAAAAAACATGTTTATAACTGATGGCTAAGATCTTAATGGAGTAGGATACATATCCTTAATGCAGAGCATTGAAATTTAGGTATCCTGTCTATGGGAGCCTCATGCTTCTCCTGAGGACTGTTCCGAGGATCCAGGCATAGGAAGTGCTCTGTCTGTCATTTGCTAGGCTGAGCTGATTTCTGAGGACACGCCTACTTGAGGCTTCTCCTTAGTGTCCCCAGTTTTTAGCTCAGCCTTCATTCGGGCTAGAAGCATTTCTCAGGCTAGGATCCTTAGAAAGAGAAGAAAACCTTTCAAACAAACAACTAAAGAAAAATGATGGAATTTTTTTTTTAAAAAAGCTGAAAAAACTATGAGAGTTACTATACATCTCCAAATGGACCTTGAACTTAAAACTCAAAAACAATAGAAAAAGTTCAATCCTGAAAAAATATTAAACAGAAAAATATTCTAAGAACTCCCCGAATGTCCAGCTTCCATGCCTAATCGACTAACTACCACTTTGATAACTTTAGTTGAGACTAATCCTGGAGATACTTTTCGCCCTATTAAATGCATGTGGTGCACTTGTCTGTGTGCACATGTATGTGTGTTCATTGATCAGAGCTTACATTCTGAAAGGAGTACTAAAATTTAAAGCATTAATTGAAAGTATCCTTACTAATTAAGGATACTTAATTAAAAGTGATTATGTGTGAAATAATTGAAAAATGTATGTATTACTCAAACCTGTTCCAGCAGAAACTGTTAAAAAGGGAGAGAGAAAAAAAGAGAATTGGAATAAAGTAAATGGAAGCAATGCTGGAAAAAGAAAAAAGGAGGAAAGTGCAGAAAGGGGATAAAATGTAACAGAATTAGGATGGAGAAAAGAAAATGGAAGAAGAAACTTTGGAAAGTTCAAAAGGTTAATGTATTGGGCTTAGCAAGTATAAAGCTCTGAATGCTTATTCTGAAATAAGTTGCACTGAGTTCAATGGTGTGGTTTCTTATTCTGGAGCGTAATGAAGGATTTCTGAGCCTCTTAAATTTTGCTCTTGTTCAATCTTGCAGTGTTCTTTTACATTTTTTTTCCAAACTCTGTACCCTTTTCCTCCTTGGATTTGGACTAAAGTAACTATTATATTTGTCAGCCAGAAAAGTAGAAATGTCTTCCAAAATGTTTAGCAGTAGAACAACAGCACACTTCCAATATGTGAAAGTACAACTCATAGAAGAGACTTGCTCTTATTCTAGACAGGACATGGAATAATAATAGATTGAGGCTATACTGAATGTTAGGAAGTTTTTCCCCCTAACAATAAGAGGGATTTCATAGTAGAATCAAAATGATTCAGAGATGTGGTTCCCTCCTCTTCATTGAATATGTTCCGATGGAGGTTGGAGCACCTCAATTACACTTTCCAACCCAAAGATTATAATTATTTTATTGAGATAACAGTAGCTATCCCCTCAAGCATTATGATAGAGCGAGGCTCGACGCCATGACTCTGTTTTTTTTTAATATACTGGGCATTGTTGGTTTGGGACTCTGGTTTTTTTTGGGGGGGTTGTTTTTATTATTTTCTAATCTTAATTACTGCTGCTGTAAGAGTTGTGGCTTATAAAATGGGAAGTGATCTTAAATAAATCTCTTAAATAAATAAGCAAAGAAGCTTAGGTTTCTCATTCTTGTCAAATCATGAAATCTTACAACAGTATTCCCATTCAAGGGAAGAGCAGAAGAGAACGTTGAACACCCCCCACGTCTTGCTCTCTAGTGTAGAGTGTGAGTTGTTGCAGTTAAATAGTAGAGGAAAAAAACAGCTGCTTTTGTTTTTGCTTCACTAAATGGAGGACTCCAGAAAAAAAAAATATATATAGGCCCTGTATGTAAAAGAGGCTCTCTCCACTGATTCGAATATTATTCTACAATACTTGCTGTCAATGGGCAAAAGCAATAGTGGTGGTTTTTCCCATACTCCTGCCTACATTATGGCCACTTGTTTAAGTTGCAGCTGGATGTTTCCACATCCTCTAATCCTCTCATTTTCGTTAATATAGGCTCCCATTTGACAAATGTAAGCTAATTTTCCCATTCAAAGCTTAATTAATGGGAGGTGAGGAATTGATCTTTCTTTTAGTTAATACCATATATATATATATATGATTTGGATCTAAATTATGAACTGACAGCATGTTTCCAAGGCAGGCATTGCTCATAGAAATGGAAAATACTCCTGGTCCTGGGAAACTTATGCTGCTTTTACTTGCATCTGCTATAAGAATTCTCTGAATTGTGTACCTACAATTAGCTGTGGAAATTGTGGAAAATAAAGAATGAAAATATAAGTTGTAAGAAGAATACAGAATAAGTTGTGTGTGTGTGTGTGTGTGTGTGTGTGTGTGTATAAGAGGCCTCATTTACTTTACACTACTTTGCATAAACTAATGTTATTATTTAAGAACTCAAGCAGGGCCTTACTTTTCAGAATGCATTATTGTTGATAAAAGGATATTTTAAATTATGCTTGGATCATTTTCAAAAGATAATTAACCCATTTCTTAAATATCACAAAGGAAGAAAAAAAATTCAGGGTTCCTAGGTATCTTCTTTCATTACTGAACTGTTTTCCTGGTATAAATCTAAGTCCCATCTTCCCATCTGTCATTTTTGTTGAAATTTATGTCGTGATCTTTTACCTATCTTCCAAACTTGCAGCAAGCTAAAGATACCTTGTGCACAGATATAAGGGGAAAACCTGATGGCATTAATGTAGAGTTCCGTATGTGTTTTCAATTCTTAGAATTCTCTGTTAAAAAAAGGACCATGATTGTAAACAAAAAAAATCTGTATACTTAAAGAACAACAGTCTTTAGCAGCACTGTCTGAGGTATAATGGCTGTATGTCTATACTGAACTCTGGACAGGTAGTTCTTGTTTAGCATCTGCCTTGTTTAGTGACTGCTCACAATTACAACATTGATGAAAAGTTAACTATGACCAGTCCTTACATTTACAATCTTCTCAAGTCTGCAAAGTAAAAAAAATAAAAAAGTTGAAGTAAGATCATAAGCACAGTTGTGGTTTTTACTTAGTGACCATTTTGCTAAATGACTGAATTGCTGGTCCCCATTATGGTAGTTAAACAAGGGCCACCTGTGGTGGATATTTTAATGCTTATTAAGGGTTGAAGAATGTTTTGAATGGCATGGTATGTTGATATGTAGTGTTTTGTTTTTATAGAAGGGAATCAGTATCATGATTAAAACTGTATTGTACTACAACACTGTATTCTGTTTTCATACATTCTGGGTTGCTTTTAAGGAGGATACACAGCAGAAATTGATTTGTAGGCAGAGTGGACTTTGGTGACAAAGACTAATCAGGTTAAATTTGAGTATGTTGTTATGATATTTCTTCTGAGATACCTTCTATTTTCTTAAACTACTTTGGTATCTTTTTAAAATGTTCTTTGTTTCTATACTTTGCATATTACCAATGATTAATCAGCCAAACATTTGTCAATACAATTGCCAAGAGTTGGGTATGACTCACTTGCATCTAACTGTTCTTACACACTAATACTACGCAGGCTACCCATTTTTAAAATGTGTGCAAATTAGAGTATGCAACTACAAAAGGAGTGATGAAGCTTTTTCTTATATACATCTGGTTCATCACCTTATTAAAACTATGGATTTTTTTTTGTGGATTGGAGCAAAAGGATTGATATCACCGTTGCCCATGAGTTGCCCAATTGGGGGCTCTTTTCATGTTCCCATGAAGTTGCCCACCACTGAAGTGGTACCCATTAATCTACTTGTGATAGCCCGCTTTCAAACTGCTGGTTGGCAGGAGCTGGAACATGTGATGGGAGCTCACCCCACCCTACGGCAGTGATGGGTCTTGAATGTGAGCCTGCCAGTTGGCAGCCCAGCACTCCAACCTTGTCAGCCACAATGCTTCTCAAAACTATGGATTGTAGGTATTGATACTGTTTTGATTAGATTTAAATATAATTTTTGTACTAAAAAGGATAAATAAAATAAAATTTAAATGGATTATTTTTGTAATAAAAATTAGAGTTCTTTTAAATTTAAAGACTCTAATCCTAAAAATCTATCACATTACAGTATTTAAATAGGATAGGAAATATATATTATTCCAGTGTAGCCTAATGTTAGTGATGTCTTACAGGCATTTTTAGAAATGCTGCTAAATTGTTTACATGCTCTTATTTTATTTGGCCACTGTTAAGATTTTCTTCTTCTCCAGCATGTATTTAAATGCACATCTCTAATTTGTCTAGAACTATCTTATATAACCTGTCACTTCAAAATATATTGAAGCTAAAATTTCTGAACTGCATGCTCCCTATTTGATGGGTTAATTTGTTTTGGTCTGTGTGGATTGAAAATTAAATGTTTTTAACCTGGGCATATTTTATGTATTTTTTTTATGCACTGCCTAGAGTAACTTTTATGAGATGGGTGGCTATATAAATTGTTTCAATAAATACATTAAATAAATACATATTTTGAAACTTGTAGTGCAACACATCTAAAGGTTACCAGGTTAGGGAAGATTGATGGACACAGAAAAGTATGCTACATTTCAGTTGTGTGTAAATATATTTATACTTGAACATGTAATGAGATTTCTTATTTTTGTATCTTTAAAACATTCATATGCTTTATATTTCAAAATATCACTATCTCAACAGTTTATATTAAACTTGAGATTATAAATCCTATAACTATTTAAGAGCATTTTTTCTGCTGTGATTATAAATTCCAAAATTTGAATTCTTCTGTTCAATTACTTGGGGAAAGTATTATTATAATCTGTCAAGAGTTCAACTTTGTATATCTTCACCTGAATATAAAATGAACAAAAAAAAATCCCTTCATCAGAAATGTAAATTCTAAACAATCTAAACATTTTAGTCTTGAAAAAAAAGACAACTGACCTCTAAGTTCAGTTCTAGTGTTTTCATTGTTAAATTAAAAAACAAAACTATATACCCTACTGCCCCTGAAGAATCTTGATGACAATGATTTTCACCTTTTCCCTAGTTTTGTAGTCAATCTAATGGTCTTGATAATTTCTTCAATAATGAGAGAAATAAACATACGGTTTGCAAAACATTTTCAACTGACCAATTTTGAATTCAAAGCACCCCACTTTTAGGGCAAAATGCCCAATTTCAATTGTGTTTTGAGTTTTAAAGGAACTCTTTCAGCCCTTTTTACAGTATTTACATAGTTTGTTAATTGAAACAGCTGAGATGGATGCTTCAGGTTCAAAATGGGTTATTTCCAATTCATTTTGTATATATCCAAATTGTATATATCCAAAGCTGTGCATGAAAAGCAAAAGTATTTGAAATTTGTGATATTGTTTATCTTTTAAATAATCTGAATTCTTGTCTTTTCAATAAATTTAACTTTGTACCTTGTGCTTAAATTGCAAGCTGAGCCTGCTAAAAGCTTTTAAACTTTACAGCTAGTTTGCAGTGCCAGTTTACAAAATTTTTAAATCTGATTGTCACAGCAGCTGAAGTTTAGTGAAAAAAGCCACAATGAATAAAGACCTCCCTGCCAAAAATATATGAGGTGCCCCGATTAATTTAATTTTTTTCTAGCTACATATTAAGAGGGCCAGTAATTAGAATCTATTTCATGTAGTCAATGCAAAAGTACTACCCTATGTACTAAAGAATTATAAAAATACAACACTGAATATGTTTGGAAGAACAGGAACAGCAATATTAATGTATGGATTAGAGCAAATGAAGAATCAGGATATCTTTGTAAAAATGTAAAAAAGATTATCATTAATAAAATCACATATTCCAATTTAATTTTTCTATCCCCAGTTAATAAAACTATTGCAGCAATATATGTAAACATAAATTTAGGATTGGAGAAGAGCTTTTACAGCAATCTGTATTAGTATGAAACAAAACAGCACACTTCCCTCAAAAGACTTTAAAAATTATAATTTAGAAGAAATTGTTCTGCATTTAAGTTGACAGATTGTGAGTGAATGTTGATACTACAGTGAACTAAAGCAAACTTTCATTTAAATGTCAGTATGCGTTTTTAAAATTCAAGTTCTATGTCAAAGGAATTGAAGCTTATATTAAGAACCCCAAATGGATGTTTCAATTATCAATAGAACAATTAGTTTTCTTTAAACATAATGGGAGAAACCTACTGAAAACTGCATGTTTGCATTTAAGATGCATATTTTTCCAGCATATACAGTCATTGATAGATGGCTTTATTTATAGCATTTCAGCAACAGAGTTGTGAACGTATTTGTACAAGTGTTCCCAGGTGCAGTTTAGTTCTGTAGTTTGAAAATCAGGATTATATGGAAAGACTCTAGTTTTCTTCAGCCTGTGATGACAGATGGCTGCTTTAAACAGGTGTTACTTTTATTTCTTGTGTTGGGATTTCCAGTGGCTCACAAAAGGGCCATCCAAAGCATATGGCTTCTTCTATATTTTTCAACAGCAAAACATAAGTTTATGTGTTTCTTTTCTTTATGTTCTTCTCTCCTCAGAACATTTTACTCCAAATTGAATAATTTTATTAATCTAAAACCTCATGGTACATTTTTATCTCTTCCTAATCCTTTTAGGGGAAATTTTTAAATGACAACGATTGCTTTTTTTGAAGTGGGGATAGGGCAGAATTTATTTAATAGAGTTTCAATTTGTATAAATAAAAAGTAATTCAAATAAACTGCTTATTAAGTAACAGTTGCATCTCTTATTAGCATTTATTTCTATATAAAATAATTAAAAACTTGTTTTAATGTTCTAGATTTAATTATTTTGGAATAAGAACATTATTTAAAACAAGTTTCTAAGATAGTAGTTAAAGTTGGTTATTTTGTCTCTACTGCTCTTTCAGTGATTAAAATCCCATTATATTAGATATACTTCCGCATAATAGATAGCCAACTTGACACAGTTGTGAATCTGCAGGGACTTATTTTTAGAATCAGCAGTTTCAATTTATTAAAAAAATCTTGTAATTTATCCTATAGTAGCTTTAGATGAGGCTGAAGAAAAATGACTAAATACATATTAAAGGAGTAAATTGTATTGGCTCCATATACCAGTATAACAAGCAGCTGGAAAATTGTAGCCTGTTTTTAAGTTGTCATTGATATTGCAGACTTTGCTTAGAGAAGACAGGCTAACATGAATGTGATAATATAATAACTAACTCTAGTTTGTAATACAGTACATGATTTTTTGTCCTATAGTTTATATAACTCAGACAACAAATAACTTTTGGACCTTTCTATATATACTTCTTGTATAAAAATGTATTTCTTCAGGAAGATGTTCAGTGATTTGCTTAAATATTTTTATAGGAGAATTTCAGTTCACTTCTACATGAATTTATGCAAATTGTCTCATTTAAATGGGATATACTTCTAAGTACGGATAATCCTCAACTTACATTCAAAATGTGGCATGGAATTTCAGTCAGAGATCGTTGTGGTCATAAGTTGAGACACCATGTGACCAGGCTTGATTTTATGATCATTTTAACTGGTTGTTAAGCAAATCACATGGGGTTAAGTGAACAACATGATTGTTAAGCAAATACAACATATCCGATGGGTGTATTTTGCTGTTTTAGTTGGAAAATGGTAAAGTTGCAAATCATGGTCACTTGACTTTAGGATATTGTAACCAGTCGTAAATGTGAGCCAGGTGCCAAGCATCTGCAAACATCATACGATCAGCCATGTGTACAGCAGCTATAGCTTTGAGGACAGATTGTAAGTAGCTTTTTTGAAGTCCATAGTAACTATGAACAGTTGCTAAGCTACTGGTTATTAAGCAAGGTCTACCTGTAAAAATTGTGTAAGGTTGTAGCATTTACATTAGTTATAACTGTTCTATTCTCTTAATTTATGCTTAATTTTGATTGAGTGGTGGCATATTAGAACTGGTTCTTACTTGAACCTTCATCTCTACTGCAGTGTAATTGTGCTTTTGATGTTGTCCGTGAATTTATATGTACTATATGATTCCCCATGAAAGAGCTGATCTGGTGCAAATTTTGCTTTTTTCCTTTTCCAAAATTGATCAAATAGGTGATTATCTTGATTTTAAATCTCTGCCTAGAAATATGTCTCAGTAATTCTTCAATATTATAAACATGCTTGAAATTATATAGCAAAGTAGTCAGATTGTATACTTCAGTCATGCCAGCTCTTGCATGGGGATTTAATTCACTTACATCGTCATTCATAGGCAAAATGAAAAGCATGATTATTGTATTGTAATAGGAATGAAGGTTCATGTAAGAACCATTTCTAATATACTACCACTCATTAATCAAAATTAAACTTTTGTTACCTTCCCTTAATTGTGATTATAAGGCATAAATCAAAATGTAAGATGGAAATGCCATTATGATATAACTGAAATCCATTGTACACTCATTCATATACAATCAGCAAGTGAGCAGCAAAGAAAATACATAGCAATAGCAATAGCACTGACATGTATATGCAGCTCCACAGTGCTTTACAGCACTCTCTGAGCACCTTATATATGTCAGCATATTGCCCCCAACAATCTGGGTCCTCATTTTACCGATCTCAGAAGGATGGAAGGCTGAGTCAACCTGAGCCTGTCAGGATCACACTCCAGGTTGTGGGCAGAGTTAGCCTGCAATATTGCATTCTAACCAATGTGCCACCAGGCCTCCATGCTTTTCTCATATGAGTAATTCAGTTTGGAAGACAAAACAGCAGAGAATTACAGGTTTATAATTTCTCAGCAGCCCAACCAAGTCATAATTTACCTATTTTGTCAGGAAAAAAGATGCTGGGTTTTCGTTCTAGTTATAATAGTCATTAGTTTGCTTATAAGACCAGCATAAAGTACCTATAAATGGTAGGTAAAAAAAAAAGATTCAAAACTTGCTATGGTAATGAAAAATTCCTCCAGAATCTAGAACAGAACAAGTAGCCTGTGGGTTGAATTTAGCTTTGAATCCTGCTTAATTCATGTCACTGAATTTTTATGGTGCAGTTATGAAAAATTAATGGTATAGTTTCTTGCTTTTTTGAAGCAGAACAAAATAAACCTATGATGTGGATCCTACAATAGACTTAATGCTTAATTTAATCAACTGAAAGGACTTCAACCACTTTACATATTTATTTTCTTCTATTATTATTACAGGAATTTCTAACCAGTCATTTAGAATAACGATTATATCAATGTATACAGTTTTAAAAATACTAGGATTTTCCCCACAAAACAGCTAATGATGACAGTCAGAGACGGGAAGCAAGATTCCAGCCAAGCAGGTTTCAGGAATGGTTTTGTTAGCTTTCTTATACTTTCCTCCTTAGGAATTTTTTGGGAAAAACAGTCTGGCTGAGCAGGCTCATATGTCACTTCTATCTTCCAAGAATTCTTCTTTCAAGACAGTTAATACAGTTATGGCTCTGTGGGGACTGGAAAGAGTCTCCTGAAGTAGTTTTATGATATGGGCTTCTCTGAGCTTCCTTCCTTTCCCTGGCCTCACCTACAGATGTGTCCCCCAATGAAATGTGGCCTCCAGTTAGGAAAAGTTGGTCCAAATTGACTATATAACACAAAAATATTTGTATTCCTGTCCATGTGAAAGAGATAAACCATGTTCCAAGATATATGATCCAATGTTCAATGTTTCTCTATGTATATTAGTTCCTTAATTAAAAGGGAGGGGGGGCTTTTCATAGCAGAATTGAGTTCTCTCCTTTGATTCTGATGTATCAGGAAAATGGGCTGGAAAATACAGCAGATACACACACACACACACAAACACGTACACACACAAAAGCAGACTATGATGGTAAATCAATACATTTTTAAGTGATGGAGGATTGAGAGTATTTATTTACAGTACGTATAATCTGCCCCTGAAGGATTCAGCAAACAACAACCCAGAATATAAAAATAATCAGAAAACCACTAATCAAAATGCCTAAGAAAAATAAAATTCCTAAGAAAAATGGCTTCAGTCTGGGGCCGAAGTCTCACTGAAAAAAACGTAGATTTTACTCGTCTGCATGTGAGGGTGACAAGTTTTTCACGGGCAGGGTGATCCTAGAATGGGAGCTTTGATGGAAAGAGCCTTTAGATAATTAAGTAAAAGTGAAGAAGGTTTACTGAACTACAGTAACAATCTAATTCGAGACTCTCCATTCCCAGGGGCTGGAAAGACACTTGAGGAAAGAAGTGCCTACTCTACATATACCAGACCAAATATCCTGAGAAGATGTGCATTTTTGTCCTCCTGCTTGCAGAAGTTGCAGGGCTTCTTCCTCTTTACATTGCTTGATGAAGATACTGAGCAAGGGAATTTTGTACCTTAGGGACAAGCAGCATCGAGAAGATCATTTAAACCCATCATCTGTGCGCTAGTATGCCTCATCACTTAGTTTTATTAACACTGCCCCCCTTCCCTGCCAAGAGCTGTTTATGCATTGCAGCGGCAGCTTGGCCTACTTCAGGGCGGGAATCTTACTGTTAACCAGCAACATAGTTTGCCTGGTGCTGCCAATAATCGTAAAGACTATTGCGCTATGCCACAGAAGTGTTCCCAATATTGATTTAGACCAGAGAACACGGCACAAATTTCATAAGTTGGATTTCCAGGTTGTGAAACTGAAAATTCTGTGATATCACTGGTTACATGAGGAAGTAGTCCATTCCTGGTGATGTCATGAGAGGTGAGTTTCTGATTGATGCGGCACACCTGTGGACATTTCACAGCACAGCAGTATGCTACAGCACAGAGCCATTGATTTAGAGTTTCTTCCCCTGTTAACCCATGCCTTGCAATGATTACAGCAGGAAACGAATATCCAAGATAAACCTGGAGTGCATACTTGCTATGGTATTCTCACTTCATAGGAGAGGTGAGGCCTGTTGGTCTTTTTCAACACCACCATGGCCAGCTATGGAATGATATTTAGGAACCTTCTAGTTTAAAGGTTGCTAATATAGGCAGTTGGGTTGTCTGGTTAGCAATCAGCAATGATGGCAATCAAATTGTTTATAACTTGCCCGTATTTTGTACAACTCAAAGAATATAATGCATCAGGCTCCTATTTTCTCCACAACTACCTGAGTAGAGCTAAAAGTTACTTATAGTTCATTTCAATTCACAGTCTCTTAGTTTCTAGCACAGTGCCTTAATTATTACACTAGATTGCCTCTTACCATCTCCTTTACTTGTACTGGGGAAACTGGTCCTGAGCACCTAATCTTGCTTTATCCATGAAGAGGAGCAACACAGAAAAAGACACTCTCTCATTCTCTTGTTGGGAGATGCCTTGTTGCCTAGACCCTGATGGAATTTATTTCCCAATATATTAAGAATCTGGTTTTAAAACTAAAACAGGAGTGGGGATAGTTCCTTGATGCAGGCAACCAGATATTCATCAGCAAATGCTTGAGGAGCATTAGGCACTCCAGTCACAATTGATCAATCACAGCACTCCTGGTCCTCTCACCCAGCTTCAGGCCAGACTCCAAAAGGTCTTTCCAGGCCTTGAGCCATATGCTGCTTTTCCCCAGGACTGACTTCTTTCCTTTTCTAAATCTGTTATAAACTAATAGCAGCAAGGATGTAACTGTTCTCTGCTGTCCTACTGGTACGAAAGAAAACATAATCATAAGATGCAAAAGAATAAGCTGATTGTAGCATGTAGAAAGAACTTTAGAAACACTGAAAAACTCAAAACCACTGTGAGATATTGTGAGTCCTAAAACAATAATTCTGGAATCTGACTTATTTTTTTCAAGGTCAGAGGAACCATTTTGAGTTTACCATGTTTTGTACATCTCTTGAATCAGTCAGCAATAGCAGCTGTGTAGAGACAATAACAAAACTACTGTTGCTTTATCAAGATACAAGCCCCACTGTTTTTATAGGTGTGATAATGACACACCTAGAATTGACAACGAAGGTACTACATTGGTACTTAGTTTCTGCCTTTTAAGATTGACTATATATTTGTTTGTTTGTTTGTTTAAGCTGTGCAGCTTATAACACAATGACAGTATGAACGGTAAAGTTACCAGGAGGCAAGAATGCACAACAGAATAATAGCTTGATAGTGCAGCTATAAATGCCTTAGAAAAGATACTCCAATGCTGGAAAGTACAGTATCTGTACTATAAATATCAGAATCAGAGAGACAACAGTTTTCCCTGCGATAGTCTCCAGGTAGTCTTCGACGAATCTTACATTGGTTTAGTGACTGTTCAAAGTTACAACAGCACTGACATGACCATTTTTCACACTTAATGATCATTGTAGTTTCCCCGTGCTCACATAATCAAAATTGGGATGTTTGGCAACTGGTATGTATTTATGATGGCTGCAGCATGTCCTGGGATCTTATCACCTTTTACAAACTATTGACAAAGTCAGTGGGGAAGCCAGATTCACTTTAAAACTGTTACTATGGTAACTTAACAACTATATTTATTCATTTAACTGGAAAGAAAGGTCATAAAATGGGACAAAATTCAGTCTTGCTATGCAACAGATATTTGGTGCTCAGTTATGGCCGTATGTTGAAGATGACATGGACAGTATAGGAATACTTCAAAAAAGCAGGGCAAAAATGTATTGACGCTTTTGAATGAGGGGTCCTTTGTGGTCTCTGACCTTGGTTCTTTTCTTGCAGAGCTTTCATTACAAACTATGTAAAATAATCGGTGCTACTACCTTGGTATTTGTTTGGTAATGAAATGTCTGCAAAAAACAGTCAAACTCAAAGAACACCAAAGATCTCTCATTCCAATCCTGTATTACAAATATTCTCCAAGAGCATTTTTTAAATGTTGGTATTGTGGAAGACTTTTAAGAATATTTTGGATAGCCAAGAAAATAAACAGGTGGATAATCAAGCAAATAAACCCAAAATTCTTATTTGTGATATAAATGACCAGCTCAAATTATCTGACTGTACTTTGGACACATTATGCAAAGATGTAGATTTCTAGATAAGGCTGGAGGACTGGAAAAGGTGAAAGGAGAAGGTAGAAGCGGACAACCCTAGCAAAGTGGATGGACTCAGTTATAGCAGTGATGAGTAGACCAAGTTAGGGACCAATCATCATGGAGAAAATGATGGAGTCTGTGTGATCTCTTAAGAGTCAAGCCTGACTTGATAATCAGCAAGCAATTGTGATATCACATGCACATACAAAAAGTGCTTGTTGTATAATCATTTCAATTTCAATGGCAATGAAAGCAATAAATTAGTGCAGAAGGTAGTGACAATTTTGATTTCTCTGGAATAACAGGTAGGCCTTTGCTTATTACCTTGATTTATGACTTAGTGACTGAAGTTACAATAAACCTTTCAGGACCTACTTAAACACGACTTTGAAATTACAGTGTTTCCCCCAACCGCATGGTCCATGTGAGAGCATTTTGGTTCCTCTACAACTGGCCCACATTTACAACTGTCTGCAGTGTCCCAGAGTCATATGACTATGATTTTCAGCATTTTTTTAAATTTACTTCTGGTTTCTGACAAAAAAACATCCACAGTGACCTACTTAATGACTACCATGATCTATGACTGTACTTTTCGGGTCAATTACAGTCGTAAGAAGCAGAGGAAAGGACTTAGGCTTTCTTTCATCCATCAAGAAAAAATATACTTTTTCCCCAGCATGAGAAACATGGTAAAGCTGAGGGTGAGACCTATGTCTCTCTTTATAGCTTTTAATGAATTATTGAATTATTTATTCAGAAAATGGAATAAAATTCAATGCAAAATTAACTTCGTGTTAAATTAGTACATATCTATCTGTTACAGGTTAGCTGATTTATTAGAAAGAATTACTTAAAGCGATTGGATATACTATTATCAGTATTTATTTATATCACACCTTTATTATTTTTATAAATAACTCAGTTCAAAATTTAATCTTGCTTCCTTTGTGAGAAGGAAAGTTAGATACATTCAAAACTCCTGTAGTTATAATGATGGCTAACCTTTTTGGCACCGAGTGCCAAAATGGGAGCGTGTGTATGCATGCCAGAAGCCAGAAGAGCAGCTCTCCAACATGCCATGCGGGAGCACTGGAAACCAACCGTAGGCTTAGCTTTCCAGAGTGCATGCGGGCACCGGCCACCTGGTCTTCTGGTTTCTAACACGCATGTGCACGTGAAGACTAGCATATGCGTGCTGGGGAGCTGCTCTTCCAGTTTCAGGCACTCCATGCGCATGAAGTTCTTGTTTTAATCCCTTGAGCCTTCGAATCCACTGGTCAGCAGACTTCCAGGGGAGTTAGGCTGCCTGTCAGTTATTTAAAATGGCAGATTCAACAGGAAACACTGCCCACGTGAATAGGAGAGTGGAGGAAACGACGTGCTGGCCGTTAAGCTCCCTCAGCTCTACAACTCCAAATGTTTCAGCCTCATTAGAAGACCCCAATCCAAGAGCCAAGGCTGCAGAGGCTCGAAAGGGCTCCAAAGCAGCAGAGTGGGATGAGCGTCGTAGGCACAGGACGTTGAACAGGCTGTGAGCTAAAGGACAGCAAGAAGCAACCCAAGAAAGCCTGGTAGCTGTTTCAAATAGCAGCAGCATTGATTCCTGCCAAAATGAGGAGCGACCGTTGGAGACAAGAGCCAGGTCTTGTCAAAATGACAGGAGGCATTTGCAGGTGCTGGCCACAGGGAGTTTGGATTGCAGGAGCCTGAAGTCTCTTTTGACACTTCTGAGGGAAGAGATTTTTTCTCTGTCTGCCCAGCAACAGAATAGCTAGCAACAACTATGCAAAGAACCAGAGTGGCTCCAGAAGCCACTTTCACAACCTCTGCTGCGGGGCTCCACCCAGCAGTCGGACAAGATCCCAATGTTCAGTTCAACATGCAGGCTTTGCTAATGGAGGCAGTAAAGCAAGGGGTATCTGCAGCCCTAAAGCAATCTAGGCGATCTCCCTCAGTAACTTCCTGCTTTTCTTCCAGACAGGGCTTGAGACAAGCCTCTCAATTTCATGCTGACCTGTCTGTGTATCAGTATATTCATGAACTGGAATAGAGCATGGTAACAAGGTCAGCCAGTGAATAGGCATAGCAATAAGTCAGCTAACAAAGACTATTTGGAAACTGAAACTAGAAGTAGCCTGGGTGTGGCTCTATATTAAGCTCTGCAGCTATGTTAAGCTCTGAGTCTATTGAAGATGAAACTAGCTTGCTTGCTTGCCTGCTGAACTAAAGTGAAACTGATGTCTGTTTCTGAGCTCCTGAATTGCTGTTAAGCTCTGAACGTGTAACATGTCTGCTTCTGTTTGAATTTGTTCCATGTTGGAGAAATCTACAACTGGTATTGTAAAATTTACTTAACATGTTTATAAAGACATTAAATGAAGCATCAGCCATCTATGTTTATTTTTCTGGCGCTAAATTTATGCTGCAAAACTCTGAACACCATGTATTCTGGGGCTGATTCTTACGCTCTCTCTCTCTCTACGTGATCACTCTGCCCATTCTGACGTGGGAGATCAGATAGAGAGACCTCTCTGATAATTAAGGCCTGGATTCTGAGAATAATTTCAGTGCTTTTTCAACCAGCCCTATTTAAATCGCTTCTCTTCAAGGCAAAGAATGCCACAGGGCAAGGCAAGGCTCCTGCACCATCTGAGTCAGTAGATGCATCTGATTGGGGAATGATCCACTCTTCTCCGAGAAGATCATCACTGCAGAGGTTATCCCTTCACCAAAGATGTTTACAACGGCCATCCAGAGGCAATGGTCTTCTCCTGTCAGGTCCAAGTCCTTCTTCCCTTGATAGGAGGTTGTTTAATGTGGGAGCTGATCTTTCCAGAGCTCTGGAAGTACCCACAGTAGATGCCTTGGTAGCTGCCCTGCAGTCCAGTTCTGAGATTGCTGGTGAGCCTGAAGACTCACTGAGAGCAGAAGACAAGAGGGTGGAACAAATACTTCAGAGGACTCATCAGTCAGCAGCCTGGGCAGTGAAGGCCTCCACTGCAGCTTCCTTTTTCAATAGGGCATCACTCATCTGGCTATGTGAACTGCAGAAGAGAATTCCAACTAATGATGTCAGATCTCATCATCACATTAATAAGCAGCTGTTGAGTTCTCGGCTGATGCCATCCTCAGTGCGTCCAGGTTTGCTTCAAAGGAGATAGGATCATCTGTAGCCTCTCAACGTCTGCTCTGGCTTAGGCAGTGGTGGGCAGACATGAGGCATAGGTGGAGGTTGGCCACTGCCCCCTTCAAGGGGGAGAAATTATTTGGAGAAGCTGTGGGCAAAGTCTGGTGGACTCCAAAGACAAGGGGAAGATTTTTGCCTTCCAGGTCAAGAAAGGGCAACTTCCTCTCGATGCCTTATTTTTGCCACCCCTCCCTTAGGGCGACTGAAGCTGGAGAGGGGTTTTCTAGACCCCACAGGCCTTTCATCCCCAGACAGGAACAGCAGCAGGACAAGACAGGTAGAAACCACCAGTTCCAGAGCAAGTGGCCCTTTCGAGTGGGAGGGGATCATCCTTTCTGACACTCTAGATAAATCTACTGTTAACCCTCCTATTGGGGGACATCTGATCTTGTTTGCCAGGCATTGGGAGGAAGTAACTACAGACACCTGGGTCCTGGAGACAGTCTGATCGGGCCTTTCTCTAGAGTACCTCTCTATACCCCCGAGGTTTTTCATTCGTTGCCCTGTTTCTAAGAACAGGGAGAAAAAGGTCCTCACGGAAACAGCTATTTAGCACCTGCTAGAAATCCATGCAATCCAGCTGATGCCTGAGGACCAACAGGGGATGGGATTTTATTCCATCCTGTTTGTAATACCAAAGCCTTGGGGTGGTGGTGGTAGAGGGCAATTCTGGATTTAAAGCGTCTAAAGTGCAGACTAAGATACTGGCGATTTAAGATGCATTCTCACCAGTCTATTTTGGATGGAATTAGGGAAGGGAACGTCCTCACTTCCATAGATCTAACGGAAGTCTATCTTCATGTCCCTATACTACCTGCATATGGGCAATTCCTCAGGTTCTACTACAGTATAATGGCAGTCATTTTCAGTACAGGGCCTAGAACATTCACAAAGCTGTTAGCAGCCCTAGCAACTCACCTTAGGGCTATCCCAGTCAGAGTCCAATGTTATCTGGTCCAGTCCTCCTCAGCATCTCAAGCAGCAGAGGACTTGGGGCTCACCATCCAGGTGGTACAAGAGCATGGCTTTTCTGTCAACAGGGCCAAGAGCCATTTCACTCCAACCAATAGCTTGCTCCATCTGGAGCTGTAATAGATACCATATTGTGCAAGGTGTTTTTGTCCCAGAAGCGTCAGGAGAGTATCAGGGAATTGATTATTCTAGAGAAATCTAAGAGCAGGGTACCTCTGGCTATGCTTTCAAGATTCCTAGGCAAGATGATCTCATGTATCAATACAGTTCCCTGGGCACGCTTACATGCCAGGGCGCACCAATGGTTTCTTCTTTCTTATCAAAGGACAGGCAGGAATTGTTCCCATTCCCACGTCAGGATACCTCTTGAAGTCATCAAGTCCTTTCGGTGGTTATCAGGGGCACTTTCCTTAGGAAACCAATTCAAGGAATCTAACCGCCTGATTCTGAGCACTGATGCCAGCATTTATGGCTGGGGACCTCATCTCCAATCCATGATGGTCCAGGGACAGTGGTCCCAGGCAGATTTGGACTGTAACATCAGTTGGTTAGAACTCAGGCAGTTCACCTGGCCCTGAGGCAATTCCAAAACATAGTTAAAGATAGGGACGTCCTGGTCCTAACTAACAATGTGACCACTAAGGCACATGTAAATCGCCAAGGGAGAATACATTCAAAGCCACTGATGCTAGAGGCAGAACAACGGTGTCTCTGGGTGGAAAGGCATCCTGTCTCGCTCAGAGCTGAGCATATTGCAGGTGTATCCAATGTTGAAGGAGACTGGCTTAGCAGAGCCACTATAGACCATGCAGAGTGGCATTTGCACCCCACTTTGTTCCAGGAGCTGTCAGAGTGCTTCGGACAACCAGCAGTAGACCTCTTCATCTCTTAGGACAATGTACAACTCCCGAGATTCTTGTCCAGGTTTGCAGTTCTGGGGGTGGAGGGGATGGACGCCTTATGCAGCCCTTGGCTATGGGGGCTCCTTTATGACTTTCCTCCTCTGCCCCTCACATGGCCATGATTTGCAGACTTAGTAAACCCATCTGTGACCAACCCTTGGAGGATACCGGTGGACAGAGTATCTCTCAGCCGGAACCCCAGTGGCTTCAATTGACCACTTGTAGATTGAGCGGGAATGTCTGATCCGGGCCATTACTCCTCCAAGGTGATACAAACCATTCAGGCCTCCAGGAGGCCTTCCACCAATTGCATTCATGATGTGACCTAGAAGACTTTCTGCGAATAGTGTTCATGATCTGGGGTGGATCCTACTGAGGCCTCGGTCGCCCAGGTGCTGGACTTCCTTCAAGAAGGACTTGACAAGAGCCTGTCACTCAACACGTTACGATGGCACGTAGCGGCCTCCTGTACTTTCTTTGGGGGGCTCAGAATCCCTATCTAGGCATCCTACTGTCTGCAGATTTCAGAAGGGGGCTACAAATCTGAGGCCTCCAGTGGTTCATGGTTACCTCACATGGGACCTCTCTACTGCATTTGCTGACTGAGGCCCCATTTGAACCACTGAGATCTACTTCTCTGCAATTTTTGTCTTGCAAGGTGGCCTTCCTGGTAGCCATCACCTTGGCCAGACAGATTTTGAACTTGGCTGCCTTATCTGTCAGGAAGGATCTCTGTATTTTTCATCCCAACTGAGTTGTTTTGAGATTGGACCCTTCGTTTGTGCCAAAGGTGAACTCTTGGTTCCAAGGACCCAGGAACTAGTATTACCTGATCTCTGTTCTAAACCAGTCCATACATTAGAAAAAAGGTGGCACACTCTGGGCGTTCGAAGAGCCCTTCGTATATATGTTAAACAAATTTCTCCTTTCAGAAAGTCTGAATCCTTTTTTGTATCCTTTCAACCTTATACCATGGGTTGCAAGATTACTCCAATGACTGTGGGGAGATGGATCAGACTGTGCATCTCCAAAGCCTATCAATCCCATGGACTTGTGGCATCTCCAAAAATAACAGCCCATTTGACAACAAGTGTGGCCGCATCGGTGATGTAGGCCACTCAGGCCTTTCTGGAGGAGGTTTGCAGAGTGGCAACTTGGGATTTGCTTTCTCTGTTCATCAAACACTATAAGCTGGACTTCTTTGCATCTTCGGAGGCAGCCTTTGGACGGAGAATTCTTCAAAAGGTCCACCCTGTCTAGGGGATTCGGACCAAACTAGGTCCACCCGGAGGACAGCCAGCTTTGGTATGTCCCAGTCCTGGATGCTATCTCCACCACAATGGAGAAGGGTCGTTGGTTCTTACCTGATACAACCTTTCTCATTGGGTGGAGATAGCATCCAGCCCCACCCTGATGGAGGTGCCGTTCTGAATCCAGTGGACAACAAGAAAATACATCAGTCTGTCACTATTCCTTCACCAAGTTCTGGGACACCCTTAGCAAAGGGGAGTGTCATCACCAATCTGACAGACTCAGTCCAATCAGCTAGCAGCAACTGACAACCCAATCATGGATGCTCTCTCCACCCAACGAAAAAGGTTGTATCAGGTAAGAACTAATGACCCTTTCCAGCGCTCTTGCACGTGCAAAGCTGGCCATTTTCAAAAATACGCTTCCGTAGAATTTTACTAGTGCTTTTAATATGCAGTACAATATGCTTTTAGTTCAATATGGCAAATTGTAACTTGTTATACCCACTACACACTACTCAGTTAATTAATTCAGAATTGTCAACTGGTAACTTTTGCCAAGTATTTTAGGAAACTGTACTTAAATTACTACTTAAAATATTGTTTACTGTTTGTTTCATGTAAGTGGTTTTCAAACTTGACCACTGTTTTCTGTAGTGCTATTACCTTGCTTTATTTCTGTTTTAATTTTCATTAAAAGCATAGCTGTAACTTGAGCCTTTTATTCCAAGATGAAACTATATACTGGCATGCATAGTGACTTAATTGAAATGTGTATTTTATTTCTTTTTGATTCTAGCATTACATGCCAAGAAATTAATTACAGTAATTTTTAAGTTCCTATTGATTACAATTTTTCCCTTTATGTTCTTCTAATACAATTAATCTTTTAGTAAACCTGACTATTAAACCATAATTAGTCATCCAGCTAACTCAAATCTGGTTTGAGCATAGCTCTCCAACTTTACTTGTAAATTCAGGGAATTGTAGTGTTACTATTTGGAGGAGTTTAGAGTTGGGAAGGCTAGTTTAGCACACAGGTTTTCATTAAAAATATTTGTGAATCACATATGTATGCTATCTCAATGACTTTCATTGTTAAATTAGGCATATAAATTGCCTATTTCTTTGTGTAATGTTTTGCTAGTTTCCTTATCCACTCATTCTTTCTGATGTACTATGTATGGTTTTTAAATTGGGAATCACACTCTTCAGAAACAATATCGTCCTGGATATTTTAAATGTAATGTATGAATTTATGATAGAAACTTAAATCTGACAAGACCCTTCAATAGTATGGCAACATTAATTTTTAATGTATGTTAATCAGCTTGAGAATTGATATTTAAGCCAGCAGCCTTTAAAAGGGAATAGTTTAGGTATCAATGTCTAATTGACACCATATATGTCTAGATTAATCTGTCCAATACAGACATTCTAGTGCCAGTTACAAATTAAAATTTTAATTGACTTATCTGTCCTTATCATTTTCATTGTATTTGGTATGTGTTCTATTTTCTTTCCGTTTTCATTGAAAATCTTACAAAGCTTTTTTATACAAGTGGGTTTACAGCAATGTTGTTAATATATTAATATCTATAATACCCAAACTACATTTTAACTGCTTACCTTCTTTTTATTTAATTTAGTAATATTTTGGAACTCATTTTTTCCTTTTGCTTGAACCACCTTTAATCTTGACTGATTGCCTGTATTGAGTATTCTGCAGATTTCTGATATTATGCCTTTTTAAAAGATGGAATAGGAAAGGAAAGACAGTTTCTGCCAGTGCTGTATGCCGTTCTCTTAATAGAAATAGTAATGGGAGCAAAGGAATGGAAATAGGTAGAATTGGAACTATTTGTACATCTTAAGTTTAGATCCTGCTTTCATTTTAGTGCTCAAAGCATTTTACAATAAATAAAATATAAAATTCAAAGATACTTCAATAAATAGCTGATTTAAATAAAAAACTTATTTGCCTATTGGCAAAAATACCAAGGATTAGGAAGTAACCTGGTTTTATTGGACAGAGAATTCCTGATTCTGGATATAGTCATTGTGAAGACCATGCTCCTATTATAAGTGAGAGAGTTATAAACAATGGGAAAGGACACTGTTTCCTGTTCAATCCTGGAAGTGCTCTATTGGTGCTCCTCTAAAATTACTTACTGTGATTGTTCAATTGTGTGACTGCAATGTATTTAATGATATATGTGGTATAGTAATTGCACTGAATACTATTGAATTCACATTAAAAATGGACAGTATTATATTATAAAAGCTAGCCTCTTAAAACATAGTATAAATGTAGTCCTCAACTTACGATCACAATTCAGCCAGGAATTTTGATTGTAAGTTATTGCAATTGTAAACTGAGTCTCAAAATGACTGGGCTGTTTTTATGATTGTTCAGCAAGTTGATGCAGTCGTTAAGTAAATCTTGTGATCAAAAGTCCGAATCTGGCATATCCAATGGGCATTTTTTTTGTTGGTTTGTTGCAAAATATGATTGTGTGACTGTCGGATGCTATAACCACTCATAAATGTAAGTCAATTGCTAAGCACCCAAAATACACTTCAAATGATTGTGTAGGTGATGCGGCAGTCATAACCTAAGGGCGGGTTATAAGTAATTTTTTAGGAGGCCATCATATAAATCAAGAACTATCTGTATTACTGTCTATCTTGTGTTGTGTCACTTAGTATATGATTGCCTCAGAATGTAGCAATTCATTTTGTCTGGACTTGATTGCTAAGCAGGTTCAGTCTGGCTAATAATAGGATAGAAAGTCAGTTTATGTAGTGTAGTTATTAAGGTATGGGGCTACAAATCAGGAGGCTGAGTTCTACTTTTTCCTTAGTCACAAAGACAATTGTGTGACCTTGGGACAGTCACTCTCTGTCACCCCTAAGAAGTAGGCAATGACAAACCACTTCTGAAAGATCTTGCCAATAAAACTGCAGCAACAAGTTCAAGCAGTTGCCAGGAGTTAAAAATTAACTTGAAGGCACCAAAATGTAGGATGGAAGACTTCTGAAGAATATCTGTATTATAGGTTAGACTGGGAAATAATCATAATAATAAAAAAAAGAAATTCCAAGAGGATGCATTTCTATATTCTTGACAAGAAAAGTATGAAGAGCTTGGCCACTCGCAAGTATTTTACCCTGAATTGAAGTATATTTTATTCTTTTAAATATCTTGCAGCAAGACTTGGAAAAAACCAATCTATAGAACTAAATGAAGTTGAATGCTGGTGTGGCTTTCTGAATTTAAAAGAAATTAATGTTAGTAACTACTGGCTAGTGCTTCATTTTTCAGCTTCAAGTGTTATGTAATTGGAAAATCAGTTTCTGTAGCAAAGATAAGACTTCTTGTGATGAATTAAACCTTCTAAGAAAAGAAAAGAGACTTTGATGTAAAAACTCACGAACTATTTGCAAAAAGCTTAATTAAGAGAAGATATAAGAATGTTTTAAAACAAATAAGGGGACTATTTTTTCTTATTCTATTTTTTTTATCATTTTTACTTTTGATGAAAGTGTAGTATAATTTTTTACCAACTCAGTTAAAGAGACCAGTTTGACATGGGAATGCTTGTTTATTCTTGAAAAATATATTTAGTTGGTGGAATATTCATAACAAAAGATAAGGTAAAGAACTTGAGTATGAGTTTTAGTTGCCATGGAGATTTGATGCCTGTTGTGGCTGAAGTTATTGAGTGCTATTAACATGAACTGTCACAAAAAAGAAGATGATCTTTAAAAAGTCTCTTTTCTTCTTCAAACCCCCATACTGTGCAATAGGAATTGCACGTATGCAATTTGGGGAAATAAAGTTTTGAAGAGAACAAGGCTTGTGCTGTTCTCCAAGCTGCGTATTCCTTTCTTGTGAGATCTGGGCAAGACCAGATAATTTCCAATGGGATGTGGCTTGCAGAAGGAAAGGGATACCCCTTTACAGATGGTAAGGGAAGCCATGTTGCAGAGAGAAGGAGAAAGGTCCAAGGTAGTGAAGGTCATCTGGGCCATGGGCAACTAGGATTGTTGCTGCTGAGTAGTGCTACACAAGAGGTCTAGATGAGGAAGATAAGTGGGGAGAATTGCAGCGGTCCTGCAGTTATAAGGATAAATAGGTGTACTGTCAAGGCTTGGATTATTATCATATGATCAGTGGGATGCTTCAACAGCTGTAACTTTTGTTCAACACTGTTGAAATTTGAATGGATGCTGAACAAACAGTTAAATGTCAAAAATTATCCGTATAACGTTAATACCTAAAAAGAGATAAGATTTAATTTCAAAATGAAATTATACACCAGTATCATTATTGAAGAATGACCGCAAGTTATTTACAACAATTTTAGCTGAAAGAATGATTTTGCAAGAATTTATTCATGAGGATTGATACGGTTTTTTTTTTCCTAAAATATATTTAAAGGATAATGTGTTAGAGCTGTTATGGATATTTTGAAATATTTGAAACAACATAATGAAAAGCAAGCTTTGATATTTTTAGATGCAGAGAAGGCTTTTGATAATTTGAGCTGGACTTTCTTATTTAAGAAGTGATCTATACGTAAAAAATATGAAGCATAAAGAATAAAAAGGAGACATAGAACTTAAGAGCTTTTGCAGCTGACTTCTGGTTCTGGTTTTGGCAGGCCCTATATATACAAATACATATAATAAATTTGTATGGTAAAAGGAAAAACACAAGTAAAAATATAAGGTATTACAAAGTTGTAAAAGAAAGAGGATTGGATCTACCAGATTTGAAATTATACCTTGCTGCCTGCTGTATAGAAATAGAGGATGTTGTTAAGAAATAGATGACTATTGGAATTAGAAGAATGTAACATTTGGGTGGTGTGGTAGCCACTGATGTCCTCTGGATGGTGCTAGATGCTAGCAACAGACTGCACATTTGGCTAAGGGGGCCTCTTTTGTTACTGCATGATCTCATTCCCTATATTTTGGTAAAGGTAGAAAGTCCCTAACATTCCAGACATACAGGTGATCTCATTTATTAACATCACCACTAGTCTTAAGGATTGGTTGGGAGGTTATACCAATGTGGATGGGAGCTTTCACCCATGTGGCATCTATTCTCCAATCCGGATGCTGTATCTATGTTGCCTTTGTCTTCTTGTAAAAACCCTATAAATATAATAAACATTGCCCAGGCAGTCAGACATCTTTGGACCCTGCAATGACTAGTCTTTGATTGCCACAGGGTGGCATTCATATCTGTGGTATGATGAAGCTAAGATTAATGTAGATGTCCAAAATCATTATGTCAGGCAAACTATTCCTAGAATATGGAATAATTATAAATTTATTTTATGCTTGAAAACACCTTTGTAGTCTTCAGCAGAAAAAGCACTTTTATAGACGAGAAATGGTAAGTATGTCTAAATGTTTAACTACTGTGAGATACTAATATTTTTTCAAGGGGATTTGAGAAGATTTGCCAATAGGATGATATACTTGTCAATAGCTTTCTTATGTAGAATTACCAGAAGGGTTTAAAGTGGATAAAAAAATGTATGGTTTTAAATAATGTAAGAGTGAGCTTAAACAGAATTGTGTACTAACGAGGAATATGTTATTGCTAAAAATGTATAGTATGAACTTTTATTGAAAAGAAGAACAAGTGAGAAGAATGTATAATAAAATGGCCCAAAATTTGTGGTTACAATATAGAAATGGATCAATGGGAAAATAAGTGATTGAAAGGTTTGAAATTTATGTTAAGTTCTAACCTGAAAGAGAATTTTTCTAAAATGACATATTGTTGGAGAAATCATCTAGAATGTATAAAGATACTTCTAATCTTTGTTGGAAATGTAAACAGCATGAATTATCATGATCGGTGAAGATATAAAAAAAAACCCAAAGCAATTTGGATACAAATACATTAATTCAGAAGATTTTAAAATCACAATTGAAACCAGTGGCTTTTCTTTTGAGAATAATGCACCTAGAAAAAAGTCATGGAACTTTGTTTTTATATATGACAACTGCAACAAGGGTCTTTGGTTAGAAAAAAACATATCTATATTATTGACTAATTGAAATCGCCTTATAGACTTTGTGCATGAAGCAGAAAAAATGCACTTAAGACTTGTTTTAATAATAAAAAAATGAATAGAAAAAATGAGGTTTTTTAAAAAAATAATAGAATATGAGATAACTTTGTAATCAAACATATTTTCTTCAAAGGAAATTGGAAGCTTCTTTCAATTTCTTGTATTCCTTGATTTCCGCACTTTAGGTGTTTTTTTTTTTTCTTTTTCCTTTCTCTCGGTTGTCTTTACTTTGTATTAGTTTGTGTTCGGGTTTATGTTCTCATATATATATGTATATATCAGGTTTCTGAATGTAAAGCTGACGTAAGCTATATGGCTTCCCTTCTCAGAATTAGGTCCAATTGAAATGTGATGCTGGGCACGCTAAGATTGCTTACCTGTGCAGTGTTCCATGTGGCTGGTTTCTGTGGTTCAATCAGGCCTTCAACAGCTTTGCTTTTAGAAGTAAACTGCCAAGGGATGCTTTCATTGCATAAACATACTAAAAGAAATAATAAGTAGATTAATGAACACTAAGGGCAATAGAACTATGGATTGGAAATGAATGCTACATGCTAGAGATCTCAACAAGTTCACTTCTAACACCTGAAAAAGATTCTTCTTGCAGATAAAAATTTTATCTGCTACAATGATGGAATCCTCCAGCATGTATATAATTTCCACAGGGAGAAGCACTTCTTGTTACTTTATCAGAAAAGAAGACAAGGCATTATATAAATGGATTTTTAGGTTTCTCCTGTTTTTAAGATTTTAAAACTCTATAGCTAACATAATAGTTTTATTCCTGCGACAAACTAAACTTGCACCTAGGCCTAAATTTCAGTCCTACTATGTCACTGAAATTTAAGCAAGAATATCTAGGACTGCAGTTGTGCATGTGTAACTGAAACATAGTTTTAAATGTTTATCCTCAATGCATTTCATCCCAGTTCCTAGGGTATAAATTTTATTGGATTGGGCCAGTAATGTTATACGTTCAACACCTAAACTTGAATCTATAAATTTCACTCATACTCTATCTTACATAACATTTCCTTCTGTTTCCAATGGGGTTATTTACACATGTAAATTCCTTGATTTACTTTTAAAACCTGCAGTTGGAACAATGTTTGCAGAAAAGAGGGATTGAAAAGTAACATGATAGGTTAGGGATCCCCAACTCCCAATCTGTGGCCCAGTACCAGTTTGTAACCTGTTGGGAACCAGTCAGCGCAAGTGGCAGGCAAGTATGTGAGCACGCAAAGCTCCATTTGTGCAAGTGGTAAGTACACACACAAAACCATCCCCTCTCCTCTCCCATCCATGGAACCAGGAAGATTGGGGACAACTGTGCTAGGTAACTGATTGATGTACCAAACCTTGAGTATGTTTGTAAAATGAGGTTTGATAACTTCATTGTTTACCAAATAGTCAGGTGTGCAGGAGTGTAAATGAAATAGAGAACTTAATTTGTTTCAAATTTGGAACCAAGCAGAAATGGAGTTGATTGTACTTCTGGTAGGTGGAACAAAACTCTGTTTCAATGTCCTATTTTCTGGGAATTTTAAATATTTTTAAATTTAAATATTTATGAGTATTGCTTAGGAGTGGTTGTACTGACTGCAGAAAACAAGGACCAGTGTTGTTTAACAGTCTGAACATCCTTCATTAAAATATAACAGTAGAACAAAATAATAAAGCAAAATATTATTTTCTCAGCTGTGTCATCAATATCAGAATTAAGTGCACTAGCAGCTGGTAAAGAAAGCAAAATCAAAAACCAAAATAAAGGGCTGGTGTTCTACATACAAACCACCAGATAAACTGACTAACCCAAAACATTTTTGCTTTTTTCCATTCACCCTTAGCTCAACATCAACAGAACAGGAACAGGAACAAAATATACAACAAACCAATAAACCTCATTATATAGCTTTAAAATTAAATGCAAAACACAAAACCTGGAAAGCTTGGAGTGAGTCTGTGTTGTCTGAAAGATGGGCAGTGAAACCTATGCAGGTAGTCCTTGCTTAACTATCTAAATTGGGAACCACAGCTCTGTTTCTAAGCAGCACAGTTGTTAAATGAGACCTCATGTGTCCACGACTTGAGATTTTACTGCTGGTTTCTCCATTGACTCTGCTTGGCTGGCTGTGAAGTCATTGTGTGACTGTGGACATTGCGATGATAATAAATGCTTACCAATTGAAATGTGCCATGTGGATGCAGAGGTGGTCATAAGTGCAAGGACTAGTTGCAAAGTTACTTTTAAAAATGCTCTTATAACTTCAAACTATTGCTAAAGAAGACAATTGCTAAGTAAGGATTCCATGTACTCACCAGTGCTGCAACAAGAATCCAGTCTATTGTATAACAAAGGAAAAGCACAATAAAAATATTTGGGGGGGAAAAAAGGATCCAGTCTCTTCAAAGGTTCCTCGCAACATACTTCATCCTGTCTCAGCATCTGGTCAACTGCAATCTAAAATCCAGTATGGCTTCTCAATCATTTATATACCCTCCTACAGATGTCCAGTCCTATCCCAGCAGATAACTCAGCAGTAGCCAATAGTGGATATGATTTTTTTATTAAAAAACTCCCCAGCGTTGAGTTGGAAGACAACGTTCCAATAAAATCACCTGGAAAAGCATCAGAATAACAGTGCTCAAAATAAGGCTGTTTTACTCTATTTTGAAATTGTACATTTGCCCTGTGGGTGTTGTGTTTCAAAAAGAAAAGACTAAAAATGATTGTCATGAGCTCCTAAGGATTTGTACTTGAACTCTTTTGCATGCGGCTTCGTTTTCTCAATTTTAATGGCTTTTTAAGATCAAAATAAGTTTTAGAGTGTCCTTGTATCAAAAGAAAGGAGGAGGATTTAATGCTAAGTATTATGTTATGAATGGAATTGTACATTGCAATACAGCTAATTTTTACAATACTTTTATAGAGCAAAATTCTGAGCTATAAAAATGCTTTAGGGGAGGAGGAAATATATGAAATGCATGTTGCTTGAGAAAATAACTCAAGCAAACAAAATATTTCAATAAAATACAAATAAATTGTGTATTTGCCTTACCAATTTACTTAATTAATTAATGTTCTGGGACAGAGAACATTCCTATTTAGTATTTTGGGAATGAAAAATACTTTCTGCATTTAGCTATTATTGGTGCAATTATTTAGTTAACTTTCTGACACCCAGGACAATTAGTACCTAATTCTTGCTTGTGCCACATATGGCTTCGAAAGCTGAGTCTGTCATCTAGAATCTAGAAGAAGGCATGTTTTAGGACATTTTCTTCTGGACATCTATTATAATATAACACCAAGTAAGTAACAATGGGACAAATAAATTGCACAATTTCTACTTTGATGACTGGATAGGAGAAGGCTATGTCCCTTTCTATCCATTAAGGATAATATATGTATAGTCTAGTATGTATTTTTCTCATACTGGGTAAGCAAATGTATGATGGAGTGTTCCTTTAGTAGTCCCTCACAAATTGAAAGTAGATGACTAAAATATTTGCAAACTAAGCTAACAAAATGTAGTTTTGTATGTGGGTATTGTCCTCACAGGAGCTGCTCTTCACATGTTTTTTATGTTTAGTTATTAGGTTATAAGTATTTTCCTCTCTGATTATCATTTGATAAACAATATTTAGTTTTTAATTCTTATTACTATAGCTTGACATGTCAATTTTTAACAAAAATGATTTTTTTGTTCATCTCTGTCCTGTCAAAGTTTTAAACAGTCAATTACAGAAAGATGTGGTCATGCAAAAAGTTTTTTAAATGCTCCATTGTTTCCTTAAACTGAACTGAAACATCATGATAAACCATGGTTTGATGTACTTACTGTACAGTGATAAGAATATTTTGTAGTAAATCTTGGGCTCTCTATTCATGCATTGAGACAGTACATTTTGATCTTTTTTTGTGATCTTTCAAGTGCAATTTGTGAAATTATACTTGTGCAGATCTGGTTTCAGGCATCTTAATTGCAAGTAATCTCCATCCTTTGATTGTATAGTCCAGGTAGCCTGATTCTGCCTTCATCATAGATGTTTTTTCCAAGCACCATAGTAGTAATATCTAAAATCAATTATACAAACCAGGATTTTGAAGCTGTTTTCATAAGCCATACTAAAATTGTGTAGACCCAGTAAAACTCGGAAATAATGAAAACAATAAAATGCAATTAGTAAATCATATTAGAAAGGTACGAAATATAATGCGTTCACTATTTCAGTGCAGAATAGATAGATAGAATAAAAGTTTGGTTTATTTGTTAACTATCCCCCTCCCCCTCCCAAGATAACCTAGCCAGACTATGACATTGCACATAACGTTTATTGTTTTAGACTACTTTCTCCTCATTTTCTATATCTTCAGTATGAGTTAAATGATAATTGTGAATCTAAATTAATGTAAACCATTTTTGACAATTCCTGTTAAAATACTATTCAATGTATATTTCAAAATTTAAATGATTTGTTAGTGATATAGTAGAGCAACTGTTTAAAGGTCCAGAGGTATATCTAAGTGAAATTTAAGAAAGATGGTGAAGGGTGTTTTTGTTGAATTTGTTCTAGAAATATGACTTAATTTAAGATGATATTCTCATATATAATTAAGATTTAATTGAGCTTAATAGTGATACCTTTGAGTGAGTTTCCAGTATCTGCAACAACACCTTCATAAGAAAAGAAATTTATTAATTATACAAATATAAGAATATAAGAATCAAGTTTTTAAAAATATAATATTCACTTGCTTTTATATTTGTGTTTTTATGTATTACAAAAACATTTATTTATTTCAGAAGTAATTGATTGGTACATGGATTAATTTACCAAACCATGCTGTTGTCAAGTTCAAAAAAATCAATTGACATGACCAGAAAATTGTTAGTGCAGGCAATATACGCCAGAGCTAGCAGATAAAGCTTTAAGAGTATATCTGAATAAGATTGGCTCTGACTTGAGAAACTGGGCAGTCATATGAATCTTTGAATCTGTCAACAGTTTGAAAGAGTTATTAAGACTAATTGTATTGCTAAGATACTTAGGGACTTTATGTATTCATTTAATCACATATGTATAGCTGCCTATCTCTCCTTAATGCTTTTTGGCAGCATACATAATAAAACAATCAAAGTACATTAAAACAATTAAAGCAACCCATTTTAATTAAAAGAGAAAAACAAAATGGCAGCACAACATAGAGTGTATTTCATTGTCATATACCCAGCTAGTAGGCTCCACTCTGTCACAGGATCCCCAAGCTGGTTGACAGATCCATGTTATAAGGCTCTTTGTTGGAAGGCCAGTGGGATTGGGGCTAGCCTCACTTTGGGGGAATGTCCCACAAGGCAGAGGCCATGGCAGAAAAGGCTTTCCTCTTAGGTCCCACCCTGGCCGATAGGACCTGTCACATGCCTCTCCTACCAGACCTGATGGGGCAGAAATAACCAGGGAGAGGTGGTCCCTAAAATACCTTGATCTCATGCCATGTAGGACTTGAATTAGGACATCAGCAGCACCTTGAATTAGACACAAAGCAAATGGGCAACTATTGCAGTTGGTGCAGCAGAGGTGTAATATATACAGTTCTTGGATCATACATTAACAACTCACACTACTGCATTTCGCAACAGCTGATGCCTCCTGATACTTTTCAAGGGTAGCTCCATGTAAAGCACATTACAGTAATCCATTTGGTACATAAGTAGGACATCCTGATCTGGGCCTGGCACAACTGGCACATAAAATGAATTAGAGTTACCAAAAACCAATTTAAGTGGATTTTCCCATTTCCTTTCTAACTTGTTCTGCTTTGCATTTGAGAATTTTTTCTTGTCCTGCTTTAAGTCTATATCTTTTATTCTGTGTCTTTAACTGTGATCTTAGCTAAGCATTTGTATGTAATAAAGTATTAATTTAAATCTCTGCAGAGTCCAAGAGCTGAGCATCCCAATAGTAATAATGAGGGCAGTTGCTCTCTCTCTCTCTCTCTCTCTTTAGGACTGTACATGAGGTTCCAGTTTTCAGACACATGGCTATCCTAATTAGTTTCAATGATAAACATAAGCTCTGGTCACAGAAGGCATCACGTTCTAGTCTTGGTCTTAGTGATAAGGGCTGCTTTAATGAGTTGGCTGTAAATGCTATATGAGCATCCCTATTCACTGCAAAGCACGTTTTTCAGTTTGAATCCAAAACATTGCACAGCACATAAAAAGATATCTGGAAAGCTGTGGTCCTGATTTAGGCAATTTTAAACTAATGAACCAGTGGCCTACCTCAGTATAATTTTTTAAAAATCCAGTACAGATGTTCCTTTATTGTTTAACTATATTATATCAGACACAAATAACCAGAAGCAAGTAACCAGGAACTCACTGAATTCAAAGCATAGAAGAATTTATTATTGCTACACATGAATCTAGTCAACTAATGGTCAAAGATAAATCGGTGCTAGATAAGGGTCAGCTGAGTTCAAGGAGGGCTGCACCTGAGTCTCTTGAGGGAACATAATGACTCCAAACTGATGACATGTTTAACCCTGCCTTCTAGCTCAGCTTGCTCTTCTACAATCACTCCTTTTATTGAGAATTACTAAAATGCTTTAGGCCAATTCAAGAGTAGCATGGAAGAAACTATGTTGCTTGTAAAGTATGTGGCAATAATGTCCTTTGTGTGATACCAATACTAACCAAACTGAATAGGCTTAAATGAAACATTTGAAATGTCAATCTTATCTTTATCAGAAATTCATTTTTCCCTTTCCTCTTTATTCTTAGTGAAATAGAATATACTTACCTAAAACAATATCAGTATAATTAAACTACTGAAAGTAGTATGTATCCTAAGTTAGTAAGTTGAACTGATGACTAGTAATAGACATTCATCAATAGTTTAAAGGAAGTGTCTTAAAATAATATACCAATAGGGAAGTAAATAGATAAAATTTAAGAAGTGCATAATGTTCTCTTGTTATAAATGCTGAAAAGAATCTACAGTTCTCATTATGTGTTTGCATTTCTAGGGAGGGTAGTAGAAAGAAATATACAACAGAAGGGTGTTTGTAATTAGGGACACTAATAAAGAGAAATGAAAATAATTGTGGAAAGCGGTTGTAGTTGTACCTCAATTGAAAGAACTTGGTACTTTGCAGCAAACAGGGCAAGTTGAGGCTTGCATATGTCAATTGTCTTTAAATGTGTTACTGATGTTCAAGGAAGTCAAGTGGTAGAACATATGCTTAAAGAAAGGTTAAACAAAAATTAATGGTATAAAAACAGATTGGAAATATCAAGCTTGTGTTTTTTAAAAATATGGCAGTTGGTCCTACTGGGAACTATTGATTCTTAAGCATAATTTATTGATCTCTTATACATTCTGAGCTTGATGGATGAACAGTCTTTATTTGATTTGGATATGGGGCTATATGCTTTTTCATTTCCATGAAATGAAGATGAATTCTAGAATTTGTGCTGTCTTTTAAAATAATTATTTTTGAATAGAGATTGTTTGGATTCAGCCTGTCTACCCATAATATTAATAATGCCTGTCCAGTTCCTTGGGAAGGACTTCATAGCTGGATAAAAATGCCAGATCCCATCTAAACATCTATCTGACTGACTGTGCATCCGACCATAATAAAAAAGAAGAAGCTAAAATGTTCTGGTGCTCCAGAATTCAAATAGATAAGCACCTGCCACACAACAGCTCAGACTTAATTGTTAAGAATGGCAAAAAAGTCTGGATAGGGACATTGCAATAATTGGAGATAGCAGAAGAAAAGAGAAAGAACTGGATAAAAATCACAATATAAAGATCTGTTAATAGAAATAGAAGGACTATGGCAAAACAAAACAAATACTAATTGGTGCCTTGAGTGTAATTACAAAATATCTGGCATACTACTTGAACATCGTTGGCATTGACAAAATTTCCATCAGTCAGTTGCAAAAGGCAGCTTTATTTGGAAAAGTTTATATCCTGCATCAATACGTTTAATGTTAATCATCAAACAACATTGTCAACCCTAAGACCTTGGGAAGGACATGATAAGTGGATAAAAATGACTAAACCAATTTAAATATCTAGCTGACTCTGATCAACAATAATAACATATTAAACTTGTATGCTGCCTGACTCAATGTCATGGACAGCTTACAACAATTACAGAAATCACCATAAAATCAATAAAACATAAAAATAAAGATGGCAGGTGTGGTGAAGTAAAGGATTACCCTCTCCCTTGTTGAAGACCTCAGAGAAAAGCCAGGTCTTCACAGCTTTTCTAAATAACAGAACAGTGAAGGCCATCCACATCTCAGGGGAAACCTCAGAAAAATAAGTCAGATGAAAATAGATAAGGATAATATTTGAAAGTAGATGTGGTGAAACGATCATATAGTATATATTTGGACTTGAAAAATTGCACGGAATTGCTAGCCGTTCAGAATATATAGCTGACATATTCATGGCTGTTCCTTAGGGATATGGTTGCATTGTTAAACTGATCCCTTTGGATTAGTCTTTACTCTGAAATTTAAAAAAGCAATATGATAAACAATGGCATGATGAAATGCTAGTTAACTATTGCATCTTATTTGAGGTGAGCCTTTTTGCATGTAGGATACCTGCTTTTTTAAAATATTGGACTTTCATATGAATGAATTTGATCTATTGAATAATTGCTTACAAAACTCTTTAAGCTATGTACCATTTACTTGTCATAATGAATTATACATTTTTGTGGCAGAAATTATTTGTTAAAATGAAATTTTCAAAGTTTAGCATGTTAGCATATCATTATTGGTTGCTAATAAGTTTAAATAGCTTAATTGGGTTGCCAGATTTCAAACTTGAAATCATCCTGCCAGCTTTTATGATCATAAGTCAATTATCAGGAGTTTTTGAGTAGCACTGCAACTCAGTAATGAGAATAATTATTATCAAAATAATTCACAATCTAGAGGTATTATTATGTTTAGCTAACTGGAAAGGAAACAAGATGCCAAAAGTAGAAAATGGAGAAGAGGCTAGCCTGGTAAATTTGTTAGAGATGGGAAAAGGAAGATTTATTTTAAAGTTACTTAAATAGATCAAACGTTTGAGTTCTGTAGATGACAGAAACTGCAAAGATTCTACACAGCTTAAAAAAGATAAAATAGTTTTGAGTCTTGACTGTTTCTCTCAGCAATCTTTGGAAGAGCCTCAGCATTAACTCCATATCTAGGAAGACCTAATTTGCTGAGAATTTTTATTTTAATAATGTAACCAGGTACAGATTTGGCTTGATCATCAGTCACATTTTCTAAACTTCACTTTTTCGTTTGTTTTATCCCACACTTATTATTTTTATAAATAACTCCAGGGAAGAACATACCTAATACTCCTCCCTCCTCCTGTTTTCTCCACAAAAACTTGATGAGGTAAGTTGGGCTGAGAGGGATTGACTGGCCCAAAATCACCTAGCCAGCTTTCGTATCTAAGGGGGGATTAGAACTCACAATCTTCTGGTTTCTAGCCAGGATTGCCATAAGAAGTAAGCAGCAATCCCAGATCTGTGGCACGGCAAGAAGTCCAATCCTAGCCCAGTAGTGTGGTTTGAGGGGGCTTTTTAGCATAAAGGGCCAGGTCAGGTCTCATTAGGTGCAAGAAGATGGCAAAAGGTGGAATAATGGAATGCAGAGCATCAGGGGCCAATAGATGGGGAGGGAGATAGACTGGTGGGGGAGTGTTAAGTATAGATGGACTGCCAGGTGGCCAGATTTTGATCATGTGGGCACTGCAACAACTGCAACTTTGGGCATGGGTCCCTTTGTCTAGGACCTTGTGTTATCTCTTTGTTTAGCACCACTATAACTTCGAACCATCATTGAACAAATCATAAATTGTGGACTACTTGTACTGTGATTCATGATTGTGTTACCTTGCACTTTTCCCTTGAAAACTATTCAGACACTACAAAGGTTTGATGCAACTATTTTCTGTTGTTTAGTTGACATTGTAGAAAAGGATAATACAAATGTTGCAGAAGCTATAGTGGTAACAATACAGACATCACTAGTGAACGTTTGAGTTGGGGACTTTTGCCAATCTGAACAAATCTGTCCACACCCAGAAGATGGGAGAAGACAGACAGTTTTGTTTGTACAGGTAGACTTCGACGTACAATCACAATTGAGCCCAAAATTTCTATTGTTAAGTGAAACATTTGTTAAGTGAGGTTTGCCCCATGTTGCGACCTTTCTTGCTACAGTTGTTAAGTGAATCGCTGCAGTTGATAAGCTAGTAACCTGGTTGTTAAGTGACAACATGGGTTTCCCCAGTGACTTCGCTTATCAGAAGGTTGCAAAAGGTGAGCACCTGACCTTGGGACACAACAATGGTCATAAGTAGGAACCAGTTTCCAAGCATCTGAATTTTGATCACATGACCATGGGGATGCTGCAAAGGTCATAACTGTGAAAAACGGTCATGAATCACATTTTCCAATGCCATTGAATATCCTTGAATTGTCACTAAACCAACTATTGTAAGTTGAGGACTACCTGTATTGGCAAAATACATATCTAGTGTACTGGAAACCAACCTGCTCCCATCCTCATCCAACCCCTGGGACCCTCTACACTGGAGTTGCTAATAGACACCACATAGATCTCACTCCACACAAACTGCAACATCTTAGCAAAACCTTGAGCGTCTAGTGAATCCTAGGTGGCAGCAGGAGAAGGTGAAAAAGAAACTTGCAAAGGAGGGAAAGGGACAACTTCCAGTGCACTGCATATTTATGTAGCATGCCAGAAATCAACTCCCTTCAGCCTTCTCCCAACTTTCCCCCGCCACCACCCAACCATGATGGACAGCTGCCCATGCAGAACAAGATCCATACTGCATGTATTTTGTTTATTTGAGTTGCAAATAAAATAGACTTACAAACAGCCTCTTGGAATGTAATCTGTTTGCAAGGAAGGTAATGTCTGTATATTTTTGAGGCTAATTCAAGGTTCTGGTTATTAGTTAAGTAGCTCTTTACATATGCATTCGTTCAGGACACTCTGACTGAATCTGTCTGTTGAGCTTGCACCTACCAAGAGAGGAAATTGAGAATTTTTGAGATTCTCAAGGTGAGAAACCAAGGGGGAAAGAATCAGAAAATAAGTCCTCTCAATGCAGGCCCCTTGCTATGGAATATTTATTGGTTCTTAATGCTTAGTATAGCATTAAATACATAAGATAGAAGAAAGTAATTGAATCTGGAAACTGGATAGATCAAGTGTGGGGGGAGTATTTCAACAGAAAAAATTGCAGATTAGAAATTGGAAGAAAATCTTTAGGTTCAATAGATTTAAAATTAGTAAAGAAAAACATCAAAGGTTAATTGATGTGGCATATAATGAGGAAAAAAAGGAATCTGTAATAACTCCATATGCCTGAAAGGCATAGGTCAAATGAGAGCCATAGAAGGAGATGATGTAAAAGATTATCAAGACTCAGTATACTGGAAATGTGTATATTAATTTATGAATATAGTCAAGGTATGGTGTTCTTCTATCTACACAATAGACTTCATTCTCAGACATATTCATCCTGGGGTAATAAAGTGAGATCTTGAGTTTGTAGAAATGAGGTTAGGTTTCAGAGTCCTGAAAAATGATAAAAGATGCATGAGAGATATATAGAAATATAGCAGAGAATTGAGATTGCAGGAAATTTGGTGGCTGGTGGTCACTTTATTACTTAGTGCAGGAGTGAAATGGCAGGCTGTTTTAGAACAGCATTCCCGAAACCAAATATCTGGAAAATGGACTACTGTGGCTAATGATTTCAGTTCTGTGTTTATCACCCATGAATCTAAAATTGCAGGTAATGAATTCCTTTTGGGTATGTTATGTAATACAGGGCTTTGGTTTTGTTTTAAGGGTTCAAAAATATTCTTTTAAATTGAAGATTTATAAATTTTGTAAATCAGTGAAGTTTTTTTTATAGGATCTTGTTAAATCCCACATCATGGGCAACATGATGAAAAAGAATGACAGATTTTCGTTAGGTGTCCGTAATAAACCCAGTATTAAGGATAAAATCGGAATCTTGGAAACTGCATTAAGGAGTTGTCAATCTTCATTTATTGGTGAGCTTTTTAAAGTGGAAATCTTGGAATGATTTAAATTGTTTTTTCCCAGGTTTCTTGTCAAGAGAGCCTGCTTCCCGTTTTTGAGATTAGCACCCAATGGACTTAGCTTCTGACTTTTGATTGCTTATGGTTAATATTCTATTGCTCTCCCTATCTCTGCACAATGTCTCACAAATGTTGCATTCTGCCTGCTTTGTGACATCAGGGATGAAACTTGGGATATATATCTGCAGCTTGTAGTATTTGGATGCCAAATTCTTCTAAAAGTTACCACCAAATTATCATGTTTAATGTGATAAACCAGAGTTACCCTGTGTTAAGATGGGTGACCAATGAAGTTTACAAATAAACAAATGGGAAAAATTATTCACATTGATTTGTTTTCTCCCCTTTTTTGAGTACAAGGTCACTTAAAGATCAAATGTTACCCTAAGTCCACAGCCCTCTGGAGAACACCTGATTAATGTGCAAATGCACCTGTGGTTGTTTTGTTGTGTGCTTGGTTTCCATTTTATATTTTATGCTTATATATCATCTGTTTATTTTATATACCGTATTTTCCGGCGTATAAGACGACCGGCGTATAAGACGACCCCCTAATTTTATAGTTAAAACATAGGTTTAGGCCTATATTCGCTGTATAAGACTACCCCCCCCACTTCCAAGGCAACACCAATTCTTTTTTAATTAAAAAGCCTGCTTGGATTGGCTGAGTTAGAGAGGCGGTCCGAGCAGCCTTGCAGTGATTGGTGCAGGATCGAGTTGGAAAATTCGTTTGCATGCATAAAAAGCCTGCTTGGATTGGCTGAGTTAGAGAGGCGGTCCGAGCAGCCTTGCAGTGATTGGTGCAGGATCGAGTTGGAAAATTATACTCGGCGTATAAGACGACCCCCGATTTTTGGTTGACTTTTTTTTGTTTCAAAAGTAGTCTTATACGCCAGAAAATACAGTATATGGTTTTCTTTGTTTTTTCTTCATTTTCATTTATTGTATTTTAATGTTGTATGAAGCCAGAGTCGCGCTGATTTGAGTTGAATGGTCTTATACATCTCAAAATAAAATATTTTTAAAAATAAAATGTTATATAATATCACATCTTACTTGATAGTGTGATTTTGGATAAGCTGTGCTTTTTCAGCATTGATTCTTCTTTCACTATCCCTTGGCTAAATAAACTAATATTTAGTTCAATGTTTTCTCACATTTTTTCTTATTCATTGAACAAATTGAAATTTCTGGTAAATGACATGAAGAATAAGTACTGCAAGTAACCTTACTTAATGACCACTCGTTCAATGTCCATTCAAAGTTCTGATAATGCTGAAAGAGTAATACTTATAACTGGTCTTTGAAGTTCTGGCTATCGCAGCACCCCTGTGGTCCTGTGCTTGCAATCAGAAGGCTTGGCAATTGGGTCCCGCTTTCAATGGTCATGTGATCACCACTTGCAGCTTTCCCTGCTGGCTTCCCACCAGCAAAGTCAACGGGGAAATTGGTAGGAAAGGTTGCAACAGAGATGGTATTCAGCAGGTTCTGACCAGTTCTGGAGAGCCGGTAGCGGAAATTTTGAGTAATTCGGAGAACCAGCAAATACCACTTCTTACTGGCCCCATCCCCATCTATTCTCTGCCTCCTGAGTCCCAGCTGATCAACTGGGTTTTTTTGTTTTTTTTGTTGCCTTGCACAGGAGAACGGAGCTGGAAAGTGGGTTAGTGGGGTGGGGAGGGAATGGGATTTTGCAGTAACCTTCCCCCAGGAGTGGGGAGGGAATGGAGATTCTCCATTGAGTCGAAGAGTTTTTTCAACTTGGCAACTTTAAAATTTGTGGACTTTAATTCCCAGAATTTCTCAGTAGCATGGTTGCTAGGAAATTGTGGGAGTTGAAGTCCACACATTTTAAAGTTGCCAGGTTAGAAAAACACTGGTCTGGAGTGAGTGACAAAAACTGTTATGGCCTGAAATGAGGGGAAAACATGAATGCAGCTGATTTTGGCAAACCTGAAATCTACTAAACCAGGATCCATTTATTTTACTGTAACTGGATAAAAATGCACACTATCATTGTGGGACATTTTTTATCAGTTGAAACCTCATTTTCACTGTCATCAAACAATATTTTGCTATAATTTGAATTGTAGATAAATTGAAATCTGAAAAAGTAAAATCACATAAAGGTTTTTTTGTCTTTGGCACTAACAAAAATATTGCAAATGCCTCTGTAGATACTGTAGTAAAGTAACACAAACTGAACCGTTTTGTTATTCCCAGTTCAAAAGACATTTTTTACATGACATCTCAGAATCTATTTCCTGTAATCATTCTGAAAACAAAATATTATACCTAGTCATCTTTTATTGGGTAATATAAGAATGGGGAGACAGCCATTTCTCCAAAATTCTTTATCACTCAGGTTCTGCTTCCATGGGCCAAGCTATTTACTTTTGTCTGGAACGCAATATCATTTAACTTTTTTGGAAGTGTATGTTTGTCATGATTGTTCCTCAAGATTCATATAGACTTTTAGCCAGTAGTTTAACATCAGTTTCCATGTTCTAATTTCAACTGAGAAGAGATTCCTTCATGTATGCATACATGCATTTATTCATTTGCTTTAAATAGCACCTCTGGATGCAGCAAATGTAGACTTCAGAAATCACCTCTAGAGAATTTGTTCCTGCATAGAGATCTACCTAGGCTCCATATAATGCTTGGCAAGGTTTTTAGTTTAGAAAATGTCAAGGCTGCCAATTCATGTCCTTTCATAAAAACAAGTCACTTGAGGGCTGTTGCAGATCTTCATGTCAACTGGGAAACATACTATAATCACAATGAGTCCTCCAGGTTCCTTTGGGATGGAAAAACACTCCCAAGTATTTAAAGATGTGGACTTATTCTCTTGGGTTCTCCTTTATATACCATATTTGTACTTTGGCTCTTTTCACAAAAGCCTGACTTAACCCATTGTTTATACTTCAAACAAATAAGAATTGCATGTGATGCTACACACTCAACCACACACACACACACACACACACACACACAAACTCCGACGTGAATATTATAGTTCAGTAGGAAATGTGTATTCAATTGGATGCATAATTCTTAATCCAGCAAAATAATCAACATTCAAAGTTACTTTTGATTGAATTGATTACTTTAAAGTAGTATTTATTTTATAATTATCTAATCACTCAGTAATTAACATTATGTTTGATATGATATTTTGCATACGATGTTACTGGTAATTCATCTGAAATAGATTTTTTAAAATCTTTACATTGTTTTTTATATTTAAGAAGATAATATAATTTTTTAAACTAAACAATTTTTATAATAATAGGAAACCTTTTAATAAAGATCAGAATGAGCAATTCACAAGTAATAGGTTATCATGATTCTTCTGCTATCAAATTAAATCTCTTTTGAGTAATAGAAATATTAGAGATACAACAGGGCCATATATCAATTTCAAGAATTTAATACTTCATTATTGAGAACAACCAAAAGGAACAATTTCAAAACCATATAAGATATTACTGAAATCAGAAATAGGGGATCCACGCTATGGTTTAAAGGAAACTGACCTTGGTAATTCCATAAAGACCAATTGGCAGAAATTATGGAATCTGGGCAGATTTATTTCAGCTTCAGGGCAAGAAATGCAATAGAAGATTATACATCTTTTGGTATTTGATTCCTGTTAGCCTGGTATGTGTGTGGCAGGATCCAATTTGGGTCAGTCACCAGAACCAGCATTTTTGTCTTCCAAGCTTTTGGACCCATGCTGGAGCCCATCTTCAGAGAATATCTAGCGCTAGAGAGAAGTTCAACATGAATCCAAAAACTCAGAAGAGAAAACCTCTGGTCCCGATGACCAACCGAAATTGGATATTGCAATATTATTCTGGTACACATATATTTTCCTTCGTTCATGTGTGTGTGTAAATTATTCTTTCAAATGTTAGCAAGATTGACCAAAAGGATCTTTTTTATTTATAGTATTTATCGATAAAGTTACACTCTTCTGGCATAATATTTTGGGGAAGATAAGTACCATCACTAATCAAAGAATTGAATATTCCCCAGAGCTAGGCTTACTGCATTTATTTATAGACCAAAGCAAAAACTGAAAAATAACTTATATGTTTATTAATCTTATCTGTCAAAATATTAATTGTGCAACAGTGGAAAACTCAAGATAACATAACAACTGAGTTGTGGATTAATAAGGCCTCTTCAATGGCTACATTAGAAAAAAATTACAAAGTTAAATTAATGAGACATCATAGTTAGAAATATTTCTGGTTTTGCCTGGTTCTGGCGTACTGGTAGCACCGAAGAGCAGCGGAGACCAAACCAGTTCTCTAGATGCTCTGCTGTTGGGCACCCACCTGGGCTGCCTTACTTTATTCCCTGCTTTTGAAGCGCAGCTGCTTTGCACAGCACAGCAGATTGCCGCACGTCAGCTGCTGAAATGACACGGAGAGTGCAGGATTAAAGGAGGTGAATCCGACTGCCTCTGTGCCTGTGCAAAGTGTGTGTTTGGCGCATGCGCAAAGCCCAAGCCACGCCCACCAAACCAGTGGTAAACTTTTTTGAAACGCACCACTGATATATATGTCAAATTTTCATGTGTAGCAGTTGTCTCTTTAGTTACATTGCAGTAGATCTCTATGCTTTTAATTTTTTTCTCTGTGTGTATTTATTATGAAAATGTAAAGTAATACAAAATAATTTATTAAAAAATTCTTGGGATACTGAAATATTGTCAATATCTGTTCATGTTATATTTTCTTTTTTATTATCCAGTATTTAATACGCTTTAGTTTTAGTTTGTCATTCATAGCCTATGGCTCTAATCTGATCAGATCTGTTTATGAATTACCATCCTTGCAGTGTCTGCGATTTTTCCAATTTCTGAGTCTCCTGAAATTTTAATAAGTATTCTCCAAATCTTTATCTGAGTAATTAATGGAGATGTTGAACAGCATTGGACCTAAGACAGATCCCTGTGAACTGAAGCATTACTTTTTACTTCCTCCCAGCTTGACAGTGATCCTTTAATTAGCCCTCTTGGGCACTACAGCTTCTTAGCCAGCTGTGTGCCCATCTTATGATAACATTTTTAATTACTTTTCTCCAATGTACTTGAGGTACAATCATGTGGAACAATCAGAAGCTCTGATGAAATCAAAATGTATTTTAAATCTACCATAATTCTGATTTCTTTCAAAGTCATCATTCTGAATTAGGGGAGAAATTGGACTGAAATTTAGTCTCCATAAAGCCATGTGGAAGGCTACTAATCAATTTATGTATGCTGTCAGTTTATTTTCTTTGATCTGATGGAATCTTTTCTTCTAGGCATTTTAAAAGACGATTTCTAATAAAGGGATATTATTGGAACTGGAGCCTTCTGCAGTCGAGGGTGGGTGTTTTGTTTTTTTACCATTTGTTGATTTGCTTTCATGAAGGAGTAGTGAGATATTAATACATTTTTATGTGCATGTTTTACTTTCTTCTTACACTCTTTTTATTATGTATTGAATGATACTTTTTTTGCTCGCTATTCTAAAAGGAAAGGCACTGAATAAGTTAATTTTAACGTATTTTTATCTGCTGTCAGAACTGGCAAACCTGAATTAATAGGTATTAATTTAGCTCAGTTATGGGCAACCTGACATCCATCCTTCCGTTGTTTTGGATTTCAGCTATTGAAATTCTTTGTTATTGGTCATTCTGGGTGAAGAATATGGATGTTGTAGTTCAGAACCTTTGAAGGCACAAACCCCTTTGTCTTTGCTTCATACCTGGAGACTGAGAAATTGTGAAAAACGAAAGACAAGTAGTTATAAACATGGAAAGAATAATACTATGAGATGGGAAAACCTGGATAAGAAAACCCCAGAAAAATATTTAAACCTCCTTTTTTCCTCCTTTCTCCCAACCCCTGTATTGAAAAAAATATTAAGATTTTTTCAATAGAGGTGATTGATTTACAAAGGGACTGGCAACTCTGCTGCTAAGTGGTGTGGTTGTGGAGAACAAGTCACATGACAGCACTGAGGTACAATGGCAGTTGCAGCAGTTCCAGTGGCGGCTGTTAAGTGAATGTGATCATAAGACTCATGATCACATTGACTTTGCTTGCCAGAAGTTGGATTGAAGGTTACCAATGGCGATCATAGATACTGCAGTCAATATAATTGCGAGCTACTGGTAGTGGCCAAGCACTGAAATCACAACCATCTAACCATAGAGGTGCTGTGATGGCCAGTACAAGGACTGGTCATACACCCTCTCATTTTAATACTGTCAGAACCCAAATGGTCACTGAATGAGTTAAACAAGGACTACCTATGGAGGTTTTTTTTTTCCAGTTGAACATTTGGAAGTGCTTACAGTAGTTGAAAATGGCTTCAGTTAAACATTTTTCCCTTCACTTTTGAAGCTATGTTTTACTTATTCTGAAGGAGGATTAAGCAGGAAAGAAAATCCAGTGACTCTATTAGCATATACTCAACAAATCTAGAACACCCTCTCTCTTTAAAATTAAATTATTTGAGAAAAAAAAAACTGGTCTTCCGTTTTGGTAAATACAACCAAATGAAGATTTTTATATAACACAATTTGCAGCATTAAAATCTAATGTATACTGTAAATATGTGCAGTCTTAAGATATTTATACTTTATTCTCTATTAATCAAAGATATTGCTACTTAATGTAGTGGCTACTTCCATTTTCTGTACAAATAATAATATAGAAAATTTGTTTTGTATAACATTTGAAATTATGATTTCTTTATGATTTAGTTTGGATATTTGTCCCATACTTCTTGGGTGGCAAAAATTACAGTCTTTTTCTGAGACTGTTCAGTTTTACTTATAAAAGTAGTCCCTTCAGTTTATGACTACAGTTGGGACAGGAACCTTCATTGCTAAAAGATGAACAGATTTTGTTCTTAACAGGAGAAACAGGATCATTTATGCATTTCACCTGGGATTGGGAATGCTCTGGGCCTCTCTTGCTGCTTCTAAGCATATTGTGGGCAGCTGAGAAGCTAATTTTGCCAAGTCTTTGATATGTGCCAAGGATCTCAGAAGTAGTTGATCTTTCTAATCTAAAATTATAAGTGGTTGCTGAAATATATGAAACAGCTCTTTAACTTTTTTTTCTCCCACTCTGTTCAAAATAATCTAAATTAAACTCCCATGAGGAGAAAATATTTAGTCTAGTTTGGTAATAACTAAAGAATTGACAACTTTTACAGTTGCTTTATGAGCACAGCCATGTCTAAAAATTCAAATGTGCACATGTGATATATGCTTACATATGTATGCACGTAAAAGTAGTTTCAAGGTGTACTGGAATTTATGTTTCAATGTAGTCGTTTTTAAAGGTTGGGAACCCAGATATACTCTTAGCAAATCACAGCAAGTATTTAAAGAAATAGAATTGCATTATTTAGAGTATATAGAAATTCCATATTCCTTTTTCAGTCCTCATTTTATTAAATCTAAGTATACGGTTTGAAGTACACTGACTACGCACCGAACACTTTAAGGTTTGGGCCATACTGTTTAGAACTGTAGACAGAGGCCTACAGGTTTATTAATGCTTCTTAGTCTGAACGCACAACATACCCTTTTAGGTTGCACAGCAACTGATGCCTAGCAACGATAATAGATTGAATTTCCAAGAGTGACCATGCCAGATGCAATAATAAAGCAAGAGTACAAATTGTTGTCATGGTTTTCACAGTGAACTTGTCTGAATTCAAATTTTTTCCCCTCATTTCCCCAAAACTAAATGCCTAGATAAGGCATTATATAATCCTTGCAACAGAGTCCTGAAAAAGTCCCTGGGTAGTTTTTTTGCTTTATGTACAAGGCAACAAAACAAATGAAAGTTAAACTCTCAAGTATGCAAACCATGCAACTTCACAATGGATTCAAAAGCATGACATGTCAGTAATAATACAAAATTGGATGTAAAAAGCTGTAGAGAAAGAAAGGTTAAAAGAATTATGGAAGTGCTATATATCAGTAGAACATAAGCCAGCAATTAACAGATTTGGAGAAAAGCTTCCTTAAATCAATCTGACATTTTAATCTATCCACACAATTAGATCAGTTCTTTTTTTGGGTTCAGTGTTTTCTGCACATTTCATTTCACTTTTTTTTTTAAAAAAAAAGAAGAGGTCAACATTTGTACTTCACTATTTTTTTTTAAAGAGTTGTACTAAGAAGCACAAAAAACCCCTCCAAGAATAATTGAAATCTCCAGGATTACATAATGAGGAGAGCTTGGTAGCTATTAATTGCACATTCTTCTGGAGACACTGGCTATGAATAAGTTGCCAGTGGCAGCTAGACAAATTTAGTTCAGTGTCAGAAGTCTGTCATACTATTCTATCAACTATGCTGTGTGAAAAGTATATGTGTGTGGGTAGACTGCTGCTGAGGAGAAAGGATGAGAATGGTAAAAATGTTAGAAATTTGGATGTACCTGTCCATAATTTCAGTTTCTGACACAGAGTGGTTCTTCAGCTTAACTAGTTAAGTTTTTGACAGCTGTGGGGTATAAACATTTGGACAACATTTGTTTAGCTTCTGTTCTTTAATTTTGGAAAAGAAAAAATAATAATAAAATAGTAGGTCTAAAGACTGGCAATTATAGTAAAGAACAGGTGTTGTTTGTATTATTTGTGTATAGGGCTCTCATATTAAAATGGCACAACTGTTATGATTAGTTGACAGTTGCCCTAGTGATATAAACATAAAAGTTTCATTTTATAATAATTTAAAGCATTCTTTTACTGCATATAAGTTAGGGAATTAAGTTAAAGAATCCAAACTGCCTGAGAACTTTTAATGAGAGGTGAATCAAGGTTTTTTAGCTCCTGCGCTTAAGCCGTACTTCTCTTTCTCTCTTTTCTTTTTTTGGGGGGCGGGGGATCGGGGTAGCAGCTTATACTGTAGTGTAAAGAGAAATTCAGAATCAGTCTTGACACTTCGCATAATGGTAATCAATTTCCAACTATTGTTATGAAATATTGTACTTATTGTAGGTCAAATGGCAACCAGGTTTTGAAATTAGTTTGAAACCCTCAGTTTATTAGGGAAACATGAAAGTGCAAGCACCATCTTCATTCGTGACTTCTTGGTAGGAAGATCCAAATAATAAAAGTAAATGAATGGAATGCAGTAATGTTTTACATAAAATAGCTTATCGTCAGATCTCATTTTTTGTCTTGAGCTCCTGGTCTTCGTAACATAAAACTAAGTATGATTAGGTTAGTTACATGTGATATATAATACTGCAAAAAAATTAGTTTAGGATAGGCATATTTTTCTTCCATTCATCTTGTCTTATTGTCTGAGACTGCCTGAACTAGTTGCTGCAGTTTTCTTGGCAAAATTTTCCAGAAGTGGTTTGCACTCTTCTGACAGAAAAGTCTCAGGTTCAAGAAACCATATTATGTTTTTAATATATGTTTCCTCATAGCATTGCAGTGTTAAATGAACTGTATGTTGATTGACTGCAGCAGCCTAATCTCATAATTCCACTTTTCAGTGTTGGCTTTATTTGTAGGTAGATAACAGAAGTTTTCTATTAAAGTATTTCTGAATCAAAGGCTACATCTGCCAAAAAAGGAGAAAAAAAAGTACAGCTAAAGAAACAGCTGTTTTTCAGGTATAAATAGAATAGGTACATGGGACTTTTGTGATAAGAAATGAATGCATATAGTAAATCTTTCCGTAATTATTAGTGTGATGTTAAATCAATAATTATTAATAATGTCCTTTCTCCCTTTCCCCTCCCACCACTTAGAAAGCAATCAGGATTTAAGTTCCACATCTTATATACAGTAGCCCAAGTAGTTGACATTATAACTTAGTTACCATAGGTTTTCTGTTCAGTGATGTACTCTGTCTCCAGAAATGCTTATTAGAAATCAGGCCAACAATTTAAAGAACTGTTTTATACTTTATTTTGGGGAGTGTAGATGCAGAGAAGAAGGAACAGGGATTATGTATAATTATGTAAAACCAGGTTTCATTAATTATAGTTAAAATGGTGGGATGGTTCACATGCAGTTGCGGAGTGGTCATTTCATGGAAGTTTTCCTAGGCTTACGTATTTTTGGTTGGCCTGCTTCTTGTGTGGCCAACATATCAGTTCAATTCTGTTGATCTGTCTATTTAGAGTATTATTCCTCTCCAATGGTTTATCATTTTGCTATCTTAATATCATATTCTGGGCTATATTTTAGAGTATTTATTAAATGGAATGGTTAGAATGTTTCTTTCCTGTTTAAATCTCCAAATAAAATTAGACATCATTACTTCCATAATAGTATTCACAGTACATATTTTTACTAAAAAAGAACCGTATTATTCCAGTTCATTATTTGGAAATTACAAGACTGGCCTTTTGTTTCTGTGGGGGGGAAAAGGTTAATATGATGAAAAAGCATAAATTCAAGATCTTACATGATCAGAATAGTATAACATGGTACTCCAATGTCAGGGTCCCTGAAGAATCCAGAGCCTTGCAAGTGACAGACTGGCAGAATGGAAGTCAGGGCAGAAACATAACTGTATTTGCATTCTTCCACCCTCATTCTAAGCTCTGGAATATAAATTCCACATTTTGGGATGTGGTAGAAGGTCAAGGAAAGTTGTTATCAAAAGCGTCTGCAGCTTCCTCTGGCATACATCCCTGTCTGCTTTTTGCCATAAAAATTTTATTTGCCTCTTCAGTTTTGTAGTTTGGAAAAGATTTGTACACTGCATATGGGTTATGACTTATTATTTTTATACATCAGACTCCACAAGGCACGCCCTTGTGGTCCAGGGGACAATATTGACTGCTATAAAGCCTACCTGCTAGCTGTACTTTGAAACATTCTCTAATAAAGAAATAAATCTGGTGCCAGAAAGAGCTCCCTTAATGGTAGCTGAAGTTGGCAGCAAGGGGATTCTATGACTGGATATCACTTTCTGAAACTGGGTCTGCCTTGCTGACTATAGAGGCAAAAGTGCCATCTTTCCTGTACAACCTGGATGTCTAGTTCCAGTAGTTGGGGCATCTGTAGTTCCAGGGCAACCAGAGTTCTCAAGGGAGACTGTTGTAATTGGTGTGACCCTTCAATATTCCCCATCAGGAAGAATCATGATGATAGAATCTTATCAAAGGGATTTTTTTCTGAAGAGATGCAATTCTCCCAGCCACATTGTCATTTATTTGGCACCAGGGCTGTCTTAATGCATGGGCCTGATGGGCACTTGCCTGTGAGCCCCACAAGCATAGGGGCCCCATACTAATCTGCGTATGTTAACCCTTTGGTCTGATCCAAACCTTGTTCCAAGGAAACAAACACCAAACAGAGGTAAAAGCAAAACCTTTTAATGCTTCTCTGCTAATTCCTTTCATTCACAATTAAAAGGCTCTGAAAACTAATTGTCTCTGATAAAAAGGAGCCTTGCCAAGGTTGTGCAAGGCTGCCAAGAACACTAGATTAAGTTGCCAAGAAATATTCAAAACAGAAAGTCACCAAACACAAACCAGGATAGTCCGAATGTCCACAAGGCTTGAAGTACAAGAACTTCTTTGCTTCCTGCAAAGAATGCCGGTCTCTCAGGTTGCCTGGGAGGGGCCATTAACTTTTAGCCTTACTCTCGAGTCGCTCATGCTGCTGCAGCTGCTCTTTCTTTCGAGCAGCCCTGCGCGCACGCGTACTGGTCACAGCTCCTCGGAGTCCCCTGCATCACTGCTGCCAGCCTCCACAATCTCCGAAGGCAGCATTCCACTCTCTGATAGTCCTGGCCCCATCCCTGCATCACATGCAGGCCCCTCATCCGAGTCCTCGCTCTCCGAGGCCTCAACCGTCCGCACCTATTATCGGCAAACCACAACACCCTTCCATGTATCTACAGAAACATATTTATTACGTTTTATGGCATTTTTATTAAAATTTTGTTGGAAGTGCCAATAAAAGAAATAATACGTTTAATTTTATTGACCATTTACATTTTTATTCCTGTGAGTAGGGGCCTCAGTACACTGCTTTTCCTGGGGCCCATTATGCTGTTAAGACAGCCCTGTTTGGCATGATTATGCTATTGGTAAAATATGAAATCAGAAGAATACATTTTTCTCCAGAAGTAGAGTAATTTTTAGATTTGAAGTTTTTATGGAGACAAAAAACAAAACAAAAAACTTGATGCTGGTACATTCTTGTCACGTATGCTGGCTGGTGGAAAAATAGCACAAGTGTTCCAGCAGCTCCAAGAGCAAGCTTGTTTATAGCTATGTGTCTCAAGTAGCCTACCCATGAGCCATAGGAGAGAGAAATGGAAAGGCAGAAAACTGTAGTATCCCTAAGATGTTATTACTGGAAGCGTTTAGGGACAACATTATGCCATAACATAGTTTGTTGTTGTTTAGCTAATATGGCTTACAAATAATGCCAAATAACATAACAAACAATGGTTAAACTACAGTTTGATATAATATGTGAACATGCCCAGAAAAGCCAATTAGTAAACATGGACATTAGTTTAACAACAAGAATTAGTTTAACAAACACAGAATTTAATTTATTGGGAATTATTTTTATGCCAAATTTAATTGTATACCTAGTATTATCCTTTTTTTAATTAATAACAAATAGAAAAATTATGAGCTATAAGAAACTGAAAACTAAAAGGAAAAATATATATAAGCATAAAATAAAACAATTAAAACATTTCTTATTATAGTCATTCTGTTCTATAGTCTGTTTCAAAGTTTCTTCCTGAGATGTTTGGGATTCTGAGAAGCTATTTAGTAATTCAAGTTTGAAAATTAACTTCCAGTTTTTAAGTTACAGAAAGAAAGAAAGAGAACAAAAGTAATGTACAATTGACTGATGGTAGTTTAACTTGAAATATTTTAAAGTTGTGAATACTAGAGAAAAAATATAGATGTAGTTCCAATTCGCAATTTTTGTATAGCTTCCAGTCTCTACTAGTTTATGGTAGTACAAATGTACACTTCTTAGCCTCAGTGGAATGATTATAGGTATCGATGACATAATGTGCACAAAAGAGGAAGAATTATAAAGTATTTCTTCGGAAGTTAAAATTGGTGGTATAATTGTGATTTCAAATTTCTCTCTTGGGCTTATTCAACTTTGTTCCTTCAAGTTCTCATTCAGCTGCTGGACATATCTTCTGTAGTTGCTAGAACCTTCTATAATTTCCCATTTTCAGCTTTCCATTTGGCCCCAATTTGCAATGCGATTCCTTTATCTGCAAGTTCATGATGTCACTCTTGACCACGCCATTCTGTTGCTTTCTGTAGGTTTCCTCACTCATCTTCCTTTTGTATACCAAAAGGCTTGAATTGCATTTCATTTGTACTAATCAGCGAACATAGATGGATGGTAGCAATTATCACAAACATCTGTAATTACAGGAATTGGGATATGCCGGATAACAAGATAAATAAGAACCACACATACACATGTGTATGTATATATGTGTGTGTGTGTGTGTTTGTGTGTGTGTGTGTGCATGTATGTGTATGTGTGTATCCAATTATTTTTGTGTTTTAAAAATGCTAGTACTTACAGCCATTTGAAAAACAGAATCACAGAAGATGGGTTCGGGGGGGAGGGGTACTTAAATCCCAAATGATTTAGGGCTTCAGATAAGATGCAAATCAGAGAGGCCCAAAGTAATATGATCTGTGTAGTTTGACAAAGGTAGCTTGAACAAAGGGCATTTTCTGTATAATTTGTAGTTCTTTGAATATGAAATTTTATTATCTGATCAGATCCATTTTCTCCAGGAAAGGCCAGGGCTTCTATAGTAGATGAAGACACATCCATATGCTCCTGCTGCTGGAGAATCTAGAAGTATTGCCAAATCAAGGAACACATTCAAGCTGTAAGATGTAAAATTTAAATGGAAGAAGTAACTCCCATCTGTTGCCTCTATAGGTTCTATATTCAATTTGTTCCATTTGATTCCATCTGAACAAAAAGTAAAATTGTCAAGGTGAAGTAATGAATTCTCATGTGGAACATTATGAACCAGGGAAATTAAATGAGCAAGGAAGACTAGTTCTCAGATTATATATAGCAGATCACTTTGTTAATTATAACCCTATCTCAGGCCTGTTATGTTTACACTATTATCACTGAATAGAAAGACAAAGAGCTAGATAAAGAATCATCTGGTTCAGCAGTTAAAAAAAGTAGGGAATTTAACTTCATATATTGTTCTAAAACTTCAGATTAAAACTGGACATTTTTATATTATAGAGATTCCCATCAGTAAGAAATACAAAGGCTAACATAAAAATGAAGTGATGAAGATTAATATTATATATGCTGTTGAGGTTTTAAGTCATAAACATGGCAAAGATAAGGACTGACTTAGGAAGAAGCAATCTGCTCTGCATTTCTGATAAAACCCTGAGCTTTAGTTAAACAGAGGAAGGAAGGTTTATTGAAAGAAGCAAGTATAAGGTCACTTGACAGATGCGAATGAAAGACAAGCTCATTTCCAAAATTCGGTGGTATTTCTCTAGCAGGATTCTGAAATATTCCTTACAAAGTAAAATGTCAGTATGCAAAAATAAAAAAAATTAAATTAAATTTAAAAAGAGCAGGGAATGCAGAGAGAGCAGGAGAGGTAAAAATAATAGGGTCAAGGTAAAGAATTATTCATGTATAATTTACTCATACTTCTGAAGATATCCTCTGCAAAAATAGGTATTGTGCATGTTTTGTAGTTGGAAGGAATTATGTTTGGGTAGAGTTGTTTGCTAGCTAATACTGAAAGCATTGAATAGGTTGACAGGAAGACACTGATTTTATGAGCATTTTCCTCCATTTAATTTAATTTTAATTTAATTTTAATTTATTTGATTTGTCAATCACTTACAAGATAATAGGTATAAGGATAAACATAGTTATGAATACATGAAATGAATACATATAAGAAAAATAAAAGAAACAATAGGACAGAGACAGTAGGCACATTGGTGCGCTTATGCACGCCCCCTACAGACTTCTTAGGAAAGGGGTGAGGTCAATAGTAGACACTCTAAGGTTAAAGTTTTTGGGGTTTGGGCAAGAAACCACAGAGTCGGGTAGAGTATTCCAGACATTGACCACTCTGTTGCTGAAGTCGTATTTCCTGTAATCAAGTTTGGTGCAATTAACCTTGAGTTTGTATCTATTGTGTGCTCTTGTATTGTTATGGTTGAAGCTGAAGTATTCATTGACCGGTAGGGCATTGCAATGTATGATTTTATATACTATACGTAGATCGGACCGAAGATGGCGTAGTTCTAGGTTTTCTAGGTCTAGAATTTCAAGTCTTTTGGCATAAGGTATTCTGTAACAAGTAGAGGAGTGGAGAACTCTCCTTGTGAAATATTTCTGGACTTTCTCAACTATGTTAATATCAGATATGTAGTGTGGGTTCCAGACTGATGAGCTGTATTCGAGTATTGGTCTAGCAAATGTTTTGTATTCTTTAGTAAGTAGTGTAATATTACCAGAGAAAAAGCTATGTAAGATTAGGTTAACAACTCTTAACGTCTTTTTGGCTATGTAGTTACAATGGGCTCTAGCACTTAGATCATTAGAGTTGAATATTCCAAGGTCCTTGATGGAGTTTGGATCATCAACAAGGTCTTGACTATTCAGCTTGTATTTTATTTTCTGATTTTTTTTTGCCAATATGTAAGACAGAGCATTTATTTGTTGAGATTTGAAGTTGCCATTTGTTTGTCCATTCTGATACATAGTGGAGGTCTTTTTGAAGGGTAGCAGTATTGTCTGTGGTGTTGAATAGCTTTACATCATCAGCAAAGAGAACGCAGTTGCTCTTAATATGATCACAGAGGTCATTTATGTAGAGTATGAAGAGAGTTGGTCCTAGAACACTGCCTTGGGGGACACCATTGTTGACAGATACATAATTTGATAAGACGCTCTCAATTTTGACCATTTGTTGTCTGTTTGACAGGAATGCTTCTATCCAGTTATGCAGTTGTCCAGACATACCATAAGATTTTAGTTTTAGTAGTAGTTTGTCATGTACTACTGAATCGAAGGCTTTACAGAAGTCTATGTAGATTGTATCTATTGCTTTGCCCAGATCGAGTTCATATGTCCATATGTTTTTGCAGTGTAAGAGTTGCAGATTACAGGATATTTTTTTTCTGAAACCAAATTGTTTATTAGAGAGTATTATTATTTATTTATTTATTAATAAAATTTCTATACCGCCCCCTCTCCCAAAAAAGGGACTCGGGGCGGTGCACAGCCAATTAAAAAACAAACAATATATACAATTAAAAACAAATTAAAACAATTCCATCAGAGGCCGAGATACAAATTAATATAAAACTAATACAAATTTAAAATTTAAAAACCTAGTTATTAAAACCCCAAAAATCGTTACTGGGCCAGGCCGACCTGTTGAAAAAACAGGGTCTTTACTGCGCGCCGGAAGGTCTGAATGTTGGTAATGGCCCGTATCTCCGGGGGCAAATCGTTCCACAGGGAGGGGGCCCCCACAGAGAAGGCCCGCACCCTCGGGGCCGCCAACCGGCAACGATCAGGTGGTGGAACCCCGAGGAAGCCCACCCTGTGGGAGCGCACTGGGCGGCGGGAGGCTGTTGATGGCAGCAGGCGGTCCCGTAAGTACCCAGTTCCCAAGCCATGGAGCGCTTTAAAAACGATCAATACCACCTTGAATCGGATCCGGAAGGCCACAGGAAGTCAATGCAGCACGCGCAGAAAAGGTGTTACATGGGAGCTCCAAGGGGCTCCCAAGATCACCCGCGCGGCCGCATTCTGGACCAACTGCAGCCTCCGGACACTCTTCAAGGGGAGCCCCATGTAGAGAGCGTTGCAATAGTCCAAGCGGGAGATGACGAGGGCAGAAGTGACTGTGCAAAGTGCGTCCATATCCAGAAAGGGCTGCAACTGGTAAATCAGACGAATCTGACAAAAGGCCCCCCTGGCGACGGCCGTAATGTGATCTTCTAAAGACAGCCGTACGTCCTGGAAGACACCTAGATTGCGAACCCTTTCCATGGGGGTCAAAATTTCTCCCCCCACAGCCAGCGACAGAATAAGCTGGCTGTATCTGGGCGCAGGAAACCACAGCCACTCGGTTTTGGTCGGGTTGAGACGAAGCCTGTTAAGACCCATCCAACTCCGCACAGCCTCCAGGCACCGGATCATCACTTCGAGGGCTTCGTTGGGGTGGCCCAGGGTAGAGATGTACAGCTGAGTGTCATCAGCATACTGATGGAACTCCACCCCAAGCCACGGATGATCTCACCCAGCGGTTTCACATAAATGTTGAACAGCAGGGGCGAGAGCACAGACCCCTGAGGCACACCACATAATAGGGGCCTCGGGGTCGACCTCTGCCCCCCTGTCAACACAAATTGCGAGCGGTCAGAGAGGAAGGAGGAGAACCACCGTAAAACAGTGCCTCCTACTCCCAACCCCCCCAACCGCCGCAATAGGATACTGTGGTCGACAGTATCAAAAGCCGCTGAGAGATCTAACAGGACCAGGACAGAGGAGGTTGTTTGTCTCTTAAGTGGAGGATAATGTATTGGTTAATAATTGATTCCATGACTTTACTGGTGACGCAACATAAAGAGATTGGTGTGTAATTTTCAACTAGGCTGGGGTCTCCCTTTTTGAAGATGGGGATGGCTGTGGCTTGTGACTATAGGTTTGACAAGGAGCTGGTCCTGAAAGATTTTTCAAAGATTATGCTTAGAGGTTCTGCTATGGCAGTGGATAGCTTTTCTAAGAAGTAGGCACTTATTCCATCCGGTCCAATAGATAGAGATGGTTTTAGATTGCGTAGTGCTTTTTCAACATTGTCTTCTGTAAAATCGATATGTATTAGATCATTGTAGTTGTCTGTGATTCGACTAGGAAATACTGGGCATGATCCATTGCTGTTTACAAATACTGAGCCAAAGAATGTATTAAAGAGGTTGGCTTTAATGGTGTTGTCGTTGCAGTCTTTACCATTAGGTCCTTTCAGGGGTGGGATGGATCTTGAGTCTTTTAGTTTGTTGTTTACAAAATTGTAGAAAGCGCGGGTGGAATTGGTGCGTAGAAGGTTTTCCTCTTGTTTAATGTGATCATTGGTGCATTCAGTCTTTATCTGGTGGCATAAATTTTTGTATCGGCTTTTGAAGTTGGTAACTTGACCATTGGTTACTGGCTGCTCCATCTGATTGTAAGTGCAAAAGCAAAAGCAAATTGAGACCTATGTTTGCCTCCAAGTGACTGTGGTTAAAAAGAAGCTGTAAAAAAAAGGCTTTGAGTTGTGGTTTATTGATGCCACTCCCTCCACTTAGCATACAGAGGTGCTGGGCATAGCTCAGGCTAAAGAACAAAGTGCTGAGGGAGATTGGATAAGATACTAGGGAAGCCTCCCATCGCTTTTTACTTAATGCAAGCCTCATATATGAAGTAGATAATCGTCTCTGCATTAATGGCAAAGGAAGATCCAATAGCAAGAGGTTTAACTTATCTGTGCTGCTCTTCCTAGTTCTAGTTTTTCTGCTTTACCATCAATTCCTCTTTTTCTTATCTCTAGCCTCACTTGTCAAAGTTGGTTTGGTTCTTTGTCCATTAAGTCTTCTGTACTGTTTTCAGACATCCAGTTAAGATGCATGGTCATAACACAGACTGTTGTATATGTACGATCAGATGCCAGAATGAAGGATCTTTTCACAAAGTATGACACAGATTTGTAAAATAAGTAATCTGGGGAAATTGCTTCTAATTTGAGTAGGGATTCTTGCAAATTCTTAAACAAACCCACAAATAGTAGAGTATTGTTATTCCAATAGATATATTTAGAGGTGGTGGACTGCATGACATCAGATTAGCATTTATATTCAAAACAATTCATAGATTCATGTGCTACATATAAAAGGATAAAGAAATGCTCATTCCCTTACAGGAATAAATTGCTAGTATGCCCATCTTATAGCCCAGTAATTCTGTATATCTTAAGACAGTGGGTCCCAACTTTTTGGGCATGAGGGACACATTCCATGGAGAGAGATTTTTCAATGGACCAGAGGGAACGTGGTTTCATGTGCTGACTTTGTCCCTCGAATGGGGCTTTGGCCAGGTTTCTGGCATGCTGCGGATTGGTGCCAGTCCATGGACTGGGGTAGGGGACCCCTGTCCTAAGACAAAGAAGAAAAATACCATTTATCAATTATCAAATTAAGGGCACACCAAAGAAATGGTAGAATTTGATTGCTTTATGTTGACCAAGTGAACTTTTGTTGCAAGTGAAAATAGAGGGTTGTGGTGGTAAAGATACTGATAGGTTTGGTGAGTAGAAATCCATCAAGAAATACTTACTTATAGGAGAACCAAAAGCCAATTTAGCCTGGGAAAATGTTCATAGGGAATTAAAAGGATGTTCAGACAATGCTTTACCTATATGTAACCACCAGTGTCACCTATATGTATGTTGGACAGTTATATAAATTAGTTCAATAAATTGTTTAATAAATAAAATATTTAATTTAAGTAGTCTTCCCTAACTGACGTACCCTCCATATATATGGATTGCAAGAATTCTTAATGGTGGTATTCTCTGGAAAACTGGGAGAATTAAGTGGGCATACAGTTTAGCTAAGAATCTAGAATACCAGGTCAAGAGCAAGCTAACAGAGCAATTTGCAACAGGAAAAGGACAATTGCTTCTCCAAAACTGTTATTAGAGATTCAGATATAACTCAATTGATTTTCTGGGAAAGTCAAAGCAAACAGCACAACCTGGGTGGCAATTCTGAGGAATATTTTGATTTGTTTTGATTTGCTTAACAAACTAGAGATTCTTAGAGACCAAAGAATACAGTTATTCTAATGCTACATTAAATTTAGTGACTTAAGGAAAATGATATTAATTCAGGACTGCATTGTTTGCCTAAAAGGATTCTAAAATGATCAATTTAAAGTTTTTCTCAACAGTTTATCAGGTAACGGGAAACTTGCAATGGGGTTGGAGTATTTAAAGGATTCCCTTTGATTTTATAAGAAAAAATATCTTTGTTAACCTCAATTATTGACAGAAATACATATATCTATATATTACTAAAAATATTCTGTCTGTAGTCTTTAAGTGAAATGGTACATTAGGGAGCAAAACTTTTTCAACCAAGATACTTCACGTAGCAAAATCTGGGACCCATGATTCCCAGATTTGAAATTTGACAAATGTTAGAAAATATTTTATGCCATAAATTTATCATAAAGCATTTTATGACATAATACAATATTATAAAATATTTACACATCATAAAATATTTACTGTGATCAGCTCCTGATGTTTGACTGTACTATACAGTTCAATATGGGCTACTTTCAAGGCCTCTGAATATATCCTGGAATTAAAAAAAAAATCAAATACATTGCAAGTTCTGCCATTGTTGAAGGCATTTAGGAATTTGGTGAGGCAATATATCTGAAATGATGATTCAAGGGGTAATGGATTGTCTAATACACAATAACATTGATGGCCTTTATTCTCAAGCAGTTGTAGGTTGACTCTTCTGAAACAAAAATAAAATGTATCTGCAAATAATCCTGGTTGATTGATTTAAATTATTAAATTGACATTGCTATACATAGTACATAATCCTATAACCATAAAAATAATGAAGGTGTCAATAAGTAATAGAAATTCAAAATATAAAGCACAACATTCACATGAAGGGGAACCAGCACACCTTTTTTGTGGCACAACTAGACTTGAGCCTTTGCCATTCACATCCTGATCTTCCTTTTTCTTCAGTGACTAACTGAAACTTCACTTTTAACCTTGCCAGGCTCAGATCATGACTTCCAGATGAGGAGAGAGTGAAATATCCTAACCTCAAAGATTCCTGTCTTTGAAATCGTGGCTTTTGAATGTTCTGGGTTCACAATAGGGCTTCTTCCTCTTTTGGTCTGTACTTAGAACAAAATTGCCTATTTTATGTATCATTGTTTAGAATGATGACGTTGAACTGTTTTGTAGCTTGAGATGAGAGTTATTTTCTGTATTGTTCCAATATGTTGGCTGCAGAAAATGCCTTGAATGCTATATACTAACCATGGTCTACAGTTTGAAACTCCTTGGATAACAAAATCTACTTAACTGAGGGGGTGAAGAGCCATAATAGATTTTGCTCCTAGCTAAAGGGAGGACCAGGATTGCTTGAAGTGGCTGACCAACCAGCCACTAATGCTGCTGGAGTTGAAAGTTGTAGAACAGGGCTGTCAAACTCCCAGCCCACAGACCGGATGTGTCACATGCTTGCCACTCCCATGCCTGGTTTAGTGAAGGGGGAAAAAAGTCCCAATACATCATGTGATGCCGCCATGATGACGTGATGGCGTGTGACGCTCCTGTTGTAAAACAAAGATTGAAGTTATTTTTTATGCTATAATTAGTTGAATTTGGTGCACATGCACCCACTCTTTGGGTGTTCTTTGCATGTCCATTTAATTGCAGTGTTTACTGTTTTACAGAGGCAGTATGTAACCTCTTTTTTCTTGCTGTAATATAATGTTATTCAGGCAAGAATTTTAAAAGTACATTAAAAAGAAAGCAATTCAAACACATTTTAAAGATATTATTATTACCTTGGCTATTCTATCTGTAGGGTGAGTGGTAGGTAACAATCATCACGAGCTATCATTCCACCTACTTTTATGGCCCTGGGGTGAAAAGTAAGAGACTTAGGGCGTAAGCAAGCCATTTCAAATTCTGTTATATCAGAATCCAGCAAATTCCACACACACTGATTGTTTTCCATTTCATGAACGCCAATTCCTGAGAGTCATTTTTTCATTCTTCTGTTCCCTCCAAATAATTATCTGCACAGGTTCTCATAGAGATTTTCATTTGTATTTATTTATTTGATTTTTATCCCACATTTATTACTTTTATAAGTAACTCAAGGTGGCGAACATAGTTAATACTCTCTCCGCTCCCTCCTACCATTTCCCCCACAGCAATAACCCTTGAGCTGAGTTGGGCTGGGAGAGAGAGAGTGATTGGCCCAGAGTCATTTTTCCCACTAGAGATGAAAATGGAAATATTTATATAGAGAGAATGCAAGATGACAAGAGTATTTTGAATTGTACAGTTTCTACAAATATTGTGATATGCTGACAGTCATATACTTAATTATGATGACACAAGGGAAATTTTATGAACGTCATAGAAGCAGAGGGACATAGAATACCTGCCTTTTATAACAGTGACAGGCTATAGTATGTCACTGCAAGTGTTGCAGCAAACATGCACCATCTGCTTTGCCTCTTCAGTAAAATCAGTTTACTAGGCAACAAGTACAAAAGGGCATATTATCGTGGAGCAAAAGACATTGCAGCTGATCATCACTAGCTGCTACAGTAGGTTTGACTATGAAGTCCAGTAAAAATTCTTGGATTAGAAATAAAATCTAATAAAGCAGACATCAGCTGGGATGTGTGTCAGCATGGTCATGTCTGACCCATATCCATAAAATGAATGGCATCAATTCTGTTTTGTGAAACTAGTGAGGTTTATTTAATTAGCTGATTTGATTATTGCTAGTCCCAAATGTTTAGAATCATAAGATTAATATCAAAAATATTAGTGTAAATAATACTACGTAGAGTTAAAGGTTTTAATCCTATGCATATGCCTATGCTTATTTCTCAAAAAATATGCTTAGAATTGAATTGTAAGGTAGCAGTCTGTATGCATATTCAAAAATACAAATATGTTAGTACCCAACAGATAATCTTTTATTTCCATTCCCTTCTAAATCTATTTTTAAAACATAAAGGCTAATAACTTCTATTCATCAGGGTGCTCCTGCATCATCTCCCAACTCCCACTCTGGTACACACTTTGGGGCTTTGAAAAATAGTATGTCTGCTATCTGAAAATGTAGATGACATTAGTAAGTGTGCCTTCTGGTTTTTAAGTGATTTTTACCATGACGCAGCTTATTCCAAATACTTCAGTCTTTACAAATGGTGAAGAAAGAAGCATCATATTGAGGGTCAATCTTAGCCCCAAAGAGTTTTGTTTATTTATTCGTCTCATTTGTTACCAGAACATTTTTGTAAGGGTTCATAAAAGATAACTTGCTCAAGAGAGCAGGGATATAAAGCATATAAACTTCCACAGTTTATGCCTACTCTTTTGGTCTTGTAGTGGTTTGTTATTCAGGTGTGTTTTCCCAAATTGCTTTCTCCTCAGATTCTTGTACATACTCACTAATTTCTCTTTCAGAATCATTTGTCATCTGACTTACTACTTACAAAATCTTCATACAAGCAGTCGTAACTTGAGGACAATTGGGACTGGGATTGCTAAGCAATGCTGTTTTGTAAAGCACAATGTCACATGACCATGTCTCAGTTGTTGTAACCTAAGACATTCAGATTTTTAAGTGGGAAACGTTAGGAGTCCCGGGGGTGCCACAGGGGGTTGCATTGGGCAGCACATACTGCACATAACTTGACGTGTGTAAGCACAGGAAGGCTGGGCAAGGAGTGTGTGGGATGTATTTAAACATAGGAACACCTGGGAAGGAAGGGGAGGGTGTGTGGAAGCACTGGAAGGCCCAGAAAGGAGGTTGCAGGGTGTGTGCAAGTGCAGGAAGTCCCAGGACAGTGGGCGTGAGGTGTATATGAGCATAGGAAAACCTTGGAAGGAGAGTGCATGGTATGTAAAAATGCAGGAAGACTCAGGGAAGAGTGTGCAGGAAATGTTCTATTGGAAGAATGGCTAAAATGACCTCAAGGAAGAAGGCTTGGCACAGTCAGCAGCTGTCTTTCATAGGACCAGGCTGGACTCCCTCATCAGCAGCAAGTGGAAGTTGGTGAAAGTCAAATGGGTTTGGCAGGGCCTCACCCAGAAGTGCAGAGTGGTGGCGGAAGCTTTATGCTGTGGGGCTGGGACAGCTGACAGCAATGAGGGGTTTGAGATGGCACTAGGCAATGGCAACCCCAGGTCTGAAGTAAAGTTCTTCGGAAAGGGCATAGTGGCCAGCTGAAGGCCCTGGTCCTCTATTTCAGACCCAGCATTACCACCACTGCCAAGGAATGCCACTGTGCAGGGGCATCCAAAAGGTCCAAGATGGGAACAAGATAAATGGGTAGAGAGAGTTGAAGCATCTCTTCAGTCGTAAATGTAGGTGGGCTGTCAAGCACTAGAATTTTGATGATGTGACTGCAGGGATGCTGCAGTATCTTTAACTTTGACAACCAGGTATAAGTACCATTTATTCAACTCAACAGTAACTTTGAACAGTCACTGAATGAAAGATCATAAATCAAGGACTACCTGTATTTTCTCATGATCTGCCTCAAATCACCTTGCCCTCTCCTTCTGCCTACATATTTGCTTATTAAGAGTTTAGCTCTGTTCTTTGTGGCCACTGGCCAGATACTTTAAGGAAAAAAATGTAAGTAATTGGGAAACCAAATCTTCATTATCTTCCATATAACTCATTCCCTTAAACTTTAACTGGAGAAAATGATGCATTATCAGGAAACAACTTTTGAACAAATTGGCTAACTTACAGATTATGTCCAAAATCTTGGATTTATGACTTCCACAGAATTGAAACTCAGCAAATTTTATAAAACATTTTATGATATAAAATGATCATAAAACAACTTATATCATAGTACAAAATGTCATAAAACATTTCCTGTGTTGATTTGACTGTGCCATAAAGTTAAATATGGACTATTTTCAATGTAAAGGGGAACATTAAGACAGGGACAGTGGGCACGTTTAGTGCACTTATGGACGCCCCTTACAGACCTCTTAGGAATGGGGTGAGGTCAACAGTAGACAGTCTGAGGTTAAAGTGTTTGGGTTAGTGGAAGAAACCACAGAGTCAGGTAAAATATTCCAGGCATTGATCACTCTGTTGCTGAAGTCGTATTTCCTGCAATTGAGTTTTGTGCAGTTTACCCTGAGTTTGTATCTATTGTGTGGTCATGTATTGTTGAAGTTGAAGCTGAAGTAGTCATTTACGGGTAGATTCATCTCTGAATGGATCCCAGTTTTTCCAGTGCAGTATGTTAAACATTCTGTTATTGTTGAAGGAACTGAGGTATCTGGTAAAGAAATATCACTTAGTGACCCAACAGGTTCTATCTTGATTAATCACCATATAAAAACAAAACAAAATAATGTCAGTTGGATACTCAAGTAAGAGGGAAGTATCAATATGGGCAATGCAAGTGTTATGTATTGTCACATATGTGCTGTATTTACACACCATGTTGGCTCATGTTTGTTTTACTGGATTAATCTAGATATGTAATCTGCATTAGCTAATCACATTGTCTGTGATCACATAACACACTGAGCCATACAAGCATATCCTATTACATCTGAACTCAGCTACAGTTTATAGAAACTATTACAATGAAAAAGTATTTAATGTTGTCTAATATTTTTTATGGCTTAAAGTTAACAAGTTGGCATGTGTTATAATTTTGATCTAATATTCTTAACACAAAGATTTTATTAATTCATTCTAAGTAATTTTATACCATTCCGCACCAATGACTCCATTTCTTTGCTCTGTTATCACCAAGGTTTGGGTGGCAGTTCACACATGGTATAAATAACCAAGAAATATACAATATGGTTAGAAAATTTTGTAGTTTTCATTATTTGTTTATCATTAGAACCATGAGATTAGCCAGCTGGGATCCATGTACAAAATGATGGCGGTGTGGCATCACAGACAGAACATATTTTATGTGATGAGTGTATTAATCTGCATATATAAGTAGACTACGGAATCTAACACAAATGCTTGAGTTTTTCAACAAAACTACCCAGTTTTGCTTAAATACTATTAGTTTGTTTATTTTATTTATATTTCACCTTTATTTTTATAAATAATGTAAAGTGGTGAACATATCTAATACTCCTTCCTCTGTCTATTTCCTCTGTGAGTTGGATGGATTAGGCTGAGAGAAAGTGACTGTCCCAAAGTCAGCTTTCATATCTAAAGTGGGATATCTTCCAGTTCCTAGCCTTGTGTCATTGTTTCTTATATTATATTTCATAAGTTACATGCATTGAATTAAGAGAAACATTAAGAGAAAAATATACAAGGCAGTTATTTATTGGCTATTGAAAAATAGAAAATTTGAAATTGTTTCAAATTACTCATATTGGAAATTATGAAATATACAAATGATATATCTTCTGTTGACTTCTTATGTTTTAATGATTTAAGTTTAATGATTGTGTAGAGAAGTTAAAACTGTTTTAAAAGACATGTCACCCCTTTAAAGTTTCAGCAAACAGTATGCTTCAAAGAGTTTTTGAATTTTGAAAATATTTCCCAGAATTATGGTCAATAGGACTGTATGTCAATAGGACTGTCCATGTAGTTTTGCTAATTTTTCTGCTGCCTCTTTTCTGCCACCTGGTGGAAATATTTATATTTTATTTTATGGTAGAATTTCACAATTTAAACACTGAGTAACTTTTGACTTCTTATTCAGATGGTGTGCTATTATAAATGATAGTTCTGTTCTAATCAATTTGGTTTTTATGAAAACCTAAAAAGAAGGTAGAAAAAAATCTCCAACAAGTACGTTTAACATTTGCTATTTATATTTTTTTTCAAAAGGAAGCACTGGCTAATAAGGATAAAACTCATACAACAATTTCCAGGTAAATTAAAAGAGTAATTTTAAGTCTTTTTCCCTTGGATAAATGGTCTTAAAGTACAGAACTCTATGAATCAGGCTGAAATTCTGAGTATAGTAATAATATTAATGGCAAAAAGGATATGGATATGGTTTGCTTTGTTTTGCTTTTTCAACTTTGTAATCTAGCTCGGGTCTCCAACCTTGGCAACTTTAAGCCTGGTGGACTTCAAAGCTGGCTGGGGAATTCTGAGAGTTGAAGTCCGCCAGGCTTAAAGTTGCCAAGGTTGGAGACCCGTGATCTAGCTCACAGCTCTTAGTAATATTTGATCGCCTCCTACTCAAAAATTTACCAAGGATAACCTTGTATAACCCAGATAAGATCAGCCAGATGCTACTCAGGTAAATGTAAATAGCTCTCATATTATTTTAAAATTGAGTCAGTCTGAGGACTTGTTTCAAGATGACTATGTAGGCTGTGCTTTGGGCCTGCAAAAATTCTGTTGTAATAATTCTGGTAATTCTCTTTTATTAGTATATTATTCAAGTTGTTATCAACGGAAAGTGCCATTTTACCTTTTTGTTTCTATTCAGAAACAGTTTTTGCATACAGTGTTTTAAGACTGTTGATCAGTTTTAAATCTAACCTAAAAGTATTCATTTAAAATTTGAACAGAATGAAAAGTTTTTATATTAAGTGTTCAGTACATATTAAGGGATTGATTAAGATGTATTAAAGGGATTACAGATAGTCCATGACTTACAACAATTCATTTGGTGTCCATTTGAGGTTAAAATGGCATAGAATGAAGTGACTTATAACTGTTTTTCACACTTAAAGTCCTTGCAGCATCTCCATGGTCATGTGATCAAAATCCAGGCGCTTAGCACATGACTCAGATTTATGATGGTTGCAGTACCTTGGGGTCATGTGATCGACTTCTCCAACCTTCTGACAAGCAAAGTCAATGGAGAAACCAGATTTACTTAACAATTGTGTTATTAATTTAACAACTGCAGTGATTCACTTAACAACTATGACAGGAAAGGTCATAAAATGAGACAAAATTCACTTAACAAATTTTTCACTTAGCAACATAAATTTTGGACTCAATTTTGGTTCTAATTCGAAGACTACCGATATTATAAAATCCTTTGTGATAAATTCTATCCGTTCTTTGTTTTTTAAAGTATACTGCAAAATGATATGTCAGTATATTGGGAATTGACTACAGCAACTGATGTAAGTTTCTATATTTCTGTGGAATTAAGCATTAAGGAATATAATATAGTGTATCTGAGTTTTTCTAGCATACTATACAATAGAAGATGATGAAAAGTTAACACATTCTTACTTTTAAAAGGTTTCTAATTGCCTTGAGGGATTTGTAGCCAATATAAGGGCAACTTGGAAATCTATTGCTAAAGCGAATCCTTTACCTAATGTTAAAATGTTCTGCATCTTATTAGGTTAGCAATATGACACATGGTTGACTTTGAAAAGCTAAGCAGAGCAAAACTTTATTGGGAGATGTTCACGAAATCACAGGTCATATAGGTTAAATGGGAAAATAATAATAAATAATTGGATAAAAATGCCACATTCAGACTGAACTGCTGATAGTAATGTCATCCATGAAGTCAATAGAATAGAGTTCAAATATACTTTGTCAATTAAATTGTCTAATAATAGTGATTGCTGTCTTTAGTAGCTTAGGGAATTGGCATTTGTGGAAGGCTAGATGAAAAGTGGGGTTCATAAAAAGAGTCCCTCTAATAACTCTTTAATTTAGAAGAAAAGAAAAATACTAAAAGGACATCCACAAAAGAAGGGATATGTGACAATAGCTACCATCAGCTTGGAAGTTTTCTGAAGGTTAAATCTTTCCTTCTTAAGAATAACTATTGCTCATATTGATTAAATATAAATTCTATTTATCAAGATTATGTGATACTCAGAATATGCAGAACTGGTTCCATTCACTTGCCAGCAATTCTGTGAAAACAGGTTTTGGCCTATCCTAAGAATGGCACTATAGCCGGGTCCACTTGTTCAAGAAAATATTTGTTTGCAGAAGAATGGTTATGTAAATTCAACCCTATGCTAAAGATATTTTGTGGTCCATATTTATTTGGATTATAAAAAGTTTAAAATAAAGAACCTAACCTTTTTAATCAGTTTACCTATAGCATCCAAAAACAACTGACTGGTTGGATCTACATTTTGTATCAGTATTATAAATTATATTGACTTTTCCACACAAAACACAGGAAAGAAACAGTGCAAACTATTTAGTGTTTACTTTATCCTTTAGAAATATTGATATGCGTGGTTGACCAACTGATCCTCTTAATTAGCTGTCTCTTCCAAATGGGAATTAGTGGCATGCTCATTTTTAAAAATGAACATGCCCTTTTTAGAATTTTCTAACTGCATAATATAGATATATTTTCGGTTCTACAGTTCTTTAAAATTATTTAACTTTAGCTGCTTGCAGATCAGGAAATGGAAACGACAAGGGACACCTACAAAACCTTTTTGTGCTACAGATGAGAACATGATTGACAGTGAAACTTTCTTTCCCACACAGTAGCAATGCTGAGTTTTTAAAAGTGGTCTAGCACATCAGCCTTAAAGGTATTTTTGTAATATTTGAATAAAGGCTAACTGCTTGAACCTTAAGGGTGTGAAAAAATGTATTTTTTTTTTTGCTTGGGAAAAAAAATTCTCCAGGTGGCACCACTTATGTGAATACACTTATCGGATGTAATCTTTAGCGGAGAGGCTGGAACATTTAAATAGCCATTACTTTAGAACACTTTACAAAATACCCCTGCAACCTTTGCTTAACGTATCATGCATGTTGGCATCTGTCTGGAGATAAGCAGAGCAGAAAGCCGAATGGTTTCATAAGTGTTCCCATCAGTTGGAAACATGACATGACATAAAAGATTTTGGCACTTTTCAATGTATGAGATAAAGAGAGTATCTGCAAGCTGTAATAGTACTATTAAAACAAATGTTGTTTTGTGAGTCATCCTATAAAGCTTTTTGGTACCAGAGGCAGTGTTCTAGGACCAACTCTTCATACTCTACATAAATGACCTCTCTGATCATATTAAGAGCAACTGCGTTCTCTTTGCTGATGTTGTTAAGCTGTTCAATACCACAGACAATACTGCTACCCTTCAAAAAGATCTTGAATGGTCAAACAAATGGCAACTTCAAATCTCAACAAATAAATGCTCTGTCTTACATATTGGCAAAAAAAATCAGAAAATAAAATACAAGCTGAATAGTCAAGACCTTGTTGATGATCCAAACTCTGTCAAGGATCTTGGAGTACTCATCTCTAATGATCTAAGAGCTAGAACCCACTGTAACTACATAGCCAAAAAGGCATTAAGAGTTGTTAACCTAATCCTACGTAGCTTTTTCTCTGGTAATATCACACTACTAACTAGAGCATACAAAACATTTGCTAGACCAATACTCGAATACAGCTCATTAGTCTGGAACCCATATTACGTATCTGATATTAGCACAGTTGAGAATGTCTAGAAATATTTCACAAGAAGAGTTCTCCACTCCTCTACTCGTTGCAGAATACCACCTTATGCCACCAGACTTGAAATTCTATACCTAGAAAACCTTGAATTACGCCGTCTTCGGTCTGATCTAAGTATGGTATATAAAATCATACATTGCAATGACTTACCTATCAATGAATACTTCAGCTTCAACCATAGCAACACAAGAGCACACAATAGATATAAACTAAAGGTTAACCGCACCAAACTTGATTGCAGGAAATATGACTTCAGCAACAGAGTGGTCAATATCTGGAATACTCTACCTGACTCTGTGGTTTCTTCCGCAAACCCTAAAAACTTTAACCTTAAACTGTCTACTATTGACCTCACCCCTTTCCTAAGAGGTTTGTAGGGGGCGTGCATAAGCGCACTAACATGCCTACTGTCCCTGTCCTATTGTTTCTTTTATTTTTCTTATATGTACCCATTTCATGTATTCATACCTATGTATATACTTATACCTATTATCTTGTAAGCGATTGACAAATCAAATAAATTCTAAATTCTAAAAATATGTCACATGGTGAACAAGAAGTGTCATTAGTATTTTGTCTGCATAACTAGAGGAAGAAGTTAAATTGTAGTTTTCCATTGCTTAAAGATGGCTATATACCAATAGAAGATAATATCTAGGTGCCTGGAGGCTGTGCGGGACTGGATGGGCGGGAACAGGCTTCGGCTCAACCCATCCAAGACCGAGTGGCTGTGGTTTCCGGCGCCCCGATATAGCCAGCTGACACCTTCGCTGGCTATCGGGGGGGAAGTTCTGCCCCCCACAGAGAGGGCTCGCAACCTGGGAGTCCTCCTGGATATACGGCTGTCGCTTGAACATCACATCGCGGCCGTCTCCAGGGGGGCGTTTCATCAGATCCGTCGGATCTACCGGTTGCGGCCCTTCCTGGATCGGGACGCCTTGCGCACGGTCACTCAGGCCCTTGTCACCTCTCGCCTGGACTATTGTAATGGCCTCTACATGGGGCTCCCTGCGGGGAGCATCCGGAGACTCCAGCTGGTGCAAAATGCAGCCGCGCGGGTGATCATGGCGGCGTCACGTAGCGCCCATGTGACGCCTCTCCTGCGCGAGCTGCATTGGTTGCCGGTGGCTCTCCGGGTTCGCTTTAAGGTTCTAGTTTTGACCTTTAGGGCGACCCATAGCATGGGACCAGGTTACCTTCAGGACCGCATTCTGCCAGCGTTCTCCAACAGGCCGGTGCGTTCCCACAGAGAGGGTCTGCTCCGGGTGCCGTCGGCCGCTATGTGCTGTCTGGCGGCGCCGAGGAGTAGGGCCTTCTCTGTGGGTGCCCCCGCCCTCTGGAATACTCTGCCACCGGAGCTCCGTACTGGCACGGACCTGAGGGCCTTCAGGCGCGCGTTGAAGACCTGGCTCTTTGAGCAGGCCAGCCTTGGCTGAGATGGTTTTAATTTGGTCTCCATTTTATTAATTCTAAATTGGGTTTTAAGGGGGTGGGGTGGGGTTTTGTTAGTTTTATCAAGCAGCCGATTGAAATTTAATATTTTTTAACTTTTGTATTCTTTGTGGGGTTTTTAGATGGGTTGTTCACCGCCCTGAGTCCTTCGGGAGAAGGGCGGTATATAAATGGAATAAATAAATAAATAAATAAATAAAATATATTTGTAGCTCAGGGTTGAACTGTGAGGTCCTTGGTGCTCTCTGAGCTTAGTTGTTTTCTTGCAGACATTTCATTACCTAAAGCTAAATAATAGCAGTGTTAGAAAGGAATGGTGTTTGCTCTCTCTTTTTGTACTAGTGGTGTGATGACTTGGGGCGTGGCACAAAGGCAACACAGTCAGATAATCAATAAGAGTCCCTTTATTATCTCCAACTTTGCCCCCAACGTTCAGGTTACCTTCTGGCTGGAGAAAAACTCTCCCAGGAACACCCTTTGACTGCAGAAAATTAAATCCAAAATACAGTCAACACAAACTGTAATACAAGTCCAATCAAGCCAAACTGAAGTATTTAGTTTGGCAGGGCAGGAGCAAGAATTTCAGACTTGAAGGCACGGCAGTTGGGAAAACGCCAGGAACACAGATAAGCAACGACAGCACAAGATAAAAGTCACATTTGCTCCCAACAGCCTGCCGTACACAGCCTGCCTTTCTTATAAACTGTCTTCCCAGCTGTGGCTAATGAAGGGAATCAGGGCCCTTTCTTCCCCCTTAAGCCAATGTGCAACTCACATTGCTCTCTTCTCTGTTCCTCTCTGCATGTCCTAGGATGAAGAGGGGGTGGGCCTGTTTCTTCCTTTGAACTCCCTCTCCCTTGTTCTATCTCTGCCCAACCAGACTTTGCCCTTCCTCAACCTCCTCCACAGCCAATGGAATCACACTCCCATTCCCTGTCAGCTGTTCAGCTTCTTCCTTCAATTCAGTCTCTGACAGAGGCATGACAAGTGGCTTGCCACATCAGTGTTGGTGGGAATGTTTCTTGGTGGTTCCTTCATTAGGTAAACAGCCTAGTTGGGTAATGAAACGTCTGTAAGAAAACAAACAAGCTCAGAGAGTATCAAGGACCCCACAGAAGGCTATGATCTTAATCTTCAGTTGATGAAAATTGTATATCCAAACAGAGATGCAAGTGAGAGAAATAGGCAAAAACCTAGGCCCTTTGATATCCACAGCCAAAATGTTGTAAATTTCTATTATTCTTTACTTTAGTTACTATTTCCTTTGGTTTTGTCAGTTATATGTGACTGGATCAAGATGGACCTGAAGTTGAATCCTTTGATCTCTAGATACTATTACATGGAATAGTCACAATGCTGCCATCAGAGTAGTGGAGAAATGCATTTTATATTTGAATGAGAAAGATAACTACACAACAAATATAATAAGGAAGCAATTTTAGAATTGGTTGACTCCTGAGAAGTGAGAGTAAGTAGAGCAAACTGAAGATGCCTCTGCAAAAGTAGAGCTGCTTACAATGGCAAAAACCAAGAAACTGATAAGAAGACCTATTCCTTGGAACCTCTCTGGATAAGAGGAGGATGTGAGATTGGGCACAGTGCTCACACAGTTGCTTCTCTTGAGAAGACTGCAGGACAGTAGGTTTGAGTGCTGGAAGACAACTGAGGTAGCTTTCTTGCTCACAACCACAAAGTAGATTTTTAAAGATTTGCAAATCTCACTTCTCTAATCACTTTTGGAATTTTCTCATTAACTACTTTTAAGCGGTTAGAGACCATCAGACCATCAAACCTGAAAACACTGGGTGAATTTGCCTTTAATCCTAAATCAAAGAAAAATGTAATCATAAGCTTAAGAATTTATACAATCTAAAACTAAACAACAGTTTGATTTTAGAAAGTTATAAATGGACTAAAGGTATTAAAATTGGAATGTTGACATTTTTCCAATAAGATTTTCAAATTAATTATAAAGAACAATCAGCTTTTCTGGAAAATAGCTTCTGTTTTGGTTTTTAAAAACTGGACACTAGAGGGACTAATGTTTTTAAATAAAGGATTTATAAACCTGCAAAATGTTCTAGCAATAGAAATTTTTATAAGTCGCCTTGAGTTGCCATGTGCAAATAGCAGCAACATCAATTTCCTAAAATAAAAATAAATAAATAAATGAAAATACTGAAGAAGTTGTTTGAAGAATGAAATCAGAAAACAGTAGCCAGAATATCAACAATGTCAGTAATAGTGTCTCCTTGTATAGATAGACTATGACCATAAGATGTTATTAAAGAAATGACAGATATTGAACAAATTTTATCTGTCAAGATAGAGATGGTATTGAAAATGGATTTACATTCTACAGGCTAAGAAAATTGAGTTAGAAAGAATATTTTGATGGATCTATTAAAGAAAATTGGCTGAGACTTTAAAATTTAAAGGAGAAATACAAATGACAAACTAAGAGAGTGACGCAGATCGTTTTTTCCTATTGCATTTATAAAAGTCTTGAAGAACTCTGTGTTAAAGTCTTAAAGAGCTCTGTATGACGAGATAAAGAAGAAATTACGAGAAATAAAAGCCTACAACAATATTTGAATACACTAAAGAGTAACAGACATAAAGGAAGGAGTACGAAATGGTTTACTTGATCAAAGTTTAAATGAGATATGTTATTTCTGGCAACTCTTTATCTGGCCTGAAAAAATAATGTTTTGTGGATTTGTTTATAGAGATGGGATATGGAATAAAGAAATAAATTCTTGTAACCTTAGAGGAGATGAAGAGACAATAAATTTGTTTATACTTGTAATAAAAGTTGGAAGTCATCTCTTTATATATTTCTTTTTTCTTTCCTTATCTTCCTATTCTTCCTTTTCTGCTTTTGCTTTGGTGTTGCTTTTGCTTTATTTGTCTTCAGGAAGATTGGAAAATGACTGCTTTATTTTATGTTAATATTATTTATCATGCAATTATATTTACAATTACTATATTTCTTGATATAGTGACCACAGTGACTTTAGTTTTAGTATTATTACTATCCAGTTTGTGTTTGCCTCAGCATGCTATTAGTGGTTGTTATAGACCATTTGAATTAAACATAAAATAACCACATCATCAGCACATGAAAAATAGATGTGGGATAACTCTTCCGGCTTTTGGTTAGAGTATAGAACTTTGTGTTTGTTAGAAGAAACGGGTTTGTTTGGACCCACAATATTGCTTCATTGTTTTCCTTTTTTTTTTGCTCTTATTTTCATGTAAGCCACTAAGAGTCATTTTGAAGTCAGGTGGCTGCTAAATCAAACAAGTGAACAGTGGAGGATGGAAGTTATTTTATGAAATTAAATACCGTGTTTCCCTGAAAATAAGACCCGGTCTTATTTTTTTCTTCCAAAAGAGGCATTAGGTCTTATTTTCAGGGGAAGTTTTCCACTCTCTTATCTCGCAGTGGTGGCACCGACATCCCCACACAACAGGAACCCGTGTGGCTTCAGAAAAGGCTTCTGCAGCCAAGAAATGAGCTCCGGATTAACGTACCTGATGCCCCTGACCTCTGTTTCACTGTCAGAGGCCTCTGACAGTAAAACAGAGGCCAGAGGTGCCAGGCACATCCATCTGGAGCTCGTTTCTTGGCTGAAGAGGCATTTGATGGCGAAATGGAGGCCAGAGGCATATTGGGTGCACGTGTAAAAAAATCATGCTAGGGCTTATTTTCAGGGAAACACAGTAGCAGCGGACCAAGAATGCTGCCTTATTTAATGCCTATTTGAATGGGGAGTGGTCAGATGACTATTCCAAGAATAGCACGCTTAACCTACATATAGATATTTTAATATAACTTTGTGATTCATCATCAAAACTTCCATCTAGTATGGAACCTATTGGATTTGCCCATTGCATTGAATCAAATGCCACCTTCAGGTCAATTAATGTAACACAAAGAGCATCTCAAAGGCAAGTAAAGTATTCTATCAATTTGTGCAGGACTACACATTGATCAAACATTGAATTGCTGGATTTAAATATGACTTGCTCCATCAGAAGCACATACATTTGGATCAGCCAGATTACAATGTCTGGAATCCAGATTAAAGTCCAAGGCACCACATTTAAACAGGAAGAGAAATGCTTGGTTGTGCACTAATTACATAGAAATTAAAATAGTAAGACTTCTTTGGGCCTGGCTGCTTTCTTAGTACACAGGTAGCCATATTGGAAATTAAATATAGTCATCAAGCTCTAAGGTCTTATATTCCCAATTCTCCTATAGAAAAATAATACTAAACGTTAGTAATTCTATGAAGGATGGAGTTCCTTCTTAGAACACCATCCTGTTATATTGTAAGAGGCATGACATACTATCAGTATCTGACTGCTTTGAGAGCTTAAGGGAGCTTGACTGTGTATACCATTTTGCTAATGCTTTTAATATATTCATTCCTGCAGCTGTTGAGTGCTAGGATCTAGATAGTGTGTGAAGTTAATGTATTGTATCTACTCAATTATAGTGAGAAAGTCTGTTAGTTGAATTCTTGGTAGAGGGTTTGAACCCCAAAGGATAACATCTGGCTAACTGTGTCTAACATTAACTGTTTCATCCCAATAAGGTTGAAACTATTAACATGGTGCTTTCCTGCTAACCATTTAGCAAAAAATCCAAAAATGCTTCCACAAGAAGCCAGAAAGATATACAATATATGGTGACAGGAATATTTCATTTGCATTCAGTTATAATATATGATTAGCTGAATTTGACAACCTATTTTAATGCATATTTCTTGACTAGCTCAGGGAAGCCTTTTGGAGAGAAAATAACAAGCAGCCATTGGGAAAATTGAATTCAATGACATTAGCCATATGAGTAACAGAACAATTTTTTTTTACAATTTTTGTGACTGTCCCAAGTAATAGCAATTTTCACACAGTGATCAAAGAAACATAGCCAAACATCAACCACTCATGTTTTTAAATTATTTAGATGTATTATTAGTCACCTCGAGACAATGTATTTTGCAATACTATTATAATTCATAAAATACTAAAGATTACAAGGATTTTTTTCCAGTGCAAATGTACTCTCTTCTTTTTACTATCATGAAATTCCCCAATGCTTGTAAAGCCTTTTATTGTCAGTATTCAGTATTAACTGACTCACGTTTTCTTCATAGAATAGGAATGTAGCACAAAGTATTAAATACAGTGGTACCTCTACTTACAAAAGGCTCTAGTTACGAAAGTTTCAGGTTACGAAGCGCATTGTCGAGAAAATATCGTCTCTAGTTACGAAATATGTTTCAAGATATTAAAGGCCAAATATGCGCAGTTTGATCTTGTTTTTAAAATGGCGCGTCCGAGCTGCTCTGCCATTGGTTATCTCCCAGCATCTTCCTGGCATCCTATTGGCTAGGAGGGATCCTTGTGTATGGGATGAGAGTAACGCACCTGCACCTCGTTCTCAGTCTCACGCTAGCGAAATCCAGCAAAGCACGAAGTGCTTTCGTGATTGTTTTTTGCTTGGAATGGATTAGGGCATTTATAAGTAAAATGCGTCTCTACTTACGGAATTTTCGCAGTTACGAAACGGCTTCCGGAACGAATTAATTTCGTAAGTAGAGGTACCACTGTAATACGTGTAACATTCAGCATTGCACTGACACTTTGGGATTGCCTTTTGCTGTATTCCTTTTCTATCATATCAGATTAGCTTCAGGTCCACCAGTTACGGCAACAGGTGACCCAACTATAGTTCTCTATTATACTTTGATTATCTATAGTTGAAACTAAATGTTCTTACAATATTTTGGAAAATGATAGTAATTTGAAATTTCCTGTATATTACATCCACTTTTATAATTAAGCTCTCTAGTTTCTATGTGAATAATGGTTATTTTAATTTTTAACCAGTTATGTTTTTATTTCTGTGGGAAAAAAATAGTACATTTGAATAAAAATTACAGGCCTTTGTTTTCTGTACTGAATTAAAATCTGTATCGTTATTTAGAGTCGATATTGAGATTTCACAAATTTTAGTATATAGAGCAATAGTCATGATAAAAATATATGCTAAAACTAATTTATTATTAAGATGCTATATTTGCAATGTGTGGTTTGCTATGCAATGGATGCATCAGATCCATTATCAAGGTAAACCATTCTGGTACAGCATATAAAAGTAGAAGACAAAAGGATTTCTACTGTATTTCTTGAGTTTATTAAATCATCTTGAAGGTGTTTTTTAAATAATGTGTGTTTTTACCAATACACGTTAAAAAAAAAGATGAAAATTGAAATACTTTTGTTTAATTTAAAGCAGGGGTGTCAAATTCCAACTCAAACCTGCAGGGTGCTTAGATCTGGCCCACGGAGCTGCCTGGAAACAGTGAAGAACCAGCCCGCATTGCCTCTGTGTGGCCCTCCTGAGCTCCATTTTTAGCCGTGCAGCCCTCTGCCAAAGAAAATGGCACTTGGGGAGGCTGCACACACCCCTTCTGGTCTCTGTTTTCACTGGCAGAGAGGTGCAGGAGGCCATCATGGCCGAAAATGGAGTCCATTTGCTGGCAGGAGGCTGCAGGAGGCCATTGCAGACGAAAACAGAGCAATGAGTGACGTCGAGCTGGCTATGCCCACCCTAGCCATGCTCACCCCCAACTCCCCAAGGTCAAACACAACCCTGGTCCTCAATGAAATCAAGTTTGACATCTCTAATTTAAAGGAATGCTAATCTTGTCATGATAAGCAGTTAATACAATATTCTTTTCCTCTTGTGGAAATTAATTTGATTTCTTTAAACTATGGTGTATTTATATTCCTTCATCTAGGGCTACTTCTGTAGTCCAGACCCACAACAGGTAGATGCGTCTAACAGCTTAATTGGGCAGAATGTAAAGGTCTTTTGTCAGATAAGCATGTTTGGCTGGTGACACACACCTGACAATTGCAATAGGCAAGACTAGTCAGATTGAAATTCAACTTGTCTCTCTTACAGTCACATAGTTTGTTAACATACAGACAGGGTGATTATTAAACAACAGGGAAGATTATTTAGCCTTTCAGAATAGATTAATCTGACTGCCTTCATTGTGCAAACAAATAACCCTTAAAAAGCATTGTAAATATATTGGCTATGTTGTAATTTAACTTAATGTTTCACATAGTACCAAAAAAACACCCCTAAGAGGTAGGTCTTAAATATAGACTTTATATAAAAGATAAAAAATAGCTTGGGTGAAAGATTAAAAATTGTTCCATAGATGGAGATAGATGGATAGCGTTAACAAGTTAAGGGTCATTTAGTTGTTGGAAATAGGTTAAAAATGTTTATATAAATTCAATCACTAATATTTTCTCAGTCATGGCATGTCTTAGTTATGATTTATTTCCTTTCTGGAACTATAAAAATATCTGTATTTATTACTATTGTTTACATACAACTCTTGTTTTCCTTTCAAAAACTTGGTTTTTAAAAATATTTTTCAATTATTTAGTATTTTAAGCTATGCTTACTTATACTTAGCTAATGAATGCCAAGTGTTTTGCTTCTGAGTGATCACATATACAATTGCTCTATTACTGTATAGTCCTTAAATCCTAGCTATATTTTCATGAATTCCTTTTCACTATGTCTGACTGTAATCATCTTGTTTCCTTTCTACCTCCCAATTCTCTTGAATAGTTTATGTCTCAAACAGAAGTGCAAGCAGTACAGGAATTTGTATTACGAAGATTTTTTTTTGCAAAGGAGCACAAATATTAATATTAAATGTTATAGTAGGGATAACAAATGTACACTACCACCTTTCTTAACAGGAGTTCTAATTTGCAAGCAGAACACAATCTGGACACAACGTATGCTACTGTATGAAGGAAAGAAAATAAGGAGTTATATATACACACACATACCCATATGTGATGTGCCTGTGGAAAAATCTGGACAATATTATGTTATTTCTAGTGGAGTGGTAAAGAAGGAAGAAAAGCAATGAAAATTTTGAATGGAAATATATGTGTGTGTGTGTGTGTTTATTTTAAAGGAGTATGGAGATAAAACACGTACAATACTAAACTATTTACAGAAAAACAATCCAAATATATGATTTAGTTTAATTAAAGAAAAAGTTGAAGACAGGAACATGGACCCAAGCCAAGAAGATGAAGGAATATAGTGTTTTTTTGAAAAGCCAATAGGAATTTATTGGATAGAGGTGTTATCAGACAAGAGCTTCATTATATGGAAAATATAGGTGGGAAGATTCTGAAGAAAAGATTTAAAGTCAGGAGTAAATCATCTTATTTAATTCATATTCCCATCTTTCCGTCATTTAGGTCTCTAGGATGGGCCTTATGTTTTTTAGCAAGCTATGTGGACCTAAGGAGCCAGCCAGCTTTTATTATTATTGCCTAGGTTGCTGGGCTTCACAAGTGGATCAAATTGTCCTTAAACAATGCACCAGTGGGGCAAAGAGCAAGCAATTGGCAAAAAGTCTGTCTAGAGTAAATCCGGGCAAAGCAATATGCAATATCTTAAATAGCAGCAGTTTCTGCCACACAGTTTTTCTTGGAGACAATTCCTTTATGACAGATAAGGCTGTCACAGAAAGGAATTTGATGGAATTACCTTTTTTCGTTGCTGATAAAGAAAACAAGCAGTCCTTGACTGTTGACCACAATTGATCCCAAAATTTCTGTGCCTAAGCGAGACAGTGAAGTGAGTTTTGCCCCATTTTATGACATTACTTGCAACAGCTGTTAAGTGAATCACTGCAGTTGTGAAATTAGTAACACAGTTCTTACATGAATTTGGCTTCCCATGATCACATGACCCTGGGACACTGCATTTGTCATAAATATGAGTCAGTTGCTAACCATCTGAATTTTGATCATGTGACCATGGGAATGCTGTGACGGTGTGAAAATTAGTTATAAGTCATTTTTTTCAGTGCCGTTGTAACTTTGAACGATCACTAAACGAACTCTTGTATGTCAAGGATCATTTGTATTGATTCTGTTAGTCTTTCCATGTGGAACAAAGGAAAAATCCTCTCAGGAAGCACGACCCTAACACCAGTCCATAAATAGAATGAGCAGATGTCCAGAACGTCTTCTCCTGGCTCGGTGTTCTTCAGAGTTATGACAGTAACAGAAAACAAAGCCTTGGTCATTGTCCCAACAGTTATTTTTTGATCATCGGAACAATGGAGCCAATTCCGTAGGATGAATTATTCTTCAGGAGAAAAGACAGGGCCAAGAAGAATTTCCTTTCTGATCCCTTGGGAGGAAATACCTTTTTGGTTTTAGTTTTGTCTTCTCAGAAAAGGCTAATGCTCTAACAGGCTTCAAGGTGCAGAGTTAGCCTTTAAATAAAATGTCAAAAGTGAAGAAGAGCATTAGCAGAGGACAGATTCTAGAAGCTACCACTCTGAGGAAGGAGGCATCCATGTTTTGTGTCCAGCCAGCCAAGTAGTAAATAGAGAGCTTCTCGGAGGGGTGTGTGTGGAAATAGTCCCAAGGTAACATACCAACCAGGCTAGAGGAACAAGGAAGTAAATAACATTGAATAGTGGAATTTGAATGGGAAAATAATGAATGCACATTATTGATCTTATGTTGATAATTTTAATTATCACTGAAGACAGTCAAGCAGAAATTACCAAATCATAACTCTATGACGAAGAAATTAAATAAAAATGAACAACAGCAAAATATTGTTTCTGGATTTCTTTTTAACATGGAATGCTTCTTGATGCAGGCTTTTAAAATAAATGAAGCACCCTGTGAATGGCAAATAATGGCAAATTTGTGAACAGTCAAATGCTACTGACACAATTTCCAGCAGCCCAATGAGGGTTGCTGGAAGTTGTAATTCAGCAATATTCAAATGGCCACACTTTTGTCCATTTTTGTTCTGTGGGAAAATAAAACCTCTTTTCAGTTGAACTTCTGATTTCATGTGTTGGTATAAATTTTTGACAACAATTTCAAAGTGGTTTGTTGATTTACTTACTTACTGCCTTTATGATTTTATAAGTACAACAGTTACTTACAACAGTTCATTTAATGACACTTTGAAGTTTCAACAGCACTGAAAAAAGTGACTTATGACCATTATTCAACACTTATGACGGTTGCATCAATCCTATAGTCACATGATTTACATTCAGATGCTTGACAGTTGGTTCATATTTATGACAATTGCAGTGTCCTGGGATCATGTGATCACCTTTTGTGACCTTTTAACAAGCAAAGTCAATGGGGAGGCCAGATTCACTTAACAACCGCACTACTAATTTAATAGCTGCGGTGATTCACTTAATAAAGGTGACAAGAAAAATGGTAAAATGGTGCAAAACTGAATAGATTTCTCACTTAGCAACATAAATTTTGGGCTCAATTGTGGTAGTAAGTCAAGGTCTACTTGTAACTCTAGGCAGCGAATATAGCTAATGCTCCTTGCTCTTCCCAAGAACAACCATGTGAGGTGAGTTGGACTGACAGAGAGTGACTGTCCCAAAGTTACTTGCCAGCTTTCATGCCCGAGGCAGGACTGGAACTCACAGTCCCCCAGCTTCTGGCCTGGTGCCTAAACCTCTAGACCAAACTAGCTCTTTATCTTTATCTTTGACTTCTTTTCTGGAAAGTGTTTTGTTTCCCAATCTAGTCTATAAACTGGCGTTTTCTGATTATTTCCCACCAAAACAACAACAATCTTAGCGGGTTCCAATTCTGCTTAGCTTTTTTGGGATCTGTCAAGGTTGGTAGGATAAAGGCAGTTTAAAGAGATTATATACTCATACACAAGAAAACAAAACAAAAATCGTAATTTTAATAAGTATATATTTACCTCTCATACAGCAACAAGAATGCAGACATCAGAGACTGGGTCGGATACAGGTTCGACGGTTACTTTGCAGACTTCCGTAGCTAGCCAAGCAGCTGTACCTACCCAGGTGGTACAGCAGTTACCAGTGCAACAACAGGTAGGTGCTGTGTTGTCTTTGAAAAAAAATGAACTTTTTGGGTAGTGCCAATTCAATCTCCTAGATAAGTTTATTGGAAAGGGTTCTGCTATTTCAGTATTGCAGAGTTTAAATTACTTCGTTATGTATTATTCAGCAGAGCAGCTGTCCACCTTGTCCTTGATTCAGACTGCTTATAGCTACAAGTCCAAAATGATTATCATATTTCTGCCAGCATATATGAAGCTACTTAGATCTAAGAATACATTCATGATTTAGTTTAGAGTAATCCAGGTTTTGTAGTGTAATGCGGTCCATATAGATTCTCATTACGGTTCCCAAAATATTTTGTCCACCTTTTTGACATTAGGGATTGCAATTAGTCATTTTCCCAAGGAAATTGGGTAAAATAATATGCACAATAGTTCTGTAAACCACGAAGTTAGATATAGCATATTGATGATTCATATATGAAGAAAATTATTTCTAAATTAAAAAATATTCTAATATAACTTATGTTTTGGTTCTTTACTCCTGAAAGCTATCAATATCTCCGAGTGGTTATAGGTGCATTTGGGTTAATGTCAGGGCAGTGATATGGCAGAGATGGTTAAATATACCCATCTTTGTTTTTCAGAGAAACTGGATGAGGTTATCCAGGAAAGGAAAGTCCTTTTGGAAATTTTAAACATAGATGCTTGTGCCCGAAAAAAATAGACTATGCATTGTTTTTTTTGATAAGAAGAACAATTTGAAATAAATACAAGAATGTACCAACGAGATTGTTTTGTTCACAATTTAACTGAAAGTCTATTTGAGCACATATAATTACATAAGCTAACCTCAAGTCATATATGTAATTATAAGTTTATCCTAAGCTAACAGTGTATTCATGATTTCTGTGGTGATTAACATAAGCATTTCAGATGAATTTCACCTGAATTTCACCTATATTTGCAATTTGACATGCCTTATTTAAAAGTGCTGAAATAAAAACATATTTCAGATGCTTTCTTTATAAATCTGAATGAATCTGACACTGGTTTGTCTTCTTTTAGAATTACATTTTATTAAAAAAAAGTAAAGTGCTTAATTACTCAAGATGGCTTTTGTTTTTGTAGTGGATGTGTTTATCTACTTTTGTTTTTGTTGACAAATACAATATATCAGCATGTATAAATTAATGCTCCATTTGTTCTTTTGAAACAACAGATTTTACACTAACACATTCTTTGTTTTGGTATTCTTTTCTTCTGCAAATGACAGTGAAAATAATGACTAATGAAACAGTATCTGAGAGGCTTTGTTTTTATCATATTAACATATATTTTGCATTTTTCTGTTTGAATAAAAAAGAGTGCTGTGGTTGAGCTGTTACTTCACTTTGATATCTCAGAAGGGAATGGGGCATTAGTATGCGTAGGAAGAATGAATAACACCTATTCCAGCCCTAGAGGGAATTTTAGTCACTCTGTTTTGCTTAGGTGTAAACATGTACTTCTTGTTAGCTTACTTTTGAAGTAAGTGAGCTTCTCCCAATATTATGCATACCTACTTCCAGTTTCCTGATAATCAGTTCTTAGCACTTCCTTTCTGCTTTATTTCTCATTATAATACCATTTGGTCATTATTTGGTCATTATTTGACTAAAGTAGCCTCAGTAAATGAGAGGAGAACTTTTTCTTCTTTTTTTTGCTAGAAGGTGACTCTAAACTTTGGCTGAAAGTTGGCCGTTTTGTAGATTTGGAAGTCATAGGAAGAAGAGAGTGCAAGCTTACAAAATTCTCCATTGACAAAATGGTTTTTTACAGTAAATGTCCACTTTGGACGCAGACTGTGAATTCTGTGTCTCTAATATTTTATCTGGCTTCTTGTAAACATTCAGGCATTTGACTTTAGAATGAGAGTAAGATAATAATATAAATGTGATCACTACTATCTTTCATATCTCCATCCCCAAACCATATGTCAAACGGCGCTATTTTAGTCTTTCTTCTTTTTTGTAAACGTTGGGATACTCATGGTTAAGGCTAAGCTATCTTCAGATTTCAAACATATCATTGAGGAATTGAGTGGTATCTGTATATGTGTGTGTTTGTGTGTCTACACATATATGTACTCACACATCTATTCAATACTACTTTCAATAGGTCTCAAATTGCAAGCTCATAGAAACAAAGCCAGAGGACCGAGTATTTGATTTACTTGTTTGGAGGCTTACTTTTTTTAAAGCTTTGTTTCTCTAATGTGTTTTGCATTTGTTTCTTGGTTTATTATTTTAAAAACATTTTGTCACAATTTCTTTCTGCTTAATTTTTGTTCCCATTATTCCTGTCTCATTTTAATTTCATGTCAGTTTTTCACATTTTGCTTTTAGGTGAGTTTTTTTTTCCCAGAGTAATTTCCTATGCATTAAATCTACGCTCTCTCTTTTTTTCATTTCAAAATGTTTTCTTAAAAGAAAGAAGCTATTTTGTTCTTTTGGAATACCTTTTTGAAATCCTACTTTCCCTAAGGATTGTAAGGGCATCATGATTCATTGATCATTTCATTTGGCAGTTTCTGTTTCTGTGCTGCTTTTTCTTTCGTAAGTGCTTGCCATTAGTCTTTTTTCTCTCGTGAATCATATATACTTGGACTTCACTTTTTTTTTCTCTTTTGGATTTTATTCTTACATGCTTTTTTATATTCTTCTCATTCTTGTACATGCATTGATTCTTTTTGTTTCAAGTGAACCAAGGTCTCAGAATTTGCTTGATTTCAGAATTTGCTCTGCTGTCCCATTTCAGTGTAAATAATATATTCACAGTCTAATTCTGACAACATTTTACTAGACATTTAAATTTACTGTCTTCTACTCTTTGATATTGAAAATGCTGCACTGGCATCATGACAAATTATTTCCCATGAACCTGTTTCATCTTACACTGTACAAGTTAGTGACAATAGTTGTAAGTTCTATGATTTGATTGTCACCTTGTGAAGAAGCACTTTTTGTCCATTTTGCTTCTGTTATTATTCAGCTTCCTTGAATTACTTCTTCTAATATTATGAGAGAAAAAAAAGAACCTAACCCCTTGCTTTATCTGAGTATAGTTTTATAAATCCTTATAATATGCTTTCTTACATGCCTTTTTAAAAACTAAGATAGTTAGCTTACAGGCATTCCCATAAAGAGATTTTTATAACTTGCTGTTTTTCATGATTCTTTTTCTGATTTTCAGTATTGTTTTTCGAACCAGAGTGATTAGATTGATGCACAACATTCCAGGTTGCAAATTTTCCTTCAGGTTTTTTTTTTCTTTGAGTAGCACATTCATTTGTACCTTGGATCAATTTTGCCTATCTGCTCACTGATATTCTCAAAGAACAAGTTATTTCAGTAGCAGTCAAAAATTACTTTTTTTAATGCTTGTTATGTAGTGTTTCATATGATGTATTTTTATTGAGAAAGGATGTTAAGTTAATTAGTTATACATTATTGGATCTCCTCTGAATTTCTTTTTAGAACTTGATCAGCTTTAGAGGCTGACCTTATGACATGTTGCATATTCCTCTATTAAATCAGAAATTTCACCCTTGAGTTATTTTAAGAACTGTTGGGAAGATACCATCTGGACTGAGCAGTTTATTAGTTTTCAGTTTGTCAATTACATTTAGAACTTCTCCTCTTGATACTACTGTTTGTCTCATATCCTGTGATTTCCTGGTGATGTTAACTCAGTGGTCTTGCATATACTGCAATGAAGATTTGCTCCAGAGGTGGTACTCAGCAGATTCTGACTAGTTCTGGAGAACCAGTAGTGGAAATTTTGAGTAGTTCAGAGAACCAGCAAATACCACCTCTGACTGGCCCCGCCCCCATCTATTCTCTGCCTCCTGAGTCTCAGCTGATCAGCTGGGTCTTCTTTTGTTGCCTTGCACAGGAGAACGGAGCTGGAACACAGGTTAGTGGGGTGGGGAGGGAATGGGATTTTGTAGTAACCTTCTCCTAGGAGTCAGGTGGGAATGGAGATTTTTACAGTATCTTTCCCCTGCCACGCCCACCAAACCACATCACGCCCATCAAGCCATGCCCACAGAACTAGTAGTAAAAAAATTTGAATCCCACCACTGGTACTGTGCTCTCATTCAGCTATTTTACAATCTCCACATTCTCCTTTAGTACTCTTTTAATTCCTTTGTCTTACAAAGGCCCAGCTACCTGCTTTCCTAGCTAATTCTCCTCCCCCCTCTCTCCATTTTATCATCATTGTGCATTTGTGCTTGGATTTCTTTCAGGTAAGTTTGTGTTCCTTTTCATATTCCTTGTTTGAGCAGGACTTCTATTTATTACATCCCTTTTTTCACTTCCTTGACCTTGCTTCTTAATCATGGAGGTGACTTTTGAATTTGGTACTTTCTATTATTATGGGTTGATTAACTCCCAATCATTCTACAGAGATTTAACCCTCTTGAGTTTCCTTTTTATCACTTTCCTCATTTTAACAAGTTTTCTAATGTGTTTGTGCCACACTTCCTTGGCAGTTTTCCATTTATATACAAATTAGATTTTAAAGCAGTGTGATTTGTGTCTGCAGTTGATTCACTCACGCATCTTATGCTAGGTCATGGTCACCACTTTACGTGAGGTACAAATAATTTATTACTCTTACAAACTGAAATCTTAAGGCGTGGTTTATACCACTGACAAATAACAGCTAGATTTCCTATCAGTAAGGAGAGGGTGGCATTTATGTGTGATGGAAATGTATTATAAGTAGTCCTTGACTTGCGTACTGATTTTATTATATTTGTAATATACATAGGTAAGTTAGCAAGGCACTACTCTGTTCCTTTACAAAATGCAAAAAAGTTGGTGCAAATATTTATACCCCCCCAACCTTCCAGGTTACTGTCAATAACAAGACAAATATACAAAATAAAGAAAATAATCACTGTATCTTTTACCCTTCTGAAAACAACCTCTTTATGTAATAGTGGACCTGGGAACAAATTTAGATCTGAGCAAGATTGCAAACCCTGTACTTCAAGTCATATAAAAATAAAGGAAATAACGTGTGATATTGAGGACCCAGATTGTTGAGGGCAATATGCTGACTCTGTCAAGCGGCTAAAGAGAGGGCTGTAAAGCACTGTGAAGCAGTATATAAGTCTATGTGCTATTGCTATATTCCCATTTCTTTGTTTGGAATACATCAAACTATTACTGTTGTTTGTTTATAGTATTTATAGGCTAGCTGTATGGTGCTGCACAGTAAGAAATTTATTTAAATGTTATTTATTAAGAACATTTTTATGGCTGCCCAACTCATGCTAGGCAACTCTGTGGTGGCTTACAAGAATAAACCATAATACAAAAACTAATAACCACCCACTCTCTGGTGACAACAATCAGACGAGCCACTTGATATCCCTCTGGGGTCCCCAGGCCCATTGGCTGAATCACGTTTTCAAAAGCGTGTTACAGTGGGGGTCAGTCTTATCTCTGCAGGGATGATCTTCCACAGGGAGAGAACTGCTACAGAGAAGGCCCTTCTTTTTGGTCCCACTAGATTAGGCCCACTCCTACTCCTTAGGCCCATAACATTCCCTGTCTCCTAGCCCAAGCGAGTCAGGTATAGAACTGGGAAAAGGCAGTCCTTCAAATAATCTGGTCCCAGGTCATGTAGGGATATGAAGGTGACAATCAGTATCTTGAATTGGACCCAGAAGCAAATTTGCCACCAATGCAGCTCCCGCAAGAGAGGTGACACATAATGCAAATCTAGGCTTGCACAAAATCATAAAATTTAATGCACAGAAATAAAACAACATAAAATTAAACAATAGCATTGTACCCTTCAAAAAGGTCGCTCTGGTTTTTAAAGTTCCGCCAAGAATGTTTCTACAATCTGTAGAATGTTTGAGTTCAGGCTGCCCAAAACTGAAGCCAAAGTCTGACTAAGTTATTCAGATGGCTTGGTTCAGATTTTTTCTGGCACCAATTAAGTATTTGACAATTTTAGCTGTAGCAATAAATTAGTATTATATATAACATTGTGAAATCATTGCTGCCCAGTTCTTTAGCTGGTATTGGCCTTCCCAAGAACTTAGAATGTTACACTATATCATGTTTTATATGTGGATCCAAGCAGTGTGGCCTTTTGTAATTGACAGACAGAAATTTGGTCAATGTGCAGTACCATCAGACCCATCTCATCTAGTTTATGTCATAATCTTTAGACTTTGATTTTCAGATATTGATCTTTTCCAGTTCTCTGCGTTCTCTGATATTACCATGTCAATTATTCGCACTATCTTTTTTGCAACCACAATTCAATCTGATGTATTATGAATCAAGTCTTTATTAGTTTGTATTTATAAATCCCACAGTAATTTAACCAACTCATTTTTGACTACTTTTCAACTCTTATGTTCCAATCAATTTTTTGTTACTGGTATGTAATAATTTTTACAGATGTTCTAGTGCAGTGATGGCTAATCTTTTCCACATTGAGTGTCAAAAGTGTGCGGCATGTGTGTGCACTTGTGTGCCTGTATCCATGATGCAATGTTCGTGTGACTCCCCCACCCCCTGCGCATGCGCGTGTGACCCCCTGTGCACACACCATGCGCCTCTTGTATGCGCACGTGACCACCACACACAGCACACCTCTGCACATGCGCCTGCAATCCCCCGCATGCCTCTGTGCATGCATGCTTGTCCCACGCACGCATCTTACCACGCACATGCGTGGCAAATACTTGACAATCGGCTAGTGGGGGAGGCGCATGCTCAGTGGGGCTCTCCCGGCTGACTTCTCACATGCCGGCAGAAGTGGCTCTCCTTGCCGCTTCCGGCATGCGTGCCATAGGTTCGCCATCATGGTTCTAGTGAATGATTTAGACTGTGTTGCATTGTTTATATTCAGCTAGAGTGATTTTTCACGAGCTTTCTTCTCTCCTTTTCTCCCTCCCTCTCCTCTCCCCAGATCTAGAAAAAGTACAGAGAAGTACTCCCTCTAGAAAAAGTACAGAGAAGAATAACCAGGATGATTAGGGGACTGGAGGCTAAAACATAAACAAATGGTTGCAGGAACTGGGCTTGGCTAGTCTAGTAAAGAGAAGGACCAGGGTGGTCTTCCAGTATTTGAGGGGCTGCCACAGGGAGGAAAGGGTCAAGCTATTTTCTAAAGCGCCTGTAGGCCAGACAAAGAATAATGGATGGAAACTGAACAAGGAGAGATTTAACCTGGAAATAATTTCCAAGAACTTGGGCAGGCAGATGTTATTTGATAGTGTTAAAGATATCATAATTCAAAACAGCTGTTACTCGTGGACCTTTACTTTCTTTTGCCACATTTATTTTATTTCTATTGGCAGGTTTTTGTATTTTGTAATTTTCTCTACTTCTCTTCTATTTTGCAGTCTTTGCAATTCTGTCAAGTCCACTATCTACTTTCTCTTTCTTATTGATATTATTTTTAAGTGGCAGATGTGTGTCTGTTTGAATTCTAAAGTTCCAGAGCAATTTAGCTTCTTCATTTTCTCTTACTTTAACTAATTTATAACTATTTTGTTTTATTTTAGCTTTCATTTTGCAGGCAAATAGTATTTCTTGCAGTTCTTCCATTGTTGCCACTTTGTCATGCTGTTGTTTATAGTTAGCTTGGGCAATATTCTTGCAACAACTAACTAGGTGCTGTACTGTTTCTTTAGCTTTTTTTGCAGAAATGGCATGTGCTATCTGTTGTTGTTACTATTCTTCCTATTACGCATATATTATATTCTTGGGACTTTTAGCTGAGTATTTCTTATCTCTAGGATTAGGTAATGCTAAAGTGGTGATTAAATACGGAGTGTGGAACATAGAGTCATAGACTGGTGAAAATTCTAATTATGAGTATCAGCCATTTCCAAAGCTCAGGTCTGGCAACTTCCCTCCATTTGCTGATCATCCCAAATATTAGGACCCTTGATGGCGTAGTGGTTAAAGTGCTGTACTGCAGGCCACTTCTGCTAACCACCTCTGCTGACTATTGGCTACCTGTAATTTGGCAGTTCAAATCCCACCAGGCTCAAGGTTGACTCAGCCTTCCATCTTTTGAGGTGGGTAAAATGAGGACACAGGTTGTTGGGGGCAATATGCTGACTCTTAGAGAGGGCTGTAAAGCACTATAAAGTGGTATATAAATCTAAGTACTATTCCTATTGCTATTAATTGAGCATTGTCCAGAACTCAATTTAATGCTCTATTATCAGCTGTTTTATAAGGCAAGTTTTGAAAGTTTCCAAGATAAGATTGAAATGAACATATCCATGAGTACTTCACTGTCAATTTTACCCCCATTCTCAGCCAGTTAAATTCAGCCTCCATTTATTTTTTATGTAAATGAATTGTACATTCAATCCCTCTTAGCTGACAAAGTCTAAGGGCACTTTTTCAGTTGCCAAATGTTGTCTCTTAGCAACAAAGATTATAACTCCATAGCACCACTGATTTGAACTTAAGATACTTAAAATAATAGCCAGGATGTCCACATTTAGATTGACTATTATATTGTGACTACTGTATATTTTAATTTATAACAACCAATATTTGAACTGTATTCTGGTTAGGGATTGTAAGAAAATTTGATTTGATTTGATTTGGCAACAATGAAAGACATTATAAAAATAGTAGTTTCAGAATAAATGCAGATTAAAACGAAGAACCTATGAAAAAATAACTGGTTTTTTTTGCCTGGCGTTAAAAGAAAATCAGCATAGTATTCAGATTGAGGAGGCATTGCAGAACATGAGCTCCACTACTGAAAAGAACTTCTTTCAAATATAGCCCACATGGAAAGACCTTCAAAATACAACAAACCACTATTACAAGTAAAAAAGAGGGCTGTGAAAATATTTACAGACCCCTCACATCCTGGACATAAACTGTTTCAACTCCTTCCCTCAAAACAACTCTATAGATCACTGCACAGCAGAACAACTAGACACAAGAACAGTTTTCCCCCCCGAACGCCGTCACTCTGCTAAACAAATAATTCCCACAACACTGTCTAACTATGTACTAAGTCTGCATTACTATCACTCTTAATCTTCTCATCACTCCTATCACCCATCCCCCTCCCACTTGTGACTGTATGACTATAACTTGTTGCTTGTATCCTTGTGATTTATATTGACTGTTTCCTAGTATGATTTGATTTCCTATTTGTACCCTATGGCTATATTAAGTGTTGTACCTTATGATACTTGATGAATGTATCTTTTCTTTTTATGTACAATGAGAGCATATGCTGTCAGCATTCCAGCAACCCTCCATTCCAATCAATAACTCTGAGACAGACATATCTCAAAAGTACCTTTATTTGGATAGTAACTGGCACATCTGTGGAATCCCGAATCTGAAAGTTCTGGGCTTCCTTGTAAAAGTCAAAATTATAAATCCATCCCCCCTTTGCCATCACCCATCACAGGGTCCAATCCGTCCTAAAGTAAGAATCCCATTTCCTTATGCGCCACACTCAGTGACCTTGAACCAAACAAAAAATTATTTTGTCTAACAAGATATACTCAAATGAATTCCTCCTTCCCACTTTCTCAGGCTCAATTGTGGCAGCATGGGAGCATCGAATCTCAATATGGCTTCCAACTGATATATGCACCAAGACAAATTCCTTATGTGTCTAATCACACTTGGCCAATAAAGAATTAATTAATTAATTCATTCATTCATTCATTCATTCATTACATTTGGTTTACTGTTTAATGGATGGTAAGTTTTTCCCCTTTTAAATTCTGAATAGTAGTAATAGTTTTTAAACTTTGCAAGAAGAGAAGAAAGAATTAACAAAAGCTGAGAATAGTTGCAAAGCTTGGTGTTGGAGAAAACAGCCATGGGCCAAGGCAGTGTACTTGATTGTCTGAGTAAGGACCTGCTAAGTGATGGGATTCAATTTTTTTTACTACAGATTCTGTGGGCATGGCTTGGTGGGCGTGGCTTGGCTTGGTGGGCATGGCAGGGGAAAGATACTGTAAAATCTCCATTCCCTCTCCACTCCTGGGAGAAGGATACTGTAAAATTTCCATTCCTTCCCCACCCCATTAACCTGCTTTCCAGCTCCATTCTCCTGTGCAGGGCAACAAAAGAAGACCCAGCCAATCAGCTGAGACTCAGGAGGCAGAGACTAGATGGGTGTGGGGCCAGGAAGAGGTGGTATTTGCCAGTTTTCTGAACTACTCAAAATTTCTGCTACCGGTTCTCCAGAACCTGCTGAATACCACCTCTGGATCTGCTGGATCCATTCCAAAAAGGAAAACAGGAAAAGCCACATGAATTTTTCTATGACTTGATATTCAGGTGCTCTTCCTCATTTTAATTTGAACGGTACATTAGTTTGGAGAACAAAAAGAAAAATACTTATGATGGTCTTTCCGAGTCCCAGCGGGAATTGTCATAAATTTTAAATCCCAAAGACTTGTGCTCTGTTTTAAAATGTGCTTTATCATTGTTGAGAACAGTGCCTCCTATATCATGTGTTGTACAACATTTCAAGATGCTTTAAGTTAGTGAGAGATAAAAGCTAAACAATATCTTATTATCAGTTCAGTTTTTAAAATGTACAACACTGAACCTTTTATGTTTCGTAATTAGTTTTCTAAATAATTAAAAGCTATGACATTGCTTATATTATTTTTGTCCAAATTGTGCAAATAAAGATATGTTCAATCAATAAGGGAAGATAAAATAATGGGTTATAATTTTTGAGTTTGAAGATATTTGCAGGCATTTGCAGGCAATTTTTTTTAAAATCAATTTCGTGATTCATATATTGAAGATTTTATATTGCAGTTTCTAATCAATCCAGAGAATGATTGTTTAGCATTTTCTTTCACATTAATGATTTGTTGGACACTGACTTAGCAAATAGAATAATTTTAAACTCTGGCTCCAGGTAAAGTTGAAAGATATAATTATGATTAAATGTCTTTTGACTTCAGTGGTACATAAATCACATAACAAAAAATAAGGGGAATGTGATTGTCAAGAGTGATGAAATATTACCAAGAGCCCTTTGTAATAGTAGTTAAATGTTTTAAAATACATCTGTGTCACTGCAGGGTAAGTAACATCATGTGGCATCATTATTCTGTCCATGTGCATTTGCCATGGATATTCCAGTAAAATTAATAATTTCTGGGAAACAGGGCTACCTGTGTGGATCCTAAATTAAAAAAAATGGGTAGAGGTCCCACTCATTCTTCAAACTAGAAATATCTGGTCAAACAGCATAGTATGAGATGATGCTAACAGCACAGATAACTTCGTTGTGCCAGCTACTGTGGGACTGTCCTTGGGCAATCTTGCCCAAGGAAATTATTGCTGGAAGGAGCATGTGTTATAAACAACAGCTTGTGCTATTGAACACTTTAAAAGAAAACTCAGTTTATAGTCATTGTAAGTTTAAATATGCTATTATTCCAACTTCTTGTAATAATGTAGACCTTCCAGCTGAAATTAAAACATGTGATTAATAACTTGGTAAATAATAGAGTCCCTTTATCCATTGAATGTGGAGCTCTGGAGGCAGTCCGAAAAGCAGTGTGTACATTTGAAAGTAAATATATGCTGCCTGTGAGAAAAACAGCATCTTGGTTATCATGTTGTAGTTTTTTGGTGCAAATTTGCTGTGCGGTTTGATGACGTCTCACTAGTCTTATAAAACCATACAGACGAGATTTAGAAATCTCCCCCCACTCCATTCCCAAAGGTTGTCTTATTGTCTGTTTTATTTATAGGTTCAACAAGTACAAACTGTGCAACAAGTGCAACATGTATATCCAGCCCAGGTGCAGTATGTGGAGGGAAGTGACACGGTCTACACAAATGGAGCTATGTGAGTAAAACATCTGGCTATCTATGGAAATAAAACATATTCATCCCCATAACACACAGAATTGAACAGATTTTTTTTCTACAGTCTTCAACATTCGCTAGAAACCGTTTTATCTAAAATCAACGCTTTTCATTTTCAGAAGTATAAATGAACTAATTCTTTACCGAAAGAATATTAATTAAAATAAAATATACAATATATAATTTTCTGCATATAATAAAAATATACAGATAGTCCTCAACATTTGACCACACTTTAGCCCCAAATTTATGTTGCTATGTCAGAAATTTGTTGAGTGAGTTTTAAGTGAATCTGGCTTCCGCTTTGACTTTGCTTGTCAGAAGGTTGCAAAAGGGGATAACATAATGCCAGAACACTGCAACCATCATAAATGTGGGCCAGTTGTCAAGCATCCAAATGTAAATCACATGACCATGGGAATGTTGCAATGATCATAAGCGTGAAAAATGATTGTGTAACTTTTTTCAGTGCTGTTGTAACCTCAAATAGTCACTAGATGAACTGGTGTAAGTTGAGTACTTCTGTATGTACCTTGATTATAATAATTTTGATATCTCCAGTCTTGTTGCAACATTTCCATATTTAAGTAGAATTGTTTCTGGAAAAGGGCTTTAATAGCCTGTGGTTCAATAGAAAGTTTACATGCAAAAGGTCCAAGTTGCAGTTTTCAGCATAATTTCTGGTGACTAAATGTTACGTAGTTCTTTTAACATTTATTTCTAAATAAACCTGCCTAAATTATTGTAAGTTGTTGACTGGAAAACTTGGAAAGATGCTGCCAATCACAGATGTCCAGACTGGAGTGTAAGAAGTCTGATAATGCCCTTGATATGAGGAAGAAATTTTTTGGGGAGATTTGGGGAATTGTCAATTTTATAACAATGTATTATATTAAATTTAAATTATAATTTGAATTATAAGTATATGGTATGATGAGATAAATATAGTAAATGCTTTGGACATTGGTATCGATATGCAAACATTTTCACATTATGAAATGGTAAAAGTACTATGTGGAAAACTAAGATTTAATTAAACGGCATTGTTAAGATCTTATGCAATATGTAGCATTGTATAGCAATATGTCAATCTTCTTTATTGCACTTATATTTTTCTCTGTATACATTTATGTCAGGTTCATCTTATTAATATCTCTGCAATATAGCATATGAAAATGAGGCAGAGAAGAAGAGTGTAGAGTAGTGGGTAATTATTTATGCCTTCCGGTGTAATTGTCCATAAGAAGGGGGAAATTTATACTCTAACTGTTGCTGAGCTACATCTTCCACCAGTCCCAGTAAGGTATAATGAGATTGCATTTCAGAAATATCTGGAAATATCATTTTTTTTCTTCTGAGCTATGAAATCCCATCTGAAGTATAAATATTGCTAATTCTGAATGATTTTCTAAGCTATATTATATCCTTATTCCTCTGAAATTATGCAGAATACAGAAAAGATGATCAGTGTTTCCCCCATAATATGATTTCATTAATCAGCTGTCTTTCACTAATAGCAGTCTTTGATTGCATTCTGTTATTTCTTCTGTTGACAGCTTTCTCTGCTGTGTTCTTAACCCTGGTACAAAAGAAACAGTTATTTTTAAATGCATAACTAAAAATTATGAATAGCATGGTATTCAGAACAGTAGAACCTTCTGTCAAGTATGTGTAGCAATTAAGGTTTTGGATTAAAGGCGATCCAAGTTCAGAACATCCTTAGACATAGAAACTCACGGAGTGATTGTGGGACAATAATTCTGTCTTAGCTGAACATACTTCACAGGGCTTCTGTAATGAGGATGATCACCTTTGTGGGGTGATTTTTATGACATCTTGGCCTTTATGGTTTGTTTGTTTGTTTTTTTACAGCAGAATGGTTGCCGTAGCCTCATGAACAGAGCTTTTTACATTGCATATAAAAAGGACAAGACTTTGTGCAGCCATTTCTGTAAATTTTGCCTGTTTTATAATAAGCTCCCTTCCAAGTAAGAAACATCTGGTAAAGAGATGTTATGGATTTCATTTCCTGAAAGTCAGTTGGAAAAATCCATAACATCTCTTTACCAGTTAGTGATTGTAAGACTCACTTTTTAAAAAAATGTGAGTGTGAATGAAAGAGAGAAAGAGACAGAGTTTAATTTTATGAAAACTCTTCGATTCAAAAAGAAAATTTGCCTCAAAGTATCATTAGTGGTTTTAAATTTATCAAAATGTATTAATATTATAAGACTGCATTATCTGCAAGCAGTATCTTTAGAGGAAAGTTTATATGTAACTGAAATCATATTTTAAATGATATGTTAGGTTGGCAGAGTGAAATTTAAAATAAATATAGAATGAACAGGTATTTAAATCAAGGTTCTTTCAGTTCAAATCTATTAGCAATTAACCTGTGTGGAATTAATGAGCATTTAGGTAGAGAATATTTGCAAAAAAAAAAGGAAAGAGGCTTTTCTTGCTAGAATGAAATTTATCTGTAAAATAGTTTTTAAGCTAAATAGCAACTTCTAGACAAAGATCAATGTGCTGCAGATAAATGAGTCCTTCTGAATGATCAGATGAAAGAAAATTCAGGGTCGCATTCAACTCAGGTACTTGCTGAGGCAAGATGAGATGGCAGGAATACTAATTTATAAAAGGCGACAGATCATTGTCGTGACATTTACATAGAACTTAAGAGAGTCAGCTGGGAATAAATCAGTGTGTGGGTGTGTGCCATGTGCATACTATCCTTGAAACTTCAGAAAATATAGCAGATTTACCCTTGCAGTGCCATATTGCTTAGCTGGGATAATTTCACTACCTGATTGTTCCAAAAGGTTTCTAATCTTGCACAAACAAAATATTAACCATAGCCTTAAACAGCTAAACAGCCTTTGGCTGTTCAGCTAAACCTTAGGAAGAGCCATTGACTGTAAACAAGCCCAACCGAAAAGAATTTAGTTTCCACCTGCTCAGTCCTCAATGTTGTGCACTGATCAGGAAGATCTGAAAATGACTTCATACAGACTGCTATTAGCATTGAAGTCATGTCACTTATTATACATTGGATGATTATATTATGTTCATGTATTAACAAAGAATTTGTAGTTTCAGCCTATTGGGAATAAAAGCTAGCTTTTTCAACTGCCTGGTAATATTTCATCACTTTTTCAATGTTTGAAGTGTGGGACTACAGATGGGGAGACTGACATTCAGTTTTACTCTCAATGTTTATGGAGATTCTCAGTCATCCAGGTCATAGTTGTCCCAAAGGTGCTTTTTCAAGAGGCAACTGGACTTTCTGGTTATTCTTTGAAGGCGTTTTGATTCTCATCCAGGAAGCTTCAGCTATGTCTTCAAAGAATGAAAAAGCACCTTTGGTTCTACTCTACTCTCAGTGAAATTTCAATGGATGACATCAAGTTAGTTATTCTTTTTGAATCTACCTTTCAGTTTTGTTCTTGTAATGGATGAACGTAAGAATTCTTTGTAAGCTAAATCCTAGAGAAAAAGCAGGATATGAATCTGAACAGACATTAAATGAGGTAAGATTTCAAAGTTTGATTACATCCTAGTGAATGCTGTAAGATAATGCGTAATTTGATTACAGCTTAAATGAAAATGTTGATGCCCTACCATATAGAGAACACATAAGTAACCTTTTCTTCCATTTCTTTTTCTTAAGACGAACAACAACGTATCCTTACACAGAAACTCAGATGTACAGCCAAAACACTGGGGGGAATTACTTTGATACCCAAGGAAGTTCTGCGCAGGTGACCACAGTAGTCTCTTCTCATAGTATGGTGGGCACTGGAGGCCTTCAGATGGGTGTCACAGGAGGACAGCTCATCAGCAGCACTGGAGGTACCTACCTGATTGGCAATTCAATGGAAAACTCTGGCCATTCTGTTACTCACACAACACGAGCATCCCCTGCTACAGTAAGTCATTCAGATCGTTACGTATGTTTATAGCTAGAGTTTTGTCCATTTTGTTTCTACTTGTATTTGTTCTCAGCTGCAGAAGTAGCTTTGGTTAAGGAGATGCCATCCAATTGTACAATTACAACACAACAGAGTTCAGTGATATTTACACCAGATAACTTGCCAACAATACACAGAAGAAATAATGTGCACTTTTACTATTATCCAGGTATATTAGAATCTCCTATTGCCAAGAAGTTTCTTTCTTTGTATTTAAATAAAGTTTGTTTCCCCTTAAATTGTACATTCCCCCACTACATAAGTAGATCTGAAAAAATCTGCTGAATAGAATTTTAGCAAGTTTTGCAAATGTATGACAGAAATGACCAACTTTCACTTTTTGTTGTTGTTAGTTTCATGTTCTTTATAATAGCATGAAGAATGAAAAATAACTCCTGTCATCATAATTAAAGCAAATAGGCAATAAAGAAAGAGGGTTAAATTACCACAAAAGGCTTATTATAGCACATTCTAACCTGTAGTTGAAGGAGAAAATTATAGAATTCCCAATGTGTTTATACATTTACTAAAAATCATATAAATACATTGGGAATTCTATAATTTTCAACAATACAAGGATTTTTAGAAGCCAGGCTTGAAAAAGCAGTTTTGAATATGGGGAAGTTCTGGATACATTTTAGATATTAAACTATTTATATACAATTGTAATTCCCAAATATTTGAAATTGGGTTAATCTTTAAAAATGGAAAGAATCGTTATTTAATGAACAATGTCTTCAATATTTAAAATTGTTTTATTGCTGCATAACAGTGACTTCATATGCATTTCATGCTAAATCATAGTATGGCATAGTAATAAAGATGCATTACAGTTAATCTTGGAGAGTTCTTGAAACTTCTGGTTTAGATTCAATGCATAATATCATGTTGCCTCCACTATATAAATTACTGTTAATTTAATGATGGTTTGTATACAATTACAATTTCAAATCCTGAATTGTGAAAGTAATTTATTTAAGCAAACAGTAATTAATATTAGTTGTATTTCTTCATTTCAGTAGGTATGCAGAAGAAGCATTCCAAATCTTGTGTTATTTAGTTTAGTATATTTAAGTGAGCCCAGTATGTGTACATTTTGTTTCTATTCTTCAACAATAGGAGCTATAAAACCTTCAGCTTATAAAGTACACTTGATTTTTTTTTAATTTATCAATCTTCAGAATATACTTACCAACTGGAGATACTTTACATGGCACCCTATCTAATTGTTCCATGTACCATCTGTTTGGGAAATGAAAAAAGATAATTAAAAAATTGTGGAGCTTGAACAAGCTGCTTGTATGTTTTTAATATTATGACTAATAAATGTTAAAATAGCAAATGATTAAACAGTAGCTTGTAAATTCAAAATTCAGATTTATTTCTATATTGTGAATTAGTCATTATTTTGAACTGCATGTTAGCTTTGCTTTTATTCATTATAATTTTTGCATCAACAAAAACATTTTTCTTTCTCATGAAATATGATGAGTCACATTATAGAATGAAATAAAGGGAACTGTTTCAAGGCAGTAGTGCATTGCAACCTGATATGGAAGCTTACTCAGTGATTGGTTGTATATGGCATTACAAATAGAAAAGAAATCAGCCAAGTTATTTTTTTAAATCCCCATTTCATCAGTTACTTGATGACTCCAGTGTGGAGTGGATGATAGTATTTCTCTAATTTCTCTTTAAAAAAGAAACCCTAACATCAGATGTTTACAAGTCTATATAACAAAGCATAACAAGTGAAATGCGGAAATTAGATTTTGAAATGTTGAACTTCATTGCTACCATGCTATTGAGAATCAAATGGGAATTCTTTTTTTTTTCAGAAGAAAACAATGGATTATATTTTCTGAGATTTTTAGCATTTTTATATATTTTTTTCTGAGTTTACAAAATACAAAGAGTAGGGTTAATTCAGATAAACCTGATAAACAAAACTGTCCTGATAAACAAAACTGATTCAATGCAAGTAGACAATTGAAGATTATTAGCAAAGTCCACATTTTCAAAATTTTCACATTTTTGAGTGCCAGGGATAATCATAATGATCCTAAATTTGAAATGGGAGACTAGACAAGATCATAATTATTAAGGGATTAATTTTAATCTATAGTTTCCTTGATCACAAACAGAAGGATTAAATTGAGAATTTGCTATATCAAAAAGAACTATATTAATATCTATTACAGTTTCAGCATAAATGTTTATCAGGTGAAGTTTTACTAAAAGCGTTTTTCATGTGTGTATTGTGTTTCTGAAATATAGTCATGTGAAAAAGTAAGTACAAGTAAGTTTTCCTTTTTAAGATAATGTGGACATATCAATACCTTATCCTCATTCCAGCATATAAAGATAAAGGAGATGTAATTGAACAAAAATCTTATGAAAAATTTACTTTGCAATAATTTATTTTAAAAAATTAACAGGTATACCATTTTCTTCTTGGGAGCCGCTTTAAATTATCCCATGGCATCTCGATAGGATTTAGATCTGGGCTTTGAGTTAGCCATTCCAGAACCTTTCATTTCCCCCCGCAGTCGTTCCATAATGAATTTACCAGAATGTTTAGGGTCATTGACATATTGCAAAGTCCATTTTTAATTGAGCCTCTGTCTTCTGACAGATGGTGTCATGTTATCTTCAAGCACACTCTGATACAATGAGGAATTTGGATTCTATGATGGTGAGCCGTCCAGGCCTGTGGCAACAAAGTAGCCCCAAACCACAACGTATCCTCCACTCTGTTTTATAGTTGGTATCTATCTGATGAAATACTGTCTTTAGTTTTTGCCAAACTTGTCTTTTGGTACAGTGCCAAATACCTGCCTCATCTGTGCAGCACATATTGTTCCAGAAATCTTGGTCTTTGTCTAAGTGTCCATGAACAAAATTTCAGCACTGATAATAATACCTAGTTTGGGTATTGAAACATCTGCCAGAAAGCAAGCAAGCTCTGAGAGCTCCACGAACCTGTCATTTCAACCCCAAGCTGCAAATATTCTCCATTACTGAAATTTCATTCATAATATGCTTTCTGGCACACCCTCATGTGTAGAACTAATTTGTACAGTTTCATCCTAATTGTAGATTCATGCACTTTCACATCAGTAATGGTGAGAGCTACCTTATAGTCCCTTGATGAAATTGCAGGATCCATAGAGACTTCTTTCAGCATCTTACGTTCTACTCTCAAGTTGAACTTGCTGGGATGGCATGACTTAGGCAAGTTGACAGTTGTTTAAAAATATTCTTTTGGATTTTTTGGATAGTGGGATGATCTGTGTCCATTTGGGCAGCAATCTTTTTAAAATCTCTTCCCAGTATCTATAACCTTCTTTCTGAAATTCTCAGAGAGCTCTTTTGATCTAGGCTGTGGTGATACCACACAATTTATTTATTATTTATTATTTATTTATTATTTAAATTTATATACCGCCCCCCTCTCCCAAAGGGACTCGGGGCGGTGAACAGCCAAGATAAAATACACATATAAAACACATATACAATATTTAAAAATTAAAAGAATTAAATACATTGGCCCTTTCAAAAGATTAAAAATAAGGGAATTAAGAAAGTTAAAACCAGATTAAAAGATTTAAAAACCCCTAGGCCAGACCAGCTTGCTGAAATAAATGAGCTTTCAACGCACAGCGGAAGGTCAGAAGATCAGGGATGGTCCTCATCTCCGGGGGTAATTTGTTCCAGAGAGAGGGTGCCCCCAATGAGAAGGCCCGCATCCTCGGGGTCACCAGCCGTCCAGCCGGCGGCACCCCGAACAGGCCGACTCTATGGGAGCGTATCGGTCGGCAGGAGGCCGATAATGGCAGGAGGCGGTCTCGCAAATATCCTGGTCCCGAGCCATGGAGCGCTTTAAAGATGATAACTAAGACCTTGGAGCGCACCCGGAGGGCCACCGGGAGCCAATGCAGCTCGCGGAGAAGTGGCGTAACATGGGAGCCCCGAGGAGCCCCCAACACCACCCATGTGGCCTCTCTCTGCACCAGCTGGAGCCTCCGGATGCTCTTCAAAGGCAGCCCCATGTAGAGAGCATTGGCATAGTCTAGGTGGGAGGTTACAAGGGTGGAGGTGACTGTGCGAAGCGCATTCTGATCCAGAAAGGGCCGCAACTGGTAGATCCTACGGACCTGGCCAAAAGCCCCCCTGGCAACGGCTGCCACATGGTCTTCCAATGACAGCCGCACATCCAGGAAGACATCCAGATTGCGGGCCCCCTCTATGGGGGCAAGAATTCCCCCCCCCCACAGCCAGCGATGGAACCAGCTGGCTGTACTGGGGTGCCGGGAAGCACAGCCACTCAGTCTTAGATGGGTTGAGCTGAAGCCTGTTCTGCCCCATCTAACACCGCACGGCGTCCAGGCACCGGGTCATCACTTCGATGGCTTCATCAGGGTGGTCCGGGGTAGAGATGTACAGCTGAGTATCATCAGCATACTGATGGAATTCTACCCCAAAGCCATGGATGATCTCACCCAGCGGCTTCATATAAACGTTGAACAGAAGGGGTGAGAGCACCGACCCCTGAGGCACCCCGCAAACCAGGGGCCTCGGGGCCGACCTCTTCCCCCCCTGCCAACACGAATTGCGAATGGTCAGAGAGGAGGAGGAGAACCACCGCATAACTGCCTCCCACTCCTAACCCCCCAGCCGCCGCAATAAGATACTGTGGTTGACAGTATCAAAAGCCGCCGAGAGATCTAATAGGACCAGAACAGAGGAATAACCTCTGTCACGGGCCCTCCAGAGATCATCCACCAATACGACCAATGCCGTCTCCGTGCTGTGCCCGGGCCTGAAGCCCAATTGGTGTGGTTCCAAATAGACAGCTTCATCCAGGTGTTGGGGAAGCTGTCGTGCCACCACACTCTCAACAACCTTCACCACAAAACGAAGGTTGGAGACGGGACGATAATTAGATAACAAAGTTGGGTCCTGGGACGGTTTCTTGAGGAGGGGTCTCACCACCGCCTCTTTCAAGGCAGCGGGCAGATATCCCTCACTCAAGGAAGCGTTAATAATACCCTGAAACCAACCTCGTGTCAACACCAGCCAGGAGGGACACGGGTCCAATAAACATGTGGTAGCATTCAGCCCCCGCAGCAACCTGTCCACGTCTTCGGGGGTCACAGGATCAAACTCCTCCAAAATGACTGCCTCAAATTCCACCCCCAACCCTCCACCCAGAGTTGCCCATTCAGAGTCCAACCCATCCCAGATCTGAGTGATTTTATCCACCAGGAAAGTCGAAAAGTCCTCAGCCTGTCCCTGCAAGGGGTCCTCCCGCGGTCCCCCTTTCGGGAGGGAGCAGGTCACTCTAAACAGGGCGGCCGGGCGGTTTCCTGCAGACGCAATAAGGGTGGAAAAGTAAGAACGCTTTGCCACCCTTATCGCCACTAAATAGGTCTTAATATAAGACCGTAGTAGTGTTCGGTCGGGTCTGGAGCGAGTAGTCCTCCAAATACTCTACAGGCGTCTTTTACGGTGCTTCATCTCCCTCAGCTCCTCGGAGAACCAAGGGGCCGAGTGAGAGCGGCGCCAGGTCAGAGGCCGCAAGGGCACGACCTGGTCCAGAGCCCCAGGTGCCACTCTATTTATTTATTTATTTGTTTAAACTTCTATACCGCCCCCTCTCCCAAAAAAGGGACTCGGGGCGGTGTCTATCCCAGGTGGCGACCAGGTCCTTAACCGAGTTGTGTGTTCGAACGTCAGGACATGGCCCAAGTTCCATCAGGAACCTATCTGGATCCATCAAGTGCCTGGGGCGGTACCAACGTACCAACCTCCCTGCGATGGGGGGGAGCGGCCTGGAAGTCCAGCCTAAGGAGCGAATGATCTGACCATGACAAGGGCTCAACAAAAACATCTCCAACACCAAGATCATCCTGCCACTGTCCAGAGACAAAAACCAGATCCAGGATGTGACCCCCAATGTGAGTGGGCTCCCTAATTAATTGGGTCAGGCCCAAGGCTGTCATGGAAGCCAAGAACTCCTGAGCAATCCCCAAGGCCCCACCAGCCGAAGGCAGGTTGAAATCCTCCATGACCATCAGCCTGGGGGTCTCAACCGCCAGGCCGGCTATGACCTCGAGGAGCTCAGGCAGAGCCAATGTCACATAGCAGGGAGCCAGGTATGTGATCAATAGGCCCATCTGAACCCCGGAACCACACTTTACAAAAAAGGACTCACATTCAGTCATCTGAGGAACAGTGGATTCCCTAGGACCCAGATCCTCCCGAATAATTAACACAACCCCCCCACCCCTCCCCTGGGCCCTCGGCCGATGAAAGATCCGAAACCTGGCTGGGCACATCTCCACCAGAGGGATACCCCCTCTTGTCCCAGCCAGGTCTCGGTAATGCCAGCCAGGTCCACACACCCCTCCGTAACAAGATTGTAAACTAGGGGGGCTTTATTCACTACGGCATTGCATAACATCAGCCGGAAAGAAAAATTTGTTCTTTTAACAGGAAAGAACAAATGTAACTAAACATCTGAGGTTTAAATAAGACATGTTCTTCCCAGATTTTATCTAACAATATTCCAAACATTGGAACCTGATGAACGTAGGGGTGTTCTTATTTTTTCCACATACAATATTTGCATTTATATTTATTTAAATTACACAATGGACTAAAAATGTAAATAGTACATGATATTTTTGATATTATAAGCCCTTTATCAATATTGTTGAAATAAAGAACAAATATCTCTGTGTTGAAGTGTGTTGAAAAAATAAAAATATCAGTAGGGTGTACTTACTTTTTCATATAAGTGCGTAATATGTAACATATAATAGAATAAGTCTAATGGCTGTTTAGCTAAATGTCTATGGAGATTCTCAATTATCCAGGTCATGATAGTCCCATATGTGCTTTTCAAGAGGAAACTGGACTTTCTGGTTTTTCTTTGAAGATGTTTTGCTGAGCTTAACATCTAGCTTCAGGTAACCTGTCTTTTTCTGTGGCTAAGGAGAAAGATGGGAAATTCCTGTGGTGCTCAGAAACTTGAAAAACAGCAAGAAATCTTGAGGTTTCTCAAGTTTCTGTGTGGTTTCCTGAAAAATCACAGAGATCCCGACAATTCCCTTGTTCTTTTGAAGCCACTGAAGTGTCAGAATTAAACCTCTGGCTTCTCCAGATACAGGTAGTCCTCAACTTACGGCTACAATTGAGTCCAAAATTTCTGTCACTAAGTGAAACATAAGTGAGTTTTGCTTCATTTTATGACTTTTCTAGCCACAGTTCTTAAGTGAACTGCTGCAGTTGTTAAGTTAGTGACATGGTTGTTAAGTAAATCTGACTTTCCATTGATTTTGCTTGCCAGAAGTTCGCAAAAGATAATCACATGATCTTGAGACACTACAACCACCATAAATATGAGTCAGTTGCCAAGCATCTAAATTTTGATCATGTGACCATGGGGATGCTGCAATGGTCATGTGAAAGATGATCATAAATCATTTTTTTTCAGTGTCATTGTAACTTTGAATGGTTACTAAATGAACTGCTGTAAGTCAAGGACAACCTGTATGGGTGAGGGGCAAAGGTTGTCCTTATTCTCTGATATTGCAAGAAAATACATACATACATACATACATACATATTCGTAGATTTTCACGGGTACAGGTATGCAGGTCTTGGCGTGTTCAGGTCTTTTCCCATGTAAAATTGAGAGTATCTTGGCGACGTTTTGACGAGGTCCCACTCGCCATCTTCAGGCTGGTGCTTTCGGCTTCGTGCTTGTGCGAGCAAAGCGTGATTGCAGCTGCCATCTCTATATAAATACTGGTGGGGAGGTTGGCTGTGTTGTTACTTCTTGATTGGTTGATGGAGTTAATGTTTGCAGATTGGTTGGCTTTTTCGTAAGAACATGTGTGGCTGGGGTATTGGCTGTGTGTCTATCAGCCTCCTGTGTTGTAACGACCTGGGTAATGGCCTGTGTGATGACCTTCTGAGTTCTATTGTTGTGACATCCTGGGCATTGTGCTGTAATGTCCTGGGTCGTTGGCTGTGTTGTAACATCCTGAGGTTTTGTGGTGTAACCTCCTGAGTTCCGTGATGTGATATCCTGAGCGGGTGGCTGTGATGCAACGTTCCGGGCTTTGGTTTGGCCCTGAGTTTGAGGTCTGGCTATGTGTTCATGGCATGTGTCAGTTTGCTTGGTTTGGGGGTAGGGAGTGTGGCAGCTGGTGATGCAGCCATGATCTGGTTTCTGGACGGTGGTTGCCTTTCATCTATGGGATGGATTTGGGTTTGAATCTGGTGAGGGAGATTGGTGGTAGTGTCATGTGTTGTTTTGGGTCCAGTGTTGGTTTTGGTGGCTGGGACTCTTTTGTTGATAAAAGCTAGTTTCCAGATGTCTGGTAGGCGGGAGGTATCGTCCCATTTATTCATGTTATGGGGGTGTTACTCTATTTCCATGGCTTCCCTAATTATTCTCTTGTTGAAGTGTTCAGTATTGGAGATTAATTTGGTTCCCTCAAAATTAATTTCATGTCCTGTGGCTTTAAGGTGATGGAAAAGGGAGGAAGAATCCACCCCATAGACGAAAGGCAACCACTGTCCAGAAACCAGACCATGGCTGCGTCACCAGCTGCCACACCCCCGACCCCCAAACCAAGCAAACTGTCACATGCCATGAACACATAGCCAAACCTCAAACTCAGGGCCAAACCAAAGCCCAGAATGTTGCATCACAGCCACCCGCTCAGGATATCACGGAACTCAGGAGGTTACACCACAAAACCTCAGGATGTTACAACACAGCCAATGATCTAGGAGATTACAGCACAAGACCCAGGATGTCACAACAATAGAACTCAGAAGGTCATCACACAGGCCATTACTCAGGTCGTTACAACACAGGAGGCTGATAGACACACAGCCAATACCTCAGCCACATGTGTTCTTACGAAAAAGCCAACCAATCTGCAAACATCAACTCCATCAACCAATCAAGAAATAACAACACAGGCAACCAGCCCGCTTACAACAGAGGCAGCACACCACATCTCCCCACCAGTATTTATAGAGAGACGGCAGCTGCGATCACGCTTTGCTTGCACAAGCACGAAGCCAAAAGTACCAGCCTGAAGATGGTGAGTGGGACCTCGTCGAAACGTCTCCAAGAAATTCTCAATCTTACACAGGAAAAGACCCGAACACGCCAAGACCTGTGCGCACGCACACACACACACACACACACACACACACACACACACACACACACATAAATAAATACTTGCTTAATCATAAGTTAACAAGTACAGGCCCTAATCAGCAGCAGATAAGATTGAATTGATGGATGCTGAAATGAAATACACGGAAGAAAGCAAACAGCCATTAAAAAAAAATCTAAGCGTCAACTGTTTTGGGAAGGGAGTTGGTTCAGAGAAAATTGCAGCATGAACCTCCTATGTTGTTTTCACTTACAAAGTTTATTCATTCTGTCTTAGCTTAATATTAATTTGTTGAGAAAACCTGATCATTCTTCTCCGATATTTTTGTGGTATATATAATAACCATTCTCAACTAGGGTTTTGTGACTGTGAGGGAATAGAATATTCTCTTCACATCAAGAAATTTGCTTTCAAATGTAATCAGTTTAATGTAGAATAAACTACAAATACATATGCTAGATTTTGTGCTTTTAAGAAATGAAATCACAAATTGAGCTCAGTTTACCTAAATGTTAACTTACATTTTAATGTAAAAACAAGTTTTTTACAGTAAGAACCTGTTCTGTTTAAGCATGGTGTTTCTATAATAATTTAAGCTTTTAAAAAAAATCTCATGAACTTAGCAATGATATGATACAATAGAATAGGGAGAAAAATGGAAACAAATAAATTCTGCTATAATTCTTTACTAGGTTACAAAACAGTTAATGACTTTTTGGAATAATCACTGGGGGATACTATTATGAGTCAGATCATATGTCCTATCTGTCCTTAGAATATATTATTGCATTGGTAGTGGATTTCCAACCAAGTAGGCAGCGGTCTCTATGACCTGATCCAACTGTAGATAACAAGAATTGCATTTTGGATTTTAGTTCCCAGTGCATGTGCTCTACCATACAAATGCAGTCTCTTTCCATCTTAGTTCTTGCTTTCTGATACTGAAAGTGAAGGAGCCAATCCACACTCTCAGCTAAGATGTTGGAGAACAACTCTATTGTTGTTATTAATTTATGCGGTCATTTTTTCATTTCTTCCAAAAAATGATAATTTTGGAAAAAAAGAAACCAAATATTTATTCATATTCTAAAACCCATCCCCCTGCTTCTATTTCTATCTAGTGTCTAGGTTTGGAAAGGAAGTCAAGAACAAAAGTTTTTCAAACTTTTAAGAATATTAATTTCTTAGTATTTTACTGCAGCTGTACTTTAATCTGATTGTATTTTAGGTGTACTCTGATCTAAGTCCATTTTTTTTCATTCATTTATTCTTGAAGATTAACGGTAATAAGACCAGGAATCTTCCTTTGTAATTATGCCTGGGGTTAGAAATAAATCTTTGTTATGTCACCATTTGGGGAAGGGGGAGAGAGAAAGCCAAATGAAATGAGTGCTTCATTTTGACTTCCTTTTTCTTGATGAGAATAGTAGAGGAAGGAAAATAATGTCACTGGTAAGCTGAAAATCTTAGAAAATTTCTCAGGAGTGCTGTGATTTTGAAGTAAGATCTGTGTCCCACTTCTCTAGTGAGGAACTTGAATAAGAATATAATACAATCACTTCCCTATCTCAGAGAGGATCAGCTGGGACTATACAGGATTATATACTATGTCATTTCCCCGTTCCTTCATCTATAGCTGAGGCTTTGTGAGCTTGCCTGGATCATATAGTTCCAAATGCAACGACAGAATGTGATACCAGCTGAAATTGAGGAAGACCAGATTTTTAAAAAGGCCTACATATTTCTGTAAGCTGCAGATTGAAAATGCAGGAAGAGAGAAGAGATTCCAAGAATCCCTGCTTAAAGCTGGCAAAATATGAAGGGGAATAGTGTAGAATAGATGAAACCATTTCTTGTCACCTTTCCACATAATCTAGGATTTTTCACATTACAGATAGTCCCTGACTTACAACCACACTTGAGCCTAAATTTTCTGTTGCTAACCAAGATTTGTTAAGTGCGTTTTGTTCCCATTTTATAATCTTTCTTGACACAGTTGTTAAGTGAAGGGCAATTGTTAAATTAGTAACATGAATGTTAAATGAATGTGACTTCTTCATTGCCTTTGCTGGTCAGAAAGTCCCTGGGATTACATGCCAGTTCTAAGCATCTGAATTTTGATTATGTGACCATGGAGATGCTGCAATGGTTGTAAGTGGGAAAACTGGTCATAAATCAGTTTTTCCAGTGCCAATATAACTTTGAACGGTCACTAAACAAATGGTTATAAGTCAAAGACTATCTACCTCACTAGTGTGAAAAAGATGCTTAGATATAAATACTGCAGTTCCTTCCAGTGATATGAGCTAATGTGTGACCTTTTTAAAGCAATCCAGAATTGAATTTTGCAGTCTATTTTGGCCTATTTATTTCCAACTTGGGAGTAGTTGGGTAGAGAGATTTTTTTTAATGTCAAACATACCCCCTACTACACACACTTCCCAATTTCCATTTTGCTGGCCACACTGGCAGGGCTTATGACAAACGCAACATCTCTTTCTCATTTCCTTCTTCCACTTTGCCTCTATCACCGCACTTTTCTGTCAATCCTTTTTTCCCTTAAATCTTTCTATCCAACCTTAGAATGTAACATAGCATCCTTTGTGAATATTTTAGGAAGAAAAATAATTTCCACTTTCTGAAATTGATAATCATGAAGATACTCTGAAAAAATGGTTAAGAGACTGGTGTTCGGTAATAGGAATTGAGGCATTAAAAAGTGGGTCATTCACTATTTATTTGCATAAATTTTTAATACATTGTTACCTAGAGTTTTTCCAAAAAGCCTAAGGCAGTAATCTAACTAGTGAATGGCAACTGCAGGAATACCTAATGCAAGTATAACAGTCACATTTTACTTTGTTACATTCAAAGGTAAATTTATAAATTAAAATAATTGTGGCTATGCTGTAATTTATTGAAGTGTTAATTTTGGAAATCACAAAAATAGTGTATGCAACTTGAAAGAAACCTTGTGGCTATCTTGACACTGAAGACTTAAATGTCAGGAATTCAGGTTTGATTGCATATATGTAAGTTTGCAGCCATGAATTTGGATAATTCTTCAACAAATCTCTAACCTTGCTGAAAGCTTACCTACTTCTTCTGACATGTTTTATAGGATTAGAATATATGGATTTATGTACAAAAAAAATAAAATGTTTTGATATACTGTATTGCTTTGTAATAAAATAATAAAATATAAATCACTAAGGCTACATATGATTATAAAATATAAAAAACACCACACAAGAAAGTGTAATATAAATTCATATAACCTATTTCCCAAGGAATTTTGATTATGATAGTAAAGTCTAATAGAACTATACTTAAAGAAAATGAAAATGAGTAGAAAAGTGCAAAAAAGAAGAAAGTAAAATATGCTAAAAGAAAAAGTAAATATAAAAAAATATTTTCAATATATATCACAACTATAAACACATTTAGTGTCAATTTACCTCCTCTAAGGTTGCAAACATTTATCTCTTAAACCCTATCCTATCTATTAACAAATGCATAAAACACCATCTTTTCAGTCTTATGTCAGCAAAGTGCAGAAAAGGTACTTAGAAGTATCAATATGTCTTGTTTTAACCCTCATAAAATAAACCAACTTTATATGACTACCTGTTAATAGCGTTAATCTTTAATTCCTTCAAATATTGTTGTAGGCTTTGATTTCTCCTAATTTCTTTTTGTTCAATCACACAGAGTTTTTGTAAATCTAACATGTTACTCTCTTGGTTTGTCCTTTGTATTTCCTCTTTAAATTTTGAAACCTCAGCCAGGTTTTTTGGTAAATCCAGTGAAACATCCTTTTCTAAAGTATTCCCTTAGCCTGTTAATTTTAAATCCACTTTTGATACCATCTTTGTCTTGTCAGGTGAAATTTGTTCTATAGCTATCATTTCTTTAATAAGGTCTTTTGGACATAGTCTATTATAGAAGCAGATATCTTTACTGACGTTGATTTTGTGGCTATTATTTTCTGCTTTTCTATAATGTCCTTCAATATTTTCGTTGTTATAACATTTTGCAATATTCTACAGTCTTGTAAATCTTTCATCTATCTAATGATATCCATTCCCTCTAATGTCCATTTTTTGAAATCATGAAATTGCTTATCTTTATTTTGTCTTGCAAAAGCCAAAGCAGAATCTATTTCCCATGAAAATTGTTATTTATAACTAGTGCCAAAATTTTATTGTACAAGTTACAATATTCCATTTTTTTTCTGGAAGTCGTTAACCAGCAATTTCTGAAAGACATTAGAAAGTGAGATTTGCAAACATAGTGTCATTTAAAAGTCTTCACTGCAGCTGCAAACAAGATACTAATCCCATCATCTCTGGGCACCCAACCCACAGAAAACCACTGCTCTACAGTCTCCTCATGGGGAGCAACTGTCCATAACACACGTGGGTGACCTTTGTCCTCTCTATCTGGAGAGGTTCCAAAGAACCGATCTATCACAGGTGTCTTGGTCTTTGTCATAGTTATTGGCTTTGCTTTCAAATCTTCAATTTGCTGTACCTCTCCCAGAGGTTCTTCCACAGTACTTGCATAGCAAAAAAATTTATAGGTATTTTGGTATAAATTGGGAAAAGATAATGTCTGAAAGCAATTGAAGGTGTCTGTGTATGTATTTGATTAAATTGCATTCATGCAATAGTTTCACATAGCAGATTTAATTTACCATACCTTATTCAGCCAATTATACCCAACATTGCATTTTCATTCTTAATATTTTTAGTATGGGACTTATGGACATATATAGTGTACATACTCTTTGAAGTGTTTTAGGCAATAGATCATATGCTTTATTTTGGTAATGGGAGAAAGAGTACCTAGATCTTAGAAAAACATAAAATGTAAGGAAATTTGCCCAGTCTACATGAAAGTATAATGGAAATTGGGTTCATTGTTTCCCAGATCAAATCTGCAGTGTATTATAGCGAGATCAGAACCTTTCTGCCTTTTGGATACCTTATTAGATAACTGTAATAATCTAAATAGGATTGCTACTGAAAAGATTTGGCTGTGATTCAAAGAGCAGCTAATTTTTACCTTTGAAACCCTGAAATGTCAGGAGCCACAATGTCAAATACTTTGCTGCATTATGATCCTGTAAATATGTTGGGGTACTTATTGAATGCCCCATACTCCACTGCTAGAAGTAGAATGAATAGCTTCATGCATGACCATATTTTCTCCATCCTCCCAGTTGGTTTTAAGAGATTCTGTTTTGGGGTTTTATCTTTTTTTTTCCATTTTCCTTTTTTTTTTTTTTTTTAATATGGCCACCATATTTTGAGAAAACAGCTTAAAATATTGGTAGAATTTTATACCCACTTGTATTATTAATTACTTTGGAAACACTAAATTTTAGAGCTGATTACTACATATTAAAATACATGGGGTTTCTTCAGGAATACACCATTAAAGTTTAGCAAATCGATATATAAATCAGTAGTTCAATGGTAGAGCATATGTTTCTCATGCATTAATATCCGAATGTTAACCCTTGACATCTCCATTTTTAAAAAAAATTATTAAAATCGGAGTTTACTATCCAGAAAGCAGTGCTCTGATACCCTAAGAAATCTCGTTGAAAAAAACCATTCAATAAAATATATTATTTTCTTTATGTTGTGGAATCCCAATCCCAGTTATTAGTTAATTTCAGTACTGCTTTTTCTTTTACTCTGAATTAAGACACTAGCTTCTTCTTTTGTCTTCTCTCTTAAAGATTTAAAAGAAAATGAAATTTTATTTTAATTTAAAATTTTAATTTATAATATGTTTGATATAACAGAACCATTATATTATGCTGTATAGAAACCTTTTTTATTAAATGTAAAGACATCACTTTAAGGCTAGGATCCACATGTCCTCTATTCTTGTAGCTGATATTCATATGTTTTGTTAATATGCTGCTTAATATGTTATATTTAAAAGTACAAAGTATGTTTTTCTTTTCAACTGACCAGTGGGAATTGTTAATGGGGACTTTTGTAGCAAAATATTAATAGGTTAACATTTGAATTCATTTTTTTTAATAAAATGTATTCTAAAAAGGCCGGAATATTTCCTCCCCATCAATAGCTAACAATGTAATGTTAATTAAAACTCCTTATTTACTATTTTTAAAAATAATGGCAAGAGGTTCTGAGTGCATATTGTCTGTCCAACAAGTTAACTCTTATAGCTTATTCTTGTGCATATTTAGTTAGCATGAGTCCTGCTGAAATCAAGCATCTTAGAGATGAATGTTTGTAAGGCTGAAGTATTTCACATTCTCTGCATATCTATTTCCAGAATATTTATCTATTTTTATGGGTTGCATACTATGCTCTCAATTCTCAGGTGCTTGCATTGTGAATTAGCAAAAAAAATCATATCTTCCTTTCTTTTTCCTGAATTGGAAGTTGGGGATTAAGGAGTTCTTTCTTGAGAATTTTATAGACACAAAATCTGATACAAAATTTGCTAGTGTAAATATTTGGCATTATGCCTGTGTTCAATTAAAATATTTGCTTTGAACTAAGGTTTCTTTTTGAACTGGGGCAATCTATCAACATTTCTATAGTTACCTTTTTATTACTATCTTGTCTTGAGCCCTTTTTTTAATGACATCTATTATCAGATTGAAATGGCGATTGAGACACTGCAAAAGTCTGATGGTCTGTCCACTCACAGAAGCTCTCTTCTCAACAGCCATGTAAGTTGCCTCTTCTTCATGTAAGCTAATCCTTTGCTTATTCTGCATGCTTTGCTTGCTTTCTAAATGCTTGTTTTGTTTTGTCACCCTCCCCCAGCTTCTGAATTTTCCTTTCCACTTTTGAACTTTCATAGCAGCTTTTTTTTTCATGCAAGATTTTTAGTGCACAAAATTGTTTGATTTCCCTGCTCTTAGAAGGCTGCTTTTAAGTTTCCTGAGTCACTAAAAGCAATTCAGAAGTAATAGACAGAACACACCGAAGTTAATACGGTCTTCGTGTTATTGTCAAACATGATGGGAATTGTATCTCAAACTCTCATAATTCTGATGAAATACAGTTTAAGTTACATGTAAGCAAAACCTAGTCCACTCAACCGTATTGTATTGTAGTAAGACAAGGAAACAGATAAAATAGCTAACCAAATATTGGTTTAGTTTTGGCCCCCATCCAGTTTGGCCCACTGTGGGCTTTTTTTTAACTACATAAGTTGCTTTTTTAATTTGTATACAGAAAAATGGAGAAAACAATTTCAGTATGAACAAATTTCTACCTTTTCAATATTTATGTGCAGTATTTGACAGGGATTCTAGAGCCAAGTAAAATGCTGCATAAAACAAGTATGCCTGTGTGAAACAACCAAGATTTGCTTTGATGAACTGAAGAGACTATCAAGATTCAGAGGCTGAATATTTCAAACAAATAATGTTGGAGAAGTTTCCTCCTAACCTTCTCTACCAGTCCAGGTCAAAGTGCTTTCGGGCTACATAGCTTCAAAACAGGGATGGGATTCAAATTTTTTAACAACTGATTCTGTGGGTTAGTTGGTGGGCATGGCTTGGTGGTCATGTGACTGGGTGGATGTGGCTTGGTGGTCATGTTATTGGCTAGGCGTGGCCAACTCAACATCACTCACGTAGAGGCACTCATCTCCTCGCCTGGCCTCATGACTATGGGGATGCTGCAACAGTCATAAGTGTGAAAAATGTCATAAGTCACTTTTTTCAGTTCCATTGTAACTTTGAATGGTCCCTCCACACAAGCAAAGTACCAGCAAAGGAAGGGAAAAAAACTCCAGAGACGTTCCTGAGACAGGAAATCTAGTCCTGCTAAGAATGTAATAACAGTTAACGGAGAGGCAGTTTCTGTAAGCAACACAGAATGTTTCCTTCCTGCCTTCCTCACAGGATTAGGCCAGTAATTTCTTCTAACAACCGGTTCTCCAAACTGCTTAGAATGTTAACAACCGGTTCTAGCGAATAGGTGCAAACTGGTAGAAACCCACCTCTGCTTCAAAAGTACGATTCATTGAAATCACTCAGTCTGCCAGATTTTCAATGCACCTACCAGTAGTAGGTGGCTTTACACTATGTTTCAGGTTGTCTTACTGACCAAACATCTGGTAGTGGTGAGCCAGCAATGTCACCTAGGTCCCATTGATCAGAACACTTGGCCATTGTATTCTGGAGGAGATGAGCTGTCAGAATTGATGGGCAAATCTCCTGGCCTGTGTGCTCAAGAAGACATGGTGGCCGAAAACTTAACCAGTTAATGCTGGTGGAAGGCAAAATATCATTCCATTTGCTTGCGTGCTTTGCAATAGTCTAACGAGGTAATCGGTAGCAGGCATAGTAGCACCTCTAGTCAGTTCTGGGGTTGCTGAGTGGGAATTCTGACACTGGTTGCTGGATTTTCTTCCACAGCCTCTTTAAAGACTCCTCAATGCCACAGAGAATATTCCTTTCAGCCTTTTTTTTAAAAAAAATTAACAAACCTATGAATTCTGCAGAGAAAGGCTGTGAGAGATATTCAGAAGAAGACCAAGTTCCTGCACTTTGGTGTTAGGAAGAAAAGGGTGACTTCCTTTGGAAATCATCTTTTGTGATGGGTGCATCACTCAAAGCTTCACTGAAGCAAAGCATTCCTTCGAGGATTCAACAGCCTTTCTATAAAGTATTATTTAAGGAGCAGTATTGTTATCTCTTTTGATAGACAGACAAAATGATACCAAAAGCAATTTTGATTGGATCACTGTAGGTCTAAATGTTAGGTTCCATCCACTGATTCTATTGAGCTTACATTAAGCTGGGCCAAATTTTAATTAATTAATTAATTGGCTGACAACAACATAGCTTTGCTTTAATCTTCCTTCACAGAAAAATACAGCAAAAGGTTTGGTTGGTGGCCTGGAGCATTTTAATAATTTCAGATAGATGTTCTCAATTAGTTTGTGGCATTCTAGGCACACTTACTATTTGCTTATTAACTGGAAAGTCTGTTGCCTTATTTTCTAGTCATTGCAGGTTAGTGTAATATTGTTTAGATATGGAATCTATAACACTTCTCTACTTGAAAAACAATTTACACAATATTTATTTTTAGTTATATAATCAGATAATTTATAAATTCTTTAACCTTCATTGAATATTAATGTACAAGTAATCCCTGACTTATAACCATAATTGACCCCAAATTTCTGTTGCTAAGCAAAACAGTTGTTAAGTGAATTTTGTCCCATTATATGGCTTTTTGTTAAGTGATTCCGCCTTCCCCCACTGACTTTTTGTTGGAAACCGGTTGAGAAGGTGGGGAAACCGGTTGAGAATGGGGATTATCTACCTGGGACAATGCAGCTGTCATAAATACAGAAAGTTGCCAGGTGCCTGAATTTTGTTCATGTGACCTTGGGGGTGCTGCAACAGTTGTAAATGTGAAAAATGGTCATAAGTCACTTTTTGCACTTTCATTGTAACGTCTAATGGTCACTGAATGTTTATAAATCAAGAACTACCTGTCTTTATTATTTTTTAAATTGGTAATATTTATAACAAAAACTGCATCATAAAACTGTGATACTGTGATTTTTGTTTACTTTGTAAACTTAAACATAATTTAAAAATAGAATGTGTTTATATCCAAGTTGGATGACCGTAATAAATTGAGGGGAAAGGTTTAAAAGAATACTAAAATAAATTTCAGAGTTGGAAAAGAAGGGAGGAAGAGAACCAAATGCACTTCCCAGGGAAGCATGTTCTGTGATGCAAGGGCCATTATGGAAAAGGTCTGCCATCTAGTCCATACCCAACATATCTCTTGCGGGGAAGAGAGCTTTTCTAAATGAACTTGTTGCTGTGATATATATTTCACCCTGGAGCATTAGATTATAATTTAGAGAACATGAGCACTAAATAGATAAACAGCAGCTGCAGTGACTTGAGTTACATTTCATAAAACATTTTAGATTTAAATTGAATTTTTGTACTGTGCTATTCTGTTGTGTACATTTTCCTGAGAATTAAGATGAAAAACTAACATTCAGAATTAGTAGAAAGGAAAGTATCTTTATTGATTATAAATATTTCACTTAATATCAGCCCTTGTATAAAATAGTTGTAGATTTATTTTGGAACAGAATTTCACAATCATGCAATTAATTAATTAATTAATCATGCAATTAATTCACAGTTTTGGAGTGTATGCCAGTAGCAAAATCTTAAGTGACTTATTAAGACCTATGTTTGTGTTCCTAAAATTATTGCTAATAATTGCTCTTTTTGTGAGTTTTTAAATTTATTTCCATTCCTTATTTGTGACTTAGAGTAGGATACAACTGAGCAAGAAAATTCTGATTAGCCTACAATGCTAATGGTAATAATAAATTAATTCTGCATCAACCTCTGCCAGTTATTTGTTTCTTGCTTGAGTTTATTTGAATCCTATTTGCTCAGATATAACTTACCAAAGTTATATCACAACATGAGTTTTTCTTTCAACGGTCTCCCAGGCAAGGGAAATTTTGAAACAGAGTCCTAGATAGCAGTGCTCAAATTGACATGGAGTTAATGGCCAAAAATAGATTTTAAAATTAATTGTCCAAGAACAAATTTGTAATTTGAAAAATGCTTGTCAGTGAGTTTGCAACAATCTTTAAATCCTATTCTAGAGAAAGATTTTCGTTGTTGGATTCCAGGTCCAAATATGGACATTTCCATTTGCTATATCATGAGAGTATATACATATGTACTACCCAAGCCATTGAAAATACTGCTCATGTTTTGTTTGACTGCCCTTCCCTTAGGCTTTGGTATTTATCATTCCCAATGGAAAGCCCACCTACCTAGGCTTTCATTATATATTATAAGCAGAATTGCTAAGTTTATAATTAAGTCCGTTGAATTAAGAACCCAATACATTGAATAAATGGGGGTACTCTCTAAGGGCAATACTGACTCGATGTTACCATATGTATTTTGTCACTGCATTTTGTTTTATCTATTTTATTCTGGAATCAGATCATGTACTTTAGTTTCATTTTATTCATATGGTCGTAAGACTAATCTATTAATAAACTGTTGCTATTGCTATTTCCCCAGACCTGCATCCACTATAATTATGTGACAGAGCAGCTGTTTGTTAAATTCTTGATGTGTTGCTTCATTAATTAATTACATTAATTGTTACTACCTTAAAATACTGTGCTGCTTGTGATAGAACTTCTTGCTGTTTAATCTAGTGCAGAAGATCCTTTGTCAGTGAAATCTGTAAGCAACATTCTTAAGAAGATTCCTTGACTATGCTGTGTCAGTCATAGCTATGGCAAGTGACATGGATTTAGAATTAATTAAAGATCGATCATCTTTCTGGAAAAGCATCTGTTTAGGCTGGGAAGTTAAGCAAGGGTTCCTCTAGTTAATCTGAAACTGGATACCACCAAAGTATTAGCAACAGCACTTAGACTTAGCACATATACCACTTCACAGTGTTTTATAGCCCTCTAAACGGTTGACAGAGTCAGCATATTGCCCCCAACAATCTGGGTCCTCATTTTTACTAACCTCAGAAGGACAGAAGGCCGAGTCAACCTAAAGCCGGTGAGAATCAAACTGCCAAACTTTTGGCAATCAACAGTCAGCAGAATTAGCCTGCAGTACTGCATTCTAACACTGCGCCACCAAGGCTCTTAACTAGGATTCCAGGCTTGATTGAGAAAAGTCAGAAAATATATCCTAAAAGAAGCCAGTGGCAAACTTATTTCCGTATCATAGCCAAAAAGTCTATACAGAGAAGTTTGCCAGGAAGGTACCAGAAAATAGCCGAAACGTTTATTTTTCATGATCCTTCTAGGATGAAAAAAAAGTGACATGCATAATTTGTCTTTTGTCATTATTAATCAGTATTTACCAGACAGTCACACCCATCAAGCTATTGCATTTCAGCATAATCAAGGTTATGCAAAACACAGAAAGTGATTTCATTTTTGCACAAATAGGAAGAACATAGATACTTTAATCCATTCTGGTTAATTTTAATGAATTATGTGCATTAAACTAGGATATTCTCGATTTCTGATTTGAGATGTGCATATTCAATTCGTTAGTGTATTTAATAAAACACAATGGTTATGATTTCCCTTCCTCCATATCAGCATTCTGATAGCAATTAGAGATCAGATTCTCTGATCAGCTATACAGAGAATGAAAAGATCAGTAACAGTGAATGTGAGAGACAAAAAAGACTGGTGTTTAGTTGCAGAGGGAAAGATATGGAAAAGAGCTTGCTGAATTGTGGTATGGAAATAAATATTTTTTCTTATCAACTGTAAGCTTGGTCGGTAATTGTCAACTGTTGGTAATAGCTGCCCTTCCAAAATTACAATCAAGGTTTAGTTGGCATGCAGTATTGTCAAAGTTTTGAGCTTGTCGGTGTAGCATTGTTCACATTCCAAAAACTGTTAGTATTTTGAAAGATACCAATGAGATTGTTTATAATAATTTTAAGTAAGCAAACAAAATCACATATTTGTATGTTTTAATACTATTGTCAATTACAATAAAGCTAACGGGATGTATATTGGCATCTTCAGATTATTCACTATAAACTTGATTTTCGCTGTCGTAAACTATTCTTGTTTTGTGTAGGCAACTCATACTGCTGGGTTATTAGAGAGAGCAGTTGAGAAACCTAGAGGTGGTGTATCTCTGCTAAAGATGATCTGCAATAAGCAGGTTGACAGTACAACGGCAAATAGCATCCATTATTCTGTTCCACTGATTTGATTAAAGTGGTGCTTTTATAGCAGCATGGGAAAAGGTGCCCAGCATGCTAAGTCAGAAATGGAACTCCTTTCAATCCACCTTTCTAATTTTAAAAGTGTGACTGTTTTCATTAGCTGTTTTTATCTCCTTGATCTTGAATACACTGATTTCCACATAAAGTTTTCATTATAGTTGCCAGAATTTTTACCAGGCCTGATGTACAGGTCGTCTTTGACTTACGACCACAATTGAAACCAAGATCTTGGTTGTTGAGTGAAGTGGTCATTAAGCAAGATGTCATGTGACTGCTTTGCTCAGTAAACATAATCCTGGCAGTCCTGGTTAAGGTCATTAAGCAACCTCGCAGGTCATTAAATGGGCTAAATCCAAAGTAAGGAGTGTAGGGTGCCATATGAGGGGTGGGGAAGACCACTGAAAATTCTCCCTGCTGAAATCCAAACAGGATTTTTAAGCCCCTGAATGGACACTGTCAGACAGCACCCTGCACTCCTTTCTTTACCACACTGCCTCTCCCTGCAGGAACTGGAAATCCTTCCTGCTGAAATCCAAATCTCCCTCAGGATTTGAGCTCCATTTCTGTACCCCACCAAAAAGATTCAGCTTCCTTCTATGTGGGTGATGTCATTGTGTGTATAACATCACACGATCACACGGGGCTTGGCAACTGGTCATAGAGGGGAACAGTTGCCAAACACCCAGGTCACAATCATGTAACCACAGGAATGGTGGTGCAACATTTTACAACAGCTGGAAGTGTTTATGGGCTGTCATATGTCAAAGCTCATTATGATGGGCTTTTCAAGATCATCATAATTCCTGACCATCATTAAGCAAAATAAAAGCGCTAGCAATAACACCTAGACTTATATACCACTTCACTGTGCTTTATAGCCTTCTTTAAGTGGTTTACAGAGTCTAAGATTACCTGTATTTAATAACCTGAATCATTTCACTGTGTGTATAATTCTACCGGTGATTTGATTTTTTTAGAGTTTTCAATATTTGCATTATTTTTTTCTATAAAGGCCAGGAACCTATGTATTAGTGACACTTTAACAAGTGTCAAGATTGTTAGGGAGAGACCCCTTAGTTGCTTTGGGGAATTTTGACATTCAAAGTTATCTGATGACCAGAATAAATTAATAGCCCTATTTCATCACTAAAGGCAATGCAAATTCCATTGCTTTATATACAGTAATTCACTTTTCCAAGGGACTTAGCAGAGACAGGTGCTGCTTATACATCAGATTGCTTGGAGTTTTATAATAAATTCATGGCTATATTTAGTTTCCCCAGCTTTAATGTACAGTAAGCAGGAAACGTTTTTGAAGAATAAAAAAAAATGTCTGGTATAGCATCATCAGTATTAAAAACCCAAGATTAGATATATATTGTTTTTCCTCTGCTGCTACTGGGAATAGAGAAATGAATGTACATATTATTCCATGATGCTGCTGGCAAAGGAACTTTTATAAATAACAACAGCAACAACAATACTATCTCTAAGGTTTCTATTGCATCTGTGCATGATTTACTCAGATGTCACCTTATTCTGGCTATGTTGCTACAAAATATGTTATTTTTCCTTGTCTCTTTTGATAGTGTGATTAAATGATTCAGTCACACTCCAAACAGAGATGCATCAGAACCACCTGTTGTCAGCTGAATCTTTACAGTAATTCTGCAGAGTCAAGTGAAAGAGGGGGTGCTATTTAAAGACATGCCATTTTTACTTTCAAAGTTTTGAGAAATTTAGATTTTTGCTTAATCAAGGAACTCTAACCCTTTCTAAATGGTTCCATTTCATTAAAGCTATAGCACAGCTAAAGAGCTATTAAATACGATGTTTTGTGCTCTCTCATGATAAAGGTGGACTATTTTATAAGTTATGGAATTGACTTCTTTGTTTTCTCCATTGATAAATGCTCGCTCCATGTATATCACAATATACGGTTTAACAAGCAATTATTAACATTAAACACAGATCTGCCTTGTTTCACCAGTGAAATAAATAAAACCATTGAGAGAAATAGCTTACAGGGCCAAATGAAATTTTCAGAGAAATTAAATACTTTATCATTTGTAAGGGCAGATTTTGCTCTTTAACAAAGCAAAATATAATTATTATTCCAGTAAAAATGTGCAATAACCTTAAAGTTGCTAGTCCCACAAAACACAGACTTTATTCACTTCATAAATATAATTCCTTCTTGGTTTGTATAAACTACCCTCAGTATTGCTCACATTTTCTCAAGGGCTAACACTTTTTCTCCAAGTATATATTATTTCACTTTAAATGAAATTGCAGTCCTTTTGTTGAAGTATTTAGTGTTGTCTGGGGTCAGAAGTGGATTCTGCTTTCCCCCCATTACCTGTAAAGTTATAATGGAGTAATACACTACACTTGAGAAAATTATCATGGAATTGGAAAAGGGGGGCCAGTTCAGGCAATGACTAATATTTAATCTCTAATGAAGCCTCTTAATTGTTCTTTGAACTTGTCTTATTTTTTTTTCTTTGTCCCTAAATTGAAATAGCTTCAATGGCTTTTAGACAACTATGAAACAGCAGAAGGGGTGAGCCTTCCCAGAAGCACTCTCTACAACCATTACCTGAGACACTGTCAGGAGCATAAATTGGACCCTGTCAATGCTGCTTCTTTTGGAAAACTCATACGCTCAATTTTCATGGGCCTACGAACCAGAAGATTGGGAACCAGGTTGGTGTAAGAAAATCTACGCTTGGGGTATAAGTATTACTTTCATCTAAGAGCAACTGTAATGCATCGAGGCCAACATTAACATGTAAAAGGAATCTCATTAGGTCAAGTCAAAGTCGATCAGCAAGTCGCAAAGCCTTTTCCCGCTATAATTTGAGGAAATGGTATTTATGGCATTGAGTCTTCAAGTGCAGTAAAGTCACTTAGGGCAGGGGTCTCCAACCTTGGCAACTTTTAGACTTGTGAACTTCAACTCCCAGAATTCCTCAGCAGCTTTGCTGGCTGAGGAATTCTGGGAGTTGAAGTCCACAAATCTTAAAGTTGTCAAGGTTGGAGACCCCTGACTTAGGGAATAGTTGTCATTGATAGCTATATGCTATATGCATTTGTTTTTGGACAGACTTTAAAAAAATTGGTGTAAAAATTATTGTGTAAAAATATATTTCTGCTTAGTTGCCTTGACTAGTTTTCGCATATTGTTTTAGTGTGTAATTCAGTTGAGTAATATGAGAAAGAGAAACATATTGTCCGCATTTTCTACCCTAAGCATATTTTTATTTCCTCTTTTATGACCTTTTTCTAAGCTATAGATACTATGGTCTTCCGTAGTGTAATACTTTAGACATCTAATTATTTGGGGACTCTTTATGTACTTTTACCAGCTTTCCAACTATTTCATTTTGGAGAGCTAATGGCTCAAAATGTGCACAATATACCCAAAGTGTTTGTACTACACAATAGATTCACTTATTGGAAATGTAATTTTCAGTTTCTTTTTTAGTGATTTGTGTCTTAGAATTCATTGCTGCCTGACAGGTTTTTTAAAAAGTTGACTTAACTGTTCCCCATAACTCAAAGGGGGGATAATTACTGCTAGTTCAAAGCACATTCTTATGTTTTTGAGGCTTGGGTTTTATGCTGCAGTGTAGCTCATGTTACATTTAATTGCATTAAACTCTATCTGCTATTTTAAGTTTCTTGTGAATAGATAATAATACTTTATTGATTAATCATTATCACAATTACAATTTTTACAATGACATGACAAAGTAGCAATGATGGTGTGGTGATGGAAGATCTGCAAGAATTTCCATTTGCCTGTAAGAAGGAACCGATGGGATCACTAAATCGATCCAGAAATAGAAAGCGAAGAGTGCTCTTGAACTTTAAAATTAAAATAGGCAAGCACTTGAAACATCACAAGCCAGACTTAACACATGTTGGTAAGAAAAATAAAAAAGTCTGTATAGTGGATATGACAATCCCTGGAAACAGCAGAAGAGAAGATAAAAAAAAAAAAACTGGGGGAAAAATCACAAAATACAAAATCCTGCAAATAGAAGTAGAATGATTGTGACAAAGATAGTATCAATAGTAATAGGTGCCTTGGGTGCAATCCTAAAACATCTGGAGCACCACTTGAACACTGTTGGCATTGACACAATCCCCATCAGTCAATTGCAAAAGGCAGCTTTACTAGGAACAGCTTACATCTCACAATAATACCTTTAACACCATCAAACCATATCCGCCTGTCTCAGTCCTCGGGCAGGACTTGGTAGGAGGATAAAAATGGCAAATCCAGTCTAAACCTCTGGCTGACTATGCAACCAACTCTAATACTAATACTTTATTGATTAACCATTAGGCGCTATTTTAAGTTTATTCACCAACTTCAGTCTTTATGAATAATTAGATGTAAACAAATTGCAATCTCATTATTTGCTCCTAACTCCAGTGGTCACAAATCCTTGGAGAACCACTTGTACATGTCTTCCTTTAAAAAACACCCCATTGATTCTTTTAATAATAATGTTCTACCAATACATATAGAATAATTGTCTAATTACAGGTAGTCCTAAACCTGCAACCATGATAGAGCCCAAAATTTCTGTTGCTAAGTGAAACATTTGTTAAGTGAATTTTGTTCCATTTTACGATCTTTCTTGCCATAGTTTTAAAGTGAATCACTGCAGTTATAAGTTAGTAACATTGTTAACAATTTAACATAGTTGTTAAGTGAATCTGGTTTCCTCATGGACTTTGTTTGTCAGAGGGCTGCAAAAGCCGATCACATGACCCTGGGATACAGCAGTTGTCATAAGTACATGCCAGTTGCCAAACGTTCCCATGGGGATGCTGCAATAGTCAAAAGTATGAAAAACAGTCATAAGTCACATTTTTCAGTGCCGTTGCAACTTTGGACCATCCCTAAACAAATGGTTGTAAATTGAGGACTACCTATAATACACACATTTTCTGCTGGCCTGGGTTAGCTCCTCTCCCTCCTAGGCTCTGCAAGTTGATTGTAGCTACATAAATCAATTATTGATGGCAATTCCATATAACAAACAAAAAGTCTTAAAGGTTGTAAAGTGCATTCAATCTTTGCCTCCCTCTAAATGTTTCTGCACTTGTTAGGGTTAAGATGATTGTTTTAGTAGCTACGGAGGTCCAGGCCAGGTTCCAAGGCAAGACAGGACAAGACTGTTTCCTATTTTCAGAGGTTGAGTGCTAATTTTAGGAAGTCATTGCTTTTTGTTACATACTATATATGAGACTTCCACTGTATACTATCCAGAATTAGGATTAGTTTATTTTTCATTTTTCAGTTAGAAGATCAATTCAGATGCAACTAGAACAGTGAATATAAAGAATTCATTCACATCCCAACTCAATTTCATTTAACTAATATAAACTTTAAAAAAAAATGTTTGTCTTACAGTACTTTTCCATATACCTCGTAAAGTATTTTCCCCATCTCTTTGGAGTCCCTTTTGGTTTTTTGGGATAAAACTCCTGGTTAAAAGAATTAATTTTTCTAAGAAATTCTTTGGCTATGCTGCCAATTGGTAGTCATACTGATGTCTTGGATTTGGTAATATCATCTTGATCTAACTATTTTTTTCAACTCTGCTTCTGTTATTGTGGTTTTAAATAAACTTCAAGCATGATAGAAAGGCTCTAGTGTAGGTGTAGTATACAGAAATTGGATCATGCAAATATACTTGTGAGCAGAAACACTGCAGATGTACAAAAACACATTTTCAAGACGTACCTGGGCCAGTGGTGATGGACTATCAGAACTGAAGAAGCTTCTTGGATAAGAAGCAAAATGTTTTCAAAGGGAAAAAAAAAACAAAGTCCAGTTGTCCTTTGGAAAAAAAGCACCTTTGGGACAACCATGATCTGGATGATTAAGAATATCCATAGATAATGACTGACTAGGAAAGAGGATAGCGGGATAGATATGGAGATGGGGCAGATAGATTAAGGAAAACATCAACCCATTGTGTACCAGAAGGCATTGTATCAATTTATGGAGGGTAAATTTATTCATTTGATTCAATTTATTTTGATGCCATCTGACTCCAAATTAATTCTGGACAGCTTGCAGTACAGGAAAAGCTGGATAAAATATAATAGGTTAAAGAAAAATACATCAGAATAAATAAACAAGATGGCAAATCCAGACAACCAGCATGCAGAGTTATGTAGCATATTTTTCACATCCAACAAGGGGTTCCATAAGTTATTAATAAATGACAAGTCATAATGACTATATTCTGAGGGTCAGTTGTAACAGGACAGTAAGCAAGTTAAAAAGTGTTGCCTTCACATAGGACAATAAATGAGAAAAATATCTTTATATTGACTTCCTATACCATTCAGGTTATGGTTTCTCTGTATATAGTTCTTTGGCTGCTATGGAAACAAGATGCTAAACTTATCTAGTATTGCTTTTCTCGTGTTCTCTAAATGTCCCTCTGAAAAGTGAACATGCTCAATGGTCTCCAGAAACCATGGAGTACACTTAAGAGTATTTGAATGGGTTTATGGAATATAGGATTTCAGCATGGTTGGCTAGTTAGAATCCCAAACGGGAGCTTTGTTTGGATGGCTATGAAAGGCCAGTGTATTAGTAACTTAAATAAATCTCAGATTTGTTTGTGTGAGTCTGTGTTCATAGGGTATCTTCTACTTGTTACCTTTTGTTTTGCTTAGATAGCAGAGTTGGAATACCAGCCATTGCTCTGTGAACTGCCTCTTTGGAAGCAGCCTTAATGCTAATATAACTCCTAATATGACTCAGGATCTGTGCTATTTCAGCAGCATCCTAGTGGTTGTCTATTGATTGTTGGTTGCTTTTTCCCAAAGGGGGAATTCCAAATATCATTACTATGGGATTCGTGTCAAGCCAGACTCTCCTCTTAATCGACTACAAGAGGACATGCAATATATGGCTATGAGACAACAACCCATGCAGCAGAAACAAAGGTAAAGTATTCTTAAAATAAGTCCTTTGCATTCAGTAGGTTTCAATGTTGGTAGGGAGAGGACATTGCAGTATCTGAATTGTATGATAAATAAATTGGAGCGACAGGACCAACAATCGTGGACTTTGATAAATGAAATGTTTTTGATATGTTACAGATAGTCCTTGCTTAACCACCTTAATTGGGCCTAGAATTTCCATCGTTAAATGAAGCAGTTGTTAAGCAAAATATGATGTGACCGCACTGCTTAGCAACTGCTGGTCCACCGATCCCAGTTGGATTGTTAGGCAAGGACCTCATACTTCTCCTGCCCTGCCACACTTGCCTCCTCTGTTCCCCCACCCACCTATCTTCCCTCCTATCTCTGCCCTGTAGGCCGTCTTGCACTGCCTGCTTCTGCTGCTTCCAGCTAACTCTAGCCATTTATTCCTGCTGTTGTTGACAAGACATGCTGAGAGGCAACTGCTGGCCCTTTGCACCTAAGTTAATGAATGGTTGTTAAGTGAGGACTACCCATATTGTATCAATCAGAACTGGACATGGTATTCCTGGTGCAGTCTGACCAATGGAGCAAAGAGTGGTACTAACACTGCCTGTGATTTCGAAACTGCCTCTGTTGATGCAGCCCAAAACTATTTTGGGTCTCTTGGCAGTAGTGCCACACTGCTGGCTCATGCTTAATCCAGGGCACTTGGATCCTCCTCACAAGCATTACTGCCCTGTACCTTTGCATCTAATTTTTCCTAAGTGCTTACATTTCTCACCATTGAACAGAGCCTATCTTCAAGGTTTTAGCAATCCTTTCTCCCCAACTTTGTGTATTGTTGCCAAAAAACCAAAACCAAATTATGTAGGTAGCCTATGGTGTCACTAAGAGACATGTTTAAATTAAAGGAAATGTTACTGTTTAGAATTATGTGCCTTATTTGAAATTAATAATATTAGTCTGACTATCCCTGGTTCTTGGGAAGAACTTGATAGATGGATAAAAATGCCAAATTCAGTGTAAATATTCGATTGACTGCAACCAACCACAATAATAATATATGACACTATTCTTTCTATAAAAAGAATTTCTTAATATGCTCAGTATTTTATCTCTACAGAATACTCTCAGCTTAGCAAAAACTTTCATGTCATTATGGGGATTTAACGAGACTGTTTTTAAATGAATATAGAAAGTATGCTACTTTTAGGTTTAGGATACCAATCTAACAAAAAAAAAGTGATTGTTAATCAGAATATATCTGTGCAACAGTTGCATGAAAAATAAGAACTGCCCTGTTGGTTCAGGTCAAAGTTCATCTGGTCCAGCATTCTATTTTGTCCTCAGATTCCTCTAGGCTGATTGCAAGCAGGAGATGGAGATACACTTTTCTCTTGCTACTGTTTCCCTGCTAGAAATATTTCAATGCTCCTCTCCACAAGAATTCCAGAGGCTATTCAAACCCTGTGTGAAAAAAATACTTTTGATTGTACTAAATCTCCTCCTCAATTTCATTAGGTGAACCTGATCCCAAGTATTTCAAAAGCAGGAGAAAAAAAAAATTCCTGTATTCCATGCTATGCATAATTTTATACCCTTCAATCATATCCTCGCTGATTTTTTCCTCTCAAGCTAAAAAATTCCCCTCCAAAGTCACACTTTTCTCATACGAAACCACTCAATCGTTTGATTGCTCTTTTTCATTTGTTTTATATCTTTTCCAGACACAGATTTATTGTAGCTTTATATGAGCGTCACAATGCTGTCAGTTCTATTTTCAATCCCTTTCCAAATGTTTTTGAGCCTGGAATTTTGCCTTTCTCACGGCTGCGACACTCTGAACTGATATTTGCATTGAGCTATCCAGTATGACGGCAAGATTCCCCCCTCCCCCCCCAATTTAATTAAAATTCAGCTCAAATTATATTGGTTTATACTTGAAGTCTTTGGTCCAGTGTGCATCACTTGAATTAGAATTGCCATTTGATTAATTACTGATACAGTTTAAACTAAGAGATCCTTTTGGGGGCCTTTGCCACTCTGACCTCTGCAGATTTGGGTAGCTCATTGCATACTCCCATATCAAGATAATTTATGGACAAATTAAAAAGCCCCAGCCCCAGTACAGATCTTTGACTGGGACTGAACTGTTGGCTGAAAAATTCTGCCCAATTGTTAATCACTTCATCCAGTGAGTTGGCTGCAATTATATTCATTCTCTCAAACTGGGCCTTAGAAGGGGAGGATATATTGTGCATATCCTAGTCAACCAGGAAAAACCACACAGGCTCTCCCAGTTAGCCAAATAATCCTCTTAAATGTGTTTCTACAATACAATCATGACAATTTTGCATATAAAAGTCTATTTCTGTTTGCATGTTCTGGTTATGAGCTCCCAATTATCCTCCTCTTTTTAAGGAATGCTGACTGGGACTCGGTGTTCCTAAGACTTTATTATTATTTTTTACAGCTTATTATTTCAGTTTATTTGTTCTTTTTGGACTGCCACTTTTTTGCTATAATTAAGTGGTGAATACTCGAAAAGCTTCAGTCTATTCTGTGCTCTTTAAGACGACCATTGATTGCAGTAGCTAGGTTAGTAAATATTTTGTGCTAGAACAAATTAGCCAAAATAGCAAACCCAGCTGCTCTGTACTGTTTTCATTTTCCATGTCTTCCTTTTAACAGGACTGGAAAAAGAATTAACATTGACAAAGCATTAATTCAGTTTGGGAAAAGGGGCAGACTCTTCTGTTATTTGTCGCAGTGCTGTCTGAAATCCTTTAGAAATAGTAATCTGTGATGAGTTTTAAAATTTACTGTTATAAGCAGTACCCTTTCAACCATATCTTTGAAGCCCCCTGGCTTGCCGTTGCTCTGCTCTCCTCAGTTTGTTTTTAAATAGAGTCTGTCCTTGGATTTATTTTCAAGTTAATTAATTTGGTGCAAATTTAATTATATTTTTTCTGTAGTTACTAGTTTGGATCAAAGCTACAATGGGACCATCACAATATAATGATATTGGCCCAAGTACTGTATTTGAGCCTAGTCCCATTTCTGGCTCATCTACCTTCTTTAGCTTTTAACTACAGGCATTAACTATAGTGGATATCTGCCTCTACCAAAGAAGTTGTCTCTTCCAAGGGAAAATCGGACTCTTCTGTCTTCTCCATGTCTGTTTAGTGTGGGCTTTGGTAAGAGGTCTCTGCAGCCAGGATGTTGGCTATTTCCTACAAAGTCTGAGCTCTGCAAGGGCCAAATTCTGTTACTTTTGCAGCTAGGGTTTATCTTTTCATGGATTGCTTTATTAACTCCTTGAGTTTAGACCACATCCATTTCTGTAGTTCCTACCATGTTTTTGGTACCCCAGCTTTTTATAGATATCTCGTCTTTTTGTTTGATATCCCACCAATTTGTCATAGGTTCTTTTAAGTATAACTCAACTCAAAACAAATGAACCAGTACAGTGCAGATCCCTAGACATCCTCCTACACACCCACACACATTCACAAACTATTATAGGCAGTTCTTGATTTACAACTATTCGTTTAGTGACCAAATTTACAACGGCATTGCAAAAAATGATCATCGTGGTCATGTGATCAACATTCAAACACTTGGCAACTGGTATGTATGTATGATGGTTGCAGTGTCCCTGAGTCATGTGATCATCACCTTTTGCCACCTTCTGACAAGCAAAATCAATAGGGAAGCTGGATTCACTTAACAGTCATGTTAATAATTTAACTGTCATGATTCACTTAACAACTGTGGCAAGGAAAGTCAAAATGGGGCAAAATTCATTTAACAATTGTCTTGCTTAGCAACAGAAATTTTGGGCTCTATTGTGATCGTAAGTCCAGGACTACCTGTATTCACTACTCACCACTACTCCAGTTTTCCCCACTGCTTCTACTCCTTCTCCACCTACTATTTCTTATGAGTCCTCCTACTCCTTGGGAAAACTGCTAGAGAAAATTACCTTTCTGGCTGCTTCAGACACAAACACACTATTTCATCTCTCTCCTCCTCTTCCTCCCCTCACCCCCACTCCCACTAATTGTCCTCTTTTAAAACTACTTAGCTTTTATAGCCAATTTTGCTGTGCTGGTTGGCTTAAAGAGGCAGGAGGATGGTAGTCCAAATGCAGGGCATTTTCTGGGCAGCCTGCTTCTCTCTCTCTCTTTTTCTCAACAACTTTGGATTTTGAAATAATTCATTTAACACATTGATTTAATTGTCATGTAATAAACTTCTCTTCAAAGAATCGTTTAGAAACTGCTAGGGACAGCTTGTAGTAAAACATTTCTAGGAAGGTTGCCATTTTCCATGTCTTAACAAATAACCACAGATTTTTGTTAAACATAAAAAGGTATCTGATTAATCATCTAAATCAGTGATTCTCAACCTTTTCTTTACCATTCACCCCCTTTAAATAACTTTTGAGGCCACGCACCTTGGCCACGGTGCACCAAGACTTAACTCAAAATTTAAATGATCACATTTCTTCAAACCTTCGCGGACCCCCTGTGACAACCACAGGGTTCCATGGACCACAGGTTGAGAACCATGATCTAAATCATCATCCAGTTATTTTTATTCTGTTTTCTAGAATAAGTGAAGTAAGTAAATACATACTTGTAAAATAAAAAAGTGAACTGAATTTGATGTCAATAGTTTGTAAAAAAAACCAAGATAAAACACAATAAATTCAGATTTTGCAACAGTCTGAATTGTATCTAGAGTGAAGTTTTTAAACTGTCTGATTTATTCTGCAATACAACTGTGACTAGTATACAGTTGTATTGATCAGAGTGCAAATAATTATGCAGGTATGGTATGTGAATTTGTGACAAGACAACACTATGTCTTAAGTATGTTTGTAGAATGTTTTTATTTATTTATTTTTTTGCCTGTAAACTTGAAGGCTTAAATTCAGGCCAAGTTAGTAATGCTTAAACTTTAGTTCAGCAGATTTTATTTCTGTGGGATCAGCAGCAATTTGTACCTTTTTTTCGGTATAAATGTGATGCCATAATGCCATAATGTAAAAAAAGAATTAGGCTTGCATTGCAATGCTGCTTCCATCAGATTTAGATTAGATTCATGGAAAGAATAGGGATCATGTCCTGATTAACTCAAATGCAACTGTTTTCAGTGAATCAAGAATAAACATAAATGAACTTGAGTGAATTCAATACAGCATAGATAAAAGCTTATATGGATTGGGTAGGCAAAAGTCACAGATTGAGTCCTGAGTTAAGGGTGTTTTATAGGCCACCATTTTGAATATATGACCAAGATGTCATAGGAAGAGTAAAAGATTATAAACAAGAAGTAAGGGAAAGTATGCTAGAGGAGGAAGAGGATCGATTCTATAGCTGCAATTTTTCAAATTTCAAAATGCTTGCTAACACAAAAGACGTGGGAGTAATAATTCTAATCTATAACTCTATAGTATTAAAGGGTAATGTTATAGTATTTGATTGCAAAACTACTATAACTCCCTTTCTTAATTTTTCTTATAAATTGTCTTTATAGCGATAAACAATTACAGTCTTAAAACAGTTGTTACTTTGATTTGATATTATTTGATACTCATGGTTTGATATTACATTGATACTTATGATTTGAGTTACCAAATGGAATAATTAAACCAGAAAAGGCAACCTCTTGAAAAAATGAGTACAGTTTATATTTTTGAGGTTGAAACTGCCATGAAATGACTATCATTTTAACTATTTATAGACAGATATAGAGACTGGGTTATTGTCAACATAGCTACTGTAGCTACTGTATTTAAAACAGCGCTTATAGCAATGTACTGGTTTTGTTTCTGTGCTTTCTGAAGCTTTAAAATATACTGATTTATTTCTCTGAGCTATGAATTCATTGTATACCTATTAGATTTCTGCCTTTGTTGGGATTTATTTATTTATTTGCCTGCATTTGTATACTACCTACTTGGATTTTCCCGCTACATATGTCCAGGGGTGGGATACGACAGGGTTAACTACTGGTTCAGGATTTACGAGCTTCCCTGCACGCTGTGAGCTGCACGCTTGTAACTCATCATCAGCATGCTGTGTGCAGAGACTCAGCCTTTGAAACAGCCCTGTTTTCCTGCTTTCTTAACTACAGCTGTGCCTCGTTCGGCAGCTGAAGTTGAAAAATCAGGAAATAAAGATCAGGTAAGAGCCCGGGTAGATGGGTGGGCAAAAACATCAGCAGTTCTATGTCTGCTGCTCTTCAGAGTGACCGGTTCTACAGAGGTGGACAGAACCAGTAGAAACCCACCTCTGCATATGTCCAAAAGCTATTTTGTGATGTTGGTGAAAAGCATTCCCTTGCAGGTGATAGAATAGAGAGATTAAGATCTTCTAAATAAGGGGGAGAAATGGGGCACTGGAGAAGTCATTGCCAAAGACACTGATCTCTCATTGGTCATGCTTTCCCACTGAAGGTATTTTCAGTGTTTAGGCGGCCAAAGCCACCTAACCACTGGATAAAAAAAGTAAAATTAGGAATTTTATTTTTGTATTTATATTTCATGTTTCTACACTGCTCATCTTCCTCAAGGAATTCTTCAAAGGCCATTAATCCTGGGCAATACCTACAGCAACTAAGAAGAAAGGAAAATATTTCCATTTCTACTACCTCATCTTAAAAGTTGGAGGTTTAAGATGTCAGGCATCTGACATATTGAAGATGGCAAATGTAGTCAAAATAAAATGATTTACTTCCTGTTTTTTTTTTTCTGTATATAGTCAAACTCGCGATGACACGTTGTCATCACGTGGCATACTGGAACCACCCTTTGCAAAACCAGGGATGGGTGTGGCCAACACATGACGCATCCGGCCCTTGGGCTGCGAGTTTGACACCCCTGGTATATAGCAATAGGTGCCCTCCCTTCCCAAAGGTAGTTTAAGAAAGTATATAAACACCATCAATAAATAAATGCTCTGTCCTATACATTGGCAAAAAAAATCAGAAAATAAAATACAGGCTGAATAGTCAAGACCTTGTTGATTACCCAAACTCTGTAAAGGATCTTGGAGTACTCATCTCAAATGACCTAAGTGCTAGAGCCCACTGTAACTACATAGCCAAAAAGGCGCTAAGAGTTGTTAACCTAATCTTACGTAACTTTTTCTCTGGTAATATGACACTAATAACTAGAGCATACAAAACATTTGCTAGACCAATACTCGAATACAGCTCATCAGTCTGGAACCCACGTTACGTATCTGATATTAACACAATTGAGAAAGTCCAGAAATATTTTACAAGAAGAGTTCTTCACTCCTCTACTCATTGCAGAATACCATATGCCACCAGACTCGAAATTCTAGACCTTGAAAACCTAGAACTACGCTGCCTTCGGTCTGATCTAAGTATAGTATATAAAATCATACATTGCAATGTCCTACCTGTCAATGAATACTTCAGCTTCAACCATAACAACACAAAAGCAAACAATAGATACAAACTCAAGGGTAATTGCACCAAACCTGATTGCAGGAAATACGACTTCAGCAACAGAGTGGTCAATGTCTGGAATACTTTATCTGACTCTGTGGTTTCTTCCCCAAACCCCAAAAACTTTAACCTTCGATTGTCTACTATTGACCTCATCCCTTTCCTAAGAGGTCTGTAGAGGCCGTGCATAAGCGCACCAACGTGCCTACCATCCCTATCCTATTGTTTCTTTTATATTTTATATTTTATTTTTCTTATATGTATCCATGTATTCATAACTATGTTTTACTTATACCTATTAACTTGAAAGCAATTGACAAACAAATAAACAAACAAATAAATAAACCATTATATCTTTTAAAGCCTAAAGGAATGACTAGGAGAATATAAAAGCTGGAACTGTAAATGTATCTTTTTTATTTAATAGCTGATTAACTCCAGTGATTGGATCACTTGTGTTTGTCATAAGGATGTGCATGCTGCTCTAGCTGAGAGGAAACTAAGGCTGTAGTTGCTGCCTCAGGAAGGAATAGGAGAAGTATAGGATTTTGCTGAACTTGGTTAGAACTTGATGGTCTCACATGGAATGTAAAGAAGACCAGTGGGCCATTCAACAAACTTTCTTCCTGAGCTTTTTTTCCTTAGTTATTTCTCTTCTTCAGATCATGTGGAAAATGAATTGAGAACTGGAGAGAGAACCAAGTGTTTTTGGGGAACACACTGGTGTCAATCTGTGAATCTGCTCTACTATGTTAATTAAGAGAATCCACATAATGAAAGGTAGCAAGCTGTTCATTTTAAATAAATAGCTGGAAGATGCTGGGAATTGATATGTGCAGTTTGAACCCACACTGAAAAATTAAAGCTAATTCAATTCTGCTATTATCTAATAATCCACTTGCTTACCATATAGCATTAAAAGAATTCAATCAGTCTATAATGATCCAGCCTATACACACGCTACATGAGGTAACTATAGAAAAGCAAATGCTGACATTTATGTTGAACAGCTGAAGAAAAGAGTTATCTTTTTACTGCTTATTTCATGAAATTTCACAAACATTTCTAAAAGCAATATAAAGATAAATAATTTTTCTGGGGGAAAAAAACCTATAGTAATCTTATAAATGCTATATTGCCTATGTTGCCTTTAATATATTTTAGGTACAAACCTATGCAGAAAGTGGATGGAGTCTCAGATGGTTTTACAACAAGTGGTCAGCAAACAGGCACATCTGTTGAACAAACTGTGATTGCTCAAAGTCAGCATCATCAACAATTTTTAGGTACGTTAAAAACCATGGTCATCTTTAGCTAAAATGCAGAACAGGGTGGTTGTTTTTTCAATAACCCATTGTAATTAATAGGATTATTTTAGAGAACTCAGTAGGGTTGCTTCAACCTGATAACAAAACAGGTGTTGAATGTTTCATTAGGTTTGTAGGGCAAGTGCATTTAATGACATCCTTTTGTTGTTGTACTGTTTTACTCTTCTGTTCTATGACTGTATTTTCTGAAATAGACAGATTAATTTAAAGCAAGGCTGGGAATTTCTAGATATTGCTGAACTGTTCTGGCATTTCTGGTTGTGCTGATTGGAATGTAAAATCTGTAGTTGTCAGGCTCAAAAGATCAGGTCCTCATGTCCAATTAATCTGATTTATTGCTAAAAAGCCTATGCACAAAAAGTTTCTCTAGTAATAGTTAGCACCTGCTTGAAGTTAGATAAGAGGCAACAGAATTCAAGGGAGGTTGGACTTAGTTCAGTGGTGGCTATGTAGGATTTCTAGACTGATCCCCCCCTTTAACTCTGCTCTTAGGTTCTTTTCCTACAATAGTTGACAAAATCAGATGGTCCCAATATAGTTTTAGAAAAATCCAAAATAAGGGTAGCTAGGATATATTCAGTGCTATTGCTAAAATATTTCCTTTGAACAAATATATGCAACATGAACTACTTTAGAATTACTTATTCTCTGAATCAGTCAATCTTAACTGATTGTCTGCATGTGTACACTCCCACATACATATTATACAATTATTGATCTATATCAATAATATCACTTACACATAACACCATATTGAATATTCAAGACTGTTGAGTGTTGTATATTGTTTTCAGTTGGGCAATTCATAATTTAAGAGTCAAATCTAACACATTAATAAAATGTAGAGGAAATGTAGTGGGAAAGAGATAATTAAATGTGAATATCTTGGCTCAGCCAAAACTGGCTTATGGAGAGGTAAGGTAGTCCTGTCAGAAGATGTCGTACCTGAGAAGAGGGCAAACCAGGATACACCGCCTGAAGAAATGAAAGCTCCCTGTCTTTGAGGCTATATTTTCAAGAATTTATAGTGTTTTCTTCAGTGGCATTGAGTCTGACAAACTAGGTATGCCACAGATGTAATATTTTAGTGAACCTCTGTTATTGCAGGCAATAACTCTGAAGAAATTCATCCTGGCTAGAGAGAATTTAGCTAAATATATGGGAATTCTACTAAATCAAGTCTGCTATTGAGTTTGGCTGAGGGCAACTGTTAAGATGCATTCAGATCAAATCCATTTATTTTGCAGTCATTAACTAAGGCAAATATGATAATAGGCATAAAGAAGAGACTAAAAGGATTACAATTGGTGACTTTAAGACACTTTATTTCTGTATCTCAATTGAGAAGTAATTAAGCAAATGCAGTTTTAGCTGTGTGAATTTTAGAATGCATTTCTCAGTTCAAGGGAAATAAAAGCTGTGCTTTGTTCTGTAATGACTAGACCTTATCTGAAGTGATGTACTCATTTTAGCTTCACTTTCAAATACATTAGAATGGGGTAGATGAGGTCATTGAAAATGATCAATGATATATAAAATATAATTGTATGGGGAAAGATGGGGAAATTGTATATAATTATACTAGAGGAAAAGAGATTAACATGAGACCACTGTTCATAAACCTGGAAAACTGGCATATATAATGGGCAGAAATACCTTTTAAAATTCCCAATAGCTGTGCACTAGTTCCAATGGATTGAATATAGAAGAAGTTAGAACGTAATAGCACATTAGAAGAAACATTTCCCTCTTTGGACATATTCTAGCTCTGTATTTCCTGTTTCAAATCACACTGTTTCAAAATTTATTTTATTATTCCACTGAATGCAGCACATGTTCCACAAATTTGGTTATTTTGTTTAAAATATTTAATTTAGAATTATAGACTCTTGATTCAAACTGCATACAAATTAAATTACACATCATCTTGCCAAATATTTCTGCTTTTGGTTTTGAATCCAACACATAGGCCTTTGGGGTATCTATTTCTTAATATTATTCATTGTTTTCTTAATTATATTATGATTGACAAAGTCCACAATATATTTCTTCTGTTGGGTTGTCATGGATACAGATGCATCTCGAGCACTTCCAGAGTTTGGAGAAGTTGAAATCTCTTCGCTGCCAGATGGAACTACTTTTGAGGATATTAAGTTTTTACAGAGTCTCTATCGAGAACACTGTGAGGTAAGAAAGAGGGATTCTACAAAACAAGTTATTTTACCTTTGAGTTCCTCTTTTAAAATATAAAATTACAATTGTTTGCCTTTCTGTTTCTGTTTATTGAAAAATCAAATGTTGCTAAGTGAAATAATGTTCACATAATATATTGTGTGTCTAAAAAGCTGTGGGCATAGCCAAAGAATAGAAAGCTGATTTTGCTATTTAAAGTCTTCCTTGCATTATGTTAAGTTCTGCCATCATAAAGATCAGTCATGGTTAAGCAGTGGCAAAATGGAAGACTCCGGATATAAAGCAAAATCAGTGTTGCAAACAAAATTGTTTTGGACATTGCTGAAAGATCTGGAGCATTATATGATTATTGGATGAAGCAATTATTTTAACGTGAATTATCTAGACAATAGTTGAGGGACCTGGCCTACGTTCTAGAACAGGGATCCCCCAACTTTAAGATTTGTGGACTTCAACTCCCAGAATTCTCCAGCCAGCTATTTTTAAGTCTACAAGTCTTAAAGGTGCCAAGTTTGGAGACCTCTGTTCTAGAATGTGGGGAGAGAGAAGCCGGGTGTCATTAACCCACCACCATGAGCCATAGTGGCTCAGAAATTAGAATGCAGTACTTCAGGCTACTTCTGCTAACTGTCGGCTGCAATTTGGCAGTTCGATTCTCACTGGCTCAAGGTTGACTTAGCCTTCCATCCTTCTGAGGTGGATAAAATGAAAAGCCTGATTGTTGGGAGCAATATGCTGACTCTGTCAACCGCTTAAAGAGGGCTGTAAAGCCCTGTGAAGCGGTATGTAAGTCTAAGTGCTATTGCCACAGGAGACTTCTGCACACACCCGAGCAGCAGCAGAAACGCTTCCACGTTTCCGCCGGCGCTGCTGCTGTTCTCGCGCCAGCGCCGGCGGGAACTGTGGAGGTAAGTGAGGGAAAAGCAAGAGCGGCAGAGGAAGCAGCAGTGGCAGGCGCCGAAGGCCTTGCAATTTAAAATGCCCTGCCAAAGCCGACATCCACACCGCTGCCACCCACCCGCTGATGGGGGGGAGAGAATAATTCACTCCCGAAAAGATGGCCTAGCCGTTTTTTCGGGGCTCAAAAAAAAAAAAAAGGCCCTGCCTTATTTTGTGAGAAACACGGCATATATTTATATATATATTCTTCATATCAGAAATTATTATAAGGCTAATCCTTGTGAATGCCATGTAATAAGTCTGTTTATGAAAATGACCAAATCAAATGACCCAACCACTGCATAATTGTGCTGTGCGAAAAAAAATTATTTGGAAATGAGTCCCACTGAGCTTGCTGGGGTTTATTACCTTATAAACTGCAGCCATAGTATTTATCATTAAATAAAGACAACATGCAAACCCATATTTGCTTTGGATTTTCAGGCAATATTGGATGTTGTAGTGAACCTTCAGTTTAGCCTAATAGAAAAATTGTGGCAGACTTTTTGGCGCTATTCTCCCTCAACCACAACTGATGGCACTACTATCACTGAGCCAAGGTTAGTATTTACTTTAGACCTTGGGTATTCGTTTTATAAATAAACAAAACAAAATCTACCTTGTACATCCAAAGGAATGTTGGCCTTTAAATTATTAAAATAAAAAGTTTCATTTTATTATGAGGACTGCAGCATATAGTTGCATGCACATCATTTTATTTTCTGCAAATAGGACCAAGTTATTTTCTCATGGGATGATTCCAAATTCAAAGCCCATTCTGATCACTGCTGCATAAAACTGTGCAGCTTGGTAAAAACTATGGAGGCCATGTATCAGCCATTACAGCACAAAACGCCGCAGGGCAACTAAGTGTGTTTCAGACATCTCGAATGTTTTATTTGTAAAAGCTTTGAAATCCATTGTTCTTTTTTAATCTTCATGTAAATGCATTTTCATTTATTCATTTAATACATTTGTTCACACCAGCAATCTGAGTGAAATAGAAAGTCGACTTCCGAAAGCAAAGCTGATAACTCTGTGCAAAAATGAGTCAATTCTGAAATGGATGTGTAACTGTGACCATGTGATGTACCAGGCTTTGGTGGAGATTCTCATTCCTGACGTCCTTAGACCTATTCCTAGTAAGTTGAATGTAGCTGACGTCTTGTAAGGATTTTTTTTTCCTTCTGGTGATCTTTTGCCTAATATACCTCCCGAGGAACCTGTTAGGAGTGATTTTCAAAGCTATAGAACTAGCGTGAGTATAATCATTTTTTATCTGGAGTGTAGAAAAATACACCATACAGTAATAAATGTTTGACAACTCTTTTAAAACCTGGATTTCAACATCTAGCAGATATTATTTAAATTGTGGGATTGGGGTTTTTTGTATGTGCCATGAAGCAAATTCTTTGCTTTGTGGAACAAAAGAAATACTCCTTGAACGTTTTTCCTGGTCTATGAAATAGATGAGGGTTCAAATAGATATGTGCTTTTTTATGTCAAATTTGTTTTATATTTTTCCAACTTCAATTAGGAGACTAGCCTATAGCATAATGTGCATATAGTTCTTTCTCACCAAAAGAAAGCTTTTCGGTATATTATTGGCAAATGATACAACTGTACTTTCTCTTCTTGCATGGTTATGTCACAATCTGTGTCAGTATACTTACAGAAGAAGATCTAAATCTAAATTCAGTATTTCAATCCATCCCAACCCTGCCACCGATGTAGCAGTGATGTTTTCTTTTACCATTAATTTTGCTAGTTTCTCAATCCTTTAAAAATGTAGCATTGGTCCAACATCTGCTTGCAAATATTATAGTTTGATTAGCCATCTGCTGTTGGAAAAAAACATCTTTTAAGAGGAAAGTTTCCTTTTTAGCGAGGCAATTATTTAGGCCAATGCAGTGTAGTTTGTTCCATTGAGAAAGTTGATTTACTATGATTTTTAACAAAACACATTTCTATAATAAAACATTATCCAAGCACTATAATAAATACTGAATTTTCATCTCATTAATAGTAGTAGTCAATAGTTTTGAGAGGAAAAAAAATCGATGTAATTGCACACTCATTGTATTCTATGAACAGTTATTTTGTAATTCAGTTAGATACACTTGTTTCTCCAAGGGATCTGTAACATATAAAGCATTTTGCTTTTGAAGCCAGTAGAAATGTTACTATGGTAATTGTTACAAACATTCAGAAAATGTGTATCCATCTTCGAAGGAGAGTACACCTCTTTCACTTATGAAAGAGATTGAATAAAACTTTGCTATTCATATTATTTTTCGTATAATGTGAGTGTTCTTACTGAGCACAGTCCATATGTCAATGATATCTTCTGTGTTCTAAAATTGAAGAGTTGCTATAACCAAACACATGGAAATTCTGTTTGTTTTAACCCCTGAAAGCAACGGACAACATTATTTAACATTGGAAAGCTAAATACCAACATTTGCTGTGGTCTAAAAATTAATCTGAATGACATCTACAAGGTTGAATGAATATTAACTGAAGCAGCAATAACAATTTGCAGATGATAGTTTTTCCTGGTTATTTACAATTAGTCAAGAATTGGATCTGTGTTGTCATTCTATTCCATTAACGGGTGTTTTTCCCATTATGTTATTTGTTTGTTTTGTAATTTATCAAAAGAGTACCAATTGTTGAGCACCATGTTGTCAAAATTCAATTCAGTTTATTGGTGTACTCAAATTGCTGAATTTGAGGGCAAAAGAGGAAGCTTTATTTCATTGACATCTTTAAGGCACCTTGTCCAGATTACTTCATCCAGCAGTTTGATAGAGATATTAAAGAGTATAGAAGATATGTTGAGATATTGTAGACTCTACACCTTAAGTACTATCGAATCCAGCTGCAGTTCCTTTGTGTTATATTTTGAAATTGATCCTGCAGATATCAGTGAAATATTATATTACATGACACTTTCCCCCTCCCCAATATTCATTGCACTTATATCCTGCATTTTGAGAAGGAGGGAGGAAGGAGGGAACATGGTATTTGTCCTATTTTTGTCCCCAAACATTAACTTATTAGGTTGGCTGAACCAAGAATGAGAATGAATTCTGTGATGGATTAGGTGGACTTGAAACTAGTTTTCCATAATCCAAAACCAATACCTTCATTCTTGCTACACTGTTGGTATTATACAGCCCCAATTAGCCTATTATTAAATCACCCAGATATCATATCATAAAGTGATGTTCAAGAGTAGCATTACAGATAAAGAGAATGGATTTCAGACCAATGATTAAAGGGGGTGGGAAGGCAAAATGATATTGTTTCAATCACTTTCCTTGTCATTGGCTTGTCAAACCCCAGTGCTACATTTCTCTTTGACTGTTTTCTTTTACTTAAATAATTAAGTAATCCCATTCAGTGATCCTTTTGGCCAGCACATAATTAGCATCTGGACAAAATGAGAAGAGAGATAGCTGAATGAATATAGCAGACTTACAAGGGGAGCTAGGCCAGGGGTGTCAAACTCGCGGCCCGCCTACCAGATGCGTCCTGCGCTGTCCACAGCTGGTTTAGCTAAGGGAAAAAAGTTGTGATATGTCACATGACAATGCCATGACGATACGAGTTTGACAGCCCTGAGCTAGACCTTTTGGAAGACTGCTTTTCATAAAATGCACATATACAGAACACAAAACCAAATTAACCATGAAGTTCAAATGATGATAACTCTAGTAAAATAGTTGATCATATTTTCTCAGGTGGAAGATGAATTAAAATGGTTCTCCAAAAAGAGAAAAAGAAGAATGAGACAAAACATATCGTAAACCCATATCATAGTAATCTTTCTTACTGCAAGTAGTCCTTGATTTCCAACCATTTGTTTAGTGACCTTTTGAAGTTACAATGGCACTGAAAAAAGTGACCATTTTCAGATATTAATAACTGTATGTATTTCTGTTGGTTGCAATGTCCCAGGGTCATGTAATGACCTTTTGCGACCTTCTGACAAGCAATGACAACGGGGAAGCCAGATTTACTTAACAATTGTTTTACGAACTTAAACAACTGCAGAGATTCACTTAACAACTGTGGCAAGAAAGGTCATAAAGCGAAGCAAAACTCCCTTAATTGTCTTGCTTATCAGCAGAAATTCCAGGCTCAATTGTGGTTTTAAGTCAACGGCTACCTATATATCGGTTTGGTTGCCAGCTCTTGCTGAAACTAATCCTGAAGATTTTCTCCTCAGTAAATCTGAGCATGTGACATATATATCTATGTGTACACATATGGATGTATATATGCTCTGGTGAGAAAATACATTTCAAAAAAGATTAGTGTCAGGATTAAAAATTCAGATGATGATGATAATGACATATACCTGATGTACGTGTTTGTCAAGTTAATAAGTGCTAAGCTAATTGAGTAAAATAAGGGAATACTTATCAGTTCTAATCCTACCCAGACTTTGCTGCTCTTGAAAGAGGAACAGGATAAGAGCATTACTACTCCAGTCTCTCTTCTTGCCTCCAGATGTAGAAAGTTACAGTCTGCATTGAAGCAAGAAGAGGAAGAAACAGCAACTCTCATTTTTGTCTCCCTGAGCATGCAAGCTCTAGAAAAATGCATGGAGTCCCCCAGTTGAAGGGGCTCTTGGTAGTAAATTCCACTTGTCCTTCAGACTCTGTGGTGCAGAGAAGATAAGAGTGGCTTCTTACACACACTACTTCAGTCAGTCACTTGCATTACAGGTAGTCCTCGGCTTACGACCACAATTGAGCCCAAAACTTCTGTTCCTAAGTGAGACATTTGTTAAGTAAATTTTGCCCCATTTTACTATCTTTTCTTCCCACAGTTGTTAAGTGAACCACACTAAGGAATTTGGAACAGTCATTTGGGACGAGTTTGATCCTGTGACCCCCGAGGACGTGGACAGGTTACTGCGGGGACTGAATGCGACCACATGTTTATTGGACCCGTGTCCCTCCTGGCTGGTGTTGGCCACCCGGGAGGTGACACGAGGTTGGTTCCAGGGCATTATTAACGCTTCCTTGAGTGAGGGATATCTACCCGCCGCCTTGAAAGAGGCGGTAGTGAGACCCCTCCTCAAGAAACCAGTCCCTGTTATCTAATTATCGTTTGTTATCTAATTATCGTCCTGTCTCCAACCTTCGTTTTATGGCGAAGGTTGTTGAGAGTGTGGTGGCACAACAGTTTCCCCAGCACCTGGATGAAGCTGTCTATTTGGATCCACGCCAATCGGGCTTCAGGCCCGGGCACAGCACAGAGACGGCGCTGGTCGCATTGGTGGATGATCTCTGGAGGGCCCGTGACAGGGGTTATTCCTCTATCCTGGTCCTCCTAGATCTTTCGGCGGCTTTTGATACTGTCGACCACAGTATCCTATTGCAGCGGCTGGGGGGGTTGGGGGTGGGAGGCACCGTTATGCGGTGGTTCTCCTCCTTCCTCTCTGACCGCTCGCAATTTGTGTTGGCAGGGGGGCAGAGGTCGGCCCCGAGGCCCCTGGTTTGCGGGGTGCCTCAGGGGTCGGTGCTCTCGCCCCTCCTGTTCAACATATATATGAAGCCGCTAGGTGAGATCATCCGTGGCTTTGGGGTAGAGTTCCATCAGTACGCTGATGACACCCAGCTGTACATCTCTACCCCGGGCCACCCCGATGAAGCCGTCGAAGTGATGGCCCGATGCCTGGAGGCCGTGCGGTGTTGGATGGGGCGGAACAGGCTTCAGCTCAACCCATCTAAGACTGAGTGGCTGTGCTTCCCGGCACCCCGATACAGCCGGCTGGTTCCATCGCTGGCTGTGGGGGGGGAAATTCTTGCCCCCACAGAGAGGGCCCGCAATCTGGGTGTCCTCCTGGATGTACGGCTGTCATTGGAAGATCATGTGGCGGCCGTCGCCAGGGGGGCTTTTGGACAGGTCCGTAGGATCTACCAGTTGCGGCCCTTTCTGGATCGGGATGCGCTTCGCACGGTCACTTCCGCCCTGGTGATCTCCCGCCTAGACTATGCCAATGCTCTCTACATGGGGCTGCCCTTGAAGAGCATCCGGAGGCTCCAGTTGGTGCAGAATGCAGCCGCGAGGGTGGTAATGGGGGCACCTAGGGGCTCCCATGTTATGCCACTTCTACGCGTGCTGCATTGGCTCCCGGTGGCCCTCCGGGTGCGCTTCAAGGTCTTGGTCACTATCTTTAAAGTGCTCCATGGCTCGGGACCAGGTTACTTGCGAGACCGCCTCCTGCCACCATCGGCTTCCCACCGACCGGTACGCTCCCATAGAGTGGGCCTCCTCGGGGTGCCGCCGGCTGGACGGCTGGCGACCCCGAGGGCGCGGGCCTTCTCATTGGGAGCACCCCCTCTCTGGAATGAATTACCCCCGGAGGTAAGGGCCGCCCCCGATCTCATGGCCTTCCGTCGGTTGCTCAAAACGCATTTATTTCGGCAGGCCGGACTGGCCTAGGGGTTTTTAAATTTTAATCGGGTTTTAATCTTTTTAATACTTGTTTATATTTTATTAGAGCCATATTGTATTTCAGTTTTTAAATTTTAATATTTTATGTTGTCTCATACTTTGTACCTTGTATATGTGTTTTTATTGGCTGTTCACCGCCCCGAGTCCCTTCGGGGAGAGGGGGCGGTATATAAATCAAATAAATAATAATAATAATAATAATAAGTTAGTAGTATGTTTGTTAAGTGAATCCGGCTTCCCCATTGACTTTGCTGTCAGAAGGTCTCAAAAGGTAATCATGTGAGCCCAGGGCACTTCAACTGTTATAAATATGAACTAGTTGCCAAGCATCCAAATTTTGATCACGTAACCATGGGGATGCTGCAATGGTTGTAAGTGTGAAAAACGGCCATAAGCCACTTTTTTCAATGCCATTGTAATTTCGAACAGTCACTAAATGAACTGCACCTTCCCCATATCCCTTATTTTCAGTAATGTTTCTTTTGGCTTGTATGTGTAAGATCCTCTTTTGGCTTGTATATATAAGATCCTCTTCTCCTTTAAATATTATTATGTGGGGACGGTGAAATCCATATTCCTCTCTGATAAATATAGTCGTGAATAATTCAAGTAGCAGGAACACACTGATCTGATGTTGAAGTCTCATATGAGAGTTCCTTGTAACAATAATCAGAATAGTCTGCTAAAATTCAGATGGGTGATTCCATATTAATTTCTTTCCCTTTGGTAGTTGAAGTCCCAGTAGTAAACCATTAACCTCATTTTAATAGTGGTCAGTAATCCCAAGTTGGTAAGAAAGAAACTTAAAGTAGAGAAGACTAGCTTTAATATTGCGCCCCCACCCCCGCCGCCCAAGAAAACATATCCCAATTGTTGTTCTGGCAAAAACCTGATACAATCCTTGAGCAAATTTTAACTAATATAGAATTTAACAGACCGACTTGTCCTCGAAGAGCAAAAGGAAATGATATTACATGACTGAGGCAAGATATGAGGCACTGATTATTACCTTGCAATCCCTATATGGCACAAGACCAGGTTCTAGAAAAGAAACACTCAAATAGAATTCATTTCCTTTTTGCTCCCTGAGATCATTTGAAGAAGTTCATTTAGAGTTGTTAGAGACTTCTTTTACAGCAAATCAGGTCAAGTCTTGCTGTAGCTGTTCCAGCAGATCCCCCAGAATGCACTTTCCTGTTAATGAAGGCGAGTCATCTGTTTTTTGATTTTGGGTTTTTTTGCTTTTAAAAGGCCTTAAACAGATCCTATCTTTTTGAATGGGCTTAATTCTTACTTATTTAAATAACTTTCATTTTGTTTAAAATTGATACCTATCTCTCCCTCTGTGTGTGTGTGTGTGTGTGTGTGTGTGCATTTGTGTCATAGTTGACTCCTGACAACTGCCTTGACTAGTCCTTGTAGTTTCCTAGTCAAGGTTTCAGAAATGGTTTGCGATGGCCGCCTTCCTAGGGCTGAGAGAAAATGACTGGTCCTATGTCACCCAGCTGGCTTCGTGCCTAGGGCGGAACTAGAACTCACAGTCTCCCAGTAGCATTTAAAAAGAAAAATATTATGAAAGGAGTTTTATTTAGGGTTATCATAACCTCAAAGCCATTTTAGGGTTCCAACTAGTAATATGACTTTATCTAGAAATATTAAATGGAATCTTCATTTCCTATCAAAGGGTTTACAGGATCATATCTCTTCAGCCATAATAAATGTCTCAGCAGTTATTTGTTAATGATGGTCATTGGTGAAAATGATAACTTACTTATTGCAAGATTCTTCTCATATTAAAGCATTTCTTTTAACAGACTTCTGAATGACATCAGAGGTTCAAACATAGCATTCAAGGGTACAATCGAGTGTTCAAAGTTGCCTTAGACCAAGATTAGGCAGTAACTACAAGCCTGATGTACCTATTTGGGTTGGAATATTAGGCCACAAGTACATAAAGATGGGATTTGCATATAGCATACTTACAGTTTGCTGAGATGTCTATAAGCACCATTTGAATAGATTTCTATGCTTTTTCAAAGATCTGGAAGAATTTTTGGCTATCCATTGGTTTAACAATAGGAACAATAAAATCCCTTTTTTCTGTATTAATCTGCAAAAATAAAAAACCTTGGGGTAGCCAACAGAGTTGCAGGATTATAAGCACTATTTCTTTCGGTGTTCAAAAATGTTTCTGAGCACAATATACTTCAATTCTAAGCATCGTCTTTTGTACCAAAGTAATTTAGTGGATTTCAAGTTTTGCGGGTGGGGTGGAGGAAGTTGGCCTCGTATTATATCTACCCATCCCTGCCAACAAGAATAGTAGCTGCATCGGTTTGTGATATGTATTCAGATACAGGAAGTCCATGTTTTTATAGCAGAGAATTAGGAGGATTGGAAGCCATTTTTTTCAACGGGGGATTTGGGCCGACAATTGGTGGCTGTATGGCATTTAGAATATTGGAATCAAAAGCTACTTAGTTGAATTTATACTTTCTTTAAATGAATGAATGTAGTGTCTAGGAAGCTGCTAGGGTAGAGAGAATGTTGATTTTCGTGCTTTTCTTATTTTAAAGTGCACTTACGAAGTTGAAATTGTGCATCCAAGTCATTTTAACAGCATCAACCCTTATTATTAAGGCCATTTTATTTTGGTCTATTTCTCTTGCAAGCTTTCTCAAATAAAACTGAAGAATATTTGAGTGCTAAGAATTAAAGCTGTATTGTGCACATCCTTTAAATGGACTCGGGAGGGCGTACAAAACATCCATTTTTTAAATCGTTGGAACAGTAATGTCTATTTCCAGACTCCTGTGACTTTTTCAGAAGCACAGCCATCTACCATCCGTGCAGAGACAGCCCAGCACACTTCAATTGCAGTTACGCATGCTCAGAGAAAGATGTGGCAGATGTGGAATGTATTAATCAGTAAAAAAATGATGCTTCCTAAACACTCCTTATTTTCGGAAGGTTCTTTTGTGAAGGATTTTGCAGTCCAAAAAACAGTGTTGTGATTTTCCTTTATTTTGTATGGTGTAACAGGATAAAGCATTAACCGTTGTTTTTATTTTTGGTACTCCTGCTGCTGCTTCTTGCTGGGAGATCCTGCAGCCAGAATGTGTAGACTATTTAGCTGTGACAAAGTCACGTTGCTCAGGGTGCACCACAAGGAGGCTAGTCAGAGGTGGGCTTCAAAAATTTTAGCAACTGTTATCTCTGCCTGGTTGCTAGGTGAGCATGGCCATGGTGAGCATGGCCCAGTCGGCCTCCTGTACCATGGTGGTGGGGTTTGTTTTCACCCTCCCCAGGCTGTGGAGGCTTTTCTCAAGCCTCCGGGAAGGCAAAAATGGCCTCCCCGGGCTCCAGAAGCCCTCTGGAGTCTGGAAACGGGCCCATTTCTGGCATTTCCAAACTTCTGGGAGGCCTGTTTTTTGCCCTCCCCAAGCCTCCACCTGGGCCTTGTACTTACCTGGGATCCAAAATGGGCTGCGTGGGGACTCGTGGGAGGGGTGGGACGGGGTAGGCAGGGGCCAGCCAGGGGTGGGATTTGCCAGTTCAGCAAACTGGCCATAAAATTAGTTACTGATTAGCTACCGGTTCACTCGAACTGGGGAGAACCGATAGCAGCTCTGAGGCTAGTCTACATTGTACCCCAATATTGTGATCTTTTGATATTATATCAAGAGCACTGCTTGGTATACAGAATAAAGTACAATTATTCTGTATACCAAGCATTGCTCTTGATATAATATCAAAAGTTATTATAATCGTACTTAGGGTTATCTTAAATTGGCAAATTGATCATACATTTCTGCTGCATTCAAATGATTTGAACTATAATTCCTATAATTTCTAAACATTAGCCATATTGTTTAGGGGCTTATAAGCTTGTAGCTTAAAAATCTCTCAATTCCTGTTCTAGGCAATCAAAATGTTTGTCAATGTTAATAGATTCTTGTTTTAGAAATGCCTTGCTAGAAACAATATTGTTGGTGATGATGACTTTTAAATAGACCAGAAACCTATATAGGAGCTGATAGGGTGCTAGACAAAAAAGATAAGAAAATTATAGAGTAACAAAACGAGCATGCAGAAACCACAAATTTTAAACAATATATTCTGTAGGAGGCAGCCAGTGTAACACTAGTTTTTGAAAATCTGGGGTATGATGGCAGTGCTGGTGAAAACTATTAGAAAGACAAAAGACAGTAGAAAGCAATATTGTGGGGAAAAGTCATCTTTGTTAATGCGAGAACAAAATTCTGTTCTCTTACCTATTGCTAATGAAATTGTGATTGCAAATGCTATATCTAGCTAGCATCAGTCCACCTGTGCTATAGTAAACCACTCATCATTTTACAATGTTGCACTCTAGTGTAGCTCGTTATTTTATTTGTATGTACGGCATTAATTTGCATGTTGCTACCTCTTCTGATCAGGGGCAAAAATGTGCAATATTCAGTGACCAGGAAAAATTAAAACTCACGTGTGGCTTCAGACTTCATCTCTCGTAATTTAACTGCTTCCACTAAACTGTGCTCATTATCCTGAAGGAGCAGTGGCAGGAAGAAAAGGACAAGCTGTTCCACAAAGGGGAATTGACAACCCAGAAGACCTATTCCCTGGCATCCTCTATCTTGATTTATCACAGGAAGAGAATCTTGGCTTAAGTAAAGCGAATGTAAAGTTACTACATGAGTCAAACAGTCTCAGAGCTAATAAGGACCTGAATCATAAGGGGCTACATAGGTTATAACCAGGACCTTGAACTGGATCTGGAAGGATATTGGAAACTGGTGTAAGGCTATTATAAAAACGGCGTGGTTCTACTGCACTTTCTAGGCAGTGGCATTCTGGACCAATTGAAGCTACCAGATTGCCTTTCAAGGACAGAACCATGTAAAGTGAAGTACACACTCCAAATACAAAGTGATGAGGACAGGAGTTATTATTGCTGGGAACTCCTGATGCTAAAAAGGGCCACAGCTGGCCCTCAGATTCAGCTGGGCAAATGCCATCTTGGGCACATTTTCCCTCTGCAGTACTAGCAGGACCTGCAAGACTAAAATAGCCCTCAGACTGCAGACTATTTTTTCAGGGTCAGTGCAATCCTACCCAGTTGGAGGGATTCTAGAACCTGAAGATTTCTGAACAATCAGTTGTTCCATCTGGTTTATTTTCGTATTGTTTTATCTTATTATTCAGTGTCTGAAAACGAGGGAGGGAGGGAGGGAGGAGAGAATAGGCTACACCATCGCCACCACCACCCAAAAATTCTACCCTGTTGGCTTTGTCCTGCCTACTGAAGTTTGTCTAAAATGACAGGAACTTTCCCTTCCCTGCTCTTGTGTGGATTATAGATAGTCTTCAACTTACAACAGTTCATTTAGTGACTGTTCAAAGTTACAACAGCACTGAAAAAAGTGACTTGTGACCATTTCCCCCACTTATGACTGTTGCAACATCCCCGTGGTTATGTGATCAAAATTCAAATGTTTGGCAACTGACTCATATTTATATGGTCCTGGAGTCACATGATCATCTTTGAAAACCTCCTGACAAGCAAAGTCAATAGGGAAGCCAGATTCACTTAATAACCATCTTACTTAACCACTGCAGTGATTTGTGTAACAAATGGGGCAAGAAAAGTTATAAAATGGGGCAAAACTCACTGAACAAATATTTCCTGAGCATCATAAATGGTCGTAAGTCTAGGACTACCTGTATTATCCCTGTCTGACTATCTATCTTATCTTTCTTCTTATCTTCATCTCTATCCCTTCTTATTGGTGGTATTATTATTATTATACACAAAAATAACCATATACACAGCAAACGAGATAACCAAGCTGGGTTTCGTATCACAAATCACTAGTCGAACACTTCTGAAGTGTTTAGGATTGCGTGATGTATCGGCGGATTATGCGAACAGATCCCAGTAAGGTGGCCTTCTGCTGCTGACCAATGGTGATCTTGTCAGCGCCAATTGTTTTTAAGTGCTTGCCTAGGTCTTTAGGCACAAAACTCATTGAACAAATATTTCCTTAGCATCATAAATGGTCGTAAGTCGAGGACTACCTGGATTAGCTCTGTCTGTCTGTGTAACTATCTTTCTTCTTATCGTCATCTCTATCCCCTCTTGTTGGTGGTATTATTATTATTATTATTATTATTATTATTATTATTATTATTATTATTATTATTATTATGTTGCTTTGTATGTACAGTGAGAGCTTCTGCACCAGAGACAAATTCCTTGTGTTTCTAATCATACTTGGCTAACAAAGTATTCTATTCTATTCTACTCTGCTCTGCTTTGCTCCATTCCATTCCAGTCTATTCTATTCATCTAAAGATGCCATATAAATGTAAATGTATTTTTGGGATTGATTTGAAATGGGACTCCTGTGAAACGGTTAATTATTAAAGTATTTTTTGTGTTTTTAAAATAGTATTTTATGGTTCCTGACCTTGTTACCTTTTATCTTACCTGATCATCTCTGCTATTTAATTTTGAAGTTGGAACATTTTTAGTATTGTGTTTATATAAAACATTTTATTATTTTCAGTACCCTTAAATAATGAACAGCTGTTTTGTAACTTGTTAGTTAATCCTAATAAAAGTATTATGGTACAGCTGCTATTTAATTCTAATGTTATATTCCAGGGTAAGTAGTTTATTCTTATAATCTTTAAATCTCTAGTCTAATCTAGCCATCCATTTAGCTAGTTTGGTTTAAAGGAAAACATAACATTAATGTTGCAATTTGTTACAGTTTAAAATCAAATGTCAGATACATCTCTGGAAATTAATAGACTTTTAGCCTATCAAATATTCATACTGTTTTAAAGAATGGTTTCTGTGGACAATAACTATGGCCTTTGTTAGTATAAACAATATTAAACATTTACTTTTCTTAATTTATATTATAGCTTTTGTTTTTGTCTTGTATTACTACTTAACAATGACATTACAGAGGTAATTTCTGTGGTGCATATAGGAAATGTGGCTTTCACACTTTCTGTAACAGAGTCTGGAAAGTAGCCAGTTCATTTGCTCATATGAGCCATTTCACATGGCCAGATTTCTCTTGTACTTGTAAAAGCCATCTTGGGAGTCCTCCAGCTTTCCGTAGCAAGGAAAGGGAGATTGGTGTCTCAACTACGATGGAAAAAGACAGCCTTGGCCATTTATGATAGGAAAAAAAATCAAGAGGGTTCTGGTAGCAGCTTTTTCAACAAGAATAACAATAATAAAGCATAAGCTGCAGCTCACAAAAGCTGATGCCTTTTAGTAAAAGTTGTTACTTGGAAAAAGTACAACTGGCTTCCTCCTGATTTCTGAATTACATCAGAGGGACGTGCAGTATTTCTGTTCAGATGTTTAGGCAGCCATCCATATTTTTCCCACTAGGCCATCAGAGGGAACAAGTCCCCCTTCTGCTCCAGTCTGGAGATTTTTAAATGCATTTTTTATAGTTTTGGAGGACTTGTCTTCTCCCAAACATGGTTATAAGTTTGTCTGCGTTTGTATGTCTGATATTCTTTTGACTATGTAAATAACCTAATTCATTTGATTACATAAATCATATATAGCAATTCATTTCCTTATATTGGGAAGGACCAAAGCAATCTGTATCTGTTGCAATTCTGATTAGCCTGCCATGTCTTTCTACAGAATATTCTATTCCTGGATTTTTCTTTCATTTTTCCTCCTAACAGCCGGTGTGTTGTGCCTATTAAATAGACAAGCCTCAATTGACTCTGATTTGGGGAACAAAGAAACTAATGCTTTAAAAAAACCACTGTATAACGTACACTTCTGGAAATCTCAGGGTGTCCACAAATATATAAATACATGACGCTTTCAGATAGATGAGGGACAGAGTAAAGATTTGCTGTTTAAAGAAAAATATTGAAAGATCAAATTAGTCGTAAAATGTTACAATGTACCTAAAACAACTTATTGAATTGGGTTATAGGATGAAAATCTCTATATTCTTTTCAAAGAATAGTTAAATATTCAGTGACTGCTTAGCATTACTTTTCATGCTTACATTTTAAAACCAAACAATATATTTTAAGACACTGCATTGGAAAAAGTAATGTTTACCAAACAAATTCTTTTATTGCTGTTGATCAAATTATGATGCATAATAGCGTGAAGTACAGAAAAAAAAAACATTTGTATAGAGTAGTATGTAGAACACATCCAAATATTGGTATTCTTTTCCTACCATAAAAATAATTAAGAGTGAAAAAAATATGACATTAACTTCATAGCAGGATCAAACCCCTTCCTGAAATAATATATATCCTAGAGTAAGATTGTAGTGTTTGTGTTCCTTTGTGTATTAAATTAATTCACTGATTCTGATCTGGGATCTACATTTTATTTCAGAAACGACCCTATATTTTCAGGTTGATATTGGGTCTTTTATACTAAGAATTTCTGATTATAATCCAAAGTTATACAGCACAGACACATGATTAGCATCTCAGTGAGAACAGTCACTGCAGCCTTCAAGATTTTCTGCTCTATAGGTATATTGTACTAGAATAGGGCTATTTATAATTATGTAGTATTTCTTTTCTTTGTTGATTAATAACATGCATTAGCATTTGCTCTCTCCTTTTATGATTTAGTTGTAATATTCAAGGACATTGATCTGTCAATACATTCATGCCTTGGCTTTTTTCCCCATTCATTGTGTGCTTACTTTTCATGCATAGGTGCCTTGACCCAAGCCATTCGCAATTTTGCAAAAAGCCTTGAAGGTTGGCTTTCCAATGCCATGAACAATATTCCCCAGAGAATGATTCAAACCAAGGTAATGATTCAAAGCAATAGTTACTCTTACTTTCAAAATCATTTGCAACAAAAAAGGTATTACAGACACAAATAATTCAATATTACCTCCTCTATTTCGTTTATAAAAAAGATACTACAAAAGAACCCTTTTTAAAAACCGCAAAGAATCTGCTTTAGATTTTATATTGCCAGTCTATACTGTTCTTTAAATTTTGCTGTAGAAAGTTTATCTACTCATGTCTAAATCAGGGGTCTCCAACTGTGGCAACTTTAAGACTTGTGGACTTGAACTCCCAGAATTCTGGGAGTTGAATCCACAAATCTTAAAGTTGCCATGATTGGAGACTCCTGGTCTAAATCACTGAAGCCTCCCCCAGACGGTTCATGGGAAACAAATAATATAATATAAATTTTCCACTAAATGTAGTATGATATATGTAATATATTTGTGAACTAGCATAATATACATTAAAAATACAGTATACCTCCAGTTAGCAGACTGCTTTCAGAAAAGGGATTTTTAAAAACTGTTCATTATACCTGAATCTATCTAATTAACATACTTTGTACAATTTGCCATAAATTATTCAGTTGTGGATTTGCCAAACAAGAGATTTATTCCATTATGTGAAGGAGAAATTCAAACAGAGATGTGAATAACTACAGAGATTCTCAATCATCCAGGTCATGATGGTCCCCAGGGTGCTTTTTCAAGGACTTAGCTTTTTCTGGACTTAGTTTTTGTCTTGAAGACATTTTGCTTCTCATCTAAGAAGCTTCTTCGGTGGTTCTTCAGAAGTGAAAAAGCTTGTTGGATGAGAAGTGAAATGTCTTCAAAAACAAAACAAAAAAACAACCAAAGTCCAACTGCTTTTTGAAAAAGCATCTTTAGGACTTAGATGTGAATGGAAGACAATAAAATCAAAGTTCTATTGTGGTTGCTCTTGTAATATATTGTTTTATTCTAATCAACCAAAGATATGTATATTACTTGCTCAAGTGGTGATCTAACAGGTAAAAAGCTTTTGATGTTGCTGTAGTAGTCTTTGAGGGGAGATTTGCCTCTCTTAACAAATATTTACTGAAGAATTCTAAGTGCCATATTCTTTAGATTCTTTGTATTTCACAGCAAACTGGCACAAATGTGTACCACAAAATTCTGAGATGGTGCTTCCTTTGTATGATTGGGTGTGGAGGATAGCCAGGGATTTAGTGCAGGGAAGATATTGACATGGAAATTGTTTTTATTTAACTTGCATTATTAATGTTATTGTTATCATGTGCACATATCTCCAAAAATCATATTCTCATCAGATTTCTTTATGACAATATTGGCATATTTGGGTATTATTTCTTGATAAACATTTGTAAAAGTTGCTAATTGGCACCAGCTTTATAAGATAATAGGAGTATGAGGTCTTTTTCTTCATTTTTCGCAGGTTGCCGCTGTAAGTGCCTTTGCTCAGACTCTGCGAAGATACACATCTCTTAATCATCTGGCTCAGGCAGCCCGAGCTGTCTTGCAGAACACTTCTCAGATTAACCAGATGCTCAATGACCTCAACCGTGTTGATTTTGCCAATGTCCAGGTATGACATGACATGAATGCTTTGTATGTAGTTCTTTAGCCCAGTCATTAAGGCATCAGGCTAGAAAATGAGAGACTGGGAGTTCTAGCCCCACCTCAGCCATGAAAGCCAGCCAGGTAATTTTGGGCCAGTGATTACTCTCAGTCCTCACAGGGTTGTTGTTGTTGTTGTGGAGAAAATAGGGGGAGGAAGGAGATACGTTTGCTGCCTTGAGTTATTTATAAACAATAATAAAAGTGGGCTTAAGAAACCTAACATAAATTGTAAAAATCCCTCTTTGCATTTGAATTTCAGAGATGCCAGAGAATGTCTAGAGGAAACCTGCCACAATAATCTTTTGTTTCTGCAAAATTCATGAAATATTTCTGTAGCTCATTCTCCCCACCCATCCCAACTACTCTGATTGTCACCTGTTGACTTATAGACAATGAAGGGTATTTCTTAACATCCATGCTAATACATCTGTGACTTATATCCTAAGATTTAGGAAAAAAACGTTTAGCAGCCCATTTGAAATGATCCATTTTTTTAAAATTCAACCCATTCATTAAAACATTCCAGTGTCCAGCAGTTCCATTTCTGCTCCTGCTGTTCCACCTTTGAAACCATTTTCAACCCTTTCCAAATCAACAGAATGTTGGAAAGACATTCTGTGAAGGAGCTTGGAATTGGGTCCATTTAGATTGCGTTTAGTGTATGGAAAGAAGTGGCTGGAAAAACATCAAATCTGAAAAAGAATAAGATCAAGAGCTAGGTTTTGTTGAGAAAATGATTCCAGAAAAAAAATCCGTCTTCGCATCCCTATGGTAGTTGAGCTCGGAATGCTGTTCACTACTTTGTTCTAAGCCAGGGATGGACAACTATAGCAATTTTAAGTCCACAGGTGATAAAGTCGCCATAGTTACCCACTTCTGTTCTAAGTCTCCCTTCTCTATTCAAGTCACATCACCTCAAGTGGAGGAGATACAACCTATCCAGATTTTCCCAGTACACAGGTGAACACAAGCATGCACAAGGGGAGAGTATGCACAAGGGGAGAGCAATAACATGCTGAGAGTTATTATCCGGAAGAAAATTCAGATGTCCTATATCCCTTGATTTGTTCACTGAGTACTTATTCTTCCCTCTTTTTTTTTTTGTTTTACTCATTGTTTTCCTTTCTAGGCACCTTTAACTTAAATTTAAATCGGGCACTTGAAGCTCCTCTGTAAAACTTTTTTTGAATTGGTACAGGAGCAGGCTTCCTGGGTGTGCCAGTGTGATGACAACATGGTACAACGGTTAGAAACAGATTTCAAGATGACTCTTCAGCAGCAGAGCACTCTGGAGCAGTGGGCTGCCTGGCTTGATAATGTAATGATGCAAGCACTGAAACCATATGAAGGAAGACCTAGTTTTCCTAAAGCAGCACGCCAGTTTCTGTTGAAGTGGTCTTTCTACAGGTCAGTGCCCTGAGGAAAGAGGTTATATTTTGTCTCAGTCCAGTAGGGTAGTGCAGTGCTTCAAGTTCGAAGGCCAAAAGGTGCTTTGAAAATTGAAATGCATAGAAATGGGCCCGTAGCACCTGTTTGCAACTTCTTTAAACATGTCTTTGGTCAGAATTACGCAGCAGGTATGCGGTCCCAAGAAAAGACACAGCTGCTTTAACGCATCGCAGAAATACATCTTGATTGTATACCAACTGGATCGTAGCTCTCAGTCATGAGTGATCATAGATGAGGCTGAACATCTTCGTTAATTTACCATATGGCTAGTAAAAGTAATGTTGGGCGGGGAGGGAAAGATCTGTCAATAAGCAGGCAGTGGAGTTTGGATTTATGCATTCTTCCCTCCACTCCTTTCTGTTCTAATTAAGCCTTGGTGGGACTATATTTGTATCCTGTTCTTTGCTTAAAGTAACTGGTTTCTGTTGCATGCAAAGTAAGAAGAAAGAAAGTAGGTGAAGACCACCCTAGAAGCCTGCTTCAGCCAGTTTCTAATGTCCTAACTTCAGGGGCTACTGCCACCAACAGAAAACATTTCAGCATATTTTGAGTTTACAAATATGATTTGTTATGTTTTCATTTTTAGTTGATGTTGCTTATAAGCCAAATTTGTATTCTAAAGGGAATTTGTATACTAAAGTGAGAGAAACAGATGCAATCCATCAATAAGAATGCAAGTTAAGTCCAGCTGTATATGATGTGCCATTTATATAATAATTATTAAAGTGCCCTCTAAATGTAATGCCTAAATAAGAGATAAACAATCAAGAGGTCACATGGGGCCCTTCACATAGGACAAGGGTGTGCAACTATGGCAATCATGTTGGCTCAAGAATTCTGGGAGTTAAAATCCACAGGTAGCAAAGTTGCCATAGTTGCCCTCCCCTGACCTAGATTCATTTAGACCTTATTCACATTTAAAAGCCATTTACAGAAATTAGTTGATATATCTGGCGAGAGTTATCTGAGTCATGAGACAAAGAAAAGAGGGAGTTGGAAAACAAGAGGACGACCCTGGTTACAATTTGCTTTAGCTTAGTTAGTCTTCAGCATGTAGTATAACACCCCTTTCTTTCCTGACAAGAAAGCTAACTTTACTTTAAAAAAAAAAGTATTGTCCTGTCCTGGCTTAAATAATGTAATTGTTAGAATTATGTTGGATGTGTCGGAAATTTCTGGCATATTTATTGGATGATAATGTGTTTCATTTGTATTTTCATCTTAATATAGCTCAATGGTGATTCGAGATTTAACTCTGCGCAGTGCTGCTAGCTTTGGTTCTTTTCATCTGATCCGTCTGTTATATGATGAATATATGTTTTACTTAGTTGAACATCGGGTTGCTCAAGCCACAGGAGAGACACCTATTGCAGTCATGGGAGAGGTCAGTCTATAGTTGGAATCCTTTACCAGATAATTTAACATCAAAAAGGAGTGATTATCTCATTAAGCTATACTTAATTAAGTAAATGTGTTTTCTAGGAGGTAAGTGTGGATCAGTTTTAATTAAATTCCTTTCATCTGAGATTTAGATATAATGGATGTCATCAAATTTCAGTTAAGCCGAATCTATATAAAGCTCATACTAAAATTCATTTTCTTTTGTTTGTATGTTCTGATTATATTTATTCACACTAAATACTGGATCAAGTATTTTGCTGTTACCTTTCAGATCCTGTGTAAATTTCTTATGCTCATTTCTGAAATCTGAAACCTTTTTAAGTTATAACCTTCTTGCATAGCCAAATATTCAAACTTCCCCCCTTGTTTTTTTTAACCAGCAGTTTGACACTGAAAGAGAGTAAAAAAATTAATTAAAACTGTTGTATCTATAGAAATAAACAACAAAAAGTAATATTTTCATTACTAGTAAGATTTTTTATTTTTGTTACAATCACAAACTTGTTTCAAGAGAACTTAGAAAAGGTGATGGTTCCTTTTTGAAGCACAAAGTAATAATATATCTTATGTATGAAGCATCAACATATTTGACTATGTTTAATATTCCACAGACATTATGAATGTGCAAATATCCTTTCTTCATGGAGTCTGCAAAGACTTAAAAAAAATTAGCATTTAAGTCTTGAGTTAAGTCTTGGTGATCCATTGCCATGGTCTGTGGCCACAAAAGGTATTTAAAGAAGGAGTCTGGTGAAGAAAAGTTTGAGAACCATTGTTCTAAACCACTTTTAATTTGTAGGATTCACTTCCAGAAATCCCTGAACCACCCTGGAACAGAATGGGACAACTCGCCATGGCCAACTCACCATGATCAACTCATCATGGGACAATTCGCCAGGGACAAATCACAGGGCAATTTAACTGTTCAATTATTTAAAATAAAGATATTTTATATTTTTGATTCACATTTCATTTTGGCCCTATTTTTACATCCTTTCTTTAATGATTCTACTCCACCATTTCTTTGATATTAGTGTAACTCTTGTTCTAAGCGAGTTATGAGTTGTCCCGCAGTGAGTTGGCTGTGGTGAGTTGTCCCATGATGAGTTGACTGCAGCAAGTTGACTATGGTTAGTTGGTCATGGTGAGGTGGCCATGGCAAGTTGGCCTCAGTGAATTGTCATAGACACCCCCACCCCTGGAATGTCATAATCTGAAAGGTGTTGCAATTGTTCCATTTGTGAATAAAAATAATCATATTCTTTCTTGGGAAGCATGGTTATGATTAGATTTCACAGAGGATTTAACTGATATGGAAAATGCTAGTATAATGCATTGTATTAAAAGTTGCTATTTTTATTTTCTTCCACAGTTTGGTGATTTAAATGCTGTGTCTCCTGGAAACATGGACAAAGGTTAGCATACACATACCACAGATCTTCAATTTGATTAGAAAATTATAAATGTATTTGTTTACTTTATTTGTATGCCACCCCTTTTCTTAACTTATTCACTGTTTTGCATTTCTACTTAATCTGAAAGCTTACTTTGAAGGGTGAAAGATTTTTAAAAAAGATCTAGTGAACTACAATGATCACTATAGTTTAATCATGTAAACTGCATTAAGTAAACTGCAATTGACAAGGGTCTCATATAACATACTAATCCACAGTCTAGTCACATTATGATTTGTTAATCCAAGTAGGGGGATTGTGAGGAAGAGCATCTCATACAATGGATCTTTTACTCAATAAAACATAGTATTCATTTAATTTATTGACAGCATGAACAAATTTCAGCTGAATTTGGTATGATAGTGGTAGTTATCACTTAGCAACATTAATTCGGACTGGAAAACTCCATTATTAGCAGTGTCATTTGAAGTGGGGAAAAAGGTGATTGTATTGCCTATGGAGATTCTCAGTCATCCAGGTCATAGTTGTCCCAAAGGTGCTTTTTCAAAAGACAAAGTGGATTTTATATTTCTTTGAAGACATTTCACTTCTCATTTAAGATGCTTCTTCAGTTCTGAAGAACTGAACTGAATAAGCTTCAAGGAAAAACAAATCCAGCTGCCTTTTGAAAAAGCATTTTTGGGACATGTGTTCATATTATTTAGTAATGGTGGTCCTGATTGCTGTCGTTGACCATGACTTCTGATTCCCAGCAAGCTTTCCCATTAACTTTGCTTGTGGAGAGCCAGCAAAGAAGGTTGAAAATCACAATCTTGTGACAGTGGGGATGCTGTGTCGGCCATAAATACAAGATGCAGTTGTAATTACCACTCATTCAGTGCCGTTGTATGTTGAGACATTTACTGAATGATCGTTAAATGAGGACCACCTCTACAATATTGCCCTTGTGCACTGGTTCAAGTCCTAGTGATCCATTATGGAAGTAAGATAACAGTCTCCACTGAAGTAGTTACAAAACATAATAAAGAATTTGGGCTCATAAGGATTCATTTCCACACAAGAAGTGATTTCTGGTTATAGAAGGGGGATGGCTTCCTTTACTTGCAGCCCCCATTAGTAGAAATCAAGATGGGAGCTTAAGATGCTGCCGGGGAATAAGCATTCATCCACAAGTAGTCACAAGGGCTGACTAATTAATAAGGAGAAAGTTGGAGTGCACATATGTAATTTATCTAGGACTGGATTTGGACCCAGAGACTATCCAATTCCAGTAACTTGACACTTTGCTAGAGTTATTAAGCCTTTCTATCTCAATGGCTCTTTCAGATTGCAGGATTCATGGTGATTTTATTTGTGCAGATGAAGGCAGTGAAGTTGAAAGTGAAATAGATGAAGAGCTGGATGACTCTGGAGAGCCGCAAGCCAAGCGAGAGAAGACTGAAATTAGCCAGGCCTTTCAGGTGGGCTGCCTGCAGCCGGTACTCGAGACTGGAGTACAGCAGAACCTTTTGAACCCTCTTCACAATGAGCACATTGTCACAGCTACTCAAACGATCAGACAGTGTAGTGCGACTGGAAATACATATACTGCGGTCTAACAAATATTTAAAGTTCTTTTTTCAGATTGTATTAGCCCTCGATGTTGGGCATATCATAGGGGACGGAAGGGATGCAAAAAAAAAAAAAAAGATTTCTGAAAGTCGACTATTGTCAAATTTTATCTGTACTTTTGCTGGAGTTGTGAAAATGGAATGGGTCTATGTATTTGGTCAGATTTTTTTTTGGGGGGGGGAAAGGTAAATACAATCATTTTACACTGGCCGCTTAATATAAAAAGTTTTCTTAGTTTCAAAAGTCAAGAAGCATTTTTGCGAAGATTAATGTTAATGTTTTTGTCCTCTTTATAATTAAAAGTAATTTAATTTTTTCATAGTTTTTACAAAATATTTTAATGTTAACTGTTAGTCATGGTGATTTCGTATAAATAGGATTTTTAATTAATTGCACTCTGAAATATCAAGACTTTTCCTCTTTGATTTACACTGGAGGCACGCTCATTTGATAGCAGCTGCATTAGAATTATTATTAAAAGGCAGCTTTCGTTGGAGAGAACTGGAAAATAACTATTTTGATACATTTCAGAGTGCTCAACAGATATATTGGAAGATTTATTATAATTCTAGAGAACATAGATTGTCTTCTTTCTCAGAGGAAGAGTGATTCTCACTGTTTGCAGGATAAAATGAGAGCTCTGATAGCACATGGTAATGTGTACTTAATAAAAGTACAGATGACACCATTATGGACAATTCAAGCTTCCTTAAATCAGTTTCAAATTTTGGGATACTAGCTCCTCTCTCATAAGACTACTGATTTCAGGTACATTCTGCCCAAAAACTGACTCTGTGCAACCTCCATTCATTTTAATTAGAGTGTTACAAGATTCGAATTAAGGCATCTTTGATTTCCAGTGAGAACGCGATCATCTTTGAATGAGAGGAGGTCATGTTACAGAAGCATTTGCTGGGTTCTGCACCTCATATACATATGGGACCACTACCCAGATGCTTTCTGCTCTTCAGTGGGGATGTTGGCTACTGAAGTTTTTTTAAAAAAGCATCTTGATTCCTTCTTTAAGTGTATGTGCTACTTATGCTGAACTGGACATGCAGGAAACCATTCCTTTCAGATGACTTTTTAATTCTATGTCCTTTTCCTCATGATAGTTCAACCTGCTGCTCTTGTTAAAGATAGTTTATAGGATGCAAGGAATGTAGCAATCTGCATTGTAATTTTGCTCAGAATAATTCCTGGTTCTTAAGTGGATTTCATTTTATATAAAATGTTTTAAAGGCAGTGAAACTGGCACATGTCACTTGTACTTATTTCCCAATTGCGTAGAATTTGAATAGGTGGCTAGATGGACCATTGCCATTTAAGAATGTACATCAGGGATCATTGTACCTCGGCTATTACATGGTGCCTTAAACAGAACTGAAGCTAAGATTTTCTTGTTAATAACTCTTACATTGATTCAACAAAGTGTGCCTGTCTTCTTTCTTTCTTCTTGCTTCCCCTTTTTCCTTCAGATTCCCTAAACAGTAAGGGCAGGTTACATACTTCAGATATCAAGATTTTTTTAAAAAAAGAAAATTAGATATACTATCCCTCTTAGAGTGACAGCCTTTTTCTTTCTTATTTATAGCTGAACTTCACTTTATTACTAATCAGATTTTCTGGGGTGGGGTGGGATTGGGGAAAATGGTGGAAAACAAACTAGCTTTAACAGTGTCAAAGGTCAACAGAATAGATTAGCTAATTCCCAGACAAGAATTTATATACTTATATATAAATATATATGCATATATATATATTTCTAAACCCTTATCTACTTTTAATTTCAAAAAGTAACGTAAGCAACGTTTTTAAAAAAGCAGCGTATAGTTTCAATAGTGCATTTGGTGAAGGGGGTCAGTCTGCTATTTTATTTAATGGTTCATTCATAGTATATGTTGTTTCCCTTTTATTCTCATTAAGCTGTTCTAGTTAGAATGCATTTATTGGTTTAAAAGACATGTGAACTTCTTAGTTTGACCAAAACAAACCAAAAATGAAGGAAAGCACAAAGAAGATTTACAGGTTTTATAGCAAGACCTATACAAAATATTAGCGTCTTGTTTATTGTTTGTTTGAAAGACAATTTTCAAGATTATCACCAAATGCTTGAACAGCAGATGGAATTTTTGGTATATTTTTTAGTATACAGGTTGCATATTTGATTTTACATATATCAAGAATACCTAAAGATTTGCTAATTTTTATTTGACTACTTCTACTTCAAAACTAAGCTTTAAGAATTGCTTAGAATTGCAAAATTGGGCCGAACTAGGTATTGTGCCTAGTAATTCCTGCCATTTGGTTAAACATGCTGATATATTTCATGATAATTTTGTTCTTTCTGCTATTGGAATATGTTCTTATTTTTCCCCATCAAATCCATCATACCTACACCCCTCACCAATTTTTTAAAAACTAAGCTGTGATAGTTCCTCCCTCTCATTGTGCATTATGAAATGTTTACACTTAAATACAGTAAAATTAAATGTAGAAACAAAGAAACACTTTTCAGCATCTTTTTTTCTGAGAGTCTATTAAAATTCTATGTTAAATATGATTTACTTACTGGTACTATCCTTCCTGGATGATGAACTTGTGTTTTTGTATCACTGTCTTCTTTTGTCCTGAATACTGAATTTTGTTCATGCAGAAAAATGAAAATGATGCAAATTTACTTTTCTGAGAGAGACAGGGCTGTAAATTTTTATGATTCATTTTCCAGACCACTCCCCATCCAGTTGATCACTGTATTCAATGTGCCAAAAAGGTTGATATTTATTGTATAACATCATATCCTGGAATTCTGGTCTGCTGTGGACCATACAAATAATGAAACTTCACAACCTGTCAGTGTCCAGAATATATTCCAAAATGCTCCAATAAGTCAGCAACACAGGTAACAAGACATTAGAAGAGCTTCTGTTAATCATGAATCAAAATAAGCATTATTCATGTGCATTTTTGTCCCCGAATAATTTTTTTAAAATATTTTTTGTCTAGTAGAAATTACAAATCAAATGGCCAACTGACTTGCATTATCTTCAGAAGCTTTTCAGTATAAACTGGCTCACTTTAGACAGCATTCTGACACTGTACTACTTGTGCCTATATGTTATATAAATTTTTCAGAATGAAATGTATGAGGGCTGGGATTCAGATAAAATGCCCTAGTGTTCTGTGCAAATACCAGGGCTTCCCCAAATTTCCTCTTCTCGTTACAGCTTCTTTGAACTTGATATGCCATGCCATGCATTTTTCACTGAAGGTTCCATAAATGGTTTCACATGCCATGAATCCAGTATGATCTTAATAATCACGGAGTATGTGCTCATCAAAAAAAATATTGAGGAATAGCTTAATTGAAGCACTTTTGGGGAACATTGCAAGAAAATGAACTGATAACATTTGAGAACAATTTGTCTTAAAAAGTTGTTTTAAGTACTATTTTTTTTAATTAATGAAGACTTTTTGGCTCTTGAACAAGTAATGCAGTGATCAATACTGATGATTCTATTGAAAATTTGTATTCAGAAACAGGGCCCAGTTTTCATAATCTCTTCAGGAATGCAAAACCTTTGGTGCTGTCACCTTAATCTGTTTTGTCCTGTCCTGCAATTTTTTCTTTGTGTTTATTTTTGTATTATAACATGTGATTATAACACTACTTTAGAAATCATTTATCCATTAAAAAAATTCTACAGTACTGCTGTGCAATGTTACCACATTTGGTTCACAATGGATGATAGTAATTGAAATAGTACTGAAGACGTGTTTTAATTTAAAAACGAGGTATTCACAAACATTAGAAATACTTTTTTTCAAATTATTTCTCAGAGAAATATGAAATCATTTCATAGATTTGACAGGCCAAATAACACTATGTAACACTTTGAGAACACTTAATGCTGATTTGTGAAAGCAGTACCAGTTTCTGAAAACTGGGCCCTCATTCCTGTATTACAGGTCAGTTTCTATGTATATGGTTTAAAGGAAAAGGAATTCTAGTATTGTTGCTAGATTATTTGTTTAGTGACTGAAAAAAAAACTGGAACAGAAGCATAAATTCAGTGCTTAGTTCTAGTACTAGAACATTATTTTGATGGTAATGCCTTGAATTAACCCTTTGAGCATTGTAAGTAAATATAATTGATGTGAATCTATAAGAGTCTTGAGATCATATGAACGCACAATGCCCACTCCCCAGAACATATATAATTTTCAAAGAAACCCAAGGATTTATGCTTCATCCAGAGACCACTGACTACCTCCCCTTCCATTAAACAACAGAATTTTTCCCTATATAATCTGAATGTAAATGTGAACCATCCTAGGCATTATCTATTAAGGATTCCTGTGTTCTGATTTTCTTGCATATGCCCAGCATTAAACACTTTGAGGTAGGCATCTCAGTTTAATTTATTCACTGCCATTTTACCAGGAGTAGGGAACATATGATTGTTCACAGGTAGCTGAACCACAACATCTGACGTCCCTCACCATTGGCCTGCATAACCAATGCATGGGAGCTGTTGTGCAGCAACATCTGGAAGCCCAAAGGATCCCTTTTCTCTAATATGTACCGCCTATAGAATGGTATTTCTACCATTGTAGGTTTTTTTGAACCAAGATATTGGCTTTGAAAACATTTCACCATTAAATGTTTATTAAAAAAATATATTTCCACGTAGTTGAGAAATCATTAGTTAGCATCAAAAGATGCAAATAACAATCTGTATGTCAAAGACTTGAACTTTGGAGTTAAACTATTGTTATCCAATACCATCCATTGGATGTTGCCAAGGTCTGCAGTTGAAAGGATGTGTATGTATCCATAGTCGCAAAATTAACTGGACTTGGAAGTGTATTGAATACTCTATTGCAAAACACTCTGCAACTAAAGACAAGCTTTATCTTGCCTTTCAAATAGCAGGAGAACCTTTAATGAGGTTCCCATGCCATTTGTGTGTACGCAGATAGGCTTAGCACTATGCATGCAACGATGTTGAATTGTACTTTTATTTTAGCACATTATCCCACTTCCAAGTTTATTATTGAACATAGACAAGGGTATTTTTATGGAATTCCAGATATAGGACAGTGTTCGGGTTAAAATAAGCCACAATTGATATAGCAGCGGATTTAAAAAAAACATGATTAGGCCTATACCAAACCATTTTCTAGATCAGATTTGGAGCAACCAAAACAGACACTGCCTACAAATGTGGTAGGCTACCCCACATCAGGCTGAACAAAACTTCTGGTTTTGCTTCCTGTCCAGGACTACTGCAGTTGTGAAAAATTGACAAGTAGTAGCTCCTAGCTCACAGCTGTGCAGTTGATTTGGTGTGTCTCAAGTTATGTAAATTTAGAGTGCAGATGCTATAATGCAGCATTCAAGTGCATTGATCCCAAGCAGTTATCAGTAAACAATCCATGCTCCCTCTATGTTTATTTTAAAGACACTGGACATTAGCTCAATGCAAAGATATAAAAATAAAAAGACAAGCCTTTTTTGTTTCAAGCTCTTCAAATTAATGTACAATGAAACATAAATGCAATACTCAAAGGGTTTATGAATTTATTCCTAACGATTTTCTGTAAATGCTTCTCAGTTTGCATGCATTGATCATTGCTGCTAGTGATTCTGTGTGCCAGTAGAACTAAGTTTACGTTACCAATTTTACTAAATAGTTAGAAGCCACTTTCAATGTGACTACCTAGGGTCTTTTGGCAGAACAACATACCTTGTTTTTAAAGAATTTTTGTCTACAATTTTATTTGCTTTTTTAGCTTTCTTTTTCTTCTGTTTAAATTATGTTGAGATTAGAAGCCCTGAGTAATAATTGGTAAGGATGGATCATTTAAATTAATAATTTATCATAAAACACAATAATATACATGATTGATTACAAACCTTGCATATCCCTGTAGCCTCTTGCAACAGAATATTTTTTAGGGTGCTCACTGTAGCATTTTGAAGATGAGGAAATGAATCTGCTCTAACCGTAATAGGGTCTGAATGAGGTAACTGATTGTGTGATTTGCCATTCAATTGGCAGACCAGCATGACTTGCAGGAATATACTCCGGGGCAAATGTTGTTTACCTGATTCATCCACAGACCCAAATTGGACTGTATCTTTGCATAATTAGTGAATCCCCTTTTATGATCAGGTTACCAAAAAAAATGAGTATCTGTATAGGTACTATTTAAATGGCAATTCCTTAATTTTTATACCATAAAAATGGCCCTGCATATTCTATAATAGAGTATTATTATTGTTATTAAAGCAGCACAGAGACATTGTTCTAGACTTTTAAATCAGAAAACTGAAATGCAGGTTTAATTTTGACTTTATAGGAAGGAGTATATTTATTGAAAGTGAAAGTTGCCCATTTACAAAACTCCGGATAGTTTGATAATGTTATATTTAGATCTAGATTGGAGTACACATCTGAAATTCTAACAACAGTATAAAATTATTTTCAACTTTGAATATGAAAAACAGATTAATGAAAGAAGGCTTCTCCCATAAACCTTAAAAAGTATAGATTCTCCATTAGAAATTGATTTTTTTTTTTAGATAATTAACTAGTGAGGGTATAAAACTAAAAAAAAAACTTTGTGTGCCTTTGTAAAAACCTAGGAAGTTTGTGCCTATTTAATTGGTTAATTTAAGTTCTTACCAATCAATAACCTTACCATCACTCAGGGCTCTTTTACTTTAATAGTTCTTTTTTTTGTGTTTCTTTTATATTTACTTTCTTTTTTTTCCCTGGGTGGATTAATTGCCATCATTTATTTGGTTAAGTGGAAGATTATCCTTTTCAATCCCACAAGCACAGAAATGCAGGAAACACTAGTAGAACTTATTGGATCTTTTTATTTTTAAATTGACTGGATATATAATGTAAATGAGGTAAGCAACTTTTTTGTAGATTGTATGTGTGAGATAATGTAATGTTCTTTTCCAGTTTTTGGATTACAGTTGAATATACTTTTTAATTATTTAAAGAAAACATCTTTACAGAATAACGTGATGGGTTTTGTATAATGTATTGATTCTGTAAATACGTATTTCCTGATGTGATTTTTGTGAAAATGCTAAATCTTTTAGTATATCATGTCCTCTCAAAATTGGCAAGAGCTAAATAATAGTTTGTGGGCAATTTGTATTGTGTACTGTACAATAACTGGGGAACTTTTATAATTATAAAAATATATATTAACTTTTAGTGTGTTGTTTAAACAAATGACTGGAACATACTAAAGATAGTAGGATTTTTCTGAATATTTCAGACTTGAACTCAGGCTAGCTTTCTTGTGTTTTTCAAAACAAAATTGTGTCTTGTCTTTTAAAAATCAATAAATTTGTTTTCTTGTTACAAAAATATTTGAAATGTTTCCATTTTTAAACAATAGATTACAGAAGAAAGTGTGAATCTCTGATACAGACACATAGTGTATTTCCTCACAGTTGTTTTCCAAGAAAAGAGCAGCTATTTTAAACTTAACAGCACGACATGATTTACGTCAGTCCACATAAAGCATGCGCAATATTTAAAAATTTATTCTTTCCAAATTGAACATTTGGAAATTCAATTGCGTTTGTACTCTAAAATATAGGGAGGCGTATTGCCTAAATCAAGTCTCACACATATTAATATGCCCTGATTCAAGGAGCCAAAAGTAGAACAAGAAGTATCCTTTGAAGGAGAATCACAGTTCTTTTCTAAGAATAGTGCTGTCAACCTATGACATAGGTAGAACCCTTTTTACTGTTCCCAGGAGGAGATATGATCAGGGAGCAGGATTTATCTGTCTGGGTTCACATTATTGACATTTTGTGTGAAATCATAGTATTATCTTTGTAGATAAAGGAAATAAGCCATCAAGAACTGGGCAATTAATTTCTGCAGATTTGGAATGTCCCTCTGAAGGAGCCGTGGTGGCACAGTGGTTAGAATGCAGTACTGCAGGTTACTTCTGCTGACTGCCGGCTGCCAGCAGTTTGGCAGTTCGAGTCTCACCAGCTCAAGGTTGACTCATCCTTCCATCCTTCCAAGGTCGGTAAAATGAGGACCCAGAGTGTTGGGGGCAATATGCTGTAACACAATGTAAATTGTGTATGTACAGTGTGTGTGTGTGTGTGTGTGTGTGTGTGTGTGTGTGTGTGTGATTTATTTATTTATTTATTTGAAGAAGATAATGTCAAATCACCCCAGAATTATGGCCAAGAAAACAAACAAATATGTCTCTGTGTTTGGCAAATATTGAGCCAAATACGAGGGATATTTCATCTCTATTTCTTACTGGATTCCGATTGGGATGCTAATGTGTACAAAATTCCACATGGAAATACCCAATTGTGTGTTAGAAGCAAGTTATGTATACAATTAGTCTTCAACTTATTGACCACAATCGAGCCCAAAATTTCTGTTGTTAAGTGAACCATTTGTTAAGTGACATTTGCTTTGCCCTATTTTACGACTTTCTTGGCCACAGTTGTTAAATGAATCACTGCAGTTGGTAAATTAGTAACAGGGTTGTTAAGTGAAACTGGTTTCCCTATTGATTTTGCTTGTCAGAAGGTCGCAAAAGGGAATCGTGTGACACCCCCCCCCCCGGACTCTGTAACCATCATAAATAAAAGTCAGTTGCCAAGCGTTTGGATCTTGGTCATAAGGATGCTGCAATGATTGTAAATGTCATAAGGATGCTGCAATGATTGTAAATGTAAAAAAGGGTCATAAGTCATTTTTTTCAGTGACATTGTAATGTTGAATGGTTGCTAAATGAACTATTGTAAGTCGAGGACTACCTGTACAGCAAATTAAACACTTAATGCTTATGAATATAATTGTTTTCACAGTTCAGAAAGTCTCTTAACACTCGGTAGATTTAGGACAGCATGCAGTGGGAGGGAAGCTTCCATTAGGGTTTAATCAAATATTTGATACTACCCAATATTTTATTGTCTATCTGAATAACATGGGGAAATTATTGGCAAGTGCCAGAATACCTTTCTCTTACCTTGAAGAATTATGGAAAAGGCAGTGTGGTTGTTAGCAAAATGTTAAGACTAATCATTTTCTTAGATATGTTTGCCTCCTACTCATTATTTTGCTTCTCAAATAAATATGAAGTAAATTTTGGCAGTTCCAGCACTTATTTTAAGTGCACAAATAAGTTTCAAAATTAAAATTTTAAAAATTAGTTGCATATTTTCTTAGCACCTGCTAGAATGAGATTGTCTTCTCTCTTATAATAAATAGATAAAAGCTACATACTGTAACACAGCTACAAGCAATAATAAAGTCCCCACTATATAAACATTCTCTTGGCTTTACAATGGGGATGGGGAGCATGAGAAAATTGCATTTCACTTTAACACATTGTCTGGTAACGAACTTTTAAAAATAGGAAAGCTTAAACTGTTCTGAGATCTAAAACTGGCCAAATAAATATATTGGTTATCTGAACACAACTACTGGAACTTCACTAATTCCTTGTAATTCTAAATTGAGACAATTCAATGCTTTTATTATGGATTAGAAAAGTAATGAATGAATATTCCCAAAGTTTTGTAAAGATATGCACCGCAACATCATTATAATACATATTTTATTTGCCTAATTTAGAAGGCTACCTGACTCTATAAAATGGCATACAACATGAAAAATAGTAAGAATTATAAAATGAAAGATGTACTTCCAGAAGAGAGACATTCTGAATAGCATATCAGATTTTAGAAAGGTTCACTCTCCATCCTAAGTTCTAGAGAGAAAGCCAAATTTTCAAAAGTTTTTAAATCTAGGGTGAGGCCATAAGACTCTATGGTGGGATGCTGTTCCAGAGAACAATTACTGCAAAAAAAGTGCCAAAATCTAGGAAAATTTCACTGTGTTAAGGTAGTCCTCATTTAGCAACCAAAATTGATACTGGTAACTCAGTTGTTAAGTGAAGTGGTCATTAAGTGAAACCACTACTGCACTTCCTATCTTACTTCAGCTTTGCTTTGCTTTAATGACGTACAAAAGTTGTATACGTCAAGGATTAGCTGCAAAGTTACTTTTTTATCACTGTTGTAACTGCAGGTAAGTTTCATTTAACAAGGACTATCAAGACTTTCAACAAGGGCATAAAATAAAAGGTTGACTCCAGAATACTTCATCAATTCTCATGTACATTAGGGCTAAGTACACTTTGAAAATGATTGAGAAGTACTTTGGATAACCCAAAAGCACAATTAAAGCATTACGTTTTTCATTCAACCAGTTCAGTTTTTGAAAATGAACATTTGCTAAAAGAAGCACAATGACTTCATCCCTCTTTCTTCATCCCTCAATGGAAATAAGATTTGGAAACTTCAGGAGAAATGCCAAACTAAGTTGAATGCAGTGGAATCAGATGTGTAAGTATATGGGTGATAAAACAAGATGAGGTTGGATCAAGAATGAATATGGATTGAATATGCAAGTGAGTGACCATGAAAGAAGGACACAAGAGATAGTCTGGTGAAAAGGAATAAATGAAGTTCAAACCACAAAACTTAAAAGGAAGACTGAATGGGGTGAAGGGGAGAGGAAATCGTGGTTAGATGGAGCTGAAGAGATTGTGAATTGAATAAAGGTGGTTAAACATGGTATACAGACAGAATGATCCCTGAGAAACAAGAATGTTTAGGAAGAATAGAAAGATACAGTAAGGTATCATGAATAGTGTTGTATATTTCATTTTATTTTATCTCCTGCTTTGGCTGAATTACTATTTCTCACTTATTTTCTGTACTTTGCATAAGATGGTTTATCCCTAAAGTGAATATCCTGATGGGCATGTATGAATGCTGCATTAGCTATGAGACATTTCAGTTATCTTCCATAGTTTCTGTTTGCTGCTTTCTTCTTACACTGCATTATATACACTCTAAATTTTAAGGGTCACCATTTTGAAATACTTTTGTGATTATGGGAAATTGCATAGGAAGGGAATCGGTTTTGCTGGCAAAAAACAAATCCTGTATCTATCTGATTATTTAATGTAGCTAAGTCAGCTATATGTTCATTTAGAAATGTAAGTTACCTCTGTATTATAAGTGCAATTTATATAAACGTATGTTCTGAATTGTTTAAAATGTAAGTGCCTTTTTGATTACAACAATAATAAAGGTGGGATATAAGCAAGCAAGCAAATAAATGACTAAAATCCAGAATAATTTATACAAAAAATTGTTTTAACTACTAAGTAGAACTGTTTCGGCCTTTAATTTTTCCAATTATACTTAACGCTATTTTAATAATGTTGGTCCTATTAGAAAAAAATATTTTTTTAAACAATTCTAGAATTAGAAACCTTTTTTTCTTTTTGTAGCTGCTACCCAGTGGAAATGTCATTTTTAACCACACAGTGACACCTCCTGGGCAGTGATATTGCTGTAAAAAAAGCTGAGCGAGGCTCACAATGAAAAGAAAAAAAGTGCTGGGAATCCATATATTTGACAATAAAAATGGGTAGATTTAATTATTTATTTTAAAATTATTTAAAAGGATACCTATGTTTGGTAGGAACCATAGATAATTCTATTATAGAAACAAACAGAGAAATTATTTAAATAATTCCCGTTCTCTATCTTATGTTTTAGTTTTTCAACTTTGTTATATCCAGTCTTCCCCCCAGGAGCATTAGGTAACCAACATGGTGTGTCCTCTTTTGATTTTTCCTGACAACAACAGATTTAAGGTGTTTGTGGCGGATTATTTGTTTTTAACAAGGCTGTTGTTTCTTCCTAAATTGTATCCCGCATGTTTGAGCAGGCTCCACTGCTCTGGCCAGACGATGAGGACTAGCAGAGAGGCTCTCTGTCTGGTACCCAGGAAGTAGAGTACCTCCTTAGCTCAAACTTTGATGACCTGGTGACTCAAAAAAATTCTGACATTTTTGGACATAAGATTTCAGGGGTGGGATCTGACCAGTGTAACTACCAGTTCGGTGATTTTACGCTGCGCGCTCGTGTATATCTTCGTCAGCTAGCTGCCTGGACAGCTGAGCAGCACTGCATGTGGGTGTGCAGCGGTTGAAAAAGCCCTTTTTTCCTGCTTTTTTAACTGCAGCTGTGTCACGCAAAGCAGCTGTGGTTGAAAAAGCAAGAAATAAAGGTCAGGTAAGAGCCTGGGCAAGCAGGTGGGCCAAAAGAGCAGCAGACATAGAACTGGTTCTATGTATGCTGTCTGTTTGCTGCTTTTCAGAGCAACCGGTTTTACAGAAGTGGACAGAACCAATAGAATCCCACCCCTGGTATTTTTTTTAAAAAAAGCAGAAAGCCTTTGTCCAAACTTCCTCTCAACTTGCCTAAGTGTTAGTTTTCAATTAACAATAATTGTGCTTCTGATTAACCTCATTGACTACCACTGTGCAAAGCTTAGAAATCTTTACCCAGTAAAAATACCCAGGAAATTCTGACTTTTTAAAATACACGGCTGTTACCTGACCAGTGTGATTTAATTTCCTTGAACATACTCAAATTGTGTTGCCTGTGAAATTAGGCACATTGTGATTGCTCACAGATATGAGCCCATCATCAATTGCAACATTCTTCTTTTGTGTTTTTATTCTTATATTATTTTTAACATGTTTTATTTTTCAACTCTGAACTGTGTGACTATAATAAACTATCTGTGTGCGATAGGCTTGAGGTCTTGATAAAATGGTGAAAGGTTTGATGTAAGATAAATGCATTAGATGAAACTGGCAAATCTATGTGACAATTAAGGATCTGCGTTCGCTGACATTATCGTTATGAGCCCCAAGGAAAAGCCAATAACTCACAAGATGTTAAAACTATATTCTATAATGTATATTCTCACATATTCTAGAATATGATCATTTTGCTTAGGCTTTTTATTGTTTTGAAATTGTAATTTTAGTTTTGTATTAAATATATATTCTCCCTCTTGATGTCTGGTGGATTTACTTTGCATCCCAGCTGTCCTTAAAACTCTCCTCCAAGAGCTGACAAAATGGGAAAAAATAAGAATGGAGGCAGAATTAAAACCCGTCAACCAGAAAAATTGCTGCTGATTCTTCCTGGCGGAGAAGCCTTTCTTTATTTCCCATTACTCCATTTTGATAACAATGACCTTGAAAGAGATTAATTACAGGTGGAAACTCTTTAGTTTTCTGGCCATCGTTGGGTAGTCCCTGTGTCTCAAAAACAAAGGGAATGGTTTAGGGCAGGAATTTCCAACTTTGACAACTTTAAGACTTGTGGACGTCAACTCTCAGAATGACCCAGCCAGCAAATTCTGGGTAAAGATATAAGAAGAGATTATTTTGAAGCTTCTTTCTTTGAATGAAGAAACTCTTTTACAGTTTTGCAAAAGCTCCAGAAAAGCCTTTTCATTATTAAAACTCAGGCAAGATCAAGTGAAGAGTTAATATCACTTTATAATGCCTTAGTAAGGCCACACTTGGAATACTGCATCCAATTTTGGTTGCCATGATGTAAAAAAGATGTTGAGATTCTAGAAAGAGGGCAGAAAGAGCAACAAAGCTGATTAGGGGACTGGAGTCTAAAACATATAAAGAACGGTTGCTGGAACTGGGTATGCCTAGTCTGATGAAAAGAAGGACTAGGAGTGACATGATAGCTGTGTTCCAATATCTGAGGGGTTGCCACAAAGAAGAGGGAGTCAAGCTATTCTCCAAAGCACCCGCAGGCAGGACAAGAAGCAAAGGATGGAAACTGATCAAGGAGAGAAGCAACCTAGAACTAAGGAGAAATTTCCTGACAAAACAATTAATCAGTGGGACAACTTGCCTGAAGAAGTTGTGAATGCTCCAACACTGGAAGTTTTTAATAGATTGGATAACGATTTGTCTGAAATGTTATAGGGTTTCCTGCCTAAGCAGGGGGTTGGACTAGAAGACCTCCAAGGTCCCTTCCAACTCTGTTATTCTGTTCTAAGGTGCTTTCAAGATACTAGGTCTTGCAAGGACCCCAGCAGTGGCTGTGAACGAAGATCATTGAGGGGAAGAGTTAAGTCAACATTATAAAACTGATGGACGTGCCCTTTTTAATCTATGCCACATGTCCATCAAAAGGATCAGACTGTCAGTCACTCTTTTGTGCCTGCCATTTAGATGATGCTGACCACTCCTATGAACACATCAGTTTTGATCTCTCTCAAAACTGAGGGAGCAGAATAGAATAGCAAATGTTACTGTAAGACAAGTAGAAGTAATACTGATTTGAAAGATGATTAGGGGGCTGGAGGCTAAACCATGTGAAGAATGGTTGCAGAAACTGGGAAGGTCTGTCTAACAAAGAGAAGGACTAGGGATGACAGGATAGCTATCTTCCAATAGTTGAGGGGTTGACACAGAGAAGAGGACGTCAACCTATTCTCCAAAGTACTTGAAGGCATGATAAGAAGCAATGGATGGAAATTTATCAAAGAGAGATCCAACCTAGAATTAAGGAGAAATTTCCTGACAACAATTAATCAGTGGAACCGTGTGCCTCCAGATGTTGTAGATGCTCCATCACTGGAGATTTTTAAGAAGAAATTGAACAGCCATTTGTCTGGAATGGTATAGAATCTCCTGCTTGAACACAAAGTTGGATTAGAAACCTCCAAGATCCTTTCTAACTGTTTTGTTACTGTGAATATTTCTATTTAAGTCCAACATGTTTCTCTCTTTCTCTTTTCTCCTTTTGTTTTTAGTCAGAGGAGAATAGACTCCTATTTAGCAACTCTCTTCTCTCTTTCGATCCCTTTTTCTTCCTCCAGCTTCCATCATATACTGAGACAGCAGACAAAAATAGGTAGTTTCTTGTTTCTTTTCTAACTGATAAGTTGATTAGCTACAGCAAGTCCCTGGGTATCCTTAGGTCAAATTTGTGCCTAACCTGGAACAAACTTTTGTAGTTTTTCTTACTACAAACCACTGAAAACAGGTCCCAGTGCATGCAAGCCCTGGCTGGGCGAGGAGATTGTACACATCTGTGCAAGCAGTCAAGTGGGCAAAGCCCATGTTGAGGAGGGTTTGTGTGGAGGAGTAGGCGGTACCCTGCTCCTCAGCCATACCCCTCCCCTGCTGCACCTGCACACACACCTGCCTTTCTCCTGGCTCAGAAATGGCCTTATGCAATCACTTGGTTCCCAGCCCTGGTGCCTTTAGGAGTCTTGCCCAACTGCTTTTCTTAATAAAAGACACCATTCCGAATTCTAGAACATGCCAGTAGGAATGTTTTCAATTAGGCCCTGGAGGGCAGGTGCTAGGTTGGAACAATCCAGCAGCATTAGTAAGTTACTTCAGTTTAGTGGAGGCCAGAAAAGTAAGTAGATAACGAGACAGACAGACAGATGGATAGATGGATGGATGGACTGACAGACAGGCGGATGGATGGGTGGATAGAGGGGTTGATGGATGGATGGATATAGACAGACAGATTATATAGATGGAAGCTAGATAGAAGATAGTTGGAAGAGGGATGGGTGGATAGAGAGATGGATGGATAGACGCCAGACAGACAGACAGAGGATAGATAGATAGATGGATAGACAGAAAGACAGATAGATAATGGATGGATGGACAGATAAAGACAGACTGATGTGTGCTATGCAGGTAGGTAGGTAGGTAGGTAGGTAGGTACATACATACATACATACATACATAGCCAGATAGAGGATAGATGGATGGATGGACGGACAGACAGATAATGGGTGGACGGACGGACAGATAAAGACAGACTGATGTGTGCTATGCAGATGGATGGATGGATACATACATACATACATACATACATATATACATACATACATACATAGCCAGATAGAGGATAGATAAATGGATGGACGGACAGACAGACAATGAATGGATGGATGGACGGACGGACGGACAGACAGATAAAGACAGACTGATGTGTGCGCTACGCACGCTTGTGTCAGCTGCATGATTGGCTCTCCTTAGAGCTCTCGCCTTCAGTTCCAAAGGCAGCCGGCAGGCGTCACTCTTGCCAACGCCAAGCGATCGCACCGCAGCTCGCCGGAACGTCCCCTCCGCGTCGTCGTGTGAGCGCGCAAATCGTTTTTCGCTGGAGGGACATTTTCTCTCTCTCTCTCTCTCTCTCCAGAGGAAGTGCGGGAAGCGGGAGGAAAACGGGAGAGGGAGCCCTGATTCGCTGCAGATGCCGAAGCGAGCGAGGCGGCGGCGGCGGCATCTCCGATGGGGAGCTCGTTCGGCAGGAAAGCTCGCCGCTCCCCGCCCGCCTCCTCGCCTCCTTGCCCGGCTCTATAGCCTCGGACGACTCGCTCGAGCCCGGCGGCTGCAGGCGCCCCGACCACAAGCCGCCTCCGTTGCTCTCCGCCTGCGGGCGTCGGCCTCTCCCGCCGCCGCCCACTGCTCCCCGAGGCGGCATCCATGGCTGCTCCAGCGCCCGGCCAGCAGCTTCTGCAGTGCAGCGTCCGGCTGCTTCGCCTCAACGAGGAGCAGCTCCGGGAAGGGCTGCCGGTCTCCCAGCCCGCCCAGAAAGCCGCCCTCCTCCGCTTGGAGCTACGCGCGCGGGACGGAGGCGCCGAGGTGGCCGTGACAGACGGTTAAGTACAGCCCAGCGGCGCGGGCAGGTGTGGCCGGCCGGGGAAAGGGCGGGAGAGGGAAAGGGCTTCCTTAGCCCGAGAGGAGGAGGAGGAAGAGAAGCTCCGCGGAAAGTTTTCGCGCTCTCGGCCGGCAGCCTTCGGGGAGCCGCTGCTCGCCTGCCTGTCCCGAGGAGCCTCTTCGCCTTTCTTAGGCTTGGAAAGCCTAAAATGGCTCGGAGGGTGGGTGGGTGGAGAGAGAACTCAGGAGAATGCTAAGCGGCAGAAGCAGAAGCACAGCCGGGCTTCTTCTCTGTTCTCCCTGCCCGGTCCCGGCGAGGGATTGCGGCGGAAGCTGCTGCTTTCGCTGGGCGCGATGGGGTAAAGGGGTCCTGGCCGGTTGTGTGAATGCGGGCCAAAGCGATTTCTGGGAGGTAATGGCGGGGAACTCGCGTGTGAGGGCTTCTCGGGTTTCCTCGCCCCCGCCCAGTGCTCTGGGAGGGCTGGTCGTGGAAACCGGTCCCCGCGGGAGCAGAGGCCTTCGTGGGGAAATCCTCACGCCCGTAAATAATCTGTATTTTCCCCAAAGGTGTTTTTTTTTTTTTTTCCAAGAGGTAACTTGGTTTTTTTTTTCTTTGAAGACGTTTCGCTTCTCATCCAAGAAGCTTCTTCAGCTCTGGCTGAATGGTGGAGAAACTTCCTCACCATCCAGCCAGAGCTGAAGAAGCTTCTTGGATGAGAAGAGAAATATCTTCAAAGAAAAACAAACAAACAGACAAAACAGTAAGTCCAGCTGCCTCTTGAAAAAAGCACCTTTGGGACAGCAATGACCTGGATGGCTGAGAATCTCCATAGACATCTATATTTTTGTTTCTTTCAAATGAGAATGTAGAAAGAGAGATTGCAGAACATACATTGGTTCCTGTTTGAAGAGTTAAGCAGACATTCTTAAAAGTCCCACCCCCCATTATTCTAGATTTGCAAAAGTTGCCAGGATTTTCCTGAGAACTTCGTTAGGTTGTGTATACTTCGATTTTATTTATTTATTTTGTAATTTTATTTTCCCAACTATTCTTTTTTTTTTTAACTTTGCGGAGTAAAATAAATGGTATAGCACAAAAGAAAGGAGAATGGGATGCCTTGCTTTGTCCAATCTGTCGTCCTTGTCATCTCTAATCTTGTTTTCCCCTGTTAATTGGTTTTGTGGTAATTGTCTTGCTTTAATTGCTATGAGATACCCAGCATCATTGGGAGTCAGGCAGCATACAGGTTTGATTAATAAATAAACAGTTGCAATATGGAAGACTACTTTGTAGCTCCTCTTAATCCCACAGTTGCTGTCATAGAATTGTTGCAACTTCTCAACTCTTAGATGTGTAGCCTTTTTAAATGAACTGAAAAAATAAACTATAACATGTATGCAGGTCTTATTTTTTTTCTTTGTATTGCATATATTCAAGGAGTGAGCCCTAATATGTAAAGTTCTAGGAAGCAAATAGAGCTGCTGACTAAACTGCAGTGAGCATGAACTTTCACTGAGTTGTGTTCAAATTAGACACTAACTCCTAATTAAGCTTTAAAATGTAAAAAATGGTTTATGAAAGGCATGGCGGTTGTAAAGGTCAGACTTGCATTTAATTCTAATGCCTCATAACTATTTGGTTATACTTATTCCAATAGTGATCAAACAGGACAACCAGCCAGAGAGGTCACCAACCTATTCCCAAGCCACGCCAATTGTTCTTTAACAATGTGTCCTCATGATGTTTCTTCTTCTCATCCAAAACCCCACAGCTGAGGCCACCCAACTTTGTAGTTATCTGATCCAGGATTAAACTACTTTGTAGTTATCTGATCCAGGATTATCTGATACAAGCTGCACAATTACACACAATTTGTGGTAGCAATTATAGAAGCGTTGACTACAGGTAGAAACGATCCAACTCTCATTGGCTGCTTTTTGGCTGTTACAGGCAGACCCTTTACCTCCAGTTCCTAGGAACTTCCTTCCATGGCAGCGGTGGGATTCAATTTTTTTTACTACCAGTTCTGTGGGTGTGGCTTGGTGGACATGGCAGGAGAAGGATACTGCAAAATCTCCATTCACTCTCCATCCCAGTAACCTGCTTTCCAGCTCTGTTCTCCCGTGCAGAGCAACAAAAGAAGACCCAGCCGATCAGCTGGGACTTGGGAGACAGAGAATAGATGGAACAGGGCCAGTCAGAGGTGGTATTTGCTGGTTCTCCGAACTACTCAAAATTTCCACTACCGGTTCTCCAGAACTGGTCAGAACCTGCTGAATATCACTTCTGTTCCATGGCCTTTTTCATTTGGGAAACAGAAACGATCAGGTATTAATAGAATTCTAGGTCTGGAAGGGACTTTGATGGTCTATTAATCCATCCTGACTCTTATCTATACAGATGTAGCAGTCTAACATGAGACAGCTAGACATAGACTTAAAAAGTGTTCTGGCTGACATGTAGCCTGCAGTGGTGCTGAATAAGCAGGATTATCCTCTATCCATCCCTGGCTAATAGTTTCTCAGTCTCCTGTTTTAGAGACAAGCAAGAGACAGAGAGAAAGCACGAGACAGCAAACGGAAAAGCAGTGGAAGTGTGTGAGAAATGAGGTGAGAAGGAAGAAAAAGAAGAGTGTGGGGGAGAAAGAGACCTAAGGATGAGCAAAAAAAAAGAGACGAGGGGATAAATACAAGTAGCCCTCAACTTACAATACTTTGTTTTATACCATTCATCAAATACCATTATATACCATTCAAAGTTCCAACAACACTGAAACATGTGACTTATGACTGTTTTCACAGTTTTGACTTTTGCAGCATCCCTCGGATCATGTGATCAAAACTCAGTTTGGCAACAGATTCATATTTATGATGATTGCAGTGTCTGGGGGTCACATGGTCACCTTTTGTGACCTTCTGACAAAGTCCATGGGAAAGCCAGATTCACTTAACAGTCAGGTTACTAACTTATCAACTGCAGTGATTCACTTAACAAGTGTACCAAGAATGGTCATAAAATGGGGCAAAACTCATTTAACAGATGTCTCATTTAACAACAGAAATGTTGGACTCAATTGTCGTAAGTTGAGGACTATCTGTCAGAGGATCCATGGATTGGATAAGGGCTACAATGTCTGAATCAGTGAGGATTTTCCAGGAAACCAGGAGAGGTGAAAAGTATCCATCTACTCTCGTGAATCAGATTCAGGCAGATGAATATAGTTACGAATACAGTTTGGGGCTTAGCTTTTTGTTGAGACTTACGTCTTACCCAGTCCAGCTTATCCCACCGCATTATAACAAGCATGTGTAATATTTTTCCTGCTACCAGTAGTAGGAAATCACCTAATGCTTTCCTTAACCTTTCCCATTTAGAGAACAGGATCACTCATTGGCTTTGCAATTAAGGCACAACAGGAAACAGAACAATTATGCTGGCAGACTTTGTGCCACCTGGAGTAAAGTTAAACTGCCTATCTGGATGTGGCCATACTTTTCCAGGCTCTGTTGAGGATATCTATTTGTCTCTGAAAGCAGAGAATAATACGAAGGCAAACAGTGCTCACATGTTGCTATATTTTTCATTTAGTATGCACTACCTGAGGGGACAATAGCAGAATCAATTCCCTATGTAGTCTGTTCCTGCAATTTGTAAAAATTATTATCCTTTTTCCCCTGTAATGTGTTTGGTTTTTCCCTACTGTGGTCTGCAATTGACTGAAGGTTAATAGAAATGAGATCGGGCTCTCACATTAGCAGATGAGAAGGCTGGATTTATTGCTTTCTCCATAGAGTTTGCAAGAGGTATAGCCCATTCACTTTTAGGGTCAGCTAAGACATTATGAGCAACAAATCAATAAAGTGAACTAATATGTAACCAAACAATGGTGTCCATAATTTTTTAGCTGACCCTGAAACCAGATAAGATACGCCTCCTGCAAACACTAGGAGGGCTCTTAAAAAACTTCAGACATAGGTAGTCCTCAACTTGAGATCACAATAGATCCCAAAATTTCTGTTGAGTTTTGCTCCAACTTTTCTTGCCATAGTTGTTAAGTGAATCACTGCAAGTGTTAAGTTAGTGACATGGTTGTTAAGTGAATCTGGCTTTCCCACTGAGTTTGCTTCAGTGGTAGGCTGCAACCAGTTTAACAACCGGTTCTGTGAGCGTGTGCTTTGTGCGCGCAAAACAGCGTTCAAAATACCACAATTTGAAGCTCAACTGCTTATCTTCTAAGGGCAGCCCTGCTAAGTAGAACAGTTGAGGTGCGGAAATCAGCTATGCCGTGCAAATCAGCTGAGCCAGAAAGAAGGAAATATAAGACAGGATAGGGCGGGGGCGGGTGGGTGGGGCCAGCTGACGGTTGGAACTACTGGTTCGCTGGAACCGGTCTGAACCGGCAGCAGCCCACCACTGGCTTACTTTTTAGAAGGTTGCAAAATGGATGATCACATGTCCCAGGGACACTGCGTCCGCCATAAATATGAACCAGTTGCCAAGCATCTGAATTTTGATCATGTGACCACGGAGATGTTGCAATGGTTGTCAGAGTGAAAAATATAAGTCGTTTTTTTCAATGATGTTGTAATTTTGAATGGTCACTAAACAAACTACCTGTGTTGCAATACACAAATCTGTAAGGACTGAAATGTAGGCTCAGTTTATGGGTTTTACCTGCTTCAAATTGAAATCCAAATGGGTGCCTTGGAGCATGTAAATCCAAACGTAATATCTATTTGCAGTTCTTTAAAGCAGCAGTGACTTTTCCTGAGAGACTTCTGTTGTCATCTATAGCTGCCTCACAATTGTGGGAAAAGACAAGTGCTATATGGACTCCAAAACACAGGTTTGAACTGGAGTCAAAATACTCTTATCTTCTTTTTTTTTTAACTTTGTCTACTTAGTTAATCCAGAATTAAATTAGGGATGCCTCCAGTCAGCCAGATGTCTGTATCGTTGTGCAGTATACTTTGAATGGCAATAAATAAAAACACCAGTGCAGCTTCTACTCTTTATTGATGCAGTGATGAACTAGCTGAATTCATTTTATAAATCTTAAGTCATCTGCATACATTTTTTCAGACGTTTATGTAGCCTACAGGATTTGTTCCTCCTTTAGATCTCACTTCTGGAACTAATGACTAATCCAGCTGTCAGTCCATATGACGTTTTTCCAGTCATTAACAATCTTAATTTTGGATTAATCCTGAAGAGCACATAGCAAGTACTGGTCAAAATACGGACTCTGGATGCCATAAAACAAAATTTCAAAACAGTACACAAGAAACAAGATCTATATCCAGTTCTCATATATGTATCATACACCCAAAAGGGATTTCCATTAAAGTGTTGGTTTACGAGAAGAAAACTACTTCTGAAAATGGCTGGCCAGACTATCTTTTAGAAAATTCCCATGCATGCATATATGATGTCCCAATATTTTACTTCAGCTCTTAACAGGTTCTGGAGAGATGGCACTACACACATAGACAAACATATTTATGTCCATCCACAAATAAGCTAACCCTCAACTTTTCAACAAAAATATCACAAAAATACACTGCCTGTGAATAAGCAGGCCTCAAAATCTCGCACAAGCTTAGGATCAAGGTACGAAAATGTAAAACACGTTGCCCTCTCTTCCCCTAAGGTTCCTGTAGCATTATTACTTTTACTTACCGATTTGTCTAAAGCCATCCTTGAGTATTTGCCTGAGTTGAGTACTGAAAAAAATGTCCCAGGCACAGATCCAGTATATTAGCCACTGAACCATGCTGCTAGAAAATAATGAAGCAGAATGCAGCTGGGATATAGGCCATCTTCTGTTTGCTGTGCACTAAGTATGCAGTTCACAGATGCTGAGAAGAACGATGTTATCTCTGTGTATCTTAGAAAACTGATGCCAAATTTTCTATGGCTTTTGGAAAAAAGACTGCTGCTATTGTGAGTTGGTGAATAGAGAACATGGGGAGCCCTTAAGGACGGTGATGTGTTCCACAAAAGTAAATACTGAGTGAGCCCTGACTTCTACCCTGAATCCATAGAGGTTATAGGATTTAAAAAAACAAAACAAATGAAGACTTTCTTTTAAATGTTTGTTAGAAAAAGGAGAGGCTGATTGAGAAAGTTCTGTGACCAATAAAAAACAGAAGAAGGAGATTAAAGTATAATTTGGATTCTTTTGTATGTCTGTATTGCAAAATACATTTGGGGTCCTTATTGAAGGAGTTTCTGTTTGGGCAAATACGTTGCACCTATTTTTCTTTGTCTAGTTAGAGGGTAATTTTTATCTTTCTTTCCCTCTGACATCTTTTCTGTGCTGGATCTGAAACGTTCCCCCCAATTTTTCTACTTCAGCATTCAGATTATGAGATTTGTTGCTTGGATCAAATGGCAATAGCCACAAGGAATGTTTGCTAGCAAGATACTGGCTTTGGTATTGTTGCTGTTTTTGTGCTGTTGCTGCTGTTGCTGCTGTTATAAATGGATTTTGCCAGCAGATATGAAGGAACCACAAACTGGATTTGTAGCCAACCAACGTTATTGGTTCAAAAGCCATTAATCAGAGGCTGGGTTGCCTGACATAACACAGGCTGAGTCTTCCAATCCACACCACTAGTTTTTCAAAGTTTCTTACTCTGAGAAATCATTCTGCTCTAAAAGTCCAATAAGAATCTCCTCATGTCTCCTGTTGAGTCCCCTGTTTGCTTTAAAAGATTGTAGGGTATTTGTTGTAGTGTCCATTCTTTTCATCTTGGTGTAAATCAAGTCAGTTTACCCTGTGTGAAATATACCCTTTTACAGAATGTGCTTTTGAACATCCTTGTAGCTGTGATGGTAACTTGCTGGAAAAGACAAGCTGTTTTCGGGGGGGGGGGGGTGTATTGTTATTTCTGATGTTCTAACTGAAGAGGCGTATGGTTCCTCAGGAAACAACTCAAAAACACACGCGCAGAAATCTGTTATAGGGTCTGTAGAATATTATGTTTCTCAGATTGTCACAGAGAGCCGCTCAGTTACGGACAGATCTTTTAGCAGTCAACCCCAACGAGCATGGAGAAATAGATGAATAAAACTTCCGCGTACAATTTACAGTATGCTGATTTAATAGAGGGTTCCCCTGAAGTCTCTAAATATCTTTAATGTTTCATGGAGGCATTAGTACCTTGTCTTCATTGCTAGCAGCAGATTTCTATATCAAAATTTATAGTCTGTGAAAATGCTTCACTCTGGGATGTTAGGAGATGGAATGAATGAATCGTTAGTATCTTGGTTAAATGAAATCCAACTCCTATTGATCTAAGAAAGCTAGAGATGATATTATTAAATGGGTGCACTTGTTTTCCTTCTCTCTTTTTTTATTACATCTTTCCCAATTTTTCATGCAGAGTAGTCAAAGCAATAGATTGAGTAACCTCTCCAGTTTGAACTTCACAAAAGTCACCTGAGGAGGAGGAGGAGGACCACCTTCCCCCAAGTGACATCACAGTCTGCCTGACATCTAAGCCAATCAATCAATCTATGTTCATCAGTAACACTCCAGGACAAATAACCTGTCTTGCTGTCTCCCTCTCCTGCAGGTTTCTTTCATTGTTTAAAAAAAGAAACATTCTCAGAAACATCAAAAATCAACCACTACTAGCTGAGGTTTCTAGGAGGTATTAAAGCAACTGAAGTCTCTCATTACCAGGAACACATAATCTTTTGAATTTTTTAAAAAGGTCTACATCTTCTGGGCTTGCTAATGTAATAAATATCTACAGTGAAATTACTGTTGTTGCTCACTTTTTTAAAGCATTAGTTAATGCTTTCAACAGAATCAACTTCAGGGACATTAATTCCTCCATAGGCATATGTATTCTTTATATACAGGGACTCTGTTCCCTTTTGTTGGTCTTCCCAAAGGTGCTTTTTCAAGAGGCAACTGAAGCTTCTTGAATGAGAAGCAAAACGTCTTCAAAGAAAAACCGGAAAGTCCAGGTGCCTCTTGAAAAAGCACCTTTGGGACAACCATGACTGATGGATGACTGAGGATATCCATAGACCTTTGTTGGTCTGTTAACAAGAAAGAGCCTTCAAATTCTATCTTCTGATTATGACTTGACCCACCATTGTTCTGGGATACATATCAGATCACATTTGCCTTTCAATAATAGGATTTTATAGTTCTTTTATTTATTACCTGTATTCTGTGGATTGGTATACAGATATTGGACATTTTGGTATTTGCTCATTATTACTTTCATTGTTACCGCATGTTGAAAATTTTCCAGTAGGCCCTTTGTTAGCACCTTCATTATCATGGTCAGTCATGATAATGGAAGAGCTCATCAGTTTTTATACTATTCTTTGTCACTCACTCTCTTTCTGGTTTAAAGCCATTTTAGTAACATTCACAAGGCTCTTGCCAAACATATTTCTTCTCTTATGAGCAATCATCTGTGCCTAATGTCCCTCATCATCATATATTGGTAATGTGGATCATAGAAGTTGAAAAGTAAAACAGAGCGGTGATGTCAGAACTACTTATTGTTATCTTCAGAGGTAACAAATAGATTATCTTCCAAAAGGTAGGGGGGGAAACAGAATCTTGATATTCCAAAATAGAAAAGTATAGAATCTGGGAAGCTTGCATTGATTTATCATTGGTCCTGGATAAAATACTAGAACAGATTATCAAAGCATGTATGTCACAGTATGATGATGTAACCTTAGAAAGAGGATAAAATAAATGGATTTATAATAGCTGTTGGAGAGATTGGAATCCTTTATCCTTTTTACCCTTTCTTTTTTATTTTCTTTATTACATTGACTTCTTTCTTATTTTCTTTGTTTATTTTCTAGTACTTGCATTGTCTAAAAAATTCTGTAAAAAGATTATATCTTTTAAGATATACATGCCAACATCTAGTGCTGCCATTACTAGAAACCATATGGATTCACCAAAAACAAGTTGTGTCACTCTAATTCCATCTCCACCCACCCGCAGTTCACTCTCTATTAGTGGAGCAAGGGAATGTTATGAGTATAGTATACTGTGATCTCAGTAAAGTAGCTCAATCTATCATCATGTCTCTATGGAGAAGATGGATGAATGTGGCCACTTAGGATTCTAGCTAGTTAAACAACTACATCCAAGGGATAAATGGGCTTGTGTCATCCTGAAAAATTAAGTATCAATTTGGATTCTTCAGAGGTCTGTTCTTACAAGTATCCATGTATTCATAACTATGTTTTATTTATACCTATTATCTTGTAAGCAATTGACAAATAAATAAATAAATAAAAGTAGTCCTCAAGTTATGGCCACAGTTGAACCCAAAATTTGTCTTGCTAAATGAAACATTTGTTAAGTAAACATTTGCCCCATTTTATGACTGTTATTGTCACAGTTGTAAAGTGAATCATTGCATTTGTTAAGTTAGTAACATGATTGTTAAGTGGCTCAGGATTTTCCACTGATTTTGCTTGTCAGAAGGTCGCAAAAGCTAATCGCATGACTCCATCGTAAATATGAGCCATTTGCCAAGCATCTGAATTTTGATCCTGTGACCATGGGAAAAGTGCAAAGGTCGTAAGTGTGAAAAACAGTCATAAGTCACTTTTTTCAGTGCCATTGTAATTTTGAATGGTCACTAAATGAACTGTTGCAAGTTGAGGACTACCTGTGCCAGTTGTCATAAATGACCTCAACTTTGCACACAGAAACAAGTTAGAAAGATTCTCTGCTGCAGCAGCTAAAAAGACAAGGCAGTCCTGGTTTGCATTAATAGAATCAAGTAGAATTAATGCATGAGGATCCTGGGAATGTATTCTGTGATGGTTAAGCAGCATTGGCTAGTTCTGGCCTTAAAACTGGAAAAGACAGAGTAGTTAATAGAAGAGCTGTCAGCAAGATAAGACATCTGATATCCAAACCCTGTGAAGAAATTGCTAAAGGCGCATTTACCTTGCACAAGAAAAGATTAAGATAATGCACTTGTGTATAAATACCTAAAAATGATGATTGAAGGAATGTACCAGAGAGGTCTTCATCCATTCTTTGGGAAAGGTCCTGTATAGAATAGATTTTTCCATTTGTATTCAGAAATCCATTTCTGATCTGCTATCGTATTTCCCCAATCCAAATGTCTGTATGCCATATTAGTTTAGCACAACAGTCAGCTTCCTTCATTTGGACATTGACAAGAAAGAGTTTACTCTGCTGAATTTGTACGATATATCGTAATATATATTCAAAAAACCATTAATACACAAGAAGGCCAACTTGTATTTGCAGAGTTAATTAGAAATTAATATTTTGGCATGGTTACTGTACGCTTTACCCCACTTGCATGCCTAATTTGAAGATCCTGCTGCAGGCATAAGGAATATGTCATTTTAATAGTAACCTCCCATTTGTGGAATCTTGCTGCAATAGATTTCAGCCAACCACCATTAGCCATGGTGCTCAGTGGTTAGAATGCAGTATTACAGACTGACTCTGCCCATTGCCATGAGTTCTATCCTAACTGGCTTAAGGTTGACTCAGCCTCTCATCCTTCCAAGGTCTGTAAAATGAGGACTCAGATTGTTGGGGCAATATGCTGATTCTGTAAACTACTTAGAGAGGGCTGTAAAGCTATGAACTGGTAAGTCTAATTGCTAATTGCTAAATCCTTTAAAAATAATATTTATCATATACTGTGTTAGGAAGGTTTAGGAAGCATATATATATATATATTTAAAATGAATTAAATAAAATAAGCTTTGTATCACAAAATTGAAAAGATTGGTCTCCTATTCTCCATCTGGGCAGTCTGATAATAAAGTAGTCAGTGAAGATAAATGCACTACCCTCTTCATTCAATGGGCATTTTTCCAGAGTAAGATCAGTCTTACCTGCAAGGTAATAGCTCAATTACCTTGTGTATTTGCTATCCTGAGACTGGAAATAAAGTCTGAGTTAATTATATTGGATTAATATAGATAATTACAGAGTTACTCTAAATTTCCTTATTGAGTAAAACAGGAGAACCTTGTATATATCTGCATTTCACTTAAGCTAGTACTTTTGCTTTAGCTTTGCCTGAAATAAACTGAAATTACTCAGTTGCGTGGCTCGGATGTATTTGACATCATTGGCTATATTGTATAAAGCAAATAACAGCTAAGGCAACATTTGTTCTATGTTGCTTATAATATCTCACCTTTTGACTAAGTTTGTAGTATTAATGTAAAATATTAAGTTCCACAAGACTTTTGTTGTACTATTAAAATTGTTCATTTTGAAAAAATGTCTGAACAGAACTGGAGAAGTTATAAATAAATATTTTTCAACTAAAGAATCTGACTGTTTTGGCAGATTTCCAAAAAAAGTAGAGTGTTAATTTCAAATACCACTGAACTGTAAAAGGAAAGTTATGCACAACTTGTTCTTCAAGATTCTTGCATTTAGGGCTTGATTGCATGTATATTTTTGTGCCTTATACTGGAAAAAAGCAGTCAATTTGAATTGTTGAAAAGTATTTGAGGAAATCTACTTTATAACTTTATGTATAGCTGTGCATACTTTTATAATGATTGTTATCTGCTTTAGGAAACCTGCCATATATATATTAATGCATGTTTATGCATTAGCAGTCAGCAGCAATTTTAATATCTACTGTTTGTAGCAATAGTAAAAAAAAATCTGTCAAATATGGTAGAAAGTCTAAAGACAGTTTTAAGAAGTAGTATGCTTTAAAATCTAGCAGAACATGGAAAAAGGAACAGTTTGCTGTCAAAGTGTATGGTAGTGTCTCTGCCTTGAAGCACATGTTAGATGGATTCTTCACTCATCCATAAGACAAGGATGTATTTTTGTCCCAAAGTTCTTTTGTTTCTTTTGATAATATCATTTTATCTGATAAAGGCTTAATTGATAAGCTGATAAGGAGAGAGCCAGTGGTGTAGTGGCAATTACAACTGCCTCACATGTAATACTTCCCTGGTTCGAATCCCAGTAAGGGTATGGCTAGCTGAAGAGAGCTAACTAGCTCGAAATAGATCTATACTAGTCTCCCTTATTTATTATTTAAAATTATCAGCTTAAAAACCTTACACACATATATATATATATATATAAACTGTGTATGTGTGTGTTCCAGCATAACTCTGGAACCCTCGAGCAATTTCAATCAAACTTAGTACACAGATGACTTACCCTCTGGAAACAAATATTGTGGGCTAAGACATTCCTAACACCTCTTTGGATGTGTGTGCCTTAAAATGGCTTCTACTGTACAGCACAGTGGACTTGCCATGGTAATGGCTTCACAGTACTCCACAAGGAAGCTCACTCTCAGCTCCCTCTCTTTCCCCTCCAAGGAAATTGGTCAAGTGCAATAAAAAAAATGAAACACCAGCGTAGACAAAAAACTCCCGAGGAGAGGAATAGAAGAAGACTTGTGATGCTGCGCGAGAGACAGTATAACAGTGTGAGTTCCGACTACAAGATTTTTCTGTCTAATACAGGATTGGGATAAATAAATTCCCAAGCAACACCAGGTTATTGGCTAATTTTAAAATAAAAAGCATATTCTGATTTTATCATAATTATGATGTTTCTCGCAGCAAGAATTAGTCAATAGAGAGGTACACCTTGTCCCCAGTTTCTATTCTATCCATTTTTGAGCCACATTTAGTACATAACACTTTTCCTACTTACACCCAACAAAATAACAAATATAGCCTGGCAATATCTTTTTTTCTTCAGAATCTCCATGATGTTGCTTTTGTCTCTTTCCCAGGCCCATGAGTGTAAGGCTCTTAAAGTGTACTTAGCTGTACTATTGTTAAAATAGCAATCTCCCCTTTTAAACTGGAACATCCAACAACAGCTGAAAGATATGTAAAATCTTTACACTTTGGCCTCTAGAACTTAAAAACTGTTTCCAGCAATGATGTGGGTTTGGCTCTTATGTCAGTTTCATCTGTTGTTGTGAAGGAATGTAAATCTGCCCTTAGGAATGGAAAAAGAATGAAGCAGCCATTAAGGTAGGATTCCAGAAACGATTATTCAGTCCTGGGGAAAGTGAGAAAGAAACTCAAAATAACCCCACCTTGATTTTGGGCAGCATAAGATGGAGCAGAGAGAAATTCTGAATAGCTTTCAAGATTCTGTTATTTTACCTTAACAATCAAGAGGATTCCTGGATATTTGCCATGCCCGTTTCTTGATTTTGCCAACTTGAAAGGCTGATCAGTGTCATTCTGCTCTGCTCCTCTCAAGAATTGGGCTCTGTCAGTAATCTTTTAGAACCATATAGTTGCCCTGGAGCAGTATTGTAGATATTTTATTCAGTTGATTTAATACAAGGTTCAAATAAAAATATTTCTCTGCTCTGGAAAGGTGGATTATATTACACCATTCTGATAGCATCTGTATATTCCTTTTGCAACTGCTAAGCACCAGGATCTGGCTATCTCCTAAAGTTAATGCGCCTTAAAGCGGTTTCCAATAGAGGGTTAGAAGTTAGAACCCCATGTAATAACATCAAGTTACTCATGTCTAATGAATTTTAATACAGTAGGACAAAAATGGATGTAGTGTTTCCTGGTATCAATGTACAGGTAATCCTCAACTTATGACCACAATTGAGCCCAAAATTTATGTGGGGGAGAAATTTATCAAGTAAGCTTTGCCACATTTTACGTCTTTTCTTGCCATGTTTTTTAAGTCGCATTTGTTAAGAATCACTGCAGTTGTTAAACTAGTATCACAGTTGTTAAGTGAATCTGACTTCCCCATTGACTTTGCTCATCAGAAGGTCACAAAAGGGGGACCACCTGACCCTGGGACTGTAAGCGTCATAACTATGAGTCAGTTGCCAAGCACCTGCATTTTGATCACGTGGCTATGGGGATGCTGCAATGATCGTAAGTGTGAAAAATGGTCATAACTGACTTTTTTCAGTGCCATTGTAACTTTGAACAGTGACTAAATGAACTGTTGTAAGTCTGTACTGAAATAATGAAGTAATGGAATGATGAGGGGAAATCTTTCTCCTCTCCCACATTGGTTATCTGTGTAAAGAGAGGAAATAAAAGGAAGAGAATGTACTCGCTTTGTGATTCCATTTTTACAAAAAAATATTTGGGTTACGGTAGTTTGGGTTTCTGTAGAAGGAACCTAGGAAGAAGTCTAAGGATGATGGACAATGCCTTGCAGCCATCTCTACTCTTTTCTTGCTGCAGCATCTCAATTGGCAGATTTTTCCTGCTGGCTGGAGACATGAAGGGGAGGGAAAATAGCGAAATCAGAAATCAGCAAATAACTTTATCTTCACATGCGCAATCAAAATTAGCCACCCGTCAAAACAGACTAGATAAGGATGAGGACAGCAAATGGATTCCTAGTAGTTCATAAGGAAGGAAAATGAATAGCATTTGGATTAGTCAATGGGGAAATGTCCCATATTTTTGTTGTTCTGAAGGAGGCAATGAATCACATATTATTAATTTGGGTGAACTTCAGTTTTCATTTCTAGACTAAGAGAATTCCATCACACATGGAACGAAAGGTAGAAGAATCAACCATTCCTCCTCTTTTAGGAGGCTACATTTTAAAAAATCATTATTACTAATACATTGGTGAATGAAATGTGCATAATCTGTTTTTCATTTGAAATAGTGTGAGATATTCCCAGTTCATAATAATTCAGCAATGTGAAAATTAGACAGTCCAAAAGAAAATACAGAACCTTGGACAAGCCACTAGATGGGGGTGATCTCTATGTTTCAGACTTTTTGCCGACTAATCAAGCAGCTTCTTCAGTCTGAACAAGTTGATTTGGGGAATCTGGGTAGGCCAAGAGCCGTTGGAATGTGTCTAAAATTCGTAGGGGTTATTCCTTCACCAACCTCAGGGTTCCCCCCGCAAAGTGCTTGGCAATATGTCGATGAAGATTCTCAATCATCCAGGTAGAGTTGTCTGCTAACATCTGCTAATATCGCAAACCAACAAGAAAATAAGTCCAGTTGTCATGACTCAACTTCCAGATATTGCTACTGTTCTGAAGCAGGTTTTGGGCTACAGCTTATTCCAAGCGTTCTTCTGAGGCCTTTGGAGATATGGAAATACCCTTCCTCAATGGCCCTCTTTTTTCTTATTCCAGTTTTTATAATTCTTCGGGCAAGAGACACAAGCTATCCCGACTATTATCATAGCACTAAAGCCATTCAAAAGTATTTAGTGGCATCATCAGAGCAAAGTTTGAACCATAAAGAATGATTTCGAATTTCAAGTTCATCCGTATATCCTATGACCACAGATGTATTTAGAAGCAACATTGGTAATAACTAAAGGCTTCAAGCCCTCTTTTCATATATGTCATGGGGAGGGAAAGCCCTCCAAATATATGTGCTTTAAGGTTTTATGCATGCTTACATTGCCATAGCTTTATCACTGGGGAACTGTAATTGGCTTTTTAAAAAGATTTATTAGTGTAGTAAATATTGTAAAAGCTGAGACCTGAAAGAATTAAAGAGACCCTAAATCTGATCTGTCAATCAAAACTCACTTGGCAAATATAAGCAGTGGGCAGAGGGAATAAAACAATGGGAAAATCAAACACAATTCAGCCAATCAGGAGTGGAAAAAGGTCCCCTTGTAGGTAAGCTTTTAGAAAGAGGAATGGGCAGCTCAATTTTGTCTTTGTTTCTTTTCTCTCTCTCATGGAAGGAATTGGAAATTGGTCTGGCTCCAAGCCAAGTATGCCAAATTCCAAATCCCCAGGCATCTGAGGTAGGAAATTCAAGAAGGACACAGCAATATAGGGAAGACTGAAGCTAGATGTACATTATAATTTTGGGTTGTATTTGAGCTGTGTGCCTTAGTTACATCTTGTCTACTTGTGTGTGTTATGTGCATGTATTACCTTTCTTAAGGAACAAGTATCGATGTAAACCCCCAAGAAGTCAAAATGTTATTTACTTTCCTTTCTTCCATTGCCTTTCAGATTCTGTTTATTCTTTTAATCTTGATACACAAAGTAAAGAATTGCATTTCTTAGAAAATGAGCACAGTCATTCTGATAGGGAGCTTAATCATTCCCTCATTCTATCCTCTTCATCCTGTTATTCTGAGGGGAGAAAACTCCACCCCCAACAAAATCGGCCAACTACTGCATATAAGCATCAGGAACCCCAACCCACCCCATTTGCACTGAAGTTACCTAGTTGGATAATAAAATGTCTACAAGCAAGCAAGCAAGCATCCATTGTCAGAGATTTCCAAGTGATCCATGGTCATCATTTTGCCTGCTTAGGTAGTTACAGAGAAAAGAAAAGCCAATTTCCTCCTCCCAAATAAATTAGTGCAAAAACAGATTTATTTTTCGGAGTAGTAAAATAGATAATGACACTTTCCCCAAAAGAGTGGTAGAGTGCACACAAGGATCTGGATGGAGATTCCAAGAACTCCTTCAAGGGAGCCAGAGAATCTAGTCTGCCAATGTTGTGCATGCACTTCTATAAGCAAATGCTGTTACAACTGTGGCCAAAGAATATTTTATAATCTTTTTCCTGGAGATTCTTTGGGGTTTGAATAGATGTGATAGGATTACACTGTAAATTATCAATGAAGCACCTTGATTGCAAGGCTTAATTAGATGGATTTTTGAAATGCTTTCTATTTTTTTTCTTGAGAAGTGATAGCATGTTGACTGAGTAATGATTAATCAAAGGAATTAAAGAACAAAAAATGATAATTCTGTTATTGGAAAATATGAAATCTGAAAGAAATGTGATCATTTTTATCCATTTTCATAATTTGCCATAAAAATTAAAACTGTTGTAATTACTTAAAAATTACAAAGGGAAGAAATTATAGTGTTTTTGTTAAGAAATAAATGAGTTCTATACTAAATATTTACTGTATGTAAATGGGAAAAAGTTATTATCTTGATTAAGATGAATTTCTATAGACTACAGAAAGTAAGTTCCACTGTCAAAAGTAATGAAACCTAGCATGCCAAGGAAGTTTGCCTAGGTTGAGGTGATGTGTATTTTAAAAGGTTATCTTTTGATAAGAATATTTCACACTAGTGGCATATCATTGTAGCAGTTCATTTAAATAAAAAAAGCTTGATGTTTGTTTTCTTTTACTATGGCAAGCATAGTATGAAGAATGATATGCACGGCCTACTTTGCAACCAATATGGGAAAAAGTGCCACCTCATTAACATATCTTCAGTTATTTTTTTTCCAGCAGAAATACCTCAGTGCAATTATGACCTACATCACGCATGTTGTACTGCATTGACGTTCTTCTAAATCAAAATATCTGTGCATTCTATAAATAAATTTATTTGTTGGTGAGAACTAGTGTTTTGTGTGTGTGTGTGTGTGTGTGTGTGTGAGGGAGGGAGAGAGAGAGAGATTTTTATGATACGCAATATTATACAACAAACAAACAAGCAAAACAAATTAAATGTAATAGAAGGAAAAAGAAACTATAACTACCTCTCTCTCCCTATTTCACACTAATGCCACTATTCTTTACACCATTTCTACTTTACTGTTCTCACAAACCACATCTACATTACCTTTTTTCTACCCTGATGTAAAATATTTCAACTCCACTGACCTGTGAATTTCTCATTCTTCCTCCTATCTATATCTCCTGTGTATTCCATTGGGAGGTGAATCTATTTTCTAGATTTACATGTAATTATTATACTTTCATTTTTGTTTCTTTCACTAGGAACATTTTTCTTATATTTTTATTAGGAACATTTTTCTTATATTCATTTTTTCCAAGATTCACTCTTGACCCTAGCAAAAAACTTATCTCCTATTTGGAATCTCTTGTCATCCTCTTTATTACCTACCAGTTATATCATTCATCTGAAACAATCAAATCAGTCATTTGATTCCATTTGTATGCATTAACTCACTTTGCTCGAATCATGTATTTGAAACAAAAAGACATTTAATTCTCTTTGGATAGCAGAAATTTGTATTTTATGATACTAAGACCTTCATTTATAATTCAACTGGCATCTTGATTTCCATACATATATTTGGCAGGTCCATGCTAGAAGACTATCTAAATTGACATCTGTTGCGATCCTTTCCATTTCAGTTAGTTTCACAAGCACATGGTGCATTTATTTATTTTTTCATTTCATTTATTGATTCATACTTTTTATCAATGATAAATGATACTTTTTATCATTTTTTATCACTCCTTACGTTTGAAGCTTCAATTTTCCTTTTATGAGAATTGGGGTCATATATACTTACCTCTCCTTTATCCTTTATCCTTTATTTCAATTGGGTTTCATATGATGCTTTATGCCAAGGCAAGGAAGAAGTAGAGCATTTGCTGGTAACATTAAGAACACCAATCATTTTGGCCAATATGCACAACCCAAATTCAGTTTTGTCCAAGCATGATTACACAGTTCTATCTAAGATAGGATCCTGAATACATAGGAAGAACCTTAACAACCCTATGCATTGCTCCTCATATTCCTCCAACAAGAAAGTACTTCATACTCAGAAACCAACTTGCCAAGAAGAATAAACAAAGAATATTATATTATATATATCATGGGTGTGTGTGTGTGTGTGTGTGTGTGTGTGTGTATATGAATAATAATAAACACAAATATTCATGTGTTTTTGTTATAAATATTTTTTTCTCCCTGCAGTTGATGGTGTGTGTGTATATAAATGCTTGGTTAATAAAGATACTGAATATTGCCGTGTAGGAAAAGAATCCGTTTTGATAACACTTGGTTACAACAGCGCCTTACTACAATTCACATCACATTCTGGTAAGTGGCTGGATATTATATATATTTGAAGGTTTTTGTTTCCTTTGGTCCTGTATTTGTTGAGGTCAGCTACAGTCACACTCAAGATTCTCAGGTGTTAGATCTGTTGGATCAACTTGCTACTCACTATTTGATTGAGGACTGTAAAAGATGGTGATATTAAGGTCTAACTTAAGTCATTTATGCACACACATATACACCACAGGTTTGCAGTCCTCTAATTGTTTATAATGGAATATTTCTGGTGATTTATTTGAGAATTGCATCGTTCTATTTCGAGACTTACTGTGATTTTAAGTTTTCTATCTCCTGTTTCTTTTTTCTTTATTTTGACAACTGTTAGTCTGAACTGAATCCATGCAGAAGATTGTTATATTCCAGCATCCGGTTTCTACCATTTAGACAGCAGTAAATTATATGTAGTATTTTCTTCTTCCTGTGTAACATGTGTGCAACATCTGAATAGCATCAAGATGGCCATAAAATAGGTTTTTAGTGTGTCTAATATATAAGCGTTAGTCTTTTGCAAACTAAATCTATCCATCTAGAACAATTTAAGCAATAAAAGTGCAGCCTACCATCTACTAGCAGTATATTTTTCCACAATAGTCAATGTTCAGCAGGTAAGCCAATTTCTGTGTAAATACCAGCTTCAGAAATTTTATGGGAATAAAATTATACATGTTCAGATGGAATTATAAATTTATCTCATCTTCATAGTCAATGGGTATTGATGAATGTTACTTATCTCAATCTTTTGAAGAAAAACTTTGAGTAAGTCCTGGCACCAAGAGAAGGGAAGGGAAGGTCAGTTTTAGCTTTTGCACAATATTTGAAGACACCAGGAAGCAATAAGAGTAGTTTCTGTTGCTTTCCATTCAGTTCAGTTCGACGTTATTTCTTTGCTCCATCACCAGCAAAATTTAAAAGAACAAAACAAGCAAAAACAGGATGAAGCAAATAAATATAATAATATACTAGCAGCTAGAAAAATAACTCACAGAATATAACATTCACTCCTCTATTACTATGTTAATGCAGTTGTTACCCGGATGATAAATCTAAAACATTAATGGGTGATAAATAATAATTTGCTATTGCTTTCAATAATTCCCTCAGGACTAAGTTATAGAGACTGATTAGAGTGAATGACTGAAAAGAGGATGCACATTGGTAGGTGACAAGAAACGTCTCTGCTTTCTTCATCATGCCCTTAGGACTCCCTTGATGGAACTTCTGATTATGGGTTACATAATACTTCCTGCTACCAATACCATCTTCTCAGAGAAAGAAAATGCCTTGGCTCAGCTCCTACTTGCCTGCGGGCCAGTAGGTTTTTTAAGATTCAGAGACAATACAGGCAATCCTTATTTAGCAACTGCCTCATTTAGCAAAGATTTGTAGTTAATGTTGTCAGTGATTTAAAAAAAGTATGACCAATCTTTGCCTTTATAACCTTCATAGGTTTCTAAAGCAAAGGTTTATCTTAAGCCCAGTCGCAGTTTCACCCAGGGCCACCTCACGTAATGGCTAAATTGCCAGTCCCAGTTGTGGTTGTTAAATGAGGATTATCTGTAGGTCAAACCAGGATGAAACACCAGAAAGGATTTTCTTGAGTAAATATTAAGAGAGTTATAGAGGGAAAAAAAATATGCCAATTCATGTCTTTCCAAATTGCCAGGGGCTCCAGAAGTTGCACCAGATAGACTTTCTGGAGCCAGCTATGCTGGCTGAGGAATTCTGGGAGTTGAAGTCCAACAAGTCTTAAAGTTGCCAAGTTTGGAGATCCCTCTATAAGGAATATAACACCTGGTTTGATGGCATTTTGTATCAATGCCTCAGTGAAGTTCAGACAGTTGATCTTCTGCTACAGATATTTTAAATAAGCCACTGTCTCTAAAGATAATATCAGACGATGCATGACTGATAATACTTCTTGTCAATACAGGTAGTCCTCAACGTATGGCCAAAATTGCGCCCAAATTTTATGTTGCTAAGCAAGACGGTTGTTAGGTAAATTTTGCCCTGTTTTACCACCTTTCTTCCCACAGTTGTTACGTGAATCACTGCAGCTGCTAAGATCGTAATATGGTTGCTAAGTCAATCTGGCTTCCCCAATGATTGTGCTTGTCAAAAGGTTGCAATGACCCTGGGACGGACCAGCTGTCATCAATGCATGCCAATTGCTAAGTTTTCTAATTTTGATCATGTGACCATGGGAAATGCTACAGTGGTCATCAGTGTGAAAAACGGTCATAAGTCCATTTTTTTCAGTGCCATTGTAACCTCAACCGTCACTAATTGAATGATTGAAAGCTGAGGACTACTGTAGGTTAAAAATTGAGACAGTTGATAGAATATTTTAATAGGCAACATTATTTTTAGTTGCAATGATTGTTGCTTCTCCTCCCCTTAGGAAGTGCCTGGTGTAGATAATCTACTTCTTCCTAGGCCCTCATAAAGTTTTGAGCTGTGCGAAAAATGTGGAAAAATACCATTTCATTAATAGACTCCAACAGTTGAGCTATTTTGAGGGCGGAATTGTGTAGAAAAGAGCAGACAGTATAATGTCTATCTACAGCTATGGCATATTTTACTGGAATTTTGAATTATGTTTTGTGCAGAATAAAGACCAGCATGGTAATAATTCAGTTACCTTTCTTACATTTGTGTCACTTCCCTGCTTTGGTTTTGTGTTTAATGTTCCTACACTTTAGCTTCATTCTTTCTTTTTCAGAATATAACGTGTTTTCAAATACACTGAACAGTTGTAGGAATATAAATAAGGAACATTCTGTATTCAATCAGAGAACAGAAGACTCATCTGCATCTCAGTATTTTCAGGTTAGAGAACTGTGGTTTCATAACATGTTCAGTATTTCTCGGAGGGGTTAGGATAACCTGTTGCAGAAAAAAAGAAAGTTCTTGTAGCAACATACAAGGCTAACTAACGCTTGCTAAAAGCTTATGCCATAATCTTTTTATTTTTATTTTCAGGGGGTATGGCTTTTTCATCACCAATATTTCCCAGGTTTATTGCAGACTTTATTTATATTTTGTATATTGCTGTAGACAAATTGTAGCAACTATATTTCTCCTTTTTTCTTTCTAGTTTTATGGATGCTTATCTCAACAGCAAAATATGATGCAGGATTTTGTAAGGACAGCTACATATCACAGAGCAATACTTCAGAATCATACAGATTTCAAAGATAAGGTAAGCCTTAAGTTTCAAATATCTGTATGTATTTTCTTACAAAGTTGGCCATAACATTAGATTGCCAGCCCCAGAAGGAGCTTGATGTTGTTGGAGAAGGTCTGCAACAACCAGTCGGCCAAAACCTTGATGGGTGCCTGCAAGGGAAGAATGGCTGCAACCTCTGTTCCCATGGATCCTGGAGCTCTCCATGGTTCATGCATGAGCTTAGGCAGATGGAGAGGGTGAACAGACGCCTAGTGTGTTGCTGGTGAAAAACAAAAAGTGAGGATGCTCAAGCACAAGGTAGGGAAGGGTGTCAAACTGGCAGCCTGAGGGCCAGATGCATCATGTGTAGGCCACATCTTCTGTGAATGGGAAAAACATCACAAAACATCATGTGACAGCAACGTGATGCTGCGAGTTTGACAGCCATGAGCCAGAGCCGCTATTAGAGCCTTCCTCGTGTCAATAAAGGCCCCACTCTTATTATGCCTGCAGATAGCTGCCCAGCAGTCCTGTTTCAGATTGCCTGGTCCCTCCTTGGAGGGAAGCAATTCTGGGATTCACCTGCAGGCTAACTTTGGTCCATCTCAGTACCTGGAGGCTTTATGGGCCTGAATTGGTCACAGTGAGCTTTGGCTCAATCTTAGCAAATCTGAGTGGTTTGGGGTATTTGGGCCTTCCAGGCTCCAGGTTATTCCCCCTTTAGTTCTGGGGGGGTAGCACTGTTCCAGCGGATGTCAGTGCACAATCTGGGGGTATCACTTGGATTCATGACTCCTGCTGAAAAAGCAGGTGGCAGCTGTGGCTAAGAGGGCCTTTGCACACCTTTGCATTGTGCATCAATTGTGCCCATTCCTGGACCAGAATGTTCTTCTCATTGCCACTCATGTCCTCTTGAGTTGTCCAAGTATCCACTATGGATTACTGCAATGTGCTCTACATGGGTGTGTGTGTCCTTGAAAAGAATTCTGAAGCTTCAGCTGATAAATGGTGTCAGGTACTAAACGCATGTAATATCACTGCTTTGTGAGCTGCATTGGTTGCCAGTGTGTTTCCAAGTGCAATTCAAGGTGCTAGTTGTCACTTTAAAGCCTTCTTGCCTTGGGACCAGATTCTCCCAGTTGTTCCTACCCATCTGATCCAGTCTATCTGGGTGGGTATACTCTAGGACCTATCAACAAAGGAATGTTGGCTGGTGGGCACTAGGAGGCATGCCTTTTCTGCTGTAGATTAGGATGGCCCCAACCCTGTTTCTTCAGGCCTTGAAGACTTATTTATGTGGCCAGGCCTGCTGTTCCAGATGTGTGAAGGGCCCCATTTCCTGGTCATTTTAACATCTGCTGATTCCTAGTCATTTAATATCAACAACGTAATTTTTCTTGATTGCTGTATTTATTTATTGTATTGCATTTTAATGGGTCTAAACATTGCTTAGCTAGGTTCTTTTCAGAGTTTCATTGTCAAGGCAGAAACAAGGTGACATTGTCTTATATTTTTCTATAGAAAAGGGTTTAATGACTTTCTGACCTCGTAGAAAAAGTGCCACAGCAATAATATCTAAATTTGTGTCTATGCATCAGATCAGTTAGAGCTGTGAGATCAATGCCAGGGCGCGCTGATGTGAGACATTTTCATTACAGAAATGATGTGCCTCTTCTACCTTTTACTCTTTGTCTTTTCCATCTTTCTCTGATTTCAAACAGAGGCAACAAATTGCTATTTTGCTAGAGTCCTCTGAAGCAAATATACCCCCTGCCCTCTGTTTGAATGTGATATTGGGAAAACATAAATAGTTCATATTCAATTTTTAAAATGTATTTGAATATTTTTAATCTGTCTTTTCATTGCTAAGAGATGTTTCATGGGCCAGCAGCACCCTTCACAATAAAGTCAATGTAATAGCCGCCAATCTATATATATAAAAGCGAAATACCACTCATGCATCATCACAAAATCTCCAGAACCATAAAGCCTACAAACTTGAAATTTGGCACAAATATTCCTCTTGGCTTCTAGGTGCTCACTAAGAAAGGATTTTTCGAAATGACCATCATAGGATTAGTATTTCTTTCTATTTCATATATTATTATTAACAAGCTCTGATGGTAAGGAGTTCTATTCCCCCTCCCCACCTGAAAAGAAATATGTTCCAAATGCAAAACACAAGGAGAGGAGGGGAGTTTCAATTTCAGTTTTAGTTTCACAGCAGCAACCAGCTTTAGTACAGAACAGTTGAGCTAAGCCATGCCCAAGCTCCTTGCTGTCTCCTTGCTCACACAGCAAATACTGCTTCAGTTTCCAAACAGCCTTCAGCTCTCACACACACTGACAGGATGCTAGCCAGATAAATACCAATGGATGCTGGTAGACAGTGGCACAATTCCCCCCACCCTTATTTTCCTCACCCAAAACTAAGCCCGATCACATAGTTTCATAGCGAAGCACGGGTATAGAACTAGTAAAATATAATTTAAAAGAGTGGTGGAGAAACTTCAGACGTTTCAACATTAAACTAAGGCAGGGGTCCCCAAGCCCTGGGCCACAGCATACTGCCGGGCTGTGGCTCATTCGGAATTGGGCTGTGTGAGTTTAACCGCTAAAGTAAGGCATTGAGGCGGGCAGGAAAAAATAAGTAAATATATACCCATGAGACGTTCTGGTTCTAATGCATCACAGCTGACTCAGGAAACATGAATGTAAGTAGCTCTTCAACTGATAAAAATATTAATTAATTTAGAATTTGTTAGAGTAAATGAGACTAATTAAAGTATGAACTTATTAGCTATCCAGAATTATTAGGAGTCAGATGGCACATAAATATCACCATCCATGTATACATAAATGTGCAGTATAGTCTAATTTAGTTCCCTTTCTGGAACTGAGAATGACAAATGCTGCCAAAATGCTGTCCACCTTAGCATAAGTCTTCTTTATTATTATTATTAATATGCAACAACTGTGTAGAGTTGTTCTATTATTTTACCACTTTTGCTAAGTAAATTCTTAAAGTAATTTTAAAAAAATAAATGCTTCCAACATTGCTTTTTGATTTTAGGTTAGGAGCATATTTAATGAAATAAAATGCTTTGAAAAGCATTGCAAGATCTACCTGTGTTAAGTTAATAATCCTACAGCATATGTTCTTGCTTCTTTTTCACACCTACATTAATGCTTCTGCTAAGAAATAAAGTAGCAAGAATAACTGTTGAATTCCCTCAGAAAAAGTAAATTACAATTCTGTGTAGGTTTTTAAAATTAATCATACTAGAAGAGCTTGTGATTTCAAGACTTGTTATTCACTTTTTTATACTATAATTAATAAAAATGATGCAAAGAAATTTGTTATGATTTTGATGCCATATTTTATTTTCAACGAAGAAAACCTTAGCATTCTTTTAGTTAGGAGATCTTGATGATTGGCAATGTCATAAATAGTATTTATAAATATTTGATAGCATTGATTGGCAGGAGGGTTTTTATACTTTCTGAATCTGCTGATAAGATTGGAATATAAATAAAGCCTTATATAGTGGCATGTTCATCCCCATCCATTTTTCTGTTTCAAGGTGGTCCTAGATGTTGGATGTGGATCAGGTATTCTTTCATTTTTCGCTGTGCAGGCTGGTGCGAGAAAGGTTTATGCTGTTGAAGCTAGTTCGGTGGCCAAATATGCCGAGGTGAGTATGTTAGATTTGATGAGCTACTGCATTTGTTTGCTTTGCTGTGTGTGCAGAAAACAAAGTACTTGTCGCTGAAATAATGGTGTGCAAATAATTTAGGTCCATTTTATTTCAGTAAAAATATTTCTTCAGGATTGTCTCTTGAAGAGCATAATTCACTCTTTAGGTACATGTTAAATGAAAACGTTTTGATTATTTCAGTGAAACTTGTTCCCACTTAAACAACTACAACTAGCACATTTAGAGATCTGTGTGAAAGTAGATGGTAGAGGCAGACTTAAGGGGAATCACTATCCCTGCTAACAACTTCAATGCATCCTTCCAATAGCAACAGCATTTAGACTTATATACCGCTTTACAGTGCTTTTTACAGCCCTGTCTAAGCAGTTTACAGAGTCAGCATATTGCCCCCAACAATCTGGGTCCTGATTTTACTGACCCTGGAAGGATGGAAGGCTGAGTCAACCTTGAGCCTGGTGAGATTGAACTGCCAAATTTCAGTCAGCTGGCAGTCAGCAGAAGTAGCCTGCAGAATAGAATAGAATAGAATAGAATAGAATTCTTTATTGGCCAAGTGTAATTGGATACACAAGGAATTTGTCTTGTGCAAATGCTCTCAGAGTACATAAAAGAAAAGATAAATTCATCAAGAGTCAAGAATCATAATGTACACCACTTAATAATAGTTATAGGGTAAGCAATCAAAGCACTGTACTCTAACCACTGCGTCACCGAGGCTCATTAATAGCTGACAAATATTTGAGAAACAGGTCCATTCAGTATAATGCAAATGAGGCTGGAATGATTTCATAGATAAATGAATAACAAGGAATAAGAATTGAACATACTACTGAAATTTAAAGTAATGACTTTTGATTAGTACTGTCTTTATTGGCTACCATTCAGTGATTTTTTTTCCTGTATTGAAATACACTAAAACCTTTGGTAATTGAAATTCATCTCCTGTAAAAGGACACAAACTAATTAGCAGCTTCTCTTATTCTTGAACGGATCCACAGTCAACCAAGGATATTGGGCATATTTCAGGGAAAAGCAAGCAGGGTTTATTTTCTGGAATTTCTCCCATTTCACTTCAAACACTATACAGTGACAGCATGTGGAATTATGCAAGTTATGCTGATCTTGTTTGCAGTCTGGCCAAGATGGTTGGAATTGGTTTAGCATCACAGGTCTAACTACATGATTCAGAAAGGCTAATGAGTTCAGTAGATATCACTTCCTCCCTCTCACTTTCCTTTATTCTAGAGAAGTAACTGTATAATTTATGCAAAATAATTTCTAAAGCTGCTTAGCCTAATTCAAATGTAACGTAACCTGTATTATAATTAAGATGTTGTGATCATTTCAGTAGTATAGTAAGCATATCACAAACAAAATATTCATTTTGCATGTATATATAATGAATGGCCAAGCCCACTACTGTATTGTAATGACTCCGAAAGCAGCTCACACATAATACATTCCCAAACATAAATAAATTTCCTTTAATGCCTCCAACTTGGCCTCACTGTTCAATTGTTCGCAGTTGGAGATTAAACTCTGTCCAAAATAGTCTCCAAAAGAAAGAAATATAGACCAAACTCAAAAAACAGATAACGGAGAAATAAAAAACCAAAACAAACTGCACGAAGGAATTTCCACAACAGACCAGGATAATTAATTACAAATTTCAAGAAGATAACAAGGCACAGTCCATTGGAAGAACACCAACCACGATAGACCTCAGTCAGAAATAAAACATGCTTTACTTCTAGCAATGCTGTGTTTTAAACGTCCCTCCTATATACTATTCCCCCCAGCTGCAGCCAATGAGGGAAATCATGGCCGCTTCCTCTTCCATAAGCCACATTGTTCCCTTCTCCATTCGTCCCTGGGTGCCCTAGGATGAAGAGGGGATGGGCCTGGTTCTTCCTGTGACTGCTCTTCCCCGCTCCTCCACAACCTCTGAAACCACACTTTCACTCCCTGTGGGCTGTTCCTCCTCTCCCTTGGAGTCAGTCTCCAACAGGGGCATGACACCTATTCACTTGCTCCAACTAACATAGGATTTACAGCCACTTTCCAGAATGGAAAGATTTATCAAGCAAGAAAGTTAATACTCACCTATAGATGAGCAATGTTTGGAAATATGTGGAGCGAAAGACCAATCCAGACTCAGCCAGGTAAGACAAAATGGAATTTCCTAAGCAACTTTCTTCCCAAGAGGAAAAAAAATGATTGTTTTGAAATCCAAACTTTTGAAAAAAAAAAGAAAGAGAGAGAACTTTGTGAAAGAGAAAACCAAAAAAATACAGCAGGGAGGCTGGCATAAGTGGACCTTCCCATCTTCACTGAGCATCAAAAGTAAAATTTGACATTGTCAGCCATTTCTAGTAAACCAGACAGGAAAAACAATGAATGAAGACAAACACCTGTATCCCAGGATAATGTTGCAGGATCCAATCGGGGTCAGTCCTGGTGACCGATCCAGATTGGATCCTGCAGGAAAAAGAATGAGCAATTTTACTTTATTGTAAGGTTGCATCAGAGGTGGTATTCAGCCGGTTCTCACTTGTTCGGGTGAACCGGTAGCAAGAATTTGGCGTGGGTTGCTGAACTGGTAGCAACATCTAGCTGGCCACGCCCCCAACCCGGTTGCCTGGTTTCCACTCACTCGCTTGCCCCACCCGCCCAATGCTTCCTGCCCCAGTTTAAAGGAGAATTGCTCCTTCGCCCTAGCCATGCATTTTCAAGCAGCCACTTGAAAACACATGACTGTGGGCGGAGCAGTGGTCCGTTAACCTGCAAAACTGCTCCAAGGCTGGATTCTTCATGGACACTAGAAATATCGCTTCCCCTTGTGAGTAAAGTGTCTGGAGTGAGAGGGAATGAAGGCTGGAGAAGGTGGGGGGGAGGAAATCCAGACACAGACAAGTTTGAATGAGCTTTGTAAACGCGTGTTGGTTAACTTGCAAAACTTTCCCAATGCTGGATTCCTTTCCCCTCGTGAGTAAAGTGGCTGGAGTGAGAGGGAATGAAGGCTGACAGGGAGATGTGTGTGCGAGAGAGAGAGAAGAAAGAAAGAAAGAACAAGAAAGAAAGAGGAAGGGAGAGAAAGAAAGAAAAAGAAATAGGGAGAGAATGGTGTGTGCGTGTGTGAGAGAGAGAGAGGAAGAGAGAGAGAGAGAAAGAAAGGGAGAGAAATAAAGAAAGAGACAAAGAGAAAGAAAAAAAAAGAATTAGGAAGGGAGAGAGATTGACAGAGAAAACTTTGTGTTATTGTTTTTAATTGTTCCATTATTTATCATGTGTTAATATTTTACACTGTCCCTACACCTAGAGTGATTCTACTGCCTTTCTTTTGCCCAGGGCTGCCACATATTTTTCAGAGTTTACATGCATTCAATGTCTATAGTCAGAGCCTAAATACATGTGTGTTTAAAGGACTTTGGAGGTCTTCTAGTCCAAGCCCCTGCTCAGGCAGGAAAACTGAGGATGCCAAACTCTGAGTAGAGGTCCTGGGAAAGGTGTCAGAATAATAGAATAACATTTAGAAGGGACTTTAGGGGGAACTCTATACCGTTTCAGAGAAATGGCTGTCCAGTCTTTTAAAAATTTCTAGTGATTGAGCACTCAGAACTTCTGGGGACAAGCAGGTCCACTGATTAATTGTTCTTACTGTCAGGAAGTTTCTCCTTAGTTCTAGGTTGCTTTTCACCTTGTTCAGTTTCCATCCATTGCTTCTTATTTGCCTTCTGGTGCTTTGGAAAATACATCCCCCCCCTTTCTTTCTGGCAGCCCCTTAAAGCCTGTTGCCTATTACATTCTTGGGCAAAGCATGTGAGCCATTTTCTCCTGTCAATGGTCCATGAAAATACATCTATAGTATGTAGATAATAAAGTCAAAAAAAGGTGAACAACATTTTTACAGAACTATAGATAAGTTGAGGCTGGGTGTGACAAGAAATGACTGGGAAGGGAGGGGCCAGGCAAGGCAGCCCTTGATGTGAGTGACATTAAGTTGGCCACACCCACTCAGTCACATGACCACCAAGCCATGCCCACCCAGTCACATGACCACCAAGCAATGTCTACCCAGTCACATGACTACCAAGCCACCACCCAATCACATGATGACCAAGCCATGCCCATAGTCACATGACCACCAAGCCACACCCATCAAATAAGCCACGCCCACAGAACCGGTAGTAAAAAAATTTGAATTCCACCACTGGGTTGCATCAGATTCTTGGCGAGTTGATGTACAAACTTCTCTCTACCACATTGAACCATCTGATCAATTAGGGTGACAGCTTTACCCACAGCACACGTCAAATGTATACTGCTACTGAAGTTTTCATTGAGTGACTGGCTTGTTTAGCACCGTTCATAATTATGATGGTGATGAGAAAGTAACTTAGCAACCAGTCCTTGCATTTATAACCTTTGTAGGTCTGTAAAGCAAAGCTGAAGTAAGATTGTAAGAACAGGTATAGTTTCACTGCTCTCCTTAACAACCAAATTGTTGGTCCCAGTTGTGGTTGCTAAATGTCTGTGCTAGACTTATGATAGGTGGCACAATATAAATTTTTTCATTTTTTTTCAATCTTGCTTTTCTTTGATTTGTCAGTACAGATTGTAGGATTCCCTATATGTCCCACATGCTGAAGTTAAGAGGTAAAATGTCTCCTAGAGCGCTATTCTAAGGAGAAAACTGGTCGCCGCTGTAAAATTACCAAGCATCTGTTCCAAAGCAGGAAGGCAGGCCAGGAGAGTAGAGAGTCTCTGGGAGAAGAAACTGGAAAGCCTGCCATCTTTCACTCTGTGGCTTCAGCCAATAACATTACGCCAGACCATTGCAAATAATTAGCTTACCTCATTTACCTATCTGGCTTTCAGATCTTTCTTGCACGACTTTGTTCTTGAATTACAGTTTGAAGAAACATTCTTTACTTCATCTCAAATAAATGCTGCCAAACGGTGCATTAAAAAAAAGTATTAATGCAGCTTTTCCCAGTCTGTTACCTTTTTATAGTATGGGGCTACATATCTATTTCACAGAGCCTAAATTATATGGATATATTACAGCATGCCTTGTGATAAAGAGGCCAGAGAAAGCTGGATGTTAGGATTAAAGCTGTATTTTTAAATTTGATATCAAAATAAATCCTATCGAACCTGCTTAGGTTCTATTTATGGAGTTAACTGAAATTACTGTATAATTTCAATACTTTGCTTCCAGGTTTAACCAGGAGCATGTTCTACAGAAATAACGAGATGTTTTCAAATAGCTGTGTCCAGAATTTGGATTTAAATTACTTTTCCAAAGTCTGAGAAATAATGTGATGTTAAGATGGAGGAATTTTATGGAGGGCACTTGTACAAACAGAGCCTGGGAGCAACCAGCATAAGGAAAATGTTTTGTACAGTATATGGGACAGGTCAACTATTGATGGGACCATTAGAAATGAAGAATTAATCCTTGAGGAATACAGAGGCATTTGGCACACGAGGCTGGTGAAAGGGAGGCCTTTCTGGGAGTTTTGGCAGGAGGGTTCCGTTTGAACAGAGGCCCAAAGAGAAGAAGCTCTCACTCTTCCAGATGTTTGTTGCATGTGCCTCCAGGCAAGGTTTTTTATTTAATGAACCAAATCAAGGGGTTTTTTTTTCTATTTAAAGAATCACGTTTTGCAAAAGGCTCTTAAATCTGTACTGTTCCAAGAAATTTCCTATTTCTTTAATATGTCTGTGTTCCTCTTTCTTCAAGATTTGTCCTAAGTGGGGTTAATATTATTAATAAAATGGTAAACAAAACACTGACATTAAACATTAAAACCCAGTGTTTTAATTCACTTTTAATTAAAGCATTTTAAACTATTTGAAAGGCCAAGAAAATTAGTGATGTTTCTGGCTGATGCTGAAAAGCTGAAGAATAGCCACAGATCATACCTATCTGGATAAACTTTGGACTCCTGCTAGGAAAAGCCAGTTAGAGTTTTTTGTAACTTTCCTTTCAACAAACAATATGAATGCTTTTAAAAAGCCTTTTGAGGATGACATCCGTAGATGTAGAGAATGGTACAGAAATGTTTTTTTTTTAGATAACTGTGTTCTACATTGAGTAGGGCAGCCTTCTTCAACTTGGCTTCGTCCATAAGTTTTGGATCTGGCAACTTCAAGAATTTGCAGCAGTCACCCCATGTTTGGGGAACATTAATGGATAGCAAGCACCAGGAGGTGAACTTAAATAAACAATGAATCTATTTTAATATTGGTAAAATAATGTCCCCAGTAATTAGAACTGTCATGCAACGTCTGCAAACTTTCGCATAGCACATAACAGTGTACATAGAAAATACCAGACATGAATTATAAAATTGCCTCTGCCCAGAGGAAGGGATAGCAGGTTAACCACAGTTATAAATGTGGTTAACCCGCTATCCCTTCCTCTGGGCAGGGAAGGGGAAAGGTGAATGGAAAGAGGTCCTCTTCATTATTGATGGTTTCAGTGATAAAGTAGATTTTAAAAGATAAAGGTAAAGGTTTCCCTGCACATACGCGCTAGTCGTTCCAGACTCTAGGGGGCGGTGCTCATCTCTGTTTCAAAGCCAAAGAGCCAACGCTGTCTGAAGACGTCTCTGTGGTCATGTGGCCGGCTTGACTGTACGCTGAAGGCACACAGAACGCTGTTACCTTCCCACCAAAGGTGGTCCATATTTTTTTACTTGCATTTTTATATGCTTTCAAATTGCTAGGTTGGCAGAAGCTGGGACAGGTAATGGGTGCTCACTCTGTTATGCGGCATTAGGGATTCGAACTGCCAAACTGCCAACCTTTCTGATCAACAAGCTCACGTCCACTGAGCCACCGCGTCCCTACAAAGTAGATTTAAGAGCACATAATTTATGCATTTTATATCCTGTTTGGGAATTCAGCCATAAATAGCAAGTAGAGAAATAGGAATACAAGTTTTATCCACAGTATACCTATTTTAATTGCACCTACTGGTTCTGTACAAAGTATTAGCTTTATGAGCTCTCCATCCCCTCTGCTTGCAACTTTTAAAGGCCAACTGGTTGTAAATGTAAGCCGGTTGCCAACTACCCATAAATAAGATCATATGTCCAAGAGGCACCAGATCAATGATCATTAAATGGCTAGTTGTAAATTGAAGACCATCTTTATTGTTACATATAGTCTGCCTTGCTTTGTTGTCTAATCTCTTAACCTCTGAACATATTATTTATTTAAGGATTATTATTTATTTAAGGATTAATGAATCCCTAGTAAGCTTTTACTACAACACAGTCTTATTCCCCCCAGCCCCCATTTTCAGACTCATGAACAAAAATTGGCAATCTAAATTCTTTTGTGCTAATCAGAGTTGACAGCTAGTTTTTGAAACTCAAGGATTAAACTCTTTAGGTTCCCTAGCTTTAAATTTCAGCTACTCCATGATGTGAATCTGCTTTGAAATACCATCATTGTCAAATTTTGAAGTGTCTGCTGCTTTTTCTTGTCTTCCAAGTTCCAACATTGCTGTCCACTACATATTTCGCAATAGCTTATGTGTGTGTCTTGTATTGCATTTTGAGCTTTGGAATTTGCGAACAAAACTGACTTCTCTCCGTTACAAACCATAGGCCATTTCTGCAGCCCAGCATGACAGGAACATGATGTAGAGGTGACATACTGTATGTCACACTGGAGGAATCATGATTAGACATTACAAAAGATCAGTCAGCTTTTGCATACAAGCTCACATAGGATCGGAACAGATGTTGTCTTCATCAGCTGTCTTGTACACAAGGCTTTGGAGATGAATTGCTTTACCTTTGAAGTCTGATGCATGTTTTGAAAAATCAGCACTGAAGATTGATAGCTGAGCTTTTTAATATGGGATTGCTTTTGAAGGCCACCTGGAAGTTTCAACAGGTCCAGATGTTTTGGCACATGCAGTAATGAGTGCCTTTAGGTTTCCCAATAACACTCTGTGGCAGAAGCCATATTCTAGTTTCCTTTTGGGTGTAATTCAGGGATTCAGGGACAGGTTACCTGCAGAACCACCTTTCTCTAAGGATATCTACCAATCCTACCAGGTTAGATAGGTGGCACCTCCTAGTTCCTTCCCTTAAACATTGCTACTTTGTGGGACCTAGGAAGCATTCTTCCCCCCTGAAGTTCAACAGATCTCTAGCCTTCTGAAAAGCACTGAAGTCTTGGCTTCAACTCCCAAGTGCTGGGATAGGGTGAGATGATTGTACGTCAGAAGCTTGACCAGACACCAGGTTTTTGTTTTTAATGGTTATGTTTTTAAGAGTTTTTATATGGTTTTATGTTGTTTTAATTCTTGACTGGGAGCTATCCAGAGTTTGCTCTAAGGCAGGTGTTTGTATAGATGTTTTAAATAAATACATAACTCTGCTGACTGATAATTCAGTTTGACCTCACGTATTGCTGTCGTACTAAATTAATGTGAAAAGAATTACAAAGCACAATGGAGTCAGCTCGAGTTTGGGGCATCACGAATTCACAATAAGATTAAAATCTATAGAACTATGAATATGTGTCAGTATAAAATTTCTGACTTTGGAGAATAGCTGGGGTGTTAAAATTGTAAGGCTTGTGCATTCTGGATATTAGCCTGCTTTTATTTTCTTAAGTAAAAGCAGAGATTTTTATTTATTTAATAACTTGATCTATTATAGGGGGGGGGAAATCTGTCACACTTTATAAAAGCCTGAAACTAATCTAATGTCTTGCTTTCCACCATTCTGCTTATTTTAACCGTGAACTTATTTTTTAAATTATGTTTTCAACCAATTAGACTACCTTAAGATTAGTTTCTTTAAATTTGGATTTGAACAGGTGTGTGTGTGTCTCTCAATTCAAAGCAATCTTTTCACATTTCTTTAATGAATTTTATGGACATGCATGCTTTTAAACCATTCATTCCAATATTCTTGTCTTCACTTATATAACCAGAAATGTGGTTTGAATTTAAGATAAGAAATTTATTTCTAGATAAGGTAGTTATAGCCTGGGACTGAGAAGTGAAAAAGAATGCTGAAAGATATGCATAATGGGAATATTTTAGGGCTTCTTCATATGTTGCCATCTTAGAAAAAGAAGGGTTTTCTCTATTTAAATGTCCTCCTAATGCCCACCACTGTTACTTGAAAAACCAGCAGGACTTCAGTCCTGTTCGGGAATTGTTCCAAGGTCTTTTCGCAACATGATCTTAAAAACCAGACAGACTGCTGCTTAATGGACTGTGAAAAATCATCAGAATAGTACAATTTACTAGGGATATACAGAGAGCCAAACAACATGTAGCTCGCAATTTTCCAAACACAATCTTTTCCCTTTCTGTTCCAAAGATTAAAGCAGGAATAGGTACAGTAATTTAATATTACTGCAAGGAGATACTTGAATAACCATTCACTGTATTAGTAGATCACTGATTCATCTGTTCGACTCAACTTTTGGTCTGCTTTCATTCCTTTTAATTGCATTTAATAATCACGCTCTATAACCCACCTTAATCCAAAATAGTAGTTTAGGGTTTGCCTCAAACTATAGACAGCATTTTGCAATGTGCTGATAATGGCTGTATTTTGAAAAGATTTGGAAAGCTGAAAAAAGGAATTGGGGAACATACTACCAAGTTCTTGGTATTTACTGTTGCTAATATCTGTATTACAATATTGTACAGAATATCATTAAATCATCTTTAGAAATTAATAGTATTCTTTTTTGCAGGGATGATTCATTTCATGTGCATTCATAAACACATTATCTCAGCAACTATGTATTACTTGTTTGTTGGGTTAATGTATAGCATTTCTGAGAAGCTAAGAGCCATGGTTGTAAAGGCTTAGATAAAATTATCTGCTTTGACCTTTTAGAGTTATAATTAACAAAATATGCAGATAACCTTATTAGGATCTATTCAATAAACTCTTTTCATTTTTAATTCTAACTGCCATATTCATGGACAAATTGTTCATTAACTTGTTGTACAAAATGCTTTCAATATAAAACTGGCAGTAAAATAATTTCTTATTACAATACAGCTTCTGAGAACTACTTAGGAAGGAGATAAAATATTTCCATAAATTTATACTGTAGCAATAGAAGGCAAGAACTCTTTGGATTAATACAGTAGCTTAGTTTTCTTCCAACTACTGTGATTAGGTAAAGGAAAGAAATTCAGGATTTATAACTGAATCATACTGGCCTTCTGCAAATTAAAAAGATGGAACATGAAGGTTAATAACAGAAATAAAAATAAAGCTGAGGTGATTATATCTTCCATTCAGTGAAAATGTATTCCTATTTATATTGTATATGAATTGTATTGCCTCCTCCTGTGTTATTTATATTTTATATTAATTGTTTTAATGGTTATTTAAGATTTATTTTAATTGTTTGTTTTATTCTACACCGCCCAGAGTCATGTCAATGAGATGAGTAGCTACATAAAATTGATAATAAGTATCTTAATTAATTTAACTTTGATTCTGATTTACTTAACAAACTGAGTACAGTACGGAATGCCAAAACACGATGAATATTTATATCATTTTTTGGAAAAACAAATTCCATAAAAAAGATAAGTGAAGACAGCTGGGCAGAAATCCATTAATCCATCAAATTGATATTTTATTAATTTATCTCTGAATCAACATAGCTAATACATATATTTATTTCTACTGCTTCGTTACTTTACAGATTTTAGTCCAGAGTAACAATGTGGCTGATAAGATCAGTGTTCTCTCAGGAAAAATTGAAGAAATTACCTTACCTGAAAGTGTAGATGTTATAGTTTCTGAGCCAATGGGTTACATGCTATTCAATGAAAGGATGCTGGAAAGTTACCTTCATTCCAAAAAATGGCTGAAGTCCAATGGTGAGTCTATATGTTTGCAAGCTCTGAGGGTTTGCATCTCACAGGCAGAACCATATGTTTATGAAGTATAGCCACTAGTAAGAGAGACCGCTTGTTTCTTTTTGACACACTTTTCGGTATTACATATTAATGGCTTCTTTTCCTCAAAGTTATCTTCATGCAGCCAATAGATTAAATGATTCTATCTTACCCAGCAGCCTTATCCCCAGTTTTAGGTCCAGATCCCAAGATACCTTGGTTCCCAGACTAGGTTAAAATCTTAACACAAGTCAACAAAGGAGATCTACCAATCTCTTTCTGTCCTGGTAGCAACAAAATATGGATCAACAGGAAGTAGAGGAAAAAATGATTTAAAATCCTATTTAAAACTTATGTAATACAGGTAAGCTTTATCAATAAAGCACCATTTTAGAGAATATGTGGATTCCTTCCTTCCTTCCTTCCTTCCTTCCTTCCTTCCTTCCTTCCTTCCTTCCTTGTAATTATGCGTGATAAACAGAGGAGTTGAGTATAGTGTAGAACAGTGGTGTCAAACTCATGGCTGACGGGTCAGATGCATCACACGCTAGCCATGCCCACCCTCGGTCTAGTGAAGGTGAAAAAAGTTGTGATATGTCACATGACAACAACATATCATCATGAGTTTGACACCGCTGGTATAGAAAATTGAGCTCTTTAAGATGGTTTTCTAACCCAGGAACTATAATTTTTAACCTACATTTTAAAGTGAATTTTTTGTTTGGCCTAATTGTTCCATTTAAATGTGTTTTTATGTAGTACTTGTTCCTAAAATTTAAATCTTATTTCAGTAGGAATGTGCTAATGATATTTTTTCCTCATTTGTAGAATAAAGAGGGGCAATAAGGATATATTTCTCTCTATATTATTTAATCCTTAGAGTTTTACATTGTAATATTATTAAACTGAAAGAACTTACTCTGAATAAAACTGAGTTCAGTGATTTGCTTCAGACTAAAGAGCTTTAGAATTTTAGCATGTAATCAATACCTTTTTGAAAGTAGCATTAAAAATACTTTGCCCATCAAGCTACAAAAATGAATCAATTATCTAACAGTCCTTAATTTAAAATATGTGTTTTCTTTTAAATGTCCTATCTCTCCTCCATGTGTTAGTTCTCTATATTGTTAAGCTATTAAACAATTTACCTATTAAAATGCCTATTAAAATCTAGTCATTCCCAAATATTGAGTTAAGCTTTTATTTAAGTGAAGGATGACTAAATAGGCAGTATAAATGTGTAATGTCATAATTCAGTGGTACATTGCATTGAAATGCCATAAGGTTTGTAAAATGTTTTGTGGTCATTTGATATTCCTTAATATTCTATTTTTTAATACTGACAATCTCTGACACTATCTATAGTAAATTCCTGACAAAGTTGCTGGTAGATTAGTAATAATTATTTATTATAAGTTATATTTTGAATCTTCAGTTTAAGAAATGTAATCCCATTTTTCCAATAGTGGTGGATGAACTGGAATATATGCTTGCTTTTAATTTAAAGATTTTATTTAAATATCTAATTGTTAATATGTTAAACATTTGAATGCTTTATTAGTTTGTGGCAGTAAGTTAGCATTATCATCTTAAATGTTCTCTTGTTGTCAATAGGTTTACTAAAATGTGTCTAAGAATTAAAGCAAAATTTAATATCTATTGTTAATTTACAAAAAAAATGTTTGGGATGGATAGTAAATAATAGTCTCTTGGCTATTTCCACTAAATTTTTAAGGACTACATAGAAGATTTGAACTTTGCTATTGTGTATTATCTTTTGTTCACCAGGAATGATGTTTCCAACATTTAGTGACATTCATTTGGCTCCTTTTTCCGATGAACAACTCTACATGGAACACTATTCCAGAGCCAATTTTTGGTAATAATTGTTTCACTTTTTTCACACAAAAAGGTGTTTTGCTTGGCAATTTAATAGGAATTTTCAAATGAAACAGCTTCTTGGAACCATAAGCAACTAAAGTAACTGCAAAATATTTTTTTTTTGGTCTGCAATTCTAGCATTTAGAATTGATTCTTAGGGGTATTGTTGTATTTATTTATATATCCCTACAAACTTGTTTTATAGAAGTTACAGTCATATTATTTATACTCTAATTACAATACCATGCAATGACTTAGTAATTTGATGCCTGGGTCACATTGCTACTCTTACAGGCAATAAATTCTTAGGAAAGCATTGTAAGTTGTGAGAGTATCACTTGCAAACAAACTGGTAGTGATAACATAATATAACATAATATGGTGCTCAAAACAAAGAGCTAAAGGATAACAAGGATAGCATTTAGTGGCAGTGTTAAGTCAAGTTAATATATTATTGATTGAGTCACAGTACAAAAATCAAATGAATAAAAATATGAGAAAAAACAAGAACAGACCATCGTAATAATGCTACTGAAATAGTAACATTGTGGCAACCATCAATCAAGAACAAGTAAGATAATTTATAATCTATAATTTTTAGAATTTATAATCTAATTACATACTTTGGAAATTAGCAATAGGCACCCATGCATGCTGTTTGTGCAAATGGAGCTGCGTATGCTCACTTGCGCGAATCATCCACTCCCCCTCACTGATCTGCAAAGCGGGAAATGTTGAGGAATTCTGATTTAACCCATTTTTTTTTAGTCTTGGCAAATTTGAAAGGCGTAGAGTTGGATTCTTCCAATTTGCCTACTAGTATGGCCAGAGTTCAAATCTACATATTTTAAAGTTGCCAAGTTTGAAAGATATGGGGTTAATGTGATGAACTGAGACATAATTAACAAAAGCTTATGCTTTTTAATAACATTGGTTAGTTGCTAGCTGCTACAACTAGATCTTTTATATTTCATAGGGCATCTAGCTTGGACTAAATACAGAATCTTGGAACTGTCAGAGGAATTTTCCACCCTCAATTATAACGAGTTAAAGTACTTTTGATTTAAAGTGTCCCCTCTCAGATTTCTGTCCACCTGGTTAAGTAGCTGTTTATTAAATAGACTGTTCACCGACTTGTCTGCTTGATTGCTTTTATCTGTTTTCTCCCCCATTTCTTTCTGTCAACTTCTTTCCCATTTTAATCACTATATAAGTTGCTTTTGCAAATAACATTCTTTATTCTGGAGACAATATCCTACATGCTTCTGCATTTAAGGAAAATGTCAGTGGATATTTATAGCTCCTATAACCTAGAAATATTTACTTTGTTCAGAAGTCAACTTTACTGAGAATAACTCATTCATTTCATATAGTTTTGCATGTTTCAGAATATTGTGATACAGTTTAGAGTTTACATCTGCAAGCAAACAACCAAGCTCAGAGAGCACCAAGAATGCCATGTATTACAGATCGCCACAAGAGAATGCAGAGCATAACACCTGGAAAGAATGTGTCATAAGTTATAAAATCCAGAACCCTGTAAGTTTTACCAGTTTAATATAATGGAGAAGGTGCTGATCTAGAAGCCAGGAGGCTGTGAGCAGTAGGCCTTCGTTAGGCATGAAAGCCACCTGGATCACTAATTCAAGACATTGATCGGTGCTGTTGACCTAGAGTGGCTTTGCCCGAAATGCCAGTAACTAATCTTGAGACCCTCTACCCGCATAACTTATGCTCTTTTACGAACGATATTGTTCAAAGAGGGTTTACAAAAACAAAAATAAAAATTCGTTTATGGTTGAGATGACCCTCTGTACTTCATGAAGATGGTTCTGGAATGTAAGAACCCCTTAGGCAGTATATGCAGTTACCATGTGGGCCATCTGAATGTAGTATGCTTAGGACCATGTACTTGAAGAACAGCAGCGAACTGAGTCCACACAGCTGATCATTATGAAATGTTATCATGAATTCCACCTGAGGGAAAGGAGTAAGGCATTGTGCAAAATCCTCCACAGTGTTCTTCTTGCATTTACAAGGTCAAGATAGGCTGTATCAATGCATTCATGTGAATACAGACCTTTCTTTTGTGTTTCTTGCTTTCCTTCATTGCAAAGCAAACATTCCCCTCTTCACTATTAGTACTGTGAATTATCACAAATTTCCATGTGATTGTGTATTATTGCTACGTGATTAGTCTTGCAGCATGGAAGCTACCTAAGTTTTAAGATGATATAGTCCTTTGATAATACAACAATATGAACACGAGATTTTTTTTCTCTGTTCTGCTTTCTCTTACTGTTGCAATGGAAATGAATGGCTGCATACAAAGCCAATCATATACAATTACACACAATATTTATAGAAAGAGAACTACTGAAACACCTGCAAGATAATTTATTCCGAACTGAGAATCTCAACAAGATTTTCTAAATTCCCCTTAATTATTCGGTGTTCTTTTTATTAATACACAGACAGATGTCTGCAGTGCATTTTAAGATGGATTTTGTTAGGCACTTGTTTACTTTAGGAGTCATTTAACAGCTCATTAAAAAGATGTAATTAAGGACCCCATGATAATTCATGATGTGTAGAGAAAATTATTTATAGCATCTTCTCTTTGCACTTCCTTTTAAGTTGTCTCTCTCCTACTGCTTCCACAAATGTACTTATAATAATTATGCACTTCCATTTGCAAACATAAATTTAAATTTATCACAGATGTACACAGATAAGTTTATGCAGTTTAATTTATTTGTGCATGTACACACACATGCCCATTCATTTACATTGCACTTACAATGTAGAAGATGTAACTTCTGATGTAGGCTCTTACAAATATAATTAAATAGTTAAATGTAAATGTAAAAAACTAAACTAAAAATTGCAAAATAATAAAATAGGTAACAGTCCCATGGCTACATTCTATGCAGGAAAATAAAAATGGTAATTATCTGGAATTGTAAGAATACAGTATTAAGCTTGCCAAACAGAAATCCCTTTAGAGAATATTTTATAGTTTGAGATACATAGGCTTGGTGACCAAATGGGAAATTAAAAACAGGGTTATGGAATGGAGATATGTACTTGGGGAAAATATATAGGAACTTCCCTCTTACTATTTGAGTTCAGATCTAGGACAGACTTGGCCACAATCCCACCCCTAACCAATTGTATGACACCACGACTGCGGATTGCAATTATAATATGCCTATATGCCATAGCCTCTTTTTTTTTTACCTTGAAGGGAGAAATGCCATTTCAGCAAACGCAGCTTCAAAAATGTCAGTGTATTACAACATTGCCTTGTATTTCCAGTTACCATCTGTTCTCTGTAAGCTCAGTCAGAAGTCTGAAAAACGAATTGGCTGTCAATTCTTGGATTTCTGTATAGTACTTGGAAATAGAGAGACATGACCATACTCATGGTGTCATTATGCCTAAATAGATCTGCCAACAGTCTGAATTAATTTTTGATACATTTTAAAGTGTTTGGGAAGGATTAAGAGATGGAAGGCTGATCATCTGGAATATCTCTTGTAATTTCTGAGGAAGAGTGGAGAGCAATATACCTTCTACTGTATTTTGCAATGGTAGCAGTTCTTTACTCTGAGACCCACTCAGGTTGTATTGTACACACAGTGAAACATTTATTTTACAAATATTTTGGCTAATCTAGAAAACTAAACAAGGGTTGTCTTTGATTAGCACTTACATATGAGATCACATGGGAAATCCAGGTTTTTAGGATGCATTACATTGGGAATTTCAGAATACATTCTGGAAGAAAGTAATGTCAAACTCTTCCCATATTTTTGGTAAGAAAGTGGTACTATCACCCCAAATGCAATTTGAAGATTTTAACTTTTATCTATTAGGATCCCTCTAAAGTCTCTGGCTGAAATATTTAAATATAAAAGCTTAACTTTAATATTATCATCTGATCCTTCAAAATTGACTGGAAATATTCTTTTGGAATGTTTTAACCACTTTATTTATAGTTCTATAAGTAGAAAGAGAACTATAAATATAGAACTGTATAATTCTCTTGTAAAAATAAATGTGTCATGGACTTTCTGTTTTTTTAAGATAGTAAACACAAACTAGTTCGATAGGCTGCTTTGTTTTCTTGCCCAGATGTAATTTTTATGTCGGGAGAAAACTTGCACATCTTATGCGCTGTTCTTACTATGTTACCTGTTACCTGACTAGTTTGATTTCGTTAATGCTTTGTTAAAAGTATCTCCAAAAGCAGTATGGTTATTCTGACTCTGCAATACTAAGTTGATCTTCATTTTTATCTTAAACATGGTTTCTTATAGAAGAAATAACTGCACTTAAATTACTTTCCATTTAACTGTGCAATGTTAAGCGTGTGATTCAAAATTATTTATACAGCAGTAATTCACGTTGTGTTGAGAAGTATACGTTTAGCAGACATTCATTTGTTTGAATGAATGTGTACTTCTTTCTCTCATAGTAACATGTCATTTTCCAATGAAAATTGTTTTCTGCTTCTGACTTTCTAAAATTGTTGAGTATGTGATGTTGATTTGATGAGGTTTTGGAACTTTTGAATACTGGATTTTGCTGCACTCAACCCTGGAAACCACTTCTACATAAACATCAGTACTTGTAGCAGTGCTTTACATGGTAATAACGTTTGGCATCTGAGAATGATATATATTTGCTGATATAAAGTATCAATCAAGATAAATAAAGTCCCTATTGATTACGACGTATCAATAAAGATACTAAACTCAGGGAAGCAAAAATTTGAAAAAGAAGAGGTAGGCCCTCAAATTGACAACATAAATATGCTGAGCCATGGTTGAAGAAGTTTTTAATTTGCCTTGCCTAATTTGGTATCCTCCAGATGTGCGTTATTCATTATTCTCATCATATCCTGCAGACAAGCAACTTGGAAAAGGCTGTTCGAATTAATATGCCATTAGCACATTGCAATATTCTCCACTGACACCACCTGGATCCAGGTTCTTTTGAATTCTGGCTAAATATAGGCACAGCTGTTGAGATTCATATATTTCTTATTTATTAAATGTACCAGTTGTCCAAAAGGATATCTGTGCTAGCTTTTGTAGTTTTATCTTTGCGTAAGGCACTCCTCAAAACCATGGCTCTGGATATCCATTTAATCTCCTTTTTTAAAAAAAAATTTTTTTTGTCCAAATAGAAAGTCAATAACATGGCCACAAATAAAAACTTTTCCTTGCTCTTGCTCATCATATACCTTGTCTATAAATCAAATTAAGAGGCATATTCATTCTTTTGTTAACTAAATTAAAAGTCCTGAGATAGTAGAATGCTGTATTACAGATATCTAGTTTCAAATCAATGTGCTATTTAATTATCCAATATATAGATTTCTAGTAGGGAAAATAACCCATATTGGATAATAAAGTTCAGAGTGGCATCAGTCACAAATCTATAATTGCTTCTTTTGCCCTTAGACCAGGATTAAAAATCCTGTGAAGCAATTCTTTATGCGAGCCCAAGAGTTCAGCATCAACGCTATCACTACAAATGTTTTTTTTTTAATTGAGAGCCATGTGGAGTACAACTTTTGTTCAAAAATTGAAAATTTCCATTATGTCCAGGTACTTGCTGTCTTTGACTGATAAGTCTGCTATTATCTTTTTGGGCCATTCCTTTTCATCTTCATTCATACATATGGTCCTAATATAGGAGCATTTTAATTTGGTTCAAGCCTGGATTTTTCTCTTGTCTAGTTGTTAGTTTCTCCCTTGAATGGTGCATAAAACCCATTCCAAGGGCCAGAGTATCCTCCCTAAGTTATTTTTCTGCTTTGTTATTTAGAGATCTCCCATCTGTTTTGCCTTTAAAAATATTATTTCCCTCTGAAAAAAACATCTATGAAATCCATATCCAGATTCCACGCATGAGGAGGTTGTAAAAGCCAGCTTGGGCTTCTGCCTATCAGTCCAAGGTTTAAGGAGAGTGTTAGCACATAAGTACCACAATTAATGTTGTAGCTGAATGGTGACCATTAATTCTTTCAAAATTTAAAATTGCTTAAGGTCCTGGACTTTTTTTTTTACAGAGTTAATTACTTAAGCAGTTAGCAATAAAAAAACACACTGAGTCAGAATAAACATTTTTACAATTAAAAAAATGCTTTGGGCAGTCTTCATTTTGAGAGAGAGAGAGAGAGAGAGAGAGAGATTGTTTTTTTTAACAATGTATGAATCTAACATCGTTATATGAGATCCGTAAGACTTTTTTCTCGGAATTTAATTTAAAAAGCAAAACAAATACATTCTTCCTTCCAGGTATCAGCAATGTTTTTATGGGGTAAATCTGTCCAGTCTCCGTAATGCAGCTGTAGATGAGTACTTCAGACAGCCCATTGTAGTAAGTTAACTGCTATTTTTATTTCTTTTTTTTTAATGCTTTGTCTTTCTTTTACATTATATTCCAAAGGCAGCCATTTTTTTCCAATCTGGGAGCTTCTGAGATTTCTCAGGACAAATCCTTCCAAAAGGACATGTTCAGTTTTTCAAAGTTCTCACTGATTGATTGTCGTCATCTTAGCATAGGTTCTTCTCAAGCCACATTTTGCTCTTTTACAATCTATTAAACTTAGCCTATAATATCCTGAAGCCTTCATTATGATTAAAATCAACCTCTACCTTCTGTCCTAGTCCTCATTTAACAAACACTTGGTCAACAACCATTTGAAGTCACAAGGATGTTGAACAGGTGGTATAGGTTGTCCCTGACTTACAACCGTTCATTTAGTGACCATTTAAAGTTACAACGGCACTGAAAAAAAAAAAGACGTATGATCTTTTTTTACAGTTATGACCATTGCAACATCCTCATGGTCACATGATTTGCATTCAGGCGCTTGATAACTGGCTCATATTTATGACAGTTGCAGTGTCCCCAGGGAGTCATGTGATCTTCTTTTGCGGCCTTCTGACAAGCAAAGTCAATGGGCAAACCAGATTTGACTCAACATCTGTGTTACTAGCAAAAAGCGTAAAATGGGTCAAAGCTCACTTAACAAACTTCTCATTCAGCAACATAAATTTTGGGCTCAATTGTGGTCGTAAGTCAAGGATTACCTGTACTTAGGATGGGTCCTCAGAGTCAAAGTTCTGGCCATCCCGGGGGCCCCCCCATGGTCATGGGTGATTTGCAACTGGCTTGCACTCATCACGATAGTTGCAAGATCCCATTTCATGGGATCACCATTTGCAATCTTTCCTGTCAGCTTCCCACAAGCAGAGTCAATGGGGAAACTGGCAGGAAAGTTTGCAAGTCACTTTGGTAAGATACTCACACTCCTGCAAACCTTTCCTGAAGAGCCTGGCTATGGAGTATGAGACTTTAGTGGTCTCATACATCATAGCACACATGCATGCCTGCATCATTCCCACCTCCATCCTGGCCATTCCCCACCATAACTCTTATACACTTTCTCCCATCTGACTTACCTGCCTTGCAAGCCAACTAGGACTTAAGACTTCCTTTCTGCCTTGCCTTTGACTTTGCCTATTAGAAGCTTGCAGGAAATTGAAGGGAGATCCTTGCTTAATGACCCACAATCCTTGCTTATCAATGGCAAAGACTTGAGTGTCAGGATTGCCATTACTAAGTGATGCAGTCCCATGATGTCCTGTTTTGCAACTGTGTTGCTTAACAATGGAAATTCCAGTCCCAATTACCATCGTAACCCAAGAATTGTCAGTATTTTGAATCTGAAATATCCAAAATAAGAAGAAAAAAATGGTATCCCATGAATAGTTGCTTAGTTCATTTCATTGCTATTTTTCTAGTTGAAATCATTGTACTTCCAAACAGATTTTCCAGTGGCAACAAGAGAAAAATTATTTCATCTCTCTCCCTTAGTGAAAATGTTTAGGCTGATACTTAGCATCCATTTCTGGGTTTATAAATATGTTTTGAAGCAGAGCATAGCCAATTCTTTCTAAAAAATGTGTAAAATGGCATCAGAAGCACTCATTTTTAAATTGATTCACTTACATGCTAAACTGAAGAATATATATAAAACAGCATTAAAGGATCAATATGTAACATGCATTTTTTTTAATAAAAAGAAAAGGAGCCTGGAAATTATATTATAAACAAAAGAACTCCAAAACCTTCTAACCATATTGCTAAGTCTTTGTTGATTTTTTTTTTTTTTGGTCACAGGTCCAGATAGTACTGGGAATATATGTGTTATTTGCTTGAAAATATTCATCAGTAAGAAATATTGCTCATTTTTTAAAAGTTGTAATTTATGATAATCTGATCCAAGTAATGAGATGTCTATCATTTATTGTTGAAATGAATTCAGAGGATTTTATTGGGATTGGAAGAGTTTATATGTAGAACATGTTTATGAAAATGTTTTTAAGTGAAAGGCACAGCAGGTTTAATTTATGAAAATGTATATTCTTTATTCACTATATTTTTTCCAAAAACGGGAAAAAAATCAAGTGGCATTATGTAGGACTGTCTGGAGCTCTGGAGCTGCTATTTGTTTCTTCACAATGTGCTCATTTCTATTATATAATCATAAATAGTTTTTGCGCCTTTTACATCTCAAGATTACTTTGACTGGCCCCCAAAGTTGTACATGCTGATAATTACCTGCATGGGTTATTACCTAGATGAGCGATTTGTAGGAAATATCAGAGCTGTAGGCTAGACTGGATTGTAAAAAAAAAAAAAAATCTTAGAAATTGGCAGTAATAAATCACTTCCATGCTACTAAGAAAACAGAATGGACTTGCCAAAGAAGAAAACAGGAACTGAGTTTGACTTGAAGGAGACTTAACATTTATTTTGGCTCGGCTTGATGTTGGTTTGGTGATATATACAAGGAAGGAATTCTTAAGCTTACCACCAGTTTCTGTTTCTTACATATGTGCACACCCACCAAGATGTTGCCCAGTCCCATTAAAGAATGTAAAAATCTCACATGAAAATACAAATATCTCATAAACCTTGAGATTCTATCTTAAAAATCTTATGAAAAATCACGTGAAAACATTGAAATGATTTCCCAAGATTTCAACATATTTATTTTTATATTTAACATTGGGATTTCATATGGAAGTTGTCAGACCTAGTTGCTAGCCCTACGCTAGATCATAATATGTGTTCTTTCTTTTCCATTTTTATTTGCAGGACACATTTGACATTAGAATTTTGATGGCCCGGACTGTGAAATACACTGTCAGTTTTCTTGAAGCAGAAGAGGAAGATTTGCACAGGTGAGAATCTATTGTCCCATTTCACACTATTCCATTTTAAACCACTATTGGTTGGCATAGTTTTTACTTCATTAGCAAGCTGGTCACTGGAGGGATACACTCAAAATATGTAATTCTTTCTTATCCTAGAGTAATGTGCTCTAGAAAGCCAGTCTGGTTAAAGCATCAGGCTAGAAAGCAGGAGACCCTAAGTTCCAGTCCTGCCTTAGATACAAAGCCAGCTGGGTGACCTTAAGCCAGTCACTTTCTCTAAGCCCTAGGAAGGAGGCAATGGCAAATCACTGCTGAAAAACCATGCCAAGAAAACTGCAGTGACTGGTCCAAGCAGTCTGCAAGAATTGGACACAATTGAATGGAAGAAAAAAAAAGTGCTCTACTAAAATAACTGCATGATGGTTATTTAGAGTGGAAGATAAAGTGACTCAACCCATGTTCATTGGCATTTTATTGTATGCCATCCAATTTAGGCAGATCTTAGATAATTGGATAAAAAAAGTTGTTATAGCCACTCCTTGCATTCTGATGTTGTTTCTAAAATGTATTCTTGAAACACAGAATTTGGCCTTGTAATGAGAGTACAAATGAACCTAGGATTTTTTTTTTTATCTTGAGTGTTGATAGCCTCAATTGAACTAAATAATTTTGTTTGCTTTTGGAATCCAGTCCTTTTTTTAAGGATTGCATGGTGCTAAATTTAGTAAATATGCTCAGTAAATGTTTCATCCAGAAAAGCTATTATTTTTGATACAATTCCTGGGATGAAAATCCATTTAATTTGATTCCTAAACAAATATTTTAAGGATGCCAATCTTCACTTGTGACACTTTCATATATTTAATTATGGTTTTCTAATTATGTTGTTAATCTTTTCTTATTTCCTTCTGCAGAGTGGAAATCCCTTTTGTGTTTCAAATGATGCAATCTGGATTAATTCATGGCTTGGCGTTTTGGTTTGATGTGGCATTTGTTGGCTCACTGTATGTATTTTTCCCTTCTTTCCAACATTGATTGAGTTGGCCACATCAAAAACAAATACTAAATTGAGGCTGTTTTAGAGAATGTAGTGAATCAAAAACAAATCACATCCTGAGTGGATTTAGGATGTCATCCAGAAATTAACACTTTACAAGACAGATGGGAGGAAAGGAAAGAATCCAAAATCCATGGCAATAAAATAGACTTGTTTTCTATTTCTGTTTTGTATCTTGTTGCACCTTCAAGATTGACCAATGTTACAGCTACATATGCTTTTGTAAGGAAAAGCTCCCATCATCAGAAGATTATACCCCAGTGAAACTGATTAGCCTTAAAGGTGTTACCAGACTTGAAGTCTATTTTGTCATTTTAGAGCAGGAGTCCTGAAACCTGGTCCATAGACCAGCATTGGCATGCCAGCGACTGGGCCGCGCAAACAAGTGAAGCCCCATCAGTGGCAGCATGCAAAACCACGCCCCCTCTGATCTGACATAGGCAGCATGCAAAACTACACCCCCTCCAACTTTCTCCACAGAATTAGTCCGTGGTGCCCAAAAAGTTGGGGAATGCTGTTTTAGAGCAGGAGTCTCCAACCGTGGCAACTTTAAGCCTGGTGGAATTCCCAGAATTCCCCACCAGGCTTAAAATTGGCAAGGTTGGAAACCTCTGTTTTAGAATATATTAAAGCACAAATCTTCTGCTGAAGGAAGCACTTCTTCAATAACTCTATTAAGCTGAAGTTCCATCTGTTCTCAAAATAATAATGTAGGAACTGTGCTATTATCTTTTTTTTTTTTTTTGAACATTCAGAAAATACAGCAACCTTAATTTCCATTTCTTCTCATTGATTTCCCATTTTAAGGGTAACAGTTTGGCTCTCCACTGCTCCAACAGAGCCTCTGACCCATTGGTATCAAGTGCGCTGCCTTTTTCAAACTCCTCTTTTTGCCAAAGAAGGGGAGACACTTTCAGGGGAAGTCTTATTTGTAGCAAATAAACGGTATGTAAATTTCTTTCATTGTAGTACGAAAAATTAATTCTGTCCAGGTGTCTTATCTAATGTCTAGTGGAATAATTATTTTTAGTGGAATAGCGTTAGTTATTTCCTGTTATTTTTAACACCGGTAGGGTCAATAGAGGTATATTTTAGGCAATCTGATGTAGCAGCAGATGTGTTTAGGTAGGGAAAAAAATGCTAGCAGATCCTGCCAAAAAAAAAAAAAAGATATAAATAAGAACCAGCATGTGCACATTAATACAGTAGACTAGAAGTTAGTCGTTATGGATGTCCAGAATCTTCAGCTTTTGGGGGCTGGTGGGCACATCTGAAGACATCTATCAGTGCTCTTGCCAATGGTTGCCTGAAGGGCTTCCCTATTCACAAAATGGCTGTCATGGAAGACATAACCATATCCAATGAACCAGCGTTGTTAGTTTTTTATTTTTTCGTCCTGAAAGATTAGCATGTTTTTTCAATTGAATTGTATAGTTCATATGTTATACGAAAGGTGGAAAAATTCTCAAGTGATTGATCTTGGTCTGATTTTTTTTTTACATCTCAAAACACTTGGTTTTTTAACAGGGGTGTGTAGACTTTCTGTATCCGCTGTAGTAATCTGTTTTCCTGTCATAACTTTGAGGATGGGTTATAAGTCACTTTTTTTTGAAGCTGCCATAACTTTTAACTGTAGTTAAATAAATAGTTGTAGCTCAAGGACTACTTCTACCAAAGGGACTTATTTATAATAGTTCAATTTTATCTCAACATTATTTACAGTACTGGTAATGTTATGCACTAATGATGCATCAGCTTATTCTTCAAAAATTTGCTTCTGAAGTGTCTCAAAAATATGTACTATGGAGACAAATACATTACCATTGAAAAATAATATTTGTAGTTCAGGATTGAAATGAGGGTTCCTTGGTGCTCTCTGAGCTGGCTTGTTTTCTTGCAGACGTTTATTACTCAAACTAGGTAACATTATCAGTGCTGGTAAGGAGTGGGATTTGCTCTCACTGATGATGTTACTTAGGTTACCTAGGTTGGGTAATGAAACATCTGCAAGAAAACAAGCCCAGAGAGCATCAAGGAGCCCTCACAGCTACATTAAATTCCTAAATTCAGTCTTTTTGTTTTTGCAGTCATATAAAGCCATGACAGAACCCAAATATTTCTTTTGTATCTTTATTGGAAAGTTCCTACTCCCAAATTCAGTACTGCTAATACATTTTTATGAGAAAAAGTTCTGGAGAATGTGCACAAAATATCACAAAACAGTGATTTCATTTCAGGGTAAAATGATCAAACCAGAGTATCAACCCACTTATTGTTCAATAAATATTACAGATCCAATTGCTAACATTAAAACTGTATTTCCTATTTATGATGCAGGCAAAGTTATGACATCCAGATTGTTGCCATAGTGGATGAGACAGGCTTTAAATCAGGCAATGTGCTTGATTTAAAGAATCCATTCTTTAGGTAAGAAGTGCCTTGAGCTTTGATTCATAGTAATTGCTATGAATTATAAAATGATTTCTATTTTAGAATGTATAAGTAAACATCTAATGCTGTTTCTTGTTAGGAGGAAGAAACACTGCTTATTAGCACTGAACCCAGAGCATAAAGTTTTGCCATCTATAAGTGACTTGAGCGGGGGGACCCCCCCATTTTTCCAATTTTCATATTTGTTTCACCCACTTGGTTTGATGCAATGTTGGGTAACCCTTAATCTCCAGTTTTCTCATAATGTCTTCATTGTGATCGTAATTGTGAATGTGGCCACCATGATATGATACAAATTAGATTTATGGACATGTGGTGATTTCAATGAAAATAAACGAAGGCATGTGGCTTTCATTAAGTCATTGCATGCATCCAGATAGAGCTTTCATTGTGCAAATTCTATCTGCTGAAACATCTTGTATGCATCATCCAACTTTTACTTTTTGAAACATTTTTATAGGTATGCTTAGATTTGATGAAACTAACCTGCTGGAAGAACAGCCAGGATTATAAACAAACCAAGGAGTCTTTGAAGAGTTAAATACGAGCATATTGGCATTGCTGCTTCTGTGAAATCTGTATGTACGTATTAAAAAAATATTTTCTACAAATTGTATAATATTTGTGAAAACTATTTTTTCAGATGTATATCTCCAGCGTTTAAACACATCTGTTTGGAACTGTAATGAATAAATGATACTTGGTTGACGTAGCACTTTTACTTTGAAATTTGTTATGGTGAAATCAGCAGGAACAAGTAAATACGTAGTGCATAAATTTGAAATGTCTCTCTCTGGATAGAGAAAGAGAGAGAAAGAAAGAGAGAGAAAGAGAGAGAATAAATGAATGTGGGAATAATATGAACAAAAGCTAAGATTATACTTCAGTCTGTTTTAGTATTGACAATGTAATTTAAATATTGATACATTTAAATATCTAGAGATTAATTTCAGCTAGCCAATAATAATTAACTACCTTGTGGCAAATGGCATTAGAGTACTTGGATGTCACCAACCTAAAACAATATTAATTGTTGGTGGGGGAAACAACTCATGTGAGTCACTCAACAATCCAGCCTTCTTAAAATAAACTTTAGATAGAAGAGCATATAACCTCCACATCCATTTGTATATATTATATAAATATAAACAAATATGTAAAATATAAAGAGGTCTTAACAGAGAGGTTTTCAAAAATGTATTATAACCACCATCACCACCATCCTTCCCCAGTCCTCTTACTTTCATTTTGAGTTTCTAGTTGGTCATTTAATTGGTCATGTTTTATGTCCACATGGATGCAGCCTGAAATATTTAACCATGAAGTCCTATTTGATGTGGAATCATTCTTTAGGACTTTGCTAGGGATTGTTTAGAGGTTAAAAGAGAGAGAAGTTTGCAAAAAGCTTGAAAAAGTAATTGACTAAGAGACATGAATTCATCTACCAGTATCTTGAATAAGGTATTGTTCAGTGCAACCTAATTACAGCACCCGTTTGGGAAAAAACAACTAAATTTTCTCTGCTTCTTTTTTTAAAAAAAGTTAAACTTCAAGTCACTCATCTCGCCAAAGGCAACACTACATGGAATACAAGTGTTCAATAAAAATGCTATATAAAACATTAAGATAATAAATTTAGAGATCAGAAATTTAAAAGTTGATTAAAATTAACTTGGAGAGGAAAAGAACAAGTGCACACTGGGAGGATGTGGGTCACAACTAATCCATTAACCAATGGGATGTCACTCTCCCATTGGAGCCCCATGCCCGCTGGCAGAGTCATGTCTTCAAGTCCTTTCTAAGAGTCAAAAGGAGTTGCCAATCTCACCTTGGAGAGCATGTTATTCCAGAGAGTGGGAGCCACAGCAGAAAAAGCTCTTCTCTGGATTGCACCAGCCAAAGTTCCTCGATCAAAAAGGTCTGCAACGTGCCTCTTCTGCCGGCTTGGGTTGGATGGGCTAATCCCATTGGGGTGAGACCGTTCCCTGGGTAAGATGGGTAATACCCCAGGTAATACTTTTCAAGGGAGGATAGAAAAGTAAATGAGAGAAGGGCTCTCACTACTGCTGGAGCAAAGCATAATCAATCCTCTGTCAAATCACAGCTAGTATTTCAGCTTCATAGCTCCCTAATCACATACTCTTTCTGTCGTTGCATCTTAGCTTTGGAAAATTCCAGTTTCTGTCCTCAATACAGTCCTATTAAGCAGCTACTGTAAGAAGTCCTACATTAATCTTCCTAATCTGTTGGATATAACATGGTTGATAAACTGAAAGACAGAAAGGTTCATTTATTTCAAGCCAGTTAACTGCACAGATGATCAATCTGGCAAGCATAATCCATAAGGTCATAATAGTAATGTGTCCAAGGAGTTGAATATAACAAACCAAGAAGTATTCTTTATATCTAGAGAGAGAGAGAGATGATAGATTGATCAATAGATTGATAGACAGATATTTCCTTACAATTAGGATATAATTAGTCTCTCTACATTAATTGTTTCCAGTCCGTGGCCCACATAGGCCCTTGACAGCTAGCAAGATAATGTAAGATAAATTCCCAGAAATTGGTAGAGAATGACAGACAGCCCTTTATTTCACTGATAAATGTAGTCTGAGGAAAAGTGTAGACAGATATAGAACGAATGATCAAAGCAAATGTATTTACCTCCTTTGAAAAAAACCAAGGTTACTTCAATTTAATTCCAGATTCTTGGAAACCTACAGTAAATGAAGGCTATCATTTGGATTACATACTTCTGGTTGTTTACAGCACATGTATCTCAATCTGTAAGGTGTGCTATCCAATCCTAAAATGCCTACAGTCTTGATCACAAGTGGTAACGGGAGAAAGCAAAAGGCAAGCTAAACTCTTATCAATGACCCCAGAGCATCAGAAAGACTTGCAGAATACAGATTTAAAAACAGAATTTAGATCAAAGATCTGAATAATCTTGTCAATTTCAAGGAATTTATTGAATGCAGCAAGAGAAAAAGAAAGACATCTCTATATTATGCACCCCGTATATGATAGCTCTACATTTCCTACTGAAAGGCTTTGAAAAAGATATATGGATGCTGTGATGTGTCTGCAAAGATCATAACAGTGCAAGCAATGTACTTCCTGTGATGCTCTATGAAGGAAAAGTTGGACTTAAAGAAGCAGGAATAGAAATAATACTGGCACTTTAGAATTTTGGTATGAGAGATTTCTGAGAACACCATGGAAATAGCCAAGGAAACAAACAAATGGATCATTGAACAAATCAGCCTGGAGTCGACCGTGCTCAAGGTATCCTTAACTATACATTTAAAGAACAAAAAAGATTCAAAGATAATAAGAGATCATTCGGCTCCCGTGGAAAAATATCCTTAGAATGTAAATAAGAAAATTAAGCTTCCTTGAAAAACAAGATAGGATTCCCAAATGCTTCATATTTCATTACTGTTTGAAATCAGTGAACATTATGTTTTAGATAACTCAAAATGAAACACATGCATCTGTCACCACAAACAAAAAAGACAACCAGCAAATAACCAGTACTTGGCTTTATCTCAGACTATCAGTTTTAAAAGCATCACTCTCAGGCAGAATTAGCTGAAAATACACAGCAAAAATTATTAAATGGAACATTTCCAAAAGCATTTGGCAATGAAAGGTAATCCTTCAAGGCATGAAAAATTTAAATGTCTCCCCGTACCACAAATAAGGAAAGAAAAAAATATGTGTGAAAAAAGAGTAATTGTTCTCCCATCAAAACTAGCATTTGGCATAGTTTAAATATGTAAGTAGTGCATCACATTCATGTGGATTGCATAAATAAAAAACATTTAAAGGCCTAAGAAAGCTTTGCAGAGCAAGATGGGCAGCATATAAATTTAGATGATTGATTGATAGATAGTTGGATAGATAAATAGGTAGGTAGGTAGGTAGACGATAGATAATAAATGATGGGTTGACATAGATCAAGGGTATCAAATTTGTAGCATTATGTTGCTGTCACATGACGTTTCACAACATTTTCCCCATTCGTGGAGATGAGGTGGTGCATCTGGCCCACAGCCGCCAGTTTGACACCCCTGACATAGTTGATTGATAGATGATTGATAGGTAGATGATGATAGACAAATAGAGAGCTAGATAGATAAGATAGATGATTGTAGATAGAGATAGATAGGAATGTTTGACTTCATTTTTCAGTGTAATCTTACCAGATTTAACCAAATATGTTAGACATTCACAGATCTTCAATGTCTTAAGGAAGAAACAAGATATGACCTAATGTAACATGACATCATTTGACAAGCAAGAAAAAATACAGCCTTGATTAATCTTGTGTTAACATAAACCTTTTTATCTTGCTTATTATTATACCAAGTTGAATAATCCGTTAATCCTTTTTGGTTTTTCCATTGTTGAGATGTTGTAAAAATAATCATATAAACTGAATCCAGAGCCACTTTATCTTGAAATGTTCACTAAGGAGCTATGGATTATATTTATCAAAAGAAATTAATCAGTAATGCTGAAAAGGGTGGATGAAGCTAGAATAAGGATTTTTTATTTATAGCAACTGCAGTCTAAACCATTACAATTAATTCCACGATAGAAATAGCACATTATGATAAAGCAATTGTTTCTAATTGAAACAATAAACATTATCCAAAGAGTAGTTCTGACTATTCCTGAAAACGTGGCTCAGTGTTTGCTGTTGGCTATTTTACAGATTGCCATGCCAAACTGTAAGTTAGATTTGAACCTATCATTTTCCAAATGGTTTTCCATTTCACCTGGAAATCTGTTTTCAAATAAACAGAAGGTCAAAGGATCAGCATCAAGCATTTGCATGAAGCTGGAGAAGTTGTGTGATATTGCAAATAGGACTATCAATATCCATCTTCCTAACTTGAACTTCCTTTGATTCTAAATGTAATCCTGCAACTACTTTTGAAAATAAGAGTCACTGAATTAAATTGGAGCTATTTACTAGATCTATCCAGAATGCTATTAACTTTTCCAACTCTTCCTTTCCCATTACGTCTTTTTAATCATAACACTCTGATTCATTTGTCATCTCAACTGCAAGCTTTGCTCATTCAATAGGAACACTGTTTAGGTGAAATATCCCTTACCTTCTTCCTGTTTATAACATTTTTCATTAAGTCAATCTTGCCCGAACATGGTATTTTCATTGCATTTATGTTTGTAGTCCACAATACATTTCAGCTGAAAAATTGTAGTTTCTTCAGGGGTAGCCATGTTTGTTGCATTAAAAACAATTATTTTGCATTATCCTAAACCAAATGTATTTCTGTAAGTTATGGAACTCTGCAGTCCACTCCACCAGAGAGAGTTCACTGCCTCAAGTTATTCCATTACAGGAAAGCAGTTACAGCCTTCCAGCTTTTCCTTCTGAACTTCCCAAGCCTTTCAATCCATAAGTCACACAGCATACTTTTAACTCCCTAAACCAGTCTGCAGGCTTAGGTTGATGGAGCACACAACCTCATTGTGAGTTTGTACCAACTTTGGCCAGCTTCAATTACTTGGAAAAATAGTGCCATCTAATCCTTCACAGACAGCAAAATGTCTTAGGCTGGCCATGTTCACCTTATGCGTGGAATATTCTATTAAAAGGCCATATCTAATGTGCATAATTTTCATTTTAACACAATGTAAGGTTGCACCATTACTATTAGACCACATTGTTTGCTTGTTCTGCTTAGCAAGTTGACTGTTGGGGACAACAATTCATGCACCTTATGAAAGCTAGGAATGTTTATTCCATTACTGATCCTTTTTCAATGTCAGAAAATCATTGTTGTTCACCAAAATATTCTTTCTCTATTGCAATAGAAATGAAATCCCAAATTGGCATATCTGGCCTTTTCACTAATTTTAAGTAGGCCTTGACTAGCGTAAAGCAAGAGCTTTTGCAGTTAAGAGCTTACCATCATGCAACAATATAACATACTTAGCTATAAAATTAATCAAATTGTTCTTCCCATCCAGGATATCTCCCAGGGATAGGGGTGCAAGTTATTGTTTAAAATTATGTTTTACAGATTCACTTAAAATCTGACAGATCTCATTGGGAATCCTCCATACAGCAGGCTAGCCTGAATGTTATAATGGGAAGAACATGTGCGAGATACAGGAAATAAATTAAGCAGAGGGAGGCTAATGATCAGACAGTAAAAAAAAAACTATGAAAGGCTAACACATGTGTTAATGGTATGCAGGACTTACTTTGCAAGTGTTATTCAAAATATTACTGTTATACTTAATTCTCCAGGAAAATATAAGCATAACTTTGCTTTGACTGAAATGTGAGTGCCATCTGGTGGTGTGTGTGCTTTTTATTCAACATAAAATAGCATAAAAAATGAAATGGGACTTCAAATTAAATCATTAATGTATTTGGCCACCTACACTGTTTAGCTTGACTTTCATAAATACAACATATTTTTCAAATTGATAAATTCAAATTAGTAAAGAGCGTCTCTTACAGCATGGTAAGAAATCCAAAACAAACTTAAAAAAAAAATCTTGTAAGAAAGCCATCAAAATACAGTCTTATGATTTGCTGTGGTCCACAAAAAAACACTATGTTTCAATCATTGACCCAGACATCATTTTCTATTTTGAAAATCCCTAACTAGCCTTTTTCATTGCTGTTCTTAAAAAAAAAAAAGATGTCATGCCTTTTAAGTTGACATCCTATAAACCTATAAACAACAGCTCCTATTCATTAAGGGTCTCAAAATGAAAGTGCACAGCACCTGAGGATCTTTAATAATGCAGAGCGGGAGGTAGGCATTCCCTCCCCCAAGTACAACCACCATTCTTCAGATGGGGGCCCAAGTGATAACGATCTTTAATAATCTTGGAGTCCTACTGGACAATACTTAAATATGAGCCAGCAGTGTGATGAAGCAGCCAAAAAAGGCCAACAGAGTTCTAGGCTGCATTAACAGAGGGATAGAATCAAGATCACATGAAGAGTTAATATCACTTTATAATGCCTTGGTAAGACCACACTTGGAATATTGCATCCAGTTTTGATCACCATGATGTAGAAAAGATGTATAGAGAAAGAGTATAGAGAAGATCAACAAAAATGATTAGGGGCAGGGGTGGGATCCGACCGGTGTAACTACCGGTTTGGTGATTTTATGTTTTGCATGTGCTCATGTGTATATCGTCAGCTGTCTGGACAGCTGAGCAGCTGTGTTGCACAAAGCAGCTGCGGTTGAAAAAGCAGGAAATAAAGGTCAGGTAAGAGCCCAGGCAGGTGGGTGAGCCAAAACAGCAGCAGACATAGAATCGGTTCTATGTATGTTCTCTGTCTGCTGCTCTTCAGAACTACCGGTTCTACAGAGGTGGACAGAATCGGTAGAATCTCACCCAATTAGGGGGACTGGAGGCTAAAACATAAAGAACGGTTGCTGGAATTGGGTATGTGGTGTCAAATTTGTGGTATCACATTGCCATCTCATGAAGTTTTGCAGTGTTTTTCCCCTTCACGGAGTTGGGGTGGATGTGGCCTGTGATGCATCTGGCCCACGGGGCCACCAGTTTGTCACCCCTGTAGTTTAATGAAAAGAAGGACTAGGGGTGCTATGATAGCAGTGTTCCAATATCTGAGAGGCTGCCACAAAGAAGAGGGAGTCAAGCTATTCTCCAAAGCACCCGCAGGCAGGACAAGAAGCAAAGGATGGAAACTGATCAAGGAGAGAAGCAACCTGGAACTAAAGGAGAAGTTTCCTGACAGTTGAAACAATCAGTGGAATGACTTGCCTCCAACACTTGTGGGTGCTCCAACACTGGAAGTTTTTAAAAAGAGATTGGACAACTAATTTCTGTTATTAATAATGCTGCTAAATGCAGGGATTTATTTTCTCCCTTTATGAGCTCCATCTACTTATTGGGCTGGTGTATGGGAAGAAGAGGAGGAGGCAGCGCTCTCTACCCTCAAACTCCTAAAAGGAGTAGTAAATAGACAGACACACAGAGATCGTACTTCCATAGCAGAGTTCCTATAATCCAGTCTTTCCCGACCCTCCGCAGGGGTCGGACTTCAATATTTTGCTCTCCAGACCAGACGCAGGAGTCTCCAACCTTGGCAACTTTAACACTTGTGGACTTCAACTCCCAGAATTCCTCAGCCAGCTTTGCTTTTGGACTTCAACTCCCAGAATTCTGTGAGTTGAAGTCCAAAAGTCTTTAAAAGTTGCCAAGCTTGGAGACGCCTGCGTTTAGAGAGGATTACGGAAGCTGCACAACTTCAGAAGCACGAGGTTGAAGAACGGATCAACGTCCGACGGCTGCTTTGACCTCAGTGAAACCAAACTATGTTTTTACTCATACCTATTATCTTGTAAGCAATTGACAAATAAAAATAAATAAATAAAATTAAAATAAATAAAATAGCATCTCGATCGTAGCTTTCGGTTTCCACTGGAACCCTGCAATGGGGAAAGCATAAGGCCGGATGTGACTCGGTAGAACCACTCTACCACTCAATCTCCATGGTGTTCTGTCAGCCGGCATGGTTCAATTGGGAACCGGAAGAGCCACTTTAAGCGTCTTGAGTTCCCTCTAGTCTAGGAGTTATAATCCCGCCGCTCGGGATTTCTCCCTTTGCTTTGCGGCCGCGCTTTTGTGACACTGTCGTGAATCGCAGTCGCAGTCAAAGCAAGATCAACGGGGAACGTAGCCTGGACCGGAAGTAGGTGGGGAAAGAGAGGAAGTCTGGGAAGGAGCGGCACACGTGCGGCCGGTAGCAGGTGAGTCTTACTGCGGGAGGCAGACGGCGACGGTTGAGTTGTTTTAAGGAGCTCGAGCGAAGGTCTTCGGTTCATATCTTCGCTTCCGGTGGGCTCTTTCCTCAGCTTGGAAGGGGTTCTTACGCTCATCTTAACCAGTCGTTTCCGGCTTATGAACGTTATAGTCCATCTACTGCTACCCCCCCACCACCCCGTTCGGTGGAAATTAATGCGAAGGCATTTTGTAGGATCGTTGTTTCCTTTTTTGTAGCTATCCCCGAGGCAGGAATGACTTCAGTACTATCCTGGTACGTTTAGATCAGAGGTTTTCAACCTTGGCAACTTTAAGACTTGTGGACCCCAACTCCACAAGTCTTAAAGTTGCCAAGATTGGAAATCCCTGGTTTAGACTGCGGTTCCCAAAATCTTCCAGTAGCGGAGTCAGTGGAGGTTGCCTGGCTGGGCTTTCAGCTCTTGTTCATCCTCCTAATACTGTGATCCAGTGACTTTAATAAACAGTTTCTCATACATCTAAGCAATAGAAGGTGAACTTAATGATCGCATATAAAAGACTAGAATCTCATTTTGAATTGATGGAAACCAAAGCTTTTATGACATAAAGAATAATGGATCCAAATCTAACCCAACCAGCCCTGAAACGCTCTTATCTTAGGCAACTTATCATATTTAGTCTTAGAGAGCCAGTTTGTTGTAGTGGTTAAGGCATCAGGCTGGAAACCAGGAGATGGCAAGTTCTAGTCCTGCTTCAGGAATGAAAGCCAAGTGAGTGTCTCTCAGCCCAAGCCACACCTCACACGGTTGTTGCTTTGGTTGAGAAAAAGAAGAGCATGAAGGAATATTATGAACATAATTGAGTGTCTTATGAAGTAACTAGAAGGGTATCTGTGCTTCACTATGAAACTATGTGATCAGGCTTAGTTTTTGGGGAGGAAAATAAGGGGAAAAAATTGTGCCTCTTCCTACCAGCATCCATTGGTATTCATCTGGCTAGCGTTCTGTCAGTGTGTGAGAGAGCTGAGGGCTGTTTGGAAACTGAAACAGTGTGAGCAAGAAGGAGACAGCAAGGAGCCTGGGCATGGCTTAGCTCAACTGCAGTTGGAATAGATTTCTTTTCAGATGGGAGTGAGAGTTGAGGGCTGTTTGGAAACTAAAAAACAGTATTTGCTGTCTGAGCAAGAAAGAGACAGCAAGGAGCCTGGGCATGACTTAGCTGAACTGCAGTTGGAAGAGATTTCTTTTCAGGGGGGAGGGGGAATCGAATTCCTTAGCATCAGAGCGTGTTAATATTAATATACAAAATACTAATGCTTTGATGGTCATTTAGAAAAATTCTTTCTGAGTGAGTACCTAGAAGTCAAGAGGAACATGCCAAATTTCAAGTTTGTAGGCTTTACAATTCTGGAGATTTTGTGATGATGCATGAGTGGTATTTCACTTTTATGTATATAGATAGAAGATAGATAAAGGTGGGATTAAAAACGAATAATAAGATAAATAAACCTCCATCTGAGGCGAAAACTATGAAACTACCCACAGTAACAATATAATAATCTTTTGGGAGGCTCGCAGAAGGTGAACTGAAAAAAGTAATAATTCTTGGGAATTCCTATCAAACGGCCTTAGGGCTTATTTGCAATTTTAAAGGTCCTTTCCAAAGTTGTTTTCTCTTACTGGCTAAAATCAAAGACAACTTTAGGTACTTGTTCCTGTGCATCTGTAGGTTATTTACTACATAGACAATAAAAATATTAAAAGGAATAATATCAGGTATATTTCTGTCATTATAGTCAGTGTTTTATACCAGTTAGAATGCCAAACGATGATTTGAAGATATATTCCCAACCATGGGAATGGTCCTGAGTTTTTGATGGCTTCTAATAGAAGCAGTTTGTGTGCGGCTGTGGTGCTATTTTTTTCCTAGATTATTTTTTTATATTTTTCATACCTAGATTTTTAGATTCCCAGCCACATTGATGTGATGGGACTAGTTTATATTGTTTTCTTAAAATATGCTAATCCATGATTATTTTATCTTTAATAAACTGACAGCTACTTGCAACCTCACAAAAAGTAGTGAAAAAATGAAAGATGAAATGTCAAATTTATTATTGCCTTTTTTTGTCTGTTGCTGCCTTTACCCTTGATACTTTTAAATGTCTTAAAATTCAAAGACGTTTAAATAACTATAACATAGCATGGGCTGACTGAGAGTTATGGGCTTGTAACAATATATCTGTCACATTTCAGAATGGAAAAAGTTGATTTCTAGAGCTTCTGGAGTCTTGAATTGCATATTTATGAGGATTGGGATACTGGAAGCAGTGATGATAATTTTCTCTGTTTTTCAGCATTAAATTAATGGACACCAAAAGGAAATTTATTGGTAAAAGTGGAAAAACTGGGCATGATAAAAAGAAGCTTACAAAGAATAATGGTGAGATAAATATATTACAAGATATACATTTTCTAAATCTGGCATAGGTGGTAGAGCGTATCTAATAAGTAATTGGTTTAATAGATACTTGTAGGTAAAGTCATGATAAAATATAGCAAATGTGATTTTAGCTGGTAGCTAAAGAGATACTTCAATTAGGCTTTTACAAATAGGAATACATGCATGCACTCAGAAATGAACAAAATACAGTATATATTTTAATAATTTAGTAAACTTTATAATTACAGCAGTAAAAATGAATACAAACTGAAAAAAAGGTTGAATAAAAAGAAAGTAGAAGGTAACAGAAATACAAAGAAGTGACTTCCCAACTTCACAAATATAAATAATTTTAGTAACTTTACGACCTCTTAAAATGCAACAAATGATCTCACTTTCTCATATACCATTTTTTATCTATAAATAAATCCTTATAGCATTGTAATTTCGGTTCTAGTGTCAATAAAAGTCCATTAAGAGTTACCAGAAATAATATTTATTTTAATCTTGATCAAATAACCCAATTTTACATTCTTTCCTATTACTTCTAACAATTTTAATTTTTAGTCCACTCAAAGTCATAGAAGTTGATTTATTTTCAATTTTTGTCTTCTCATGGGATTCTTCAAAGCTATAACAGGCCTCTTTTGTAAATCCAATATTAGGAAAAAATTTCCAGGTCACCTTTGCAGTTTATTGTTTGTATATCCTTTCTAATTAATAAGACACCAACCAGTTTCATTTGTATGTCTGGTATAACATCTTTTTCATGTAATTCTCATAGCATGTCATTTGTAAATCCACTTTCATCTCAGTCTCGATCTTCTCAGATAAAACTTGTTCCTCTTTTAGACATAGTCTCAACAAATACTGATATCATTGTTGAACTATTAAAATTAACTTGAGTTTAAAATATTTTTAAAAATATTCTTTGATATGTCAAAAGTTAGAATATTTTGCTTCATTCTATAATTATAAACTGACTTTGTGCTTTCTTTTCCTTCAGTTGTAAATTCAATTGCAAACTTATTGGTTTTTTTTTTTAAAGTCCAAAGCAAAAGCATTTTCCCATGGGAAGGATTCTTAACAATCCAAAATTTTATTTCAAATTTATCTGAACTTTCTAAAATCAAAATTTTGCTGTATATTAAAAAACGTTAAGCTTCTAGTTAAAATCTTAAGATTTTAAGGATTGAAGAAAACTCACTGCTGTCAAAGTTGCCAGTCTAAAAATTTCTTAATAGCTGAAAAGCAATTAACAAGACATTTCTTCAAGTGATTAAAAAATGGAATATGCAAATCCTTTCAAATGTGCCAATCGTGGTTTAGAAAATGGTTATTCCCTTGTCTCCCAAAGTTCTAAACCCACTGGAGACCATTATCTTGTGGCCTCCTCATAAGGAACAACTGTGTGGAACTCTTGTGAGTGACTTCAAGCTCTCTCCTTGTCCAGAGAGGCATTACTGAAAAGCTAGTCTACTTGCTGACTCTTCGTTTTGCCACAGCTGTTGGCTCCACTTTTTGTGATGCAGCCTTCAGCTCACCATTTCTTCCTTCATAAGTCATCACAATATATATAGTTTGATGAAAAAAGTTAAGATAAGAATTGCATTTTTAAACTTGGCTAATACCTATGTGAATAAAAAAAACTCCACAGTTTTTCACTTCTGTATACCCATAGCCTAACCCTAACCCATCAACATAGGAGTGGGAAATCTCTAGCTCTCCATATCCAACTGGACTCTCAGCCCCATTTGCCATTAGAAATAATTGATTCGGGCTTCTGGGTGTGTGATTTACCTTTACTATTGATAGGAGGTTTAATAGTTGTCCATTTGCATAGTAATTATTCCATATATACTGGCAGAGGTTGGCATTTGTAATATCTAAATGCTGTAAATCTGTTCTTTCTAGAGTTCTCACATTATTATTTAAAAATTAATTTAAATGCTTGTGTACACTGGTTTTTCTGATGTTTATTTTTCAATCTTTTGATCATTCTGTTTGAAAACAAAGAGGTTTTTCATGATCTAAGTATGTTTTAAGAACAATATGTAGAAAATATATTTTAATTTCAGTTGATGAAAATATTTAGAGAAAAGGAATTAAATTGTTAAAGCTGGGTTAAGAATAAATAAAATACAATACTTATAGATATAAACAAATAGGTTGTTGATTTTGGGAAATCTTTCTCTAAAATATTAAAACAGATCCTGGTCATCCAAAGAGAGTCATTAGAAAAAATGAAGATATCAAACCCAAATTTAAATCTAAGAAAGCTGAAAAAGAAGGTAAAACATCTGATAAAACTGGCGTGAAACATTGGAAAAGTAAGCAACTCTCAGGAAATCTTTCCAGAAAGCTCAAGGTTCAAGGTGAAACAGAAGGTAAGAATGTGTTCCTGAAAGTTAAATATACTTATCTAACAGCTCCCTTCAATAATTTTGAAGTTTTAAAAAGGGTCTTTGGGTTGAAAGGCTATAAAAGGACTTCTCTCACTTCCAAATCAGACCACATCAAAATAGACTCAGACTTTGATTCAACACTGACCAGTTTATACAGGTTTTAAAACAAGAGGCCTCAATTAAAAGTTAGCTGTTTCTTCAAAACCTGCCATTACTGAAATTACAATTAGGACAAAATGAACCAAAATTAGTTGAAGATCTTGGATGAGAACCCAGAAAAACATAATTTTAAACATTTGGTGCAGTATTAATTAGTACAGATGGTGTTCATTACATATTAACCTCCTCTAAAACTACATTTTGTTTTATTTATTTTTTATTTATTTATTTATTTCTCATTAGGCTCACAATCTAAAAAGCCTAAGTGGGCTGACATCAAGAAGAAAAAGAAGGAGCTAAAACAGAGCCGCCAGCTGAGTGACAAGGCCAATTATGACATAATTATTAAAGGAAAACAGATTTGGGAAACTCTACGGCGGTAATCATAATTGCTACAGTTGTGTAGTCAATAACCTAATGTCTATGTTTGTTTTTATTCAGTGCAGAAATGTTTTTAGTCTTTGTGCAGAGGTGATCTTTCTGAACAGTCAAAGATCATCTCTGCAGAATTAAAGGCTTGGTTGATGTTTGGGTATGATAAATATAGTAGTAATGTATGGGGGGGTGGATGGATGGACGGATGGACAAACAGATAGATGGCATCTTATAAAGAAAATATAATGGAGAAGGAGATAATGGATGCCCAAAAGGCTCAAATCATAAGTTATTAGGTGATATTGTGTACCTAGTTGATCTAATCCATGTGCTGTTGCAAATACATTTGTCCTGATAGTTTAAGAGTGCTAACAGATAATTGGAACAATTTAACTGTCAAAATAAAAATAATAAACTATTGGTTTACTCCTGGGTGCAAGTGTAGAAAAAACTGTGACCAGGAAAAACGCAAGAAGCTGTTGAGTGATCTTCAGAAGTTACTTCATGGAAAAATTAAAGATGTAAGGAATATAAAACATGTATATATTTTGAAATACAGTATAAGCAATGCAATTTGCAAATGGTTGAACAGTGAATATGTGAATAGTGAACAGGTTTATGCAAAGATGTATTACTTCTCTCCATAGGAGACAAAGCTGAAATTTGGATGATCTCTTTTTTTTTTTGCACAAACTTGCCATAATTTAGTATACTATAGACAGATAACTATTGCCAGCTACCCAGAATTATGATTGTACGATTGGTGGCCATATAAATTGAAATAAATACAGGTAGTCCTTGACTTACAACAGTTTATTTAGTGAACACTTGGGGTTACAACAGCACTGAAAAAAGGGACTTATGACCGTTTTTCAAACAGCTGTGGTAGCATCCCCATGGTCACGTGACCAAACCTCAGATGCTTGGCAGCTGACTCATATTTATGTCGATTGCAGTGTCCTGGGGCCACATGGTCCCTTTTTGCGACCTTCTGACAAGCAACGTCAGCAGGGAAACCAGTTTCATTTATCAACTATGGCAAGAAGGGTCATAAAGTGGGGCAACATTCACTTAACAAAAGTCTTTATTTAGCAACAGAATTTTGGGGCTCAATTGTGGTCATAAGTTGAGGACTACCTGTAAATACCTCCTGAGACTTAGGAGAGAATAAAATGTGTAAGAGGCTAACAGACAATGAGATCATTAGAAAGCTAACAATTTGTAGAACTGCTTGGCATTCCAAATCTTGGAGCAGTGAAAGTTATTGAAGCAATATGTTTCAGATTAATTTATTTATTTTTTGAAAGTCATCGCATTCTTGTGCTATTTGGCAATTTGTTTCAGATTAATTTATTTATTTTTTGAAAGTCATCGCATTCTTGTGCTATTTGGCAATTTGTTTTTGGACCATATGTTATTGTATTTCTTTTTAACTCCAGCCAGCTATGATGATGACAATCATCATCATCATCTTTTTACATTGTTGCTAAATATTTAAAAAGTAGCAATATCCTCCAAATACAATGCTATGTGTTTGTCTCCTCAGATGGCATTTGCTCATGATTCCACACGTGTCATTCAGTGTTATATTCAGTTCGGCAGTGAAGAACAAAGGCAAGAAGTATTTGAAGAATTAAAAGGTACATTTCCTCAAAGAATCTGGGTTGGCCTCAAATACTTTATGGGGTCAGTTTCTCACTATGGTTTTCCCTCCCACAGAAAGCTTCACAGAATTATGTAAGTCCAAGTATTCTAGAAACATTGTGAAGAAACTTCTCATGTATGGGTAAGTGTTCAGTGCATCCATATACTTCATTCGTACATAGCCTCATATTTGACTAAAGAGCTACAATGCTTGTTTTCCTCCTGTTTTGTTTGAATTGGAAAAATTAAAAACTGGGTTCTGAAAGACTTTTCTTTAGAACAATGAGTGGAATATATAAGGATAACTATTCCTATGTCTTTGCTGAACAAATCTCTCTAAAAATTACATAAGAGAATGGCTTTTCTAAACAGGATTATTCAAGCTTTAGAAAAGATTCATTTTAAACCAGATGAAACAGATTAATAACTGATAGAGTAGAGAAGCAAGTCTCACTCTGATCAGGATCTTTGTTTTTCAAAAAGATGTTAGAATCCCAAAATAGTAAGTGTAAAAAAAATTCAGAAAATGTGCCTAATTAGATTAGATATCCCAACAATGAAAAAAAAACCTGTTATTAAAGATTCAAGGATCTGAAAATAATAAGGGAACAAAAAGTATTCTCATTTTGTTTTGTTTTACATTTTCCTTCTAAAAACATGACAAAAACACTAGCAATATGTAGCTCTCTTTTGTAAATTAAAGTTATTCATTTTATAAGTTTCTAACAACTGTATGAGTTAGTCATACTTTTTTACTTTTATAACAGTAATTTTTGGGCAAAGCTTAATAAGGTTGCAAATCCTTGGAAAGCGATTTGGAACACATGGACACATTTATAAAATAGTTTGTTTTCATTTTTAAAGTACTTCTATTTTCAGATATGCACAGCTGTTCCAAAGCTGCTTTTGGCTGTCTGCTCACACGTGTCCATTTGTAGCTCCAAAATTTATATCCTGTTGTTGTTGGTGTTGAAAGTGTTAAAAGGGGCTTTGCAAAATAGAAATGTAAATGGACTATTTTATGATCCCAACATGTTCATAAACATGCTTCAGAAAATCGCTGTCACACTTAATGAAATTCAACTGCTCAGAAATAATTTAGTGAGGTATTTTTTCTTGTTGTTTTCTGATGCCTGCTTAATATCTGAGAAATGCTGGTTTGATTTATCTAAATACGAGATACTTTGCAAAAATAACTCCAAACGAAATGCCATTCTTTATTGTGGATGAACGATTCATGTACAAAGTAACTTTGAGTTATAAAAACTATAACTTCCTCATAAATTTAGTTTAGTATGAAAAGCCAAGTCCAATCCTGCCTAAAATTTGGTGTACATGTCATAAAACTGATGAGGTTCCCCAACTGTGGCCTTTAATTCCCTCCCCAAATGTATGGGGAAAAACAGAAGAAAAGGACCCAAGCATGTCAGCCTCACTTCTAGATGGTACTACATCATCACTATATATGCTCCCTGTGACCCTAGGAACTAGGGTTTAAGTCAAAAATAGTGACTTTTTCCCGACTGAAAAAGTAGCTCATTCTTGAGTTAAAATCCTTGGTTGATTTTCTATTGTTCCTATTTTCTCTTTGTCCACTGTATTTATTTCTAAAATAGAACAAAGCCACAAATTGCAGAAATAATCAAAAGTTTTAAAGGTGAGGTTAAAAAGATGTTACGGCACACTGAAGCATCCGCAGTGGTGGAATACGCCTACAATGATAAAGCCATTCTCGAGCAGCGGAACATGTTGACAGAGGAGCTTTATGGTAATACCTTCCAGGTCTATAAGGTGATTATTGATACACTTTTTTTCCTTCAAAAATATTTTGAGCTTTTCTTTGCGCTATATGACACCTGAAATGACTTTTGAGATATGAGAGAAAAGGAAGGGTAAGCAAGTCAAGAAAAAAATGAGTTCCAAGAAATCTCTGTATACCTTATCCTACATTGCTTCTTTGGGGCATATGTACCATTAGCTTCTCTCATGAACCTTAATTTTTCCTTGGGTGGAATAGCCTTGAGGCTGCAGGATTTTTGGCTTTTTTCTTTTTTTTACCAGAGAAATATAAAGTGCAAGGATGCAAAAACTTGTGATCTTTCAAATATTGTTGCATTGCAATTGGCATTTTGGTAGATTAGTCACAGGCGCTAGGTTAGAAACTGGGAGTCCATGAGTTCTAGCCCAGCCTTTAGCACAAAGGCAAATATAGGTACTCCTCAACTTACAATGACAATTATGTTGCTGAGATATTTGTTAAGTGAGTTTTGCCCCATTTTACGATTTTTCTTGCCACATTTGTTCAGTGAATCACTGCAGTTATTAAATTAGTAACACGGTTGTTAAGTGAATCTAGTTTCCCCATTGACTTTGCTCAAAAGGTGATCACATGATGCTAGGACACCGCAACTGTCATAAATGTGAGTCAGTTGCCAAGCATCTAGTGTAAATCACGTGACCATGGGGAATACTGCAATGGTCATAAGTGTGAAAAATGGACATAAGTCCCTTTTTTCAGTGCTGTTGTAATTTTCTACAGTCACTAAATGAACTGTTGTAAGTCGAGGACTACCTGTAGATGGCTTTGGGCCAGTCCCTTTCCTTTAGGCTTTGGCAGTGTGGAACCAGTCCTGGAAATGTTTCCATGAAAACTCCCTGCAATTACCAGGAGTCAAGACCAACTTTTAGGAACCCAAGAAACCAAAAAAGATTTGAGCACTAAAGATTCCACATGTCTGAATTATGGAACTTATTTTGCAGTATTGTTGAAGGTATTATATGTGTGCCATTATGTTTATTATATTCTTCAAGAACAATATTCTTCAATATTTATAACTTTAATAATTTCTTGAGGGACAACCATGTTAATTTTTTTGCAGCAAAGAAAATGGATATCATTTAATACCCATTTAAATCCTTTTAATATTTAATTAACCTTGAACTTCATTAAAATAAATGCTTTCAGTATTTATCTGAACAAATGCAACAAAGGATGACCATTTCTGAAATGTGGAATTTAACATGTTTGTTCTGAAAGTTGGTTTCAACAGCTTTAAAGTTTTTGTGTATTTTAATCTCCTTGGTATAAAATTTTGGAACCTAACCTGTATTGGCAGAAAAAGTATTTTGTAGAGCATGGGTTATAAATTGTTACAAGTGAGCAGATGGCTAACATGCATATATAATTTTAATTTAAAAAGATAGAAACTTATAATTGAAGTGTCATACTTCAAACTTTGTTTTAACTTGAAATGTTAAATTCCATTACACAACAATCTGTTTTATCAGAATTCTTAAGTTTAAGTAAGATTGGCAAATATTTTTTAAACAGTAAGTATTAAACAGAAAGTACATTAACAGGAAGTTTGGAAATTTTGATAGATATATTCTGTAAAAGGCTGTTAACAATTAATGAGGTATTGTTGAAGGTATTACATATATGCCATTATGTTTATCATATTCTTCAAGAACAATATTCTTCAATATTTTATAACTTTAATAATTTCTTGAGAGACAACCATGTTAATTTTTTTGCAGCGTGTTTTTTGTAGATATCTTTCAGGCTGATAGTCTTATTGTGGAATAAGGTTTATTGGATCAAGTAGGCTATGATTACATATCATATATGATCCTCCAGTTTGTTTCAGAGAATCAGTTCAGAGTGATTTTGTTCTATGGTATCCAATTTGCAGTTAGGTTGGGCAGTCCATACTAAATAGAAGCTTTTCTAGGAGTTCAATTTCAAAAACCCTTGTACTACATTTATTTCAGATATTATGTCTGTAGTAGTTCCTAGAGTCTGTGAATTAATTCAACCAAGTCAGAGTGCCAGATTAAGCCATAGCTGACTAGCAATTGAGAATTTTGGATAAGTATGTTAAAATCTTGTGTTTTCTTATCGTTGGGTTCTATACATTTTTCTATCTCGTTTCAGACAGCAGATCAATCAACCTTGGGTCAAGTGCTAGAGATTCAGCCTGAAAAGCGAGAAGCCATTATGGATGAGATGAAACAGATCCTTACCCCAATGGCTCAAAAGTAAGCACAAATGCCAGGCTGCTTGGATGCTTGACTTGAAAGTCTGTTTTAAGGGAAATTCTGATTTTCCTTTAATCCATTTGAAATGGTAAACTTGGTTAGATCCCGCTGAAGCTTTGTTCTCTGAAACTACTGTCTTTATCCAGCCGCAAATGAAAATATGTGGCACTATGTGTGTTATTGCAAATATTTCACATCAGGGAAATACAGAGTTCTTTTTTATTGTCTTTCTTTCCCCCTTACAGAGAAGCTGTAATAAAGCATTCATTGGTCCATAAAGTTTTTTTGGACTTTTTTACTTACGCTGTCCCTAAACAGAGATCTGTAAGTATTTATTCATTAAACTATGTTTACTTCATTACATTCATTAATCTGTTTTTAATCTGTCTTCATATTAAATAGAATTAAATGTCATACCAGATACTTAGTGCTTTGTTTGGACTTTCCAATAATAGCAATAAGGATGAAATAATCCAGTCCAGCCAAGGATATTATGATTTGACTCTCTGCAACTTTGCTTGCTGGGTCAGGTCTGGCAGCCTCACTGCCCCTCAGAGTGTTCCTTTGTACTTTTTTCAATAGAATGTATATCTTGATCTACTTTCTGACACAGTTAGTCACTTATAATTGAAATGTAAGCCTATCACCTTACATTAAATTGCATAAAGGGCTTTTTGCCATATTATATTTGCAAAGAAATTTGCAAAGAAATTCTTTCTTCGTGCATGTTTTTGTTAATACAACTTAGTTACGTGCTAAAATGTGATGCAGATTCTAGAAGCCTGAAATAGTTTTTAAGTTAGGAGTTAACAGATTCCACACCAAATTAAACTTTTCTTTTAGAAAGTAGACATTAGGAAGGTCTAGGAACAGGGCTATTATTTAAGGGGGGTGTAGAGAAAATAATACAGATTGCTTAATATCTAAACAGTGTTGTTGAGAGAGAAAGCATTGAAAATTAAATAAGTTTTATTTGCGGGAGACAATGTTGAGTTCTTAAAACTGTTCCCTAAAACAATGTTCTCCGTTTCTAGGAAATGATTGAGGCAATTAGAGAAGCTGTTATTTACTTGGCACACACCCATGATGGCGCCAGAGTAGCCATGCATTGCTTGTGGCATGGAACTCCCAAGGTACTGTGCGTGAAGGAGCTTTTTGTGTAGAAGGTCTTACTCTCTGGATTGGTATGAACCGGTTGTCCCAGTTGCACCAATCAAAACCACAGTGTATTTTGACAACTGTTTCAAATAGAGAAGCATCCATGCATTTTATTGGGATTCGTTTTTGAGAAGCACCAAAAAGAATTAGTTGAGTGGTTAGTTTAGGGTTTGGATACATTCTACTACCAACTTCAACTAATCCAAAGTATAGATTGATTCACAGTAGATATGCATATGATTATATATTTTGTTTAATGCAATTTTGACAACTTTTAAGACTGGTGGACTTCAACTCCCAGAATTCCCTAGCCAGCCATGTTCAGATGTCTTAGAGTTGTTAAGGTTGGGAAACCCTGGTTTAATGGAAGCAAATTTAGTATTTCTTTAATATGCAAACAAAGAAAACATTAAACATATAACATTAAGAAAAAGTAGGAATAAACAAACAGAAATTAAGAAAGAAAGAAAAATGCTTATGCTATTTGCTAATTGAACAGTTCTGAGCAGTTTGAAGAAAAGAGTGATTTCCTTACGGTCTTAACCTATGCTTGCATAACTGATATACAGACTGACATAGAGAGTAGAATGTGGAATGAACATGAAGCATTTGAAGTACTTCACTTCATATAGCGATTTGAGGATTGAAAGAAGCAGAGATTAGTTGCTTATCTACAGTACAAAGATGGTTTCCAACTGCTCTTTTGGATGCCTTTCTATCCCTAATCCAGATGTGGATCCCTAAATATTGCATTTGCTTAATTATGATAAGTTTTTTTTAAGTCAGCAGCCTGATTTCATAGCATGTTATATTACATGTATTTTAAAGTGTGAAGCTTCTCACTATTCTTCCATTTCACACTATTTAGGACAGAAAAGTGATTGTAAAAACAATGAAGACATACGTTGAAAAAATAGCTACAGTGAGTATTTTTAATGTGTCCTATTGTAATTCCATACAGTGCAATCCTAATTCAAGCTTAGAAATAAACTATTTTATTCAGTAGCGTTTCCTTCATTTAGGTTTAGGGTTTCAATCTCATCTCATATCTGGAATACTGCTTTACCCTAATATGAATTCAGAAGAAATTAATAGTGACAATTATGTGTGTAATTGTGTTATGTATATGTAAATATCATTAATACACATGTTTAAAGAAGAGTTTTCAAGAATGTTGGTAAACTTGAAAGAAATTCCATGCCAAGGAATCTATAGAATTTGTTCAGTTATGATATATATGAATATTTTAAAAAAATAGAATCCAGAAAGATAAGCATTAGCAAATTTACTGAGGAGTAAGTCCCACAGAGTTCATTGTCTAATTTTAAATAAATGGGCATTGGAATTTAGTTTTATATAAGACATTTGAGAGGTTTAATATTTTGGTGGGTTGGATTGTTGCTTTTGGCTATGAAAGAGAATCTTGTTGAAATGTTTTAGCAAAAAAAAAAGAGTTAAAATCAGAAATAAGATGAATAATCACTTTGGATAATTAGGAGCTAGTGTTCAAGAATTGTTTTGGCTTGTGTCTTATACTTGTCATTTTTGGCTCCTGTTTCAGGGTGAATTTTCACATTTGGTTTTGCTGGCAGCATTTGACTGCATTGATGATACTAAACTTGTGAAACAATTGATTCTATCTGTAAGTAAATACGATTTCCAATCTTCATTTTTAATCATTCACCTAGCAGAGTAATACAAATAATATAGGAAATTCCACTGGTTTTGTACAAAGATGATACACTGCAGGTAGTCCTGAACCACAATTGAATCCAAAATTTATGTTGTTAGTGAGACATTTGTTAAGTGAATTTTGCTCCATTTTACCACTTTCTTGCCACAGTTGTTAAGTGAATCACTGTAGTTGGTAAGTTAGTTGAGTGAATCTGCTTCTCCATGTACTTTGCTTGTCAGAAGGTCACAAAAGAGGATCATGTGACTCCGGGGCACTGCAACCGTCATAAATATAAACCAGTTGCCAAGCATCTGAATTTTGATCACATGATCCTGGGGATGCTGGAAAGATCATAACTGAGAAACAGTCCTAAGAAGTTACGTTTTTCAGTGCTGTTGTAACTTTAAATGGACACTAAATTAACTGTTGTAAGTCGAGGACTGCATGTATTCATTTTGTTGTTTAAAATGAAAAATGAATTATCCAAGTTGGAGCAGTTGGCTTCTTGGCCACTTAGGTACTTTTTTTTAATTCTTTTTCCAAATATCCATTACTCTTTCGTTTGTGGTAGAAATTTTTAAACCGTATATCGGCGTACCAGTGAAGGATTGTGCTGTTGTGATCAAAGACCAGTCATTGTGCAGAGTGCCAAGATGTCTGACTGCATGGGCAGTGTTTATTACATTTATAGGGTTTTTACAAGAAGACAAAGGCAACAGAAATACAGCATCTAGATTGGAGAATAGATCCCACATGGGTGAAAGCTCCCATCCACATTGGTACAACCTCCCAACCAATTTATTTATTTATTTGTCAACTGCTTACAAGATAATAGGTATAAATAAATACATAGTTATGAATACATGGATATATATAAGAAAAATAAAAAAATAAAAGAACGGTAGGCACGTTGGTGCGCTTATGCATGCCCCGTACACCCCCGCAATCCTTAAGTCTAGTGGTGATGTCAGTAAATGAGATCACCTATATATCTGGAAAGTTAGAGACTTTCCACTTTTACCAAAATATAGGAAATGAGATCATGCCAATAGCCAAGAGGGCCACATAGAATTTCTAGATGGCAGTTTGCTGCTTAGCATCTAGCACCATCTATAGGATCTCAGTAACTACCACATTGTGCATTGGATTAAAACATTGGGGCTGAATAATGCTTTCCTATATATCTTGAGATAAAAAGAGATGACTGAAGGCAAACAAAGAATATGAGATAAATGCTTAGGATTTTTGCTTCATAGACCAGGCTGTCTAAGCTTGACAACTTTAAGAATTGTGGACTTAAAGAATTCTACTAGAATTCTCCAGGCAACAAGGCTGACCAGGGAATTCTGGGAATCAAAATCCACAAGTCTGCCAAGATTAGACACCCCTGCCATAGAACATTGTCCACTTTTCTTCTCCGAGATCCAGGACCAAGATAAAACTATCATCTCAAATGACCAAAAAGGAACTGTACTGAGGGAAGGGAATCCTTAGCATGTTTGCTATATTCCTCTTTTGCCTTCATGGAGCTTTCATGCAAAGATCCTTTCATGTAGTGGACTTCTCTCTGCAGTGATAGAATGCAGTGGATGAATCGCTAGCAATTCGTTCTATTTTTTTTACCCCTGTGATGGTTTGTTTATTATTGTCAGCCCAACAAGATAGACGGTGAAAGCCTTGCCGTTTAGGTCAGGATGCCTTTTATTGTAATAACTGTAGTAACAGAATCTTGCAAATCTAAATCTGCTTCTCCCTTTCTCTTCTTAAATTACATATTGTCTAAGACATTTCCCCTTAAGTTCATATGGTCTGAGACATTTACTTAAACTGATTTCTTGGCCCAGGCTCAAGCCCCTCTTATCTGACTGCAGCTTTGGCTGCAATTCTTCCTCCTATCCTTCAAGGCCATTCCTTATGCCCTCTATAGTTAGTTGTTTGTCTCCCCCTGCAGCTAAAAATTACTACCTTAGCACAGTATTAATGTAAAAATTAAAAGGTTATCTTAGCAGATACACTGTTTGTAGGATAGCAGCTGAGAGAGAAAGAGATCATTTTCATAATTCATTTAAAAGAGCCATCTTAGTCAAAGTGGCAATAACTTTTGACATTTTAAAAGTGTTTTAGATCAGCTCATAGACACCATGTTGTAGTTTTCTTTTTATAGCCCTGTTGCTATGCATGTCTTGAATATGTATGAGTTTGAAATGATGTTTAAATTCCTTTCTCAGTCTGTTTGTTGAACTCCACATAGCTATTATCATATTTGAGCTTTTCATCCAAAAGTGATATAGACAGTATTGAATTGAGTTCAGCTCCTGGTGACATAACTGCATTTTTCTTGGTTACAGTACAAGTATTGTCTCAGGGTGATTGTTGATTTCTTAGCCTATATCCTTGTTGGTGGTCATTTGTTGGTGGTCTCTCATCTAAATATTAACCAAATCTGGTCCTACTTAGGTTTCTGACTTTAGCAGAGTAGCTTAGATGCTACCAAGTTAAAATTGAAACAGATGCTGCTCTGATTCAATGGTGAAATTGATGAGTTTGAAGTTTCCACTGATGGAGAAGTTGTGAGATGACAGGGTTTTGAGGCACCTCAGTTCTAAGGAAATTAGAGTATAGCCGATTTAAAGATTAGACTGGATAAACTGAAGAAAGAGAACCATGATTGAAGTGTTATAGTCATTACTTTCACTTGACTAACATCACATTTCCTCTGCTTCAAACCGTTGTATAATAGAGCTCAAATGTTTAGCAACATGTTTGGTATTCCCTAAAGACCTTTTAGTGGTTATTATCATTATATCCTAAAGCAATTACCTTAAACTTGAAATTTAAGCTCGCATCCTTTCAGCCTCAGTATGCTTTATTGTCTGATTTGCTACAGCTGAGTGAAGGATCATTCCTCTATGTCGTGATTCTAATTTTGCCCATCCTGCTTTGGGAGTTTGGGACTTTCTTTATTAACAAAGATGTATATAGCAATAATGGCTATGCAGGTTGCTGCTTGTGCTTATAATAGTAACTTCAGTTTGAAAGGCAGTTTCATATCTTATCTCATATGGGTGGCAAAACTCTTAACCCATCATCCTCCAAACCTTTTCAGGTTTGTGTTTAATTATGTCTTGTCCCATGTATGGTTGGGAGTTAGATATCTATCAAATAGTTCAGAACAGGAAGCCAGAGCTACTCTTTTAGTTGAAAAATTTATGTATCCTCATACCATTTTTTTTGATGGGATGGCAGTAAAGCAAGAGAAGAATCTTCACTTGGTGATGGACACTCTCAAGAGACAAAAGGCTTATCAAGTGATATATTTAAGTATATAGACTCCTCTGCTCATTCATGAATAAAGAATGAATGGAGTAAGCCTGCATACTCCTAAGCTAAATAATTTTGATGAGTGAAAAGGATGACTAAAATTTGGGTTTGCAAAAGAGCAGTAGGCAATATAGTTAATGAACAATATTATATATTAAAAAAACCTATGAGGAAAAAGCTATCAATTTCAATAAAAAGATTGCATTACCTTCATGTTAAATGCAACTAAACCTGACTTAGATAAACTGCCCTCTGTTTTCATGTCTCTCCTTTAATCGTGTTATTGAAATGCTTTTAGTAATACTATCTACGTAAAGTTTGAAGTATCTGATTTAAACTTAAAATTCCAGCAAGTGGGATTGATCAATATGGTTGCACAAAGGGGATGAAAAAAATGGAGGAATTATCAATTGGTAATATTTTGAAATCATGTCATAGGGAAAATGTCTTGTTAGACGTTACACGTCTGATGTATTCATTTTTTTCCTACTGATGAGCCAGGCTGGTGAACAGCAAAATGAAACATCATTGCCCTTTAATATTTATCTAAAAGCTTTATACTGCTTATATCTGCAGGGTTGCTAAAAGTGGCTTTTGAAATGGAAAAATTGGTAGTGGTGATGGGGAGGGAATGCTTAGCTCAGCAGTATAAGCAAAAGAAAATACAAGGAAGGGTGATGATGTTATTCCCATCCATACTTATGGCTAATCAGTTCTTGTCCATGATTTGGAGGAAGGCCCTTGCATTAGCATAATGTCCTATTTAGTCATAGGTAAGATTTGAATAAGGATAAAAGAACTGGCTTCCTTCCCCCAAAAAACAAGCTGAAATTGGGAAAAAAAAATGTTATTAACAGATTTTTTTTGTCTTTTCCCCAACACTTAGGAATTGAATGGTAATTTAGCCACTGTTATAAACAACAAATATGGAAGGAAAATCCTGCTGTATTTATTGAGTCCACGGGACCCAACGTATTTTTCCCCAGCAATAATCAAAATCCTGCAACAGGGGGATGAAAATGCTCACAGGTACTTGAGTGCAATTTCTTGAGATTTCTACATCTTCTCCTCTTGGGTTATGCCTGAACGTATGCTGCTTTTCACTCTTCCAAATCCCAGTGGATTGAATTATGGCTATAAACTTTCTAAGAATGCTGTGCAAAATGGAATTTGACCTATATTTTGTTGTACATAAATGACCTTAAAAGATGGCATAGCAAGGTAGATATTTTTTTTTTTTTTTAAAAGTTTAAGGTAACATTTAGTTGGAAATGCTGGATTTCATATCAGGTAATTTTCTATGAATTTTGATCACATTTGTTTTTTAGTGGATTTGGTAAAATAATAGTTTATTACCATGTGAGTCGAGTGACAAATAAGAACAGCAGGTGTTTATTTCAACACTGGCAGAATAATGCTTGTTATGCCTTACCTACAGCTGTTTATGATACAGACTAGATTAGTTTCTCAGTATTCATTTCAATACTCCTGTTTTTATTTGTTTTTATCTGGTTAACTGTATCTTGCCTTCATATATCACTTTTATTTTTTGGGAAAATCTTCCAAGGATACAGAATCTGACCTGTTCAAGGCTAAGCGATGCTGCTGAATCCAAAGGAGATTCTGCAAAATTTGCAGCCTTCAACAATAGTGCCAGTGTCGGAAGACCTCAGCGAAAGAATACTTGCAGAAAAACAAATGAATTTTTCTCAAGGTCCTTTCACTAGAAGATAAAACCAAGAGATAGGCATGATCACTTTCATTTAGTTTCCATGTTTGGATATTATAAGCAACAGGGGAGTCAGAGGTTTATTATACATGGATTGTGAGGACAATAAACGTATGCCGATGAGTTGATATCAGTAGTTTAGGGTTGAAATGAGGAGTCCTTGGTGCCCTCTGAGCTTGGTTGTTTTCTTGTGGCTGTTTCAGTACCAAACTACGTAACTTCATCAGTGCTAGTAAGGACTGAGGTTTGCTCTCATTTTATATTCTAGTGACTTGCCCAGTCAGTGGAGGTGGATGTGGTCTTGGTAGTTCCTTGGCAATGAAATGTCTGCAAGAAAACAGCCAAGCTCAGAGAGCACCAGGGCCCCTGAAATCAATAGTTTATTGAAGTGGCAGGTGGTTTCTGAAAAAGTGGCAAGAAAAAAGACTGATTTTTTAAAAAGTTTTATTAATGTTCTCCATTTCCAAGTATTTTGTTATCATTTGTTTACTATTCATGTGTTTGTGGGAGGGGTTCTATTAATTTGTGCAATAAAACACTGTAAAAATAATTAAATTGGGTTTTTCCGGCAATTGTTATTGGCTCCTCTTTGAGGCAGGGTATTTTATTTGAAACATCCTACAAAACTCTGCAAGTGTGAACAAATGAATGTTCAGGCCATAGATCAAAATACTACAGGGAGAAGCAAACTTCATTCCTAACATAAATATACTCACTGCCAACAGGCAGCTTTGATTGATATCAACCCACCGGTAATTAAATGGCACCTCAAAATATACCTCCTGCTAACTGGGTAAAAATAGTGCCACTCTGCAGGCCATAGGCATGGTAGCCACGAGAGTCACACCACTGTCTGTCTCTTGATGATCTTTCCAGTGACACTAATTGCAGCAGCCACGCCAATCACTTTCTTGCTGACCAGTCTTGGTCTTTAAAAATTAAAAACAGTCAAGGAAATGGAGCCTGAACTGAGGATTGCAACTGTGTGGCTGTTAACGAGACTGAATTCTCCATTCCAGATATCTCTCATGAAAATATGCTTCATACGCGGTTTGCTCCTTCATAAATGCTTTAATGATTTAGGTAAAAACAACTGCTTTGCAAAGATCCAGTGCATACAGTGCATGATCATAGGTGATCTCTAGGGCAGGGGTCCCCAACTCTCTGTCCATGGACCAGCACCGGTCAGTGGCATGCCAGCAAACAGGCAGAATGCAAAACCATGTTCCCTCCGGTCCATGGAAAACCTTACTCCACGGAACCAGTCCCTGATGCCCAAAAGCTTGGGGACTGCTGCCCTAGGGCTGTGATTTGGAGCGTAAATCAAAACTTTTCACCTGTTGTTAGAGATCATTTTGGGAAGAATATGAAAATAATATGCTGCTGAATTTCGATTTTTTAATTTGGACATCAGAATTTTGTACAATTCCTACCTTTCTTTGTCAAGAAAACATTCTTATTCTGTCTGTCTTTATGCCACCAGTAAAAAGGATGCAGATGTTCGCCATAATGAGCTCCTGGAAGCCATTTCCCCTCCTTTATTACAGTACCTGGATGCACACGCTGAAGAAATGGTGATGGACAAAGCTGCATTCATTGTAGTGACAGGCATCCTCAAGGCTGCTGTCGGCGATGTCCAGCCGGCGATGAAAGCCATCTCTGGTCTTGCTGCAAAAAAGATGATTCCGGGGGGAAAAGATGGACAGGTAAGCCAGACACAAAGCAAACAGTAATAAGCAGCCTCAAATTAGCAGATTTATCTTTCATTGTTGTTCACTCATCTCTCTAATAGTGATTACCTCAGGGCAGGAGTGCCTAACTTTGGCAATTTTAAGACTTGTATAGACTTCAATTCCAAGAATTCCCTAGTCAGCATGTAGTATTTTGGAGTCATACATATATATGAGATCTTCCATCCATTATTTTTGTCCTGCCTTCAGGTGCTTTGGAGAGTAGGTCTAAACCTCTTCTCTGTGACAGCACCTCAAGTACTGGAAGACTGCTGTCATGTCACCTCTAGTCTTTCTTTTTGTTAGACTAGACCAGGGCTGTCAAAACCCACATGTGTCACGTGCTGGCCACTCCCACATCCGGTTTAGCGAATGGGGAAAAAAGTTGTGATACCTCATGTGATGCCACTTTGACGATGCAAGTTTGACACCCCTGGACTAGACATGCCACTTCCTTCAATTGGGCATCGTTTCCCACACATTCAGGCAGAAAGTATAAAGCGGAACTAAAATGGAAGTACAGCTGTCTCTAAGGTCCTAAATGCAGCTTGTGTACAATGGGGCGAGCTGTATTTCTGTTCAAACCTGCATGGTTCCTTTGAGATCTCTGGGCTCAGTACAAAGAGCAGGGTAGAAGGGATGCAGAAAGAAGGCCAAGGACGACAAGTTAGGGTTCAGGGAAGTGGCCTAACTGAAGTGAAATTCGAAGCATTTTACAAAATTTGCCCAGTTAGTGACTTCAGGAACTATGAAAATGATAGAATATATTCAAAATAGTATTTGAGACCGAAGCTAATTTTTTTTCCCCAAAAGAAATAAATTTCTAAACTGAGTGTCCACCAAGATCTCTGGTTGTTTAATATTTAAACTTTTTTTTTTTTGCTGTTTCTCCACCAATTACTTAATGGACCACTTAATTATACGATGAGTAGGTGCCTGGGACATTTGACTTGACCCTACTTTTAAAAACCTGCACTTATGAGGATAATGAAAATTGAGTCTAGTGAAATCTTGACATGTTGATGCTTTATTTTAAAGCTTCACATTGCTGAACATCCAGCTGGTCATTTGGTGCTTAAGTGGCTAATAGAACAAGATGAGAAGATGAGCCAATCTGGCAGAGAAGGTATGTTGACATGTCTGTAAATCGGAGATGAAATTAATCAATAGACCTTTAATTGGTAGAGGGTTGGGCAAGATAACAAGGTCCTGGTTTCCATTTTGGGTGCTTTAATTAAACTACTTCTCTGAGTGATGTGGCTCTAAGGACAGGGAGAATTGATCATAGTAAGAATGGAAAAGTATTTCTAAAAAAAGAAGGGCATGCTCTTGCAAAGCAATTCAAGGGATACGTTTTCTTTTCCTTGAATTCAAATGTGTGTGTATGTGAATAACATAGAAAATTAGATTGAAAGCACATGTGCTCTGAATGCTACAAACCAGAATTGTGTGTAATCTGATCAGTATCTCATTAAAGTGAATGCAGATGTGTTGATTAGTATTAATGTATAAGTGATCTGAGGTGGCAAATGTATAATGCCTGCTTTGGATTCTCCCAAACAGGGTGTTTTGCAAGAATCCTGATAGAACATGTGGGAATGGACCATCTAAAGACCTGGGTGGATGTGAATCGTGGTGCAATTATTCTCTGCCGGTATGTAGAAGGTTTCTGGATTATTGAATATCCATGAGGTTTTGTTTTAGGCAACGACCTACTTATTAATATTTTTAAATCAGTGTATTTTAAGAAGTGCCTGTAACCATTCCTGCTAGTAAGTAGACTGCAGCTGAGTTAACTAGCTAAATCACCTTCAAAGTTTCACTACTTTGCTTTCAGTTTCAATATTGTTACTGTTTTTAAAGTACAAAGGAAGTAAGCTGAAGCTTTGCTACCTTTTTTAAAAAAAATTCCAACTGTTGTTGATTGTCTCCTCCCATTGGACTGTTTTTCTTTGAAGGTAATAATTTGGCTGTCCTGGAGTTTATGTCTAGAGGCTATGCTGTCACAGCCTTCAGAAGTACCACATTCTTTCTTTATAATGTAGTAATTTGACTTAATTCCAGTGAGGCAACCTACAAAGATTGCTAGCTCAGTAATGTGAATAATACAGACATTATTGGTTCTCTTATACTGTATATATTGCACATTGCAAATGAGCTTGAAGTTTGCGCTCTTATACAAAGCAGTTTTCTTGCAATTATTGACATAACCTCAAGCAAACAAACTGAGAACACAACAGTTTGTTTTAGAATAAACCAATATGATATTAAACTATTTGCATCATCTTCATTGATAGAATTATTTAAAATGTATTGATGCAGTATGAAACTAAACTATCTTTTAACTTGTATTTATTCATTGCAACTACCTGCTTCTGTAGATTAACTGCTCTTCTCTATTTGAATCCCTGGCAATATTTCCAAGTTAAGTTTTAACTTCTATCTTGTAAGTTTTCTCAGGAATTAGTAATGATGAAACTGTAGCAACATGCTCCACTAAATTAAAACTGATGGATCTGTTCAAACAAATCACTAGAAATGGATCAATTGAATCAACTGAATTTGTATGTAGAATATCTCCTGAAATCAAATTAGGTTCATTAGTATTGCCTTGATTCCTTTTAATAAAGAATAAATGTCCCTTTGACGGTAGAGGTGCATTCAGTGAAAGCAAACTGGGAACAGAAAATGATATGGTTGCAAGACAGCTGAACCTCAGAGCCTAAACATAAGAGGAACAGTTCTGTTTATCGGTTTGCTGAGGTGATAATCTTCTCTCCAGCCGACCTGATCAAGGTCACTGCAGGAGAGAAAATGAGAAAGGTTCATAATTATGTTCCAGGATTCTAATCAAGCGTACTGAAATAATGATCCGTTTGAGTGGAAAGTAAAAGGTAAATATACCCTCCAGCTTAATGATCACCAGGAGGTGATCAGGAGTTTCTTCAATGCAGGGATTTCCAACCTTGGCAACTTTTAAGCCTTCTTTGGTGGCTGGGGAATTCTGGGAGTTGAAGTCCACCAGGCTTAAAGTTGCCAAGATTGGAGACCACTGCTTTAGTGTGTTACAGAAGTGTTTGGCCCGGTCTTCCTTTGGACTTTTCTTCTGTCGTGCCCTTGAGTCCCCAGGTGATGCCCTGTCCAAACATCCAGGGAAAACGTAGAGATGTGCAAATGTTTAGTTCAAGATTGGCTTTTCCAACATGGTTAAGACCATTCCTGAAATGTTCTGAACTTGAGGAGATCATCAAGATTGCTTTGTCTTTGCAATCCCCACATCCGTAACCCCTAATGAAAGGGTACTTATTTCCTTGCTTCTGTTCACAGAAATGTTCATCAGGATCACCAAAAAGCAAGAGATGAACTTATTTTGTTTCAGTAATCTGAATCTCGGTGGGTGGGGGAACAGAGTTCTGAATGCATGAAGTTCTAGCTGGTTTCCCTACCTGAGGGGTCTATAGCAGTGATCATCAACCATGGCCACTGGTGGTCCACGAGAAAATTTTGGTGATCCACAGAGAAATGTCACCTCCAGAGCACCTCCCAAAGCGATTAATCCAGGTTGCACGGGAACACAAGGCTGCGCCGTCCACATGGCCCACGGGAACGGTCCTCGCCCACTCACTCCTTACCTAGCAAATTTGCCTGCTAAATTGCTATTTTTTTGTGAGTTTGCTTGCTAGCAAATTTTATGAGTTTGCTTGCAGACAAATTTTATGTGACAGACTCAGGTAGCCTATGGCAGAAAGATAGATCTCTGAGTGAATCTGTGATTCTGTGAGCAACTCAATCTGCCTGCCTGCTTTGCCTGCTTTTGGGTAAAATATTTACATAAATATTTATAATATTTACATACAAGCCATGCCCAGCCAGTCATATGACCACCAGCCACACCCATAAATTAGGCCACGCCCACAGAACCAGTTGTTAAAAAATTTGAATCCCACCCATCTCTGTGTGTGTGAGAGAGGGAGAGAGGTTAGATCAGATCTCTCTCTCTCTTCCCCCCCCTTCTCTCTCTCTCTCTCTCACACACACACACACACACACACATCTGTGGAAAATAATAGATTTCCTTCTTCATTATCCCATTCTTTTAAAAAAAAACATTCTAGTGTTTTTGATACAGATCAGAAAAAAAGTTGCTGTTCATATGGATCATTGCAAAAACCAGGTTTAAATCAAACTTCCCTTTGACAGGTTTGTCATTGTGAATGTCTACTGTTCAGCCACTGCTTTTCCGAAATAGAACTGTGGGGATTTTTAATTGTACCTTAGAACAGAACTGGTACATTTGACAAGAATGCTTAATTCCTTGGAGGAAAAAAATATATGTGACCTAACACACGCAGCTGCTAAATAAAGATTTGTGGAGAATTGCTTCACTACATGTGGCCAAGTTTTCTATTTGAGGTGCAAAAGATGTTGAGAAATCTGCTTTAGCAGAGAGATCCTGATTGTTTCTGCTTGAATTCTAGAAATGGAGAATTGTTGCTTTTTAAAAGAAGTCTTTTCTCCCAGGGGTGGTTTTACAGCTATTAATTTAGGTGGTTGATACTGCTAGTACTGAGTTTGAGTTTTCTTCCATTATTTTAATAGAACTCAGTTGATCTGCTGCTACCGTATCTGAAGTAGTTCTATTTCCGACATCTCATTGGAAAACTAATCCGAATTCATGGATGAGCTAGAGAGAGTTAAAACTGCTACGTCCAGTTAACTCAACTGGCCATGAATGTAATTAGATGAGTCCAGAATTCAGACAAAGATGCTTCAGATCAAACTTGAGCACCATTCGTTCCAACCTCCTGAATTGTTTTGAGTCTGTGCAGCAACAATTGTGTGACTGCCAGAAAAGAAATAACTCCTTTGTGAGATGTCCTACTGAATCTTCAGAACCGCTGCAGATCTCTATATTTGATGCAGCAACTCATCCGATATCTAATGTGGATTCAGAAGCAGATGCAGAATATTTATATCTTGCTCTAGCATCATTTGAGAGTTTAAGAAGGGAACGTGTATAATCGGCTTAAATTTCTGCTCCAATGTTTTGCTAATCGTGGTGGCTGCTTACACTGATGGTTGTCCTTCCCTAAAATAGTAACAAGCCTATAAAGACAAAACATCCTAGAAGGCTCATTGCAGTCTTCCTTATGCATATTATGTAATTTACGTAATCTCTTCAAATATGTAATACTAGGTGCTTGCTCTTAGATAAGACAGAACTATTTTGGATCCTATTGAAAAACAGATTTCTCCCCCACCTCCTATTCAAGCTACGTTAATTCTTTCCTTCTGTTCGTTTGGCAGAATCATGCTTTATTGTTTTTTTAAAAAAACACAAGGTTAGATGTGACAGTTTAAATGGAATGTTATGATAAAAATTGCAGAAGATTTTTGCAGGCCACAATTGATATCTTCACTATTGATATAAAAAAAAAAATCTGACAAACAAGCTCCCTTAGTTTCCCTGGAAAAATAATGAAAGTTTTTTCCAGGCATCCTATTATTTAACCATGATGCACTTGTGAATTTGTACACATACAACCCAGATCCAATTCCCCCTTGCCTCTTTTCAGAGGCATTTTTAAAAAGCAAAAATTAGAATCAGCTTTTATATCTGAGCATGAGATGGAAGTAGCATTGGTTGCTCACATTGTTGATCTATGATAATACTTAGCTGTGGGAAACACATAATTCTGATCATTTTTTCAATGACTTTTGATATCTCTAACCATGGTATCTTTCTGGACTATTGGCCAATAGTTGACACTTGGTTTGGAAACCATTTTGTGATAGTTCAATTCCTTGAGTAGGCAGTTCCAGTCAGAGTATATGAGGAAGAAGTGGCTGAGCCCTTAGACCAGGGGTATCAAACTCAAGTCATCACAACAGCATCGTGTGATACATCGGAACTTCCCCCCCCCTACGCTAAACCAGACAGGGGCGTGGTCAGTGCATGATGCTAAACCAGACAGGGGTGTGGTCAGTGCGGGCTGGAAATTTGACCGCCCTGCCTTAGATACTCTGGTATGGGATGCTTCAGTTCATCCCTTTCCCAAATCCTGTTTCATATTTACTTAATCTGCCTTATTCAGGCACATAAATATCAATGATTGTGCCAGTTATATATCCCTGCCAGGAGACATGGAAGAAGAGTCTAAATTGGGCAAAATAGTCTGAGATTCAGTCCTAGCAAGGCTGAGTTGCTATGGGTTCTGGAGCTGACTGACTAGGATAGTATTAATCTTAGTTCTAGATGGTTTGTGTTACCATGCTATTTGGGGTACCCCTGAACCCTCATCTGCTGCTCAAACAGCTGGAAGTTGCGGCTAGGAGGGCCTTTAGCTCAGGGTTCTCCAACCTTGGCATCTTTAAGACTTGTGGACTTCAACTCCCAGAGTTCCTCAGCCAGCTTAGCCACAGCTTAGCAAAGCTGGCAGAAGAACTCTGGGAGTTGAAGTCCACAAGTCTTAAAGATGCCAAGGTTGGAGACCCCTGGTTTAGCTCAGTTTCAGCTGGTGCACAAGTTCCTAGAGTTAGAAAGTGTGCTTATCACATTACAAGTGGACTACCATGCTGTATGTGGTGTTACCCTTGAAGAACATACAGAAATAGCAACTAGTGGCCTGCATGCTAACTGGAACAAACTGACAATGTCAAGTAATATCAATATCGCAGGAACTGTATTAGTTGTTGCTTTGTCTCTGGGTGTAATTCAAGATGCGGATGATCACTTTTAAGAGTTGACCTGATAACTGGCTTTCTTTGAGATTGCTTACTCCAGATAGACAAAAGAGTTGAAGCTATATGAAAATATTCCTAGTGAATAAAATCCCAGGGTAAATACAGTCCTATTGAAGAAATGTAACTTAATTGAAAATAAAATTTGAATACACAAAGATTCTGTTTTGTTTTGTTCTGACAATTAACCTGAATTATTATTACCTATTTTCTAAGAAATGGTATCTCCAATTTTTCCTTAACAAATAGAATTATTCAGTAATATCCTGACAGATCTGTCTGTCATATATTAATTCAGTTTGTAATAACTATTGATTTTGAAAGGGTACTGTTTAGAACATATCTTAAGTATTCTTTTTCTTCCTCTTACAGCCTTCTTCAGAGCTCTGATCAAGAAGTTGCAACGCAAGTCAAAGATGGACTAAAGAGGGTTATTCCAAAGCTAAAAAGGACTAAAGCCTGTACAGCAGCAGCAAAGGCATTGCTGGAGAAATTATTATCCTAATTTAATCATTATTCAGTTCCTCTATGAGAAGGGGTGTCAAACTCAAGGCTCGTGGGCCAAATCTGGCCTGCAGGGGGCTTAGATCTGGCCCACGGGGCCACCCTGGAAACAGCGAGGGACTAGCCTGCAGTGTCTCTGCCAGCAAAAATGGAGCTCAGACGGGCCACGTGAGGCCTGCCCGAGCTTCATTTTTACTGTCAGAGGGTTGCAGGAGGCCATTGCAGCCGGAAACGGAGCTTGGGGGGCTGTTTTCGCTGGCAGAGCACTCAAGCTGCCACAGGTACAAATGGCGTCAAGCTGGCCATCCCCACCCTGGCCCCTCGAGGTCAAACACAACTCTGATGCAACCCTCAATGAAATCGAGTTTCACACCCCTGCTCTATGACAGACAACCAGACACCTTTTTCAAAGAAATGGACAGGGAATTGGTTTTTGGACAGTGTTGGGTTAACTTTAAAACACAATTACACAATTTGTCAATAAATTCCTATACCTTTTCCAATGTTTGCCTCTTGAATTTGACTACTCAAATTACCTTTCTGTGTCTCACCTCCCATTGCTTATATGGAGGCAATGTGATATCAAGGTATGAAGTGAGGAGCAAGAAGACCAGGTATTCGTCCTCCCTCAGTCCTGGAGGCTTCCTGGTTGACTTGGAACCAGGCATCCTCTCTCAGCCTAACTTATTTCACTGGGGTTATTGATCAGGGTGGGTTGAAGGACATGTACAAAGACAGTATTGGTTAAAGCACTAGGCTAGAAACCAAGAGACCGGGAATTCTAGTCCCACCTCAGGCCTGAAAGCCAGCTGAATGAAGTCACTCTCAGCCCAACCCACCTCCACTGTGCTGTTCCCTCACTAGGGCCCCAAGCCAGATAAATCTTAATAAATGCATAGCTACATATACAGTCTAGAGCAGCACTTCCCAACCTTTTGGGCATCAGGGACCAGTTCCATGGAGAGAGGTTTTTTCCCACATACCAGAGGAGGCATGGTTTCATGTGCTGCCCATATCCTGCAGATGGGGCTTCGCTTGTTTGCACAGCCTGATTTCTTGCATGCCACAGATCAGTCGGTCCATGGAACAGGGTTTGGGGACCCCTGATCTAGATGATTCTTGTTCCAGTAGTAACATTTTTTGAATCCCACCACTGCAAAGGAGAAATCCTTTGCAGTGGTGGGATTCAAAAAATGTTACTAATGGTTCTGTGGGTGTGGCTTGGGTGTGGTGTGGCATGGCTTGGTGGGCGTGGCAAGGGAAGGATACTGTAAAATCCCCAGTTACACCCTACTCCAGGGGAAGGTTACTGCAAAATCCCATTCTCTCCCCACCCCACTTACCTGCTTTCCAGCTCCGTTCTCCTGTGCAGGGCAACCAAAGAAGCTGGTACTTGGGAGGCAGACAATAGATGGGGCATGGCCAGTCAGAGGTGGTATTTGCCGGTTCTCCGAACTATTCAAAATTTCCACTACTGGTTCTCCAGAACTGGTCAGAACCTGATCAATACCACCTCTGCTCCTTTGGTCTCTTGATACCATGGATGGTTTACTTTTTCACCTTCATTTATTATTCTTAATAATAGTAGAAGTGGAAAAAAAGACAAGCGGAGAAGAAAGTAGCTCTTCAGTTTTGAAAAGATGTAGCTCAGCTACTGCAGGGGAGGGGGGAAATAGTTTAGGCAATACCAAGGAATACAACAAAGACAAACAATGGTGCAACTTGCAAAGTAAACACCAGCAGCAAGTACATTGGTCTGCCATCAATCAGTGCTATCGCTGGCTGGCGCTGGTCCAGCCAACCCCACTTGCCACCTGAAGATAAGCATGCTACGCACAACAGCGGAGATGAAACGCACTGCGTTGGATTAAGGAAAGCTTGGCTTAGGGTTTGCAATTGATTACCCTCTGTTGTGCAATGCACTCCCTGCACAGCCTCACAAAAGTTGTGGTTTGCCACTATTGGTTTAAAAAACGCATTGAGAGCAGCTGCAGACTTCCTACAAGCACCCTTCGTGTGAAGAGGATAAAGATTACCAAGGCTGTGTTTTATATTTCAGATTCCAGGTATATAAAGTCTGATGGGTGAAATTTTTTAGTAAATCCAATTTAATGAATTTACCAATTACCTATTTGCCTATTTTAATTATTTAAAGAAATTACAGGTAGTCCTAGACTTAGTTCATGTAATGACCGTTTAAAGTAACAACAGCACTGAAAAAGTGACTTATGACCATTTTTCACACTTATGACTGTTGTAGAATCCCCATGGTCATGTGATTTATGTTCAGAAACTTGACAACTGACTCACATTTATGACGGTTGCAGTGTCCCGGGGAAATGTGATCCCCTTTTGCGACCTTTTGACAAGCAAAATCAATGGGGAAACCAGATTCACTTAACAACCAGGTTACTAAATTAAGAATTGCGGTGATACACTTAACTGTCCCGAGTCCCTTTTTGGGAGAGGGGAGCGGTATATAAATTTAAATAAACAAATAAATAAATGGGGTGAGAAAAGTCATAAAATGGGGCAAAACCAATTTCTCGGCAACATAAATTTTGGGCTCATTTTTGGTCACAAGTTGAGGTCTACCTGTATACCGTTACCCGGTTTTATCAGATATCTCCAGGCAGCCAACCAAGCCAGTACATAAAATAATGTAAAAGCCACAAAGCAACACATAATTAAAAATTTACACACGTCCTCATCAACCATTTCAAAGCAGAAGGCAAACACAAACACACGAGGGACTCCGCTAACATCAAAGCCCAGGAGCCCCAGAAAACTTCAGAAGGAGAGAGCTTGAAAGGGCAGGCACGGCATGTCTCCTAGGTGACCGCTAGATGGCCTTGTTTCACAAGAAGGTCCTTGGCACAGGTCTGGTGGGACAGCAGAAATAGGCAGTTCCTCCTATCACAGTCACTGGTTTTACTGGGTTTGCTGTTTTCTGATGGAATAAGGTCACACGTAACGAAGGGGTCCTCCAAAACCAGTGTGATAACTTGAAATGCTATTTTTGTGTGTGAAAGTAACCTAATTTATGTTGTTATAAACGACTTAACGCAACATATTTTCATGTGCTGGTTCTCTTTGAAAATCCCATTTTCATTGCTGACTTCAGACACGCTTCAAGATTGCTAGGTGTTTGCCAAAATTCCCACAGGCTTGGGAGCACAACTCTGTACCCCAACACAAGCTTCCTCAATTTTTGCTGGTTAGGATTTAGTTACATCTTAATTAATTGCTCGTTAATTAACAGAGGCTGAGATCTGTTAGAGCCCTGTTTAAATCTTGCTCTGCGACTTAACTAATCGAGGGCGCAACTGTCTTGGATATCTCAAGAAAACCTATTCTGTATAATGGAAGATCGTTTATATCAGGGATGTCATACTCAAGGCCCATGGGCCAGATGCGGCCCACGGGGTGCTTAGATCTGGCCTGCGGGGCCACCCTGGAAACAGCGAGGTACTGGCCTGCGGTGCCTCTGCCAGCAAAAATGGAGCTCAGGCAGGCTGCATGAGGCCGTCCCGAGCTCCATTTTCTCTGGCAGAGGGTTGCAGGAGGCCATTGCAGCTGGAAAGGGAGCTCTGTGACAGGCTGTGACAGGTGCAGCTGACATGAGTGACGTCAAGCTGGCCATACCCACCATGGCCCCCCAAGATCAAACACAGCCCTGATGTGGCCCTCAATGAAATTGAGTTTGATACCCCTGCTTTACATGATTACATTTATATGCTGTTCCCATATAAGTTCCATTTTGTTATCTAAAGGGAATACTATTTTCTGACTCATTTTTAAAATAGTCCAATGGAGTAACTAACAGCAATCTCAAGAATAAAATATGATAAAGCAAAACATGACTTTCTTATATATTAAGTTCCAGGAATGGTTTTGGATTTCCAAGCAGTGCACTCAGAGAATAGAGAGCATTCTCTGCTGAATTGGGATTTTAGGACTTGCCATGCCTGCTATGACAACCATTTTGGGATCTGGCAACCATCTCTTGGCAACCATTTTAGGAGCAAGCTCACCTGATACTTTCAACCTCTCCCCATCTAAAAAAATCACCTGTTCCTGACACAGTCATGATAAGCAGAGCAACAGCAAACAAATTTCATCTTCCCCTTTTAAGATAATTTATAAATTGCCATTCTAAATTGAGTAGAAAGATCTATGTTGAAGAGATAGACAGAGAGGGGGAGAGAGAGAGAGAGAGAATACACAGTGCCAGTGATATTTGGCCAATTGCATTGACACAACAGACTTTTGAGTTGTAAATAAGCAAATATGCTAGCTAATCTTGTCCTAAAGGTTACACAGCCAAAAGAGCTAGGACAAATAAACCAACTGTCTGCCTGGGTAACACAATGCTGATTAAACTATAGTCTTAAGCTTTATTGGCCTGGATAAAGATTAAAGATTGATCTCAACTAGGTTAATTGGCAGGGACACATTCATTTGCATCCAAAGCACCTGCAAGCGCTTAGGATGAGCGCCTAAAAGTTCTCCTGCTAGGATTGTCTCTTGGGACATGAAATACATGCTGGCTTAATATTGGCTTATTGTGTGCAAAGGTCAGTAGAAAATGACTTCATTTTCAGCAAGTCTTTGTTGCTATCTTATATCTCCATGGTGGAAGTAAAACAAAACGATGGTGGGAAGAGACACTGCTACAAAACAACTGGGCTGAAATAGTTACACACCTGTCAAAATGAGCTGTCTTTTAAAAAGACAAAGCATTTCTCATATTCTTTGGCATATAACAGGGGTATCAAACTCGCATCGTCACGGCAGTGTTACATGACGTATTGGGACTTTCACTCCCTTCGCTAAACCAGGCAGAGGCGGGGCCAGCATGTGACATATCCAGCTCGCAGGCTGTGAGTTTGACATCCTTGGCATATAACAAGCACATTTTGCATTTCAGTTCTGGTATAACTACATATGGAATTCTTGCAGGTATCCAAAGTCCATAGTGATGGTCTTTTCCTGTTTTAACTCCAATGTTGTATTTCGGAATAGAGAAGAGTGTCAGATCAAACCCATTTAGTGGAAATCATCACAGGGATATAAGCATCACCACACATCATATAAGACAGGGGTCTTCAAACTTGACAGCTTAAAGACTTGTGGACTTCAACTCCCAGAATTCCTCCTCCAGTCATGTTAGCTCAGGAATTCTGGGAGTTGAAGCCCACAAGTCTTAAACTTGCCAAGTTTGAAGACCCTTGATATAAGATAATGACAAATGAGAGCAGTGTTCCAATATTTGAGGGACTACTATAGAAAAGAGAGGGTCAGCCTATTCTCCAAAATACCCGAAGGTAGGACAAGACGCCATGGATGGAAATTAATCAAGGAGAGAAGCAGCCTAGAACGGAGGAGAAATTTCCTGACGGAACAATTAATCCATGGAATGACTTGCCTCCAGAAGTTGTGAATGCTCCAATACTGGAAGTTTTTGAGAAGAGATTGGGCAAACATTTCTCTGAAATGGCATAGAATCTCTTGCTTGAGCAAGGAATTGGACTAGAAGACCTCCAAGGTCCCTTCCAATTCAATTTTGTTATTCTATTCTTCTTCTTTTGTTGCTTCCAGCAGCTAACATGTAAAGATTGTTTCCATGCCTTCTTTTGGTTTTCCTAAAAACCCAACTGGGATAGACTAATTTTTCAGGAAATTATTTTAACATCATGGTAAACAACCTTTTCTGAACTTAGTGGAAATTTAGCATTTTAAGAGTATGTTGAAGGGGCTCTCCCAAACAATTGTGCAAAGGTCTCCTCTGTTTCTAAAAGCAGTGGTGAGAGTGGCTGATCACAAAACACCTGTGCACTCTAAAGTAGTGGTGAGTGGACTCTATTATTGTTCCCCTGCCCCAAATACAACCTGCCACAAGTGTGTGTATGTGTGTACATCTGGAAACAGTTCCCTAAACAAGTGCTGTTCTGCAGCCTCCAGCGATCTTGTGTTCAATGAGTACTTTTGAGCTCCATGTAGGGCCCAGTGGCATTCTTATAAACAAAATGGATACTAAAGGGAGGTGCGTTGTTTTGACGAGTATCAGGTTTGGATTTATTTTTAAATTTTAAAATAGCTGAAAGATAATAAACTCAAGGCTGGCCAGGAGTCAGGAGGTGAGGAGTGTTCTACATTGCCTGTGCATGGTTTAATGTTCTCTTTCCACTATGCTATTGATTTTTTTTTCTTTGTTGTTCCTGTTAATAAATATTGATACTAGACGTTCTAAGTCTCTGACGTTGGCTGCAATACTTTGTTTTTAATAAATCTAATGTCTATTTTTCCAAAGAGATTTGGCCAAGCCAAAACATCCATTTCAAGATTGCTGATACTCCTTTTAAATGACTTTGATTTAAAGTGTCCTAAAATGAATATAAAATTTGCTCAATGCTCGTTCTTGCACAGAAGGTTAAAACAATTCATTTGAAAGTAGATATGGCCAGGGCAGGTGTTCTCCAACTGCATATAAACATATATATTGTTTATTGTATTTATTTATTAAATTTATGCTACTCATCGCACTGATATTTACCATGCCTTTTGGCAACAGATAATTATCTTAAGAAATTATCAGAAAATATTCTGCCTTTGGAATGTACTGTTACTGCTTTACTTTCCTTCAAACTAGGAGGGTTGCATGTGTATATTTAGATTTGAAATGTTGCTTTGGGTCAATTTCCTTTCTACAAACATTTCAAAAGCAGGAACTGAAAAGTCTAGAAAAGAACTGCAAGCAATGTATGTTCTGTGCCTTCAGGATTGTGGAAATGGACAGCATTCTCTCATCATGGAATGAACCGTCCATCTACTTAGTGTGTATAAACACGGACATAGACCTGTTTACTTTTCAACTAGTCCCTTTTTTAAATAACTATTTACCCAAGGGTGGGCTCCATAAAGACTTTCTCTCTCTCTCTTTCTCTCTCTCTCTCTCTTTCTCTCTCTCTCTCTCTCTCTCTCTCTCACACACACACACACACTCACACGCAATATTGATTGTCTTTGACTTGTGTATTTTTAAAAATCCACATTATCTTCTTGAAAAGAAAAAGAACTAAGGTGACTTTATCGTCTGGTAATCTTTCTGTCTGGTATCTTAAAAAGATATCCAAAGAATAGTTTACAGTAAGGACCGAAGTGATTGATTGGCTGGTATCCTTTTAGGACCTGATACATTTAATCTGAGTATCAACATTTTTCCAAGTCTTTGACTTGCTTCTCACTCATCCCACCCAAGAGATAATTTTGAAATAGTAATTTCAGAGGCAGAGGCAGAGGGAACTGCTGTATTCTATGCAGATTATCAGTTGTTGCTTGATAGCTAAAGTTCCTAATCTTCTCCCCCCACCCCCCCGCCGCTTCCTGTAATAAAATATCTGTTTGAACTGTTTCTAGTTCCTTCCAAATCCTTAGCATCTGTCTCTCTAATATAATCCTTGGCATACAAGCACAACTGAACTCAACATTTCCATTTCTAAGCACGGCATTGTTAAGTGAGTTTTGTCCCATTCTATGAATTTTTTTTGCCAGAGTTATTAACTGAAGCACTACAATTGTTAAGTTTTTTCCAGAAATGGGAAAAAAATGGCAGTTGTCCAAGATAGCTGGATTAAGTGACAGCTTTAAGTGTGCACCACCACCATGGCCGGACTCTCTCTCTTTCTCTCCCTCTCCACCTCCCTTCCGACCTTCTCTCCCCCTTCCCTCTCTCTCTCCCATTCCCCTTCTCTTTCCCTCTCCCTCTCCCTCTCTCCCTCCCTCCCTCCCCCTCCCATTCTCTCCCTCTCCCTCCCTCTCTCCGCCTCCTCTTCTCTCTCCTTCTCCCTCCTTCCCTCTCTCCCCCTCCCATTCTCCCTCCCTCCCCCTCCCATTCTCTCTCCCTCCCTCTCCCCATCCCCTTCTCTTTCCCTCTCCCTCTCCCTCTCTGCCCCTTCCCTTCTCTCTCCCTCTCCCTCCCTTCTCTTTCCCTTTCCCTTCCTCCTTCCCTCCCTCCCTCTCCCCCTCCCATTCTCTCTCCCTCTCCCTCCCTCCCATTCTCTCTCCTTCCCCCTTCCTTCCCCTCTCTCGCCCCTCTCCCTCCCTCTCTTTCTCTTTCCCTCCGTCCTTCATTCTCTCTGAAGAGTGTATTAATTATCATCCCCCAACCCAGCGTCTTGTTACCTTCCTAAGGGCTTTTATCAACCAGAAAGGGCAGAGATCCAAGCCACAAATGGCAAAACGAAGAAACCAATCTACTTCCTGGAACTACTTTGTACCGTTTTAAGCCTTTCATTGCTAAATTCTACTTTTGCTTTAAAAAAACAAAAAAAAAAAAACACCAGCTCAGGGATGACAAGAATTCTCCTGGAACCCAGTTTCTGATGAATATTTGTCCTCGTAACCCAATCCAAAGTCAACACAGCAAACCAAAGCAAGAAAGACACATGTTTTGTGTTTTATGTTCTCCAATTCCCTTAGCACAAGAGACTGCTCCACAGTAGCACTTATCTGGCCTTGGTTTCCTACCGTATTACATGAGAATGCTGAAGGCCTACAAAACAGAGAATAAGTTTAGACAAGCGCCTTCTACTCTAGTAGCTGATCCGTCATCTCACACAACTTACTGCTGCAAGGATGCTCCTTATTCCACACTAGCTGTATTGGCATTGGCCTCCAAAATTGCTTCTCTTTGTACTGGGTACTTCTTTACCCTACTTAGGTAATTATATTGAGTAATTCTTTGTTATGTTTTGCTTTGAATGTGGACACTATTTCTTTTGAGAAATTGAACTTCTGGGGTGTTGCTTCTACTTCTCAACAAATAGTTCACAGTTTTCAGGAGGACCTTGAAACCCAGAAATGTCAAGACCATGTTTATATTTAATGTGGACATTTCCATGTCTGCTGTGCCCAAAGCCCTTGAGAACACGGCAATGGAATTTCTTATCTTGCAAAGCAGCAGCACCCTTGCCAAATTCTTCAAGCAAACAGCACATTGAACTTGAACGCCGGGACACTTTCCTAAATTACTTCTCACATTAATTCGCCTCGTGTCAATGACAGGAGGAGATCGGTTCAACCTCCTGCATGGCTATTTGAGAGCAGGGTGAAAGTAAACGTTTCCATTTAGTTAGCTTTGAACTCTTTGAAGGGAGAGTGAGATACGAGGAGTTACTTTTCATTTTCCCACCCCGTTTCCACCCTGTTAACATTTTGAAAGGCCACCTGAGCCTAAACTTTCTGAAAATGAAATTGTGTATTTCTAAGAATACATCTGGAAATGTGACATATATGGAATGCACATTGATACTCCTTAGCTTCATAGCTACTGCCAACAACATTCCCCATTATGATTCTTTGACCGATATTTTTTCCATCAGTGACAGATGAAAGAGGCTTCCTGACAGGCTCCCCCAAATAATTGTTCAGAGAATGTTTGAACCAGGACATGCTGATTCCAGTAATGTCCTTAAGTTTATTGAACTACAAGCAGCGCTGAACATGCCAAAATCTTCCTACAGCACTATATCCAGAAAGTGATCAGCACTGAGTTCAACAAACTTTGAATAAAAATTAAGTGTATTTAGGAGGGTCGATAAAATATCTTTTAGCCTGGCATCGGTTGTTTGCCTTTTGTTTGTTTTTTAAATTCGTGTCTCTTCCAACAAATTGGGACATACAGGTGTTTCTTCTTTCTTCAAAACATTCCTTTCTTTTCTTAATAAATTTGATTAAGTTTCCAAATTTTAAAAACATAAAATAAAACTTTATACATTGTTATCAACATCAAGACATCTTTTGCATCTCCTCACATTTTTCAGTATATGTATTTACTTATTCCTTTACCATTACATCTTACTCTTACTATAAATCAATACCTTTTATCCTTCCATCTCAGTCTTCTCCATGGTATATTTACATATTTACACATTCCCTCCTCAAAACATTCTTAATGTACCTTAGCTAAGACTTAAGATTGTCTGGAAAGTTTGATCTGAGACGAGAAAGATGCTTTCGATTTGGTGTAGGCAGCTCACTATGTTTTTTATGATGCCCACAGACACAACACACTCCCTCACTCTAGATCCAAAGCTCCATTCCTGCTTTAGGTCCCAATAGGTAGTTTAACAACCCTAATTGAAATGGGCAACTGCTTAAGGGAAGCATTAAGTGAAACTTCATGCTATGACCATGCCAACCTATGACATTTAATCAGTTCTAGTTGCAGTCATTGAATGAAACATGTGACTCGCAAGTGACTTTGACTTGGGAGGTCCTGCTAGCTTCCTTGTTGCTGGAAGCCAGCTGGGAAAATTGTAAATAGCAATAATGTCACTCATGGTTGCTGTGACCATCATAAATGTAAAATATTGTCGGGTGCCTAAATATCAATTATGGGATTGCGAGGATGCTGCAACGATTGTAAGTGCAAGGACCAATCGTAGCTCACTTTTTTTAATGCCATTGTATCTTCAAACAGTTGTTAAATGTTCGTTAAGCGAGCATTACTCGTACTACTCACTGAGCACCAGATTTTGTTTTCTTCTGAGTTTTTGTTTGGTTTTGTTGCAGAGCGAATTTAAATCTCAGTTTCCCAAATCCTAAACCAGGGATGTCCAGAGATAGTCTTCAGATATGGGATTAAAAGTTCTTCTGTGTGGGGATCACAAGTTGTCATTCAGTTTCTGTAGAGTCAGTGTTGGCCTCCATGTCTTAGGCCACCATTCAACTTGATCTTTTGGGCCTAATTATTTCACATAGTTCTCTATGTCAGCAAAAACATTTCGTTAACTCCATCTTATGCGTCCCAAAATAAAGTAGGTGCAATTTTTCCCCTCAGTTTGTGAAATAAAGTGGCCTCAGCAGCCCCTTTCTATTCTCATCCCCAGATATTGGAACAGCCTTTCCAAACTTCACTGATATCTATGCTGCTGGGTGTTGAAGCTCCAACCGATGTGGAGATCACCAGCTTGGGGAGGGCCATTTCGATAATACCTGAAAATGAAAGGGACACCTGACTTGCGTGCACCAAATCAAACTTCCTGGGAATAGCTTATAATTAATCCAATAAAGTTTTGCTCCCCAGTATATAGCTAGACGTTTGCTGACATTTGCTGAAAAGAAAGGACAGCAAATTAGGTTAAATGAGAGTGGAAATACTGCTTAGAAAAAGAAAAAGGAAAGCCTTGGAAGGCTAGCTTGAAAATTAGTAATTATTTCGTTCCCTGATGAATGTTGTGCTAAAGTAACCCCTAAAAGGAGCTTCCCTCTCTTTTCCTTTCGCACCCAGTTATCTCTTCCCGCCAATTGATATCTATCTGCAGAATTTTTCTGGAGTTTATGGGTCAAGAATGTGAAGATACTGGCCACATAATAATAGTCAGGGCTTTGATCGCACTGTTATGGCTGCCATCTTGACTTTTTTGAATGCACCTGACAGATGGCTCTGCCTATCCATTTCTCTCCCCTGTTTTCTTTCCCTCGACAATGCAGCCACTTCTCTTTAGCTGTCTTTTCTCCTTCACCCTGTTTTCCTTACGCTAAGAATGGGAGGAAGGAGAAATTGTGTGCATGTACGGTGGTGTTTCATTGTGTGAAGGAGACCAGTTGGCGCATGCAGAAGGAGGAGCAATTCATTTAAACCCAGTACCTTATTTTACATGCAGTTAATATTAATCAATGAATGTTCTGTTGTTCTGGCCTAGCTTTGGTCTTTTTTTTGGGGGGGGGGTGGGGGGGGCTTCTTGCAGATATATATATGTGCACATACAAGTGTGTGACACATGCAAACACCAACGGGGAGAAGGAAACTCCAGGACTGGTTTTGGCTGCAGTTGGCAAACCTAAGTTGATAAGCTGGAGATGCTGGGCATTGCCCAGGAAGGCTGTTGTGACTTCAATGTCCTCTTCCTTTTACTGTAAATACAGTTGATTTATCACTGTAAGAGCCACAAACATCCTTAGACCTTCCAAGGATGCCAGTCTGTCAGAGAGATTCCCTCCGACTCTTTCTCTCAAACACGGTGTGTGCTTCAGTTTCTAAAGTGAAAAACAACAGATGGTCCCCTCTGGTGCGGGGGGGGGGAGGGGGAGAGAGAGAGAGAAAGAGAGAGAGAGAGAGAGGGAGAGAGAGAGGCTAAATTTATTGCTTTCCATTGATAGATAAGCATAATCTCCTGAGGCTGCCAACAACAGTAGATTCTGTGGATATTTCTGTCCGCCAGCTAGTTCGCTGGAGATTGGCTTCCCCCCCTGCCCGCCATCCTTGGCTAGCTTCCCAATTGTATTTCACACTCATCTCGAGAATGTGATAACAGAGCTGTATTAGCTCCAAATCGATGTGTTTCAGGAGGGACTCCCCCTCTCAGGCTCTGTGTCTGGAAAAAGGTCCTGTCGCTGGGCTTATTAATAGATGCCAACAGCACAGCCCCTGCCCAGTATGGAGTCACACACCCCCTCTCCTTCCATTCATGACTCTGGAAGGTTTCCATCAATTCCCAACATCTTTTTCATCCCGTTCCCAAGCCCATCGAAGTTGGTGTCTATTTTTTGCCTTTCACCCATTGTTAGCATCCTATTCATACCAATAGATTTCAATGTCACTTTCGCAGGTATTTATCCTGACGGATATTGCAAATATGCAAAACAGCGGTTGCTTATGAGATACGTTTTGGATAGAAGGTTCTGAGCTCTCTTTGTCTCCCTTTCCTGCCCCTTATATATAGTTGCTCTGATTGGGAGATGGTAATTGACAGCACTGCTCTTTTTCTACTATGTTTTTTAACCTACTTAGAGCAGGGGTCGCCAACCTTTTGGACCTCAGGGACCACCAAACTCACAATTTTAAATCCCAGGGACCGCTAACCAGTTCTATGAGCATGGCCTAATTTGTGGGTGTGGCTTGGTGATCATGTGACTGGCTGGGCATGGCTTGTATGTAAATATTATAAATCTTTATATAAATATTGAATTTTTTTATAAAAAAGACCAACTTTTACCCAAAATCAGGCAAAGCAGGCAGGCAGATTGAGTTGCTCACAGAATCATTCAGTGATCTATTTATCTGCCATCGGCTAGCTCAATCCCTCAAATTTGCTTGCCGTGAGTCTGCACTGAATAATAGAACTTTCAGTCCAAAGGGAGGTCTAAAGACTAGCTAGAAAGCAAGAAATCCAACCATTTCCTGCTTCCTAGCTAATCTAAATCTCCCGGCACAGCAGAACAGATGATGGTCGGCAAAAGGAAAAATAGCAATTTAGCAGGCACGTTTGCTGGGTAAGGAGTGAGTGGGTGGGGAGGGCTCCCGCAGGCCATGTGGGCGGCGCAGCCTTGTGATTCTGCGCAGCCTGGATTAATTGCTTTGGGGGGTGTGCTCTGGGGGTGAGATTTCTCTGGGGCCCACCAAAATTTTCTCATGGCCCACCAGTGGCTGCAGCCCACTGGTTGACGATCACTGACAGAGGATTCTTTGCTGTCAAAATACTCTGGTTTCACGATAGTGTTCTTGGTAGTAAACTATGTTGTATTAGGATGAGTATTTGACCCTCTTCCTTTCGCCCTCAGGGTAAAATAGAATTTAAAATTTACAAGAAGTAATGGATGGAAACTGATCAAGGAGGGAAGCAACCTAGAACTAAGGAGAAAATTTTTGACAGTGAGAACAATTAATCAGTAGAACAGCTTGCCTTCAGAAGTTGTGGGTGTTCCAACACTGGAAGTTTTTAAGAAGAGATCACCATTGGATCACCATTTGCCTGAGATGGTACTCTAAGTTTTCCTGCTTGAGCAGAGGGTTGGAGTAAAAGACTTCTAAGGTCCCTTCCAACTCTGCTATTCCATTAGAATGGAATTTCAAATAGAATGTGAAGCCCTTTCAAGAAATTCCAGAAATCTTGCCTTATGGGTAATGAGAAAGAAATCAAACAAAAGAACTAGAGGTGCTTAAAAAAGTGACGTTGATGGCACAATGATATGATCAAAGATCCAGGGCTGTCTTAACTCATGGGCCTGATGGGCACTTGCCCGTGGGCCCCACAAGCATAGGGCCCCCCCCACTAATCTGTGTATGTTAACCCAGAGAGAGAGAGAGAGAATCAATTTTCTTAAGGGACAGAAATGCAGAGATGCGGTTGGATCGTCAACAGAGAGTTTGGTCATTTTCATAATTCAGTAGTAACCAGCAAGCACAGGACATACAATATTTAGTTTATTAAAAAATGAATGTTCAGCAAAACAAGTCATCTGTCCCACAACTAATCTAAGGCTGATTTATCACCTGGGAACACATGTGCGTTTGCTGCATCCTCACTACGGTCCCTTATATTCCCAGTCGTCTAACAAAGCCTTTCCTGATGTGTTGATCTATCATTCAAGACTTGAGGCCCAGAGACCAGATGAAAAGAGGCTCATGCATCTGAAGAACAGCAGGCAGGGGGAAACTCGTAGTCGGAACACAAAAGACCCCTCCCTGATATATTGCAATCTCCATAATTAACATTTGAGTATGTGATTCGTATGAAAATTGAAGTCTTTATCTTCCTACTTTGTGATTTCTTTCCTGCATGTTAACAAGAGTACCTGGCTGAGCTCTAACGTGGCATTTCGGAATATTTAGACTAGGGTTCGGTTTCAGACTGCACTGTAGTAGATGCACAGTAAACCCCGTGCATCTACTGACAGGACTATTGGATGAATTTGGTTCTTCATTGGTCCTTGTAATCTACCCCAATCCCAAAAGACTCCAGGTGGCGTATGATTAAAACCAACAAAAGCAAAAAAGGAACTGAAGTCACAATCAAAGCATGATCAAAAAGCCAAAGGCTCACTGGAATGGAACTGCTTTGGGTTATTTTCAAAAAGATCTCCTTTCTCAATTCTGGAGACAGGGGGAAAGTCCACAGATTGCGGGCTAACGCAAGGAAGTCCGCAATTTTATCCCCATGAAGTGGAGAGACTTTCCACAGGGCCTCTACAAATGAGCTGCCTGGAGAAGCAGATTCAGTTCTCCTGAAGCATTTCCTGACACAAACTGGTGCGGCATTGTTTAGGGCTTTAAGGATAACAAGCAGCACTTTGAATTGATATTGGAAGTGAACTGCAATGTAAGTGTAATTCTTCCCTGGTGGTTTGTCCAGCCAGGAGTCTGGATGCAATGTTTATTATACAAAGCTAGGAGGATGGCCTAAATTATTTCCTTCAGTAGTAATTCCAAAATTGGATCTTTTCTATCAGGAATGAGCTTTAGTTCCCTTTTTTTCATGGTCCTCAAAGCCACCTACATTGCTGAAAAGGGATATTGTAGTTACACAATATTTTGAAGCAGGAAGTAAAAGTATTTACTCTAAACCTTTAAATAAATTTAGCAAAAAAAGAGAGAGAGAGAGAGAGAGGAAGGAAGGAAAGGAAAGGAAGGAAAGGAAAGGAAGGAAGGAAGGAAGGAAGGAAGGAAGGAAGGAAGGAAGGAAGGAAGGAAGGAAGGAAGGAAGGAAGGAAGGAGAGAGGTTAGGAAGGAAGGAAGGAGAGAGGGAAGGAAGGAAGGAAGGAAAGAAGGAAGGAAGGAGAGAGGTAAGGCAGGAAGGATGGAAGGAAGGAAGGAAGGAAGGAAGGAAGGAAGGAAGGAAGGAAGGAAGGAAGGAAGGAAGAGAGACAGTATGGAATACATCACTCCCACCATCCAAAAATAATGGGGGGTAATTTAACATTGGTTTTGGCTTACCTACTGAAGTTTGTCTAAAATGAACTATTCACAGCTAACAAGAACTTCCCTTTCCTACTCTTAAGTGGAATATTACCCATCTGTCTATCATCTATCTCTATCTCTCTATCTCTCTATCTCTCTATTTATCTATCTCTCTATCTCTCTATCTATCTCTCTATCTATCTATCTATCTATCTATCTATCTATCTATCTATCTATCTATCTATCTATCTATCTATCTATCTATCTATCTATCTATCTATCTATCCACCCATCCTATCTATCTATCTATCTATCTATCTATCTATCTATCTATCTATCTATCTATCTATCTATCTATCTATCTATCTACCTACCTACCTACCTACCAACTACCTATCTAATCTATTCATCATCTATCTCTATCATCACCTATCTATCTGTATATGCATCACCTATCTATTTATCTATCTAAAATGGTCTCACCAGAATTAATGACACCAGTCTGATGTCACGGAAGGCTAAAGCTGTTCTTGAAGGTTACAGCATTGACTTCGCCAAAGGTGTGGAGAATTTCTTCCATTCCAGAAGGTGCTACCAGGTTCAGTTGCTAGTGCTGTACAATACAGGCGAGGAAGTCAACAGCCTGTCTAGTGTGAGCTCTCTCTTTAGCAGCTTTGCTCTTACACGGGATGCTCAGTTTGCCCTTTGATCAAACATCAGACTGGGTAGGAATTTTGGGCCTTACGGTAAAAAAAAAAAAACAGCAGAGGTGCCAACTAGGGAAAGTTTAACTCCTCTGTAATATTATCTAAAGCCAAGGAAGCAATATAACCAAAAAATTAAAGTGAATTATGGCTACAGTTGTTATATCGGAAGCTAGGTGGATTATGCATTTGGATTACTAAATTATACAACTTTTTAGGTCTTTACATGTCAACTGGACATTTGTCCCCACGCTGTTACATCACTCTCTCGCTACTTCTGTATCACACTTTAGGTCAGAGGTAGGGAACCTTGGCTCTTTTATCACTTATGGACTTCAACTCCCAGAATCCCTGAGTGAGCCATAAAAGGTTCCCCATCCTTGGCCTACTGGTTTTTCAGTTGTGGGGGAAATCAATTTTTGACTGGAATGGGATTGTTTGATATACAAATGTAGGACATATAAAGAATATATAAAGAATATGTCCTACATTTGTATATTAAACAGTCCCATTCCAGTCAAAAATTGATTTCCCCCACAACTGAAAAACCAGTAGGCCAGGGATGGGGAACCTTTTATGGCTCACTCAGGGATTCTGGGAGTTGAAGTCCATAAGTGATAAAAGAGCCAAGGTTCCCTACCCCTGCTTTAGGTTATATATGGGCATCAGTGAGCAAACGCTGGTATTTTATTACTTAGAAAACTATTTCTAAAATTTAGCCTGGCAAACTAAACCTACTTTCATATGCCCTAGATCAGAGGTCTCCAAACTTGGCAACTTTAAGACTTGTGGACTTCAAGTCCCAGAATTCTCCAGCCAGAAGTTCACAAATCTTAAAGTTGCCAAGTTTGGGGGCCCCTGTCCTAGATTCAGAAAACGGTTAAAAAGAGATGAAGAAAATCATAAAGAAAAACACTCTTGACCGTAATATTATTGTTGGGTATATAAAACATGTGAATCTAAATGTCTAGAAGATTTTGGCATTCCTGATTCATTTCAACCAGGGATGTCAAACTCGTGGCCCGCAGGCCGGATGTGTCACGCTCTGGCCACACCCCCGTCCAATTTAGCAAAGGGTGAAAACGTCCCGATACATCATGTGACACCCCCCCCCCCCCCCGATTTAAACGAATCTTCAACATCGTGCTTTTCAGATAAGTTGGACGGTGGAAGGCTAGAAGAAAAATACTTCCAGCTGTTCTTCTTTGCAATCAAAATTATGTAGTAAAATGGACATATTTCCTGCATGACAGTCTCCAAAACACCTGCCATGCCAGTAGAGATGTCAATATAAGTAGTCCTCAACTGATAGTCACAATTGAGCCTAACATTTCTGTTAATGAGACAGCTGTTAAGTGACTTTTTGCCTTATTTTATGATCTTTCCTGCCCCGGGTGCTAAGTGAATCACTGCAGTGCTTAAGCGAATCCGGCTTCCCCATTGACTTTGATCAGATGGTTGCAAAAGGGGATCACACTGCAACTGTCGTACATACATGCCAGTTGCCAAGCGTCTGAATTTTGATCACATGACCATCGGGATCCTGCAACGGTCATAAATGTGAAAAATGATCATCAGTCACTTTTTTCAGTACCGTTGTAACTTCACTCAACGAACTGTCGTAGCTCAAGGACTACCTGTACTCCTTTAACAGAGCGTATCTGGAGACCAGTCATCTGAAATTGCACACCATTCATCCAGGTTCTTAGCATCTTCTTGACTCGTTGTTGGATCCCAATTCCAAGCCATTGTCAGCTGTCTGAATATGAGTTGGAACCTTTATTAAGCAAATTAATAAGAAAGAGGAACTGAACCCAAATCTCTCTCTCTTTTTTAAAGGAAGCTTTAAGTGTAATTTCTAAGTCTATTCTCCTCCTCCTCCTGCTGTTTCCAGAGTACAGGTATTCTTCAACCTATGACCACAATTGACCCCCAAAACATTACATGAATTTTGCCCCATTTTATGACCTTTCTTGCCACAGTTGTTAATTGTTAGTAATTGGGTTGTTAGGTGAATCTGGCTTCCTCGTAGATTTTGCTTGTGAGAAAGTCACCGAAAATGACCCCTTGTCCCTGGGACAACCGTCATAAATCTGAGTTAGTGGCCAAGCGTCTGAAGTTTGATTTCGTGACCACGGAGATGATGCCATGGTCGTGAGTGTGAAAAATGGTCATCAGTCATTTTCTTTTCAGTGTCGTAACTTTGAATGGTCACTAAGCGAACAGTTGTAAGTGGAGGACCACGTGTATTAATTGTATCCGTGGCTTGGGGATGGGGCTGATTGCTTTCCGTAGCACTCTGACATCTTCTTCATGGCCCGTTGCACGAATTCCACTTTCCCCCGGTCTTTCTGTATGGCCGTGTACTCGTACGCTTTCAGCTTGCCGTAGTAATCCGAGAATTTATTGTAGAGGACAGAGATGGGCATGCCGTTCAGGATGATCCCAAAAGCAATGCAGAGGAAGGCAAACAGCCGTCCCAGGTGGGTCTCCGGATACATGTCTCCATATCCCACGGTAGAAAGGCTTACCTTGAGGTAAATAAAGGAGCGGGGGAGGGGGAAGAAGAACAAGAAGGGGCCGTTTAGACATCAGTGGTTCTCAACTTACGAACGGCAGACCCTTGGTGGGGGCAGCCCACAATGTCATGGGGGGAGGGACACGAAGGTTTGAAGAAATGTTATGATTGAAATATTTAGTTAAATCTTTGGGAAGGGGCAGTGGTGGGATTCAAATTTTTTTTACTACCAGTTCTGTGGGCATGGCTTATTTGGTGGGTGTGGCTTGGTGATCATGTGACTGGATTGGTGTGGCTTGGTGGTCATGTGACTGGCATGGCTTGATCATGTGACTGTGTGCGTGTGCTTGGTGGTCATGTGACTGGGTGGGCGTGGCCAACTCAATGTCACTCACATTAAGGGGTGCCTCACCTGGCTCCTCCTCTCCCAGCCATTTCTTGTCACCCAGCCTCAACTTATCTATAGTTCTGTAAAAACGTTCACTTTTTTTGACTTTATTATCTGCATACTATAGATGTACTTTCATGGACCACTGAAAGGAGGTTTGTTGTTTTATCCAACAGTGTGATAGGCAACAGGCTTTTAAGGGGCTACCACAAAGAAAGGGGGGGATGTATTTTCCAAAGAAGCAGAATGCAAACAAGAAACAATGGATGGAAACTGAACCTAAAGCAACCTAAAACTAAGGAGAAACTTCCTGACAATTAACCAGAACAATTAACCAGAACAATTAACCAGTGGAACTGCCTGTCTCCAGAAGTTCTGGGTGCTCAATTACTGGAAGTTTTTAAGAAAAGACTGAACAGCCATTTCTCTGAAATGGTATAGAGTTCCCCCCAAGGTCCCTTCTAAGTGTTATTCTGTTATTCTGACACCTTTCCTATGATCTCTAATCAGAGTTTGGCATCCTCAGTTTTCTTGCCTCAGCTGGGGGTTGGACTAGAAAAGGCCCTTTCAATTCTTGTTAAACACATGTGTATTTTATGCTCTGGACTATTGACATTGAATGCATGTAAACCCTGAAAAATATGTGGTAGCCCTGGGCAAAAGAAAGGCAGAAAAATCACTCTAGGTGTAGGGACAGTGTAAAATATTAACACATAATAAATAATGGAACAATTAAAAATAATGGCACAGAGTTTTCTCTCTCTCTTCCTATTCTTTCTTTCTTTCTTTCTTTCTTTCTTTCTTTCTTTCTTTCTTTCTTTCTTTCTTTCTTTCTTTCTTTCTTTCTTTCTTTCTTTCTTTCTTTCTTCCTTCCTTCCTTTCTTTCTTTCTCTCTCTCTCCCTTCCTTCCTTCCTTCCTTCCTTCCTTCCTTCCTTCCTTCCTTCCTTCCTTCTTTCCTTCTTTCCTTCCTTCCCCCCCCCCCCTCTCTCTCTCTCTCACACACACACACAGCACTTTTGTAGCTTAACAGACATGCATTTTGAAGCAGTTCCTTTAAATTTCTCCAAGGCTGGAGTGGATTCCCCACCCCCTCTGTCAAACTGCACTCCTTCTCACTCCAGGCACTTTAACTCCCAAGGGGAAAGCGATACTTGCAGTGTCCATGGGGAATCCTTGGAGAAGTTTAAAGGACCTGCTTCAAAATGCATTTCTTTTACATAGCAAAAGTGCTCCAAGGTTTGATTCACCACTCCCCCCTCTGTCAGACCACACTCCCGCTCATTCCAGACACTTTTAACTCACACAGGAAAAGCGATACTTGCAGCGTCCATACCTTTCTTCCTTTCCCCCAGGGAGAAAGAGTACATGGGGTACGGAAAGCTAGGAGAGCGATCGGGGCAAATGAGCGACCAGGTCGGGGGTGTGGCCAGCCAGGGGCACCACCAGTTTGGCAACCCACACCAAATAACCACTACCGGTTCACCCAAATAGGTGCGAACTGGTTGAATACCACCTCTGGGAAGGGGGTGTCCATGGCCATCATCCATGGCCACAAAAGGGGGCCAGTGGTGAAGAAAAAGTTGAGAACCACTGTCTTAGATAATTAAAATAGGAAAAAAGGGGTCCCACATTGTTTCATTAGAACTCTGCCTTGTTCAGTAATCTCTACAAAAACCTGCTAAAACAGGCTCTTAATTCATCTGCAAGGGTAGCCCTTATTATTAGATAGCAAGTCTCAAGGGTGAACAGCCCTGGGGTCTGTATGGTGGCCTATTCCTGAGAGGAACATAATTATCTAGTACTTTTTAGGACAGGAATGGTGCAGTGGTGGGATTCATTTTTTTTTTACTACTGGTTCAGTGGGCATGGCTTGGTGGGCATGGCAGGGGAAGGATACTGTAAAATCCCCATTCCCTCCCTACTCCAGGGGGAAGGTTACTACAAAATGCCATTCCCTCCCCACCCCACTAACCTGCTTTCCAGCTCCATTCTCCTGTGCAGTGCAACAAAAGAAGACCCAGCCAATCAGCTGTGACTTGGGAGGCAGAGAATAGATGGGGGTGGGGCCAGTCAGAGGTGGTATTTGCCAGTTCTCTGAACTACTCAAAATTTCCGATACCGGTTCTCCAGAACTGTTCAAAACCCGATGAATACCACTTCTGGAATGGTGCCACTAACTTCCCCCTTGTTTTTGAAGCTTCCGTACCCCACACCTCAACCTTTGCCCATAAAATTTGGTGTCAAAAAACTGATATCCAGCTGCTTGTGTCACTTTAAACTATGTACACAAATCATTACATCTCTTGCATTGAGATTTTAAATAAGTCTCAGCCAGAAGCCAGGATGAAGGACGAAAAAAAATCAGTCTTCCCTAAAAGGAATGTACCCCTAAAAAGGATACATCTGGTCCCCTGCAGGGCTTGGTAGCTGCAACTTAATAAGAAAATGCAGCTCTCAACTGTGAAAAATGCCCACTGATGCTTTAAGCACGGTCCAGCAAATGGTGCCCTCAACCTTTCCACCGCTTATCTGATACTAAAACTCAGTCAGTGCTGAAAACCAAAATTGAGTGTAGCTGCAAAAAAGCTAAGGTTATGATAACTGGGGTGGGTGGGGGAGAATCTCTGGGGTATCCACTTTCTCTTGGTGCCCTAAGTATAGGAAGGCCTTGAATTACGAGCACAATTGAATCCAGAATTTACGTCGTTTGCTCCATTTTACAAACTTTCTTACTACAGTTAAGTGAATCACTGTGGTTGTTAAGTTAGTAACAGAGGTGGGATTCTACCAGTTTCCCTTCCGGTTGAGTGATCGCGCACTTTGCCCAAACACATGTGCACCTTTCCAAACACCAGCTGAGGCCTGCCGCGCCAATCAGCTGAGGGGATAAAGAAGAGAAAAGCGCAGGGGCTGGTGGGAGGGCCTATTCTGAGCTTTTCTCTTCTTTCCTCCTCCCAGCTGATCGTTGGAGTTTTTTTTTTTTTAACTAGCAGCTTTACTACCAATTTTTGCTACCGGTTCGGCCAACTGGTAGCATTTCACCACTGGTTAGTAACATGAGTTAAATGAATTTGACTTCCCCATTGTCTTTGCTTGATGGAAAGTCGTAAAAGGGATCACATGAGCTGGGGCACTACAATTGCCATAAATATGAACTAATTGCCAAGCAACTGAATTCTGATCACGTGACCATGGGGATGCTGCAACCGTCGTATGTATGAAAAGTGGTAAATAAGTCATCTCTTTCAGTGCCATTGTAACTTTGAATGGCCACTAAATGAACTGTTGTAAGTCGAGGATGTTTATTTTGCTTAAGAATTAATCTGGGGCTCAGCCAATCTTTAGCCTAGGATAAATTGTTCGACATACAGTCACAAAAGTCAAATTCACAATTTGCTGCACAGTTCTCCTAATCCTGTAATCGTTTTTTGAATGATCTACTGCTTTCCTGGTGAGACCAAATTCTGTGTTTGTTGTGTCAAATCATCACACCTTTTGGAAGCTTGTGGAACGTCCTCTCACAAAGGCGATTTGCATGTAGATTTAGGGGGAAATGCAAATAGGGAAAACCCTTTTTTTTTAAAAAAAAATGCTTGATAACGAGTCTGGCTTTTCAGAGGCAGAGCCGGGCTGGGGGGGGGGATTTGTTCCTAGGGCGCACCTGAGGGAAATGTGATTAGTCTGCAGCTCCAATGGAAATTGACTCATGGGAATTGAATGTAAATGGTGGAGAAATAGCTCTGAAAATAAACAACAAGATGAAAGGGAGACGTGTTATTGACAATAGCCAGCGGTTACAGAAAGGCATTTTTCTCTCCTGTGATTTCCTGGAGAGCAGAGGAAAAAAGGCTCTGCGTTGTTCTCGGTGTGATTTCATCGTCTTTCATGTTAGGTACAGTGGGGGATAGAAAAGCAGATCATCAAGAGAAACGCTACTCTGAATTATATATGTGATTATATGTGTACGTACGCCAGGGTGGATGTTTCTTTCTGTTCCTCAGTGCTGTGGTGCATGGAAATGTGAGAACAAGGGTGGCCAGTCAGGCTAACTAGTCTAAAACCATTCAATTGTGCCTTGCCGCAGATCAAACAAAGGCCGTACTTTTTCTAGGAAATAAGCTCTTGTTCTGTTCCTTCCTTTTCAGGAATTTGGAGAAATTTTGATTTTGATTCGGGATATTAGGGATCTATGGCAGTGTCCCCCAATCTTTTGGGTACAGGAACTGGTTCTGTAGAGAGAGGGTTTTTCAGTGGACTGGAGGGGTGTGTGGTTTCACATCAGTGATGGGATTCAAATTTTTTTGACTACCGGTTCTGTGGGCGTGGCTTGGTGGGCATGGCGAGGTACTGTATAAATTTTCAGTCAGAGGTGTATTTGCCAGTTCTCTGAACCACTCAAAATTTCCACTACCGGTTCTCCAGAACTGCTCAGAACCTGCTGAATACCACCTCTGTTTCACATGCTGCCTGTATCCCACAAATGGGGCTTCACTTATTTGCACAGCCCAGTTTCTGCAACAGCCCAGTGTCGGTCCAATTCAACTCTCAAAAATGGCTGACTGGGGCATTCTGGGAATTGAAGCCCACCTATCTTCAAGTTGCCATGGTTGAGAAACATGGGAGAGGAACATGTGAAAAGACTCATAGCATGTATTCAATTGTCTAACAAGTAACAGCTAGTGTTGTCAGGGCTCATTTGAATGATGCTCAAAACAATTGCATGTTGTGAGTCAATGAAGAATCTTGTTTTTACTCCAGGCAATCTAGCAGGATTACTGGAGGAAGAATTGCTTGTATATACCTCCCATGTGCAGAATAAGTTATATCTCAGAGGGGTTATTTAATATCACTAGCAAGTATTTGAATAGAATAAAATCCATTCATCTTCAGGATATATTCATGAGGATACTTCACTTTCTATTAGGTTGGTATCCTGATTCTGAGTGATATTATTAAGCAGATTATGGCTAACTACATAAACATATAGTCAGTTCACATTCAACTGAGCAAAATACTAATGATGGTATATACTTGGACTGTTGTCCTCTAGCTTTAAAGGGAAAGCATTACTGTAGATACTTTCCAGATGTGTCATAGCGTGCTATGTATTCCTAGATTGGCTTTACAATCTAGAGCCACTCCAATTTTATAATCACTTTGGATGCATCTGTTAACAGAACCATTTACATTTCCTATTGGACAATATTAGTGTTTCTGAACTTTCTTAAATGGTAGTCTTATTTTTCAATTCAAGGGGTAAATCAAGACAACATAAGGCATTTTTTCTCACTAGAAGTATATGTAGAAAGTTATATTAGCCCAATGCAGAACCTATCACATGGGATGCATGCATATTGCACCACATGGAGCAAAGCCAACATTGGATATACAGCAGAATATCCATCCACCTGCCCAGCTCTTGACGTAAGATGGTAATTCCAGTTTCCATTTTTGATTAACCCTGGCAACTTAACAAAGGACAGCTGAGGGAAAAGGTGATGGAGAAATTTGCAGGACACACCTTGGTCCATTTGTTGTTTATCCAAGGCACTAGATTTATTGGGAATACAATTTTCATCCATCACTAGTGGCAGCCTCTATTGTATTTCAACAACAGGTCTATAAATTATAAATTCCATATCACATTACAATCCAAGGACCCAGCCAGCTCTCCCATTTTATTATTTTTGGCTCTTGTTACTGGATTAATAAAAATAAAAAAGAAAGCTTATCTCATGCTCTGATCTATTGTCAGTTGTTTTGGGAACCTCTCAAAGAACCACCATGCCTGTCATCTGTGATCATGTCTGGCATCTGCCTGTCTCTTGATTGTTCAGAGACAAAGGGAAGCTCCAACTGTAAGTTCTACATGTTTGTGGGCATCAATCTCACTTATTCTTGGTACATTATTAGGTGAAGCCATCCTTACTACCTCCATAAATAAGTAATAGCTCCCTGTCAGTTGGCATATAAAAACCTCTGAATTGCTTTTGTTAAAAAAGCATACAGAGACCCCTGCAAATTTCAGGCTTCCAATATGTTTTCCTTTCTACTTTCCTCTTCTTTCTCATGCAGTAGCCCTTGAGTGCTGCATAGAGACCACCCGTGCAGAACACTGCCACAAAAAGACATACAGTTCAAGCTGAACTTCACTGATTACAGCCTGATCTACTGAAACAGATGTACTAAAGCTTAGAGTGGGAAGCGGGGTGGGGGGTGTCTGCATTTACATCTCTTCTAAAACCAAAGACTCAGAGCAGATGTTCAAAATCTGGGCCTATCCTGCTGCTTTCATAACAAGCAGCTTTTCTAAATAAAGAGTAAGAAGCGAGGGTCAAGTCTCAAAAGAGTACAGCAGGTACTTACGGCAGCCCACCACCAGGCCTGAGGAATGCTGGTGAAGTTTGTGTTAACAACGTCGTGCTCCACTGTGTAGACCATGGCTGAGAAGGCAGAGATGCCCAGGACAATGAAGAGCAGGAGACAACCCACCTGCTGGTAACACTGGCGTAGAGTGAAGCCAAAGGCTCGGAGCCCTGTGGAATGGCGGGCTAGCTTCAGGATGCGGAAAATACGCATCAGGCGCATGATGCGTAGCACTTGCCCTACTTTGCCCACGCGCCCCACTTTCTCAATCTCATGTTCATGCTGGGACCCATGACCACCAGTGTGGGTCTCGTCGATAAAAAGCTCTAGAAACAGCTGAAGGTAGAGGGGCAAGATAGCAATGAGGTCTACAGCATTGAGAGCGCTACTAACAAAGCGGTGTAAGTCGGGGGTAGAGAGCAGCCGCAGTATGTACTCTAGAGTGAAGAAGGCCACGCAGAAGGTCTCCACGTGTTCCAACACGGGCCGTAGTTCTCCAGTGGTTTTGTCCTTCTGCTGCAACTCCTCAACTGTGTTGAGAGCAAGGGCCACCACGGATATGAGAACGAAGAAGCTGGAGGCAACCCCCATCACTTTGGCCATGGTGGAAGAGAAGGGCTTCTCCATGAGGTTCCAAAGGCGCCACCGTTGCGTGGCATAGCGCATGTGGCAGAAGAGAGCCTCGCTCTCCTGGACGGCCGCCTGAGCACGGAGCTCCTCCTGCACTTTCAGTTGGTCATTCAGCTCATCACATCTCTCTTCGAAGCAGATCCGGCAGCAGCGGGGCATGTATTTGAGACGGACCCCCCAATAGCTCAACTCTTCCAAGAAGCTGTGGGGGCACAGCTCATTTTGTACCTGTAACACCCCGGAAGCGTAGAAGTTGTAGACCAGCTGGAAAACTGCAGGGTCTCGGTCAAAGAAATACTCATCCCCCTGAGCCGTGTAGTCATCACAGAGACCTAGCTGGCAATGCCGATCGGTGGAAGTAACCAAGCGTCCGAGGCGGGTATTGGGATAGGTGGCCACTGCCTGGTACGTGAGATGGTAGGTTCGTCCACCAACATTAATGTTCAGCACCGAGGAGGAAGCTAATGTTCCAGAAACAAAAGTGGGCTCAAATGTAAATATCGAAAGAAGTCTCTTCTGCTCTTCCTCCTCCTCTTCCTCTTCCTCATCCAAGTATTTCTCCATTTCCTCGGACAACTGCAATCCATAGGGAGTAGTCGCTTGGGTGTTTATGTGCTCAGCTGCCTTACATTCTGTGGAAGAGTCCGGTGGAGTTTCAGGTACTTTTCCAACAGCGGCAGAAAGTTGCTTCTTTTGACTGAAATTTCTCATGGGTGACACTCTCTAGCCTACCCCACCCAGGTTTCCAGGTGCGTTTTTTTGCCACAGCTTTCTGGCTCTGCTTCTTCCTGCCTAGAGCATTCACGACTAGAGAAGCAGCCTCACATTTCACTCCAGTCACTCTTCACTCACTCCAGTTGTTGCTAAAACTCAGGATGGGATGTAGGCATGGAAAGGGGGGCGGGGAAGGAGGCACGGCTGTTGATCGCTTTAATCTTGCTGACAGGGAAGAACTGAATAGTTACAGAAGGGGATTTAAAGGCTATTATCCTATTTTAGCTTCGACTCCCTTTATCTGTGACGTGAAGGTGTACAGAGCCAGTAATCTTTGGATAATAATTTTTTTAAAATGTAAGTATATCAAAATCAATATATCACTGGAAATTGGAAATTGGAAATCCTCTCAGTATGTTTCCAGAATGAAGGAGAGTGTAGGGTTCCTCCCACGACACAGTGCTAATCCCTCCTTTCAAATGTTCATCTTGCCCTCGGTTTCCTCTGCGCCTCCTCAAAGCGTGATCCATCCATCCATGCTTGTACTGTAAAGCTGTTCTATTGGCTGGAGCAGATTTTACAGGGAGCAAAGCTAACACCAATTTCAGTTAATGCTCCCAATTGTCCATTCAGTGGTAGTGCAGAGATTCAGGTACATTCAGAGCAGAGTTTCTCAAACTTTAGCTCCTTCCAGATGGAGGGAGAATTCTTCGAATTGAAGTTCACCCATACTAAAGTCCCCAAGCTTGAGAAACACTGATGCAGAATACAAAAGTAACTGTGCCATATCTACTTTATCACTGGACACAGAGAAAGGGACACTGGATCAGTGGTGGTATTCAGCAGGTTCTGACCAGTTCTGGAGAACCGGTAGTGGAAATTTTGAGTAGTTTGGAGAACCGGCAAATACCACCTCTGATTGGCCCCGCCCCCATCTATTCTCCGCCTCCCAAGTCCCAGCTGATCATCTGGGTCTTCTTTTGTTGCCCTGCACAGGAGAACAGAGCTGGAAAGCAGGTTGGTGGGGTGGGGAGGGAATGGGGATTTTACAGTATATCCTTCCCCTGCCACGCCCACCAAGCCATGCCATGCCCACCAAGCCATGCCCACAGAACCGGTAGTAAAATATTTGAACCCCACCACTGCACTGGGTGCTGAAACTTCATCTGGAAATCTTGCCATTGTTTCAAAGTCAGGTTCTGGTCCCTATGTCCACGAAGAGAGAAGGTGGATTATGCCTGGTCAAACCTCAAAAGCTAGAAGTCAGCTATTTCAAACTTTCAGCACCTGATTCAATGCAGTTGACTTGATGCTCCATAGTTTTTTTGCTTATTGCTTTGATAAAGCAAGGGAAAACATGTCAGGCAAAATACAACATAACATGCACACCAGCTTATTTAGTATAATTATTAACCAGGTGCCTTTGGGAATATGGAATAGTTGATTGTACTAAGTGAGATGACTCTGCCATTGGCCTGTGACCCCAACCATTATCATTTGGTGATCATTGATATATTTGTTCAGACAAAATTTAGCTATCAGAGCAAAATATGTTTCACATCCCAGTTGTAGTAATCTTTAATGAAGTAGCCCTTTTCACAAAAGTTGATGCATCTGCCTTTAGACTTGTAACCACAAACTTATTACAGTCCATTAGTGTTTCCATGCCTGCAAACTGCATCTGTAAAGGAAAAACACCTGTAGCTCTCCAGATGTTGAATGAGTCCCCACTGGCCACACCAGCTGGATTGCTGGCGGTTAAAGTTCACCTGTACCTAGAAAGTAACAGATTTCTAACCTCTGCTTTAAAGTCTCAGGATGGGAATCTTGCTGCTTCTGTTCCTGGGATTATTTTAAGTAGAGATCCCAGAGAGTGAACATCACGTACGTGTGACGTATGCCCATGGGTTTTGCTTCGTCTTTCCTCAAAGAGAAGAAGGCATTTTGTGATAAACTTTTTGTGAACATCGTTCTGTTGCTTATGGGTCTTTGTAAGTCTGGTATGTGAAGGTGTTTCTTTTTAAGACCCATTGATGTCAGTGGAATGTTCTCTAGATAAAGCCCAGGGCCGTCTTATGGGCCCCGGGCAAAGCAGTATACCGGGGCCCCTACAACAACTACTCACAGGAATAAAAATGTAAATGGCCGATAAAATATATTTATTTTATATATTTTATATATATAAATATATTTATATATATTTATTTTATTGGCACTTCCAACAAAATCGGTGTTGAAACACTAAAAACATGCTGTGCAGCAACAACTAATCAACATGATAAACATTTGAACAATACACGAGGCTTGGAAAACACAGTAAGACTCAGTAAGCCATACAGATTAGATGTCACAGTATGAAATTACTACCAATTTCTTATTATAACAAGCACTTGTGGCATTTCTTTGCAGAGAATTGCTTTATTATTGGCTTGAAGTCAATGGTCTTCAGGATGTCATTTTCCATGCACATGAGGGAAAGCCAGTTCAAACAATGCCGCCCCATTGTGCTACAAAGCTGATTTTTTAAAAAATAAATTTCAGTCTTGATATAGAACGTTCTCCTGTACAGTTGGTCACCGGTCTGTCATTGCAAATGAATGCTCTGAGAGCAATTTCAACATTCAGGAATACAGATTTTGAAGGGTTAACATACACAGATTAGTATGGGGCCCCTATGCTTGTGGGGTCCACGGGCAAGTACCCATTAGGTCCATGTGTTAAGACAGCCCTGATAACGCCCCATATTTGTATGTCATATGCAGGTTTTCTCTTTCTCTCCCCCCACCCCATGCATTTCCACAGCTGCTAGACGGGTATTAGGCTGCCCAACAGCTTAAATCTGACTTACGGGTTGAGTGAATGTCAAATATGCATTGGCACCAATTCCTAAACACTTGCCATGAATAAACAACAGAGAAACTTGATAAGATTTTGATCACCTGACCTTTGTGTTTAATTCCTCTCCACTCCATCCCCCCCCATCCCCCCCCCTCAGTATGCAGGCTTTGAATTCTGCTTTGCAATTAATTTGTGGGGGGTTTTCTTTCCCATTCAGATGAAAACTCTCTTCCTGGGATGATATTTGCTTTTGGGGTGGAATTGGGACTGCAAGGTAAATGGATCGCTTCCTGTTGCCAGTGTTCCTGATGTCTCTGTAATAATTATAATGTATATAGATAAACAATATTTGGATAGAGCCAGGGGTGGGATTCTACCGATTCGGACTGGTTCGGGCGAACTGGATGTTAAAGTTACAGCTGGTTTGCTGAAATGGTATTTCAACGGACCGGCTGGCCCCTCCTCTTCTGCCCCTCCCCTCCCCAGAGTCTCCACGCGGCTCATTTTTGATGAAGGTAAGTGCAGGGTCCACACAGAAGCTCTTGGAAGGGGGAAAATGGGCCTTCTGGAAGTCCGGAAATGAGTCTGTTTCCAGTTTCCAATAGGCCTCCAGAGGCCGGGGGAGGCTGTTTTTGCCCTCCCAGAGGCCTAGAGTTGCCTCTGGACCCTTGAAGGGTGAAAAATGGCCGTCCTGGAAAAACCGGAAGTGGCAAAGAGGGCCTGTTTCCGGCTTCTGGTAGGCTTCCAGAGGCCAGGGGAGGCTGTTTCCCCCCCTTCTGGTAGGCTTCCAGAGGCCCGGGGGAGGCTTCTGGACCCTTGGGAGGGTGAAAAAGGGCTCCCCCAGGCTCTGGAGGCCCACCAGAAGCTGGAAACAGGAAGTTCCAGTAGGCCCTGCTCACCATGGCCCTGCCCACCATGGCCCCACCCACCCAGCAACCAGGCAGTGAACCAGTTGCTGGGATTTTAGAATCCCACCGCTGGATAGAGCAGTTACTGCATGACTTGGGAATAAGTTTTTCCAAATGCAGCATAATAGGCACCATCAGATGTGCTTTGAGGAGATGGAAATAGGCCATGGATCTTAACTAACTTTTCCAGCCTCTGGAACATCATGAAATGTGGTGACTCTGTCCTGCTGGAATTGGTGCCAGAGGTTGGCTACAAATCATATATTTGCCAGTTCCAGGTGACTGCCACTTCGCCTGTCGTTGTAAAATGACATCGGTCAACGATGGAAAAGCATTCTATATTACATTTTGTGTGCAACATACAAGATATTAAAGGGCGGGAGAGCCTCTCTTTGGGCTCTTTTAGGGCCAGATGATAGTTTTAAAGAAAATAATGGAGTTATAAGAAGAACAATAGGGATTCAAGAAATTGATCAGACATTTAAAGAAATTAATTGATTAAAAAAATATGTCACAATACACACAATTTTGGAAGGTTAGGCTGATTAGGCTGGCTCCCCTTTTGGCCCCACCCATTTTGTCAGGGTAATTCTCAGCAGGTCACACAACACCATCTGCAAAATTCTGTCCAAGCAAAGTCCACCTACGCTGCCTTTACTTGAAAAAAAATCTAGTACAGGTAGTCCTTGACTTACAGCCATTCATTTAGTGACCATTCAAAGTTACAACGGTAAAGAAAAAAGTGGCTTATAACTGCTTTTCACAGTCAGGATCTTTGCATCCTCTCAACGATCATGTGATCAAAATTCAGACTCCGATTTATGACCCTTGGTGTGTCCCAAGGTCATGTGATCACTTTTTGCAAGTCCAGGGAGAAGCCAGATTCACTTAACAATCAGGTTACTAACTCATCTGCTGCAGTGATTCACTTAACAACGGTGGCAAGAAAAGTTGTAAAATGGAGTAAAACTCACTTAACAAATGTCGCCCTTCACAGACATGTTGGGCTGAATTATGGTCATACGTCAAGGACTAACTTAACTGCTGGAGCAATTTGGCAACAACAATAGATTTATTGTTGTGATGGTTCGCCAGCAGCCGGTGCAGATGGCAGCGGAGTCGGACAGTGAGGAAGAAAGGGGACCAGTCTGGGAGTCTGGAGAAGACATAGACAAGGGTCCTGCATCCGATGCAGGGATGGGGCCAGGACCATCTGGGAGTGGGGTGCTGCCTTTGGAGCCTTCGGAGTCTGGCAGCAGTGAAGCAGAGGACCCAGGGAGCCTGTTCCCAGTGCGCGTGTGCACAGAGCTGCTAGAAGGTGAGAGCAGCTGAAGCAGAAGGGGTGACTCAGGAGTAAGGCTGGGAGGTGATTGCCCCTCCCATAAGGGATAAAAGTCAGGCCAAGATGACAAAACCTTTGCAGGAAGCAAAGCAGTTCAATAGATTCTGAGTCCTTCTTGAAGTTCTGCGTATTCTGGTTGGTTTTTTTTCTGGTATTGTTATAATTAATTTGGATACTCTTGTTTTTGGCAGCATTCCATAGCACTGACAGACATGTGCTTATCTTGGGGAACTGTTTAAGTTTCGCTTTGGCTGCGAATGGAATTAATTCCCAGCGTTGCATTAAAATTTGTTTTTAAAACAAGTTTGTGTTCAATTACGTTTGACGAAGCCGGGGTCAGAACAATTGTTTAGGCCAGAGCTTAACAGAACCTTTCAGTACAGCAAAAAAAAAAATATTTTTTTTAAAAATTGAATAATTTGCACACAGGGTGACCGTATCAGTTCCATCATTATGAGATGAGAAAAGATTTGCCAAAATTAGTTCCTTGCTTGTTATGTAAAGCCCAGTACCAAACAGAGAGACTGCTCATTTCTCCAGGCCTGATGCCACTGAATTATCCCTGTAATAATTTCCCTCCAGTTATTTTCAAAGATTTCATTTTTAAATGGTGCAAATATTCCTACAGACATAACCAGCCAATGCACTGGGCAGAGTGTGTGTGTGTCTTAAATGAGCCTTGTCAGGAAGCTATATTCCAGGGGTCTCCAAACTTTAAGACTTGTGGACTTCAACTCCCAGAATTCTCCAGCCAGCTGGCTGGAGAATTCTGGGAGTTGAAGTCCACAAGTCTTAAAGTTGCCAAGTTTGGAGACCTCTGCTGTAATCTATCATTCACTTCATGATATTCTCCAAGAATGTTGGCTTTCTGCATAGGGATGCAAAACAAATGGCCAACGAATCCGAAGAAAGAGCCAATGACCACTTGGGAGAAAAGCAAGGAAGAAACTGATGGGTCTTTCTAAATTAAGGCTGAGAGTTAATGGGACATTCCAGGGTTGCCAGTCAGCTGAAAATTACAGAATGCTATTATCGGGGTAGGTGGGAATTAATTACTAAATCCACAAATGCCAATACTGGTTTCTGACTGTATATCTCTAGGTTTAAAATAGGATTCTTTGAAAATGTCAGGTAAATGCAAGCATGGAGATGCAGAAAGTCCAACAGAGTAAGAACTTAGTTTTTAAAAGTTCAGGTCAGGAAAGTGCAAATATCTACGTAATAGAAAAGTTGAAGACAGTTCTTTATTCGAGGTCCAGAGAACTTGGGTTGATTATATTGACTCTGGGATCACATTTTGAGGGAGATGCAGTATCATCCAGGATCAGCCTAAAAGTCCAGGTCTTGAGTCTTAAATTACATCATTTCTAATGGCAAAAAAATCCCTAAGTGGCTTGCAATTCTAATAAACAGAAATTCATTCATTCATTCATTGCATTGTTTTTAAAACAAGTTTGTGTTCAATTATGTTTGACGAAGCCGGGGTCAGAACAATTGTTTAGGCCAGAGCTTAACAGAACCTTTCAGTACAGCAAAAAAAAAAAAATTTTTTTTAAAAAATTGAATAATTTGCACACAGGGTGACCGTATCAGTTCCATCATTATGAGATGAGAAAAGATTTGCTGAAATTATCAGGCAGGGGGAGATTATTAGGTTGAGTTGAAATCCCCAAATCCCACAACAGATTCCATGGTTGAATCAGGACCTGCATTTGGATCTCCCCAATCCAGCAGCTAATATACATCACCAAAGCAAGAGCAATCTACCAGAACACAAATATTATGATACGAAGCAGACCAACTTTAGAAAAGCTTTAAAATCCTACCCCAACTTCTTATTTACTTTTCATTTCTTTAATAGACATAATGACGAGAATGTTATCCATTCAGTTGTGTCCAATTCTTGGGGAATCTATGGGTCAAGTGTCTTCACATCTTCCGAGCTTGTACTACTTCTTTGAAATTGTTCTATACTCTGGCTAGCATCAATTTCATAGCATCCAGCCGCCATGTTAGTTGATGTCTGGTTTCCTTTTACCACTAAGCCTTCCAAATATAATTGCTTTCTCCAGTGAATTTCCCTGCATGACATGGTGAAGTGAGATGCAGTTTTGCGATTTTGCCTTCTACTGACATGTCTGATTTAATAGATAATGGGATAGGAATAACTGTAGAAGGAGGCAGCAAAAAGGTTAGCAAAAATAGTTGAGGTGGTAACCATGACAATTGAAACTCTAGTCACTTTTAATATGTAGCATGACATGTAAAGCATTTATGCCGCCATTTTGACTGATATCAGAAAATTAAGCAGCTTTGGACTTGGTTAGGAGACTATCGGGACCTATGAGGCCTGTGACCTAATCCTGACCAAGAAAACTACAGGGACAAGTCCATGAAATCATCAAGCATTATGTTCAGTCTGAATTTTTTGTTTCATGAAAAGAAACATTGGAATTTTTTCCTGATGAGTTTCAAAGCAAATGCTACTAGCAAATAGGCCAAGGTCATCTAGATAGGCCTGCGGAAAAATGAAAGTTAAAGCTTACTAATCAAACACATTAACTACTACCCCATGTTGGCCTTGGATTAACTCTTTTACAGTTCGAGCATTAATCAATTCCACTCTCCTATTTTACACAGATAATGCATTAAAGACTTGATATTCAGGGGATGTTTCACATTTCATCTTCCCTTTTATTAGCATGTAGGTGTCTGTGTGATACCTGAATAAGCAGAAAGAGTAAGGAATTCTATCGGGATATGAACTACCTTAACTCTTAACAGAACTGCTGAGTATATTTTGAAGCAGAGCGTGTTGCTTTCTGAGAGTAAGGAAGATAAGGTGTCTAAAGAGAGACATCAAGCAGCTATGGGTCGATAGAAAATACGCTGGCCAAATTCCATTAAGGTAGGAATAACGGTATTCCATTCCAGAAGAATAGAAAGTCTGTCTATGGCAGCATCATTCAGAAGGCAAGAAAGAAAAGTGAATGCATGCGAGAAAAAGATAGGGCTGATTGGGAAGATCTCTCTGCTATCAAAGAATAGGAAGTTGGTACAGGTAGTCCTTGACTTACAACCACAGTTAAGCCCCAAATTTTGGTCATAATTCACTTTTTTCAATGCCATCAAACGGTCATTAAATGAATGGCTATAAGCCATGGACTACCTGTATACAAAATGGAATATAGACTAAAAGAGTTGGAAGGGATCTTGGAGATCTTCTAGTCCAGCCCTTGTTCAAGCAAGAGACCCTATACTATAGCACTGGAAAAGCTGGTGGGAGAATATTGTTTTAGCTGCATCCCCACAGCTGTAAGGTGCTTTGCACAAGAAGAAATGGTTTGGATTAAGCAGTTTTCCTGTGCTTGGAACTGGCAAGCTCTGTTAGACAGATCTGAAGTGGAAAGCCAGAAGTGGAAAACCTATCCAGGGAAATGTCCTCAAGAAGACAAGCACAATTAAGAGAGAAAGGCAACAGTACACAAATAGCAAAAAAGGAAGGTGAAAAATTGCAATCAAGAGTTGCCCCTAAAATGTACACATCAGAATCAGAAGCTGTACTCATCAATGCATAGCCCAATAATTGTTAATGTACAACAAATCATACGGTTCACATGGTAGTTCCTGAGACTTCATGCTAGTGTATACATCCTTGATTCAGAGGTGGTATTCAGCAGGTTCTGACCAGTTCTGCAGAACCGGTAGCAGAAATTTTGAGTAATTCGGAGAACCAAATTGGTAACCTTCCCCCTGGAGTGGGGTGGGCAATGGAAATTTTACAGTATCCTTCCCCTGCCATGCCCACCAAGCATGCCCACAGAACCGGTAGTAAAAAGTTTTGAGTCCCACCACTGCCTTGATTGTATTTCACCAAGTAGATCGGTCAGCAAAGCTAATGAGTGTAAATTTAGTCTGTAATCCTCTATGCCAGGAGTCTCCGATCTTGGCAACTTTAAGACTTGTACATGGGAGGACAAAAAATAATAATAACCCTAAGAGAAAATAAATCTACGAATAACTTTAACCTGAGAGAAGCAAGTGATCGAGATATACTGTCACACTTATCTGAAGTGTCCCGTAAAAAAATGCAGCATTGTTCCATTTCAGAAGAAAGATCCCTTTGGCCACCTTGTGTTTAGGAATATTTATGCCTTTGCTAATGAACTGCCAAAAAAAAAAAGTTGTTATGTAGTGGCTTGCTTCTTTCTCTTAATTTGTTGTGCCGATTGTAAAATTCAATTACATTAACAGTTTGCTCTGTTTCTGAGATCTGAAGTACTCCAGCTAATTAATCACCCTAGAATTATACTGTACACAGTGCAATGAAACACTTAATGTGCTGATGAGACCCAACAGCTTTTTTCTCACCCAAGTTGATTGAGTAAATGTGGCGAGAGGAATTAATCGGATGGGGAATCCTAAGTTTTGAGGGGCAGGAGGGAAGGGGATTAGAAGAGCAATGAGGAAATTCTACTCCCAAATACCACTTGCGGTTTTAGAATGTCAGAAGGACCCTGCTTTAGAGTATTAAAACTTTTGGAGTAAATCAGAACTAATGGACCCAACTTACAACCGGGGTGGGATTCTATCAGTTCGGACTGGTGCTATAGAACCGGTTGTTATAATTCTGTGCAGTTCAGAGAACCACCAGCAAATCGTGCCCCTGGCTGGCCCCTCCCTTCTCCGCTTGCCCCTCCCCTCCCAGTCAGTCCTTATTGCGCATGCATGACATCACACGAATACATGATATCGCTGATTGTGTTCTCCCCTACCCAGTTCTCCCCTTAAAGATATTTCTTTTTTCCCCTCTCCCGACAATCAGCTGCTCCAATGATCAGCTGTTCCAGGATACCCCTTGCTGTCTTACTGCTTCACCCAGGAGGTTTCCTTGAGGCCCAGGAGGCAAAAAGAGGCAGGTGGAGTGGGGGAAACAGGGGGTGCTGTGCAGAGTGAAGGGCCCAATTTTGAGCACCAGAACTACCAACTAGTTCTATATGAAGGGAGGCTACCCCCAGTTGCAAACCCGGCAAGAAAAAAATGGAGAGAAATCACAACTGGGAATATTTGTGGATTTATTCAGGCTTGAGGTAAATGAAAGTAGGCCCTGCTTCCTCACAATTAATTTTTTTTTAGGGCTGGAGGAATATTCTAGAATATATACCTTGGAAAAGGTTAAATACTTTCCTTGAACTTCCAACCTAAATCAACTTATGGTGCCATCCCTGTATTTATATGGTTCTAGCATACAGAAGCTATCAGATTCAGCCCTTCCTTCCCTGGGTGGATCAGAAACCCTAGCCTAGCGCAAGGGTCGGTAACTATGGCAATTTTATGACCTGTGGACTTCAACTCCCAGAATTCCTCAGCCAGAATTCTGGGAGTTGAAGTCCTAAGGTCGTAAAATTGCCATAGTTGCCCACCCCTGCCTTAGAGTCAGTGTCACTCTTCTGGAGTCAGATTGGCCAATGACCAGGCTCAGCATAAGGCATTTTTTGATGGGCCTAGTTGACATGTGCCTCTTTGTTTCATTCTCACTGATTTTTCAGAGTTACAAATTGATACTGGTCTACTGTTTATCTAAAGGTAAGTAGCCAAGCCAGTGAAGTCTAAGCCTCCCATATTTTCCATTTGATCATTATTTAAATGAGGAATCTATTTCTACAGAATTGTGAAATAGGTGTTACGACAAACAAAGTTGCTGAACATGGAACAGGAAGCAGATATAATCTAAAGCCAGATGGCGCAGACATGCTACAACGGCTTCTGAGGAACATTTGAAGAAAATGGGATTTGTTCTGCATCCCTTAGGATACCGTGACAAATGGCACAGTTATCTTTGAATTCTGAATTCAGCAGAGGCAAATTCTTGGGGTCTACACCTCATTCTGCATGTCAAAATACCTGTTAATTAATCTAACACCTACGTGGAAGTTTATTCAGCTCGGTTCTTGATTGCTTTAGAAAGCGTATGATGCCTTTCAGATCAAAAGGATGCCCCACCTGACTCCCAAATGAAATGCTTTCCCGGCATGCCCCCTGTTGAGAGACACCAAATGGATGTATGCTTTCACGGCTATAACACTGAGATTGTTAGAATTTAATGAACTGGAGAGGTTTATGCAAAGAGAAAGGAAGAAACTCTTTCATTCCTTAAAAATGCTCCTTTTAAGTGAAGGCTGTAAAAAACATACACAAAGAACAATGTTATATATGCAGTATAGTCTGGCTGGACTGCATTGTTCAGTTTATTCATATATAAGTTGCATTCAAATGTCCACACCAGGTACCTTCTCAGCTATTCAGTGCTTCCATAGGGCACCAGGCTGTAAAATATCAAACCTGGATTAGGGAAGAGGTAAAAATGTGATTGACGCTAAATTATTCAGGATGGCTGATGAAACTTAGTGAGCTTATGGACTCCAAGAGGATCTCTCTGAATAAAGTGATCCGTCCACACAGACTTCTTCAGACTTAGATCCACATCTCTGTGACCTTATATCCTCCTCTGGGGTTTACCAGCTCAGCCAATTTATTTCAAGTAGAGCTGCCAAATGTTTGAAAACAGAACAAAATTAATAGTTTCTTTGAAATGCTGAAGTTCTGGGGAGTTTATGGGCATTTGTCAGAATTCTAGCCTCCTTTCTCTCTCTCCCTCTCTCCCTCCCTCTCTCCCTTCCTCCATCCCCCTCTCTCTCTTCTCTCTCTCACACAATAGTATTATTTAAACTTCCTGGGATCTCTTACGAGGGTGTCTTAGGGAAGCTCTCCTCATAAATGATTTTTTAATGGCTAGACAAATACATATAGAAAAAATGTAGATGGTGCATGTGTGAGCCATTTATTTTATGTCCCTTTATGTGAAATATGGGTGAGGAATTCTCATCACTCCAAGACCTCTAGAAACTTATAGCAAGGCAGTGATGAAACGATGTTTCTTTATTCTTATGCTTAATACTTAATATAGCAGAAGCTATATTAAATAAGTACAACGGCAACTTAAGTATAGCATAAGATAACCCTAATTAGGGCAAGAAAGATCACAGATCCACATACTTAGAGTTGAGATCTGAAGTTTGCTCCAGGGAAGCAAACTTGGATTAGAGATGGACAAATGGAAAAAGACAGTCTGAATCTATGGGGCAGCCACGGTTCAAATGTTTTATAAAATTCTGACCATGTGATGAGGCAGAACTCAAAGAGATGTAAACGAATCACCAGAATGATTTTGGTTTTAAGAAAAGTATAATGAACGGAGATTAGAATAAAGAAAAAAACATCATGAAAGGATTATCATGGTGATCACATTCCTAACAATGTTCCCAGAATCATACTGTTATTAACTTCAAGTCTACACCATAGAATTGATGGCAAATGCAAAAGTGCTGTTTATGGATAGAAGAAAATATTTGCAGCTTGGGGTTGAATTGTGGGATCCTTGGTGCGCTCTGAGCTGGGTGGTTTTCTTGCAGACCTTTCATCATCTAGTTTGCTAATAAAATATCTGCAAGAAAACAACCAAGCTCAGAGATTACCAAGGACCTCAAAGTGACATTTCACTAAAAAACACACACACCCTGAAATAAATTTAGAATTAGCTGCTCTAAGCAGATGCAGTAAGGTGCTGCTTACATTTTTGTAAGTTTGCTGTTTAATTGCTGAAGGGTCAGAAAACAGATCTGGAGCCTGAAATGGCTCTTTAAAGATGCACTTTGTTGTTGAAACTAAACAGGGTGTATTCAGGACATTTTCTACATGATTTCAAAATACTCACTGCCTAATCTTGTTTAAAAACTTGTGGTTCAGGTATGAAAAAATAACTGGTGGGCTTCTCCTGATGGAAGGAAGAAACTGCAAGAGAGGAGGAAAATGACAAAGAATTTTAGGATAAATTGACAAAAGGTCTGAGATTTTACTGGGTGGATCTGGTATGAGATACTGGATTTGCAAAAAGAAAATCAGCATTACTAGATAGATAGATAGATAGATAGATAGATAGATAGATAGATAGATAGATAGATAGATAGATAGATAGATAGATAGATAGATAGATAGATAGATAGATAGATATAGATATGATTTCGTATATTTTCACGGGTATAGGTATGCAGGTCTTGGCGTGTTCGGGTCTTTTCCCATGTAAGATTGAGACTATCTTGGCAACGTTTTGACGAGGTCCCACTCGCCATCTTCAGGCTGGTGCTTTTGGCTTTGTGCTTTGCACAAGCACAAAGCCGAAAACACCAGCCTGAAGATGGCTAGTGAGATCTCATCGAACCGTTGCCAAGATAGTCTCAATCTTACACGGGAAAAGACTTGAACACGCCAAGACCTGCATATATATATATGTTTGTGTGTGTGTGTGTGTGTGTATGTATGTATACACATACACAAACACATAGACAGACAGACAGAGACAGAGAGATGCACACACAGAGAGACAGAGAGAGACAGAGAGACAGAGACAGAGAGACAAAGACAGAGAGATTGAGAGAGAGACACACACAGAGAGAGACAGAGACAGAGAGGTGCGTGTGTATACATACGCACACATGAACCATGTATAGTGTATATGTCCAATCAGGAAAATACAAGGTTCCTGGTCACTTCTCATTTATGTAACATACAGGTGAAACTCAAAAAATTAGAATATCGTGCAAAAGTTCATTTATTTCAGTAATGCAACTTAAAATGTGAAACTAATATATGAGATAGACTCATTACATGCAAAGTGAGATAGTTCAAGCTGTGATTTGGCATAATTGTGATGATTATGGCTTATAGCTCATGAAAACCCCAAATCCACAATCTCAGAAAATTAGAATATTACATGCAATCAATAAAACAAGGATTGTACATAGAACAATATTGGACCTCTGAAAAGTATAAGCATGCATATGCACTCAATACTTGGTTTAGGCCCCTTTTGCAGCAATTACTGCCTTAGTGCGGCATGGCATGGAAGCTATCAGCCTGTGGTACTGCTGAGGTGTTATGGAAGACCAGGATGCTTCAATAGCGGCCTTCAGCTCTTCTGCATTGTTCGGTCTCATGTCTCTCATCTTTCTCTTGGCAATGCCCCATAGATTCTCTATGGGGTTCAGGTCAGGCGAGTTTGCTGGCCAATCAAGCACAGTAATCCCACGGTCATTGAACCAGGTTTTGATGCTTTTGGCAGTGTGGACAGGTGCCAAGTCCTGCTGGAAAATGAAGTCAGCATCCCCATAAAGCTCGTCTGCAGAAGGAAGCATGAAGTGCTCCAAAATTTCCTGGTAGATGGCTGTTTTTACCCTGGACTTAATGAAGCACAGTGGACCAACACCAGCAGATGATATGGTTCTCCAAATCAGCCACAACACACTGTGGAAACTTCACATTGGACTTCAAGCATTTTGCAGAGTGTGCCTCTCTATTCTTCCTCCAGACTCTGGGTCCTTGGTTTCCAAATGAGATGCAAAAGTTGCTCTCATCAGAAAAGAGGACTTTGGACCACTGAGCAACAGACCAGTTCTGTTTTTCTTTAGCCCAGGTAAGACGCTTCTGACATTGTTCGTTGTTTAGGAGCAGCTTGACAAGAGGAATACGACATTTGAAGCCCATGTCCAGGATCCGTCTGTGTGTGGTGGCTCTTGATGCACTGACTCCAGCCTCAGTCCACTCCTTGTGAAAGTCCCCAATACTTTTGAATGGCCTTTTCCTGACAATCCTCTCCAGGTTACGGTCATCCCTGCTGCTTGTGCACCTTTTTCTTCCACACTTTTCCCTTCCACATAACTTTCTATTAATGTGCTTTGATACAGCACTTTGGGAACATCCAATTTCTTTTGCAATTACCTTTTGAGGCTTTCCCTCCTTATGGAGGGTGTCAATTATGGTTTTCTGCACAACTGTCAGGTCAGCAGTCTTTCCCATGATTGTGATTCCCACTGAACCAGACTGAGAGACCATTTAAAGGCTCAGGAACCCTTTGCAGATGTTATGGCTTAATTAGCTGATTAGAGTGGGACACTTTGAACCTAGAATATTGAACCTTTTCACAATATTCTAATTTTCTGAGATTGGGGTTTTCATGAGCTGTAAGCCATAATTATCTCAATTATGACACATCACGGCTTGAACTATCTCACTTAGCATGTAATGAGTCTATCTCGTATATTAGGTTCACCTTTTAAGTTGCACTACTGAAATAAATGAACTTTTGCACGATATTCTGATTTTTTGAGTTTCACCTGTATGCATAGATTCTATCCTGCAGTTAGGTTGAATGTTCATAAATTGGGAATAGTACATCCATTTTTCCTACTTATCTGATAAGCACGTATTGGGTGAAAATGGCTTCTGATTGCTCTTTATAGACTAGGCAAATTCACAACTAGTCATCCTATCTTTAGAATCTGTAAATATCAGGAACCAACAGCCTTTATATCCTATTTTTGGATATAGGAGAAGACAGCTGGATAATCATTCATTAGATGATGATTTATTGTCTTTCATCTAATGTAACATGCTTCTTCTTCTCCTTCCACTATAATTTCCACCAAGTTTAAAAGCTATAATTTCCACCTGGCTTAGTGAACAGTTATTCATCTACCAAAAAAAAATATAGTTGTAACCCTACAGATCCTAACCACAAAAGTTTAATAACTGTTACATACTGTAGTGCTACTTTACTTGAGCAGCTGGTCAACTTTCCTGCCATCCACTCAAGTAACTATTACTATAAGGTTCAACTGAAGTGAATTGAGATATGCAGCACTTCAGAATAATTTGGAAAAGGGTTTTGAAACACTTCCTAGAGGGATTGTAGTGAGGTGCAGGTATAGATTCACCTTTGGCTTTTTGAAATGCCTTTTTGAAATCCTATCTGAAACATTGCAAAACATGAATGCCCACCAGACTTAGCTTCTAAAATAGCATTCTGAGTGATTGTCTTCTCCCAATGGTTTCTACCCATTTAATTTGGTCCAGCAGCTTGGACATGTTATCGGTCCCATAAGCCACAGACGGTTGACAGGTAAAGACTAGAAGATGTGCCTTCTCTGCCCTCTGGAACATTGTCTCAGAATCCAGGTTAACCCTAAACCTGTGGCTTCTTGTAAGGCCTTGAAGACTTGGCTTTGTGCCTAGGCCTGGGGCCCTATATGTGTGAAGGGCCCTGCTTCATGGCTATGTTGGCAACTGTGATTACAGTTTTTCATGGCTGCCCTATATATTTAATTTTGTACTATTGTTGTAATTGTTTTTAATTGCTTCATAATTGTTCTCCACAGAGTCACTTTTTTGAGATGGGTGGCTATAGAAATTGAGTAAATAAATGTATTCAGTTTATCTGCATTTCCCTTCCAAACACAGATATTTGAACACAGAGGAGTGAATCCATTATCCAACACTGGATCCCTCTTCTCTGATCTCTGTTAGCATCTCAGCAGGACTCCTTCAGAATCGGGATATTCTGAAAGTACTCAAATGGAGCAAGCAGGCAGGAATTCAAGGAGGATCCTAAATCTTTTTATTCTTTGCCCCATCATATTATGAGAAGACTTGTATACCTAGTTTAAATCTTCTCCCATTTGAAATGGCAGAAGGTATTTTTTTGTTGTTACAGTCAAATTAGTATGGATAGAAAATACTATTCCTGAACCCAGCTGGACTTTAGTATTCATCTGAATGTTCAAATTTGGGACATCCAAATGGATAAATAGGATTGTTTTGCCTACTGAACAGTTTTAAGGTTAATCTTTTACTAATATTTATTATTTTATTTCCAAACTGGGTCTAAACTGAGTTCTATTCCCTTCAATATAATATAAAGGAAAAAATGAGAAATAAAATGCAAATTATAGGTTTGCATCACAGTAAACCTCACAATTCAGTGACATTTCTTTTGTGTGTTGGTTTGAAGAACTATTTCCCAATCCTTTTGTTAAATTGTGGTTTAGCAAACTCTCAGGCCATATCAGATTTAAAAATGGAAGTTTAAAGAATCCATATGATACAATATAATAATTTCCTAAAGACTCAACAATGATCAGATGAAACAAACCAGGTTGTGCCATCTAGTGATGAGGCACAGTCAAGGTTTGGAGAAACAAATGTATGAAGAGCTCAAATAGTGTGTAGGAGCTATGGCTTACACATACATTGCAGGATGTTTGCCAATTTTGTGCCGCAGTATTTTTGTCCTTTATGCAAAATCCACATGATCCAAGCTTTATCAGAAAGTTAAACAAAAAGTTTTTTTTTTAAATTTTAAAAAAGACAGTTTGATCTAGTGGTTAAGGCACCAGGCTAGAAACTGGAAGACTGTGAGTTTTAGTCCTGCCTTAGGGATGAAAGATGGATGGATGGATGACTGAGAATCTCCACAGACAGATCCTTTGTCACTTTTTTCAGTGCCATTGTAACTTCAAATGGTCACTAAACAAATGATTGTAAGTTGAAGAATACGTGTATGCCCTCTGAGCACCTGATATGAAATACTCCATCCAAAAGTAAGAACATCAACAGGTTAACAAATCTAGCAGGATGTTAGCCCATGTAGGCCTAGCTAGATGGAATGGGAGAGGCAGGAAACTGCTCTGTGTCAATTACTTTAATCAGTGGGTTGTGAATAAGCAACAGTAGCAAATGCCAGTGTGTCTGAGTGTTATATTAAGTCTCTGATAAGTTAATCTGATCTTATTTAATTGTACTTCCTCCACCCAAATATTGCACAATTTGCATGTGATATAGACTACAGAGATGATAGATATGGATGCAGTCACCCTATTCAATTTGGTCACAGACAGAAGGAGGAGGATCTGATACTGCTTACCGAATTGCTTATCACTGTATCCCAAAGTTCTTGTAAACAATGAGAGAGCTATAGGAAGAACAGTAAAATCAGCTAAAGCCGATTATCTAAATTTTGACCAGACTCTGGGGACACCTCTGGATCCCAGATTGTTTCAGCCAATCAACATCATTATCTCCAGGCGATATTCTGACGCACAGCCAGATTTTGATGCACAGCCTTCTCCCCTTCCAGCTACCTCAATTCGGTTTCATCCATGTTATTTCTGTGTTGAATTTTTTACCCTTTTCTAACAACTGAGCAGTGCTTTACCTTTGTGTAAAATGTTACTCTGCTTGAGCAGAGGGTTGGATTAGAAGACTTCAAGGTCGCTTCCTATTTATTTTGTTGTTCTGTTGATCTCTTCTACACACCTTGTTCAACGCATGAATCTTACTCCCTGGGAAGGCAGATCACTAGGGAGGGAGAGAGGGAGGGAGGGAGGGAGGGAAGGAAAGAGAGAGAGAGAGAAAGAAAGAAAGAAAGAAAGAAAGAAAGAAAGAAAGAAAGAAAGAAAGAAAGAAAGAAAGAAAGAAAGAAAGAAAGAAAAAGAAAGAAAGAAGGAAGGAAGGAAGGAAGGAAGGAAGGAAATCAATCAATCAATCAATCAATCAATCAATCAATCCCTGTTTTGGTACTCGAAAGAATTCTCGTGAGCCAAAGTTCACAATGCTGAATCAAGTTTGAGCAATCTCAACTGACCTTGTGCAGCTTCTGCTACGAGCAAACACACCAAGTAGATAAAGGACGCCCCAGAATGAAATGACTGCAAGAACAACCTGAGTTATTTTGGTTGCAGGATTTTTTTTTTTTTTTGCATCTATAGGATTCTTGAAGGGAAGAACCCCAGTTGTGAAAATGATCGATGCTGAGAATTTTGTGAGAAGAGTTAATGGTTGACAGATTGGGTTTAAGTCTGGGAAAAGGGGTGTTTATATTGCCCTCAAGAACTCCTGGATTGGAGTCAAGCTGGATATAAACATTCCCCTTGGGCACATCCCATTCACCTGACATATTTCAGAAATTGGCCAGAATTTTCTCTCTGCAATCAGTAAACCACCTCAAATGATGAGTGTTCCCCTTGAGACTCCAAGCCAAATTTTAATACCCTTCCTGAAGGCCCAAGGGCTGGGAGTATTTCTCACCTCTGGTGATAGAGTGTTGTACGAAGTTGGGGCCAAAGATGGAGTCACAGTGGCTCTTCTCCTTGAACCCGGATATAGAACTGGGCTTGAGAAAACGATGAAGAACAGGGAGCTACATTCAACAATAGCAAACAAGCAACTTTAAGAATGCTTCTTATCCTCCACCGGATGTAAGTACAATTCCTATATAGTAATTTTCCAACCACCACTACTGCAATATTCTAAGAGTTAGCATTCCAGTCCAGTAGTAGCCATGCTTCACCTTTTCATTATTTTCTGCTCACATCTATTCATTTGTTATTCCCTAATGCATGCTTTCACTTTATATCTTTTGTTATATCACTGATGTGGATGTTCTATGCTGCTCTGTCAGCAGTGAAGGTTCGCCCAAGAAACCTTCTAACTTGCTTCCACCCACCCCGCCATCAAAAAGTTGAATATGTGCAATTTGTGGTTAGCAAAAAGAGACCGATGGAAAAAATCCTGTTTTTTTATTCCCCCCAGCCACAGTTAAACCTTGGAACACTTTGAGTTTCATTAACCCATTTTGTTCTCTGCTAGAAACCTAATGCCATGACGAATTGCTGAAGCAATCATTTTGCAAAATGTGTGTGTGTGTGTGTGTGTGTGAGAGAGAGAAAGAGAGAGAGAGAGAGAGAGGTGGTATTCAGCAGCTTCTGACCAGTTCTGGAGAACTGGTAGTGGAAATTTTGAGTAGTTTGGAGAACCGGTGGTAACCTTCCCCCAGGAATGGGCTGGGAATGGAGATTTTACATTATCCTTCCCCTGCCACGCCCACCAAGCCACGCCCACCAAGCCATGCCATGCCCACCAAGCTACGCCCACAGAACCGGGTAGTAAAAACCACTGTGTGTGTGTATATATACATGTGTGCATTTACATACATATACATACATATACAGGAAGTCCCTGACTTATGATCACAATTAAGCCCCAAATTTATTGCTCAGGGAGACAGTTGTTAAGTGAGTTTTTTGCCCCATTTTACGACTTTTCTTGCCACCGTTAAGTGAATCACTGCAGTTGTTAAGTGAGTTACACCACTGTAAAGTGAATCTGGCTTCCTTATCGATGTTACTTGTCAGAAGGTCACAAAAGATGACCTCGGGAATCTCTGAGACCATCATAAATATGAGTCAGTCAGCTTCTGAATTTTGATCACGTGACCAGGGGGATGTTGCAACAGTCACAAGTGTGAAAAACGGCCATGTCACTTTTTTCAGTGTAGTTGTGTGTGGTGTGTGTGTCTCCACATTTTTATGCCATTTCAGGAAATAGAGTGATAGCCTAAGGTTATTGCTCTGTTTCCTGAAATGGTGTAAAAATGTGTTGATATACGGGAAAGATAAAAATACTACCCTGATTGCATTTTATCCATATCTTTACAGTTTTACAATACACTATTGGGAGGTAATCAGGCTCTGATTATGCAGGAAAAAATATTAACTTAATTCCTGGCTGGTGTATGAATGCCACAGACAGATTGAGTTGTTATATTCCTCTTGGTGCTCAGTTGCTTTTTAAAAATATTTTATTATTATCAATGTATACTAAGTAAATAAAAATACATCAGCGACTGTACACTAAAGTAACCATACCTCACAATAATGGAAAAAAGTAGGAAGGGGGGAGGGAAGAAAGGAAGGAAGGAAAAAGAGGAAAAATAAGATCAATGTAATATCAACACAGGATAAAATCCTAAAATATTATTAAATTGCTGTATGCAGAAAGAGATTCAGTTTTTGAAGTGTGCTTGTAGCATATGTATTGGTCCTGTAAATACAGGTAGTCCTCAACTTACAATAGTTCGTTTAGTGACAGTTCAAAGTTACAATGGCACTGAAAAAAGTGACATGATTGTTTTTCACAGTTACGACCTTTGAAGGATCCCCATGGTCATGTGATCAAAATTCAAATGCTTGGCATCTGGTTCATATTTATGACCGTTGCTGTGTCCCAACATCAAGTGATCCCCTTTTGCGACCTTCTCACAAGCAAAGTCAATGGGAAACCAGATTCACTTAGCCACAGGGTGACTAACATATCAACCGCAGTGATTCACTTAACAATGGTGGCCAAAAAAGTTGTAAAATGGGGCAAACCTCACTTAACCAATGTCTCACTTAACAACAAAAATGTTTAGGCTCGTATGTCGAGGACTACCTGTATAGTGTCAGGATTCCAGCTATTGCTCTAATTAAATCATGATTCTTGAGCCAAACTTCAAAAAACTTCAAAGGATTCATTAGAGGCGACATACTCGCGCTGCCCTGTATGAAACCAACTCTGGCATACATAATTTACAGCCATCTGTGACCAGTGGTGGGATTCAATTTTTTTTTTACTACCGGTTCTGTGGGCATGGCTTGGTGGGTGTGGCAGGGGAAGGATACTGTAAAATTTCCAATCATAGGTGGTATTTGCCAGTTCTCCGAACTACTCAGAATTTCCGCTACTGGTTCTCCAGAACTGGTCAGAACCTGCTGAATACCACCTCTGCCTTTGACCCTGTTTCCCCCCCTCCCTCCTGGGTGTCTCATAAACCAGATTCTCCAATTGAGCACATTCATAGGCTGGGTGTCATCATTCACGTTCTCCAATTAAATATATTTGTGGGCAAAAACTATGGTATTTTAGTTACAATCTTTTAAAGAGTTGGAATGTACTTTCGCTTTCAACTGCTCTTCCAGATTTTCTTCCTCCCCCCCCTTTTTTTATGGCAACTACTAAAACAGGCATAGGAATGTTTTATGATTTGACATATGTCATGATGCATGCCCATTTCATTGCTTTCATGTGTATTTAACTGCTCTTTGATTATTTATTTTTTTAACTGGGGATCAGTGATGGGATTCAAATTTTTTTACTACCGGTTCTGTAGGTTTGGCTTGGTGGGCATGGCAGCAGGGGAAGGATACTGTAAAATCTCCGGTAAGAGGTGGTATTTGCTGATTCTCTGAACTACTCAAAATTTCTGCTACTGGTTTTCCAGAACTGGTCAGAACCTGTTGAATACCACCTCTGTTGGGGATGGATTGTTTTCTGGCTGGGGGCACAATATCGATAAATCATTTTTGTTTGCTATGCAAGAGGTCCCAGCTTGCAGGCATCCAAGATAATTGCTCACCATCATCCAATATTGCATGAGGCAAGATTGTCAGAAAGATTCTTTATCATTAAATGAGATGGAAAGTTTGTGTGGTAAAACTGAGCTGACATTTTAACAACTGACTTTATAATTCAAGTGGATGTGCTGTCATTCTTTGGACCATGAGGGTTTTATTTGCATAATATCTCCCTTATAGAAATTTATACTCACAAGGTTTTAGGCCATCTGGGACATCATTATTCCAAAAAAGCACACAGTTACCAGAAAGGAACTTGGTGAGATTAATTCGAGTTGAATTGTTTAAATGTCAGCATTCCAGAGATCACAACTAACAATGTTGAAAAAAAGGAAGTGATAGATGTATAGCAGAGAAATTCAATGTATATCTATGGGAGCAGCAAGTACATGAAGGACAGTGCCTGATAGTTATGAGGTTAACCATGCAGGTTTGCAAGAGATCAAGATAGTGTCTCACTGTCACAAACACAAAAGAGTGTCTTCCATCAAGGCTACTGTCATCAAAATTTAAAACAAGAAATGAACACAAGCAAAGCATCCAGGAGAATAGAGAAATATGCAAGGAGATCAAGGCAACAACTTTTAATACTACATAGCCTTTTCCTAGTAAATACATTGTGAAACCCAAACCTACAGATAAAGGTGAGCAACCTGTCCTATTCCAGATGTTGCTGGTTCCAATGACCAATGACCAGGCTGCCTTGTGGTCATGGAGATGGAATTTAAGCATATCTCCACATATCTTGGCCTCCCATATTGGTAGTATCTCTCTCTGTCTTCTGTCTCTCCCCCTATCTATCTATCATAAGGAGCTTTTGTGGCGCAGTAGTTAGAGTGCAGTACTGCAAGCTACTTCTGCAGCCAGCTGCCTACAATTTGGCAGTTTGAATCCCACCAGGCTCAAGGTTGACTCAGCCTTCCATCCTTCCGAGGTGGGTAAAATGATTGTTGGGGGCAATATGCTATGTAAACCGCTTAGAGAGGGCTGTGGAGCACTATAAAGCGGTATATAAGTCTAAGTGCTATTGCTACATCTATCTACCGTCTATCAGCTATTTACAATTTTATCATTGCCTGCCTTCCTGCCTATCCCTTTATAATATCCTGCCTCCATCCAGGGACTCCAAGCAGCTCCTGATATATAAAATCATACTCAAACACAACTCTATTTATTAATTCAAATAATTAAGCATCAATATGTATACCAAATTAACAGCTGTCAGGTGAGAGAGCATTTTAGGGTCAAGGGGGGATGTCAGTAAAAGGCAATGGTCATTCTACAAATGCAATAGGATTTTGCAAAAGGGCAGAAAGGCAACTTGTGCCAAATTTTCTTTACCCTATACTCCCAACCAAGCTGTTTACTCCTTCAATCTTCCAGCTCTCCAGAAAAGATTTCTTAGAGAAATGGATGAGTCAGTCTAAGTTAATGGTAGAGTACATCCAGTATTGCTTGAAATACTTTAAAATGTCTTGCTTCTTTGTCCAGGGGAGACTGATGGTAAAATAAGCAGCACTTGTAGGGACCTGATAAAATATTGAACAGATTCATATCGTTTCACAGGACTGCACACTCATCGTGGCCTAGATAAATCTGAGACACAAATATGCTACAATATGCCACAAATATAAAAGGAATCTAAATCATTGTTGCGCTTTAAGGGTTAAATCTTTAGTCCATCTAGACTAGTCTTTTTAACTGGAAATGCTGTTCCTTCACCCACACTATTCAACTGCTGGATGAAATTTCTTGAATTAGGGTTTAGACAAGGAACCGTTAATATTTCATCTGTACCAGTTAACTAACTATCCCATCCTTGCTGAGCCTCCTTTCTTATAGACATTTCATTACCAAAGTAGGTAAATCAAATCTGTGGATGGCCGAATTTATCTAAATTTATGAAAATTTTCACAAATGGACATGGCAATCTCAACTATAGTTTCAACCAGGAAACTGTGAACATCCTACCTAGATCAAGCTAAGTCCAAGAATGTCAAAGGATTCCTGGAAGCCTGGCACTCAGACAAATTGGCCATCAGTAGGCACATAGAGATAAATAACATCTACAAACCACTCGAAAGAGGTAATCAAAAAGCTCAAGAGGAAACAAAAAGACCAAAACTCATCCTCACCAGCAATCAACACCCTTATGAACAGAGATCAATACCAAGATTAACAAGAAACCAAGTAAACAAATACCCCAGTGAAGAAAATACCAATGCAGAGCAACAAACAGTAAACTGCCTAATCAAGGAACCACTAAGTTTCACTCCACCAACACAGGCAAGGCAAGCCAAGCCACTAGTATATAAAAATAAGAGCAAACCCTTCTAGCATTGTCGTTGTAACCTAGTTTGTTAATGTAATATCTGCAAGGAAACATTCAAGCTCAGACAGTTCAACCCTGAGATACAAATATTCTCTTCTATCGAAGACTCTAAGTAATATGCCAACAAGGAAACACACTGAAATGTTTCATACCAAAAATGTGACTTAATTTAATTGAAATAATAATAGTGATCAGCGTATTATCTTGATCTGTGTAACATAGAGTAAGTACTCCTGCTGAGCTCAAGCCTTGAATTAGCCCTAAATATATTACTGCAATTATGATGTAATCTATAGCTGTATAGCAGTCAGGCCAAATATTGTGTTAAGTTCCAAACTGAATGAATGATAAATTGCACTCTAATTATACTGTCAAGAGCATGTCTGTTGATGATTAAAACAGTGACTTCAAATAACACTTAACATAATACAGTATGATCCTGTAAAGCATTTCCAAGCCAAGATTTCTTTATAATGGTTATTTACAAATGTCATTTATCAAAGGTCCCTTGCATTTCTAATTAGTAGCTTCCTGCTGAAAGATTTTGTCTCTTTATTGTTTTCTGTTAAGCCCAACTGGGATATTATCATTACATCATCCTTAAGCAGTTTTCATTGCCATAAAGAATTTAATTACTTTTTATCTTCTCCATCTTTTTGTGTTATAACAAAATAGTAGCTTTTTCCTATAAAGAGAATATAAAGAAAAGCAGTAACTGAGCCATTCAATATTTTCATTATTGATTTTCTTTCTCAGGAATAACAGACTCTGAGTAAGGGTAATGAAAAATCAGTAAAGGAGCTCTGCTGATGAAAAAGGAGTAAATATGACAAAAGGAAACTTTTAATTAAATAAAAATATTCCTTCAATCGGCCTTTAAAAACACCAACAAATTCTAATGCTGAAATTAATTTTCCTGTAGGGAAAATAAACACAAACCAGGTTTGAAACAGAATAAAAAATTATTTAACATTCTCCGTGAATGATGTTGGGATTCCAATACAGAAACATACTTTTTCTCATGCGGGTGTATCTAGAATTACAGCTTTAAAACAATAAACCCCCACACATGAATCCATATAGTTATGAGCTATGGGGAAATCTAGAACTCTTTGCTTTCTCTAATAGTGGTTTTGATTTTCGCAGCCTAGTTCTGACAGTCCTGAGCTCAAAATGCATTTGAAATGCCCATAGATTAAAAAAAAAAAAATTCAAATATCCAGTGCAGTGTTATCTCAGAACACTTCCAAGAGCATCCCTAAACATTTTACTGAGAATAAACAAGAGATCTTACAGCAGCGAATTATACCAAAATCTGAATTTATGAACCACAGAAGTAGGGGGGGAAATGTGACAATGGAAAACTGCTTTTCTGTCAGTATTAACCACAAGAAACGGAGTTGCTATTTCTGCATTTAGCCCCATATAAACTGTGGTATTGTAAAAACTGAGAGTGAGTGAACAAAAAGAAAGAGACCCCTGAGGTAGGGGGTTATGCAGAAATCAACTCGGTTTGTTAAAATGCTTTTCCGCCAGCTGTTGTGAACTTTAAAATGCTTCTTTTAGAGCACACTTGTAGTTTTACAATACATTGGAAAGAAAGAATGTTCGATTGTGCAGCACACCGGTACAAAGTAGAATTCTCAACAACTGAGCTATAAAATCAATATGAAAAGAATGTGTGATGTTCAACTCCAATAATTGTTTCACTGGAATTCACAATCAAAACTGCACTGACATAATAGTGTCTTCCTGACCTTCCTTACTCATCATTCCTTTGACGAAATGGTCTTAGCCACAAACTAACAAATAAGGTACTTTGGGACACACTGCTGACTGCTATAAACAGATGGCGAGAAAGATGAAAATCCATTTATCCTGCTACATCACGCAGAAACATTGGGGCTTTACATTAATGTTAAGTCAATGATCTGGCTCCCAGCTTTTTAATCTCATGCTAAATGCAAAACAATCTTAGATTCAGGCGTGTGTGTTTTACTCTCTCTAGTGGTTTTTGCCTTATTCTAGGTACCTCTGCCTGTGGCTGGGTGGTGTGAAACCTAGAAGGGTACAGAGTTGAACAAACATCTGTTGAATCTCCAGTGTTGGTTCTGTACCTTTCAAGCTCATTTTCCTTTGGAAAGGCCAATGAAACTATCCACCTAGAACATGCCATCTGGATCATTCTGTGATGAGAAATTAATTTGCTGCAGGCGTCTGTTCACCCAGGGAGAAGGAGCTGAACGCTACCCTCTACTAAGTATCTTGCCCGCTGTTCGTATTAGACTTGAGGCAGCTAGACTTGTGTAAGCAATAAAGCTTAGACAGTTAAGATCTGATTAAACCCAGTTCACACAAGCTTTGATTTAAACTAAAAACCCTGTTAAAGAGGAAGGTCTGGGTTCTGTTCATAAAAAGGAGGAGATTTGAGCACAACTCCAGAGGGAGCACATTACATAACTCTTATTTGTAAAGCTAGAAAATATATCCTCTCTGTCCCAACACACAAACGTATTACAGCTGTTGACTGTTTTGCAGGGTGCCTCATCTATTTGTGGGATCACAGTCAAATGCTGGGAACAGGTAGTTGCTTCTGCACTACTCTCTGAAATTGGGAAATTGTAAGTTCTAGTCCCACCTTGGGCATGAAAGACAACTGAGTTACTTGGGGCCAATCAAGAGGAGATGGTGAATAGTAAGTCCCGCCTTAGGTATGAAAGCCAGCCAGTCACTCACTCTCACCCCATTCCACCTCACAGGATAGTGGTTGTGAGAAAATAGGAGGAAGGACTATTAGGTATGGTCATCATCTTGAGTTATTAGTAAAAATAATAAAAGCAGGTTAAAAAATTTTGTATAGTGAAAAGCTATATACCAGTATATACGTTGCTTAAAAGTCTGATGCAGTTTTCTGTCCCAAAAGGTACCGTATCCGTATCCTTATTATTGTATTTGAAGGCCCAAAGCACGTATTAGTCACCTCTCATAGACTTTGGAGACATGTTTCATCCTGCAGCATTTTGGGTTGGCTCAAAGGTGCATGTTTTCTAAATCTGGCATAGAGCGTTTGTACACTTGTTTCTAGGAATATAAATTAGAAAAAATCTATTGATAAAAAACACCTACAAACAGTCCTGTTTTAAGGCAAGTAATATGATCTTGTAAGGCCAAAGAATTTCAGTGTAATGCTTGAATTTAGAATATTTCCACTATTTTTAAAAAAAATTTGGCCAACTAATGGAGGGTTGGACTGGTGAATACTTGGATGGGAGTCCGTAGGCTAGATTGGGAGTTGAAAAAAAAATTGGGAAAAAGGAAAATACTTTTACTGCCAAAGTCCATGTAGTCAAAGGAGTTAAATTGGATTTGAAGGAGTCTTTGCTTTTATATATCTTGCCATTACTGCTTATGCTATCAGCAGATACTTAGGCAAATATGACAATAGCTTTTCTGTAGGTTTAGCTGAATGAATGCTTCATTCAGAAAGGAATTAGCAGGGGTGCCTGATTTTTAAAAGCCAAAAGGAAATCGATGCACGGCATGAAAGAGTCCTTGAGAATGACTGCTTATGTTCTCAATGCTCCTTTTTTCCATTCAGCTGTAGCCATTTAATATCTGAACTCAGCCAAGGAGGAAAAGCAGCTGAAGATTCATCTGCAGCCATTCACCTGTCTTGTGTTCTTAGAATTAGCCTCCTGGGCCAATAAATCTATCTCCAGGCTGGCTAGTTCCTGAAGTTACATAAGGGGTGTCCAACCTTAGGCAATTTATGACTTGTAGACTTCAAGTCCCATAATTCCCCAGCCAGCATGGATTCTAGAACTTGGAATCCACAAGTCTTAACATTGCCAAGGCTGGACAGCCCTGGGTTACATGCTGGGGAACATGGCTTGCCTTCCCACATATACTTGTGTTAATGGCACACCACACTGAAGAATTCAAGCTAGAGGAGAGAAAGACAAGCAGAGAAGTACCTGATTTGCAATCCTACAATGCCTTGCCCTTTCTAAACATTTTTCTGTTATTTTGTAGAGTAAACCAAGTTGACTGAAAACACACACTCTCGCCTTTCAATTATAGACATAAAACAAATACCAGATTTTTCATTGGAATTGAAACACTGCAATTCAACCAAGGCAGACTTCACAATAGAATGGCATTTTCTATGTATGCATACTATTTTGGGAATAACTACTCAATATTTTTGTGAACTAGGGATGCATATTTCCTACTCTTAACAATTAATGGAAGGTTAAATATTGGCTCAAAAGGCACCCAGTTATTTTAAGGAAAAGATTCAATGTAATTGAAAAAAGATTCACTATCATCAAATAATTTCACAGGCACTATATTTCCCAGTATAAGTTTTATAAAAGAAAAATGCTCAATTAAACAAAAGTTGGTAAGAATCTGGGAGCCCAGGGAGCCCACATTCCAACCTGAGTTCCAAGCCACAGTTTTTGGAGTTGGAAGTCCACAAGCCTTAAAGTTGCCACATGTTGAACAACCCTGGGTTACATGCTGGGGAAGGATAACCTGACTAAAGGTAGAAATCCTTTTATGATTTTTACCAAATTATACATTTTAATGTAGCTGAAAACATTTAATGTATGACTGGAGAACAATGAGATTGCCCATTTTAAATTTTAATTAAACATGAAGGGAAATCAAAAATTTTCTTCTGGGTTAGTTAGATTTGGGATTGCTGCTTTACAATGTATCAAAAGATGAAGGAAAAAGGATATGAAGACCTGGCTTAAGATTATGTGGGTGCCAGCAATTAATCCAGAAAAGCAAACTCTTCCATTATCTCCCTATTGGCTACTTGAATGGGTCTTCTGGTAAATGTCTTTCTGCACCACCCGTTGAGCGATTCCCTCATTCTGATGCCCATCAGATGCAGTTTCCATCAATGGTCAACATGGGACGCTTAAGATCCTTAGTACTCTCTGAGCCTGGTTGTTTTCTTGCAGACATTTCATTACTCGATTAGGTAACATCATTGCTAGGGGACCATTAGAATGGCTGAACATCTAGAAAGCATCCGGTTTGAGAAAATTATTGCTTTGAGTGTTTGTCAATGCCTTTTCTCTCTCCACTCATACTTAAACCAATCATATATGCATTTCCTTATATCCATGCACAATGTTCTAAGATTAACCCATATTAATTTGGCTAAAAAATAGTTATACACCACCAGGGAAAATAATGAGATTTCTCTCTTATTTACTATCAAGTTCCTTATCTTTTCACCTGTTTGGAGCAAGATGTGTTTATACTGCAGTATTTTATTACAGGAGTTGTTTGCTCAGTTATGCTCTTTGTAACTTCGTGCAAAAATATTAACTGAGCTCAAGCACTCAATGTTCAGTATGTTTGCTTGTTTGCCTACCTTCTAGAAGCATTGTAAGTATTATGTTGAAGTTTTTCCAAGACAAAATCCTGTAAGTGAATTTTTGTGTTAACCTGCCAAAAAGGTTAGCAGGCAGATAACATGTACACTAAAAGTCTTGGCATCCTCCAAATAGCAGAACACCTTTATATTTGAAGTCAAACACAATTCTGGGCAATCCCTTATGGACACCTTAATAACAATGAGATTACTGAAATTAAGATTTCAAGTTTCTTCTTTTCTCTTTATCATGGTATCTTTGTTATTCATTGTTAATTGGTTCTGGTAGACACAAAAATGAGTACCAAATTTTTCCCATATGGAATAATGTAATGACTCATAAGGTAGCAACAATGACACGTTCTTACTTGTACGTTGAGCACCAAACACATGTGTAAGAGGACATGAATTTTTGTGTCAAAATGTGTTGAGTACCAAACTGGATGTGTTTCAAAGCAATTGAATACCATCATACAGGGTACCGCTATATAAATAAGGTTTGATGACTGATACACTGGATTACTGATATGGAGGCCATTTATTTAAGAAGTTAGATATATCTACTACTTGGCTTTGAAGTATCATATCATGAGTCCTTTATGGGAAAGGAGTTTAATTTTCCCTTGTTGCTTAGATCAGTTCAACTGAAGTTCCACCCATGTACCAAGCAATCTTAAGAAGAACGAGTCAAGTCATAATACAAGTTTTCTCTCTTTCATTTCAGTGTTGAAATTTACAGTGATTTCTGATACAGAGCAGTTGTCCTCTGCGCACCCCTGTAGGTGGTTCAGGGAGGACAAATTCACAATTCATACAAAAGTTAGTTTACAAATTTTTGGCAATTAATCTTGAGTAACCCGTTTTCTCCTATTGCCATTTTCCAAACATTGAAAAAAATTATACAATAATTTACATTGAAATGTTATTCCAAAGTGCTTAATAAACTATCCCCTCCCCGGATGATTTACAATTGGGCCTGTACAATTATTTACAGCTAGTACTTCTGAAGCACTTACTATAATATGGCTTCTTGGAAAGTGCTTTATACATAGCCAGTGGTGGGAATACTTAGTTTATTCAAGGGTTACAGGTCAGTAAGAACCATCAATAATTGATAGTGAACACAGATCTTTACAACTTTGTATGAAAGTGTGTTTTTTGTGAACTTGTTCCACCTGTGCCTTCATTCATCAAGGATCTCTTCAGCCACTGCCTGGCTACCATGCAAAAGTGTAGAATGCAAGTGTAGACTAGATTCATGATAAATCATCTTCTGTGCTTACAACTGATATCTGTGGAGAAAAGAAATGTTATATCCCAGATGAATGCACCTGTATTTCAGGCAGGTAAGGTTTAGGGATCAGCTGTTTATTGCTGAGAATAACCTGAAACCTCCAAGACTTCCATTACATTTCAGTAATGTACCACCCCTTCATTTGAAGTCAAAAACACATAAAAACTGCATTCTAAATGTAATTGTGGCTTAACAAATTGACCATACCCAGTGCTGCAACATCTTCACAGAAAAAACATTTCCTATCCAGCATGTTCTTCCAAATGTGAAATGTGGCCCATGTCACCAGTAATCTCTCCTCCAACCCATCCCTGCAAACTATATGAACACAAGCTTGTCTGTGCCATCAGTTCTCACTAACACACCCCATATATCCTTTTAACCAAGGAGTGGAGCTGAGGAAATAACTGAAGCTCCAGTCTGATAGTTTTACATCAAGTGCCACTGTTAAGCTTTAAACATGTGTTGATTAGGTGCCCTTAAAGCCTTCACTTGAAAAGCAATTCTTTGCAGAAACTGGTTGGGATTTAGAAACTTATTGACTGCTTATAGGCCATTAAGTCAGTGTTGATTCTTAGTATAGATAGCTGTTGACAATCTACCCCAAGCTTCAGGACTTATTTGAGATTTAACCAGGTGGATTAATCTTTAAAGATCTAAATCCTGGAATAAAGACAGACTACAACAGTTGTTGGGATCCTTACTCAGATGCCATAAGGAACTGTGAAAAGCTTTTCATGGTTTTCCAAAAACATTCTTTATATTTTAAGTACCAAGTAGAATGTTTTAACTCTGACTTTTGGAAAAGAATTAAGAGTTCACTTACTGCTGGATACGTGTGCCCAACTGTACTGCTATGTCTTCCTATATCTATAGAGAGATCTTCCTCTGTGGTTTTCAGATACACTGGGTTGTCAAAGTTCATGCTTTTCATATTCCTCTGTTGCCAGTTGCGCCACATGAAGTAGGCTCCTGCTGCTGCTGTTACTAATAGTACTAAGAGAAATTGTGAGATTTTAAACATTCAGCTGCAATGCCTATTCCGTTTTAAGTAAGACTTAAAGACTAAGACTTCGTTGCTTGTATTCTATGCCTTTTCCTCAATAATCTCTCTTGATGTTCCACTTTGTTTCTTCACAATAATCATGTGAGGCAAGTTAGGCTGAGAAAGGGAGGCGAGGGGGAGGCTATCCATTGGGCATTACTACCAAGTCAGGATCTAGATGTATTTTCTTCCAATGCTATTTGGGCTTTCTGAGCACTTTGCCCCTTCCCATTATGTCTATATATTGCTTTTTTCAAAAATAATTTTATATCCCAAAGGGAAACATGGTGAAAGTGTAAAAAAACAAAACACCATGCTGAAAAGGTTGTTTTCTCCTGATTTCAGGACACCACCTCTTACTTACAGATAGGAAGAATAGCCCATGCTGCTGACGTACTTCTGGAAGAAGCCAGCTCTTCTGATACTGGACTGCTCTGATTTTGACCTAAGGAAAGAAAGCGATTATAATATGTTTACAATGTATGGTTTACAGTAAAATATATTTATCATTATGAATAATCTGATCAAGTTTGCTATCTAGAACACAGCATTGCCCAAATAAAGAAAGGACATAATTCAGGAAATGGCCTTGATTTATATCAGCTGTGTATCAGCAGTTTCTGCTCAGTTCACAATCATTCTATTATCTGTTCCAAAATATTTTATCACTCTTCTGACATGACCTTCTTCCTTGCTATAACAAGAACAGACTGAACCAACAGACTAACAGAGATGGGCAGACCTTGCAGGACAGCTAAGCTCCACCCAATGAGCATCCACAAATACTGTTAAAAGAACTGAAAACCCAGACAAGATGAAATCAGAGATTCTAGTCTCAGCAGTAAGTAATGAGCCTTTGACATGACTGAAGGATCATCTTAGGGTTGCATCCCTAGGATTATTTTTGGACCCAGCCTTGTTTTTGGATTATCAGAACTTGGGAGTGCCCACATAGCTATTATATGACTTGCAGAATCCTAGCAGCTCTACTTGAGCTGACTACAGATAATTCAGCAGCTTCATTGCTCATTTGTTTCAAAGTTGGGTCTTGCTTTTAAATCTGAAGGATTAGGCTGTTCAACTCCTTACAAGCATTGCTCCACATCCCATGGCTGCAGGAAGTCTAATTAGATGTGACTTTGCTTCCAAGATATTCAAACTTCTTATTCAAGTTGGTCTGCTTTATTTAAAAGACTGTTGATTCTAACTCAGGGCCTTTTTCTGCAGGAGTCTGGAACTTAAATTTTTTTTCTCCTGCTTTTTGTTCCTTTTAGATTGCTAAAACAGTATCTTAACTAGCTGCTTTGAATGTTTTACCCTAGGCAGTGAAGAACGCTACGAACAAGACTTAAGGTACAACTTTACCAAAAGTTTCGCTAGGTATTCTTTTAAGAACTTTAATGGTTTGCCAAGTCAAGCCAAGTCAGTCTAGCTCCACATTCCTTGAAATAATCCCAGCAAGACAGTTGCTCATTCCTGCTTCCAAGGTTTGGCTTAATTTATCCTGCTTTACTATCAACTCTTTTGAGCTGCCTTGGATCAGGACCAATACCTCCAGAAAGTGGTCCAGGTGGTTTGTCTGTTCTGCTGCTCTCTTTTGTCTCAGTGAAAGCCACAGCAGTTCCTGTACCTGAAATTACAGATCGGTAACTTTGAACCTCTGCCTTGGCTCTTTTTCATTGCTTTCCCCATTTTTGGGGTGGAAGTGGAATACCCACAGCAGATGAGCATGAGCATGCAGGCTTAGTTAATCTGGCTCTGAAAGGTGTTAGATTTATTGTGCTATGAAGAAGTATCCAATGGGCAAGGATTTCATTATTGTCAGGTATAATAATGCTAGGAATCACTTCTTAGCCAGTTCGGTAAGCAGAATCATTGAGGAAAACGAAGCAAGGATTGCAGTTTGAATTCAACAGAATGGAAAGACCTACTCATTCAAGGGTTGCCATAAATTTGTTTGAATCAAGATGCAAATCTATCACCACCAGCACACAAAACACAGCGTTCTTTAGCATGCCATAGCTGACTTGCATATTATTGTGCTTTTATATTCAAATCAGAATGCCACCTGCAATTATGCAATCCAAGACCCTGGGTTAGTATTTCCATAGAATTTGATTATTCAAAACATCTTGCCTCTTTATAGATTACAATTATATGATTGCCAATCAGAGTTTGAGGCAAGGAACTTATGAGCCCCTGGCAGAGAAGCAGCTTTTTATGGCTTGTACCCAAGTACATCATGGCTGATAATTAAATCAGGCTGATGTTCAGATTTAATGTTCTACACAGCATGCAGTATCCATGAAATGCAGAAGCCAGGCAGGAGGGATGCTGTCTAATGGCCAAGCTTAATACTTTAGCAAGAGTTGTACGCATGAGATGGCAGCACGGAAGCGCTTCCAGCACAACAACAAAGAGAGTCACAGACTATACCTTTGCATTTCAAGCCATTGTCTTGCAGGGCATCTCCATCGGGACACATGCAGGTATACTTTGGGGAACGACTATTTATCTGGGGTGCAGGCAGGCAAAGATATTCACAGCCTCCATTTGTCATGTTCTCGTCTTCACACCAGTTTTTCCCTGTGGGTGGAAGAGTTTTAAACATAGGACGGGAGACTAAGATTTCTAACAAAGCAGCAAAGGCTGCGGCCTACTTACTATTTGAAACAATTATGACGTCTTACTTGGCTTTCCACTTCAGATCAGGTTACGAAGGCACTACAGGAATGCCCTACCCCCGGCCCCTTCCAGGACACCCAGTGCTCAAGATGAGTTACCCAATCTTTATGTTATAAAGCAGGAGGGGGCAACTAAGGCAAATTTGTGACCTATGGACTTCAAGTTGCCAAAGCTGCCAACCTAAAGGCAGTATTTCTATTTCTAATATTAGAGGGCATTTGCAAGGCACTTTGAAATGTTGAAATCATCTCCAAACATTTTGCTCCTCAGGGAGGCCTAAATAATACAGGCCATCCTTGACTTATGATTGGTTGCTTAGCAACCAAAGTTACAACAGATCTCCCAGGGCTACTTATGATCTTCTAATGGTCACCCTTAGTCATGTGATCACTTTTATGGCTGTTTGAAGCATCCTGCAGTCATGTGACCTTGATTTATTTATATTTATATATATTTGATTTCTTAAGTTTTTGCGGGTATTTATATGTATGGTATTCAGCTTTGTTCGGGTATTTTCCCACGTCGTTATAGTTATGCTTGTAAAGTTGTGGTGATGTTTTGGCAGAATCTCATCTGCCATCATCAGACTTGAGTATTGTGTTCGTCTGTGAGTCGGGCTTTCAGCCGTTTCTGTTTTAAATTTGGTGCTGGCCTACTGCTGTGTTAGAATGGTTTTTTCTTCATCCTGATTGGTTGGGAGTCTTGGTCTGTGTTTATTGGTCTTGGAGTTTGCTGTGTTCTGCTTGATTGGTGTTTCTAATATCTTCTGTTTTGTAGCATTGTTTTTTTTTTTTTTTGTCTTGATTAGCTGGCAACATTGTGTTTCCTGTATTGGAGGCTTTTAGTGCGGCTTGGCTTTGGTAAACGGACGGGTATCATTTATTAGGAAGCTAGGTTTCATCTGGGTGCCTGGTTGGGGTGTGTTTGAGCTGGAGGTATTGTGGGGGGGGTCTGTTTGAGCCCAGGTGTTTGCTTGGCTTGTGGTGTGGAGATTTTTTTTTGTTTGTGAGTGCAGGCTTCTCCACACCACAAGCCAAGAAACACCTGGGCTCAAACTATGTGACATGGGAAAATACCCGAACAAAGCTGAATACCATACATATAAATACCCACGAAAACTTAAGAAAACAAATATTTGTATATATTTATAGAGAGAGAGAGGCAGACAGAAACCAGCATTTACTTCTGGTTTCTAGCAAAAAATATCCATTGAAGACAATGGATTCACTTAAAAACTGTGGCATTTGCTTTATGATCACCATAAAAGAGTCATAAAATCAGAGAACTCACTGGTGAGCCACCTAATGACATGATTTACAACCATGATTCCAGGCTCAGCTATGGTCATAAGTGGATGGCTACCTGTATTGTGTTTTCCTCCCATCTGTACTTGAGAACTCAAAAGGAGTTTTTGCTTGGAATTTTACTTCTGCGCCCCTGCTATTACCTGACTGCTGAACAAGTTCATGATACACAATGATGTCTCGAGCATCATAGAGATTGTTTACTACTGTTTGCAGTTCAGATCCTGTAAATTTGTTGGCGCTGTACACGGCTTCGTTTTCCCAATCTGTCCAGTAAACCGTGTCCTAAGAAGAAAAGAGCGATTATTTCAACTGAAGGATTATTTTTTTTAACTTCCTCATATTTTTGTAGTGGAATGTACACTAAAGAGCATGCATTTCATCACTACAAGTTATAGGTTAAAAAAAAAACTCTTCCAAATGAACTCATCTTTCTTCCTCCAGCAACTTATACATTTGCTAACTTTTTGTGACCTGGGGCATACTTTGCCTCCCATACTTTGTTTCCTGCCCCCCCAGACCAACCCTAAAGGTTGTAAGAAATACAGCCGTAATATCATAAAAAGAGACAGGACCGAAGACAATTTTTTCGGGTCCATGCTGTTGTTGTTTTAAGAAAAATAGCTATACTAAGCCTAGCTTCTCCATCTTATTTTCCTTGAAATTCTTATGTGAAAAAAAAGTAAGATTATGATGCCAGGATTTTGCATGTGGACTTCAACTCCCAGAATTCCTCAGCAATACTGACTGTGGAATTCTGGGAATTGAAGTCCACAAGTCTTAAAGTTGCCAAGTTTGGAGACCTCTGGTCTATTAAATTTTAACAATGCAATTTCCCCATCTCTCAAAAGAACTAGAGGCAGCTGACTAATAAATTACCCCTTCCATATGATCCTGTAACCTATCAAAATACATGTCTGAAAATGCTGATTCTTACCTCAAATATTGTCAAGCTAAGAGGATGAGCAAGAAATTCATGGGATGTGAATATAATCCTGCGGTCTTGCCCATTTATATCCACGCTGGAAAGCTTATGCAGTTTGGAGTCAACCCAGTAAACACGATTTTTAACACGATCTAAACAAAAACACATGTCAGTAATTAGGCCAGAAGAACCATGATTTAACAAGAACTTCCCTACTTACTTCAACTCTCTTTAAACCTGGAGGTCTAGGGAAGCTATAAAGTAGCATCCTTGACTACACAATGGGTAAATAAAAGCCATGACAAACAGTGATTGAAAGAATTCTTATCACGGCCAGGAGCTAGTGGCCATGGCCATTCAGAAACCAACATACAGGTAGGTCAATACTACCAAGCTAGATATTAATGATATTTTGAGTGGGAAAGAAAGAGAACATTTTAACATGGTATTTCATTACAGAAAGTCCTTCAACCCTTAATATACTAGTCTAATTTAACCAGTAATTCCAAGGATTCCTTAAGAAAGGAATCCCAATGTGGTATGAATAACATTAATATACCTAGTGCAATCCCATTGGGCCTTTCAATATCTGTTGTCACAAGTTGCTGCCTGTCAAGTCCATTCATCCCTGCTTTCTCAATTTTGGCTGGTTCACCCCAATCAGACCAATACATGAAGCTGTAAGAGAAACCAGGTAAGAGCTGTCATCAGTCTACTCTTGTGAGACAGTTATTTTATTTCTACCGTCTCCTTTCAAACATGTTTCTTCTTCAACTGAGCCTTAACTTTCGACTTTAAATTCTTCCTTGCCAGAATATTAGAATCCCGCCCTCCCCAAAATATTATTTATCCTTACAGCTCATATATCACCGATAGAATCTGAATGCCAAAATTCACTTTTCTTAAGGCTTTCTATTGTGTCAGTGCATTGTTCTATGTTCAGAAGAAACACAGAGTTTTCTCAACAGCTATTAATAGAGACACTCAAGTAAGATGTGTAGATATCACTGGCAAGTATCTAATATTACAAACTAGCAGTTCTTGCTATGCCACCTCCTGCTATGTCTTTGTCAACATTGCTGCTGGTGTTAGCACAGCTGTGAAAGAGACTCTGAAGTAACATTAAAATCACTTTAGGATTTCTTCTGAGCTGCATGGGCCCTTCTCCAGAAGACCCTCCAGTATCACACCTCAAATTAGGTGATTCTAGACTCACAGGAATCCCAGAGGGAATTTAATTTCAAGAGGATGCATATCTGTGTGCAGGACAATCCTACTAAAGAGGCTTAAAGATTCTCAGAATTAGTACTCAAATACTTCCATATCAAGTATGTAAATATGGGCTTACCCAGAAAGTGGATCCACAGCTATACACGCTGGCTCCCTTAAGTCAGTGTTAAGTAAGACTTTCCTTTTAATGCCATCAAGGCTGGCCACCAAAATGGACTTCAGGGAGGAATCAGTCCAATAGATGTTCTTGTAAATCCAATCTACAGAGATTCCTCCAGGACTTGGTACGTTGTCTACAATCCGGCGATGTCGCACTGGTTTGTTACTAGAAGTAATTGAGGCACTAGGGAGAAACATTTCATTAAATGCAGTCACCAGGGAATGCAACATCCTATATTTAAGCATATGGCAAGGGCACAAAGAACAGGTCATGTCTGGTTCTAAGTTAACCCTAGATCTTGCCTGGAAGTTTAGCTTCAGCTACTGTTCAATTTTTTTACTACCTTTTTAATTTTTTTGCCATCAAAATGGCTTCCTACAAAATTCAGATAGTTGTGTTTAAAAAAGGCTTTTTCGGATAAAATCTGTCAGGAATATAGTTGGCCTAGAGCTTCTATGGTGCTTTCAAAGTTTACTTAGACAATTATTACAGCTAGAGTTCTCCTAGATCAGCGTAAAGAGCTCATCAAACATAACAGCAGTGGAAACAAGACATATTGTTAATTTTTATTTTAATGATGGCTGGTTAATGCAAAAGACATTTGGAAGCTGGGTACAAAGCAAGATTTTACGAGAAAGATTCTCCTTGCTTTCTCCTTGCAAGGCTGAACATGCCTGATTTAGATTAACCCAGACTGCTCGCAGTTAAGAGCCAAGCATGTCATTTGCCACAGAACTATTTAGATCCTGTCCCACCAGTAGCAGCTGCCGTCACTTCACTGCCAAGAAGAAACCAAAATGTTACCCCCTCTGCTTGGACCTATAAAAATTAGAGCTATAAATGAGTTACAGATCCCACTTCAGACTACTGATCAGACCTAGGGTGCAGGTCAGATGCTGTACAGTGTCTCTAAGAAAAGCCGTAAAGAGTGGCAGGAATTTGTTTTTGTTTAGAGACTGAATTAAGAAAGGTAATCCAAGGCAAAGCAGTGAAGGTGGAATGATCAATTTCTTTAATCCTTTTTAAATTGGGAGGGGAGCTTTGACTTACTCCCCCTACTCAAAATAAGTGCTTTAAGCTATTGAAAGTTTGATATGCTTACTTTAGTGTACATTATTCCCTTTTAAAAAGAACAATTGTGCTGCAAAGATTGAAAACGTTACTAAATTTCAGTAGTAAGTTACTTACCCTAAAGGAAGCAAGAAGGCTGTATGAATCAGAAGCATTTTTATCATAAAGAACTGACACCAACAGATTGGTTTTTAAGATACGGTAGAAATGTTAAGTTTTTACCCTCTCACAGAAAGAGCTTACACAGTTGGTTTACCTGAAGATTCCATTTGGTCCAACGTCAGCCCAAAAGATTTTATGCTCAGCCATGTCGGCATCCAGAGCAACCACGTTTCTTAGGTCTCCTATGAGCTGGGTGTAGTCCTGCCTTTCGAGAGCAAACTGCCTGATGTTCCAACGATTTGTAAAAAGCAGACTTGGTTCTCCTCCTGCAAGAGTAAATTTGTATAAAAATTTACTAGGCATAAAAACCTACAGCCAGTTGCTGAAGAAACAGCTCTTCCCAAAAGCTCTGGGAAGCAAGTTGCAAGCCTTATGCAGGGGTCAGCTTAGCCACCCATGTATTCAGCCACCTTAACTGGAACCACATATTCAAGTGTCCAAATGCCAGCTGATAACGCTCCAAAGAGTGTCAGCAATGCAAGTTTAACATGTTAGTCTGGATGGGATTCTCAAGTCTAACCATGCTAGCTGGCAATTCTGGAAATGTAATTTCCATAGATCTGGATTGGGCGTACGGTCCTATTTGATCAACAGTTATCAATCTAAGAAGTGTTAAGAAGGCCGTGCCTTCCAAGACCCTATGGCAGAAATGGAGTTGGGTACTTGTTTCAAACTACTTACCAATTGCTTTGCATACTCCTGTTTGTGGATCCATTCGATAGCCCCGACTACATTCACATTTATAGCCCAGTTTGGTATTGACGCAAATCTGACTGCAGATACCTGGATTCTGGCATTCATCAATGTCTAGGGGGAAAAAAAATACTCATAGCTGCAACATAATATGAACAAAGGGTAACTTCAGAAATGTTTTCTTTTTCAAGATCTTTACCTCCACATGTTTTTCTGTCTATCAACTCAAAGCCTGCTGGACAATCACATTCGTAACTTAAAACCAGATCTCTGCAGATGTGAGAGCAGCCTCCATTGTTCACCAAACATTCGTTTACATCTGGAAAGGAGAAGAACTCCTTATATAATGAAGTTGTTATTTATTTGGAAGCATCAATGATGCAAATTTTTCAAAGAGGGAAAACTGTACAACTGTGTGCAACTATTGAGCTTTCGGGTTGGAATATGGCCTATTACAATAGGTGCTGCATTATTCCTTGAGTTGAGAAATTGTTTCATTAGAACCAGATGAAAACATTTTTACTTATAGTTGGCTTTCTTAACTACAACTTACTGCATTCGCTGAGAGGCTCATCACTCCAGTCCCTGCAATCCTGTTTCTGGTTGCACACTTTGTTGAAATCTACGCACTCACCACTAGCACACAAGAATTTTCCAGGTCCAGTGCACTGATTAACTGAAGGATGGAAAGAAAACCACAATTAAATAAATAGCTCCATGCCCAACTTAGTGTCTCCTTGCAGCATAACTCAATTATCCGTTTCAAGGAATCAATACTAATTTATGATAAATCAGGAAAGTTGTAACACTGAGCTGCAGTAATATAAAAGTCTCAAAGGGCATGATCCAGGGAGCAAATATAATCAATTGAAGAACTCTCTCATGGAAATTACCACAAGATTCTCTAGCATAGAGAAGCATAAGGAACATGGCTCCTACATATTCAGGTTACATACTGACACCTGCAAACTCTTAAAGTTCTCATTGCTTACCAATGTGACAATTCAATTCATCAGTCCCATCTACGCAATCTCTTACACCATTACACTGTCTGGTTCCATGAATACAGTTGGCATCCTCACATCTGAATTGGTCAGGTCTGCAGGTCCGAGAAGCTGAATAGAGGAGATACCATTTAAGGACCACACTTCTATCAAATAAGTATTGATGATCAGCTATTCATGCCAATAGTTTTAACTGAAACAATTCTTTAGAAAATTAAAGGTCTTCTATGTGCTAATATGGGATTCCTTAGGATTAGAGTGGCATTTACATCTGACAGTTAAGAAATTAATATCTATTATCTCAAGTACACATTTAAAAGTGTTCCATCATTCTGCAGAACCTTGGAAATGGCATAAACACCAATTTCTGGCTTTTTATCTCCTTTTTCCAAGGACTTGAATTTTGAGGACAAGGATATTCACGCCACACAATGGGAACAGAATTAATTTTGTGGAATTAAAAGATTGAACAAACCTAAATATATTTTGCAAAAAGAATGATTATCAATATCAACTAACTTCCAAAGAAGCCAGGTTTGGTCATTCCTTCATAAAATATCTATGTCTCTTCAATTCAAACCATTAAGAAAATTTGAATAGCGTATCTCTACTTCATTTACTAAGAAAGGAACTTTTCTTAAAATTAATTTTCTTAGAGAAATTTTACATACACACTTACTCAATTCCTGGTATTAGCTATTAGGTTTATTATCACAAAACTCTGGAAAATTAAAATACAGTCAGTGATACTTACAAAGACTTCTGAAAACTATGATACATAAATTCATTCAAAGCATAACACTTTGTGGATCCATTGAAACTTTTTGTCCCAATTGGTTGTTTAGTTTGGTTATTTAGGTTTTCTGTAGAAATCCATTCCGTACAACAATAATGAGAGAGATATTTTAAATGTTTATACGTCTCAAGGTCAATGTATGGAAGCAATAACATTTTTCTTCAGAGCCTTATGATTCTGTCACTATTTACTTTTTTGCTTAAATTCTGTTTTAGGATGAAAATAATGAGTACTGCCTAAGGTGTGGATCTGTCTGGAAAGTCCTTAGTCGTAGCCCTGTCTCCATGAAAGTTTATAAGGAACCGTTAAACAAATTACTGTCCCACAGTACAACCCAACTGAGATTGTTGTGGGTCAAAAAAGAGGCTATGTACTTTGCCTTAAGCTTCTGAAAGAAAAGTGGGAAACAAGTCTAATAAAAAAAAATCATTTTGGTTTCTAATAAAACCTCCGCTGCCAAATGGCAGCTTCTTACTTACGGCAATTGATTTCATCACTTCCATCCTTACAGTCCGTATCACCATCGCAGCGCCATTTCGTGTGAAAACATTCATCCCCCGAATCGCAAAGCATTTCACTTTCCCCGCACTTCACGGTTTGGATAGGCTGATGGCCACACTGTTCCGGAGATTCGTCTGACCGGTCAGTGCAGTCGGCTTCCCCATCGCACACCCAGTTAATTGGGATGCAGATGTCACTTTCGCTTGTGCACTGGAAGTCCCCTGCTCCACAGGTAGAAGTGGCACAGCCTTCCTCATCGGTCCCATCACTGCAGTCCTCTTGCCCATTGCAGGCAAAGTATTTTGAGATGCACTGCCCATTAGCACATGTGAATTCTTCAGGGTTGCATGTTATGTTGGCTAAGGAACAGTCGAAATAATTTGATTTAGCAAACAGCACTGCTTCCTGGGAAGCCAGTAAGAAACGTAAAACAGAATATTGCGATCCTGGTGAGGTTAATTTCTAGGTCTGTGCCCAAGCTTGCCATTTAATCTAGCATTCTAACATTTCAGCAATCAGGGCCTATCAAGGATCAAGCTACTAGATACTGGAAGAACTGTATGCAAGACAAAGTTCATGACTGATGAAACTGCATAATTTTTGTTCTCTTTCAGCCTTAGGAAGCGGGCAGTGACAAACAGCTTCTGAAATCTTGCCAAGTAAACTGTAGGGACTAGTTCAAGAGTTAATACTGACTCAAGGGAACCAAAGCGACGTTTACTTTTAGGACTTACAGGAACTAAAAAAGGGGGAATAATATCTCTGTTCAGGATCTATTAGTATAACTAAACACTTTCTAAACCAGCCCTTTCATCCCCAATAACTATGGCTTACCACAGTCTTTTTCATCTGCACCATCACCACAGTCATTTTCTCCATCACATTTCCAGGATACAGGAATGCATTGAGTTGATAGAGGACCACAGCTGATTTCACCTATCGTACATTTTCTTCTATCTATTGAGAAGTACATTAAGAGTTTGCTTAGATACTTTCTGAAGACAGTTAAGTCTGAGGAGTCAGGGCATTTGTTCAAATCAAGAATGACCTACATATGCAGAGCCACAAACTCTTGTCTCAAACTCCCTAGAGGTCCATCTGCCGCAACTGTTTGGAAGTTGCAACAGCTTCTCACAATTCGGGGGCCAAACATAAAATATACCTAAAATATTTAGGAGAGTCCCCAAATTTACCTCAACCTTTGTATATTCCATCCCCACACATTTGGTCCTATTATTCTGCCTCCAAAAGGATTAAATGTTACCTTCAATCCCCAAAAGGTTTCCACTCCTTTGTTTAGATCAGGGGTCTCCAACCTTGGCAACTTTAAGCCTGGAGGACTTCAACTGGCTGGGGAATTCTGGGAGTTGAAGTCCTCCAGGCTTAAAGTTGCCAAGGTTGGAGACCCCTGATTCAGATGGCGGTGTTTGCAACTTCTTTACAGTTTTAAGCATGAAAGCAAAGCTACACAATACACAGTGCACAATACACAATGCGCCATCACTTGAGACTTTCAAGAAGAGATTGGACTGTCATTTGTCAGAAATGGTGTAGGGTCTCCCGCTTGGGCGGAGGTTGGACTAGATGACCTACAAGGTCCCTTCCAACTCTGGTTATGTTACCTTTCTGGATCAGGATGCGCTTCGCTTGGTCACATACGCCCTTGTCATCTCCCGCCTAGACTATGCCAATGCTCTCTACATGGGGCTCCCCTTGAAGAGTACCCGGAGGCTCCAGTTGGTGCAAAATGCGACCGCGCGGGTGGTTTTGGGGGCTCCTCGGAGCTTCCATGTTACACCACTCTTGCGTGAGCTGCATTGGTTCCTGGTGGTCTTCCGGGTGCGATTCAAGGTTTCATCTTTAAAGCGCTCCATGGTTTAGGACCTGGGTACTTACGGGACCGCCTACTGCCACCATCGGTCTCCCGTCAGCCAGTGCGCTCCCACAGGGTGGGTCTCCTTGGGATGCCGCCGGCTGCACAGCTGGCGACCCCGAGGGTGCGGGCCTTCTCTCTGGGAGCACCTTCCCTCTGGAACGAATTGCCCACGGAGATGAGGACCATCCCTGACCTTTTGATCTTCCGGCGCGCTTTGAAAACCCACTTATTTCACCAAGCCGGTCTGGCTTAGAGTTCTGTGTAGGGTTTTTAATTGGTTTTAATTGGTTTTTAACTTTTTATAACTTTTAACCTTGATTGTTCTTATCTATTAGTTATTTATCAGCCACCTAATTTAATCTTTTTAAATTGCTTTCAAATATTGTATTGTATTTTCTATTCTATTTTATTTGGCTGTACACCGCCCCGAGTCCCGTTGGGAGAGGGGGCGGTATAAAAGACTAAATAAATAAATCTGTGCTTATTATCTGCTACAGAAGTGCAGGAATTGCCCATCCAGAGGCAAATAAGCCATATAGCATTATTCTAACTACGGTACTTCAGGATACTTTGGGATAACCTCTATGGTTAATACAGTATTGTATGGATCTATTTGAAATGTGTGATGCTCTATATAGACATTTAAAATAATACGCTATCAGAACTAATTATACCAAGTAGAGATTCTCTTCGGAATCTGTCAGTTTGTTAGGTTATTAAGGTTTATATATAATCATATTTAGCAGTTGTTTTTCTCTCTATCATAAAACAAAGTATTGCATTACGATACTTAACGGGACTTTCCCATTTAGTTCAAAGTTCTCAGATACTACTGTCAGCCAGGTCCCTTCCAATTCTGTGAATGAGATGGGTGATCTCTAAGTTTGATAGTGCAATAAACAAAGAAAATTTGCATAACCAAGTAATCCAAAGAACATTAGAATGGTAAAGCTGTACTTTCAACTGAAAGAAGGTATTTTGACTGAGCGATGCCATAGAAGTTTGAACCTGAAATTATTTCTGTCCTACCTATCTGCGGGCCAGCTCAATCTGAGGAATGTAATAGGGGTGGAAAATTTTAGAGGAGCATTTGAATTCTGAAAGAAAGGAGGGACATAAATCTAACAACAATCGATCTTTACTGACGGCCTACTTCATACAGATGAATTATGTATTGATGCATAGGTAGTTTAGTTCTCTTTAAAAGGGAAGCTGGTGCAGTTGACCTGCAGCACAGATGTCAGCCTACTCACAGCAAATCTCAGAGCCTTCATCGGAGCCATCTTCACAGTCAGGGTCTCCATCGCACTGCCACCTGTTTGGTATACACTGCCCATTGTGGCAAACAAAATCTGTTGCAGAACATGTCTTCTTCACTGTGTAAGAGTAATATTTTGTTAAATTTGCCTAAAATACAGTAAGGACTCTGCTACACAGTTTCAAGTGCTCTGCTTAAAAGTTATTTCAAATTTTCCCTTCCAGAACTATTCAAGGCCTCAAGCCTATTTGAGAGCATAACAGACTCAGGAGTCTGAAAACAAGCAAGAGTCAGGGTTTTTTTTTTAAATTAATTGGTAGGATAGCTTCATTTCTCAGAAAGTCACATAGCCAATTTTATCCTAGTTACTACACAGGAATCTGATAGCACCTTTTTTTTAGTTAACAGATATTCATAAAAGGCATAAACTTTCATGAGCTAAAATTTACACCATCAGATTTACAGAATGGCTAGGCTGATGTAAGACTTAAATTGAGGTGAGATATAGAGCACAGATTAGTTATGAAGATATAGATTACATATGAGAGCTGGTTTGATCTAGTGGTTAAGGTACCAGGCTAGACACTGGGAAATTGTGAGTTCTAGTCCTGCCATAGTCATAAAAGCCAGCTAGGTGACTTTGGGCCAACCACTCTTATTTCAGTCCAACTCACCTCACAAGACTATTATTGTGGGAAAAATAAGAGAAAGGTTATATTGGATTTATTTACTGCCTTGAAGTTATTTGTAAAAAATAATAATAAAGGCAGGATAAAAATAAATATGACAGAATGTAAGTGCCTATTCAGTTAACAATTTATCCATTATTTGTTGAGACTTTTAGCGATTGCTTGAACCCTTTGATATCTATGAGTACAGCAAATTTTCACTCAACATTGCTGTTAAACTCTTTTAATTACACAGAACAGCTCATTAAAGGTTATACTTTTAAATATTATTTATTAGTTGGAAAAGACATTGTCAAACTCTAGTGTTTAGCTCCTATAGACTAATATAATTATCCTCCTACAATGCCTAGATAAACAGCTACAATTGTGTATGCTTGATATTAGGTAATATTATAACAAGAGTCTAACAGCATCATAGAAAAGCAACTGTGCAGAATAGGAGTATCTATGACCCTTTTTAAAAAGATGTTCAATTCTTCTATATCTACAATGAGAAGGAAATAATACACTTTCAATATCCTGCATTTCCAGCTGCAAGTTAGCCTCAACTCATCAACACAGAACCCTTTTTAATTGGATCTGATATCTGAGAAGCAAATAAGTTTTTGTAGCAATTGGGAGTAGATTTTTAAAGATGTCTGCTCTTTCTGTCTAAGTCAGGTCAAAGAAATGGCCTTGCAAGAAGCCCAGTTTTGCTTGTGGGCTTCAATACCAAGATCAATATGAAACTCTTGATATAACTAGCAGTCCTATCCTAAGCTATTCAGATTATGGCTACCATTCTCTTAGTTGCTTTTACATGGTTAGATGCTTTGACAACCCTTCTTAAAGCTTGAACTACTACTGTCCTTTCTAGCTGGATGTCAGAGCCATGCTGAACTATTTATAAGAATATCTTACTAGTAGGGTTTAGCCAGTTTAGTATAGTGATTAAGGCATCAGGCCAGAGACCAGTAGAATGTGAGTCATAGTCCCACCTCAGGCACAAAGCCAGCTGAGTGACCTCTCTCAGCACTAGGAAGGAGGAAATGGCAAACGCACTTCTGAAAAACCTTGCCAAGAAAACTGTAGGGACTTGTCCAGGAAGTCATCAGAGTCAAGATGACTCAAAGACATATAAAAAACCCAAACTCTACTACTTACCACATGCTAGCTCATCACTGCCATCAGAGCAGTCTTCATCCCCATCACATCGCCACACCAGGGTTATGCAGCGGCCATTGTGACACTGAAATTGTGATTCATCACATGTTACCCTTGTACCTTGAATTGAAAAGTAGGTTACGATTAGAAGATCCAATAGACTTGGAAGCAGCAGAACATGTCTAAGTTTAAGAATGACAATTCAGTCATCTAGGAACGACACAGAAAGTTTTTCAAGTGATTATGAAGTGATTGCTCCTAAAATGCAATTCTTCATGCATCTCAGTTAATACTGCCGTTTTGAAAAAGGAACAGCTTTGATATAGTATTACTATTATTTATTAGACTTGATTCAGGCTAAGATTGACATAGCTATATTCTAAAAGTTAGTAGAATCAGTACTGTATGGGCCAATAATCAATGTGAGATACTGTAATATAAGAAAATTTGGACAGACTTACTTTTTAAAGCATTTTTATAAAACAGAATCACATATGGATGGAAGCATATGTGCATACTTCTATTATTCACTATTACAGCAATTCTAGAACAATTCTACAGCAATTTCCACAATTTCCTGAACACATAAAAATGAGATAGGTGAGGTATTAATCTATTAAGGAATCTTACATGCAACACTGAGAAAGAAATCTACGGAATATTTGGGGAACCCAGAAGATTAAGCCTTTTCCAAATCAAATACAATTTCCTTTCTAAACTCTAAACTTGTATAAAAAGTACAAGGAATGCTTAGCACTCAGTCTCAAAACTTGATAAAATATCCAGAACTGAGACAGTGACATGTCATTTAAGGGGAAAGGTTTTAATTACTTTGGGGAAACTTTATAGTTTGACTGATTGCTGACCAAATAATGTATTTGTAAAAAATGCAGAGAATATTTGAAAATACTAGAAATGACATTCGAGTAAGAAAATTAGAGTTAATTATGAATGAACCATTAGACTTCTGTAAATCAAGCAAAATCTGATTCAAATAATCTTTTTTTTTAAATTTGGAAAATTGATCTTATTTAGAAAATCAAACTTATTCAAATATTCAAGTTAAATCATTCATTTCCATATCAATCGAGAAAAAGCTATTTCAGAACATATACCGAAGCATCATGCAAAGGACAAATAGCAAATCTAAATATATCTTCTGCCTACTCTTGGATTTTAAGAAGATTTATATTTTATAAAGTACACCATTCATCCTGGAATAAAGATAACAAATTAATGAAGGCTTTAAAAAACTGGTTTTTCTTTCCTCAGCAATGGGGAAGAAAGTTGAGCCAAGTAAGGAATCCAGTAACATAATTTGTCAGTGATTGATACAAAAATGGAGAAACTGTTTTGCAAAATTGTACTTCAAGAATACTCTAGCCGGAAGTTATTAAAAACTAAGAGGTCATTTTGAAAGATTAAACAGAAAAGTGTTTAAGAACTTATTTTTTGATGCTGAAAGCAAACTGTACAGGAGGAAAAAATACAGCTGCAACACTGTTGTGCAAATATAAATTGGACATCAAATATATTGTTTCAGTACACTTTAAGAACTGTTCCCTTCTTTGATCTTGAAATAAGTGCTTTTCCTCCCTTTTCAGATTTTAATTACAGGAGATAGCCACAGACTATCTGACTTAGAAACTCATGAAAATTCAAAGGAAAAAAAATGCATCTTCCATATATCTCTAGAACATAGCACTTATGAGAGGCATCAACAACTTGCTTATTCTGGCATTATATTTTGGGGTTGATAGCACTTACAGTATTTGACAGACTGGTTTTTAGAAACTTTGCTTTAATGTAAAGGTAAAAGTTCCCCTCAACATACATGCTATTTTTGTTTCCAGCTCTAGGGGGCGGTGCTCATCTCCGTTACAAAGCTGAAGAGCCAGCGCTGTCCAAAGACATCTCCATGGTCATGTCGCCGGCATGACTAAACGCCGAAGGTGCATGGAACGCTGTTACTTTCCCACCAAAGTGATCCCTATTTTTCTACTTGCATTTTTACATGCTTTCGAACTGCTAGGTTGGCAGAACCTGGAGCAAGTAATTGGAGCTCACTCTGTTACATGGTGCTAGGGATTTGAACCATCGAGCTGCCGACCTTTCTGATCAACAAGCTCAGCGTCTTAGCCACTGAGCCACCATGTCCCTCGACTTTAGTGATAGTGTACTGTTGCTTTAGTGTAAGAACTAACACCCCCCCCCCCAAAAAAAACAAACCCTTGGAGACTAAGCTCTTGGAGAATCTGAATAAAATCCAACTTCATATTATCAACATAAAACTAACAAAAAATGAGATGTGAAGATTGTCCTTTGTCCTTTACCGCTTTCTACAAAAACATGGTCTATGCTATTGAAGGATATGGAAAAGGGCTATAGTAGGAACTGTAGGGTATTTTGATAATCAAGGAAACAGATGGGGTATAAATTTAATAAATATATACATACACATATATATTGCTGCTAAAGGAAAAAGAACCAACATCTATTATTTATAAGACTATGATAATCTTATAAATAATAATAAAAGAACTGGAAAAGGGCTGATGTAGTTCCCATTTTCAAAAAAGAAAAAAAATGAATCCAGGAAATTACAGACCTATCAATCTGACATCAGTACCTGGGAAGATTCTGGAAAATCAAGCAACAAATCTGCGAACATCTAGAGGCAAAGAAAGTCATAGCCAGAAGCCAACATGGGTTTGTCAAAAATAGATCATGCCAGACAAGTCTATTGCATTTTTTGACAAGTGACAAAATTAGTGGACCAGAGAAATGCTGTGGATATAATTTACTTGGCCTTCAGATAGGCATTTGATAAAATAGACCACAATCTACTACTTGATAAGATAGGAAAATGTGGGTTAGACCAGAGGTCTCCAACCTTGGCAACTTTAAGACTTGTGGACTTCAACTCCCAAAGTTCCTCAGCCAGCAAAGCTGAAGTCCACAAATCTTAAAATTGCCAAGGTTGGAGACGCCTGGGTTAGACAGTATCACCACCAGATGGATTTGTAACTGGCTGACCAACCGCACTCAACATGTAATCCTGAATGGAACTGCATCTACATGAAGGAAAGTATACAGCAGAGTACCCCAAGGCTGTCTTAGGCCCAGAACTCTTCAATATCTTCATCAATAATTTATATGGGGGGATAGAAGGGGAACTCATCAAATTTGCAGATAACGCCAAGCTAGCAGGAATAGTCGACACTCCAGAAGATAGGCTTAAGATACAGAAGGATCTTGACAGAGTTGAACACTGGGCCCTAGCTAACAAAATGAAATTCAATGGTAAAAAAGTAAGATTCTACATTCAGGCAAGATAAAACACACAGTTATAGTATAGGTGGTACCTGGCTCAATAGTAGTAACTGTGAGAAGGATCTTGGAGTCTTGGTGGACAATCACTTAAATATGAGCCAGCAGTGTGCTGTAGCTGCCAAAAAAGCCAATGCAATCCTAGGCTGCATTAACAGAGGGATAAGATCAAGATCACGTGAAGTGTTAGTACCACTTTATAATGTCTTGGTAAGACCCCACTTGGAATATTACATCCAGTTTTGGTCGCCATGATGTAAAAAAAATGGCGAGACTCTAGAAAGAGTGCAGAGAAGAGCAACAAAAATGATTAGAGGACTAGAGGCTAAAATATAGGAAGAACTGTTGCAGCAACTGGGCATGTCTAGTTTAATGAAAAGAAAGACATGGGGAGACATGATAGCAATGTTCCAGTATCTGAGGGGCTGCCACAAAGAAGAGGGGGTTAACCTATTCTCCAAAGCACCTGAAAATAGAACAAGAAGAATGGGTGGAAACTAATCAAGGAGAAATCCAATCTAGAACTAAGGAGAAATTTCCTGGTCTGAACAATTAAATCAGTGGAATGACTTATCTCCAGACGCTGTGGGTACTCCAACACTGGAGGTTTTTAAGAAGAGATTGGACAACTATTTGTCTGAAATGGTATAGGGTTTCCTCCCTGAGCAGGGGGTTGGACTAGAAGACCTCCAAGGTCCCTTCCAAGTCTGTTAGTCTGTTAATAAGAACAATAAATTTATCAAGGACATAATTCCATATCACATGGATACTTGATATCTGCCACAAATGCAAGTTTGTTGTTTCATCATACACTAGAAAATTGCCTTAGCAATTTCAGATCACTGATTAGCGATCTCAAACTGGCAGCAGCTTTACAGAATCTCTTATGACAAAACTTCCCATTCCATATGAAGATACCAGAGATTAAATTGAGACATCTCACAGATAAAATTGAAGCATGTATCCACCACTGAGCAACAGTCCTCCCCATATAGCAAAATTACGAGTTTCATTTCCTTGGGGTGGAAGAGCTACTGCTTGCTCATATCTTACCTATACAGCACTGGCAGAAAAGCAGCTACCCAGTGTGTAATCCATAAAAAGTGAAATAATACCACCTTGGGAAGGCCTTGATAGGTGGATAAAAATGCCAAACCCAGTTTAAACATCTGGCTGACTATGCAACAAACAATATTAAAATTCAAGCAGATAAGCACCTGCCACATAACACCCTAAACTTAACAATAAAAAAGGTAGCTTTATTTGGAGCAAATTATATCCTGCAACAATATCTGTAACACCATCAGACATCAACATCTGCCCTATCTCATGTCCTTGGGAGGAATTCAATAGGTGGATATAAATGCCAAATCCAGTCTAAACCTCTACCCCTAACTGGGTAACTAACAATAATACAAAATATTGTTTTTTAATACAGTGAAATTTAGGATGGATTTGTGCTTGGGCTTTCTACACCCAGGGCATCATTAAGAATCATGATACCATACCTCATCCCCTATTAAGATGATCTGAATGAAAGACAGTAAGATATGGTTTTCAGTCAGGGTTATCTGTCTGGAATTCCTTGAAGTTTACTATTTTAAAGGCCAAGGAAGTACAGCATGATGCAAGCCCTTTCCAACCTATTGCATCATGTAGATATTTACCTTTGCCAACTGAAGGTTAACAAGACTGTGTTTATTTTTAGCACTCACTAAAACACCAAATAGTCTTTAAGCTGATTTCTGGCAAGGTCCAGCTTAAGATTTTTCTATTTTTCTTGCACACCAAGTACTTAGGAAAAGGTCAACATACATTGTACAAGTAGTCCTCAGTTTGTGACCATAATTGGGGACCAGAACTTCCATTATAGAATGATGCAGTTGTGTCCAATTTTGTGACCTTTTTTGCCATAGTCAATAAGCGAATCACTGTGGTCCTTAAATGAATCACATAGTCCTTAAGCAAATCCACCTGTTTACATTGACGTTCCTTGTCCAAAGCCAACTGGGAATCTTACAAATGGCAATCATGGATCCCAGGATACTGCAACCATTACAGGTACATGCCCATGTCCATTTTCATCACATGGACATAGGGGAATTGCTTTGGTCATAAATGTGAGGACTAGTCAAAATAATTTTCAGCGTCATTGTAACTTTGAACTATTTGTAAGATCCCAGTTAAGAACTACTTGCGGTTATTTCCCAGAACTGAGGGATGGAGATCTGGGAAAAGTTATACTGGACAAATCCTACCTCACGAGGCCTAAGATTAAGGAGTTTTTAGAGATTTAAAACATTAGAAGTTTAGACTTTTTAAACACTGGCAACCTCTCTTGAGTAAAGCTTTAGGTAGATGCAATTAAAATTCAAGTTAAGGCATTCACACAAGCATAGATATCTTTTGTCATAATACATAAGCTTGTTTCAAAATTGATTATTATTAAAGTTGTGAGCTGGATCTCTGTTTCTCCCTGAATAGAAAACCAATGAATGCATTAGTCTTCACAATTTAAATAGCTTTCCTTAAATGCCACTCTTGTGGAATGTGCTTGTCAAAACCAAATTTAAATTACAAAAACTGCTAGAAGAAAGTCAATAAGTGTTTATATATGCCGAGTAGCACATATAAGGACCTATTCCTTCCCCTGATGTGTAAAGCTCAGAATGTTTAATTAATTGGAATAATCCCAACAAGCAGACAGAAAGTTTTGCTAAGTGCACAATCCTCACTTCACTTGTTTCAGAGTACAGTGCTATGAATAAATACAGCTTGCAATTTGAGATAAAACTATGAAGTGGCTTTCATTTCTCCCTCTAAAAATCTGTCAAGCAGTTTTGTGTTTCACAAGAAAAGGGAAGTGAACAATTACCAGTACAATGGGATAAATGCAAGGAAATGGATGAATTTGTATACTTTTAGAGAATGAGGGAGTGATTCTAAAGCAGCAGTTTTTCAAACTCCCAGAATTCCCTGACCAGCATGCTGAGCAATTCTCCCTGGAGAATTCTGGGAGTTGAAGCTCATATAACTTAAACTTGCCAAGTTTGAAAAAACATTGTTCTAAATCTTGAAAAAATCTAGTAAAAAGGTACTCGTTAAATATGGTTTATTGTGAGAAATGAATTAAACTTGAAAGAACTGAAAATACGTAGTAATATATGAAAACAAGTGTATGTCCACCTTGTTATATGAAGTATTGTCCATATACCTTTAGAGCAGCAGTCGCCAACCAGTGGGCCGTGGCCCACTAGTGGGCCATGAGAAAATTTTGATGGGCTGCAGAGAAATCTCATCCCCAGAGCACCCTCCCAAAGCAATTAATCCAGGCTGTGCAGAAACAGAAGGCTGCTCAGCCCACATGGCCCGTGGGAACCCTCCCCGCCCACTCACTCCTTACACGGCAAACTTGTCTAAGTTGCTATTTTTCCTTTTTCCGACCATCATCTGTTCTGTTGCACCAGGAGATTTAGATTAGCTAGGAAGCAGGAAATGGTTGGATTTCTTGCTTTCTAGCTAAGCACAGCCGAACCTCCCATAGGACTGAAGGTTTCTTTGCAAGCAAATTCAGTGCAGACTCATAGCAAGCAAATTTGAGAGATTGAGCTAGCCAATGGTAGATAGATAAATCACTGAATGATTCTGTGAGCAACTCAATCTGCCTGCTTTGCCTGATTTTGGGTAAAAGTTGCTCTTTTTTAAATAAAAAATTCTATATTTACATACATGGTGTGTTGTGAGTTAATTTTGTGAGTTTGCTTGCTAGAAAATGTTATGAGTTTGCTTGCAAGCAAATTTTATGTGACAGACTGAGCTAGCCAATAGCAGATAGATTTCTGAATGAATCTGTGATTCTGTGAGCAACTCAATCTGCCTGCCTGCTTTGCCTGATATTGGGTAAAAGTTGCTCTTTTTTAATAAAAAAAAATCAATATTTATGTATTTATAATATTTACATACAGCCCAGCCAGTCACATGACCACCAAACCACACCCATAAATTAGGCCACGCCCACAGAACCAGTTAGTGGTCCCTGGGATCTGAAATTATGAGTTTGGTGGTCCCTGAGGTCCAAAAGGTTGGTGACCCCTGCTTTAGAGCAGGGGTCGCCAACCAGTGGACCGGGGGACCACTGGTGGTCCATGAGAAAATTTTGGTGGTCTGCAGAGAAATGTCACCTGCCCAAAACAATTAATCCAGGCTTCACAGGAACACAAGGCTGTGTCATCCATATGGTCCACGGGAACACAAGGCTTGCATTGCGAACAACATGAGGGGAGGGGAGGTGGGAAAGGGTGGAGAGGGGAACTTGCCCCATTCACCCCACGCGCCTTGCCTGGCCACCGGGCTGCTTCTTTCTTCTTCTGCTTTTGGCTGCATGCAAGGAAAGAAGCAAAAGTCTTTCTTTCTCGCTCCCAAACTCTGCCAGAAATGAGTCTTTGGGACTCTGCAAGGCATCCTGCTCCAAGATGTTGCGCCGGCAAAGACTCATTTCTGGTGGAGTTTGTGGGAGAGAAAGAAATACTTCTGCAGCTTCAGCTGCTTTTCTTACATGAAGCCAAAAGTCTCTCTCTCTCTCTCCCCTAAGAATGGAGCTGGAGACGGTATCTTGCAATCCCAAATAAAGAATGATTGTTCAGTAGGAAAATGGGGTGGGGAATTTTCCTGTAGACTTTTTTGGTGATTTTCCCAGGGTCTCTGGTCTGCGGGATTTAAAATTATGAGTTTGGTGGTCCCTGAGGTCCAAAAGGTTGGCAACCCCTGCTTTAGAGTATATACATACAGGAAGAAAAATAGCTTGCAAGGAAAGGAAAAACCAAGAAAGTCATGATTGGATAAAGTTGATTCTCAAAAAGAAAAAGATAAACTTGAAAAACAAAGCAATTAATTAGTATATGGGTATAGTGGAAGCAACTATAGTCATGCATGGCAAGATAAATAGAATGGAGTAGTTTAGTAAGATTTTATTTGTCTTTAGTTTAGCTACTCTTTCAGCACTTTTTATAATATCATTTACTTTGTAAGGAAATAACATGACAAACATAGAACATGTATGAAATGCTTATGCAGCTCATATGGTTTTGGACATCACATAAATTAAAGATGGCCGATACTCGATGCAAAGGTTCATGCCAAATCTAATGCCCAAACTGAGACTTTAGCTCATGATATTCAATGCTGCAAAGGGCAATCAACTCTTGTATTCCAAATTTAATCACAAGCAGGACAGCTGTTTAAATATGTTTTTTATCTACTTGCTATATTTCATTTCATTAGTTTGCTGTGATTGGTGGTAGGTCTGGTCAAGATGGCTGTGCTGAACTTATTAAAGAGTGCCAAAACTATTTTGATTCTACCATAAGTATTCCAACTTTAAAACACAGAGGTCTTGCAAGATTTCCAGTACACATAGTCCTCAACTTACAACCTCAATAGAACCCATCAATTCCATTGCTAAGCAAGGTGGCTAAGTGAGTTTGGTCCATTTTACAATTTTTAAAAGTCAAAATTATTAAGTAAATCATGCAGTTGTTAAATGAAGCCTCCCCCATTGCCTTTGCTTGCTGGAAGCCAGATGGGAAGGTTATAAATAGTGATCACATGACTCCAGGACATTATAACTGCCATAAGTACATGCCTGTTGCCAAGCACCCATTTTTATCATGTGACTATAGAGATGCTGCAATGGTCACAAATGTGAAAACTGGTCATAAGTTCTTTTTTCGGTGCTATTGTGACTTTGGTCACTAAACAAATGGTTATAAGTCGAGGATTACTTGTATGGTTGAAATACCACCACCACAATTGTGGTAACATTGGAATACCCATTTTGAACAGAGTTTTGAACACTCCTAACCAGGATTTCTTTCACATCCAATATTTTCTTTTACATTAACAAATACACTAAAAACAAAGATGAACTGTAAATTCCTATGATATTCTGATCATTATCTATGCTTACTGGAATCCTATGGATTTTTCACTTTAGTGCTAGAACTACACTGGATGCCCTGTCCGTCCTTTCCACTGATAGCAAGGCAGCATATATGGACACCTACTCTAATGCCTATGGAAGATACATGTGTAACTTGGTATTGGTACTACTTGGCCTTGAAAGTTAGTTTCTTGGCCAAATTACTAATGCTTGAAAAAGAAGAAAGTTCTTAAGTGGCAAGATGAGGAAAGCTTGCATCAGCAGGAACTGTAGATATTTAAAAACCACTACAAAGAAAACTTATCAACATATGTTTGAAATCTTTCAGGCTTTAATTAATGAGTTCCAGTGAAGCAGGGATTAAAAAAACAAGGAAACAAATACATTGCAAGATTCCATTCCTTTCTATATCTGATGTAAGTAAGACTATAGTCTAGAAAAGTTTATAACCACAGTCAAGTATTGTAAGTTTTACAAGTATTGTAAGTTTGACACATGTAGCATGTTCACAATGGAGTATTTGGCAGGGAAGGAGGATTACTATTTTGGTGGACTGGCATTTTGCTCCTCAAGCGCTAAAGTTAAAAGATTACTCAAGTTAAAACTTACAGAAAGGAAGCAAAGCAGTGATGTGGCCAAGTAGTGCAATAATCCTAGTCATACCTAGTTGAGTCCAAAGGATTTGTTCTAATAAAACAATCTTGCCTACATGTTCCTATTTAAGACACCCTCGGATTTTAGCTTGGCTTTAAATGGCCACCCCAGCCATAAAATTAACATTTGTCACCAACTATTACAAGTCACCATCCTACAGCACTTGCAGTGTAATCTTATTTGTGATAATGGTCTTGCGTAGACTTATAGTACTAGGAACTAGCAGAACCATGAAGGATTGGAAGTTCTTAATTGTATGAGGGAGTATCTCCCAGTTTTTTAATCTTTTCCAGCTGCACAGTTTAAAGAAAGTTAGGCAAGTAGAGAAAAGCAGACCAGGATTATTATTTAAGGGAGTAGCTATTTCATGATTAAACCACTCAAACACATTTTAAAGCATTAATTAAAAACATCACTGGCCTTCAAAACCGGCTCCATTTGCCAACTAAAATACTGCCGAGAACAATGTGCTGTGTGTTTCTGGTCCCTGCAGGCCATGTAACATTGCCCAAACTATGTTCCCCAGATCTATCTCTATCTGCATGCTCCCTGTTCTTTTTTTAGGGGCAGCATTCTCAGCATCTGCTACTACAGCCATCCTCCTCTGTGTAACTCCACTGACCCCACTCTCACTTGGGAGCCCAATGCTGTCCACTTAAGTCAGTTAGCTATAAATGCCATTAAACCACAGTTACAGTTCCCGAATAGAGCGACACAGAGGGAGCACTTAAACATTTTACACTACAGTGTCGTCTTGAGAGATCCCCACTAACAATATGGTGGGACACAACTCTTTTTCAAGGGCCTGCCCTCCCCCACCACCACCTAAAGGCAGATGGAAAGTTCTGTGACCAACACTGAAGAGGATTCCCTTCAGGTGTACCAAATCACGGGAAAGGGGGGGAGAGAGAGAAGGGGAGCACTTGAGGAGCTTGCCCTTTGAGCAAAAGGGCTCAACTTCAGGGTCAAGGCTACGGCGGAGCCCATAACAGCTGTCAGAACAAAGAAAGGCCGGGACACTCTCCGCAGGAGGCCAGGTTGTTCCTCTCACCACGCACTCTCTCTCTCTCTCTCTCTCTCAGCGGAGAGGCTTCGCCACCCGAGCCCAAATGAAAAGCGGCACCCTCCCCCCTCCGCCTTTCTAGCCGGCGTCTCGGGCAAGGAAAAAAAAAAAAAGGGATTTTGACTACGGGTTCAAGAGCACGTAGCCGTTCGTGTGTGGGGCGGGGAGTAGAATACCTGCTCTTCGGAGGCATTTCTGGAGAAACTGGGGAGTTCGCCGCTCCCCAGAAGCAAAGCTGCCGCGCCGGCTCTCTCGCGTCCAGCCTCCCTCGCCCCGCCGCCTACCCAGTTGCCAGGCGTCCCCGGGGAGGGGAGAAGAGAGAACCGGGAGCCCCTTACTCACCACGCGCTCCTCGCAGGCAAGCCAGCGCCAGCAGCAGCAGCAGCCCCGGCCTTAGTCCCCGCCGCCAGAACGTGTCCATCGTGCAGCGCGCCCGCGGCGCCTCCTCACGGTACAAGTTCGGGGCAGAAGGCGGACGCGCAGGCGGGGAGGGGGGGGGGGAGTCTCCTTCCTCGCTGCCCTCCTCCCTTCTGAGAAAGCGTCCACGGGAGGGTAGGGGGGTGGAGGAGGGGGGGGAGAAAGGCTCCAGGTAGGGCGGCGAGAAGCAGACAATGCAGCGGCGATGCGAGGAGGCAATTCCAGTCCGAGGCAAAAGCGCGCGCGGCGGGAGGGGGGTGGTGGAAGAAGCAGAAACCCAGGAGGTGCCGGCAAGGCGGCGCGCGTGCACCCGCGCACACACACACACAAACACACGCACGCACACACCGGTGGTGGTGCCGGTGAAGGAAGAGCCGAAGAACGTACACAAAGGGGAGGGCAGCTCGGCACCGCTCTTATAACCAGCCTCCCCGCTCCGCTCTCCTTGCGCGCCGCTGCCGCCGGTGACTCACGGACGCCTGGGCGGCCTCTGGTTGGCTCGCGAGCGCCTCCAATCCCGACCGGCTGCCCTAATTTCCTGATCCACGCAACCTGCCGCCGCAGCTGGGAACCTTTTCGCCCGGCAACCAGACGCTGCCTCGTTTGCCTGCGCTCGATCCCTCGGCCGAACCAGCGGCGACGACGCCCCTCTGGACCAGATGAGGAGGATGTGGATGGTGGTGAGGCAAGCGCAGGTGAGGTGTTTGATCTGCCGCCGCCTGCACGCTGTTTCTTGGGGCTGTGGATGATGGCACTCGGGGTATATGCTCTTACTGGTATGTGCCACTGGTATTAAAGTCGGCGTACGTGCCAATGCTTGGAGGGATCCGAAGCGGGTTTCCAGGGAAGCGGTTTCCAACCCGTCTTCTTTTTACTTCCTGGTGAGTACTGCACAGGGTTGCTGCTACGCAAGAGCGCGATGCTTCGGGCATTTTCTCGGAGGAGAATCTTGACCGCTGCAACTGGGGCGTAATTCCCCGGCTAAGAATGCGATTGCTTGCTGGGAATACTGTAAGTCTTTTTCTATTTGTAATGGAGGTTTACTTGGTCTACTTAAAAGTCAGTCTCGGCAGTTGCATCGTTACAATGAAAGGGCAGCTTCTGTTGGTAGTAAATCTCTTGAATTCAGGTTAGATCTGAAGAAAAAAAAAGTTCATAGATTCTATTCAGGTTATGGTTTTCACCACTGTGGAGTAAGATTCTGGAGTTTGGTAAGTCATTGAGTGTCACCAATAGACTTCAGCAACCCAGGTCCTTATGGATTAAGCATGGACTTGAAATTCAGGAGAAAATGCTGTGATGGAAAATTACAGATTTTCCCTCTCCTTTTGGTGGAATTTCTCAACTGACTTTCTTGAAGACAGAATGGCACCTGTTTATCCTGTACTCCATTAGCCTAGTTGACATAATACAACATGCCAAATTGTGATTTACAGACTTGGAAGGGCCTTGGAGGTCTTCTAGTTCACCCCTTGCTTAAGCAGGAGACCTTATATCATTCCAGACAAACATCTGTCCAATCTCTTCTTCCAGTGATGAAGCACTCACAACTTCTGGAGGCAAGTCGTTCCACTGGTTAATTGTTCTCTAAGGTTTGTCAACCAGCAAGTTGTATGAACCCAGCCCTTGTCTGGATTGTTCTAGTGCACTGTGGGAATGTAATTGTGGCTCATGTAGAAACCATAGCTAATCAAACTATAAGTTAGTATATCATTTAAACATAGCCACTGCATTTTGTGTTGGCAGATTCTGAATGTATAGATGGGTTGAAAAGTATAGAAAGAATATGCTTTATCACTGCAATATTAGGTTTTTATCCCTAAGGCAGGGATCCCCAAACTTGACAACTTTATGTCTGTGGACTTCAACTCTGGGATTCTGGGAGTTGAAGTCCACAAGTCTTAAAATTGCCAAGTTTGGAGACCTCTGCCCCAAATTATCATAGAACAGGATTGTCAAACTCATGGCCTGTGGGCTGGATACCTCACGCGCTGGCCATGCCCATGCCAGGTTGACGACGTGAATTTGACACCCTTGCCATAGAAGAACTATTGGGTTTTATTAAGGCATATAGAAAAGCACAAAGTTAAACTTCGAAGTGATTTTGCAAAATTATATTGAACAATTCTGGTCTTTACATATTAGGTGGAATTAAATTCCATTATACTCTGAATTAGAGGCATACTGTACCTATAGAAATATTCTATGCTAGAGCTACTGTACCAGTGTACTTCAATAAACAAGTAATACATGAAAGAGCCAAGAATATTTAAAAATTTCAGAATAATCAATCGCCTCCTTTGATGTGTCTTAACTGTGTGTTTATAGTTAACTTTATACTTACTTGTTTATAGCCTGTAATTAGATGTGATCAGTAAAGCAGTTATTGGCATAACAATGCATAAAGTGCAAAATTCCTTTTAATTGAATTTCCCCCAATGGCATCTGGTGGTACAATAAACACAACTAATAAAAATGAAGTTGTATGCATAGCATACTTATAGAATACATAATTTCTAAAATGGCTTGAGAATTTATAAGTATCCTGAGGTCAGGATTAGCACATATTTCCTTTCCTTTCTATGTTTTCATTAACTTGCTTATTTTTGTACTGTATGTGAAAGTAATTTGGGGAAAAACAGAACCATTTGGCCAAATTCTCAGAGTAATGAAAGAAGCATTAGGGAAGGAGGGCTTGGGGGCAGCATCAACAAAACTCTGGCTTTTGATATTAATAAAGGAGAATATTTATAGCTCAGGACTGAAATGAGAAATTGTTGGTGTTCTCTGAGCTTGGTTGTTTTCTTGAAGACATTTCATTACCGAAACTAGGTAACACCATTAGCACTCTGATGATGTTACCTAGTTTTGAGTCATGAAATGTCTTAGACTTATATACTGCTTCACAGTGCTTTACAGCCCTCTAAGCAATTGACAGAGTCAGCATATTGTGGGTCCTCGTTGACCTCACAAGGATGGAAGGCTGAGTCAACCCTGAGTTGGTGAGAATCGAACTACCAAACTGCTGACAGCTCTTTGAGTTCTTCCTAATGGCAGCTCTAAAGTGCTGTCATCCCATTGAGGAGCTGCACAAAAGTGAAGCAGCTCCAAAAAGGTTGACCACTTTGGGCCATGAAACAAAATAGGGCTCCTACCTTCATTGAAGTCCCAAGAGATGACTGAATTGGAACTGACCTCAATGTCAATGACTAGCAGCATGTGTCCTGTGGTGAAATCAGAGAATTGGCACCAAAGCAGCCATTCATTATCTGCACTTGTTACCAGCACCCATGGAGAAGCAGGGGAAGTGGGTTATCTCACCATTTCCCCCAGAGCTGCTATTCCAAGTTCAAAACACGATGTGCCGACAGATGGCCAAGAGCAATAGGCTAGGCCACCCATTCCTGAACTGTCTTTTGAGTAAACTGTATCAGACCGACCCCTTAATGCAGGGGCCCCCAAACTTGGCAACTTTAAGACTTGTGGATTTCAACTCCCAGAATTCTCCAGCCAGCCTTAACATGACTTGTACTGGCTGTTCTGGAAAAATCTGTTTTCTGAAATGCATAGAAATAAGCGGACACCATTCTTGTTCACATCCTCACCCAATGGATGGTGGAGCATTTTGGTTCCAGAGCAAACCAGAATTCCGAATTTATTACTTAATGCACGAACAAAACAAATTGTTGCTTGACAGATCCTCCAACTTACAAAAGCCAATAGACTGGCAATTGATCTTTCCTTCTGCATTCCTTTGTGTCTCTCCACTCCCCCATTGATGGGGAGCGGAAAGACACGACACAGCCCTGGCATGTTTCTGCATTTGCAGTAGCTAACTGACATTCAGGGAAGGTCTGTGATAACAACTGTCTTCTCTGATGCCACTCAGAATGCAACTCACTTATTATTGAGATTCCCCCCCCCCCCATTTTGCCTAAACTTACAAAATCCAGCCTTACCTTCTGCTGTAGGATTTCTAACCCAGACTTTTACATTTCATAGGCTGGTGTAACAACATCCCTACATAAGACTGCATGATGTGGAGAGAGGCAGGAAAGGGTGTTGTCTTGCAGTTAGTTTAGACTTTCGTTGCCACTCTGTGACACAAATTTTTTTGGAGACAAATATAGAGAAAGTATAAAAGCTTTCCATTCACAGAATAATGCTAACAATTAGATGTTAGCATTAAATGCAGAGCCAGTTTTGGGTAGCTAACAATTAGATGTATATTTTCTTAATGAACATGGTAGGGGTCTGGCATGCGGTTGGGGCATTGCCAAGAAGAACAGTGCTTGATTCATAAATTTTAATTAAGCTTTCTAAGACCTTCGTGTCTTGGGGCCAGGCTATCTAAGGCAGGGGTCTCCAACCTTGGCAACTTTAAGACCTGTGGACTTCAACTCCCAGAATTCCTCAGCCAGCAAAACTTCCTCAGCCTGAGAATTCCTCAGCCAGCAAAGCTTCAATTCTGTGAATTGAAGTCCACAGGTCTTAAAGTTGCCAAGGTTGGAGACCCCTGATCTAAGGCACTGTCTTCTCCCAGTCATTTCTACTTGTCCAGTCCAGTCTGACAGCTTGGACATATTGCAAGCCCTGTCATCCAAGAAATGTTGGCTGGAGGGGAGCAGGAGACATGCCTTCCTTGCCATAGCCAACTGCCTCTGGATATTCTCCCTTCGGAAACCCCTGATCCTGCTGGATTTTCATCAAGGCTGTGAAGACTTGGTTATGTGCTCAGGTCTGGCACCACAAATGTGTTAAAAGCACCATTGGATGTATTAACATCTATGGCAATATATGTATTAATATCGGCAATCACAGATACTTATTTTGTATTGTTTTTAATTGCTTTTCTTACATTTTAGAAGGTATAGGTAGTCCTTGTCTTACAATCATAATCGAGTCCAAAGTTACCATTGCTGAGCAAGGCGGTTAAGTGAATTTTGTCCCATTTTTACAATCTTTTTGCCAGTTGTTAAGTGAATCATTGTAGTTGGTTGTAAATGAATCATGCTGTCATTAAGGGAATCTGGCTTCCCCCATTGACTTTGCTTGTTGGAAGCCAGCTGTGGGAAGGTTACAAGTGGTGACCATATGACCCCGGGACAGTGCAACTCTCATACATACATGCCAGTTGCCAAGCACCCAAATTTTGACATGACCAGGGGGATGTTGCAATGCTTGTGTTGAAAAACAGTCGTGCATCTTTTTTTCCCCAGTGCCCTTGTAACTTCAAGCAGTCACTAAACCAGGCATTTTCAAACTTGACAGCTTAAAGACTTGTGGACTTCAACTCCCAGAATTCCTCCAGTCATGTTAGCTCAGGAATTCTGAGAGTTGAAGTCCCCAAGTCTTACACTTGCTAAGTTTGAAGACCCTTGCACTAAACTAAATGGTTGTAAATCAAGGATTACCTGTTTGCCATCCAGACACATTTGTTGACATGAGCGGCTATAGAAATCAAATCAGTATTTTAAGCGAAGCAAGTGTCCATCCACTAGTCCAGGGCATTCCTTCCTCCTTAAAAAAAAAACCAGTTGTTCAGTTGGAGGTAAAGTATGTGATATTAGTTGTTGGTATGCTTTTTACCCTAGCAGAGATATGTTTGTATATGTGTATGTATTGAGAGAGAGCTGTCAGCATGCAATGTGCCAAATCATCAAGGGTTCAAAATTCTCCTTGTTCCTAATCTATAGAAGTTGATGGGTTTTTAAAGTATAATTTGGCATTATGAATGATCCTTTTTTCCTTTGAGATGTTTAATGAAATCTTTTTACAGATCATAGAAGATGAAATCGAACAAAGAACAAGATGGATCTGTTGAGCAGAGGAAGCATTTTGGAAATTAACGGGAAAAATATTGCATCATCCGAGAAATGTATAGTAATTTTTCACTTTGCTTCCTGAATTCTTATATCCAACTATAGAAAGATGGCGAGGCATAAAAATATAGAAACAGAACCTTAACTCTATACAGAATTTTCCACACATGAAAGAAGCAAAACTACTATTATTTGTTAGGGGAGTTAAAATGAATTAAGCAAACTCACAAATCAGCTGACAGTTTTTTGGTGAAGAAAAAATAGTACACAGGAGTGGCTATTTAATTAACCATTAAATTGGGGGAGGGTCTGTAACAAATATTATTCAAACTTTTAGATTGATGCCAGTGTATAAAATTTTTATCCCCAAAGCTTTATGCAGGTTTTTTGGTTTACCCAAAGCAGAATGAATATTGAACATCAATGTATGAATACTTAATGCTCTCTATGTCATTAATGATGGTCCTTCAAATATTCTTGTAAGGGAAGTAGGTGTTTAATAATTGTTTGAAGATTCTAAAATAAAATGCATTGCAATTATTATATTTGTGTAGCCATTTTCATTCTGGATACCTAGAAGTATTACGTTAGAGTTTCTGAGAGCAAGTTTGGTTTAATGGTTAAGGCAGCAGGCTAGACGGCAGGAGATAATGAGTTCTAATCCTGCCTGTTGTGTTTTTCTCCACAACAACCCGGTGAGGTAAGGGTGACAGTCCCAAAGCCGACTTTGGGACTGTCACTCTCACCTCACCAGGTTATTATGGGGAAAATAGGAGGAAGAAGGTGTGTTGGATATGTTTGCTGCTTTATTTGTAAAAATAATGAATACAAATAAATTAGACATTTGAAATATACCTGTAGTTAACTTAAACTCAGATTATGTTCTAACAGTCTTTTATTTCTTAGCAATATCCATCCTTTAATCCAACACCAGAAAACAAGCTGTAAAATCCAATTTCAGATCAGGTAAACCCAGTCTTTTTTCTTTGCGTCTTGTTTATCTTATATTTAACTTGTAGCATTTTCTGTTGCCATAGAAAACACCCATTTTTACCATAGATTCTTCCCAATAGTGACAATTGTGGTTTCTCCCATCTTAGCAGATCTTTTAAATTTCATTTCATGCCTTAACATAATTTTGAAATAACATATGATTAATATTTGTCACAATGATATTCAAATATTTTACTTTTTCTCAATCTTAAAACCAGTTTAATCACCAGCTCTATTTGATCAACTATTTTTATATTTATGTTAAAATCTTTGTCTTCTGATTATTAATCTTAAAACCTGTTAGCATGCCAAATTCTTTTATTTTCAACTTCTCAGCCACAATCCTTTTAAAACAATTTATAAACTTTATTCAATAATGATATCTGATGATAAGAGGATTTTTTTAAGGTCAAAGTTTGACTCTTTCCATCTATCCAGCATCTTTCCCCTTTGTAAAATAGAATTCATTAAATTTTGTGCAGCTTTTAAGAGTTCACCCAAAAACTGTTTGTAATAAGAAGCCAGTAAACTATCTGGACCAGGCACCCTTTCTGTTTTAGTCTTTTTTATAACTTCACTTATTTATCAGTTTGATCAATTGATCAAAGCTGTGTCCCATATTAAAGAATACATGGTCAAGCAACCATAAGTATTTAATATGTTTGTTTCCTGCATGAAAAATAGGGACATGGATATCTCCCACTACGTTTGATTTGCTTGAGACTTGTCTCTCATTTCTGGAGTGATATACAAATCTTTGCTTTACATATTCAGTAGCAAAGATTTTATGACTTATAGACAATTCAACATCATCCTTATGTGTTGCTTCAACAGAAGCAATCTGACCACAAGTCTCCCAGTTCATTATATTTTTATTTTACGCTATGTATTTATTTTAAATTTATTTTCAAGATCAGCATCTTTTCAGGGCAGGTAAGATCATAAAACTAGTTCAGTGACATTAATTGTAAACAGTTTCAAGTGCAGTCTGTTGTAATAAAACACAACGTTGGAATGCCTGTCATCAGCAAATACAATATTTTTTTTCAATTAAGATGCAGAGAGAACAGATGAGTTTTTAAAACCTTTAAAGTAGTCACAGATGTGGCCAGCCATATATCTCCCTTGAAGGAAGTCTTAAAGGATCATCCTTCATATTTGCTGATTTAAACTTTCCTGTTTTTCAAGAGCACAAAAATAATTACAGATTATATGAATAATTAAGAGGAGAGGAAATTTAAAGGACAGTTCTTAAATTATTCTGTCTGTCAAGAGATGTTCTAGAACTAGTTGCTATAAATGAAAACAAAGGAAAATAATAGGACAGAGAAGAAGAGTTGAACTTCAATCCTGGATCTAACTCCTACAAACAAAAGAGAAAGTTGACGTTTGGTCTTTTTCAGTTTTGAGATTCATAACGTGAATCCAAAATGTTAAAATGATCCTGGTATAAAACTGCTAAGATACAATGCAGTCACCTGATAGAGGAATGCTAATCTTGGACACACATTCCTCCATTATGCACAAAGGCGATCTAGCTTTCTCACCAGTCTTTGACTTCCAGTCTTCAAACAATGACTTCATTTCCCCGGTATATTGATTCACTAGTATGGAAATTGCTCAGTGTAGTGCATCCTGTGTGTTCTCGTTACATCAGAAATCCCCATTTCCTCTCATATGCTTTGGATCATTGGACTTTCTTGGATTGACACCAGAAACACAGACACTGCAATGGAGAACTGGCTGCAAAAACTGATGGTGTTATTTAAACTGACTCTTTAATTAAAGAAGACAACTAACTTTGCTTTTACTTGGAGGTGGAAAAAATGAAACTCTGATTTTGGGTTTTGCTGATTAGGTAGGTTCATTGTTATAGAAATTATTAGTATATATTACTATGTAAAAGTAAAATGTTGAGGTTGTATGTTATTACCTTATTTCTTCTATCGCACTAAGATTTCGAAATCAATGCTTTTTTCTTTCCTCTTTTACCCACTTTTTCCTCTTTCCTGCCCTACTTTTCCATTAATTTTTCTTTGTATTTTATATTTCAATAAACTAATGCTTATAATTATAAACTAATTTTATAATGGACAATATTTTAATAAACTGTAAAATTTGTATTAAAAAAGGCACTGCACCCTTCCCATGGTTGTAAAAAAACAACATGAAGAAGGAGCAAACCCAAGACATTAGCAATGCTAATTGTTTGAGCCCAGCTCTGATAGCATTTTTACACGCAGAAGGTCCTAAGTTCACTCTTTGCAATCTAGTTAAATCAAAGGGGAAAAGTTATTTCCATCAATGGCTGCGTAGAGTAATTTCTGACGGCTGTGTGATAGATGGAGTTGTGAAGCATGGGAGTCCAAAGGGGAGTAAAAGATGGCACACGTCTTGTAACATCATGCCAATACTCCATGTACTTTAGACTTCATAAGACAAACGATGTAACATGACGTCAAGATATAAGCCATCATTTTGATTTTGTCATGGCTTGTTAATGCAAATGGCGGGAAAGCTTTTTCTCTCATGAGTCTTGCTTTTTCTTACCCAAACATCAGGAATTATGAAACATGGTACATAAGGTCTAAATTGAGCCCTTGCATAATGTATGTTTATGTTTCATGTTAGTGCAACCATGGCATATAAACTAAAGGTTCAGGCAACCTCTGAAATTAAATGCTGAGATGTAGATGATTTTTTTTATTAAGAAAATTTATGTGGCTGCCCATCTAACTTGTTGTGGTCCTGGGTGGCTTTCAGAAATACAAGAACCAATAAAACCCCATCCATCATGCTCCCCTAGAAACAACATCCAATCACTTGATGGGTTTCATATCATCCTGGAGTCCCCAGGCCTCCTGGCAAAACCATGTCTTTAAGTTGGGGCCACTATAATTTCTGTAGGGATGTTTCACAGGGAGGGAGCCACCACAGAGAAGGCCTCCTCCTTGGTTCCACTACATGGATCTCCTTAGGAAAGGGGACCCATAATATCCTTTGCCTCCCTGCTCTGGCAGATTGGCAGATATAACTGGGGGAAATAGTCCTTCAAATAAGGCCAGGGTTTAAAGATGACAATCAGCACCTTGAATTGGACCTGGAAGCAAATTGGCAGCCATAAGAATGTGCAAATCTAGTCTTGCATAAAACCAGGTGCATTACCACATTTTGAACCAATTGAGGATTCTATTTTTCAGAGGCAGCCCCATGTAGAGCACATTGCAGTAGCCAAAATGTTGGAAGAGGTCCCTATCCAAAAGCATACAAAGCTGCTTGCAATCGGACCAAATGATCAAGTTCCATCTTAGCAGCATTAGAAATTATGAGATAATTAAAAAATATCACACAGGTGCAAAACATACAAATGCATTTAATTTATAAACAAAACTTTGCCAAATACAATTGTAGTAATTTTCTCTAGCTAAACTTCAACTATCTTTCAGGTATTGAATTACAGAAAATGAATTAGTATGTGTTGAGGCTGAATGCCAGAATTCTTCAAAGGGGAGATGTATAAATTGTATGTTCAAAATCTGATGCTTGCAGTCACAGTAATATCTTTTTCTCTTTTGCAGCGTTTTCATGAAGAGCCTGCGTTGGAAGATTAGTGAGACTAGATTCATATCAACATCCAAGCACAAAACTCACCTGATCATTTGCACCAACTCTATTGTTTACACAATGCACTCTGCAAAAAGCTCTTCTTTGGCTGCATCTTTGCCACATTACTCTCACCTGTTGTCCATGGTTTTTCCACCGTTGTTTTCAGTTACTAATGGTTTATCAGGTCACATGAACTCAAAAGTGATTGCTATTTGTGATTTGCAACAATTAAAATTAAATTTTAAAACAGTGATAAAATCAATATTGCAAGAGGAATAATGGTACTTTGACCTGCTTGGAGATTTTTTTTTATCCTTTTGTTCAATTGTGTGTGTTCTTGGAGACTGCCTGGACAGATCCCTGCAGTTTTCTTGGCAAGGTTTTTTTAGAAGTGGTTTGTCGTTACCTCCTTCCTATGGCTGAGAGAAACTGACTTGCCCAAGGTCATCAAGCTGGCTTTGAATCTAAGATGGGACTAGAACTCATTGTCTCTTAGTGTGTGACCTGAGTGTGTGACCTGATGCCTTAAAAACTATACCAAACTGCCATTAACAAATTAAATAATTATACAGGTATGTACAAAATGTTTACCTCCTTTTTTTAAAAAAAGTAGCTTTCAGATTGAAGAGCCTGAATCCAGCAACATATATAGAACTGTAGTTGCAGTATAACACCATGAGCATAGAATACATTTCACTTAACTTTGCTGTGAATGTCTTCCAGGTGTATAGTTCAGTTTATGGAGGTCACATTCAGCACGTATGTCAAAAGGAAGATTGGCAAAAGGCAAATAATATTACCCAAGAGAAGCTTATAACTTGAAATACGCTGCTACAATTAAACACTGAATGATTGAAATTTGTAATGATGTCATTCTTGTTCCCAAGTGAGGAATCCTCTGTCATTACAATGACTGGAAAATTATTTCCCACTATGCAAAAATGTTTCTTTTTTCAGAAGGTTAATTAGCAGATTACTGATGAGAAATGACTTAATAATAGCAGCTGTTCCAGGGTTGACATCTCCAGTACTCCCAATGTGTACTGAAGTCTTTATCCCTTTTTATTGGCAAGGATTTGTGGAACAGATTCACTGCTTAGGCACCAGGGATGTCACTGATTGCTAGCCCACCATTAAGGATTAAGCTACAGTTTTGCCAGCATTCTGAACTGAACAAAACACACACACCCTCAAAAAAGGAAAAAGGCTGTTCCGCCCCCACCCTCAAAACACCACCTTCAAAACAGGAATTAACATTAAAAGTGACAGCATAACTGGAACCACATGAGTCCACTTGGAAGTGTAAAGATACAAAACTTGAAGCTTATAAAAGTTCACCCTACAGTCTAAAAAAATTAGTTTGACTCATTTAGGTGTTTCTAGCGCAGCTTCATATAAAAAAGCTGACATAACAGATTCCTTTACATAAATAAATAGAAGGACCCACTGCAGATAAAACTAAAGTGTAAATTCATAACTGCAGGTAAAAAAGAAGAGCACGCTTAAGAAATGACCCAACAAGAGATGGTTACCTAAAGCCTGTAACAATGGAGTCAAGTTGACTCCATAAAAACAGCCCACGCAAGCTGTGCAGAATAGGCTACCACCATTATATTTGCCAATCTGTCCTAATCACAGCAATAAATGAAAAGAGACCATCATAAAATCTGGCCAGATGATGATATTCCTTCAAGTAATTTAGTTCCAACCTATTTAAGGCTTTGAAGTTTAAAGTCAACCCTTTGGGATTGAAAACAATTGGTAAGAAATGTGGCTATTACAATGTTGGTGTCCTATAAACTGAACACCTTGCTTCCAACATTCAATTGGCCCCACTTTGAACCAGTGGAGTTTGAGGTGCCATTAATTGCAGGCCCACATATGGAGCACATTACACGCAGCCTAAGCCTCATCATGCAAGGATGAAATAAGGCAAGGTGTACTCTGAATTGGACTCTGGCTGCCCTTCCTTTGTAAAATGGTAAAGTAGTCTAGGAGCTGGAATGAACTGAGGAAGTATTAAGAGCCACTGGTTGAGCCTCATGGTGTCTTGAGAGGAGTTTCCCTTTTCTACTAACATCAACTGAAACTAATTACCAACTTTAGACCTGCCATCTGTCAGAAATGGTATAGGGTCTCCTGCTTGGGTGGGGGGGGGGGGGTTGGACTAGATGACCTACAAGATCCCTTCCAACTCTGTTAATTTGTCTATCTACCTAGCGGGCAGAAGGATCTGGCCAAGATGAGTAAGAAAATTTTCTCGTTAGTATCAATTAACAATATTGAAGATCGACCTTACAGAGTGATTGGTCCATTGAGAATCCTGGTGAATGGTTCTTTTTACTTACAAAAGTGACATGACACACCCTCTTCTCTTATGGGATTGCTAATATGTTTGGCTTTTTGATGTGTGCATGCCAGATACATGCCAAAGATGACTTTTGAAGTATCGATTGGGTTTTCCAAGAAACATTATTTCCTGCCAGCTTTTGTGAAGGAAATAGGCATTCCTTCCCTTCCTTTTCTTCTACCAACAAGAATAAACTTTCTGCTCAAGAAGCTGCCTAAAAGTGGAGAGTCACACTGCAACAATCCTCTTCTAATTCATCAGGATTCCTTCCAGAATTTTCCTACCTTAGCCATGAAATATACAGGCCTCTTTTGAATCCCAACCCATCCTCATGTAATGAAAGCAACCATGTTGTTCATGTATATTAACCATTTAGCCAAACTTGAAATATGCCATTTTTAACATCTATACTTCTGCATAAGTTATATTTGTATTTGTCTATGATGCCCATTCTACCATATACAGAACTGTGGTATATGATTAGTAGTAACAACAATACTTCTGAAACTACTTTCTGCATCAGCTCTTTTCATTTTACCAGGAATTCACTAGAACAGCAACAGAAGATGCAGCTATAAGAATAACTTCAGTCGTCTTGTCCAACCATAACCAGATTACAGCAGGTGACAACTGGCTTGTGGAAAAACTGAGGCTCTAATATTTGCAGGCAAGGCTAAGAACAAGGTAAGGATGAAAAATAAACAGAGCATTTGATAGGACAGACAGCAATTTCAACTTATTTCTCTTGCTTTTGGACAGTTCTTTAATTTGTAAAGTACAATTTTAGGGAGGCTTTGTACATTCTTGCTTCAAAATGGCTCCATGAGAAAACTCTGTGGCCAAAGGGTGCCCATCCAAGTTTGTTATTTGTTCTTTTTCATCTTTGTGTGAGAACAGTTTGTATGAGTCATGCTTGTCCTTTACAATTTTTTAAAGTGTTATTGCATTCATTTCTTTAATCAATTTATATTCCGCTTGCTTCATCTCAAAGAAGCCTGACACATAGAAATGTTAATAATGAATCAAAGGGGGAGAGAGAGAAAAAATTCTGCCAAGAAATCTGAGTGAGAATATAAGGTTAAGATGAAGAGAATTGTGAATATTTTTCAGAGTAAAATTAGCATATAATGCTTGGAAAGGAGACCAAATTTAAATGCCTTTCCAAGTCCATAATTCTGTGATAGCCCATTGTGATCCTAGCTGACAAATCCCAGTATCTGGAGGCAATATTACAAATGTTCATTGCTGTTATATATTTATGAAGCAAAAGTTTTATTTTATCATATTTTATAAACATTTATCTGATGCCAAAATATAGAGATTATATGGCAGGGAAAAATCCCAGGCATCAGTTAGATGGGAATTCATTATTTGGCTTCCTTAATCAACAAGAATCAAACTGGAGCAGATTTAAGTGATAGATTTAATGACAGCAGAAGGCCAATACATACCTCTGCTTTAAGGAAATGAACCAGTAGAATAACCAAAAAAGCAGGAAGTGAAACTTATGTAGCAAGAATGGGTACATCATATAAAAAGATAATGTGGCATCTGTCCATTTCACTTCCTTTTTCTTCTATTGTCAGTCATTCTATCTTACTAGAGTCTGACAATAGAAGAAAAAGGAAGTGAAAATGTAAGTTAGAACACTAAGTAAATTATTGAGGTTAACCAGGAACCAAAGTGATAGGAATCACCCAACAGATTCTTCAGCAGACAGTTGAAATGCTGGTTAAGGGGTGGGGTTTTATACTTGTGACTAGAAGGGATGTTACAAGAGGAAAAGCTGGCATTTCCAGCAGACAGGCTGGTGTGCAAAACAAAGATAACCTGAGGGACACCTACGGTAGATGGCACCAAAAGAGCTATCCTGGGATGGGAATGCTTCAGAATGTGTTGGTATTTCCTATCAAGGAGTGGAATGGCCAGTTTACAGATATCCCCTATGTTAGCTAGCTAAATGACTTAGTTATCACTTTTTAAAAATGAATATATGGTTTTAAGGGGGGGGGGAATGAGTTAATCAATGGAGGAAACATAATTGAGTTGTGTGTTTATTGCATCCTTTTAGTTTATAGAGTTCAGACTAGGGATATAGCACTCAGGTGGCATTGGTCTCACTTGTTGATAGCCTATGGGGAGGGGTTTTCAGTTGGGGCAGTGCATCCATCCTGGTCTTCCTTGATTTCTCAGTGATCTTCGATACATCATTTATGGCATCCTTTTGGACAACTCAGATGTTTAGAATGGGAGGCAGTGTTTCTCCTCTGGAATTGGCTCCAGTCAATTCCTCCAAACAGGAATTGGTGTTGGCAGAAAAGTCTAGCCTGGTTCCCTGATTTTGGGGATCAGAGCTCACCCTTTTTCTTTAACCTCCACATGAAGTTGGATCTTCATGTGATGAATCCACATGCCTTGAAATATCAGTTAGTACTTGGTTATACTGTACATCTTTGCCCCTTGCCAACCAAGTGATGCTATCAAAGCCCTTTTCTAGTGTCTAGAGCAGCAAGTCTGGCAATTTTAAAATGTCGGAACCAACTCCCAGAATTCCCCAGCCAGCTGTGAGGGCCCAAGACAGCGAAACACTGGCTTCAGCTGCAATTGGTCCAGAATGTGGCAATGCACTTAGTCATGGGTGCACCAGGTTGTGACTATCTAACACCATTATTTTATGAACTTCTAAAAGGCTTTTCATTGCAACTCAACATACTGCTTGTCACCTATAAAGCCCTACGTGAAACAAGGACAGGTTATTTGCAGTAGAACCTGTCTCTGCCCATCTCAGGGGATGGACATGTTCCAGATTCCTACTTCAATACAAAATTATCTGAAAAAATGCCTTTTCTATGGCAGCTCCTGCCCTTTAAGACAGATTCCTCCCCATTCATTCCTAATACTTGGCTGGTGCCAACTGTTAGCCTTCCTGAAAGTTTTAAAACCTAGTATTTCCCCCAAGTATTAGATTAGGGTGATATATGAGCTCATCTTTGAAAATGGAACATGTTTTTGTTGACCTAGTTTTTTTACAGATTTTATTTCTAATTTTGTATGGTCTTTTATTTTGCAATTATATTCTTGTTTTTTTTTTAAACCAGATATATATTGCCCTGAGTCATAATTTCAAAAGTTGGTCCATTATATAAATCTAAACAACCTTGCCAAGATTCTAGTTTTGCTACCTTTTGTAATACAGAAAGACTTCTTCGGCCACAGCGCCATAGTGAGGTCAATAAAGATACTAGATGCAAACTCCAGGTGCACTCCTCTGTAACACTGGAAAGCCTGTTGTATTCCACTGTCAGTGATGATTTTCAGTACAAAAGCTGGATTAGTATCTTGCAGCAGACCGAAGAATTCTATAGTACTTCAAGGTTAACAGATTGTGACACACAGACCTGCTTAGTAGTTGGATGCATTCTCAAGTACAAAGGAACAAATGGATGATTTAGTTTCTTACAGGAAGAAAAGCACTGCATGTTGCTTTCATCATCATAAGTAACAATACAAATAGGCAAATGGGTATCTTCTATTATAAATCACAACTTTTCTATACTGCCTTTATATAAAACATGGCACTGCTCAATATTGTATATAGAAACTACAGAAAAATGACATTCTACATAAGGACATAAGCACTGACCCACAAGACAAGGTCATTTCAGAACTAATCAACTTACGGTGCTAGTGTGGACAAAATGCGCTTTGAGTTTTCATTCTTGGCTTACTACAGTCCTTGGATCTTGTTCAAAATCGTTGGGCACAATAATGAATGAATGCAGCACAGTGGATTTCCCCCCCTTCACACTTAGTAGGTTAAGTTGAATTTCTTCCCAGTGGGAAAGGATGCAAGAAACTGACCAAAAGTAGAAGATTCAAGCTAGATTTGGTGTCTGCATCCAAAATGCATGAAGTTGATGTAACCTAGCTGTGAGCAAAATACAAAAAGCAGTTTGGGAAAGGGGAGAAAGGGGGAAAATGAGGAGACAATAAACCCAGATATTTTTGGTCTATGCTTTCCATTTTCCCATTCGAACTACAATGACTAAGCAGCCAGAGACTGCAAGTGTGATAGTTAAAGTAATAGGCAAACAACAACTACACCCTACCTCACAATGTTATCCCTACCTGGGAATGGAAGAATGGGGTGTCTAGCTATTATATGTTAGTTGTGCACTCATACAATTCTTCAAAATCAGAGGACAGCAACCAAAGGTAAGAATAACAGTTACCTGCCATCCGGCAAATCAGGTTTAACCTAACAGATTTTTTAAAAAAGCTGAAGGTGTAACAATATATACCGGTGAGTAAAAATACAGAAAGAACCTGTACTGTTCCTTTTGGAAGACTCCACACCTTCCACCTGAACTATAAATCTGTCTTTCTCCCTACCCTTTAACCCAGGTTGAACTCGTTAATTCAGTTACAAGCAGGAGACATGTAAGTGGTATGAGTGAATGAACATGCAGTTGATCTTTTTCTCAAATGTTGAAATCAATAAAGATTTATAGCTGCTCACTGCGTAAGATTGGACTGCCTTTTTTCAGAAGCTGCAATTTCTCCTTCCCAGTATCAGCAAGGTGTAACCCATTAACTCTATTGTAAGAGAAACCAAGGCCCATCTGCTTGGAGTGAAATTCCTCTATATCAGGGGTGTCAAACTCATGTCATGGTGGCATCACATGATATGTCGAGACTTTTTTCCCCTTCGCTAAACCGGGCATGGGTGTGGCCAGTGCATGATGCATCTGGCCCTTGGGCTAGGAGTTTGACTGCCCTGCTCTATACTGTAATCCCTTTCTAGCTGTCCCTAAGACCCAGGAGAGGCATGGATTTATCTCTGCTATTCAGATGATATATCCTTTCACAAATAAATGTGCATATTCCTTTATTTCATCCATTAATTCATTAGTTCCAGTCTAAGATGTAATTTTTCAAATGACATAGATATCACAAGGATGACCACATATGTCAACGTCGGCTATCTGATACAACTTTGTTCAATCAAGACTCTTATGTCTTCCTTAACAGAAAGAGAAGGCTAGACTAATCATATCTATGCTAGCACTTAGACTTATACATCAGTTCACATTGCTTTACAGCCCTCTCTAAGCAGTTTACAGACTCAGCGTATTGCCCCCAATAATTTGGGTCCTCATTTTACCGACCTTGGAAGGATGGAAGGCCGAGTCAGCCTTGAGCCTGATGAGATTCAAACTGCCAAATTGCAGGTAGCCGCAGGCAGAAGGAGTCTGCATTACTGTATTCTAACCATTGTGCCACCTATGCTACATACATTTCTCCATGACAAAAAAGACAACACCAATCAGCTTTGGCTAGTATCCAATTTTATTCTGTATGTTACAAGTCCAAGCAAAGTGCAGTTTTACCATAAACATGCTCACATTATTCTATGCAAGCTGTAATCTCTGATAAGGTTGCAAATCAGACTTGTGGAAAATCACAAATGATTTGGGTAAGTAGGCCACTCTTGTCTTCAGTAAACATAATGCCTATAAATCTCCCGGAATTTGTTCCAGTAAACAAAACAATCCAACTACAGTTCTTATTAATACAGATTACAATTCATCTTAGAGTTAAGAGAAATATTGTTTTAAATATTGCTCAGGCATAAATGGAAAGTTAATGTGGCTACCAACTGGCCTAGGAATCAGGTGGATGTCATCATCCTAATTGCAAATGCAATCCAAATTATTAGTGACACTGAGTGATTTTATGTAATCATAATTTATTGAACTTGGACATCTCCTGACTCCCAACACTCTGTGACATATGACCTAATTATTTGAGGATAAACAAAGCTAAAAGATAGCAAGAATGACAGAGCAGATGGAATGAAGTGAGGACTCTCACTCTGTCTTACCAAAGGCCTGGATGAAGAGCCAGGTGTTCGTGGCTCTTCCAAATAAGAGCTGAGTGGGGAATATCCAAATCTGGGAAGGAGAGGGAGACCTCATTCAGAGGGCAGGTGCTGTTACAACAGAGAAGGTGCACTTCCCGAGCCTCAAAATATGATACTCATTAATCAAAGCAACCAAGATGCACAGCAATCCCCCTGCAAGATTGGTCAGGAAGGTATTATAGAAAACGGTCCCTCAAATAACTAGATCCTAAGCAGTTTAGGACTTTGTAGTTAACAACCAGCACTTTAAATCAACCCAGAAAAGAAACCAAGGAACCAGCAGAAATATGAAGTACTGGGAGTTTTTATACTTAATTGTATGTGAGCTCAAGAGTTTCTCTTAGCTATGCAATTCAAATGAGGCAAACTTGGGAAAAATAAATGCATGTTTAAAGGATAACTGCTTCATGATGAAACAACTCAAACACTCCCAAGTGCTAACTAAAAACATTGAGGGTCTTCACAATTAGTGTTGCAGTAGTCTTGGCATCTTTCATTGTGGGCAGGGCCCCAACTCTCTCAGGGTTGAACTTTTAGTAACTGTTAATACAGCAGTTATCTTCTATGTGAATTTCTCCACTAGCTGCTCACCTAGAACCATTAGTTTCTGCCACAAGTATTTTAAATCTTCAGGTCTTGCTCCTCTCCGTTTAGCATCTACATCAATGGCCTAGGATGAGGTAACCTTAGTATGTATCAGTTATCTCCACCTCAGGCTGGGTAGGAGATGTATTGGGGTCTTGATGCAGTGCCTGAAAGGTGTTAGCACTACTATATAAGGCACAGATGCTATACATTGGAAAACTGATTGGGGAATCCTCTCCAGATGGTATTTGCCCACATCAATGGGGTCAGTTTAGATTCATAGTTCCTATTTTCAACAAATGGAAGCTGTAGACACCCGATCTTTTGCACAAGTGCACTAGTTTCTACTTTCTCAGGATCAAGGGGGCTTTCCTCAGTCATGACCTTTGTCACATTGCCAGGTTACTGCAACACACTTTACTTTGCACGAGGATGCTCTTGAAGACCAATGGAAACTAGTGCTATAGCATGCACCAGCCCAAATGGTTGTAAACGTAACAATGTCTATCCATTAACAGTGCTGGTTGTCACCTTTAGAGCCCTACAGAGCAAGGGGGGCCCATATGCTTCCCCATTACCTTCTCAAAGGTGAACCTGTCTATCCAGTGACATTGGAAGAGAGGTTTGCTGAAGAAATTCAGCGTTAGGGAACTAGCACTCAGTACTTCCTGATAATGGCTGGCTGACCTCCTTGGGAGCAGTTTATTCCCCAAATATCCAAAGAACCTCTTCATTACTACATTTTCAGAGAACCAATCCTGTAAAAATACTTCAGAAATGCATTTGAGGCCATCATTCTCCCCCCTCCCCCAATGATGCATGAGTGATTTAAAACCAGTGGTATTTATTTTTGTTTTTAATCCTACACCAATACTGTAAATTGATCCAATCCAATCCCCATTTAAAGTGGAACACATAATTTATTGTAATAAGAAATCAGAGTGAAAAGTTCAGACCCAACAATACGGAAAGAAACCACTAAGCTCAAAGAGCACCAAAGGATTCCATAGTTCAACCCTGAACTCCAATTAATATGGGAAGCGCTAATACCATGTTTATATTTTATTTATAAATTTATTTATAAATCTTTGCAAAATTAACAAATCTATATAAATTATATATATATATCTTTAATTTTTATTTTCATGCCACGTTTCACATTCCTCAAAAGCTATCGCCCGTTTTTCCTAAATGGAAAATCTAGCAACCAAATATGGGCTGCGGTCAAAAGCTGCGAAGCAGCCCCAGAAAAGGGGGGGAAACCCTCCGCAAGAAGCCCGGTTATTGTTTTCTCCACCGACTGCAAAGCGGAGGACCTTCGCTTTTCTACCCTGCGCTCCAGCAAGGCGGAGGGCAAGAAAGTTGGGCCTTGCTTAAAGACGCAATACTCGTAGCCCTTCTTTAGAAAAAAAGAATTACTGCAACTGAGGAACAAGGGAGGAGTCCTCCACTCCTACGTCCTCATGGAGGCAAAACAATCCCGGAGCCGCCTTTTGCGCCTTCACGGTCGCCTAGTGTCCCACATCCTCCCGGAGAAGGCTCGGAGCCCCTTCCTCTCACTAAACCGGCGCTTGCGGCGCCCGCCTCTTTAATGATTTTGCTCACCGACAAGCGTGCAAAAAAAAAAAAAAGCGGAGAGAAAGCGACGGAGAGCGGGTGGCAAAAGCGACGAGAACTCCAGAGGGCGCTGTGCAAGGCAGGCTCGCGCGACACGCCTACCCGACTTGAGACCCCGGCAGACAAACACACATAAAGAGAACCCGAACCAAAGCGCAAAAGACGATGGGCGCCTCCACGACGTTCTTGCCGCTTTTATACCTTTCCCCCGCGCTCAGCCGAGACCAGGCAATCGCTGGTTGGCTGCGACCTCCTCCAATCCCAGCCGTCCCGGTTTATTTTATTTTATTTAATTTTTGCCCGGAATGGGTGAAGAGCCGCGTGAAATCATTGCAAAGGTGGCTCTGTAAGCCGGGAGGCGCGAGTTGCCTATCTTGAATTAAATGCTTAGATTTCTACTGGAAACCCTACAGAAAACCTGAGTGAGATATTTTTAACAGCGGGGGCCATATAAGGCAATTTCAGTTGTCCCGATGAATATGCCACAAAGCTGTTTATAAATCAAAGTTACTAATCCTGGGATAGTAAAATTACTGGAATAGCAATAGTGAACTAGTATAAGAACGAAGTTGATTTATAAATGGGTTTGTGGTATACAATTCCAGGGTCTGCTTTGTATTATGGTTAATCTTTGGTGAGATTCACAGCCTTTGCGGCTGGTTGGTAGCTCAACAGCTGAAGTCCTAACCAAGGACCTAGGAACTGTTAAGGTAGCCTTGGAGGATTTAAGCTGTTCCAAGTAAGGTGATTTTTTTGTAGAATCAGGGTATTCAAGTCTGATAAGTTCAGAATTTCCAAATAGTGAGGTAGCCCTTTAGGTATTGCACCAAGGGCTCCAATTACAATTGGGATAACACATGATTTCTTTTTCCAAAGTCGCTCAACTTCAATTTGTAAGTCCCAGTACTTTGTATGATTTTTTTCTTGCTGCTTGTCTTCAATTCGTGCATCACCAGGTATTGCAATGTCAATGAACTAACCCTTTTTCTTTTCAAGTATTGTTATGTCAGGTGTGTTGTGGGCCAAATGCCTGTCAGTCTGAATTCTGAATTCCCACAAGATCTTGTCTTTTTCATTCTCCAGAACCTTCTCAATCTGATGTTCTCAGTAGTTGTTACTATACTCAAATCCAAACTTTTGGCACAGTTTCCAGTGAATGATTTTAGCAACTTGGTTATGGCATTCTAGGTAGTTAATTTGTACAATTTTGCTGCACCTACTGATTAAATGGTCAACTGTTTCATCTTTCTCATTACAGAGGCGGCATTTGCTGTTCGTGGTGACATGCTGAATCTTTGCCTTCATGCTAAGGCTTGTTCTTGAGCAGCCAAAATAAAGCCTTCAGTTGTTTCTTCTTCTTCTTCTTCTTCTTCTTCTTCTTCTTCTTCTTCTTCTTCTTCTTCTTCTTCTTCTTCTTCTTCTTCTTCTTCTTCTTCTTCTTCTTCTTCTTCTTCTTCTTCTTCTTCTTCTTCTTCTTCTTCTTCTTCTTCTTCTTCTTCTTCTTCTTCATTATTATTTACATATTATGATAATATAATTACTGTATATATAATAAAATAATATTATTAATTACAAATAATCAACTGCCTTGTGAAATATCTCTACAAAGAGAAAATATATAAATACAAAATCTGTGGTAGTTACAGTGTTGACATTTTCTCATTTACATCCTCATTAAAGGTCCATGTTGGGAATATGGGAGAACCACAGAGGCCAGAGTGTGCCACCCAGAAAGAAAATCTTTTTGATTTTTGGGATCATTTAGATCAGAGGTGTCCAACCTTGGCAACCTTGACAGCCAGCCATGCATGGGGAATTCTGGGAACTGAAGTCCACAAGTCTTAAAGCTGCCAAGGTTGAACACCCCTGATTTAAATGTTACATTATAAGTGACACTATACTGAAAAGCTTGGTTTAGGATGCACATTTTGTTTTCTTACTTCTCACCTTCACAGTGGGTGGTTTTAACCAGGTTAGGAATGTTACCAATGATTAATCAGGTCATCTGAACTTAGATGGCTTTCAATTTTATTTGCAGGAACACATTTAAAATTCGAAACCAACATACAGGAAGACTGCATGATTTTGCTAAAACAAAGGTGGGCACTTCTCTTGATAGAAGTACAGAGGTATTGTCTTCTCCTACCCAGGATGAATGGGCCTGTTGTCACTATAGTGTTGGTGCTTTTGGTGCTGGAAAAAATTTCTAGGAATATTGTGAACAGACAAGAAAACAGAAATGGATTATCAAACAAATCAACCTAAAGGGCTCACTCAGGCACAAATGACCATGTTCAAATTATCCTACTTTGGATACATTATGCAAAGATCTAGCTTTTAAAGAAGGCTCTACTGCTGAGAAGGTAGAATGAAATTGAAGAAGAGAATGACCAGCAATAAGGTAGAACAACCGGGTTAGGAACTATGATCAAAAATCTTTTCCAAGAGTTGACACCTACTTGATGACACATCAATTAAATATGCATATAGCAAAATGACATGTCTCCTTATAACTGAGTGCCATTTAGATAGATGGGATTTATTCCCGGCAAAGTTTATAGAATTATATTTTGTAGCAGTAAGTGGACAAAATATGTTCTCAGTAACTTTGCCTTCAATATCTTCCCCACAAAAAGGTGTATTAATGGAGACCATCCACATTGGTAAATGGACTGGATTAACCAAAGGAAAATACTGTTTGCTCAGGAGCAGCCTATAGTTTGAAAAATAAGGTAAAACACTGAGCACAGATGGCTACGAGTCCTATTAATAGTTTAAATACAGATGCAGAATATTAGATTAGAGTGAAATAATCCCTTATCTTAAAGATCTGGATCTGTTATGATGTTTATGTTAAATGTACTTGGGAAATAATGGAGAACCTGGCCAAATCTTTGTAAATTGATTAAAGAAGAAAAAGAATTATTGCAGCTATTAAATTATTAGAGTTAGTAAGGAATAAAATGATTTTCAGTTCATTTAGACACATAAATTCTAAAATCTGTACAGTTAGCCTGAGAATCTCTTACTAAAATGGATCACCAGCAATTAGCAATTAGCCCTAGGAAAAAGACAATGGAAAAGTCCTTTTGGAAAACCTTGCCAAAAAAACTACAGGGATTTGTCCTCAGAGAATCAGACATCATTGAATGGAAGAAAAAAAATTGAGAGAAGCTTTTTATCATTTAATGAAGCTTATATTACAGTTATATTCATCCAACCAACCTCATACTTTAATTTCCCATTATCAGCTTATTTATTGATTACTATCCAAATAATTATTTCAGTAAGTAGATTGCAAAATGTTATACCTTCTGTAATTAAGAATGATTAAGTTAGATTTTTTTTAAAAAAAAAAACAGACACTGATCAGACTATATTCAATTTATGGTAGATTGGATGAAATTGAATAAGGTTAGGGAGGAACAAACAGCAATTATAGAAAAGCACTCCACTCTTCCACTCACAGTAGAATTCCCTATGCGCCAGGCTCGAAATTTTGGGCCTGGACAATCTAGAACTAGGCCGCCTGCGATCTGATCTAAGCATAGTTCACAAAATTGTCTGTTACAATGTCTTGCCAGTCAATAACTTCTTCAGCTTCAACCACAATAATACATGGGCAAACAACCAAAGCAAACTCAAGGTAAACCGCTCCAAACTAAATTGCAGAAAATACGACTTCAGCAACAGAGTGATCAACGTCTGGAATGCTCTACCAACTCCATTGTTACAGCCTCAAACCCTCACAGCTTTAACCTCAAACTATCTACCATGGACTCACCCCATTCTTAAAAGGTCCTTAAAGGAGGCGTAGATAAGCGCACTAGCATGCCTACCATCCCTGTCTTACTGTCCCCATTTATCTGTATTTACTCCCTTTGTTCTTGTTTATGTTCATACTTGTTATCTTGTACATGTTTGACAAATAAATAAAATAAATATCTCTGGAATCTTAAAAAGATCTGGCAATAAGAAAAGGTATTAACATTACTATCAAAAATTTCAATAAATATTAAACTACATCTTCTGCAGCAAAAATAATACTTCAGATTTATTGATCAATGGTAGGAGTAAATCACCCTGCAACTAAAAATCATTGAGATTAATACTGTAAACACAAGTTTGTACAATTGACTTTAGTTTATCTTTCTGGGGAAAAGTTATTACATGTATTAACTGAACTGTCAGATAAGGTGGAGTTTTAATATTCTCAACTGTTCATATTCTCCTTGCCATATCCCTGTTGCATAGAGATTGACATCTGACAAAGAAATATTATCTATCACACACTTACAGCAAAAAATGTGTTATTTAACATTGGATGGATAAATATATGGCTCCAATTACGGTGGTTTATAGAATTGGTTTTATTAACAACAAATGAACAAGTTTCTTTTTGACATAGATTAATTATGGGTGATTTTAATGAAATATAGCTACTCTCTATTGAAACTGTAAATGTTTTATGTATTAAGATGCATCTACTGCATACCCTGTGGTTTTTATATATTTTAAAAAATTCTTTATAACTTTGTGCATTGTGCATTTTTATTGTTGTTTTTACTGTATTTAATTAATGGAGTAATAAAATATGTTATATGACTTTGAATAACATGGACTGGATTGGCAAAGGGAAATAATAGTGTTCCATACAGATAGTCTTTGATTTATGACTGCAATTGAGCCCAAAATTTCTATTGCTAAGCAAGGCAATTGTTATATGAGTTTTGCTCCATTTTATGACCTCTTTTGCCACAATTGTTAAGTGTACCATTACAGTTGTTAAGTTATTAACACCGTTGTTAAGTGAATCTGGCTTCCCCACTGACTTTGCTTGTCAGAAAGTTGCAAAAGGCGATCACATGACCCTGGGACACTGCAACCGCCATAAATATGAGCCAGTTGCCAAATGTCTGAATTTTGATCATGTGACCATGGAGATGCTGCAATAGTCGTAAGTGTGAAAAACAATGTCCTAATTAAATCAAGAGCCTCAGGCCAAAGAAATCCAGTTATTTATTAGGAGCTTCATGTCAGCATGGACCAAATGAAGCCAACTCTGACCTCACTTAATTCACACTTTGGCTCTGACCCTGTTTCCCCCTTCCCCCAAGATGTGTCATCAGTCACATTCCCAACGAAACAACAATTTCATGGGTTGTAGAAGTCACTCCCTCCCCCATTGTAGGTCTCCATAGAGATGACCTTGACGTTGCCGGCTGGAATGTGCTTTGTTTTGACTAAAATGCAAGTTCCTCGATGCAGCTGCGAGGTTCAATTCCCCATCCCCCTTCCTATGGCAACTCGAGAGCAGGTCAGGAATGCTTCACAAATTGACAGGTTACTTTTTTTTAGTGCCATTGTAACTTCAGACAGTCACTAAACAAATGGTTGTAAATTGAGAATTACCTGTAGAACGTTACAATTTGAAATAGATACTGTAAATCTTAGCTACAGTAAAATACCGAAGGTTTGAAATGTCTAATGGAGCTATGTTTTTCCCAAGTGGGGAATTATAAATCATTAGAATGACTGGAGAATGATTTTCTGCTATCAAATCTACCTTTTTCTATTTTCAGAAAATTAATTAGCAAAATACTAATGAGAAACGACTTAATAACAGCAATTGTTCCTGACTTGATCTTCTGGGATGTTCCTGACTTGATCTTCTTCTTTATTCCTTTGTTAGAAATATTCAGCAATTGTGCCATCCACAATTTGATGGCATTTTCACGGAAACTCAGATTTTGTACTCCCTTCCTATTGAGTGCTACATTTATTCTTCCCATCGAAGAAGAGAGACATCAAAGTTGGCTTTTCAAAGTAGCTGCTGACAGGTGTAGCCCCCAAGCATGCCAAATCATCTTCTCCCTTATGAATCTAATCACTGCAGACTTATTAAATAATGTCAACAACTAATTATGTTCGGGTGTTTTAATTATATTGTTATGAAGCATACATAACACATGATACCATTTTGTTTATGTTTTGATTTTGACTCTTCTGTTTTCCTCCTACCCCTATGTAACCTTTGTTCTGTTTGTACTAAAGATTGTGGGCCAAATGCAGCCTGGAGGCTTAAAGAAATTTCATGCTTCCCAAACAGGTTCAGAAGAAGGTGACAGAGTTGATACAGGGATCTGAGGACATGCTTATGAGGCTGAACTCACTTAGCTGCCTTTCTTGGCAATAGAAATTCTGGTCCTACTTGTTGTAAGTCAACGACTATCTGTTGTAAGCAAAGGTAGTTGATATTACTGACATTCTCTGTGAAGAATATTTCCAACATCTGGTCATGTTTGAAAACCACCATAGCCCATCTAATTTGACCAATATGTCAAAGGTTGGTTCTAATATGATATCCACTCTCAGTAAAAATTGATTAGAATAGTATCAATTATTTCACTTCCTCTGCTGAGTTGTAGGTAACTAAACTGTAGACAAAACACAATCTCTCATTGATTTTAAACGCTTCCTTAAATTGATTTCCTAATTTCATTGTTTCTGTTACTTCCTTTAATACATTTGAATGTTCTAACAACTTTAAAGGACATTATTAGTAGAAACAAATGGCAATGAAAGTTCAGTAGCAACATAGCCAGTCAATTGGTGGGCTGCATGACCTGCAGCTGGCTTTTAAAGCCCTCAATGCTGACTCTTATCATCTGGATCAGGATTCTGCCATTGCAAAATTTTGCTGAGTGCATAAAAAGTGTCCTGAGAAAGAAATAATGTTGGGGGCATCATCATTTGGCATCTTTAATTAAGGAGGAAGCTGGGCAATAAATTTAGTGACAGCAGAAGGCCCGTATATGCCTCTGCTGGAATAAACCTTAAGATAAACAAAGTAAAACTGAAAAGGAAGTAAAATGTAGCTTATTTAGCAAGAAAAGATGATGCAGAAGAATGATGTGGTAGCAGCTGTTCATTGGAGAAGCTAAGATAAGAAATGCTGATAGCAGCTGTAGAAATAGTCTTTCCTGGCCCTAGCAGAGTAGAATGACAGACAAGGAAAAACAAGAAAAAAGAAGTGAAAATGTAAGTTTGAGGGCTGAGTAAAAGACTGACAACAGACCAGGAACAGATGTGATAGGAATTGCCCAACAAATTATTTAGCACAGGGTCTCCAACCTTGGGAACTTTAAGATTTGTAGACTTCAACTCCCAGAATTCCCCAGCCAGCATTTTTTACCTAATCATATGGGCACCTGTATTGATTCCTTTTATATCAGGACTGTCAAACTCCTGCCCCAGGGGCCGGATGTGTCATGCACTGGCCACGCCCACGCCTGGTTTAGTGAAGTGGGGGCGTCCTGATACGTCATTTGATGCCTCCATGATGACACGAGTTTGACACTCCTGTTTTATATAGTAGAAGACTGACATTTCTTCCATCACTAATTTCCCCCTTTTAAATGATCCAGAATGCTGGAGAATTCCTAAAGTGTACAGAGCATTTTAGAGATCCATAATGCTCATTTTACAATATCTTTACAAACAGCTTACTGTGAATGAAATGTGAATCCTGGAACATACCAGAGTTCCATAGGTCAGGCCTTTTGTAGCTAGTTCAACTAACAAGATCTTCATAAAGTGTTCTTTCAAGATTTATTGAAAGAAAATAGAGTAAGGTTAGAGAAATTTCAGCTGCTAGATTATTTTCATTTTCAAACTCAATTTCTCTTTCCATCTGTTGAGACTGAGACTTTGTCCGTTTCTTTTTCTTTCTGTTTTTTATGAATCAGCAAGCTGGCTGCTCTTTTTCCTGATAACTGAAAATTTGCAGGCAGCAAAAATTCTCCTTGGAATCTTCTCCAGCTGTGAACACATTGTTAATCCAGATATGCACGAAGTGTAGCCTTCAGTGGGGTGGACATCTATCCGAGATAATGCTAGATCATTTTAGACTCTGCATTTCAACATCAGTAAAATAAAACTTTATTATTGTACAAAATGTTTGCAAGAAAAAAAATATTCATGAGTAGAACTGTGGAAATAGGAAACACTTTTTCTTCTGCAAACTGTGGAATATTCTATTGAGCTGGGGCTCTTTGAATGGTATTGTTATGTTCATTCTTTCAAAATATGGTAAGCTGGCCTTGTGGCTCTCCTATGCATGCATATACAGAACTTCATTGAGCCAAGCCATTCAAGCTATAGCAGGTTCCTTCTCTAAATATACATTTTTCTGATTTTAATGCAATTCATTAGGGGTTTTTTTAACATAAAGAAACTTTTTTTAAAAATCACACATTAATAGAGTGCATAGGGGTAAATCATTTTCCAATTCCTACTGTTTTAATCATCAGGATTTTTTCTTGTAAACATTTTATAAAGGTCTGATTTTTTATTTTATTTCACATAATCGAATGAGGCATCCAAAGAGCATCTCTTGGTACCTCTCTTAGATGAAATGCTTTTTTCAGAGTCAGAAAAAAAAAGGCTTTAAACATTTCTCAGTGATAGGATCTTCTATAAATAGCCCATCTATTAACATAGAGGATGACAGAGAAAATCTATTAACATTTCCATTCCTTCAGTGGGAACAAAACAGATCACGTGGTCTGTGCATTAACTTTAACTCATATAAAGAATAAAACCAAATATGCCTGCTAGGGTTAGATGCAGTGTCCTAGATTTCACATCCAATTCACAGGGTCACAAATGAAGTGATGCTGATACTTTTTGTCCACATTTACATTTGCATTTCTATGGAAAAAATTTCATGTAAGCAGAAATTCAATGCTAAAATCATTCTTCCTGAGGCCCGTGTTTGACTGAACTAGTTTCTGTTTTAGAAGCTAATTATCTGGTAACATCCAAGGACACTCTACCATATATAGCAGGGGTCCCCAACCTTGGCAACTTTAAGACTTGTGGACTTCAACTCCCAGAATTCTTGGAGTTGAAATCCACAAGTCTTAAAGTTGCCAAGTTTGGGGACCTGATATATAGGAAGGTTTTATACCTGACTTATTGGTAAGTTCAAGGCATTTTATAATGCCTACAGGGGTTTTATTTGGGGATGTTTCATTCATTCCCCACACTCAGTGGTGGAATTCAACCGGTGTAACAACCAATTCAGTGAGCCCGTGCTTCATGCATGCAGCATTTTAAATACAACATTTCCAGCTTAAACTTACCTTCTGCTGCAGTCCCGGTGAGTAAAACAGCTGATGCACAGCTACAAAACAATGGAATAAAGATAGACAAGGCAGGAGCGGGTGGGCTGGGCCAACTGATTACTGGAACTACCGGTTTGCCCGAACCTGTCTATACCAGCTGAATCCCACCCCTGCCCATACTGATACCTTATACCAGCCCAGCAAAGGCAGCCAAATTGGGGAAAAAAATTCCCACTCCCCTCTTGAAGCAAATGATATTAGCAGGGAGGGTCTGCAAGGAATCAAGCTGATAAAAAGCAGAATATAGTGCAAACCCCACCTCATTTCATACACAATGAGGCTGTCTCGTTTCTTCCGAGGACTACAGATTTTCACAAATTAGTTATGCATGAGTGTGTCAACATATGTGTGTAGACATATAGATATACACCAGTGGTGGGATTCAAATTTTTTTACTACCAGTTCTGCGGGCGTGGGTTGGTGAACGTGGCAGGGGAAGGATACTGTAAAATCTCCAGTCAAAGATGATATTTGCCAGTTCTCAGAACTATTCAAAATTTCGCTATCGGTTCTCCAGAACTGGTCAGAATCTGCTGAATACCACCTCTGATACACACACACACACACACACACACACACACACACACACGAGAATAATTGTGTGTGCATACACAAACATGTGAAGAATAATGCTCACAACTTCAAGACCAGCTTACTTGCGCCTTAATCTGAATAAAGTTAATTGCGCTAATTGTATAATAACTCAGCACTGCCCATTCTGAAGGGTCAGCAGACTTTGGAGAATCAGAATCACCATTTTAATTCTCTAGGGAGCAAAATAGGCTACACAGCAACAGCCAACAATGTATTTTTCAATGCTAGTTTAGAAAGAAAAAAATTACTGACGCAGCAGACATGAATGAATGAACAATGCTCCATTCATGAGCGCACAGTACTCCACTAATACTGAAAATGGTGCTTAAGATGACCCAGATAGCCAGTATAACTGTAAAATTTCTGAGGTGCTTGTTTAAACTTGAAAATCAGAATGTTTCTCTCCCCACCCCGCAATGAACTCCATTGAATTCCTGATTCCCCACCGGTGTAACCAGTCGTTTCCCAAATTAAGGACTGAAAATATTTGTCTTCATTTTTTTAATTTAATTTTTCTTTCACAAGTTGATGAGAAGCTGATTCTGCAATGGGTTTTAATTGCCGATGTGCAGCAGGCTCTAATCAAAAGCAGTTCTGAATGGGGCTCCGGCAGCTCAGCCAAATTTAGTTCATATTTTCTTTTAAAAAAAAAAGCACATTCATGCTACAAAACATTACAAAAAAATGTAGAACAAAATTTGCGCACGTTAATTATAACACATGTGTGCATTTCCTGACCTTTTGTTATAAAAATGTCTCAATGATACATTTCTGGAACTGAAGCTATCCTTAGTTTTAATGGGAGATTAAAGGATAAAAATATATTTATATCAAGGGGACAACGACTATGAATAGAACTATTCATAGGGATAAATACTGTATACAATTATCTATCTATAAATGGGAATCTCTTTAATCAACTGCTTTTTGAAGTCAAGCCGCATATATTCAACTGTATATAATTAAATATCCAGGTTTATTATATAGATGGCTGGTTCAACTTTCAGAGATTAGTCATTGCAGTTCAGGGAAGGGATTCCATAAACTCAATCCATTTCCTTCCAAAGGAATTACAATATGATTAGCACCTTATTACTAGAATAAGTGATGAATTTATACTTTCAGGGTAGGACTGGCTAGGTAATTTTGCGAGCTGAAGTCCACATTCCTTAAAGTTACCGAGGCTCAGAAACACTGGTGTAGAGACATTGAGGTGGGAGAAGGGAAATATTTTTAAAGGCCTAACCTTCTACATTTTACAATAAGAAATATTTCTTTAATTTAGTTTTTAAACCCGTTTTGTAAGGCTGCTTGTGCAGGCAGTGTTTGACTGATGAACGCAATTGGGACCAGAATTGATTGCTAAACAAGATAATTGTTAAGGGAGTGTACCACTCAATTTTATGACCTTTTTGGCCACAGTTGTTAAGCAAATCACTGCATAAGGTTAGTCATTAAGCAAATCCAGCTTCCCCTGCTGACTTTGCTTGCTTGGAAGCTGGCTGGGAAGGTTGTGAATGGCAATCTTGTGACCCCAAAATACTGCAACTAACATAAATGTCAGTTACCAAGAGCATGGATTTTGATCACATGGATGTGGGTCATAAATGTGAGGACTGGATAAAAATTATTTTTTGAACCTCCCTGTAACTCCAAATGGTCACTAAAATGGATGTTTGTAAGTCAAGGACTACCTGTAATGGGTGTCCAACTGGTCTGATATATTGGACTAGTAATTCTGCTCCTTATTAGCCCATTCTTTTCCGGCTTCTTTTCAGGTTAATGCCATCTCTGGCATGATGTACTTGGTATGCTGCTTGTGCCCTTCTCAAAAACAGTCTTCCCAACCAGTCTCATGAATCAAGGATGAAGTAGGCCTCTGCCACAACTGCCCCCATTTTGTTTCCCTCTCATATATTTATTCAGCATCCACAGCTGTTGTAGCTCTGCCTTTTTGAGCCCCAGCAAAGGGATTAGAATGAGATCAGGTGAACAATGCCATCTTTATCCAGGGGTTGTCACCATAGATTTTTGAACACTCAGGAACAGATGTTAGTCTCCTGCTCCATATGCCCCTGATTAGCAATAACCATGCAAGAGATCATAAACAGTTAGGATCAATCTTGCACAGAGGCTGTTTATTTGACTCACACTTATATAGATTCCTCATTATAAAGGATTTTCCTGTTGTTGTGATTTGAATGAGTATACCATTCCACCTTGAGGATAGAGATACTGAAATAGAATAGGGCACTTGATGGATCATAACAATGATATACAATTAAATGTTTTATTGCAAAGGAGCTCCAAATCAGACTCTGTTGTCACAGCCAGAGAGTCAAGGTTGTCATCTTCCAAATTAATTATGTGTTGTTTCAATTAATTGTTCCAATTAGTCTCTATTTCTTTTCAGTTATGCCTTTCTATAACAACATCACCTGGGATGTTATTAGAAATTGGAACTTCTCTGAGGGTCATATACACTGCAGTTAAAAATCTGACTATTTCTAATTAGTTTCCCACAATAATTCCATTGTTACATTAAAAGCTGGAGCCAATAGAAGCTTGTCGTCATTGTAATAAATGGGTCTGGATTTTATTGCAAAGGAGCTCCATATCAGACTCTGTTGTCACAGCCAGAGAGTCACGGTTGGATTTAGCAATTTGGTTATTTACTAATTTCAAAACTTAAAGTGTAGCGGACAATTAGCATAGCAATCATATACATAATTACACATTGATAATTCTATTTATTTATTTATGCAAATATATATGGTTGCTCATCTTAAAAAAACTCTGAGAATAAACTCTGAGAATTTATGCTAATAAAGGCATAAAAAAAGAAAAATACATATAAAACCAGTAAAAGGAACAATAACATACACCAGTTCAATAGATAGTGACTTACTTCTGAATAAACATCCATTAGAGTGGTGTATGCCGAACTATACAGACGATCTTAAGAAATAAAGACAAACATACAGTTTTTAATCACTGTGTGCCCTGGACTTTAACTCCCAGAATTCTCAGGCTGATACATATGATACGTATGATTTTCATCACATGATACTGAAAAAGGCCCAAGCGGGAAATCGCTGGCATTACAAGGATTTATAACAGGGATGTCAAACTCAAGGTCTGTGGGCCAGATCCAGCCCACGGGGTATTTAGATCTGGCCCACAGGAAACAGTGAAGGACCAACCCGCAGTGCTTCTGCCAGCAAAAACAGAGCTCGGGAGGGCCATGTGTGGCCCACCCAGGCTCTGTTTTTGGCTGCGATGGCATCCTCAGCCCTCTGCCAGCGAAAATGGGTGGTGATGGTGGATGGGATGGGTGTGGCTGAGGTGGGCATGGCCAGCTCAACGTCACTTATATCAGGGGCACCTGTGGTGGCCAAATGCTAAGGCAGGACTTCCCTCAGATCCTCCCTCACTATTTATTATAATCTCCTTCCTTCCCTCCCTCCCTTCCTCCTCCCTTCCTTCCTTCGCTTCTTTTTACTTGCCTCTTCATTCTCCTTTCTTTTTCCTTCCCCTCTTTCCTTATTTTTCCTTCCTTGCTCTCTTTTCATCTTTCCTTCTTTTTCTTTGTCTTTCCTCTTTCCCTTTCTCTTTCCCTGTCCCTTCTTGCATGCTCAAATGCAAAAGAGGAAACAGTTCTCCTTCTGTTTTATTTTTACTTTGTTTTGTTAGTCCTCTGCCAGAGAAAATGGAACTCCATTTCCGCTGGTAGAGGGCTGCAGGAGGATGTTGCAGCTGAACACAGAGCCTGTGTGGCCCTCGTGCTCTGTTTTCACTGTCAAAGGCACCTCAGACCAGTCCTTTGCTGTTTCCAGGGTGGTGCCGTGGGCCAGATCTAAGCACACTGCGGGCTGGACCCAATCCGCAGGCCTTGACTTTGACACCCCTGCGTTACTACAATATTGGTTTCCCACCTCTTGAGAAACAGGGCCTCCAAATTTTTTATATTACTAAATCTATTTGCAAATTATTAACCTGTCCTCTATATACTACCAGTATATTAATGACAAAATAGTTAATGAGAAGAATAAAAAAAGCAGGATTAAAGTTTCAAAACCCTCTGTTAACAAACTGTTATTGTAATCAACTTCTAAATTTACCTCAGCATCTTATCTATCCCAAATCGCCCCATGAGTTAAGAGTAATTCATCCTGGCATGACAGGCATTTCTGTATATGGCTTAGTTATCTATAGACTGGTGAGAGGAGAAAGGCTCCGATAAACCCAGATCCCTTGATTTTTTTTCCCCCAGGCAATAGTGCATTGCAGGGGTGTCAAACTTGCGTCATCACATTATCGTCACCTGACGTATCACGGTTTTTTCCCCCTTTGCTAAAATGGGAGTGGGGGTGGCCAGCGCATGATGCATCTACCCAGTGGTCCGTAAGTTTGACAGCCCTGGTGTATTGGGTCAAAAGACAGTTAAAATGTAAATGTCATATTGCTTGTTATGAATACAATAGATTTAATCGTATAATCATGCTTGTCATATGATAAGGATAAATGATCTCTTTTCTCTATTGGGAAAATGTTGAAATGGCTACTTAAACCTAGCTTTAGCTCCATGCATCATTCAACAGTGTGTATTAAAAGAGATTTGTGATGCCTTTGGAGGACTAAGTCATTCCTAAGCAGTGGTGGTATTCAAATGTTTTTACTACTGGTTCTGTGGGCATGGCTTGGTGGGTGTGGTGTGGCTTGGTGGGCATGGCAGGAGAAGGATATACTGCAAAATCTCCATTTCCACCCCATCAGGGAGGGACCTATTCGCACCTATTTGCTAGAACCGGTTGTTAACATTCTAAGCAGTTTGGAGAACCGGTTGTTAGAAGAAATTACTGGCCTAATCCTGTAAGGAAAGCAGGAAGGAAACATTCTGGTGTTGCTTACAGAAACTGCCTTTCCGTTAACCCTTATTACATTCTTGGCAGAACTAGACTTCCTGTCTCAGGAACCTCTCTGGAGTTTTTTCCCCCTCCTTTGCTTGTACTTTGCTTGTGGGGAGTGACCATTCAAAGTTACAATGGCATTGAAAAAAGTGACTTATGACCATTTTTCACACTTACAACTGTTGCAGAATCCCCAGTCATGAGAGGCCAGGTGAGGAGATGTGTGCCTTGATGTGAGTGATATTGAGTTGGCCACACCCATCCAATAACATGACTACCAAGCAACACCCACCAACTAAGCCATGCCCACAGAATCAGTTTTTTAAAAAATTTGAATCCCACCCCTGCTCCCCACCCCACTAACCTGCTTTCCAGCTCCGTTCTCCTGTGCAGGGCAACAGAACAAGATCCAGCCAATCAGCTGGGACTTGGGAGGCAGTGAATAGATGGGGGTGGGGCCAATCAGAGGTGGTATTTACTGGTTCTCTGAACTACTCAAAATTTCCGCTACCAGTTCTCCAGAACCTGTCAGATCTGGCTGAATACCACCTCCGCTCACAAGCACCCCAAATTTAATGTGAAGGTAATGAGATACCATCTGGCCATGTTTTAGGAATATAATTCCTGTTACTTATTGAAAGGGATAAGATTTCTGTAGACATCGCCTTTTTCAATCTTGCCTGTCAGAAGATAGGATCTAATGGTGGGGTGAATCCTTTATCAAAGATCCATTGAGCTTTTGGATAAAGTATCATCCATTCTGATTATTGGAGAGGAATGATCATTAGATGACAGCAGAGTTAGAGGTTTTGTACCTCTTTGCTGTTATCTACTGGTTGCACATATTTTTATAGACCAGATTGGGTAGCCCTATAAATACATTTTTCTTAGAAACAGCAAAAGAGAGGATAAAGGTTGATTTTCATCTAAAAGTATTTCTTTGATCTATGGCAATTACCCATTAAAGTATCTGTAGACTTGCTACTATTAGCCCTATTGATTTCACAGCAAGAAAATCATTTCTGACTTCAGACATATGATACCAAAACAATTTTGGTTACTTTGGCTGATGATTACTACCAAAATAATTATTTTGTTGATTATCTGGAATTGCCTTGCCTAAATGCAGATGCACCTCCCCCAAAAAAGTGGAAAATTAACAAGAGAAAGTAGAAAATGCTAGTTTTGATTCAAGTCCATTGTTTTTGATAGAATTTACAGGAGAATTTAGTTGCATTATTTAATTTTGAATAGTGTTAGGATTTAAAATTATCTAAGATTTTCCTTTTAAAACACAAGGTGATTTCAAATTCAGCAGACTTCTTATTTTGAGAAAAACAAACTGATTGAATAATAAATTATACATTATTATTACATTCAAAATAGGCACAACATTTTTGCCTGTTTTCCAACAAACCTGATGCACTGAGAAATATGTGCATTCATCTATGTCAATTACCCACCTGTTGACTTGCTACTATTAGCCCTACTGATTTCACAGAAAGAAAATCTCTAATAAAATAATCCTTTGATTAAAAACTCAATCAGTGCAAAACTACTTAAAATTCATGAGACATCAACGCAATGATGCATTGTTCCCACAAAAGTTCCTTTAAATGGATCAGCGAAGGAGCACTTATAGTCCCACCTTAAGGCTGCAGAGCTTCAGTGACTCAGATGTCTGTATAAGAGGTATATCTTAGCTACGAAACAAATTTTACGCTCCCAGATCTCTGCGCTGCTGTACAGGCTTTCTATCCATTTTATAAACTTAATGATGCATATTTCCCAAATGTAACTGTGAGACTTTCTATGGTGGGGTGTTTTTAAAAAGGCCCATGGTTGGCCCACAGGATTCTTGTCTTAAGAAATAAAGTGTAAAATAGAGGAAAAATGATTTTAAGAGTAAAAACCTGAAGATGATCCGGGTGGAATGGTTTGCTCCTGATGGGAAAACTGATACAATGGTGGATCTCAAGGAAGTAGACAAAATTCTCTCTGACCTTTAGTCTGTCACTTGTGCATTGGACCTTATCCCAGTGGTCCAGAAGGGGAGTAGAAGTTGATCCAGACCAAAGTAAATGCTTTTAGGCGAAAGGGAGTTTCAGCACTCCTGACAGAGGTGCCGATCACCCATTCATCAAGAAGCTTGGTAGTAGTCAATGGGAATGAACAACTCCTCTCCTATCTCCAACCACTTTGTCTTGGGGAAGGGTCTTAAAAGAGGGTTATGGAGGACACAAATTATCTAGACATATTGGTAGTCTGGATTCAGGCTTGGGAGTAGGACATGGTCACTCTCATGGATAACTTTTGGTGGGACTGGGATGGAAGGAGAACAAGGGTAATTGTTCTTGTCTCTTGATCTCTCAGCAGCCTTCAGGGCGTGTCAATCACGGTATCCTTCTGGGCCACCTGCCAAGGTTGGGAGTTGGAGGCCCATTACATATGTGGAGCTAAGGCAATTGACCCATTGCTTCTGCTTCTACAAATATAGCAGCACTGTGACATTGTGAGCAGGATTGACCTAAACCAGTAATGGCTAACATTTTCAGCACCAAGTGCCCAAAGTGCATGCATGCGCGTGCACCCTCAAAATGCAATACGTGCGTGTCCCCATGCATGCGCCCTGCCCCTGCACATGCACTCCACCCGTGCATGCACTCCCCCACACATGTGCAGCAGAGAGCAAAAGACCAGCTGGCTGGCGGGAGGTGCATGTATGCATGCACAGAGGAGCTGGAATCTGCACTTTTCTTTATCAAGGGATCGTTCTACTATCTGTGCATATGACACCATTTTAAAATGGCATTTTTTTCATCCAGAAGCAGAATCTGTCCAGCTGAGCTGGGGTGACAGCTCGCATGCCCACAGAGAGCGCTCTGCATGCCACCTCTGGCATGCATGCCATAGGTTCGCGGACCTAAACCGTACTGTCATCAGCCAGAATGTACTGTAGTCTCTTGGATTGATATCTCTGGCAAATAACAGTACTGTTTATTGGCAGGGCTATTTTGGTTATCAAGGAGCTTAGAGGTAGTCTACATGTTAAAAATGAGATCATATTATGGCTCATAATATTAGAAAGAAAAAAATATTGTTCTTCAGGTTGAGAACAAAGAGTTAAAATCAGGGGTGAGATTCAAAATTCCCAGCAACTGGTTTGCTGCCCAGTTGCTAGGTGGGCGTGGCCTACTGGAATTTCCAGGAAGGCCGTTTTTCACCTTCACAAGGGTCCAGAGACTTCCCACGGGCCTCGGGGAGGGCAAAAATGCCCTCCCCTGGGCTCTGGAGGCCCTCTGAAAGCCGTAAACTGGCCCATTTCCAGACTCTCAGAAGGCCCATTTTGCCCCTCCCAGAGCATCCGTGTGGACCCTGCTCTTACCTCCATCGAAAATGGGCCGCGTGGAGACTCCTGGGAAGGGTGGGGCATGCTGGGTGGGGCCAGCTGGTTGGTTCAAATACCAGTTCGGCAAACCAGATGCAAATTTAATATCCGGTTCACCCGAACTGGTCCGAACCAGTAGAATCCCATCCCTGCTTAAAATGCTGAGGTTTTGATGGAGTCTAGAATAGCCTTTAAATCACTATTGTTTGGTGGGTATTTTGTGGTGCCTTCTGTTCCTGTCATATGCTACAGTTGATCTCCATATTATATATTCTGCACTGATTATGTATACAAATTCTAAATAATGAGAGTTACATTCAATTACATGCTGTTTAATTATGCTTTGTTTGCATTCCTGCACCAAAAACTGTGTGAAGAGTAAGTGGCACAAATGTTTCCAGGTGATAGTGAACTGATTGTAACAAACTTTGTCTGGATTGTGGACAAATGGGAATTGATTGTTAGCCTCGGAAAACAAACATGTATAAAGACAGCAAAATGAACCATTGGCTTCTTTATTCAAACTGGGTTGTTTAAGTAATACTTATTTCATTTAAAAGAATAAGCCATGGTACACAAGGAGTCCGTTAATGAAATGCATAAACTTTCTGAATCGTTTAATAAAACACAAAATATACAATCAATATGACTTAAGGAAGCTGACTATCTTTCTTAATGGGAAATTGGCATTTATTCATACCTCCAGCAGTAAGTAGTCCATCAATTGAATGTATCAAAGACATTTGCTGATTTCAGCACTGCCTATTGATTCTAGCAATTCCTGTCTTTGTGGAGTGCCATGAAGAGTTGCCTTCAACGTAACTGCTTCATGCAATGCGTTTTTGTAAGTCAGCAAAAATTTCTCATTTGTGTTCCATGAGAGGACTCTAGAAAACTTCTTGTTTATCCATAGCTTATGCCAAGGCCTACATTTTCTAGCGTTATATATCGTAAGTAATAAATAGGGAGGCGGTCTAGATATTTATCTGGTATTTTGAGAAGTAGAAAAGTGCATGAATATATATAAGAACATTCTGCTTAGGGACCACAAATGTAAAAGAAGGTGGGATCAGGAATACATAAGTTTGGTAGACATTAATCATGGCATATGGCACCGATTGGATGACATAGGATGACAGACATATTCAGATGTGTCTGAACATGGTGCACAACACACAGCACCTAGAAAAGGAAACACTTTCTTTTGTGCTTATGTACCTTCCTAACCTGGTTTGCTCATATTATTTCCAAATTAACTGTTAAAAATACTCTTACTTCCTAGGCATCAGATCTACTTTCAGGGATTATAATTAGAAAAGCATTCATTTTCTCTGTATCCTTGTAGTCCAAAGGTAGCATGAATTTCCAGATTTGAAGCCCCCAAAGGCCTCTAGAACTGCAATATCCAGGGAGACCCAATATTTTATGAAAAGTTGGAGAAGTTAAATGTTGTTTTCTAGCAGAGAGTATGTGAGGCTACGTTGCTGCAGATACCTAACTTTTGGGTTCATAGGTGATTAAAAAAATAAATAAAAATTGAATTATCTTTCTGCAAATCACTTCCAAAGGGAATAAATCATGGCAGAATGAATTGCATCTTGAGTAGAAGAAGAGGATGTGGTTTGTTGTCTCTACCACAGTCATTCCATAGGAGCTGACATGATGTCTTAGAATATTTGCCCATCCATCTTGCTCCAAGTATTACTTCAGATATTTTTGCATTCAATTTACCTTTGTATGGGCTACTTACTATGTGCAGTTAAGCAGTAATTGTAACTCAACCACTAGTATTTTTCTTAATGCTGGGAAATTTGATTGCAGAACCAATAACAATTCAAGGCACAGGCATTCATTAATCCCACAGGCACTTTAATCTTTTCTGGATCGCTTCCAACACTGCTTTATTTGATAAAAAAGGATTGTTTACTCATTTAAATATCTTTAATTAGTGTGCATTGTTAAAGAACTATTGCCGGAGATTGCATTACCATAGATAGCTAAGAACAACAGCTGAATATAGCAACTAAGTTCACCTTCTCCCTGGCCCCTGTGCCTTGCATAAAAATAGAGGAAAATATTGGGCTCCAGTGAATTCCCTCATTTTTCCACAATGGATTTTTGGCCAGTTGGAACTCTCTCTCTCTCTCTCTCCCCTCCTCACTCCTCTGACCTTCCATTTTTCATCACGATGACATAAGTTAAGAGAAGGTGGTGATGAGGAATAGATTGCTGGTATTGCTAATATGAATATTGAATGATACTATATCATTTTACATTAATGTGGCTATTCATAATACAAATGAATTTACAGATAAATAATTCATAGAAATATTTAGAGATTTGCATTCAGTGCGTAAGAAAATAGTTTAATTAACTAGATGAGTTCATTAAGGATGTTCATGTACATTATAAACCAGGGGTCTTCAAACTTGGCAAGTTTAAGACTTGTGGACTTCAACTCCCAGAATTCCCCCTCCAGTCATGTTAGCTCAGGAATTCTGGGAGTTGAAGTCCACAAGTCTTAAACTTGCCAAGTTTGAAGACCCTTGTTTTAAACATTTGTTTTATCAGTTAAAGAAGCAGCCCTTCAGCAGCCTCTTCAACTTTCTGGAGCAGCATTTTTCAATGCTGGCAGCTCTAAGATGGGTGGACCTTTACTCCCAGCATTCCCCAGCCAGCATGCTCTCTGTGGAATTCTGGAAGTTGAAGTCCACCCATCTTAAAGTCTCCAATGTTGAATTTTTTTGCTGCTTTAGACGATTTTTTTATTGTCATGGAAGAAGAGCTAAGGGCAGTAGGGAAGTATTCTTTCTTAAACTGTGAGAAGTTCAGCAGTGCCTATAAGCACAGAGTGTGTCCCTATTCATTCATTTCTAATATTTTAATAGTTCAATAGGGTGCTGAATTCAGCCTTTCCAAGGAGTCAGCTTCCTTCCTATTTTATCATGCCAGGCAGATACTTGTTTTCTTATGATCCATGGGAAGCAGGGGAGGGATTTAACAGTGTTACTACCAGTTTGGTGACTATGTTTGCACGCCTGACTACGTTTTGCACGCCTGACATGTGCTATGTGCGCGTGTAAGAAAATCTTAAGCTGTGCCATCCAGACAGCTGAAAAGCGCGCCAGCGTTTGAAAAGCCTCTTTTTTACTGCTTTTTCAACCTCAGCTGTGCCGCACAAAGTAGCTGAGGTTAAAAAAGCAAGAAATAAAGGACAGGGAAGAGCCCAGGTGGGCAGGTGGGCCAAACAGCAGCAAACACAGAACCCCTTCGGTGTTTGCTGCTCTTCAGAGCTACTAGTTCTATAGAGCCGGGCAGAATCGGTAGCATCCCACCCCTGATGGGAAACCTTTCATCTTGACACAGCATTACTAACCTATCCTCCATGCCTCATTTCTCCACTGGAAGTAATGCAGCCCCAATGCACAATATCTATATGGATATTTGCATACTCCATATAGTTGGCTTGAGCTGCTCTATTACACACAATTAGGTGAGATTTAGAGAGGGTTTTTCCTTCTTCTATAATTCATAATCACCCAGTGAGCAACTTTCCATTTTTTAAAATAAAGCTGGCACAAACATCAGGGGGTGAAAGCCACGTAGGAATGCATTTTATATACACTTTGTAATCCAGCATTCACTTAATAAGATTGCCTATAAAATTTGTGTGTGCGTGTGTGCGTGTGTGTATTTTAGATTTCAAACAAACAAATCATAATGAGGGAGCTTACTACATTTTAGCTCAAGGGAGTTGTCATGTCACCACTGAGATCTTGTTTTATGTCTTATTCTTCTTCCATATGAAGATACATTTCTCAGTTATGTTATTTTTCCAGACACCTTACTGAACACAGGAACAGTGTTACTGACTCCTTGTACTTTTTTTTTTTTGGCAATCATTTCCTATCATCTTCTCTGCAATTTTTTTTTTAAATCCCCTGATGCCACTAGTTTATATCTCTGTATTTATGATGTTCATGATATCTATCTACGGTAATTAGTATCTTTCTCACTTCCAAATGTTTCCATTCCACCATATTCCATAACATTATATATGATAATTGTCATACGGGGAGTCCTTGATGGAGAGAGAGGAGGGGGTAGGTACTGTAGGTCATGTGATCGCATTTTGGGCATTTGGCAACCAGCTCTTTTTTATAGCTGTTGGGATCAAGAGTTTTGGGCGTTTTTTTGCCAGTTTCTAGCATTTACTTCTGGTTTCCGGCAAAAAATGCCCTTTGAAGAAAATTATTCACTTAACAACTACTATGTTTTCGTAAAAAAGGACCATAAAATTGGGCACAGTCACAAGGTGTTCTTCTTAACAACTGCCACAACTTATGACCATAATTCCGGGCTCAATTACTGTTGTGAATTGAGGACTACCTACAAACAGATCTAACATAATTCCCACGAAATTGTAATAGATTGGTTCTCACAGAAAACCAGTTGTTTATTACTACTAAGTTTTATGGTTCTTCAGGCAGCTTGTAAACCTTTTCGAAGAGATAATTTCCAAATCAATTTGAATTAATTACTGAGGGATGATGCAGAGAATTGTCAATTTAAACATATAATTATCAAACTGGAAATCAAATTTGTGATGGTTGCTAGAAGTCCATCTCTGAGCCAGCAGGGTCATGATGAGATTGTTAATAAGCTCAGATTGTGGCTGATACATTGAGAGAATAAATTTCTCACACCTGACAGGTCAAGCTGAAATGAGACACTGAGAGGAATAAACAGATTTATAAGCAGAATGAAGGAAAAATGAGCAATTTATCTTGCTGAGCACTGCAGTAGACATCCTACAAAGGAGAAAAGTACCTGAAGGTGAACTTCAGCACATGCTGAAGCAATAGAGGAAACCCATATATTTAAAAAAAATAACCCAAAGTCATCATCAGGAAACACTCTTCAGTAGATAATTATTTGGTTCTTGTTTAGAAAGATACAATAATGATAGCAAGCTATCCTTAGAAAATCTGGGAGCTGTTATGTCAATACCTTTGGAGGGCACCAGGTTGATAAAGCTGGAGATGTGATTATCATGAAAAGCCAAGAGTGGATATATGATTTTGAAGTGCTATTTTAGGCTGTAGAAACTTTCTGACAGTGAGAACAATCAACCAATGGAACATTGCCCTCGGAAGTTGTGGGAGCGCCATCACTTGAAACTTTCAAGAAGAGATTGGACTACCATCTGTCAGAAATGGTGTAGGGTCTCCTGCTTGGCAGGTGGTTGGACTAGATGACCTACAAGGTCCCTTCCAACTTTGGTTATCTGTTATCTGTTATCAATTCAAAGATATTGAAGCCTTAAAAATTACTATTAAAGATACTTTAATAGTATCTTCTATTGCTGTTTATTTGGGAGGGAAATGACTGAGGATGAGAGGTAGTTTATGGAATGGAAAAATAGCCAGCCAAAAGAATAACCCTCAAGCTTATTTTGCCCCCTTAAAAATGACTCATGCTTACTTATAAGCTGCAGAGTGCAGCTTCAGGGCTGTGTGCTTCCAATTTTCCGCAAGAATAAGGTGAGGCTCTTGCCTGTTTAATATCTACATTAAACTGCTTGAGATTGAGGTCATCTGTCACTTCAGGGTTTGGTATGATCAGTATGCAGGTGACATCCAATTATACATCTCAACTAGATAAGTGTAAGAGATGCTGTCAACATGCTAACCCAGAGTTGAGAGGCTGTTTGGGTTTGAATGGGGAGGAACAAACCAACTCAACCCGAAAAAGATTAAATGGCTGTTTGGGCTTCCTGAGTTGGACTTTTCTCCCTTTGGCTTCAGATTAGGCTGCTCTTCCCCATTTAAGACTATTTTACAACTTGGGGGTGGGGTTGGGATTCTCCTGGGCTTGTAGTGGGTCTATGACAATTCATCAAGCCAACTCGGCACGGCCAACTTGCAATGGCCAATTCACTGCGGGGCAACTCTGAGGGACTAGAGTTACCCTAGTGATATCAAAGAAATGGTGGAATAGAATCATTAAAGAAAGGATGCAAAAGGAGGGACAGAATGAAATGTGAATGGCAAAAATTAAAACATTTTAAAATTTATTTTAAATAATTTTAAATAAAATTGTTAAATTGTCCCGCAGCACGTTGTCCCACAGTGAGTTGGCTGTGGTGAGTTGTCCCATTCCGGCTTGCAGTTATTGCCTGAAGAGCAGGTGGTGGCTGTGCTTAGGACAGGGGTGTCCAAAATTTTTGCAAGGAGGGCCAGATTTGGTGAGGTAAAAATATGGGGGGGCCGACCATTCAGCCTGACATTTTTTGAACCATTAACATTTACTGGGAAAAACGCTGGCTGGTGGGGATGAGTGACAGGCTGAGCCAGCGGGGAGAAGAGGCTGCGGGCAGCTCGAAATTTGAAAATGGGCCGCAATTGGCCCCTGGGCCGGACTTTGGACATGCCTGGCCTAGGAGCTTCTTGGACAACTTCATCTTGTGCACTGGTTGTATCCTTTTGATTTGCTTCCTTGTTTATTCAATTTATACAGGTAGCCATTCATTTAGCAACCATTTGAAGGTCCATTGACACTGAAAAAGAGTGATGTATGACCGTTTTTTACACTTATGACCATTGCAGCCTCCTCCCTATGGTCACGTGACCAAAATTCGGACGCTTGGCAACTGGCACGTATTTATGAAGGCTGAAGTATCCTGAAGTCATGTGGTTACCTTCTGGGAAAGCCAGATTCACTTAACCGGGTTACTAATTTAACAGCTTCAGTGATTCACTTCACAACTGAATCAAGAAAATGTTTAAAACCCACTTAACAACTATCTTACTTAGCAACCTGAAATTTTAGGCTTCCTTGCAGTAAGTCAAGGACTACCTATACAACGCCTATTTCAACAAGTGACTCTGGGCAGCAAACAGAATTAAAGTAGAATAGGAACAACCATTAGCATTATAAAAATTAAAAATACAGGCAGCTGAGAAACAATAAGCCAAAATCGCTAATGCAACAAAGAAGCAGGTCCTTGCACAAACTTGGAGAAAACCAGGCCTAGGCACAGAACCAGATCTTAAGGGTCTTAGAAAAGGCTAGCAGAGTTTGGAGAAAGAATATTCCACAAGATGGGCACTAAAGTAGAAAAAGCACGTCTTCTAGGCCAGGGGTCTCCGACCTTCGCAACTTTAAGACTTGTAGACTTCAACTCCCTGGCTGAGCAATTCTGAGAGTTGAAGTCTACAAGTCTTAAAATTGCTAAGATTGGAGATCCCTGTTCTAGGCCCTGGCAACTGGCATTCTTTGGCTGATGGGCTCCAAAACATGCCTATTTTGTCTAATCAGATTAGACAGGTAGATACCAGGTAGAGACTGTCTGGTTTGTTTTCCTTGATTATTTGTTGTAGTTAGTTGTGCACTCGTGTCCGACCCATCATGACCCCATGGACAATGTTCCTCTAGGCCTTCCTGTCCTCTGCCATCTTCCGGAATCCATTTAAGTTCAAGTCCTTGATTATAAGGCCCTTCAAACAGTCATTGACACCACAATCATCTCATGATTTAGATTACTACAATGCCCTCTATATGGGGCTGCCCTTCAAAACCAACTACAGCTGGTTCAGAATGTAGACAGTTTTTATGACCATTGTCTTACCCTGCTCCACGATCTGCATTGGTTACCAGTGGCTTCTGGGTGCAATTCAAAATATTGTTCATTACCTATAAAGCCCTTTATAACATAGGGCCCAATTATTTGAGGGACTGCCTGCCTCCAATGGTTTCTGCTGTCTGGTGCATTCGGGCGGAGTAGATATGCTTTAGGTGCCCTCAATTAAATATTGTCATCTGAAGCTGAGGAACAGCATTTATTGGGGCTGAGAGCCTCATCAATCCCATTCTCCAAGCCTTCTGGAAGTCCTTAAGGTCTGGCTCTCTTCCCAGGCCCAAGCTGTGGATCATCTGTTGAGTCTTTTTTTAAAATGTTGGAAATGCTGCTGGGTAGTCATGTTAGTTTAGTTTAGTTTTTGACTTCTTGCACATATTGCAAACTTTCCTAAGAATCTAGACAAGCAAATAAAGTCTGTCCATGTGTGGCTGAAACATACATATGCAGATTTCTGAAAGACTCCAAACTTTACATTTCAGAGCAGCAGAACACATGGAAATTTACATGGATAGATTTCATGTGCAAAAATATGATGCCAAAAGCAGGATTTCTCACCCTGGACAAGTTGAAGATATGTGGATGCCAGCTGGGGAATTCTGGGAGTTGAAGTCCAAACATCTTCAAGTTGGCACAGTTGAGAAGCATTGGCCTAAATTACGGGCCCTGATATTCTTTGAATATGCTTCTGTACTAGTAGCCTGCAAAATAAATTAATACCTGGCAAAATATCAGACACTATCATGATGTCACTGTAGGACTGCTGAATGGAAGAGTATGTACAAGAATAGATGGCCCCAAAATTCTTTTTGCCAGAACCTCCTAACATTGCACTTCTAAAGTTCAATAAAAATCACTACAAGGGAGGCATCATATGCTGGTTGGATAATTTATTCTGAACACAGAATATACACCATTTTATCTTTATGGGCATTATTATATGGCCATTACTGGCCACATAATACAGAGTGCCATTTATAAGCCACCCTTTCATTGAAACCTGAAATACACTTGAATTCTAATTTTATTTTGCTGAAGCAGAAGAAAAACATTCTTTCAGCTGTCATTCATCCTTGAACACATTTTTTTATCCAGAATGTTGGGTTGTCACCAATAAACAAAATGAGTTGGCAAACAGTTCAACGAAGCAATCCTGCAAATATCAGCATATTTGCAGAAAAAGAAAAAGGCTGGAATCTTGGCATTATTATTTCATCCCAATTCATGAACAAGAGGAAATAATAAATAAAGAAATCAGTCATTATATACCACTACTTGAAAGCTGACATGCACAGTTGATAAATCATAAGCTAGTTTTATTAATTTCTTGCAGAGGCTCAACCATATTGTTCTAGTCCAGCAAAACAACAGACTACTGTGGCACCATAAAAACTAAAAATGTGTATCACTGTAAACTTACAAGCCTTTAAGTGCTACAATAATCCATCAAAATTGAAAACACATGCATGGATTTTGAAGCTGATTGACATCCAATAGACATCACGTTTGTAAAAATCACCATTCATTTCAAGAGGCTTTACATGGAGTCTCTACAATTTCACAAACCACACAGCAAGAATCCTTGGTGGACTGTATTTACACCAGGAACTTGTATCCAAACAATCTGCATGTGCGCCTGTATACTGAAAATTTCTTTCTGAAGGCAGAATACTGAAAGTGCATTAGCAAAGCATGGAGAAGAGTCTTTCACAATGCATTCACTACTCATTAGTTCAGTTGGTAAGTCTGTTTATTCATGCAAAACACAGTCCACATTTTCAAGGACACTGTTTGGAAAGTGGAATGGAAAAGGACAGTGACGTATACACCAAATGTGAGTGTTTGAGAAATCTGAATGATCTTTATCTGAGCTATGCAGAAAACAATCTGGGTTTTACAGAAGAGAGAAAAAGTCAATCGATATGTGTATTAGGCTGGAAAAAATCTCTGATCCAATTTTATCACATTGTGCTTTTAAAGCCTATTACTGCTACAGTTTAGATCAGGGCTCTTCAAACTTGACAGCTTTAAGATTTGTGGACTTCAACTCTCAGAATTCCTTCTCCAGTCATTTTAGCTCAGGAATTCTGGGAGTTGAAGTCCACAAGTCTTAAATCTGCCAAGTTTGAAGACCCTTGGTTTAGATCAAGTTTTCTACAAGACTGAAAAATCAATTTCTTGAAATTAATGGTAAAAATGGGGACAAAAAGTCTGTGTTGATCTTAAGGGTCCATGTCTGACATTATTAGATTTGGAAATTCACATTTAAAGTAACATTTATGATGTATTTTAAAATTGAAATCTCTTTTTTATCTTACCTAGAAGAAAGCCTCAGTGAATTTTGTATAGCCTATACTTGTATTCCGGTGAGTCTTCCTTGGGTTAAACCAACGTCCACAAAATTCTGATCCTGGCCACCCATAGCCATCACAAGTAATAAGGGAATGGTTTAAAAAAGGGGGTGATTTACAAGGCATGAGATTTTTAGGTATATAATAATGGCAGAATTCTATCTATGCTACAGCTTCATGAAAAGACACCAAAGAACATTAAATGTATACTTGAAATACAGGCAAATTTCTACTTTACCTTTTAACGAAGAGTCTAGTCATTGATAGTTATAACTTCTGAAATCTCTGAACCCTTTGAACAAGTGAATGAAGGCCAAATTCAATGCCATATTGTACTCCCTGTATGTTAAGCAACACCATAAAAACTCTACAAGATAAAATGGAGTATAATTTTTGTAAGGTACAATATGCAAAATGTGTAGCAAGTTTTTTTTTAATTATTTCATCCAAATTACCTGGATGAAGAATTGGCATTCTTTTTTTTTTCATGGAGTATCCAAAATCCACATTCTTAGGAAAGAATGTACTGTACATGTGTGTATGTGTGTGTGAGAGAGAGAGACAGAGAGATGGACGGAGGGAGGGAGGGAGGGAGGGAGAGAGAGAGAGAGAGAGAAGACCCATGCCAAATTTCACAGATATTCAACATATTAAATTCTTGTCATGGTGCTGCTTCTGGCAAAGAAACCAGACAGAAGCATGAATCAACATGTTCTGCTTATTAATATTCACTGACTGAAGTGAATATAGATGATTTACTTGACCTTTACTCGCTAAGGGTTAAAAACAGCCTGTGTCAACAACTCTCTGAATTTTTCAGGCTCAAGACATCTGCTGACTGACCTCTGGCAGCTATAGTCCATATGCTTGAAAATAAATGCTCACTTCACCAGCTCGTGTCAACATTCTTGTGGTTGAAAGTAAGGAGGAAGGGAAAGTAAAAATGTTGTCAACATTTTGTCAGTTAAATGCACCATTTTAATTAATGTGTACAATTAGTCATAGATTTGCAAACTTAGTTGAGGCTAGAATTTTAGTTTTAAGTCATTGTGGTCAATAGGGAACCACAACCCTAACTTTCCACTGTTAGGTCACCGCACAGGGTGTTTTGGAGTGATGCAGGCCCAATAGTGCAGCCCTCTCTAAGTGGTTTCACAATGTCAGCATATTGCCCCCAACAATCTGGGTCCTCATTTTACAACCTCGCAAGGTTGGAAGGCTGAGTCAACCTTGAACCACTTGAACTTGAGCAGAAGTAGCCTGCAATATTGCATTCTAACCACTGCGCCACCCAACAGTTGCATGTCAAAACCTGCTACTGGCCAAGAAGTCCTGGTGGGCTAGCCTCATCAGGACAGGGGCCTCGTCCCTCATCCCGCCTCCCCTCCCGAGGGGCCTGGGCCTTCTCTCTATCTCACCATGCCCCAATTCACTTCCCTTTCCCTTTAGCTGCTAATAGGCACACCTAGTCATGTGAGACTCAGTCAGAAAGCTAGCGAAGGCAATCTTGCTCAAGCCTGGCCAGGAATAGGAAGTCAGTCAGCAAAATTCTTGCTCCTGGCCAGCCTTGAAAATGATTGCCTCTCTAGACTTGAGGAAGACTTGCCTTTCCTAGTGTGGCTCTTTCCAGCCTTGACAAAGATTGCCTTTGCTAGCTTTCTGGCCAGAAAGATAACGTTGGCAATCTTCCTCAAGGCTAGAGGGACAATCTTTCTCAAGGCTGGCCAAGAAGTCAACCAGTGAAGTTCCTGTTGCTGACCAGCCTTGAGAAAGGTTGCCTCTCTAACCGTGAGGAAGATTGCCCTTGCTGGTTTTCTAGATGCACTTCTCATTGGATGGGTTCACCTGTCAGTAGCTGCAGGGAAAGGAGAAAGGAAAGACTCAGACATGGTGGAGAAGGGAGAAGGGCCCAGGTCTCTTGGGAATGAGGCGGGGGGAGGAGAAGAGAAGAGCGCCAGTGGGCCTAGCTACCGTGAGACTTCTCAGCCCACAGGATGGGGAGAGTTACAGTGCTCCCACAGTCATAAAGACAGGTGTGCTACCTAGTGCCCAAATTTTGATCATGCGATCACAAGAGGTTCCGCAACAGTCAGAATTCGGGTCAAGGCAGTGGTGTCAAAAAATTTTACTATTACCTCTGTGGGCGTGGCTTGGTGGGTGTGGCATGCTTGGTGGGCGTGGCAGGGGAAGGATACTGCAAAATCTCCAATCAGAGGCGGTATTTGCCAGTTCTCCGAACTACTCAAAATTTCTGCTACTGGTTCTCCAGAACTGGTTAGAACCTGCTGAATACCACCTCTGGGGGAAGGGTATTCATTTCCTTTGTTCAGTGCTATAGTAATTTTGAATGGTCACTGAACAATCGGTCATAAGTCAAGTACTACTTTACCAGTCAGACTAAATAACAAAAACTTATAATTGGCTTTTCACACTGCTGATTTTTCCTAAAATTTCCAGTGTCTAAATACAACATCAATATCTGAGTTATCAATTAATTGTGCCAAGAATAATGTTTAGGCCTTGTGTTGGGGGATGGAACCCCTTCTGGGATGTATTTTGTAGATGTGGATTCCCATCTTGTTTATTGTATTGTCCGTTTATTATTCATATTTATATTTTATTCTATCTTTTGATACAAAGAGTCCTCGACTTATGACCACAATTGAGTCTAAGTTTTCTGTTGTTAAGTGAGACATTTGTTAAGTGGGTTTTGCCCAGGGATGGGATCCGACTGGTATAACTACCGATTCTGTCTATTAGTGTCACGCACACATGCACGAGTTGTGCAAGTCATGTGAGTCTGATTACGGCAGATGAGATTCTGCCAAAACGTTGCTACAACTTTAAAAGCACAACTATAAAGACGTGGGAAAATACCCAAACAAAGTTGAATACCATACATATAAATACCTGCGAAAACATAAGAAACACACACACGCACACACGCACACACACTTATTTAGAATTTTACATGAAATAAAAAAGAAATCTGAAGAAAAAGGTAAAGCAAGAAAAAGAGAAAAAGGTGCAAGAAAAGAAGAATGTCCAGAGTCTTTTGGGAATTGGATGGTATTTACATTTATTTATTTATTTTTTCGTATTTCTATACCGCTCCCTCTCCCAAAAAGGGACTCGGGGCGGTGTACACTCTAAACAAATAAGAAATACAGATAACAGAATTAAAAACAAAATTAAAATAAATATATGATTAGTCTCAAATTAGTTAAGAATAAGAACCCAAACCAAAAAACCCTAAACACCTTTAATTGGCCAGACCGGCTTGTTTGAACAGTAAGGTCTTAACTGCGCGCCGGAAGGTTAGGATGTCTGACATGGCTCGTATCTCCGGGGGAAGACAATTCCAAAGGGAGGGGGCTCCCACAGAGAAAGAACGTAATCTCGGTGTCGCTAGCCGACAGCGATCGAGTGGCGGTACCCCAAGCAGGGCGACTCTGTGGGAGCGTACTGGGCGGCGGGAGGATGTTGGTGGCAGAAGACGGTCCCGTAAGTATCCAGATCCCGAGCCATGGAGCACTTTAAATACTATTAGTACCACCTTGAATCGAATCCGGAAGGCCACAGGAAGCCAGTGCAGCCTGCGGAGAAGTGGTGTTACGTGGGCGTCCCGAGGGGCACCCACGATCATCCGCGCGGCTGTATTCTGAACTAACTGTAGCCTCCGGAGAATCTTCAAGGGGAGCCCCATGTAGAGAGCATTGCAGTAGTCCAAGCGGGAGATGACGAGGGCAGAGGTGACTGTGCGAAGTGCGTCCAGATCCAGAAAGGGTCGCAACTGGTAGATCAGACGAATCTGATAAAAAGCTCTCCTGGCGACGGCCGCAATATGTTCTTCCAAAGACAGCCGTACGTCCAGGAGGACACCCAAATTGCACGCCCTTTCCACAGGGGATAAAATCTTTCCTCCCACGGTCAGCGATGGAATAAGCTGACTGAATCTGGGAGCAGGAAACCACAGCCACTTGGTTTTGGTCGGGTTGAGACGAAGCCTGTTACGACCCATCCAACTCCGCACGGCCTCCAGGCACCGGGTCATCACTTCGACGGCTTCATTGGGGTGGTTTGGGGTGGAGATGTACAGCTGAGTATCATCAGCGTACTGATGGAACTCCACCCCAAAGCCACGGATGATCTCACCCAGCGGCTTCACATAAATGTTGAACAGCAGGGGAGAGAGTACCGACCCCTGAGGTACCCCATAGAGAAGGGGCCTTGGGGTCGATCTCTGTCCCCCGGTCAACACAGATTGCGAACGGTCGGAGACGAAGGAGGAGAACCATCGTAGCACAGTGCCTCCAACCCCCAGCCCCTCCAACCGCTGCAACAAGATGCTGTGGTCGACAGTATCAAAAGCCGCTGATAGATCAAGTAGGACCAGAACAGAGGAATAACCTCTGTCTCGTGCCCTCCAGAGATCATCCATCAACGCGACCAACGCCGTCTCAGTGCTGTGCCCGGGCCTGAAGCCCGATTGGAGGGGGTCGAGATAATTCGTTTCATCCAGTACTGCGGGAGCTGACGTGCCACCACAGTCTCTACAACCTTTGCCACAAAGCGAAGGTTGGAGACAGGACGATAATTTGATAACAATGCTGGGTCCAAGGATGGTTTCTTGAGGAGAGGTCGTATCACCGCTTCTTTCAAGGCAGCGGGTAGGAACCCCTCTCTCAAGGAAGCGTTTATAATGCCTTGGAACCAGCCTCGCGTCACCTCCCGAGTGGCTAAGACCAGCCAGGAGGGACACGGGTCTAACAAACAAGTGGTAGCATTCAGTCCCCTCAGTATTCTGTCCACGTCTTCCTTGGTGACAGGATCGAACTCAATCCAGTTGACCTCACCGATATCCACCCTCGCCCCCCCACCCGGAGATGACCAGTCGGAGTCCAGCTCATCCCGGATCTGAGCGATTTTGTCCTGCAGAAACTTAGAAAACTCCTCAGCTCGTCCCTGTAAAGGGTCTTCTCGCGCCTCAACCTCCAAGAGAGAGCGGGTCACCTTAAACAGGGCGGCTGGGCGGTTTTCTGCGGACGCAATAAGGGTGGAGAGGTAGGTCCTCCTCGCCATCCTTATCGCCACTAAATACGTCTTAATATAAGAACGTAATAGTGTTCGGTCAGATTCAGAGTGGCTGGTCTTCCAACTACTCTCTAGGCGTCTTTTCCGGCGTTTCATCTCCCTTAGCTCCTCAGAGAACCAAGGAGCCACTTGGGAGCGGCGCCGGGTCAGAGGCCGCAAGGGCACGACCCGGTCAAGGGCCCCAGCCGCCACCCTATTCCAGGTGGCAACCAAGTCCTCAACCGAGTCGTGTGTGTGAGCTTCGGGAAATGGCCCAAGCTCCATCAGGAACCTATCTGGGTCCATCAGGCGCCTGGGGCAGTACCATTTTAATGGCCCCGCCTCCCTGCGGTCGAGAGGTGTGGAACGGAAGTCAAGCCTTAGGAGTGAGTGATCTGACCATGACAAGGGTTCTATAGCTATGTTCCCTACACCCAGATCACTCTGCCACTGATCAGATACAAAAACTAAATCCAGGGTATGACCTCTAATGTGAGTAGGGTCCCGAATTAACTGGGTCAGGCCCATGGCTGTCATGGAGGCCATGAACTCCTGAGCAATCCCCGAGGCACCGCCGGCAGAGGGAAGGTTGAAATCCCCCATGACCATAAGCCTGGGGGTCTCAACCGCCACGCCGGCTATAACCTCAAGAAGCTCAAGCAGGGCAGATGATGCATAGCAGGGAGCCAGGTATGCGACCAACAAGCCCTTCTGAACCTTGGAACATTGAATAAATAAAATTAATAAATAATTATATAGAATAAATAATACATTATTATTATTTATTTGTCAAAAGCATACAATATAACAGAAACAAGAATAAATATAAGTTTAAATACAAGAAATAGGAACTAATAATTGAAGACAATAGGATAGGGACGGTAGGCACAATTGGTGCTCTTATGCACGCCTCTTACAGACCTTTTAGGAATGGGGTGAGGTCAATAGTAGACAGTCTAAGGTTAAAGTTTTTGGGGTTTGGGGAAAAACCCACAGAGTCAGGTAGAGTATTCCAGACATTGACCACTCCATTCCTGCAATCGAGTTTGGAGTGGTTTACATTTAGTTTATATCTGTTGTGCACTCTTCTGTTGTTGTTAAAGCTGAAATATTCAGTAACTGCTAAGACATATATGTTTTATGTGAATGTTTCATTTTTAAAAAGCGGTTTATATATAACTCAAACTTCCTAAGTAAAAGGTCTTCTATTTTGGCTTAGTTTTTAGACCTACAGCTACTAGGGCTGTGCAGAACTGTAAAACACCCAAGGTACAATGTAGTATTGGTTTGCAACTCCTTAAACCAAAGGCATCTTTTCCTGCAGTTTTGGGAAAATATGTATCTACTTTAAGGTTTGTGTACTCCCAAAATATATTTTTGCCTTTGAATCTGAAGTGCTGCACGGCCTTAACACGTATTTAGAATTGCCTTTATCTCTCTGTAAATATCTTTCATTCTGAGAAATGAGAGAGCACCTCAGGGAGGCTGCTTGGTTATTGAATCGAGATAGAGTTGACTGGCAGACTAATACAAAAGTCATGCTTCATGGAACCACTAGATATGGATATCATGCGTGTTCTCTAGGAGAGACTTTCTGCCTTAAAAGGAGGAGCATTTTTTTCCCGATAAGGCTGTGGATCATTTACAATCTTCCTCTTGAGGAGCTAGCTCAGTGGTGGTTTGGCAACTTAGTAAGTGCTGGCCTGTATCAGCGATATAAAATGGAAGTAACTCACTTTAGTACAGAAAGCATGTCATTTTTTTCAAGTTTTAACACCGCAGAAGAAGCAGATAGATTTATTTTTTGACATCTGTGCAAGTCTCTGGGATAAATGGGTGCATGAACCTCTTCCTTCCCTTCTCTGGTCTACTTTCAACTGCCACAGCCTGGGGCTGAGTCCTCTCATGAAAGGAGGCCCACCTGAGAGGTCTGCCTCAGAGCCTAGAGAGCTCAACTCATATCCATAAATACCTACATGCTGGCGTTTTTAGGTAAGCTGCAAGTACAGATTGTTTCTGCTACAGGAACACCAAAGAAAGAAACTTGGCCATGAGAATTCCTTCCAATAATATCCAGCTTAAAGCTAAAGCTGCTGGCAGGATTCCAGCAGTTGCCCCAATTAAATCATGAGCCTCGAGCCAAACTTCCAAAACTTCAAAAGGATTTATTGGGAGTTAACATGTCAGGCATTGCCTGGGTGTAGCCGACTCTGAGACACATAATTCATTGTCACCCTTGACCCTGGTTTTCCCCCACCCCCTGGGTGTATCATAATTCATATTCTCCAATGAGACACATCCATAGCCAAGAGTCATCAATCATGCTCTCCAGTTAGAATTTTGTGCAGCAGAAACTTCAGTCACCTAGTTACTAACTTTGAAAACTATTTATGGAATGCACTTTCGATTTCCAAGCTGCCACACTGCTCTTTCAAACCACTTCCCCCCTCCCTTTCTGTTGGCAACTCTAAAAAGACCATAGAAATATTTTATGAATTGACAGCTACTATATTAAACACTGTACAGGTAGTCCTTGACTTACGACCACAGTTGAGCCCAAGATTTCTGTTGTTAATCAAGGCACTTGTTAAGTGAGTTTTGTGTTGTTTTACCACCTTTCTTGTCAGAGTTGTTAAGTGAATCACTGCAGCTGATAAGTTAGTAACCTGATTATTAAGTGAATCTAGCTTCCCCATGGACTCAGCTTGTCAGAGAATTGCAAAATGGGATCGCATGACCTTGGGACAAGCAACGGTCATAAATATGAATCAGCGACCAAGCATCTGAATTTTGTTGACATCATCATGGGGGTATTGCAAAGGTTGTGACTGTGAAAAAAGGTCATAAGCAGGGGTGGAATTCAGCCAGTTCAAACCAGTACAGGCGAATTGGTAGTTACGGCAATTAGCTGGCCCCATCTACCCACCCCTGCTCTAGCCTGTCCTTTATTTCTGTGTTTTTCAGCCCAGCTGATTTGCATGACACAGCTGTGCCTCAGATGTTTCACTCACTGGGATTGCAGCAGAAGGTAAGTTTTAGAGCCAAAAATGGGTGTTTTTCAAACATTCCATGAACGTTTGAAGCACATGCTCACAAAATCAGTTGTTACACCGATTGAATACTACTCCTGGTCATAAGTCATGTTTTTCAGTGCCGTTGCCACTTTGAACAGTCACTAAACGAACTGTTGTAAGTTGAGGACTACCTGTACACCCAAAAATGATCTTTTTGACTCTTACTAGAAATGCAAGCTTATCTACCTTCTTTAATATTTTCAAAAATATTTTTCTTGAAAGGAGACTTTGCTCCATTTCCCATTAAGGTTTACTGAAGGTTTCCTATTCTCCAGCTGCAGTGCAAGTTTAGGGGTCCCTTTCTCTAAACCTTGGGAGCAAATCAGAATATGTGGTAGGTGCAATTATTCCCTTGTATAACATTTGCAATGGGCTGCCTGGCAAAACTGCCTAAGAAGGTGGATTGAGAAGAAACCCCCACACTGTGTGGCTCTGATAGAAGCATTTCCCTTTGGTGGTCTGACAGCTTTTTTCCTTGATGAGCACTTTGAGGGATGGCTGCCTTTCAGAAACCACTTGACCTCCTTTTATTTTTAGCCTGCCCTAATGAATAGAATAGTGCTGGTTAGTTAATGCTGAAATGAAATTAAAGAGCATATCCTAGAGGCACTAGGGCCAGTTTAGAAGAATAACACAATGTTCTCTGCAGTTCATCAGCCATTAATATCTGCCTTTCCCTTCTGGATATTTTCTGGATATTTTTTATTTTCATGTCAATTCTAATCCTTTTTCTAACATTGAGAAATATTTGCTTTGGTTAATTTTATTAAAGCTAGATGATTAGTGGTGTATTTTTTCCTCCTTCCTTCTTCTCCTCCAATATAAAATTTAGAATAGAATAGAATAACAGAGTTGGAAGGGACCTTGGAGGTCTTCTAGTCCAACCCCCTGCTTAGGCAAGAAACCCTACACCACTTCAGACAAATGGTTATCCAATTTCTTCTTAAAAACTTCCCATATGGGAGCATTCACAACTTCTGGAGGCAAGTCGTTCCACTGATTAATTGTTCTAACCATCAGGAAATTTCTTCTTAGTTCTAAGGTGAATGTGATTCTGTTTAAAAGAAGATTGGATAAATTTAAGTCTACCAAGACCTTTGAAGAATTAGTATTATTTCCAGATTGGTATCATATGCAAAGAAGCAATGGCAGGAGAAGGGCATATCTCCATCTCCCGTTTATGAACAATCTAGAGGTATCTGGATGACCCACTGTGAAAAACAAAATGGTGGCCCAGAGAGGAGCTGCACCTGCACCTGATTCAGGCTTTCTTAACCATCTTTTGAGTATGTTCCTAATGACTAAAAGGCCTTTGATCTGACCCAGCAAAATTCTCCTAGTTCTATGCTAACCAATAGTAAAACAAGCCAGTGCCAAGTTAAATATTTTCACTGTAAATGTGCAAGGGGAACTGAATTAAAAAAGATAGTCGAGACAGGAAATATGTAATCTCTTTAATCCAAGAATTAGCTTCAGGAAATGTTCTTATGTTTTATAGTTTCCCTCTGTTTGTCAATTGACAATTTGGGGGCTCTTTCTGTCATGACATTTTTAATACCTCTGCGTCTTCCAACCATAATCTGTGTAAAACCATTGTCAGGAGTTTAAGCCAGAGCTGAGAGAGATAAAACTTGCCTACTTTTAGCTATGCTCCAATTAGATTGCAAAATTAATCAGGTTTGGTTAACTGCTACAGAATAATTTTTCTGGAATTTTCCTTTGAAGTTTCAAAGCTTAATTTGCAATACAAAGTAACTCTTCTGCTAAAGCCAAATGTGTTTCTTTCCACTGATATTTTCAAGCTCAAGTAAAGCTTCATATTAGAAGGTAACACAACTGATAGCTTAACATGTATATTTAAAATAATATAACTTGGCTTATTTCAATTCTTGAAAAGTCCAAGATTATAAGTCTTTCATAAACCTTCAGTTACCAAATGAAAATATCACCTCAATTATATAGATATAATGCTTAGTAATTTCCTCAGAAAAAGAATTAAAAGGGCTTTCCTTAATGCAATTAGATACGCAAATATGGAGAACAGTTTACTTGATATTAAATTGCAAAATTGAAAATCTCCATTCTTGAATAGTTTTGCAGCAATGTGTATGCAAACCAGATAGTTGGCCTTGTGCCTGAGTAAAAAGTCTCATGTTTTTCAATGTAATTCATTATTTTTTAATGTTCTGATCATTTTTTGTCTGAGGTTTTGCAGCAATTTTTCAGAATTGATATACAAATGTGAATCATTTGTATTTATATTCGTATTTCCTGACACATTGAACCAGAAAGGAGGAAGAAGAAGAGAGGAAGAAGAGAAGGAATTGCAAAATAATAGCTTTGAATTGGATAAATGAACTTTCAAATCAACAATAAATTCAATGAAAGGAAGCACATATAGAGATTAAAAAAATCTGAAATTCAGATGTACCGTATAGCTGATCATGCAAGATACAAGTAAAGTTTTTCTGAGTTCAGCTTAGTAGTGGAATTGCTAAAGCTCATGGTTTGGGGGACTTCAGTTTGGCTTATCTAGGAGTAGAATCTAAGATAGTTCAGGATTTCATAGCTGCTGTGACAGCCATGGGCTTATCCCAAGTCACCCAAGGCCTGATGTGGGACAGCATTCTCACACAGAGATCTAATTTTCCTGTTAGGGCAATGGCAATGTAACCTGGAGTAGGGGAAACTGCTTGCCATGGGGTTCTTTCTTGCTACTATCCACTGCAGGAAGGCAGGACTGTTACATCAGTGGATCCTTGCCCACTGATGGACCATGATGGCTTCCAGAGGGAGTTGGGAGTTGTTCCTGCTAACCTGCTGCATATTCCACCCAAAGTCCTGATGGCCCTTTGAAACAAAAGGACCACGAAGACTTTGAATTGGATCGTGCCTATGCTACCTCTCCCCTCTTGTGGAACTTGTGTGGATTCATAGAGGAATTGAGAGAGATGATACAAGAAAGAGACTTGTAGAGCACTGCTGACACTCGATGAGGGATGAACTTGATTAAATATGCTATTAAAGCCTACCTCAGGTCAGCAAGGGTAGCAAAATAGCAATACTATTTTATCCTTATTGAATCCAAAGATAGCCATTCTTTTCTTTTTTCTTTCTTTGGGATCTGTAGAAATCAATGGTGGTTTTTAGAAAGAGAGATCTGACTCTTACCGGACAGAATTTAACACGCTCTCTTCTCTTCAACACTAACATGAAACTGCTGGGAGAGATCATCTGCTGTCATGGAGTGTGGTATCATTAGTATGCTGATGATTTCCAATTACATCCAATTATATCTTCCCTTGATGGACTAAGTGATGCTGTTGATGTTTTATCTTGGTGCCTGGAGGCTTTGGGGTTCTGAATGGAGAACAACAGGCTTCACTTGAACTCTGGCAAGACTGAGTAGCTCTGGGTTTTGAAGAACCATGCCATCTTTGGTAGTAGATGGGATTACATCACACCAAAGAGATCTAGTGTGCAATCTGGGGGTCTTCCTGGACTATGACTCCTGCTTGAAGAGTAGTTTGCAGCTGTGGTGAGAAAGGCCTTTACACAGCTTTGTGTTGTGTATCAGTTGTGATGAGAAAGGCCTTTACACAGCTTTGTGTTGTGTATCAGTTGTGCGCATTCCTGGACTGGGAGCTTTCTTCCCAGTCACTCAGACTGTGATCATTTCTCAGGTAGACTACTGCAAAATGTCCTGCATGGGACTGTCCTTTAAGAGCATTTGGAACACCCAGCTGATACAAAATGCAGCAATGCTTGCAGTTAGGTATGTGTCCAGAATGGCCCATGTTACACCTCTGCTCTGCAAGCTGTGTCGGGTGCCAGTTTGCTTTCAAATCCAATTCAAGAGGCTGTTTTGACCTTCAAAAACTTTCATGACATGGGACTGGGTTCCATAAGAAGCCGCCTCCAGCCAATTACATCTGCCTGTCCCATTAAGTCTGTCAGAAGAGGTATAGGTCCTGGTGTAGGTCCTGGCTGCATAGCACTTATATTTCACGGGGCCTCAGAGTTGGGCCTTTTCTGCCATGGTTCCCATTCTGGAACATCAGTCTCACCAAGGTGAGTCTGGGTCTATCCCTGACATCCTTCTGGAACTCCTTTAAGACAGACTTCGTGTTTCATCAGGCTTGTGATCTCAAGGAAATGGGGAATAAGTGAGATGGCTGCATTGCCTATCACAATAGCTCTCTTTGCTACTCAGTGGTCGAAATACTTTGACTGGGGTTTGTAAATATGGAATGCTTTTTTAATTGTTAGTTTTTATTGTTATCCTGCCCTTACATATTCTGTAAGATGAGCAGTGATATAAACATGGTAAATAGGTAAATAAATAACTTCATTCCTGGGGAACTTGCAGAATTATGTGCATATTTTTCTTGACAAAATGGCTGCCCACTATCTTCTTTCTACATACTACTTTTTTACTTCTTGGTTCGGTCTACAGGTCTGGTATTTCCTGATGATCTCCCATTGGGTATTTTTAAGGGCAACAGCCATTAGCGGAGGACACAGAATCGTGGAATTTATCATGAGGTTTTCTCTCCATCTTGCATTTTTGCAGTACAGTAAACTTCCTTGGACAAAGTTGTAGGAAGATACCAATAAATTTGTATTTGAAGCATCTATAATATTGGATTTCTGTCTAACAAATTTGTTTCCCTTCATAATAAATTTATAGTGTGGAAGGATTTTATGATGCTAGTATGTGTGATAGTAGATTTCCTGTCATTTTGTTCTATACAGAAGTAAGTAGATAAAGAATAAAACCTTTTCTCACTTCACCCATTTTTATTTGTATCTATCATCCATCATGCTGTACTCTGCCAGGAAGGGGTAAATCTAGAGAGCTCATCAGATGTTGCCATTGAACAATGTTTGGTAAGTTATCTATGCCAGTTTACAAATTTTCTATTCCATTATTTTGGAATTTGTATCAATTAGAAATGTGTGTAATGAGAAACTTCCTCCCGCCACTTCAGTTTCTGTCTTTGTTCTGTCCTGTTCTCGTGAGAATTAAAATATAATGTTTCAAGCAGGAATAACTCAAGGCAGTCCCTGACTTAAGACTATTTTTTTAACAACTATCTGAAATTTCAATGGAACTGAAAAAGGGCTTCCAAGGCTGACAGTGACAAAATCTTTGCATTTATGACCATTTATTCCCTCAGTCACATGATCAAAATCCAGGCACTTGGCAACTGATAAGTATTTACAACACTTGCAGCATCCATAATTGCCTCTTACAACCTTCCCAGGGGATTTCAAACAAACAAAGTGATGAGAAACGATGGATTCACTTAATGAACACCTGTTTTACTTATTAACTACTGTGATTTGCAACTACCGTGACCATGGCAAAAAAGTTGTAAAATTGAGCCTAACTCATTTAATGACTGCCTCACTTAGCAATGGAAATTTTGATCCCAAAGGTGGTGTTAAGTCGAGGACTACCTGTATAGATTTTCAGTGAAAGACCAAAGGAGTCAAAACAAAAAGCTGTTATATTCTTCAGGACCTTGGACAGGTCCAGAGAAGACTACTGCACTGGATGAATCAGCTGCTGGAATGCTGAGCTCTCATAGTAAATGACTATGCCATTTACCAAGTATCCAAATTTTGCTAGAATATGAAACAAACTGGAACTCAATTGCATTTTGTTGTTCATGCTTCTGAATTTTGCATAACAATTCACTGATTAAATAATCTATACCAAATAGTCAATACCATAACATGGAAAACCCAAGTGCTGGCATAGGATGAGATGGGTGAGAGGATTTAATAAGGGACTGTCTGTTGGAAAATTAAATTTGATTCAAGGTTTTAACATGTATGGTTTTAAAAAGCCATAAATATGATATCATGTGGTTTTATTAGTGATATTATATTAATTGCATATTACGTGGTTTTAGGCAGTTTTATTAGTGATATCATTTTAACTGTTGATTGGGAGCCACTCAGAATAAAATATAAGATGAGCGGCTGGATTGCATAAATGTTTTAAATAAAAATCAGTAAATAAATGTAAAGAGGCACGTATAAAGAGAAACGTTTAGACTGTTGGGACTATTCAGAAAAGAACCTGCATGAAAATGCTGATGAATTTTGTGATATATGATCTGAAGAGAAACCCAAGTATATGCGCACGTAAATATGTCCATGACTTTTCAACACAACATAAGTTGATATGAAATTTAGGAAAACAAACATGCTTTAAAATTGGTAAATAATATATCAAGCCAAACAGATGGTGTCATGCAGTTTTCCTGACTGGGTGCACATTCAGTGATTTTTTAAAACAACAGAGTTCCTTCCCCCCAAATACCTGGGAATAACTGAATTTTACATATGCTCCTGAATAATAGAGCAGCTGATTGCTAAAGAGACCAGTCATTCTTCAACATTATAAGAAAGAAAGAAAAATCAATATTCTTCAAGCATTGTTCCTTCTTTTTTCCCCAGCAACTATTTTGTGTGAAAAAGGCACAAACAAGCCAGCCATTTAATTGTGCATGAATGTTTGGGCACTGTGGCATGCTAAACAAGATAGACGCTGAATGGATTCCAGCTCTCTTGTGTAAGGAACAAAATGAGCTGGGAGGAGTACGGCTTTCAAAACTGCACTCCTAGCAGCTTGCAAGATAATGCGTGGTCTTTTTTCTAGGAGAGTAATAAAAGAAAAGCCACTCTTTTAACCATTCCAGGAATAACATTTTTGGTCCAGTTGGCAACAAACGACAAGGGCTTGTTAAATATATAAATATTTTCAGCAGGCAGTCTGCTATTAAGCCATTTTGTTCTCTGCTTGCATTGTTTGCTTTGTGTTTTGAAGCAAGTGTTAAAAGACTTAATGACTGCTTTATTATGCCAGGCCTTTTCTGTCCAGCTGCCAGGAGAGGCAGGGAACTTCCCATACTCGGGGCATGGGCTTGTTGCTGCCCAAAAGAGCTTGTGGGTTTGCTCTTGATATAACCTGATGGAGAATAAAATAACTTGCTTGTATTTATGAAAGTCTTGACAATGGGCCATTGGTCCTGGATGGCAGGCTCCGTTCTATAATGTGTTAAAAATAGTTCTGTAAAGTTTTTCTGTCTCTGTACAATAGTGGATTTGTAGCTGTGCAGATGCAGATAGATAAACTCAACAAGATGTCCATAACAAAGTACATTTATTGATTCATCAGGTATCCTCATAACTCACATTTGGGATGAAGTTCTTCTTTAATGACCAATCCTTTGTATATCTGCCTTGTAAGTAAAAGATGGTTATCTCCTAACCCATCCCGTAGCGATAGAAAGAAGCTGCTAAACTCCCCCAACCCATCGAGGGTCAATTTAGTGACCAATCAGGATTACAGATGTGGCTACGTTCCCAGGATACCTTTAACTACATTTACCATGATGCATTCTCTTAAGGGGACAGCTCATAATTCCTAAGTAACTATCCAATTCCCATAGACTGGCTGGGACAGCACAAAAGTATTAAAATAGTTTCCTGTTGGAGGCTTGCATACAGAACCTAGAAACTCCTCAGGAAAGAAGTTTGCATACCGACAAAACACAATTAAGCAGAAATGGCTTAATGGAGAACACTGGAAATGGTATTGTGGAGAGCCGAGAAAAAATAAATCAATAAAATATTGAATAGATCAACTCAAGATCAACTCTTTGGAGGCATAAAAGAACCAGGTTTACATTATCATGTTTTGGACATTGTGGAAAGAGCTAATTTTCTGGAGAAGTCTCTAATTCTGGGAAAGGTGGAGGGAAAAAGACAAAGAGGCAGCAGCAGACTTCAAAAATTTCAGCAACGGGTTCTCTGCCCAGATGCTGGGTGTGTATGGCCATGGTGGGTATGACTTATTCAGCCTCCTACACCATGGCGGGGGAGGGCATTTCCTCGAGCCTCTGGGACATGGAAAACTGACTCCACCAGGCTCTGGGGGCCTTCCAGAGGCCAGAAATGGGCCCTTTCTGGATTGCCAGAACTTCCAGGACAGAGGTGGTATTCAGCAGGTTCTGATCAGTTCTGGAGAACCGGTAGCAGAAATTTTGAGTAGTTCTGAGAACCGGCAAATACCACCTCTGACTGGAGATTTTACAATATCCTTTCCCTGTCACGCCCACCAAGCCACACCCATAGAACCGGTAGTAGAAAAATTTGAATCCCACCACTGTTCCAGGAGGCACGTTTTTCCCACTCCCCGAGCCTCTGTATCGACCCTGCACTTACCTCACATCCAAAATGGGCCGCGTGGAGACTCCTGGGAGTGGCAGGGTGGGTGGGGCCAGCCAAGGGTGGGATTTGGCAGTTTGCCAAACCAGCCAGAACGTTAGCTATAAGTCTGCCCAGGTGAACCGATAGTAGCCCACCCCTGGAGGGACTCAGTTACAAGGCCGATGGGTGCACTGTTGGAAGATCCAAAGGCCAGTTTAGGGACAGATCACCTCAAGCAGATGTGTCCAACCTGTGGCCACATATGGCCCTGGATAATTAGTAATGCAACTGCATAAGATTGTAAAAATATTTAAAAATAAAGGAAGTTGTTATTTATATACATTAATAATATTATATATTTTATATGTTGCACAAGACAATTCGTCTTCACTCTGCACAGCCCCAGGCAAGCCAAAAGGTTGGACAGGGGTGGGGAACAATGGCCACTTTATGATTTGTGGACTTCAACTCCCAGAATTCTTGAGCCAGCCATTCTGGGAGTTCACAAGTCATAAAGGGGCCTTCATTACCTACTTCTGATCTAAAGCATCTGTTCCTTGGAGAAGAACAAAGAGAGATCTGTACGGTTGCTAAGAGTTTACAATGACTTGATGGCATACAATCAATCAATCGATCAATCACAGTTCTAAATCTCATTCATGCCTGTTTTGAATCCTTAGTCACATCTGGACCATGGAATTCTGGACAGGTGAGTCCTGGTCCCTACTTGTCTCTCCCCCAAGGACCTTCTGAAAGATTGTAAAGCATTGCAGCATTTGGCTAGCAAAACTACGATATCGCTATTTTAAATTCACTTCCTTTTTACTCATTGTTTTCCTATTATAGTTTCCAGCATGTGTGTGTGGTTTTAAAACTGTTATTTTAAACCACTAATTCGAAAATATTTCCAAGCCAAATTTCTACTCAAAGGTTACATAAATATATTTTAAAAATATCCAGCTGTCTTAGTATTACTGACAGCTTTACACTGGGAATTCCTACCAAAGCTAAAATTGCATATGATGATACCTTTTATTGGCCCAATTTCCTTTTGTTTGCTTTCCAATAAGCTCTTCTTCAAACAAGTGCTGTTTAATATCAGAGCAAGAGAACTGGTCTGCCTTGGGAAAGCGTTTTCAAAAATCTCATATATCAGACTATTTATTCAGAGAGATGGGAGAAATGGTCCCAGTTTGTTTAAGTTAATGCAATTATCTTACTCCTGGTTCTTTGATCTAGCTGTGCTGTCAGCTTTTCAATTTTAGGTGGCACAGTTTTACCAACACTGTTGAGAAAAGAATTTGCAGAGATTTAGTGCACCTTATCATTTCTAAGCATGCGAAAGGCAGGATAAGTTGTACTTCCCTGAAGGAAAGCTAAAAACGTTGGATATGTTCCAAATTAGATCCAATCTATACAGTGCAAGGCTTAAATTAAACGTTGCCCTGCAAGTGATCCAGAAAATCAATCCTCAGAGGATCATCACTTTTTTCTATTGTAGGAGATTCCCTTGCTACAGAAAGTGAATTTGCTTCTGCCTAACTAACCTTGTTGCTTTGAAGTAGGTCGCCTGGTACCAGAGGGGATGTTGCTAAAGGAAGACCTCAGTTGCCACCAAGAGGGGAGGAAAAAGCCATATATCTGTTCCCACTTTGTGACATTCTGTTAAATGTAATTTACGTTGTGCAATGTCAGTGACAACCTGAAAAAGTTGAGAACACTCTGAAAAAACAAAGCTTCAAAAGAAGTCAAGCAGGCAAGCCCAAATGACTAATGCTGGCAACCTGAGTCTTCCTATTACTCTGAGCTTGAGAAAACTCTGTCCTTTCCCAAATCCTGCTCTCTGGTTAACTTGGATTTATACAAACATATACAGGTAGTCCTCGAATTACAACAGGTCATCTAATGACGGATCAAAGCTACAATGGCACCGAAATAAATGGTGTATGGTTGTTTTTCACACTGACGAACCAGGTGACATCCCCATGGTCACGTGATCAAAATTCAGATGCTTGGCAACTGAATCACATTGATGACGGTTGCAGTGTCCTGGGGTCATGTGATCTCCTTTTGCGACCTTCCGACAAGTGAAGTCAGCGGGGAAGCCAGATTCATTGAACAATCTTGTTACTAACTTAACAACTGCCTTCAATTGAGGACTTGTATATTGCACGAGTCAAAAAGAGGGCTGTGAAAATATTCACAGACCCCTCAAATCCTGGGCATAAACTGTTTCAACTCTTTCCCTTAAAACGATGCTATAGAGCACTGCATACCAGAACAACTAGACATAAGAACAGTTTTTCCCCCAAAGCCATCACTCTGTTAAAAAAATAATTCCCTCAACACTGTTCAACTATTACAAAGTCTGCACGACTATTACTGCTAATCTTCTCATCATTCCTTATCACCCATCCCTCCCACTTGTGATTGTAGGACTGTAACTTTGTCCCTTGTATCCTTATTATTTATACTGACTGTTTCCTAGTATGATTTGATTGTTGATTGTACCCTATGACTATCATTAAATGTTGTACCTTATGATTCTGGATTCTTAAAGAATGTATATTTTCCTTATGTATACTGAGAGTATTTACATCAAGACAAATTCCTTGTGTGTCCAATCACACTTGGCCAATAAAGCATTCTATTCTATTCTAACTGCAGTGCTTCACTTCATATGGCAAGAAAGATCATAAAGTGAAGTAAAGCTCCCTTAACAAACATCCCACTTAACAGCAGAAATGTTGGGCACAATTATGGTCTTAAGTAAGGACTGCCTGTATATCATGTTTATGGGTGTGTAATACCATGCTAATCAGAATTTTTGATGCATCACAATTTTTCTGTAGAGCATTTGTCAGCTAGGAAAATTCTCTATATTCTATACAGAATTCTTTATTGGCCAAGTGTGATTGGACAGACAAGGAATTTGTCTTGGTGTAAATACTCTCAGTATACATAAAAGAAAAGATACATTCGTTAAGAATCAAGAATCATAAGGTACAACACTTAATGATAGTCATAGGGTACAATCAGCAATCAAATCATACTAGGAAACAATATAAATCATAAGGATACAAGTGACAAAGTTACAGTCCTACAATCACAAGTGGGAGGGGATGGGTGATAAGGAGTGATGAGAAGATTAGCAGTAATAGTAGTGCAGACTTTGTAATAGTTAAACAGTGTTGAGGGAATTATTCGTTTAGCAAAGTGATGGCTTTTGGGGAAAAAACATTCTTGTGTCTATAGAAGACCTGCAAGGTCCCTTCCAACCCTGGAAGTTCTATGATCTATGTATGTTGCTGGAGCCATCTCTAAAATAGGGAGAATAATCAGCAATGAATTAGAGATCAAGCATATTATTTGTCTTTGAGTAAGATTTGTGGACTGAAGAATAGTAAGATCATTTATTGATGAGCTGATTATAGATTTATTGTTTAATTCTGTACATCTCCACCCCAAGCCACCCCAACGATGCCGTGGAGGTCATGTCCCAGTGCCTGGAGGCCGTGCGGAACTGGATGGGCGGGAACAGGCTCCGACTCAACCCTTCCAAGACTGAGTGGCTGTGGTTTCCGGCATCCCAATATAGCCAGATAGTTCCATCGCTGGCTATTGGGGGTGAGATTCTGCCCCCTGCAGAGAGGGCTCGCAATCTAGATATCCTCCTGGATGTACGGCTGTCTTTGGAAGACCATATTACGGCCGTCTCCAGGGGGGCATTTCATCAGGTTCGCCTGATTCGACAGATGCGGCCCTTTCTGGATCGGGATGCCTTACGCACAGTCACTCATGCCCTGGTCACCTCCCGACTGGACTATTGTAACGCCCTCTACATGGGGCTCCCGAATGGGAGCATCTGGAGGCTTCAACTGGTACAGAATGCGGCCACGCGGATGGTTATGGGGGCGTCAAGATTCGCGCATGTGATGCCCCTCCTGCGTGAGCTGCATTGGTTGCCAGTGGCCTCTCGGGTGCGCTTTAAAATTTTGGTGTTAACTTTTAAAGCCTCCATGGCATCGGACCAGGATATTTACAAGACCGCATTCTGCCATTTTCCTCCCACCGTCCGGTGCGCTCCCACAGGGAGGGTCTCCTGCGGGTCCCATCGGCATCTATGTGCCGGCTGGTGACCCCGAGGAATAGGTCCTTCTCTGTGGGGGTGTCTGCCCTCTGGAATGGGTTGCCCCCGGAGTTACGGACAGCCACGGACCTGGGGACCTTCAGGCGTGCTTTGAAAACCTGGCTTTTTGACCAGGCCGGCTTGGGCTGATTTTAGTTTTGGGGTGTTTTGTTTTTATTAAATTTTAGGATTTTAGAGTATGGTTTTAAATATGTTTATAGCCAGGGTTGGGTTTAACTTTATTTAAGGGTTTAGTTTTATTGTTCCACATATTTATTGTTTTAACTGTACGGCTGTGCACCGCTCCGAGTCCTTCGGGAGAGGAGCGGTATATAAATAAATATTTATTATTATTATTAATTCTGCAGGATCATATGGAGGTCTTATCCAAATTATCTGGACAAAAGTAAATTAAGCTCTTGCTAATATTATTGGGTTTCAACTATTTGGAATATAAATTGAGATGTTGGCGCGTGTGGTTTTGATATTAGGCAGTTGAGTTGATAACTTCTAAGCACAGAGTATTTTTCAAAAGAATTACAGTATATTTTGTAGCCATTCACATATATATCATTCTTTTAAACTGCCACACATCAAAAGGAAAGATAGTTTTTAAAAATCATTGTCAAAATGAATGTGAATTTTCAATATTCCCATTTGAGTGTTTTGTTTCCATTTTATGAGCTTGCAGCTGATTTGAAAGCAATTGCTTCCGGCAGCTGCAGATCCAAAATTAAATGCCAGCTAAACAAACAATTTTGTAAATAATATCTTCATTTTTAATACATACTGAAGAAGATGAATTTCAGATATTCTGCAGCATTACAGTATAAGCTATTTGGGGCTATTTGTGGACTTATTAGGAACAACTGACTAAAGGGTAACATATAGAAATTCCTTCTGTCTGGCAATATTCCCACTTGCAAATTTCAAGCCACTCAGTTTTTATAATGTCATTTCATTGGTAATTTTGGCTGGATTAAGCTTTCCTGAATAACAATAATCTTTTTGTGATAAAGAGCCAGGTGCAAGGAAAGGACAATAGGGTTTGTCCTTGATGCTCACTGAGCTTAGTTGTTTTCTTGCAAACATTTCATTACCCAACTAGATAACTTTATCAATGCTAGAAGGATGAAGGGTTTGCTCTCTTTATATACATGTGGCTTGCCCTGTCAATGTTTTTTTTTTTTATTTCAACATTTATATGCCGCCCTTCTCCGGAGACTCAGGGCAGCTTACAGTCTATGGAGCACCATGCTAAGTGCTCGGTAATAACCTTCATTCCATTGTATATGCCTGCTTATTCCTGCTTATTACTAGGGCTTTTGCCCCCCCCCAAGCGGCAGTTTTACAAAATCAACTTACTGCCTCCAACAATCTTTGGGTCCTCAATTTACCTACCCCGAGAGGATGGAAGGCTGAGTCAACCTTGAGCCTGGTGGGATTCGAGCCTGCACTAATTGCAAGCAGCTTGGACTAAGTGCTAGATGATTAACAGCCTGCACCACCAAGTGTTGATAGGAATGGTCCTTGGTGGTTCTTCAATTAGGCTATTGTGTACTGTTTGACAGTTTGTCTGAGTTGGTGGTTTCTTGATTTGTGTGTTTTATGGAAGGTTCCACTACTGCCACATGGAAACTTTCTAAATATCCCAATTATGGTCTGAACATGAGGGTGATAAAGAAGGAATAAATCATTGGCAAGGACAGAAAGGATAATATATATTGTGAGTATTCTAAATATACACCAATATGTAAAATCCATGAAATGAAATAAAGCTAGCTAGCATGACTGTCCATTTAGAGAAACATTACATTATTTGTGTGGGGTAAACATGGGATGTACTCATTATTTCTTCCTATAAAGATTCCTTCCAATTTGGAAAATTTCTAAACTTGAACTAAAATACAAATAAAATCAACGAGCAGCAAAACGAACTGAAGAATTTTTAGCCACCTTTCCAAAGAGACATAAGTTTCCTACTTATAAAAAAAGTTTCATAAGAATATCCTGAAAGATGGTATGAAAAAATTGGGAGGACAAGAGAGCTTTGAAATTAAAATAACAAGCTGATAATCAAAGGTGAATATAGTCAATAAAGGAGAAAAAGGATGTAAACGTAACAAGAGAAAAAATATAAAATAAATCTGTAAAAATTGCAATTTTGTAATAAATAAGAGATACAATAAAATGAGGGAGGAAATAGAGTAAATTTTAAAAATATCTGATAGAAGTTTCACAGAAACAATCTATTTTTAATAAAGGGTGATTTTCATTGGCTGGTGTGTTCTGTGCTGTCAATCTGCAGCTGAAACAGATTCTTCATTTTCATAATAGAATTATCTTCCCAATTCATATCCGCAAATCTGGTCCAGAGGGCTATGGAACAGATGGGGCTATTGAGGACAAGAGAAAGAAATCCCACTTCACAAGCATAACTTTTTGGGGAGATAGGATGTAGCTATTTGCACCTCATTTCAAAATCAATTCTAGTGGAATGATTTTGAACCACTTCCAAAATTCCTACTTAAATGCAAAGAGCACTCCCAAGTGGGTTGCAGCATGCTTTTCACAGCTGTGGGCCTGGGCTTATCATGGTCTGCCTTCCAAGGCAAGCTATGCATGTATTCTTAATAAGAAAGCAAAGCATTTAAAAATTCTTATCTGTTCCCCAAGGTTGTAGGAAAACTGTTTGAGCACAGTTCAGAGATTTACTCACTAAGAATACATTTAACTCCATTTAAAGCCAATTCAAAGCTGTAAAGACATTTGCTCAATCCCTTCCTTCTTTCCTTCCTTCCTTCTTTCCTTCCTTCCTTCTACAATCTTTGTATATGATCTCATTTCCAGTATTCTGATGATTTAAGGTATTGGACGAATACTTTTAAACAAACACATTTCTAACAAATATGGCAAACAAGGACAATATAGTAGAATATGTTATATAGTGTTGGCTGCAATGATAGTGGCAGCGTTAAAAACATAAATATCTAGAACTTAATAAGTTAGGGCAAAGATGACATAATGATTATACCCTCTAGCCTAACATGATAATAAACATTCCCAAAGAACAAAATTGTGTCAGCTTTATGTAATGCTAACTGTATCTTATTCCTGTTGTTTGCAAGGTGACAAAATAGCCTACTCAGAACTTTTCCTGCTTAATTTTTTTTTCTAATTGAATACATTTTTTGCCTTTTATTTCTAGTATTTCGTACTGCTTACCTTCCCCTCCTCAGTTTTTATATTATTAAGAATCATGAAAGGAAACAATGTAATGGGTGGGAATAGAGCCCTCCATCTGGAAGCATCGGTGCAATCTATCTGAGGAAAGTGTGTAGAAAACTGACTTACAGCACTTGGAGAACTGCATCACAGACAATATGAATCAATCTGAGTTCTATAAAAATATTTTAGAGTGATCTAAAATATTTGGTCCACCAAGACCTTCAGTTGGTCAAACTTTAATTAAATAGAGTCTGTTTTGCCAAGTGTCAGGACAGGGATTGGGTGCCTGGACTATTGGTAAGCTACGATATAAATCTTGTAATGCAAATAGGGAGTACAAACTATAGGTTTATGCTTTCATCCCCCTCACATTTAAGGGTTGTTTTCTATGAAAAGCTCTGCATGTGCAGCTTTGCAAAAAAGCCTCTGTGTCCCCTCCTACTCTAAAAACAAAAGCCCACCATTCACACAATGCTTAAAGAACATAACCCAAAAGCAAATATTCCTCCTTCATTCTAAGAGGACAAAAAAGGCAAACCTCCCATTTTCAAACCAAGATTAATTTCCAGACTACGAGGACAAAGGGAAAAAAAAAACATATCCTGTTGCTTCTATTATGCTTGGGTAATGTTAAATCAACCCTACTTAGATTTAATTTGATCCTTGATCCTGGCTGTCTTTTATCTTTAGCATACCAAGGGCCATTTTAATTTCAAAGGGAATAAGAGCAGTATTTTTGGTCGCTTTCATCAGAATAAATTTCAGCAAGGGTAGGCAGAGTCAAGAGGAACTGAAGCCTATGGAGCATTCTGTTCTGATCCAGCTCCCCAAACTCGACAAACCCTCTGAAGTTAACTCAAACATTCCTTTATTAGGAGCCCCAGCAGCCCCAGCAAAAAGTTTTCTCTCTCACCGCAGGCTAACAGGTCCGGCTGGAAGATGAATAATTGTCTGCCACATCTATTCATCTCTGCCCCCTGCCTTTTATCCCCAGAGCTAGGGTGGGGCTTTGCTAGCAGCGGTGGCTCTTCCCTCCCAAGGATCGGCCCATGGATTTCCACTGCTCTCCTCTCCACTGTCTTCTGCGCAGCCACATGTCAAGCACTGGACCCAGCTGTTCCTCCTCTTCCTTATCAGCCACTCCAGACCTGGGGGCTGTTGACTCTCTAGCTCAGGGCTGACGGACAGCCCAGTCTCTGTCTCTCTCTCTCTGCCGGTTCTATTCTCTTTTGCCCATCAGAGCTCTCAAGTTGCCTTGACTCCCACACCTCCTCCTCCTCTGATTCAGCTGCTGGAGGGGCTGGCAGCCAACAGGCCACAACACATTAATTCACATGTCTAAAAGGTCAGGTTGTGTTGTGGTTAGCCGGCAGCAGGTGCGGACAGTGGAGGAGAGCAAGGACTCAGATGAGGGGCCAGGACCATTAGGGAGTGGACTGCTTCCTTCAGAGATTGTGGGGGCTGGCAGCAGTGATGAGGATGTTCCCGAGGAGCCTGTGCCAAGTGCGTGTGTGCGCAGGATTGCTCATAGGAGAAAGCAGTTGCAGCACGGGCGACTCAGGAGTAAGGCTGCAAGGTAATGGTCCCTCCCTCAAGAGGATAAAAGCCAGGTTTAAAGATGCGTTCTTTGCAGAAGGCAAAGACGTTCTGAAACTCAGTCTCGTGGACATTATAATTAGTATTTGAAAACTGTTGTAAACTATTTCTTATCTGTGGGTTTTTGGCAGCCTTGAAGAACAACTTGGCAAGGCTCTTTCTCATTGGAACTAATTAGTTGGAAGCAGTCTTTTATCTGTGAAGAAACAGAATTCATGAATGAAACCTTAAAAGGTGGGGGCTGCTGCCCTTGTCTTGTGTTTGGTCTCTTGGAACCAGGTTGGGTCAGAACAGGTTGGGGGAAGTGGGTGTAGGGGATGACCATATTGTATCTTATAGCCCAATCCTTTCATGCTATCAAAATTAATTTCAATGTATAGAAAAGTAAACAGGCAAGAAAAGAATATCATGTTAATTTCTCCATGGTAGAGTAATAACCAAAGCATTAAAGCAGATCCAGGGGAAAAAAAGCATCTGCCATACCTAACCTGATCCTTTCAGATATGTCAAGGCTATAACTCTCAAGGTTTAACCAACATGTCCTTATGTTAATCTGCCAGCTAGAATTCAGTGTATTGCGATTCATCATGACTGGGGAGCTCCAGGTTAGGGAAAATATACTATATTTATTATAGTATATTGTAATAATAGTAATATTACTATTATTACTATTATAATAGTAATATATAAATATTACTATAATATTCTATACTAAAGATAGCTAAAATTGTCCCTCTCTAAGGGAGAGAGGTGGTTAAGAAATATGAAATATAAATATTTAAAAAACACTATTCCTTTGCACAGAGGTTCCTTTTATTCACATTTGTCTGCTATGAAGATTTTTTTTTCATAATTCAGTGGAAAAAAAGATACTTGAAAAATGACAAAAGAGAAACTAATGCAGTAAAAGAGATAAAAATAACCATAATGTTGTCACTCTAAATTCATAACAGTGTGAATGTATAAGTCTCAACTATATTTTTTTCTGCTGCAATATTTTTTGTTTGAGTTTGTTTGTGCAATAGATTTGATCTCATGTTGTCTCTTAATTTATAGGGTTTTCACCTTGAGCCATTCGTAATTAAATGCTTTTCATTCTCTTATAGTTGTTTAAACCATTTAAAAATGTTTACCATGACAAACAAAATATGAGAGGAGAACATGTTATATATTCTTCTGGCACAGAATTTGGCTTTCCTTTCTGCAAGCGTAATGTCAGTTCATTCAAAGGTTCTGAGGAAAAAGAGCATCTTATTTCTAGTTGTATGAGTTTAGTATTTGGACAAAGAAACAAAACTGAATTGGAATATTTTTTGTTAAGAATCAGGTTTTGAAATATAACATGCTGTATTACAGGGCTGGGCAACTATAGCCCCTTTATAATGTGTGGACTTCAACTCCCAGAATTCCTGAGCTGGCATTTTGGAATTTTGGGGGTTGAAATTCACACCTTATAAAAGGACCATAATTACCCACTCCTGCAACATATTAAGTAGTAGTATTAAGATAATACCTTCCTTAATCCAGAAAATTCAACTCAATGCCACTATTAGGGTCAGAAATTATACAGGTTGCAGCTCAAAATATCTGGAGGGTACCAAGTTTTCCAACACCCACTGAAGAAAAGGAAATCTATGCAGATATGCTATATGTTCTCTGTCTGTCATTTCTAGGCTAAATAATACTTTGTCTGCTTCTGGTTAAGCACATAAAGTGACAGTGTGGGAAGCTGTAGCCTAGTCACACTCTAATTCTTCACAGATAATTATATTATTACACTGATGCTGTTTTGGAGCGGCAATGAAGAGGCACACACGTATAGTGATTCAGTCTTTTTGTTTATTTGCAGGACACCGACTGACTCGGCGGCGCGGCAGCCCTTCTTTTAAAGGGTTCCCGCGCCTAAGCCAGCCAATGACGGGGCGAGGATCTCCCGCCGGAATGTAGACCAATGAACAGTAAGTATTTCAAATATTAACCAATCCAGAACACCCCTCCCTCCTTGGTCCAGTCTGACCAATCAGGAGCCGCGCCTATGTTACGTAATCACGTAGATAGGCGGGGCTCCTGTGAGTCCGACTGGACCTGCGCGGCTCAGTTGCGTCGTTACCATCGGCTGGTGCGGAAGGACCTGTTGCTCCTCTCGCCTCCGGCCCTGGAAACTTCGAGCAGGTCGAGCCGGCTGCGTCACTACCAACGGGCCTAGCTGGGCTAGTTGACGTGGCCATGCCGCTCCCTGCTCGGCCTGGATTATCGACGACCCTGTCAGATGTTTCAGCGGGACGTTCTTCAGGATCAGGTGCGTAGCAGCGCGACCCGACCGGAGCTAGAGTTGAGGGTGTGTGTGTGTGAGTTAGGGCGTCATTGTTTGTTAGTGGGCTTCCCTTATCCAGACTGCTTGGTGGTTGCTCCCCTTCCCCCCCCGGAAAATCGCCAGGTCTGGGACGGGTGCGAGTTCGAAGTTGGTCTATGTGTCGCTTCCAGCTTTTGCCATCAGCAGTGGTAAGCCGGTAAGAACGGGGTCCGGTTAGATGTGTGATGGTGGCTGGCACCCATAAGGGGTGCCCTACCAGGTTTTTAGCGTAAACTAAATCCCCAATTCGGAATGTTCGGACTTTGGTTGAAGAATCTAGGGGTTTATCTGTAGAGTAGGTGGGGTGTAGTCTATCGAGAGGGGAACGTAGTTTTCTCCCCATAAGTAATTCAGCAGGAGTTTTGTTAGTAGTGCTACTAGGTGTAGTGTGTTGGAGGAACAATAATTTGTCGATGCGTGCTTGTATAGGGCCCTGGTCTAACTTAAGAAGGGTCTCCTTGGTAAACCGGACCATGCGCTCGGCCCGTCCATTCGCTGCCGGATGTGCCGGCGCGGTTAAGGCATGGCGTATGCCCAAACTTGCTAAGTAGCCCTCAAATTCTGTAGCCGTGAATTGAGGGCCGTTGTCAGATACCAGGACGTCTGGTAAGCCGTGGGTGGCAAACCAGTGACTGAGCTGCCGTATGACAGCCTCAGAAGAGGTGGATTTCATGAGGCTCACTTCTAACCAGTTGGAATAAGCGTCTACCAGAATCAAGAAGGTATGCCCCTTAGTCGGACCCGCAAAATCTATGTGGACTCTAGACCAAGGGCCCCTAGGTAGATCCCACTCAGTGGCTGGTGCCTTAGGGGGTGAGGGCCGGGAAGTCTGGCAGGGCTGGCAACCCGCGACCCAGTCGGTAACATCCTTGTCTAACCCAGGCCACCATACATAACTTCTGGCTAAACTTTTCATCTTTACCACCCCGGGGTGTCCCTCATGCAATAGTTTCAATATGGAATTCCGCAGTTTTAGTGGAATGACCACTCGATCCCCCCATAGTACACAGCCTTTTAGTACTGAAAGTTCCATTTGTCTCTGTTTGAACGGTCTGTACTGTTCTTGTAAATCAGAGTCAGGCCAACCCTTTATGACCCACCTACTCACGGTATGCAGTAGGTGGTCGTTAGAGGTTTCGTGCGCGATGTCTGCTGCTGTCATCGGGAGGTCGGGCAGGGTCTCAATCAAAAGGGTTGAGGTGCTGGGGTTTGGTTCAGGATCAGAGTCTGGTAACGGGCAACGACTTAAAGCATCGGCGTGCGTGATGGTCGGACCCGGGCGGTAAGACAGGGTGTAATTGTAAGCGGCCAGGAATTCTGACCATCTTGTCATTCTGGGTGATAGAATATGGGGAGTGGGTTTGTCACCCGCCAGAATACCTAGTAGGGGTTTGTGATCGGTGATGATAGAAAATGATCGGCCATACAGGTATTCATGGAAACGTTTAATACCCGAAATTATGGCTAGTGCCTCCTTGTCCAGTTGACTGTAATTCCTTTGGCTTTGGGACAAAGTTTTTGAATAGAAGGCAATCGGAGCCTCTCTGCCGTTAGGTAGAAGGTGGCTCAGGACAGCTCCGATTCCAAAGGGGGAGGCATCACAAGTTAGTAACAATGGCAAAGTCTCGTTATATTGAATTAACACTTGTGCTGAAGTGATCATGTCTTTAATTTTGTTAAATGCTGTTTCTTCCCGATGTCCCCACTTCCACGACGTGTCTTTGTCCAAAAGTCTATGCAAAGGTTCCGCCACCGTGGCTTTCTGGGGCAAAAAGACATGGTAAAAATTTATCAACCCTAGGAAAGCTTGTAGGTCAGCCTTGTTAGTTGGTGTGGGGGCATTTTTGATAGCACGGGTTTTTCCTGCTGTTGGGTGGATGCCATTGCCATCGATTAGGTATCCCAAAAACTCTACTTTGTCTGTGATAAGGGTGCATTTGTCTTTTTTGACTTTTAACCCAGCCTCAGTAAATTTGGTAAGCACTTTTCTTAGGCGGTCTCGCAGTTGCAATTTGTGTTTAGCTGCAATTAGGACGTCATCGAAATACGGAATGACTCCTGGGATTCCTTGAAGGAGGCGTTCCATAAGAGATTGAAAAATGCCTGGTGCCACGCTAACGCCAAATTGGAGGCGATTACACTTAAAGGCACCCCGGTGTGTTACAATAGTTTGGGCTTCAGCTGTTTTTTGTCAACGGGCAGTTGCTGGTACGCCTGAGCCAAATCGAGTTTAGCGAAAATCTTTCCGCCTTTGATAGAATGTAGCAAGTGTTGTACGACAGGCACGGGGTATGCGCTCTGTTGTAGTGCATGGTTGAGGGTCGCCTTATAGTCCCCACAAATACGAACCGACCCGTCTGCTTTTATAGGGGTCACTATAGGGGTCTCCCATTTAGCGTGGTCAACTGGCTCGAGGACCCCTTGCTTGACTAGTTTATCCAGTTGTTCTTCTATTTTTGGCTTTAAGGCAAAAGGTACTCGTCTAGCCTTTAGTCTAATTGGGGCTACCTTGGGGTCTATGTTAAAAGAAATCGGGTTACCCCGGTACTTGCCTAATTCTTCGCTGAACAGGTCCTGGAATTCTTGAATGAGATCTGCCTCCCAGTCAGCGTCTGTGATATGGTTGATACCGGTCATCCCTATTCCCAGCGGTTCGAACCATTCCAGTCCTAAAAGGCTGGGTCTGTTCCGGTCCACGATTGTTAGGGGAAGAATCTCAGTATGGTTGTTGAAGGTTACCTGGAAATGTCCAATCCCTACTACCGGAATTTTGTTTCCCTGGTAGTCTTTAAGCGTTAATTTCTGTTTGTCTAGTTCGCTTCGCCGTATGTCTGGGATCAATTTCTTAATAGTGTCCCAGGAAACCATGGAAAGGAATGATCCCGAATCCACTTCCATTTCACAATTTTTTTCTTCAATTCTTACTTGCACGTGGACTTTTTTAACGTTTTTTGTATTAGAGTGACCAATTATTATTGTTTGGTGTGTTTCTTCCTTCTTGTAAGATGACTCTTTAAACTTTCTATTCCTTCCTTCCTGGCTCCAACGGTTGTTTGTTTTCTTTTCTCTCTCTCTTGGGGGAGGGCTTTCTCTTCGCCTGGGGCTGTAGCTTGATCGGGCTCTGCATACCCTTGCGATGTGCCCTTTCTTTTCGCACTTTCGGCATATTGCGTCTATGAAACGGCACTCTGATCTGGGGTGGTTTCCACCACAACGGTTGCATTCAAAATCAAACCGCCTGGATGCCCGCTCTTTTTTCCCTCTCGCGGCTTTTAGGTGGCAAACCTCGTCTTCTTCACTACTGGTCTCAGTTTCAAGATCCTCGTAGTGTGTTGAGGTTTTTCCTTGTTCATCATCAGCTTTGGTGGCTTCTTTGGATTTGTGGTGTGCAGCTTGATTAATCTGTTTCATTCTTGCCGCCGATTTGTGAGCAGCTTCGGCTGCGGTGGCTTCTTCGATGGCCTCTGTGGCTGTTATCTTGGGTCGGTTTAGTAACTTACTCTGCAATATTGGATCTTTTAAGCCTAAAACGATCCGGTCTCTCAGCGCCTCATTGAAATCCGAGAATTCGCACTCTCCACCTATTTCTCTTAAATCTGCCACGAAATCGGCGATAGGTTCACCTTCTTTTTGGTTCCGGAGGTAAAACTCATGGCGCTTTATCAGGCAGGAAACTGTGGGAGCGTAGTGTTTCCTCAGGATCTTCTCTAGCTCGGGCCAAGTTAGCGTTTTGACATCGATTGGAGACGCTAGCGCCTTTGCCATCCGAAAAACGGCTTGGCCGCAGTGGGTCAAAAACACCGCTCTCTTTCGGTGATCCGACACTCCGCTCAGATCGCTACTCTCCAAAAACATGAGGAATCGGTCCACATACGTCTGCCATTCCTCCTTTGCCGGATTGAATTTTTCAGGCGGTGCGTTGCTTCCGGACATGATGCCGCTCGCTCTCCGCCGCTATGCACTCTCTAAACGTGTTGCCTCGATCCCACCTTCGTCGCCAGTGTTTTGGAGCGGCAATGAAGAGGCACACACGTATAGTGATTCAGTCTTTTTGTTTATTTGCAGGACACCGACTGACTCGGCGGCGCGGCAGCCCTTCTTTTAAAGGGTTCCCGCGCCTAAGCCAGCCAATGACGGGGCGAGGATCTCCCGCTGGAATGTAGACCAATGAACAGTAAGTATTTCAAATATTAACCAATCCAGAACAGATGCTTGAACTCAAGTGCTTCTGACAGAAACTCACATAGTGCTACATAGATCAGCTGCAATATAATTGCTGTCTAAAACATTTAGTGTGTTTGAATGCAAGGTATTCTACACATTCCTGGGAACAGAAAATTAGCAGGAACGGGGAAGAAAAATCCATACTAGTTGATCTGAACATCATAGCTGTAAAATAATCGCAACATTTGCCAATGTCACAGCATTGCTATGAAGATTCACTGAAAGGCCACTTAGATAATGAGAAACATAGAACCTTCTAGATCAGGGATGTAAAACTCGCATCAGCACAGCGGCATCACATGACATATCGTGACTTTTCCCCCTTTGCTAAACTGGGGGTGGGCGTGGCCAGCATGTAACTCACAGGCCATGAGTTTGACATCCCTGTTCTAGAAGATTGTCTTAGTTGACTATGTACAGCTTTGGAGTCCCCTGACTCCTTCCTTTCATCACCTTCTTATTTAGTTGAAAAATTTTGATTCAATATTTGATCAGGCTTTTCTATATGAAAATAAAGTAAGCAGTCTATAAAGATAGAAAAGGAATAATAATAACTATATATACTACATTATCCAGGATCTTCCAATAGATGATTCTCTATATCTGAAGACAGGTCTGCTATTAAAGATACAGGTGGTTCTCAACTTACAACCATGTGTTTAGTGACACCATTCAAAAGTTACAATGGCACTGAAAAAAGTGACTTATGACCATTTTTCACACAACTGTTGCAGCGTTCCCATGGTCATGTGATCAAAATTTGGAAACTTGGCAACTGGCATATATTTATGTGGTGTTCACCTTTTGAGACCTTCTGACAAGCAAAGTTGATGGGGAAGCCAGATTCACTTAATAAACCTGTTACTAACTTAACAACTGCAATGATTCACTTAACAACTGTGACAAGAAAATGGGACAAAATTCACTTAACAACTGCCTTGCTGAGAAACTGAAATTTTGAGTTTAGTTGTGGTTGTAAACCAAGGACTATCTGTGCTTGTGAGAAGGATGGAGAAATTGAATGGAGATTTAAATGTTATTAGTTGCCAGGTCCCATATAATTGGCAAACCCGTGAAGACATAGATTTCAAGAATATTATCTTTAAGCTGATCTGGAATAAAAACAGAATCTTGAAAACTGAGACTGGCAATTTTACAAATAGGGGAAAAGGGACTGTAGAGGTAGGTAAATTGTGCTTGAACAAAGTCCTTTGGTAAAAGTTTCCCAACTGCCCCAAATTCCTGCCTATCTGTCTCTTAGTTCATTCATTCATTCATTCATTCATTCATTCATTCATTCATTCATTCATTCATTTATTCATTCATGCATTCAATCAATCAATCAATCAATCTCAAATCAAGGCTTCTGTGTAAAACATGGCCAATTGCAAGGGGCAGTTGAAATAGAGAGTTCATAGGTGCTGCTATGCCATTTATGAAATCATAAATTAGACTCCTCAGTTTTGGTTTTGGTTTTAAACAAAATGGGTAAAACTCTTCCAGATAGCATACAAAGCTAAAAGAATTTTCTGAGCCAAGAAGGCAACAAAACAATTCAGGAAGGAAATGCAACAGGATAATTCAAGAACAAAATAAGGGCCAAGCCGTTTGCCAGAAAGCAATGTCATGCCAAGAAAGGGCCACAAAGAGCGGTTTGCAGGCCAGGCGAAACCCAAGTTATCTTCCAACTGAGCTAACACTCATGAATAGGGCTTGCCAATCTTGGCAACTCCAACCTTTGGCTGCTGGCTGGGGAATTCTGGGAGTTGAAGTCTGCCAGGCTTAAAGTTGCCAAGGTTGGAGATCCCTGCTCACAAACATGCCTGGTGCCTAGACAGAAGCAGAAGGTATCAGGTGCCCATGCTCAAGAATAATGAGACAACTCCGAACAAACACAAAAAAATGAAATGGCTGTGCAACTGATGGCTGAATTCAGGGTGGAATCAGGACAAGAGATGGAAAGTATTAATCTGAGGTGGGGAGGGGGGTGAATGGGAGGGAGGGAGCCCCCATGGAGTCCTGGATAGCTGAGTCCATTAAGGCAATGCAGTACAAACTACTTGAGAAGGAAAGCTGGCCTTGGCACAAGCCGTCCTGCCCATTTATTCATTCATTCATTCATTCATTCTTGGCACTTGACTTTTAAAAGAGAGGTTCTCTCATTTCTTGAGGGTTGTAAATCCTTGAATTCATAAGAGAATGTGCCAGATCCCTCCACTCGGATGTACTTAGAGGCACAAATCCCACTCTCCCTCTGACTGTTTAACAAGAAAGCTATCCTCTATACACACAGAAGTGTTAAGAGACTCATCAGAAACACCGGCTAATCAAAAATATCAAATAGGTAGAGCAGAGCTCTGCATGCATGAATACACACCACACCAGAGGTGGCATTCAGCAGATTCTGACAGGTTCTGGAGAACCGGTAGCAGAAATTTTGAGTAGTTCGGAGAGCTGACAAATACCACCTCTGAGTGGCCCTGCCCCCATTTATTCTCTGCCTCCCGAGTTTCAGCTGATTGGCTGGGTCTTCTTCTGTTGCCCTGCACAGGAGAATGCAGCTGGAAAGCAGGTTAGTGGGCTGGGAGGGAATGAGGATTTTGCAGTAACCTTCCCCTGCTGTGTCCACCAAGCCATGCCACGCCCACTAAGTCACACACACAGAACCGGTAGTAAAAACATTTTAATCCCACCACTGCACCACACATAGATGTGATTGTGTGAAAGGGGCGGTTGGCACAGAGAGTGGAAGAACTATGTTAACCTGTTCTAGGTCATGTGCCCTGCAGAGTTCACATTAGTCATTGGCCGATACTTGGCATCAGCGCCATTTAGGCCGCCAATCACATACAAATTATCTTAATTACTTAGAACTGAAATATACTTCACCCGCAGCTCATTTGTCTCTGCGGTAGCACAAAGGTACATTGTTGCTTTGTGATATTTGACTAGCATCCAATAATTATTGTGCAGTTTCCCAAAGGAAAATGAATATGGCAGTTGAGGCAGTAATACCTCTGAGGCTGCTCATCCCATCCCATCTGCTGTTTATTTCATTAGCAGAAATAACAACAGCCTAATCGTATAAGACTTCCCTGCCATCCCCCATTCCTTTGCCTCTTGAAGGAATCTGTCATTGATGAGTAGACAATATATGTCCCTCAACCGTATCATTATTTTTCAAGCATGACTTGAAACGCAGCCCACTTAGATGGCATTTTCTGTTTTAAATGGGGAGTCGTTATCATAAATAATTTCAAAATGTATTTCATCTCACTTAAGCATCTAAACCAAAGCTAGGCAGGGCTGAGTTCCAGAACCTGCTTTTGTTATGCAGCTTTTAATACAAGACTAATATCCCTTCATTTGCATAGTTACCGCCTACTAATAAGGAATAATTTCTCCAGCCACATGAGCATCTCTTCTGAACTTTATTAAATCTATTCTATTGTGAATGTATCGGAGGAGAGTGGGAAACAGGCAATGCAGAAAAAAATATATCTTCCCCATTAACTAATTTCAGCAACCAGAGTATAATATATTATTAAGTTTTTGCTTCATACATGTTCACAGAGCGGTGGAAGATGCTTCTGAATTATTAAGTTCACAGACGCAAGTGATTAGGGAACAAGGATGCATGTTCAGTCTAAACATCGGTTAAATCCAAACTGACACCATTTGCATCAATTTGTCATTTGTGATATACATAGGTATGTGTATACGTATATATGTGTGTGTGTGTAGAAATGTATAAATATACAGTTATAAATGGCACTATTTACCTCAGTTTAACTAACAAACTCCCTATTGATGCAATAAAGTCTCCATTTTAAATGAAAGCGGATCCAAATAAACATTTTTAAGGTTGAACCCAGAGTCCACTAAACTGAAGATTAATTGTATATAGATGGTGCCCTGTATATTTGGGGATATGTCCAGTATTGTATGGTATTCTGATAGACATGTATGTTGTTTGCTTCCATACAATGCAATTAATCTTTTTTAAAAAAGAAAGTTTAGATTTTCTTTAGATATTATAACACTAAATTTTAGATTTAGTGTTATAATATGTACTGGTTATTGACTCAGCTTTGCTACCATTACTTTATTATTAAATTCCTTGAATGTGAATTAAAATGACATTCTTTCTTGTTTTTTTACATCATATTTTATCTTCAGAAGATACATAAGATGGTCTATTCCTTCTCCTCAGTTTTGCAAACTGAAGTACCTCATATACCTTTCAGGTGTTTTAAGCCAATATTTCTGAAGACCTGTGGACTTCACTCCAGAATTCTCCAGCCAGTATCCAATTGTGGTCTTTTGATGCCTACTGATTGGTTAACAGTAGTAATCTATTTAATTTTTTTATATTTATTTATTTATTATTATTTATTTATTTATTCGTACTTCTATACCGCTCCCTCTCCCAAAAAGGGACTCAAGGCGGTGTACACTCAACAAACAAGGTAATACAGAAAACAGAAGCGAAAACAGGTAAATAATCAAGATGGCCAAGAATCACCCCTATGAAATTACAAAATATAAACCCCAATGATCATTTGGCTAGACCGGCTTGCTTGAACAGAATTTATAACACATTTATATACCATCCTTCTCCCGAAGGACTCAGGGCGGTGTACAGCCAACTATAACACACTACACTTTACAAAAGTTAAAAGAAAATTAAATATATTAAGGCTGCACTAAAATTTATACCGAGCCCCAATAAATTACAATAGAAAACCCCAAATTTAAAACCCCAAAATTTAAAATCCCAATATTTAAAATTACACTTTAAAACTCCCATTTAAAATCAGCCCAGGCCGGCCTGCTCAAAGAGCCAAGTTTTCAGCGCACGTCTAAATGCTCTCAGATCGGCGGTCTTACGTAGCTCAGGAGGCAACCCATTGCACAGGGTGGGTGCCCCCACAGAGAAGGCCCTGTTCCTCGGGGTCAGCAGGCGGCACATAGATGCCGTCAGGACCTGAAGGAGGCCCTCCCTGTGGGAGCTCACGGGTTGTGGGAGACTATCAGCAGAACGCGGTCTTGCAAATAGCCTGGTCCAATGCCATGGATCGCTTTAAAGGTCAAAACCAGAACCTTAAAGCGAACCCGGAAGGCCACCGGCAACCAATGCAGCTCGCGCAGGAGAGGCGTCACATGGGAGTTTCTTGATGCCCCCATAACCACCCGCGCGGCCGCATTTTGCACCAGTTGAAGCCTCCTTAACAATGGCCACATGGTATTATCATTGAAACTTTATGTCAGAAATGTGTAGAGACTATTTCTCAATCAATTTTCTCAACAGCAAAGAGGCTTCTAGAATGGTTTTCATAGAATATTATCCATCGTCAAATTGCAATGCTGCTTATTAATTCACCCAACTGAACTTCTGGAAAAGATCTGGAGTTAATGCAAGAATTTTCAGAAGTCCTAATATCTATTTATATTGGAGCTTTTCTTGTTTTTCTGTTTCTGCCTTAACAGAATAACAGAGTTGGAAGGGATGTTGGAGGACTTCTAATCTAACCCCCTGCTCTGGTGATCACCACTTTTGAAGGCAAACCATTCCACTGGTTCCACTGATAAATACATGCCACTTGTCAACTCAAAGAGCAGGTGTGATTTTAAAAAATCATAGGTGTTTTTCTTTCTTTTCCTTTCTTTAAAAAAAAAAGCATTCATGGCTACTTACAAGATTTACAGGACCAGGACTAGACTCCTTTTTCTGTGTACCAATCTGATACAGGAGAAGGGGCAGAATAAAGCTTCAGCTTGAGAGAAAACTAAGAATGCATTGAGAAAACAGCAAATGCTTGTGAGTAACCTTGTGACCCTGAAGCAATACAGAACCTTCACAATGGCTTATTTCAGTGCTCTGGCCCTCTCACCATTGCTTATAAAAGACAGCATAACATTTCCCTTTCAGAAGAATGACTTTGCCCACATGAAACACTGTAGAGGAAGCTGAAAGAATGAGGCACATCTTTTCGCATTGTGCATTCTTTTGTGACATTCCACTCTGTTCTCAGTGTTCCTTTTAGTGAATAGGCTGGCTAGATCTTCATGCTATTCGTATTTAATTTCAGCCGATCTTGACACATCAGTCTCTCTCATTGTTATAAAATGCTGTCTGGCAGCCTTAAGAATTATCATAGGAGAAAGTTGACCCTTGGTTCTTGTTATTGTTCATTCACATTCCTTAGGTAAATGAGATTTCTGATACAAAAGAAAAAAAGAAAGATATTTCATGCTGGCTAGCTTGTTTTTACATGATTATAGGTCCGTGATGGCGAGTTTAAGAGTTTTAAATTTGTGCTGGCATGCGAGCCGCAGGCAAATTTATCTCACTGTGCATGTGCGTGTCTCACAGCTGATTTTTGACATGTTTGAGGCCTTTTTCGGCCTCCCAGAGGCTTGAGGAAAGCCTTTGCAGGCTGAAAAATAGGCCCATTTCATCACTTCCTGTATTTCCGGAAATATCAGAAGTCATGAAACAGGCCCATTTTTCGGCCTGCAAAGCCTGCAGAAGCTTTCTCCAAGCCTCTTGGAGGCCAAAAAAAGCCTCAAATGGGCAAAAATCAGCTAGGAGGCGCAGTGCAGGAAAGGAGGCAGTGGGAGCGATTGCGCACACATGCTCAGGGGGCATGGGGGGGGCGTGCATTGCCTTCTGGGTGCTGGCATGTGAGCGCATCACACAAGTGCACACACAATTTTTGGCACAGGAGCTCAAAAAGGTTAGCCAAAACTGCTATAGGTGGTCCTTGATTTACAACTCCAAATGGAACCAGAATTTGTGACTAAGGAATGCCGTTTGTTAAAGTGAGTCACAACAGATTTTAGGACTTTTTGCCACAAGTGTTAAGTGAATCATAGGGTCATTAAGTAAATTTGGCTTCCCCTATTGATTTTCTTTCTCAGAAACACTGATGGGATGGTCACAAATGGCAATGAGCCCAGGATGCTGCAACTGGGATAATTACATACCACTTGTCAAGGGCCTGAATTTTGATCGTGTGACCTTGGGGATACTGCAGCGGACGTAAATATGAGGACCAGTTGTAAGTCACTTTATTTAGCACCATTGTAACTTTGAACAGTTACTAAATGAATAGTTATAAGTTGCGGATTATTATACAGATAATTGAGCCTAAAATTGATGTTGCAAAGCAAGACCATTGCTAAGTGAATTTTGCCCTATTTTATGACTTTGCTTGCCACAGTTGCGAATCACTGCAGCTGTTAATTTAGGAACACAATTGTTAAGTGAATCGGGCTTCCCCATTGACTTTGCTTGTCAGAAGGTTGCAAAAGGGTAACCGTCATAAATATGAACCACTTGCCAGATATCCAAATTTTGATTGCCTGACCACAGGGATGCTGCAATGGTTAAGTGTGTGAAAAATGGTCTTAAGTCACTTTTTTTCAGTGATGTTGTAACTTTGAGCAGTTACTAAATGAATTGTTGTATATGCTACAATGGGGCATACATCACTGTTTATGTCTTGGAAGTGTGGGTTATCTGCTTAGCTGCATTTGAATCTTGTTTGTTTGGTCAAAGACCATTCGTAAGTATTTACAGCATTTCACCATGAACCAAAGAAAGGATCTTGTGCGCTTACAAGAATAAAAAAAGGAGCTTTTTCTCTTTGCAGGCATCATCCAAAATCATGAAAGGCAAAGATTTTCAGAATGCATTACAGAAACCTGGAAAATTTGGAAGGAGTTCTAATGGCTTCTTGCATTAAAAGAATAGAAATAATGTCTTATCACCCCATTTTCAGAGGTGGTATTCAGCAAGTTCTGACCAGTTCTGGAGAACCGGTAGTGGAAATTTTGAGTAGTTCGGAATACCACCTCTGACTGGACCTGCCCCCATCTATTCTCTGCCTCCCAAGTCCCAGCTGATTGGCTGGGTTTTCTTTTGTTGCCCTGTACAGGAGAATGTAGCTAGAAAACAGGTTAGTGGGATAGGGAGAGAATAGGGATTTTACCAGGGGTGGGATTCTACCAGTTCACACCTATTCGCTAGAACCAGTTGTTAACATTCTAAGCAGTTCGGAGAACCGGTTGTTAGAAGAAATTAGTGGCCTAATCCTGTAAGGAAGGCAGGAAGGAAACATTTTGGTGTTGTTTACAGAAACTGCCTCTCCGTTAACCCTTATTACATTCTTGGTAGGACTAGACTTCCTGTCTCAGGAACTTCTCTGGAGGTTTTTTTCCCTTCCTTTGCTGGTACTTTGCTTGTGTGGAGTAACCATTTAAAGTTACAATGGCACTGAAAAAAGTGACTTATGATCGTTTTTCACACTTACGACTGTTGCAGCATCCCCACAGTCATGAGAGGCCAGGCGAGGAGATGCGTGCCTCGATGTGAGTGATATTGAGTTGGCCACACCCAGCCAATAACATGACCACTAAGCCATGTCCACCCAGTCACATGACCACCAAGCCACGCCCACCACCTAAGCCATGCCCACAGAACCGGTTTTTAAAAATTTTGAATCCCACCCCTGTATTTTACAGTATCCTTCCCCTGGAGTGGGGTGGGAATGGAAATTTTATCCTTCCCCTGCCATGCCCCCAAGCTACGTCCACCAAGCCACGCACACAGAACCGGTAGTAAAAATGTTGAATCCCCACCACTGCTACAGTTGTTAAGTTAGTGACACAGTTGTTAAGATGAATCTGGTTTCCCCATTGACTTTGCTTGTCAGAAGGTCGCAAAGGGGGATCATAGGACCCTGGGACACTGCAACCATCATAAATACAAGTCAGTTACCAAACAGCTGAATGTATATCACATGACCATGGGGATGCCGTAGTGGTTCTTGTTGTGGAGCGGCAGAATCACTCAGGCAGAGACCAAGGCAACAATTCAGCTCACACTTTATTTCAAAGAATAAAGGGTTACCGCTACTGCCGCGCTAACACGGCAGCCAGCTGGAGCGGCAACAGCTGATGCCGTTTGACAGCCGCCTTTTATAGCCGGCTGTCAAAGGGCATCGACCAATGGGAGAAGTCCGTGCTTTCCCGCTCAAAGCATGGACCTGAGTGGAAACTCAAGTCAATACACAACAGTTCTAAGTGTGAAAAACGGTCATGTCACTTTTTTTAGTGCTGTTGTAACTTTGAATAGTGATTAAATGAACTGTTTTAAGTCAGGGACGACTTGTGCTACATTCAGAGTATTACTGAATGCTTGTTATTGGCCAACATGGGTCAGTTTAATGAGACAGTGTCCTTCAAGTTGAGCTTGATTCTCGCTGACTTCCAATGTGCCGTCTTCTTGAAAAGTTAAGCTACAGAAAGGCATTAAATTAAAGAAATCTGATATTTAAAGGGAAATTGATTAACAGCCATTCCTTTTTTAGGTAGTGGCCTGTGCATATGGAACCTGTTTATTGCTTAGCAGATTTTACTCTCTTATTTTGTTTCTTCAGTATATAGAAATGTTTTTCCTCTGCTGGAAATTACAATACTTTTACCATACTTCGACATTATTCATTTGTGTATTTTGGAATGGTTTGTTCGCCAGCTCTTTGGACATTTCTAGAGCAACGATTTATCGATTAAGAGATATTTCAGGTGATTAATCAGCAGAGAAAATATGTTGTCATGTGTGCTTCCTTTGGGCTTCAAGGATTGTAATAAAACTTAAGCCAGTGGAGGAAGAAGGGTCATCCTAAGCATTAAAATGAACAAAATGCAATGGATATTCTCCATGCACACATATTTTGTACATACATATTTCTTATTATTATTAATAGTATTAGTATTAAAAATATTTCAAGTTGAGCTGTGTCTTCCTACTCAGAGTCATTCAAGACGTAGAGTTCATAATATATATTAACAGTATAACCTTCCTTTTCCTGGGAGAATGCTATGAATGAAACTATGATCATACTGTATATGTTTTTCTCAAATAAATGACTGAATTGCTGTTCCTAATACAAACACAACATAGATTTCAGCAACACAACCCTTTGTGAAGATCTCTTGGGATTTGGCATGTGCTATTACAGCTGTCTTCAGCTGGAGTCATTTTCATAGTTCCCTGTAAACTGACATAACATCCAGATTTTCACCATGAATATATGTCAAACAATAGTTTAAAATAGTACATGTAACATTTGGATGACCAGATCTTCCAAAATGATTATATCCATTTGTGAACCTTGTGTTGGATATAAAGTTAGTTTCATGTTATTTCTTCGCAGTGCTACAATGAAGACAGCTGTTCTTTATAAGGATTAAAGTTCCCATCCATATTTAAATACACATTCACAGGCTCAGAAAGCTTTCCTGTGTTGAAGTCACTACATAAATCATTAAACTCTAAATCAGGGATATCCAACTTTGGCAACTTTAAGACTTAAGCACTCCAACTTCCAGAATTCCCCAGTCAGCATGATTGGCTGGGGAATTCTGAGAGTCGAAGTCCATAGGTCTTAAAGTTGCCAAGGTTGGACATCCTTGCACTAAATGATACGCTCTTAGACTTTCAAAATATGTTTGTGAACATGCACTGAATACCAACCTATGACCCACTGCAGTTTCTTCTGTTGCTTTAACACCAGTGTTTACTAGGCCACGTTCAACCTTTCATAAATCTCCCGTAGTGACATCTGAAATTAACAAAACCTTGGTGACCATTGATTTTATGCCATCTGCGATTGATCTCAACATACTATATACAAAGACATTTGAAGTCACCCGGGCCAAATACTGTCTATCACTTTATCACAAGCACACAATAGAAGAAAAGGAAGAGATGTAACTCTTGTGTCCTTACAATGGCCAAGTTCAGGCTACAAAAATCAGGATCACACTTTAGTTCAGTGGCTCTTAAGCTTTTTCTGCCCCCCCCCCCCCAAAAAAAAAAAAAAAAAAAAACCCCAGCTGTCCCAAATTGGATTCTTAATCATAAACAAGCAATTAGAAATTGCTCCACTACCCCAAGATAAGCTGGTAATGTGATTATTTTAAAAACCACAGTGCCAGGTGGCAGGAAACCGCTATACAACATTTTTAAATCTCTGTTGCCATCTAGTGGTTGTCTGTATTTCTGCAGCTCAGATTTTGTGTCTATGTTTCTTCATTTCCTAGATAGGAAGAATGTGATTCAATATTATGTCCTAGATTTTCTGATTTTCTGCTGAATTCAGAAATGTTTTCAGCATAAGAAATGAAATTTGTAATATTGCTAGTTCCCTGATAAGAATGAATATTTATGACTCTGAACAATTCCCAATCTCAAAAGGTGCCAAGAAAGGCTGCCATTATGTACATTATAGTTAACCTCATTATAGAAACAGTAGTGGTAGTTCTTCTTAGCAAGAAGGAAATTACAGGGATAAAGTAAGAGACATAAATTATCTATTAAATTTATTTGTGCATGATATATTCACTTTTTAAAATGTTGGTAACATAGCTATTGTAATTACATTAGAATGAAAGAATTTGCAAAACTATCAGGTTTATTAGTATATTTTCAAAACTTGCAACTAATGTTCCATACCTATTCTAAAATACAAAGAGAGATAGAATTTTAAATATTCTGGTAGAAGGCAAAGAACTAGGAATTCATCCCAAAAGTGTTTTTCCAAGAGGCAAATGGACTGTCATATTCTTTTCCTTGAAAACATTTCACTTTTCATTCAAGAAACTTCTTCAGTTTTGGGATGAGAAGCAAACTGTTTTCAAGGGAAAATCCAAGAAAATCCAGTTGCCTTTGGAAAAGCACCAACCATGACCTGGATGACTAGAACCATAGATATCTAGGAATTCATAGCACTGAAAGCTAAAACAAACTGTTTAATAATGATTTTATCCCAGTATGAAAAGTAAATAAAAAGAAATAAAAATCTGAGGCAAGAAACTGCAGCAGTTAAAACAATTTTTTTTTATTTTAAACGCTTCCAACAGAAAGTGCCAGAGAAAATATTAATAAATTAACACTGTGACAAACAAAAATTGTATTTCATGGTTTCAATACTGAAAAACTAAGAATAGAAAGATCATATATACATCTCAGAAACAAAGAGAATGGAGTTCATTTTAAAAATATTATTAGTGAGCAGATTTGGAACACATTATTGACTAAACAATGGACTTTATTAATTTAGTGTAAATTGTATGTGTATATACAGTTTAGTTTAATACTTAGAATCTATGACTGAATGTTATATGTTGTTATCTTGTATTCTTGTTTTCCTTCACTTGTAGAGTATTAAAAGTAAATGAATGAATGAATGAATTCCAGTGTGACCAATGCTATATCCATCACATAAACAGGTCTGGGCAATGTCACCTATCCATTTAGACCATCTCAGTGGTGGGATTCAAAAATTTTTTACTACCAGTTGTGTGGGCATGGCTAGGTGAGCGTGGCAAGGGAAGGATGCTATAAAATCTCCAGTCAGAGATGGTATTTGCTGGTTCTCCGAACTACTCAAAATTTCCGCTACCGGTTCTCCAGAACTGATCAGAACCCGCTGAGTACCACCTCTGGACCATCTCCTCCAAAGTGGAGAATAGAGTAAAATAGAATAGAATAGAATAGAATAGAATAGAATAGAATAGAATAGAATAGAATAGAATAACAGAGTTGGAAGGGACCTTGCAGGTCTTCTAGTCCAACCTCCTGCTTAGGCAGGAAACATCTTGGTCCCAAGTGGAACACCATCGAAAAATAAATGAATATAAAAAGGAAATCTTTGCTTCAGATATCAACACCATCTGAATGAATAAGAAAGCAATAAAGCCATCAAGTGAAAGTCACTGGATCTGAATCCAAGCTGATAATCTGCAACCACACTACAAATTATCCATTTATCTAAATAAGGCACTGTGCTGCTTGACTTGTTCCAGAAAGAAAGTATTTTGCTTCTATAAAGGAATCTAGAGCTGATTTTGGGAAGATATGAGAGTCTCTTTAAGGCAGGCCAGAAGGAGCAAGTTGTGAAGGCAGAGATGAACAACAAAGGCTTTTTATGACCTATGGACTTCAATTTCCTGACCCAGCATGATTAGCTCAGGAAATCTGGAACCTGGAAGTTCACAGATTGCAAAGGAGCCATAGTTGCCTGCCCCTACCTTAAGGGGATTTGGGACAGAGATTAAACAGTCCTGAGATGGAAGGAAGGACGAGATAGAACAAAACTGATTTTATTCAGCCAGTGAGGAAAATGGACAGGCTTTCAACTTTCTGCTTTTCTATTTTACTGTAATAAAGGCAACTCCTGCTATTCCTGCTTTTGCCTTCACTTGAGCAGACCTACCTCAAAGGGCTGACAGCTTCCTCTTAAAATAATCCTTAACTATTTATTTTTATTTATTTATTTTATTTTGTCAAGCAATTATAAGATAACAGGTATAAGTATAAATATAGTTATGAATACATGAAATGGATACATATAAGAAAAATAAAAAGAAACAATAGGACAGGGACAGTAGGCACGTTGGTGCGCTTAAGCATGTCCCCTACAGACCTCTTAGGAAAGGGGTGAGGTCAATAGTAGACAGTCTAAGGTTAAAGTTTTTGGGGTTTGGGGAAGAAACCACAGAGTCAGGTAGAGTATTCCAGATATTGACCATTCAGTTGCTGAAGTCGTATTTCCTGCAAGTTTGGCGCGGTTTACCTCGAGTACATAAAATTATATATTGCAATGTCCTACCTATCAATGAATACTTTAGCTTCAACCAAAACAATACAAGAGCACAAAATAGATACAAACTAAAGATAAACTGCACCAAACTTGATTGCAGGAAATACGACTTCAGCAACAGAGTAGTCAATGTCTGAAATACTCTACCTGACTCTGTGGTTTCTTCCCCAAGCCCCAAAATCTTCAACATTAGACTGTCTACTATTGACCTCACCCCTTTCCTAAGAGGTCTGTAGGGGGCGTGCATAAGTGCACCAAAACGTGCCTACCGTCCCTGTCTTATTATTTTTCTTATTCGTATCCATTTCATGTATTTATAACCATGTTTATACTTATACCTGTTATCTAATAATTGTTTGACAAAATAAATAAATAAAATAAATAAAGTTTGTATCTATTGTGTGCTCTTGTATTGTTATGGTTGAAGCTGAAGTATTCATTGACAGGTTGAATATTGCAATATATAATTTTATGTACTATACTTAGATCGGACTGAAGGTGGCGTAGTTCTAGATTTTCTAGGTCTAGAATTTCAAGTCTGGTGGCATAAGGTATTCTGCAACGAATAGAGGAGTGGAGAACTCTTCTTGTGAAATATTTCTGGACTTTCTCAACTGTATTACTATCAGATACGTAATGTGGGTTCCAGACTGATGAGCTATATTCAAGTATAGATCTAGCAAATGTTTTTTATGCTCTAGTTAGTAGTGTGATATTACCGGAGAAAAAGCTACACAGGATTAGGTTAACAATTCTTAATGCCTTTTTGGCTATGTAGTTACAGTGGGCTCTAGCACTTAGATTATTAGAGATGAGTACTCCAAGGTCCTTGACAGAGTTTGGATCATCAACAAGGTCTTGACTATTCAGCTTGTATTATATTTTCTGGGGTTTTTTTGCCAATATGTAAGACAGAGCATTTATTTGTTGAGATTTGAAGTTGCCATTTGATACATAGTCGAGGTCTTTTTGAAGGGTAGCAGTATTGTCAGTGGTGTTGAATAGCTTTACATCATCAGCGAAGAGAACACAGTTGCTCTTAATATGATCACAGAGGTCATTTATGTAGAGTATGAAGAGAGTTGGTCCTAGAACACTGCCTTGGGGGACACCACTGTTGACAGATACAGAATTTGATAGGACGCTCCCAATTTTGACCATTTGTTGTCTGTTTGACAGGAATACTTCTATCCAGTTATGCAGATGTCTAGAGATACCATAAGATTTTAGTTTTAGGAGTAGTTTGTCATGTACCACTGAATCAAAGGCTTTACAGAAGTCTATGTAAATTGCGTCTATTGCTTTGCCCTGATCGAGTTGTGTAGTCCATATGTTTTTGCAGTGTAAGAGTTGCAGATTACAGGATAGTTTTTTTCTGAAACCAAATTGTTTATTAGAGAGTAGGTTGTTTGTCTCTAAGTGGAGGATAATGTATTGATTAAAAATTGATTCCATGACTTTACAGGTGATGCAGCATAAAGAGATTGGTCTGTAATTTTCAACTAGGCTGAGATCTCCCTTTTTGAAGATGGGGATGATTTTTCATGCTCTGGATATTTGCCTTTTTATCACAAAGTCCTCCAAGAGGATGGTATAACACAAATTCAAAATGAGGTGAAGCTTGAGCAAAATTACAATAGGAAGTTTACTTATAAATTCCAAGAATACTTAATTACACACAGGAGGATCCATCTATGATCTGTATGTGCCTGTGTGTGTGTATCTGTGTGTATGTATCTGCGTAAAAAAGGTCAGACCATAATTATGTGAATGAAGTTCTAACCTTTTTTACAGGCCTCACTAAGCATGGAGAAAAGGGATGGGGCAATGATCACATGGCTGTGGCTGACATTGTGACTTTTTGATCCCAATGGATTCCTCCGAGCTTAGAGTTTGTAACTCACCATTTAATTAACTTTATGGCATTGACAGCTTTCCCTCCCTCCCTCCCTTTCTTCCTTCCCCCCTCCCTCCCTCCCTCCCTTTTTCTGCTGCCCATCTCAGCAAGTGATTCTTGGCAGCTCTCATTTCACAACATGTATTAAAATTAATTTAAAAAATTAAAACAATAAAAATAGTTTTAAAAAAGCATTAAAACTGAAAAAACATTAAATCTAATGTCTAATTCAAAGAATTTACTTAAAACACCCCTGTTTATATGAAGCATCCAGGCCTGAGTCTTATGAATCACTGAAGTAAAATATTGAATTACAGCTTAATAACAAATAAAATTGTAGCTACTCACCTACAGCAAGGCCGAGGCCTAGTCTAAAGGGGAACTCCACTGCCAGGGGTGGGAGGAACCAGTTCCCTACAGTTGCACCTTCTTCAGTGGATGTTTTTATTTTTTATTTTCCCAGTGGGTTGTACTAATGAATGCTTTAATTGCATGAATTAATCCTGCACTGCCTTGAGGGGATGGCATTTAAGATCTTGCCAATTTTATTTGTTTTATTCTCCTAGGGATACTTCTTAGGCAGGGGAGTTTGCGACAGAGTGACGATCCAACTGAACATAAACCAATCCCAATTTTGCTAGGTGTCCCTAGCAGAAATCCAACATCCATTCTTAGATGCTGCTTTCCTATAGGAACACCTATCCAAGTGGATCAAACAGGTGTGTAAGTTTTTGAGGACTCTAGAGTTCTTTACCGGAGAAAATGCTACAAAAAAGTGTGAGAAAAGGGTGAAAATTTGCACCCTCTCTGCTGTCATTTGCCTCACTATCAATCTTCAGAAAGAAAAGAAAAAAAAAAAGCAAATTTATCTCAGAACCAATTTATTGGGCTCCATTTGTTTTAGCATGTTTAGTATCTTGACTATTTGATGTACAAGTAGTCCTCGGCTTACAACCAATTGTTTAGTGACTCTTCAAAGTTACAACAACAGTGAAAAACGGGATTTGAATGGTTTTTCATACTTACGACCATTGCATGTGATCAAAATTTGGGTACTTGGCAACTGACATATATTTATTATAGTTGCAGTGTATAGTTGCTGGGAAGGCAGATTCACTTAGCAACTGTGTTATTAACTTAACAACTGCAGCGATTCACTTAACAACTGTGGCAAGAATGGTTATAAAACGGGACAAAACTCACTTAATTTGCTTAGCAACAGAAACTTTGGGCTCAGTTGTGGTTGTCAAGGTGTGGAATACCTATATAAATTGCTGCCTAGGACAGTGGCCTGGTGCTTCTTGAGGCCACAGCTGAGGCGCCAAGAAAATCACATTTGGTTGGGGTGTTTTGCCGGCGCTTTTGAATTTAGGAGAAGCCCCAGCATCATTAAATTCCAGTCTCATTATGTGTTTTGTCTGATGGTTATCGGAAAATACTTCAGATATTTCTCTTGGGGCCTTTTAGGAAGGCTGTTGCAGTTGAACTTTGATAATGGCCAGCACTATTGAGGATTGGAAAGAGTGGATCTAACACTCTACTGACATTAGGAGTGAAGGATTTTCAGGAAATGACCTTGGAGTTATTGCCTCAGAAACCATGGCAACAGCATCAGTGCCTGCAAAATAATTTCTGGTTTCAGGGCTGTTATACATCTGAGACATTTTCTTGAAACTCTGCAGTAGATTCTCTCTTTCCCTCTCTCCCCCCCCGCCCCCTCTTTCCTCTGATAGAATTTATAGAGTTTGTGTTGCAGGTTTCCAACTCAATTGGAGAAGCCACAGGCCCAGTTTAGCCTCTTCCAACTCAAACTCAAAGGAAATGGATGGAGTTGGCAAAATACCCCTGGTCATTGGTTTAATTAGGAGCCAATTAATGACAGGAGGAAGTGTGTGTTTTAGTAGTCTGATGAGCAGCTTTTTGAACCTAGAAGCAAGCAACAGGCAGCAGTGATTTACCTTTAAATATATTGCGAGATTAAAACGGAAGATTTCTGTCCTGTCTTCTTCAGATAAGCAGTCCATTTTAAATGTATATGGTACTTTTCATTTCAAAGTTGTACTTCGAAGTTCTCTTATTATTACCAAATCTGAGAATTCAGGAGGTTTGAACCTCCTTCATTTAATAGGATTAGCCTTGCTCTGTCACTTTAAGTGCCACGAGGAAATAAAAAAAAAAGTGTCCTGTGCCATTAAGAGTCAGCACAGAAGTTGTGCATATTTTCTCATGAAAACAAAGGGATTTTGAGATGCAAATTCAGTTTATCATCATTGAGTTAGACAATCAACACAATTTTACCATAAGGCTCTTGCTGGATCATACCAAAGCCCCATTTGATCCAACCTTGGCAACTTTAAGATTTATGGTCTTCAACATCCAGCCTCTCCATGGCTGACTGGGGAATCCTGAGAGTTGAAGTACACAAAGCTTAAAGTTGCCAAGATTGGACATCCCTAGTCTTAGGGATGTCAGCTATTTGGGAGATATCACAAAGTATTACTTTGCTCGGTGTTACGACACGTTAGAGTTGTATGCTGTATGCTTATGACAGAGTGCAGATCAAAAACCATCAGCAGAAAAGAGAGCTCTATTTGTGCATCAGAACAAATACTATCATGGAAATAAAAGCATATGTAATGTACACCAGCATAAAGCATTTTCCTGAGATAATTAGGTTCTGTTTTTCTATGAGTTTCATTGCTTGGATCAGCTTGTCTATCTGTTTAATTTATAAACTGTCCAACTCCAATAATACAAATGCAAACTATAACAATGACAGTGTACCAATTCTGGAAAGAATGCAGCCAAACAGATTAATAGAAAGATGAAATGAAAACTTGGGTGGCTAAGGATTTTGATCATAGGACTCTGGTACAGATAGTCCTCAACTTACAACGGTTCATTTAGTGACCATTCAAAGTTACAATGGCACTGAAAAAAGGGCCTTATGGCCATTTTTCACACTTATCACCATTACAGCATTCTCATGGCCATATGATTTACATTTGCAGCTGGTTCATATTTATGACAATTGCAATGTCCTGGGTGATCACACCTTTTGTGACCTTCTGACAAGCAAAGGCAATGGGGAAGCCATTGGATTTACTTAACGACCGTGTTACTGACTTAACAATTTCAGTGATTTACTTAACAAATGTGGCATAAAATGGGCCAAAACCCACTTAACAAATTTTCCACAAACAATTGGGCTCAATTGTGGTCATAAGTTGAGGACTACCTGTATATATTTTGGGGATGGTTTTATCAATGTGCTGTTGAATGTAAAATTAAGTAAACAAATGTTTTAAGACATCTCCCAGGTTATTTTCTCAATTATTCCTTAAATGTCTCAAATAGTGCCTCATCATCTCAGATATCTATTTTTGAAGTCGATATACTTCCTTTTCCTGTAAATATTACATGAATGGTTGCTTAACAAATTTCTATTGTAAATTTTTCAGCATTCTGACTCCTAATATTTCTACTTACAGCTGTTCATGTGTGTATACGGGTTCAGGCTGGTTCTTCCAGATATAATTCAACATCAGTGTTTATGTTTGGATTTTTTTTGCAGCAGATGGCAGAAGTTGGATGGGGGCCTATGAGAAAAATCCAGGACTATTTTTACACTAGTGAAAAAACAGCTCAGAAAGAGATAATGGCTAGTGCCTCTTGTGTTGTGGCAAAAAAACTACACCCACATGGCTATGTAGTTACCAAAAATATCAATTTGACTTTTTACTTTTTAAAATTATAGCAAAATGAAGGTGATTTACTAATTTTAATAAATTAATACTCTGTCAAGGACCTAGGAGTACTCATTTCAAAAGATCTAAGCCTCAGAGTTCACTGTAATAGCATTACCAAAAAGGCATTAAGAGTTAATCTAATTTTGCGAAGCTTCTTCTCCGGTAACATTGAACTGCAAACCAGGGCATGCAAAACCTTTGCTAGACCAATTCTTGAATACAGCTCATCTGCCTGGAATCCACACTGTATAACAGACATTAATATGATTGAGCGAGTCCAAAGGTATTTCATGAGAAGAGTACTCCACTCCTCAGCTCTCAATAGAATGCCTTATGCCATCAGGCTTGAAATTTTGGACCTAGACAACTTAGAACTATGCTGCCTACAGTCTGACCTAAGCTTAGTACACAAAATTGTCTGCTACAACATCCTACCTTCAATGACTACTTCAAGTTCAACCACAATAACATACGGGCAAGCAATAGATACAAATTCAAAGTAAACCGCTCCAAACTCGATTGCAGAAAATACGACTTCAGCAACAGAGTGATCAACGCCTGGAACTCACTACCTGACTCTGTTGTTACATCCTCAAACCCCCAAAACTTTAACTTTAAACTGCCTACCGTGGACCTCACTCCATTCCTAAGAGATCTGTAAGGGAATGTGCATAAGCGCACCAGCATGCCTACCATCCCTGTCCTACTGTTCCCATTTATTCATACTCATTTATTATATATATACTTATATCTGTTTATGCTTACATGTTTATATGTTATGTTCATATTTACACTTGTTTTCTCATACATGCTTGACAATAAATAAATAAATAAAATAAAAATAAATACATTCTGTGGAGTGCTGAATCTGCCGGAGTGTCTTCTGTGATTATTCTATGTATACTAGGATAGGTTTTTTTTAGATTCTCCATTTTTCTAAGGAAGTTATGATTTATTGTATTACAGCGTTCATTATTTGGCACTAAGATTACAGGATTTAGTAGTACAGATTCCCCTGAAAAGTTGGCACCTCACTTCTTCCCTCTCAAATTTCTCTCCCAATTCAGTTTGCTTTGTATCCTCCTGTCTGGAATTCCAGTACTACTGGTTACAGGTAGTTCTCAATTTATGACCATAATTGAGCCCAACATTTATGTTGCTAAGTAAGATATTTCTTATGTGAGTTTTGCCCCATTTTACCACCTTTCTTGCCACAGTTGTTAAGTGAATCATTGCAGTTGTTAAGTTGGTAACTAAGTTGTTATGTGAATTTGGCTTCCCCATTGACTTTGCTTGTCAGAAGGTCACAAAAAGTGATCACTTGACCCCAGGGCATTGCAACTGTCATAAATATGAATCAGTCAGTGGCCAAGCATCAGAACTTGGATCATGTAACCATGGAGACACTGCAATGGTTGTAAGTGTGAAAAACTGTCATAAGTCACTTTTTTCTGTCACTTTTTTCAGTATTGTTGAAACTTTGAACAGTCACTAAATGAAGTGTTGTAAGTCGAGGACTACCTGTATTTTCTTCTGATTTCCAATTAAAGAAATAAGTTTAAAATTGGCACATTGTTCATTGCCTCTTATGCTTATTTGTGGGCATAAATAGGCTTCTGCTATGCTTATTTATGCAATGTTTTTTTCTGGAAGGAACTGATTGCTTCATCTTTCTTTCCTTCTAAACAAAATTTCTAAATTGCATTTCTGCCACAGAGATGCCAAAGTCAGCATAACATGTGACAAAAATATATTGGGCTACAACCCTTAAGACACTTCATAGCATTTTTGCAACATCCCCTTCTGCCAAATACAAGTCAATAAGTGTGAATAATAACATTGAAATAATATAATACAAAAGCCAATGGAATAAAAAGTTTCCAGGGAATGAAAGAACAATTCCTCTAATATTAGCAGAGAAGGATCACAGCAAAAATAAATTCAGAAAATCACAGAACAGCTACACAAGCAGTTCTTTTCTAGTTCACTGAAAAAATATATTTGAAAAAAGAAAGCATCCATCCATCCTATGAGGATTATGGATGTATTACGCTGAATTAGAAATTCTAAGTTGAATTACTTATAATAGAAGATAACTAAGTTTTGCTTTGCTCCTATGCTTTGCGCTTCTTCCTTCCTCAAAATGACAAGAAACCACCTCACTGATTTCTAGCAATTTTGTGCATACAGGAAGTCCTCAACTTACAACCATAACTAAGCCCAACATTTCTGTTGCTAAGCAAGGCAGTTGTTAAGTGAATCTTGCCCCATTTTATGATCTTTCTTGCCAGTTGAGTGAATCACTACAGTTGTTAAGTTAGTAATATGGTTGCTAAGGGAATGTGACCTCTCCAATGAGTCTGCTTGTCAGGAGGTCACAAACGGTGATCACATGACCCCTGCTTTGACCAAGGCTTCCTGAGACATCAACAAACACGCATAAAATCCCAAACCCTTTTATTTTAGTTAAATCGCTGTGAATTATCGTCATTCACAGCCCGGAATGAGTTTCAACCAGTTATAAATAGTCCCAGGAATGTCTGCCAAAGTTCTTCGGAAGAATTCTGATAAGAACGCACCTTATCTGACTTGAAGTGCTGTCAATGACTAAAGTCCCAATTAGTCTTTTAAAACCAAACATAGAACAAATTAACCACAGAGTTTTCAGAGTCCAAACTGATCAGAGTGAACATTGTTGCTTCCTGCAAAGGTTTTCCTACCTTTGCACTTCCTTTATACCTTATGGGAGGGGCAATCATCTCCAAGCCTTACTCCCGAGTCACCCCTTTTGTCTTAGCTGCTCTTGCCTTCTGGCAGCTCTGTGCACATGTGCACTGGGAACAGGCTCCCCTTGTTCCTCTGCCTCACTGCTGCCAGATTCTGGAGGCTCCGGACTCAGCACATAACTCCCAGATGGTCCTGGCCCCATCTCTGTGTCAGATGTAGGACCCTCGTCCGAGTCCTCCCCAGACTGGTCTCTGTTCTTCCCCACTGTCCGATTCTGCTGTCATCTGCACAGGCTACTGGCGAACCACAACAACCCCGGGACACTGCAACCATCCTAAATGTAAGTCAGTTGCCAAGTGTCTGGATTTTGATCACATGACCATGGAGATTTGCAATAGTTTAAATGTGAAATATGGTCATAAGTCTTTTTTTTTTCCCAGTGAATTTATATTGGTCTTATACATTCTTACATCTCGCATTTTACCTTGAGGGAAGCTGATCTTTTTCTCCTTGTTTAAATGATGGACTCAACACGAGGGAAAAGACTATAAAGTGTAATAAAAATGAGCTTCAATCTGTTATGGATTTAAAAGGATTATGTATTTTTTATTTATTTGAATTGGCATCTGCTGAGGATATGGAGAAAAATTGCAGTTTAAATTCCAACAAATATAATCAGTCACAGAAACTGATGAGCTATTTCATCCATTTTTATAGCTTCTATTCATTCATGGTTTATTGATTTTTGATTTAACTGAGCTATCATTGCTCCCTTATGTTCTTATTTTTTAAAAAACCCACATTCAGCATTATCCCAAAGATTAGTGGATTATATTTGTGCAGAATTGAGGTAATTAACTTTTATAACATAAGGACAAAAATGTTGTTTGCAAACAGAACAAAATTGCAGAAGTAGCATTAAAAAGAACAGCCTTTCTCCTAGCTAGTGTAGAAGTACCCAGGATTTATGCCTTTGAATGCAAAATTAAATGCTATTAAAAGCAGTTTTAAATATAGGACCTGTTTAGTGTAGATGAATCAGGAAAATCTTATTGAATACTTAGAGAAGCTGCAATTGTTTGTTTTCTAGCATAAATGAAATTGTGAAAACAAAAGAAATTATTTTCCAAATAGCATTCACATAAAACGCTCCCTAAACTTTTATTAGAGGCAGTAAATGTCAATACCAATAAACTATTGTTTCTGTGATTTGAGGCAATTAATGAAAGTTACAATCCTGTAATTCCTATCAAAAATTATGCAGCGTCTGAGAATATTATCTTTTTTTTTTATGTATACCTAAGGGTCAATTTCGGAAGTTATTCCTCAACAAAAAATATCCAAATCCCTCCCCAAATCTGGTTTTTCTCCCTTAGTTTAGATGATAAAAAATGGAACATATTTAAATAAGATAATGTGGGAGGAAAAAAAGGGATGCAAGAGAAACAGAATTTTATCGATATGATCTTCCATGAACTCAACAGGAAATTACAAAGTGTTATAACTCCACCTAATGGAAAAAAGGTGGCAAAAGCTGTCATGAAATTTGTGAATTGTGGTTAATAATAAGAGAACAAGGATGGACAATTAATTTTTCCAAGGGGTCACGTCACATGAGAAATTGGTACTGTTGCGGAGGGCTGAACCAATAGGGTGGTGAAGGTGCGTAGCCGTGTGCATGCATTTGTAAATTAAAAAACCAGTTATTTTCAAAATAAAATGCAGTTGTACAGCGTGCAGACCTGATAAAGGTTATCCAGGAACCCTGTCTACAGCCTAGTCTTCAACATGACCACACTTGAGCCCAAAATTTCCATTGTTATTATTATTACCATTATTGTTAAGAGTACATGTGTACAATGAGATCGCTAAGAAAAAAAGCAGTCATCGTCACAATAAAAGTACGCTTATTTACATTTGATTTCTAATTTCCAGTTGATCTCATGTGGACTGGACTGGAACAGCCAAAGGGTCAGGATATGGCTTGGGGCCCATAAAATGCCCATGTCTAATATTGTCTTTCAGAAATCAATCAAATTCAACTAATTCCCCTGCACCTTGTAACATAGACTGAGTATAGATTAGGTAGCAGTGGCTTAATACAAAATTTTCTGTAGTACAAAATCTTCTATATATATATAAATGGCTGTGTGTGTTTGTATGTTCCAGCATAACTCTGGAACGCCTCGCGCAATTTCAACCAAACATGGTAGACGGGTGACTTATCCTCTGGAAAAAAATACTGTGAGGATAAGACACCCCAAACACCCCTCGGGGGGAGTATATGCCTTAAAATGGCTTCTACTATACAGCACAGTGGAGTTGCCATGGTAACGGCTTCACAGTACTCCACAAGGGGGCTCCCTCTGGTAAGGGGGATTGGTTCTTACAAAAAACAAAGAGGCTCCCTCTGGTAAGGGGTCCTCAGCCCTCCAAGGAAACGTCAGGTGATTGGCCAAGTGCAATCAAACACTACAAAAATGGAACACTAGCGTAGACAAGAAACTCCCGAGGAGAATAGAAGACTTGCGAGGCTGCACAAGAGAGCTACTACATCTAGAACTTAAGACACAGTACAACAGCGTGAGGCCCACTCCCAATAGAGGGTGAGGGATATGACATCATCTATTTCGAGTCTACAACACAATCCTTTCAGTAGTTCCACTCCCGTTTGCACACTCAGGTGATTCTGACGACACAGATAAACCTCCAGGTGGCCTTAATGACTCACTAAAAGAATGCAAATGACTAGCTGTCTGCATGGAATACAAATCCCTCCATTCCCCACCATCCAGTCAGAGCGGAAGAAGCTTCTTGGATGAGAAGAGAAATATCTTCAAAGAAAAACCAGAAAGCCCAGTTGCCTCTTGAAAAAACGTTTTTGGGACATTTGAGGATTTTCTTTGTATAAAATTTGGGGCAACTGTACTTGTCTTTTAAAAATCAGTTAAAAATATAATGTTCTCTAGGACTTCTTTTCCAATCCTAAGGTAACAGTAGAGGACTCTATCATTAAGGCAATATTCTAAATCAGGAACGTTGAACCTTGGCAACTTTTTAAGATTTGTGGACTTCAAGTCCCAGAATTCCCCAGCCAGCCATGCGATGCTGCAGTTTGCTGTGATTCCAATACATCTGGAGACACACCTGATGTGTTTATCAATGCAGGCTAGAGATATGTGCTAGGCTTATCCAGAAGAGTGATCTAGTCAAATCCAGTTATTTTATTTCCCATATTGATGCACAAAGAGCTGAATTCACAGTTCCTGTTCTAAGACTTTTGCATAGATCCATCTGGTACAATGGTTGCATCTGATTGGTAGGCCGTCTGGCTCTTCACACCCTAGTTGCCTTATAAATGGACTACTGTAATGCATTCTACTTGGGGTTTCCCTTGAAGACCACTTGAAAAACACAGCTGATCCAGAGTGCAGCAGCATGCATAGATTTGAGCATGGACACTGGCTCACCACTGCTGCACTGGTAGCTACCAGATTTCGGAGTGCTACTTCTTTTCCCCCTCTAATTGTTTTATTTTTATCCTGCCTGGGCATATGGTCATGCACATCTGATACATTAATATTTAATAAGATTCACAGGGACTTCCTTTTAAAGAGAGGGCCTGTGGCAAAACTAATGTGAAACAAATAGAAATAAATCTCCTTTGTAATCCTCATACAAATCCTGTGGCATAGGGGAGGATGCAAGGTAAGCCGGCTGCACGTGGGTGATTTTGGGCATTTTACATTTATATTTTATTTCTGCAGGGATGATATTTCATAGGGAAGGAGCCACCATGGAGAAGGCCCTTTTTCTTATTCCCATCAATGGACCTCCTTAAGAGAGTGAACCTGTAACATACCCTGCCTTTCCACTCTGGTGGGTTTGGTAGATTTAACTGGGAAAACAGAGTCCTTCAAATAACCTGGCCTAATTGTCTAATTGGAGAAATTATAAATTCCCATTGAGTGTTGCATTCATCATTTGATTTTTTTTAAAAAAGTTGACCCATCATTACTAGAAGCAATACATCCCAAATGATCGTCCCTTGGATGCGGTTTCTTAACAGCTATTCATGCTGTTATAAAAATCATTTGATTTGTTTTAAAATACATTTTTATTTTAGTTCACTTACCACTGACAAGGTATTTTTGAAAAATCCTCAGAGTATCAAAAACATAAAATTGCAATGTTGAAAACTATGTAACATGTAGTAAGCGTAATCCATAGGGACACATCTTCTGGAACAATGCAGTAGCAATAATGAATGTCTGTGACGTTGACCCAAACTCAGCACCTTGGTTATCTCTTAGTACTTCCGAACGGAGGTAAGGATCACCAGCGCCAACCTCTTCCTCCCCACCCCTGCCCTGGTAAAGAAAAGGAAGGACTCTTTGCTTCAAAATTACTGGAATTTTATTTGCCTCAGGCTTATGAATTGCAACCAAAGACATTGTGCAAAGAAAGCAAAGATTAAGTACACTTGGAGGAAAGGTAACAAACCATAAATGGTAGCACAAAAGAATTGGATGAAAAAAGCCATTCATTATACTATAATCGCAATATTTAACAGCATTTTAAATCCAACTTTTTATAATCAAGGGGGGAAAAAGAGGAAGGGGAAAAAAAGTAAAAGTTTACAGTAGACATAAATTTCATGTATACAGTTCAAAAAGCATTTCTTTTTCAAGAGATCATGGAGCATAAACTGAAGCAACAAATGGTATAGGGCGGGCGAGAGACTAGCTACTGTACATTTAGAAGCTATTAAACAAAACTGCATATTATGTAGCACAATGTGAAACAGATACAGAACTAATAAAACTTGGAAAATTGCCTGATGAAAAATAAAATCACCAGTTGCTTTTAATGGCTCCTGGTTAGCAATGCTACAAAAGACTTTTTTTTAAAACGTTCCTGATGCCATTTGAGAGCATCTAATCAAATATCGAACCCAGGAATTGTCAAATCATTAGTTAGCTAAATCCAACCCATAGAAATATAGTATCCACCCATGTTTTTCCCATCAAAAGGTTTTGTTTTTTTCCTTTGAGGCCTTTTTGGTCACAGTATGTTACATTTTTTTTACACCATGAAATATGTTTGTCTGGTTCTAACCCTAAAATTAATTTATAGATGATATAAATACAGAAGCACCCCGATGCCTATCTGACCAAGTAAATTCACTGGGTGTAAACTGAGAGAAGAAAATTTGTCTTTACGAATATTTAACCGTGTGGATCACTCGTCGTCACTTCCACTTACTTCCGACTGGTCCTAAACATAAGAGGTACAGGGAAAAAGTTAGAATATTCTCAAAATAAAAATGAGCAAAGGAATGGCAATAAAGAAACAAGGTGGAAATCTAGAACTAAGTGGACATAATTATTCCTGAATCCTGAACTAAATGCGTTTGACTCCTGATGACTACTTCAGAAGGATTTTCTTTGGTCCTCAGAACCGTCTCAAGCCAGAGAGCTAAGGGAGCAGTTGAAGGTTATATGTTGTCCATGTCACTAAGCCTGTGGCTAAACCAAACACAAACTTACGCTCAGGCTTTCACACAGGAATGTGAAGGAGATTATACCTCCTTCTCTCAAGACAATTCACTGCGGGGTAACGGATGGAGCTGATCTGCAAGAAGGAATCTTGTTTGTGTTAGAGACTGGGGGATTCAAGAAGCAACATGACTGCAGGATTCAGAGCAGGGGCTGCTACTCCACCTCCAACTTTCAAACAGCCGGAGTTGGCTGAACATAAAACAGGATCTCTAGTGGAGCACCAAATATTCCTGGCTCCCATTCATTAACAGCAACAAGACAGTTTGATTTCCCTTCCTCTTATAAAATGGGATGCCAACACAGAATCAATTTTGGAGGAAAAGCTAAGAATAGTTTCTACTATGACTTGGTGTATTTTCAGTTCTAGAATTGTACGTTAATGAGCTTGTATTTAACGGCAATCTGATTTCTTAATTCTAAAATAAGATATACTGTATACATATTGGAATAGATTAATTAGACTTAGAATACACTTGACTCCAACTCTGAGCGTCATACACTAGTAAGCTGTAATCTAATAAAGCATAGTAAAAATATAACCTGCCGCTCACCTCTATTTCTTTACACCACTGAATTCTTAATACTTAGATTTTGTACTGACAGACTGAGATTAGAGAGCTATTTTAAATAGCTTGCAAACTCAAGGCTTTTTGAAAAATACATTGAGATATAATCCCTTGGATGATTTGTTATGGGCTTGAAAACTACAATCTAGTTTGATGTTCAGGACAAGCTGCACATCACTTTTGATATTTTGTCCGAATATTCCATCAATGGATAGAAAGCAGACTGCAAAATTCACTGCTTACTTCTTTCAAAAAATGTTCGATCTCCCCCATATTATTAATGTGCAAAGATTAGTACGTGTAAAACCGATTGCAGAGCAAAGCAAAGAAAGGAAAAAGAAAGGTATCAGTGATTCAATAAGGTCATACTTACATTTTCATCTTGATCCTCATCAGTATCATCATCACTCACAACTGGTTTGGCTTTGACCCGCACCTGCCGTTTCTTGCCTTTCCCTTTATCTCGGTTTTTGTCCTCTTTCTTGTTTAGCTTAATTTTCACTTTCACAGATTTTGCTGAGAAAGCAGAAAAAATAGTTGAGAACTTGAATGCCAAAATGGATTCTCTTAAAACAAACATGTATGTCCCACTCTATAAGGGATTTCATCCCTATTCCCTTTCCTGATCCACAGATTTATAAAAAACACAGCTAAGCCATAAAAATATATATTACTTAGCTTGAAATCATCTGAATGGTAAGAATTATTCTTTTTATTGTTATTTTACTGGCCCAAATGGAACTTTCTCTAGTTACGTTTTGAACGGCAAAAACGGTCAGTTTGCCAAAAAAGGCCGATTGCTTGTTCCTGCTTTTGAATGAAAAGACTTACATTCAGATTCTGACTCGTCTTCCTCATCTTCTTCTTCCTCGTTGCTGTCTTCCTCACTTTCATCTTCTTTGGCAAGCTTTTGCCGCGCACTTTTGAAGACTGACTGAAGAACAATGGAGTCCTCATAGATCTGGAGCATGAAAGCAAATGTGTGTCAGAAATGCAAGCTGCACTTCATCAAAAATCCACAGCATGGAAGGTTATTTCCTATTCAAAAACCACAGAGAGCATGGCCTCTTCTCTCCCTGAACAAGACATCATTCTTCTTACATGCATTTTATAGGAAATAGCAGTGTTAATTTTTTATGCACTAAATTAAGCAAGCTTCCATATTATATTGCTTTTCACATTTCCAAACCTATTTTTATGCCTAAATTATTTAATCGTGCAGTACTAATGTTATTAAAGTCTTCCATGGAAAGCTCTAATTAAGATTTAGATTATAGTCTAACTGTATATTCAACATGAAATAAGCACAGTCCTTGGGCGTTAATTATGGCAGAAAAATAAAATGCCTCATATTTGCTGGTAACAGAATTTTTATGATATAAACTGTAAGTATCTAAAGTGCTCAACCATAGATACTGTAAAAGGTTATAAAGTATTGCAGTTTCCTAACTCCAGATCCCCTCCTGAAAATTCTTTTGGCTCATCCATCAACAGCTTGAATCACTATTTAAGATTTATATCTCTAATGATTTCAACCTAGTTAATGCCAATTGCTGGCTGGGGAATTCTGGGAATTTAAGTCCACAGATCTTAAAATTGCCAACATTGGACACCTCTAATCGAGGCTATGATACAAGGGGGAAATGATTTTTATACACAGAACCTGTGGGACTAGAGGGAACAAGCACTCAATCTTACAGTCAGTTCTTGATTCTCTCAAATTTTTCAAATGATTTTTAACAAATTATTATTTTACTTTATCAGTTCATATCATTAAATGACTTGAAGATCACCTTTGAGGAAAAAAACCCAGACTTCAACTCCCAGAATTCCTGACTGAGCTATAAAAAGTTCTCCATTCCTGGCCTACTGGTTTTTCAGTTGTGGGGGAAATCAATTTTTGACTTGAATGGGACTGTTTAATATACAAATGTAGGACATTTTGTTAAACAGTCCCATTCAAGTCGAAAATTGAGTTCTGGATTAGATTGCTTTTTTGTATAACTGTATTTGCAAAAGAAAGTTTGAAATTTAATCTTTCTTCTCAAATGAACTGGTACTATTAATACAACTACAATAACTCAAAACCATTTTATGGATATGAAGACATTTAACTTGCATTTCAGATTATCACAGAAAATAGGTGTAAACTCCATGGTTTATTGCTTTTAAAACTAGTTTGGGATTCTTATTACTTTTAGACTTCCTTGTGCAATAAACATGCAAGGTATGGTGTTAAGACTATAGAGTGTTCATTAGGAATGATATAGTGTCCCCTCTGTCAATAGCACTGGACAATGGTCTTCTCTGAAGATTTATAAGATTTCTCTTTCGGCATTCACCATTTTTTGGGGAGACTGGGGGCTTTTTAAAAAATATCTTCCTCTAATTTTGCTAGAGTATAAATGCAAAATGAAAGCAGCATGCATATATGCAGTTCTCAGCCCTGCCAGCTTTAGATTCCCCCTTAATCTTATTAATTTATTAATTTATTTATTTATTTAAATTTCTATACCGCCCCCTCTCCCAAAAAGGGACTCGGGGCGGTGTACAAGCCTACTAAAAATGGAATATATACAATTTAAAAACAGATTAAATACAAGAATCTGGCCGAATCCCTTCAATTATAGAATTACAAAATTTAAAATTCCAAGATTAAATTAAAAAGTTAAAATTTAAAATTTAAAAACCGAATTAAATTAAAACCCCATAAACCATTTACTGGGCCAGGCCGGCCTGTTGGAAGAATAAGGTCTTGACTGCGCGCCGGAAGGTCTGGATGTCAGTAATGGCCTGTATCTCCGGGGGCAGATCATTCCACAGGGAGGGGGCCCCCACAGAGAAAGCCTGCACCCTTGGGGCCGCCAGCCGGCAACGATCAGGCGGCGGCACCCCAAGGAGGGCAACCCTGTGTGAGCGTACTGGGCGGCGGGAGGCTGTTGATGGCAGCAGGCGGTCCCGTAAGTACCCAGGTCCCAAGCCATGGAGCACTTTAAATACAGTCAGTACCACCTTGAATCGGATCCGGAAGGCCACAGGAAGCCAGTGCAGCCTGCGGAGAAGCGGTGTTACATGGGAGCTCCGAGGGGCTCCCAAGATCACCCACGCGGCTGCATTCTGAACCAACTGCAGCCTCCGGACACTCTTTAAGGGGAGCCCCATGTAGAGAGCACTTGCAATAGTCCAAGCGGGATAAATCTTCTTTATCCTCTAGGATTGTGTCCTCTTCCTGGCATCATGTGCTCAACTGATGATCTGCAATGCCACTTCACAAGGATTCTGAGGTCTTCTAAAAACCTTGTGAGAAGGACCCTGACCTTCATTCTCCAAATTGCACATGCCATTCTTGCGATGTTTCGGAAGACCTGTGGAAAGTTCCAAGGCCATAGAAGCCTTCCAGAGCATTGTGAGAATGGCGTGTGTTATTTTGAGAATCACAAAAAGAGTCTTGGAAAGAAGATTCGTAGTCAATGGCTGCCTCTCATAGGACCAGGCTGGTCTGGCCTTGTCAGCAGTGGGAGGAAGATGGCAAAGGTTAACTAGGTATGGCTGTGGCCTGTAAAATACAGGGTGGCAGGGGCTTTGTGTTTTGGCAGCTGGTTTTGGCAGGGGCCATGGAAGCCAGCTGCTGAGGGCCTGTTGCTGCCACTGAGGAGTGCCATTGTACTAAGTGGCCAGAAGGGCAGAGATGAGGAGAGTTGAAGTATCCCTGCAGTGGTAAGTGCAGATGAGTTGCCCAGTCTCCAATTTTGATTGGACATTGCAACGGTTGTAATTTTGAGGACTGGGCATAAGAATCATTCATTCAGCAATTGTAACTTTGAACAGCTGCTCAATGAATGGCCGTTAAATGAGGACTGCCTCTAAGTTGAAGCAGAAAAAAAAACACATCTAAAATTATTTTATATAAAATTATTATGCACAATATAGACCTAAAATAAAATTTTCAGTGCCAATATTTCCAACTCACATGCCCACTGAATAGCAGAGTACAACAATCCAGCACTCTTCAAGTGTGCTGATTTCAGTTCCCACTAAGAATGGGAAGCTGAAATTCTAAATTGAATGGCCCAGATTGACAAAGAGCCAGATTGTACACAGTATTCAATGCAAACACATACATCAATGGCCTTAGAATCAGAAATAATTTGAATCAGACCTGTGATCCTTCTAAGTTGAAAGTTTGGGCATTGTGACACAACAACATGACATCCTTCTCCAAGTCACTGAGACTCCGATATTTATGATTACGAATTCTTTCCTAGAAAGAGTAGATTTTTAAAAAGGAAGGGCAGAGGGAAAGATTGAAAGGGGAGGAAATCACATATAAAATTAATTAATGAACAACGTAACTCGGAATAAAACAGATGTAGCTTTGTTTGAAATGATTCAAGTACTCTATCCTATCAATTAATTAAATAGCACAAACAGAGCAGCCCTTATTCAGAAAAAGCCAAACCTCTCCACATATAGGATGAAGAACAGATAACAACACTGAATGAAAAGAAGAATTACAAATGATACTTCAAGAAGCTATGTGTCTAATTCAGGTAAAAATTTATACATGCCAGAAAAATAGAAATACCAGAAACTTCAGTGATGCATACCTCATTGGTGTACCTAAACCTGCTATGTACTATAAGGATGATATTTATGTTGTTACTATTTACATATACATGACAATGAGAGAAAGTACAACATTCAAATTCACTAAACCTAAATGCAGCTATAATGAAATCCATGGATTAAATGCAATGTTTATTCCATCAGTAAGAGCAGATCTGAGTTTTGTTGGTTGTTTTCCATTTCACATACTTCAGCAGTGCAAGTACTACCTTCCTTTCAATTGTAGAAGGTTGCTCCAATATAGAGTGAATTTCAGGGGCCTCTCAGAAATGTGAAAAAGTGATAAACCATTGAAGATAACACCACTCTTTTCTGTCAGTGTAATTTTCCTGACTGAGTAGAAACTTCAGAAGGACCTTCCAGTAAGGCTTATGCTAGATATTTATGTTTAAGATAGCTGAAATATTCTTGTTTTATGCTCCATCATGCATCTCAATAAAGGTTTTTAATTTCATTTTTTTTATTAATAACCTGGCCATTTTAAAAAATCAAACTTCTAGAGCTTGTGCAAATGCTGTCAGGCACAAACAACCAGAGCCACATATGTAAAGCTATCTATTTTATTGTTCTCTGCCTATAGTATAGGAATCTCCCTAGGCTGGCAGCTTTCGCCTGGGAAAGACCAGGTAAGGCCTAAGGCATTTGAGGGTGGCATGTCAGACCTAGACCTCTTGTGTCAATCAATCAATCAATCAATCAATCAATCAATCAATCAATCAATCAATCAATCAATCAGTATTACCATCAAAGACTAGCAAATAAAAGCATTAAAACAATAATAATAATAAAAAATACAAATAAAAGACAAACAGAATAATATATTACAATTGGTGATGGATTAATAGTGGGCAGTTAAAATTTGCCTAATTTTACATACAGCATAATAGAATTTGGCCACATTCAGAGAAACTACTTCATACTGATCCGATAACCTCTTGTGTTTACATAATGAGTCTAGGCTGATTCCTTGCTTGAGCCTTACCATTTGGGGTGGATGGTAATAGATGTCTTCAACAACCTGTTAGGCTATGTTATTTTCTCAAGAAGTTGTTTTCAATAACTTATTCACAATTTAATATTATATGTGAAGATTCACAGCAAGCAATATTTTTATGTTCATTGTGTGCAAATATTTACATAATAATTTTAATTAATGTCCAAAACACATTCAAAGACAATCAAAATTATACTAACCTTAATTTTTTTGAAGTCCACTGGTTTTCTAATTAACTCATAATATTCTGGGTATTCTTTTCGAGAAGGCAGCTGAATGAAGACTTCACTTAACTGCCGTCCTGAACTGTAGAAAGGAAGCAATACAGATGAGAAGCAATGCACTGATTCTAATTGTGTCCTGACAGGGATGAGAGCCAAGACAAATACTGGAAATTTAAACTACCAATTAGTAGAGCCCCACTCAAAAGTAATTTTCCCTGGGAAATTGCCAGACTTGGCATTTAATATGCAAAATATCTTTTTAAAAATATTTCCAATGCTATTATCATTAAGAAAAGATCCTGCTGTTTGGTATTTCAGAAGCATGGTAGCTTTTCAGTCATAACATTCATAACTTACCTCATGGATTTGTATCCCAGCAGAAAGAAATAATCATTTTTAGCATCTAAAATCACATCCAAGCTATCCAGAAACTGCATGTTTTAATGAATTTCAATGCAAGTACAGCACAGCTGTACATCTTTATTATTTTGGCAACGGGCTGTAACTGCAGACTACAGTGCCAGTCTGGGATATTTTATCTGCAATTCCTTTGCTTATTTATATAACACACTTTGCCAGTAAGCCAGATCTGTGCATGAAACAATTATAGTCTAACTATTCCTAATGAAGTCAATTTGGGACAGTCTTCATTCAGTCAAGTTTTGAACTTCAATTAAAAAAAAATACTGTGGATGAACTATAACAGACAAAGCTGATGCAAAAGAGCCAGAATCAGCTGGATGTTTATATATATAGAGAAAGGTGTTGTGGTGTTACTTTGTGAGCTCTTTATGTTTGCTAAAAAGGGAATTCTACTAACCAGTTTGCTTTAAAAGACAAGGAAAAAAGGATAGGTTCTTATGTTTTAATGTTCAAGAAATATATTATCAATGCAATTCTTTTGTAAGGAGCCTGGATTTGCCATAGGCTAGCTTTGTTTAATATTTTCAAAAGCACTGAATAAAGATATAGTAGTCCCTTGCTTAATGTATATTCTTATACTAGCATCAGACTATTGAATTATGCCCCTAAAAGAGGGGGGGGGGAGAGAGAATCCATCCATTGATTTCTGTGCTTTACAAAAAAGATGTTGTATCTGTCTTTGTGTGTAAATGTATATAAAGGTTGAAAAAAATAAATCTATTAGGCATTCTTCTAAGAAAAAAAATGTAATGGTTGCAATCAAGGATATGCTAAGTAAATTATGATTAATATACAGGCTAATCCTATATTAATATGCACATTTCTGTTTCAAATAACATTTTTTAGACACACACACACATACACATGCATACATGAAAGAGGGAGAGAGAGATCTACCAAACATAAAAATCACATTCACTATTTCTCTTTTGGTTGCTTAGCAACTACCAGATTATATGCTGAAGAGCAATAGGACCTGCATAAATTAATGGAACATACAGAAATATGAGTGGCATTTCAGTGTTATAATTGCAGTGGGTCCCACTATTTTTACACACAAGTAAGCAAACAAACAGAGACTGTAACGTATATATTTATGTGTATTTATACACTATACAAACGTCTTGCCATTCTGGAAGGCAATTCTCTTATTTCAAAAGCACCCTATGCCTTTGGGATAAACAGGAATAAATTTGAAGTTAACATGGAGACGCCTTTCACAACTGTGCACTCAAAGGGCCTATTGGATTTTGTTTTTTTTAAACTGGAAACTTTGATAGCATTCCATTATTAACAATTCAGTATCAATTCAAAATTTAAAAGAAAACAAATTCAAATTCAAATGAATATGAATATGAAATGTTTATGGCTTTGTAGAGATTAGTCTCACAACACTATCTCGATACAGGTAGTCCCCAATTTACCACAGTTCATTTAGTGACCATTAGAAGTTACAACGGCACTGAAAAAGGTGACTTATAACATTTTTCACACTTATGACTGCTGCAGCATCACCATGATCAAAATTCAGATGCTTGGCAATTGGTTCATATTATGACAGTTGTTCTGTCCCTAGGTCATGAGATCCCTTTTTGTGACCTTCTGACAAGCAAAATCAATGGGGGAAACTGATTGACTTAACAGCCATTTTACTAATTGAACAACTGCAGTGATTCACTTAACAACTGTGACAAGAAAGATGGTAAAATGGGGGAAAACTCAACAAATGTCTCACTTAGCAACAGAACTTTTGAGCTCAATTGTGGTTGTTAAGTCAAGAACTACCTGTACCTCATCAACGACCGATTTTCAGGTTAAGCTACACTGATATTGAATGATATGTTCAATATTGTTAATTGTGATCAATGCATCATTAACTTTCTAGGTTTCTACAGAACTGGCAATAAGCAAGGGTAGAAGCAAAATATGAATCGATGCACATTTCTTATCTCCTAAGTTCAACAAAGGAATGGCTTCAACAAATGGCATCTCTGCTTGAGATTTGAGGATTCCTGAAATTATCTTTCTCCATTTTCTTAATACCTGTGTTTTCCTGAAAATAAGACCTTGTCTTATATATTTTTTGCCACCAAAAAGGCACCAGATCTTATTTTCAGTGGGGGATGTTGTCCACTGACTCACCTCACTTGTGCGCATCACCCTGAACTCTTTTTCGCTGTCTGAAGCCTTCAGGAACTTTTTCTGCAACCGGCAAGGCTTTTCTGAAGGCCTCTGCAGCCGATAACAGAGCTCTGGATCGATCTGGAACTCTGTTATCGGCTGCAGAGGCCTTCAAGAAAGCCTTGCCGGCTGCAGAAGAAATGGACCGGTAAGGCAGATGTTGGGCTGTGCGAGGCCCTTGAAGCCTGGAATGGGCAGGATCTTAATTAGGGCTTATTTGGGGATAGGTCTTATATTGGCACTCATGTAAAAATCAAGCTAGGACTTACTTTTAGGGTAGGTCGTATTTTCGGGGAAACACGGTACATGCCGAGATGTGGAATAACTGTCCACACAGATATCCTCAGTCTGGAATTAAATGAATTCCTAAGCAAACCCATCAAAATCTATCAACATATGTCAACAATTAGGGAGCGTAATTGTCAGCATAGGATATCTAAATGCAGAGAATACACCGTGAATAATACTCAAATAAAAAACAAACACCAACACTTAGAACCACCTGATTCTGCAATCTCTAGAAAAAGTAGAGAGAGAAAAATGGAACTACTTTTTACTGTTATGAAGAAACCCACGAGGATCCAAGCTATTAAGATAGGAAAATTATTTTACTAAGTAACAACTTATTGTGTGATCTGTCCTCATTAATGTAATTATGGTATTGCAAAGTTATTTTCCTCATGAGACAGATGAGCAATCATTAAAAAATCAAATTATATACTATATGCATTTAATAATTTTGACTTAAGACTGTGTATTAACACAGGATTCATATTCTTGTAACCAGAATTTGAAAGGCAAAGTCAGACAGAGACCTGAATTTTACAATCGATGGATAATAGAACAGGAATCTTTTATATCTGAGTCTTATTCCTAGGAAAGGCATGCTTAACAAAGCATTAAATGCAGTGAAGTGTGAGGTGCAATCAGGCACCATTAATGCCAATGGACATTCCATAATAAGAAGGAATGCTTTGATGTATGAAATGGGACCTACTCATTGTGCTAAGTGGGATGAGAAAGAAGAAATGGGGAAAGGATCGATCCCTATCTTGATGAAGTTGCTTTAGCCTGAAATTTGGTTTACACTGTTTAAAGGTTAGAGAGCATTAGCTACCAAACGTTGTGACATTTGTCCTCTTTAAAGCACTTGTGAAAATTTATTTATGTGTATAAGTATCATATCCTCAGATATTAACGTTCACTGGGTAACTATGGACTAGTCAATCCACTTCCACCCACCTGACTCTCAGATTGCTGTTGTGGGAATAAAAATAGAAACAGCCATAGCCTTCTAAAATAAGTAGAGATCCACAACAGAATGAGACAACTTGCCTCAACCTACTCGCCACAGCCAATTTGCCACAATCAACACAACTAACTCTCTGCGGCCAACTCACCAAGGGACAACTTGCCATGGCCAAGATGCCATGGGACAACTTGCTGCAGGACAATACAACAATTCAACTTAATTATTTAAAATAATTTTAAAAATATTTTAATTGTCATCATTCACATTTTATTTTGTCTCTCTCCTTTGGCATCCTTTCTTCAAGGGTTCTATTTGACTATTTCTTCGATATTAGTGTAACTTGCCCTGCGACGAGTTGGCCATGGCAAGTTGGTTGTGGCAAGTTGGCTGCAGAAGTTGGCCATGGTGAGATTACCATGGTGAATTGTCAAAGACCTTATGCACTATGTCTGAGCAACTGCTTGAAAGTGACAATTTATGGGACTTGCAAGGCTGAATAAGTTTTTCTGTGATATCTCAATCTTTATGCTTAAATTTTGTGTCCGTTACACCTGAAAATTACTGGGCACTATGACAACTACTGTAAGCTGTCCCAATATAATACTGCTTAACTCGTGAACTTGAATACTTTCTAAATTATTGGCTGGCAAGTAGGCAATTTTACAAAGTTCCTAAACCACAATGAGATCATTTCCTTTTGAGAATTTGGGCTGTGTGTACATATTCCCCTGCAAAGGAAGATTAAGACAAAAGCCAGTGATGTGGCTGTATTGCCTGAAAAACTCTTTTCCTATGTCTATGGAGATTCTTAGTCATCCAGATCATGTTTATTCAAAAGGCAAATGGACCATGTTTTTCCTTGAAGGCGTTTTGCTTTTCATCCAAGAGGTCAGTTCAGAACTGAAGAAGTTTCTTGGATGAGAAGTGAAATGTCTTCAAGGAAAAACTTAGTTCAGTTGCTTTTTGAAAAAGTACCTTTGGGTCTAACATTTTCTGCACATTATTTGGGTTCTCAAACAAAAATACATCATAGGTATATGATGTACACATATTTCTCCATTACCAACCAACATATGTTTAAGACAGCTGCTCCTTATAAATTTATACATAAATACATTAGACCAGGAGTAGGGAAACTTGGCTCTTTTATCACTTATGGACTTCAACTCCCAGAATTCCTGAGTGAGCCATAAAAGGGTCCCCATCCCTGGCCTACTGGTTTTTCAGTTGTGGGGGAAATCAATTTTTGACTGGAATGGGACTGTTTAATATACAAATGTAGGAATATGTCCTATCTTTGTATATGTCCTATGTTTGTTTATTAAACAGTCCCATTCCAGTCAAAAATTGATTTCCCCCACAACTGAAAAACCAGTAGGCCAAGGATGGGGAACCTTTCATGGCTCACTCAGGAATTCTGGGAGTTGAAGTCCATAAGTGATAGAAGAACCAAGTTTCCCTACCCCTGCATTAGACAACTAAGGAGATTGTCTTACTATCTGCTCCCAATTGCAGACCGCAGGTGACAAACTTGCGGTGTCATGTTGCCGTCACATGATGTTTCGTGATGTTTCTCCCCTTCACGGACTTGGGGTGGGCATGGCCTGCGTGTGACACCTCTGTGCTAGAAATTTCATCCATTTTTTAAAGCATACTTTATTTCAACCATAGATTACTTATCACATCCAGAATTTTGAACAAAATTCTGCCCAAGTACTTTCCTAGGACACTTAACAAACAGTATTTCCATTTACTCTTCCTGATGTTCCCTTTGTATAGAGGAACAAGCATTAATCAGGCATAGGTGAAATTTTCCTGCACACGTTAACAAGTTGTAAATCATCCATAAGAAAACCATTTCCACATTTAATGTTTCTTCAGTTATACTAGCTACACCGGCAGCATTGCCATTTATGACAATCACATATTTATAATTGTCTTTTTAGAATTTTTTTCTTGAACACTAATATTTAAAGCATCTGCTTCATTTCTACACTTGAAATCTCTATCGTTCATATTATAAATCTCTAAAACAGTCTACCCAGCTTTCTCTCAATTGTGTTTCATCATTTTATTTTTAATTCCATTCACTCTTCTGAAAGCTCCTTGTTTAACTCTCTTCACTCACTTCCAAAACAATAGTTTTCTTTCTTTTTTTAATTTCTCTTAACTGTTCCTTGCTCTTTTCAACCATATTCTTACATTTTTCACAGGAGTCTCTTTTTTGTGTACTTTTTTCTTCATCTGCAGCCTATTTTCATTCTCTTCAGCACAAAACATGTATTTTATATTTTCCATTAGTATAATTCTGTAAGATTATTCTGTGGCTTTTGTAATAGAATTCTTTTCACTGTATGGCAAGCAGATTTCACACCCTGTTTTTTTGGCTTCATAACTTTATCAAAAAGTCACTGACCACTCAACCCAATACAGCACAATTAACACAAGCTCTAAAAAGAATTACACTGCTATATATCAAGAATATCTCAGAAACTACCAACAATGCTACAATCACATGGAATCAGCATAGCACACAAGCCAACTAAAGCCCTTCAAAACACCTAAGCAAACCAAAAGACCCAACAACCCAAGAAGAAGAAAACAGGAGTCATCTACAACATACAATGTAAGGACTACAACAACCACTATATAGGACAAATAGGCAGAAGAATGGCAGAATGCATCCACGAATACCAACTAGCAGTCAGACATGATGACAACTTTTTAATTTCACAACATATAGACAGATTTAACCATAGTTTCAATTGGAAAAAATTGATCATCCTAGACCAAGCCAAGCGCAAAAACGCCAGGGAATTTCTAAAAACCTGGCAATCTAACAAATCAACCATCAATAGACACGTAACAACATCTATATACTCTGCAAAAGAGACTATCACCCATCCCAAAAAGGAACAAAAAGACCCAAGTACCTCTCCACCAGCAATCAGCACCCAGATCAACATAGATTAACTCCAAGGTTAACATCAGACCAACAATCAAATAAACTATATCTCAGTCAAGAAACTGGCAAAGAAGCAAACAGTAAACAGCTGGACCAAACCACCAACACTGACAGGGCAAACCACCAGAATATAAACTGACAGCAAACCGCATTCCTTACTAACACTGATGATGTTACCTAGTTTGGAAAACATCTGCAAGAAAACAAGCAACCTCAGAGAGTAAACGAAGGACACTTCGTTTTTCACATTTAAAACCTTTCATAAGAGTTAAGAGATTTCACTCATTCTCTAAATTTTACAGCATAATCAAATACATCATGCTTCCTTATTTATTTTCATTTTTTTAAATCATGTATATCAAACAAGAGTGTTTCTTAACCAGATATTCACTAATCATTCTCATTCACACTTCGACTTCTGAATGCTCGTAACTTTTTCTGTAATATCTTATCTTGTTCCTACCTATCCATTTAATTTAAGTTAATCCAGGGAATTTTTCCTTTGGATTACACTTGTTCAAACATTGAACAATTTCCCCTAAATTCATATTTGATTTTTCCACTGGAGCTTAACATGCAACTATCATCAACCTACAAATTGTTAATTTTGTATACAGCCACAACAACGTATATTGTAACAATTTGAACTTTCTGATTTGCATTTTAGGTCTTCTATTCATAATTAAAACTCCAGCTATATTTCTCTCAATGAATTCATCTATTCCTCGTCATTGGTTCATATTACTTTTATTCATATATATTATATTGCTCCCTTTTAAGTTTCAAAGACGGACTGGAACATCACTGAGAGGCTGCATGTTCTGAATTCTGCAATGCAGTTCTTAGGCAAACAACTTGTGTTATAATTCTAGCAAATACAGTGGTACCTCTACTTACGAAATTAATTCGTTCCGGAAGCCGTTTCGTAACGCGAAAATTCCGTAAGTAGAGACTGAGAACGTGGCGCGGTGCATTACTCTCATCCCATACACAAAGATCCCTCCTAGCCAATGGGATGCCAGGAAGATGCTGGGAGATAACCAATGGCAGAGCAGCTCGGACGCGCCATTTTCAATTTTGAAATTTTTGGCCTTTCGTATCTTGAAACATATTTCGTAACTAGAGATGATATTTTCTCGACGACGCGCTTCGTAACCTGAAACTTTCGTAACCAGAACCTTTCGTAAGTAGAGGTACCACTGTATATATGTGTGTGTGTGTGTAATTTACATAAATTATTAAACTATGCATAAAATAGATACAAAATATATATATTATTTTGTTATTTATGGCCACATGCAGACTGACACAGATGGAAGTCAGACAAAGCAAATTTGTAACTAAATAAATATGAAATGGTCACATGCCAAAAATATGCTGATTTTCCATCCCTGTTGATTCTCTTTAGGATTGCAGCTAAAATTGGTTTACTGATTTCACACTGAGTCATTCTTCAACTTGTGAAAACTAAGAGTTCAATGTACTGATTTATTATTTTATATTATGGAAAATATTGATTATAGTATCAGGCACCTTTAAACATTTATTCAAGTCATTTCACCAGTTTCATTTCCCATTCAGAATTATTGAAAAGTTTTGCCAAAAGTTTTCATTTAGAAACTTTACTCTGCTGTACAATACATTTGCAAGTTAGCTCAGTTAATAAAGTTTTGTTCTCGCAAAAACTAGCAGAAATCTCTTGGAAAGAGCTTACTAATTCAACACAACAAACTGTAAAATCCAAGAATATTCATTTCTTAAATATATATAAATAACCTTTATAATAAAGCCAAGTTAAATAAATGCAGCTGGTTCACTCTGGAAAATACCTATACTAATAAGAATGTTTTAAATACATGGCATGATAATGCTTTGCATAAAATAAACTTTTAAAATTTTTGTGCTTTGTGACATCACACACACATAAAAAGTACAGTATGTTTCTTTGTGATGTCCAACAGATCTGCACAGTCTTCAGTATAGTTTGTATAGCCTTAAACATAACCCAGAAATGCCTGCAACATGCTTTGCCACCAGAATAAACTTTATTTTTGATTTTCTGAAAAAATTAATGTGAAAGGTTCAAAATCCACTGCATAAACCTACATGCAAGAATCATGTAGGTAAACAGAAGGTTTAGCAAATATGTCATTTAAAACACTGAACCATGCCATTATTTCTGTGTTAGTTAAGAAGAGTTCTTATAGAAGTAAATTTGAACAAAATAAGAGACGGGAGGGAGAGACAGACAGACAGACAGAAACTGACTGACTTTTGCTGGAGCTGCTGGCGCTCCTAATAAAGGGAACAATTAAGGGAATAACTACAGAGGGTTTGTATGTTTTGCAGCCAGGTCAGAACAATTGTAATGTATGTATGTAAAATAGCTGTGGACGATGCCCCCTCTAAATAACTATTTGGTGTCCATTCCATGCTACTCCAAGATACCATTCAGTTGGCTAAAGTATTGCAGCAGTTTCTTCAGTTATGAGAGAATTCCTAAGTCAATGCTCAGAGGAAAATAATGCAATTCTATACAAAGTATCATTCTTCAGTAGTGAGGAACTATTTGCAGATATGCAATGATTATCGAAAATGTACCAGCTCTTGAAGAATGGGAGAAGGGCCAATTCTTTTCCCAGCCAAGTGACAATGTTTCAGAAACTTCTGAACTAGCCTCACAATTAAGACTAAAAATATGTCTCTAAATAATTCTGAGATAATTTGTATTTAAAAGTAAACAAACAAACTTTGTTAGGTGATCCCAAAACCACACTAAAACATGTTGGACTAGTCTACTTTTCTTGAGTGGGGATAGAAATAAGTTTTATAATTCATTATTTGGATCAAGAATACATAATTGTTGACTTAAACTTGTTGGAAGGTTTATTGAAGGCTACATCCAAAAAGTCTAGGAGGGGCAGTTAAGGGTGAAATGGTTGACCTGACAGCCTGCCTTGCAAAAATAAAGGAAAAAAAACCCATCATCCTTTTGTGTGAGAGTCTGATGGTGACATTTGGGCTACCTGTTTTGCACTTTTAAATTACATCCTTTTGTGTGAACAAACCCAGAGCCCACGGAAGTCTTTTAATATCTTGCTGGTGTAAATAAATTGAGAAACTGACTATTGTGTTCAAGATACAGTAATATAACCCCAAAGGGCAATTCTTTTACCTGTGTTCTTTCTTGCAGTTTTTATTTCATTTATTTATTTGAACTCTGCTTACTTGCAGAGTTTCCAATATAGAATAATCATCCCACTGGTGTTTCAAGGAACCTACTAAATCTACTACTAGCTATGCAAAAATTCCAAGTTTTTCTTTATGAAGTCCCTAGAAGAAGCTTCAACATTCACTTTCTGAAACACTATTATGAGACGGAGAAATTCTTTTAAGAAAAGTTTTTATGTGGATGAAATATGAAACTGTTACTTAAGTAGTACAATTTTTCTCTATAACTTTATATAGATGGCAGACTGCTTACTTTGATTGAAACAAATTTCTTCTCTATCTATCCATCCACGAGCATATATGCAACATGCATACATGCACACACCTGCACACATGCACCTATTTTTACTCTCATTTTAGGACAATACTACAAATATTTATCTTGAATTCATAAGCAGAGATACAAGAATATACACAAATGTTTGTCTTTCCAAATATGTTTGTGTGTGTGTCAGTTTATGCATGTGGGTTTGTTTGTGTCTCTTTCTCTCTGTGTATACACATAGATTTCAAATTTGATGAAGGTTTTATATGAAACAAATTTCTAGAATTCTATGCAAGGGCACCTTAATGTCAAACTATGGCATGATGAAAGTTTGGAAAATGCAGTTTGTTCTGAAGAAACTAAAGTGCTGATTAGGAAAAACAGTACCTTACCTGTCCTTATAGTTGATCACAGTATCAATTATAGCGTTCATTTGCTTTGTAAGTTTAGGTGGATTGGGTGACAATTTTTCAGCTGGAGGCCTTCCTCTCCTCTTTTTTGCCTTCTCGCCATCTTCTTTGCCTGAATCCTTGTCCACATTTCTTCTCCTTTTACGTTTTTTAAGCCGAACCTCCTCTTCCATTTCTTCCAAGTTGCCGTCTTCAATTGCCTATTAATTAGGAAAACAAGAAAATATATATAAAGATGCATAAATATATATTAAATGAAGTCTAAACAAACTTTGTAAGGTTTATGAACTGAACAGTTTATACGTTCAAGTTGAACAAAAGAAGTTTAGAGACCATCAACCATTTTTAGAAACACAGCAATACCATTGTTCATAAGTAGTCTGATTGTAGAACGGAAGGTCAACCTCAAAAGGCGTTTGTTGATGCAACCATATACTCTCAATTAAGTAATGATCCATTGTATTCTTTAAAACAATTACACTCAGATATCATTTTTAAAGTATCTTTATACACAGAACAATTTTCACAAAGCAAAACAAAAATTCCTTCAAATATATTCACACATATTCCTCTTCTTGCAAATGAATTTATAAACAGAATTTCAAAAAATGTCTCAGTATTATACATCTAAAACAATGTGGTTTTCCTTAAGACAATGCCTACTCACAATGCAGAAGTAGCAAACAATGCATTGTTTGATATCTAAAGAATAGTAGTGTTATGGGATAAGGAAGAAACAACACAATTCAAACACATTTAGGTAACATATAACTAGTTTAAAATTTACCTGCAAATATGAATCTTAAATCACAGCCACAACACTATACAATGACAGAATGAAAAATGCTGCAAAACCAGATCTGATTTAAAAAAAATTGTTCATACTGAGAAATATATGTGACAATCAGAGAATCTGAACTTTAAAAAAAAATAAATAGAAGAAAAAAGCCAGAGATGTAAGTAGTTCTATTTTACAAGCAGTTTAAAATTAACAATGTGTTGGAGAAAAAGAAAAGAAAAATACAACCCTGCTTTTTAAAAATAAATTACATCAGCCTTTATGATGCTTTTTCAAATCATAAATGTTGACACTGTCCTCTCTGCTCTCCTTTAATACCTAAGATACATGCAAATGTGAATCAATCTTTTTCTGAGCTGAAACAGCTCTAATCGTAAGGCAATTACCTTCATTTTTCCACAGCACCAAACATGGCTAATATTTATGATCATGTGAGTGTAACGATCAATATACAAAGAGTGATTACATCCCAGACACAATTCCTTTCTCTGGGTTATGTTGCTTGCAAAACATTTTGTGAATAAACCTGGTACATCAGACAAAACAGGCTGGCATGTTAAAAATGCCAGGGAGATTTCAGTCTCTGTTTCTTATTCATCCTTCGATGTGCAAATCCAACGAACAAACATGAACACAGAATCCTGAGGGAGAGACGCTAACCCAGGCCTTAATAATCAAAAGACAATTTCCACCATGCTTCCAAAGCATTCAGCAAACCACTAGGAAGAAGCTTAAGATCTGATGAGTTAGATGGGAGAAAAGAGAATATGAATATATCTGTACACACACATATATATGTATGTATATATCTGCACACACATTCATTAATATTCATTTGGCTAAAGCAGGACACCCACTACACATCACAGCAGCTCCCGAAGATTATGCAAAAGAAACTGTTCTGCAAATCTTGGAAGCTAGAAATTCTAATAATAAATACAGCATGCAGGGCTGTCAACAGTTAATGTTATCGCTTCTCCTTAAGCACTCATTTGTACACAGAAAAACACAGAGAACATCAGCTTTTGATGTGTTACACACCTACACATGCCTGCGATGTAGTTCTACTGAATCTTCAAGACGGCAATGAAAAAGGATATTTACCTTACCACTATCAGCAGGCCGGCTATCGGAAATCACAGTTAGTGGGGATAAAATTAACAAGCCAGCAAAGCAGCGAGCTGCTAGTCTCTTCATCAGCTGATCAGGAAAAAAAAGAGAGCTGGGGAAAGGCTATGTTTTCATATACAAGTAATTTTATTTTACTGAAAAGGCAACACTGAAAGGAATGTAGATTCTCAAATCTGCCGTTTCATTCTACTACCTACCACAAGGCCCAAAGCCTTCTCCCTTCAAGCCTCTTTAATATTGACAACTACTTATCATATTTTCCCATTATTATTCCAAGAATACAAATAAAAATTATTGCTCGGCAGACTAGTTACTGATTTCTGGAAGCATTTTAATTATAGTATCAATATTTTAAAAACCCAGATATATAAATGTATATATATTTTCAAAAAGCGAAAACAGTGAAGTCTGTATTTTAAGACTGCAGCACCCAAAGCTAGTTCGTTATTCAAAGATAACGTTAATTTACTTGGATTGCTTTAAATACCAATTCCCTTCCCCCCCACCACTAATTTTTCTAATCTTTCTAGTTTAACATGCTTTTGGGAATGATTTTTTAAAAATTAAACAAATCAAATGATCTATTTTTTCCCCTCTCTCTGCTCACAGATAAGCACACCATTGGTCTATTAATTTTCACATGCCGCACCTGCTTGAATTTGCCTCTTTCAATATTTTTTTTGCAAAAACGATATTGCAATGAAAATTACAGATTTTCATAAATATATCCATTTTTGTGTATTTTATAATTTTGTGAATAGCAGACAAATGCTGCTAAATTATGAAACATGTTTTCTTTAAAAAAATCCAACAATTTGAATAAAATATATTCTCTGCATTTCTGCAAAGATTTGTGAAAATTCATACATTAACGTTCATCAAATTAAAATCCTGATGTACCAAGTGTAGAATTTTAATCAGATGAGTTAGTGCCCAATTTTAATTTGTGATTTGTATTAATTACATGAACAGTCAATTTAAACCTTTTGAAACTGACAAAATGCAAATGAGCATATGTAGACTTCTACATATGTGACACCATTTCATGTATTTCATAGTCTGCAAACCCTATTTTATGAGCGTCAGCAAAATCTACATTATTTTTCTGAAATAGATGCCATTGTACCTGATTACAAATTTCTATGAAATAGATACTATAGTACTCAATTACAATTTTTTAATAACACTAGCTTTCCATCCAGCACACTATAAGCAATGTGTCTACACTACAGTAACACTTTTTCTCAAAATCTTTCCCAGATCATTTAATAGTTCTCCAAAGCAGACTCTAATGATATATAAGACTGACAATGCTGGATTTCACTAATATTAATGAAACCAGTCCTAGAACTACTTATATCTAATACAATGATATGTAACCACCATCAGTAAAACACAGTTGCAGCACACTTCCCAGTTCTACTGTTTCAGTGTAAGACAAAGCAATTTAAGTATGACAGAGTCCTACCAGGCTGAGATAATATATCTCACACAAAGCAGTAAAAAGCAACAAACCATCACTTATTTACTTTTGATTGGAAAGGGATGAAAACTGCCATTTGATTTTTTTTCACTTGAACTCAAAAATATCTCTAGTTATAGAAAGCAATTGGTTGCAAGCACTAATCCTTCCCAAAACCCAAAGTAATGAAAAGTCAAAAATCTAAACTCTTTCACATTTATGAACTGCTAGGAGCCTATCAGCTCTTTCAGGCAGACCAGATCAAAAACAAATTCACCAAAGACTACCCAAACTCTATTTTATTGCTGCAGAGTACAGTAAGAGAGTCTCGGATGCCTGGTAGTTTTTCTCTCTCTTTCTTTCCCCAACTATTTACCAAGGAAAATCAGGATAAATCTTGAGTTTCTTTTTCTTACACCTTCTATAATCTTTCAAGTGATTAAATCACTCCCCATCTTGTTTACCCTACAATATCACAACCTATTTATGTTAGATATGCAAAAGACACTTCCAAAAATGTGGAATATGTTCCCTTGTAATCTGAATATAGTTCCCAATCTGTGTTTTAAATCTGTGTGTTTTAATCTAATTTTGCAACATAGTAGTCTACATCTATTTTATATACCCAGGTGTATACAATATCATCAAAATAGTAAAGGAATGGAAATGGAAATGGGCTGGTCACATAGCAAGAACTGATGGCAGGTGGACCAAGGCAGTCACAGAATGAATCCCACATGATAAAAAGTGTCCACAAAATTGGATTGTGGACCCAGTTGGTAAAAGAAAGCTCAGGATCATATAGGTTGGAAACATGTGCAGAGGCCTTCATCTTGCAGTGGAGAGACAATGACTAAAATGATGGTGATGATTGATGCTATACCTACGTAGAATATGCATTTTAATTATTTTGCCACCTTTTAAAAATATTTATTAGATGGTACTCCTGTAGGAGAGTATAGTCAATTGATAGTCTAGTAAGTAAAACTGCAAAATATTGTCCTGAAAGTATACATGATTTGTGATTAGATTATGATGATCTTGTTATTGATGATGATGATGATGATGATGATAATAATAATAATAATAATGTAGATAAGGAAAAGACTTGGTTATAGCTGACCAACGGAATACTGAAGAAAGAAACGTAAGGCCTCATTCTTGCAGTCCAAGAACAAGCCATCAGAACCAATGCAATCAAAGCCAGAATAGAAAAATCTGCTGATGACCCCAAATGAAAATTCTGCAAAGAAGCAGATGAGACCATCGATCACATACTGAGCTGTTGCAAGACAATTGCTCAGGCTGACTACAAACAACGTCACAACACAGTCGCTCAGATGGTCCATTGGAACTTGTGTCACAACTACCATCTGTCTGTAGCAAAGAACTGGTGGAATCATAAGTCTGAAAAAGTGGTCGAAAATGAGCATGCAAAACTACTATGGGACTTCCAAATACAGACTGACAAAGTTTTGGAACACAATACTCCGGATATCACGATTGTGGGGAAGAAAAAAGTGTGGATCGTCAACATTGTCCTACCTGGTGACAGCAGAATCGACGAGAAACAACTTGAAACAATCACCAGATATCAAAACTTGGAAATCGAACTGCAAAGACTCTGGCATAAACCAGTGCAGGTGGTTCCAGTGGTACTCGGCGCATTGGGTGCTGTGCCTAAAGACCTAGGCAAGCACTTAAAAACAATTGGCACTGACAAGATCACCACTGGTCAGCTGCAGAAGGCTACCTTACTGTGATCTGCTCGCATAATCCGCCGATACATCAGGCAGTCCTAAACGCTTGGGAAGTGTTTGACTAGTGATTTATGATACAAAACGCAGCATGGTTATCTTGTTTGCTATGTACACTGTTGTTTTTTGTGAATAACAACAACAACAACAATTCAGATTCTTGCATCATTGATCACATAGTCAGCCAGATGTTTAGATTGGATTGGGCACTTTTATCCATCTGCAGTTTTATTATTTATTATTAGCATCACCATCAGCAGCAGCATGCTATCTTTCTCATAGTTAACGTACCATAAGACATATACAAGTTGTTTTGATTCTACAAGCATATACAGGTATCATCAGGTGAAGAAATTTTGCATCTGTTTACTTGTATATCAAATTTCTAAAGCAGCCCAATTCCAGAAGGACTCTGGGTGATGTACAGCATTAAAAAGAGTTTTACTATGTTGTTCTGAGGCTAAGCACACACTTTTCACATAAATCTCTCAAGTACAATCCCTCGTTTCTCCAGAGTAAGGGCAAGAAAGACTGAATTCTTCAGAACAAACTGCAAGAAATCTTAGTGGATGGTGATAAATAGCCCAGCAATGAAGGGAGGGATAACCCTGAAGTAGAAAGACTGCAATTTTGTTTTAAAGGCAGCTTCCTATGTGCCTAAGGGATGAGGGGAATCAGAAGTATTAGATGAGCTTGCAAGCAGCTATTTTTCAAATCATTTTGGATTCACCACTTCTGGAATGCTGCCATGTAGGTCAGTTCTGTTTATAAGGCAAACAAAGGCAGTGTTTTTTGTGCTTCTGCGCATATATCCCAACTTCTATTTTATTTTAATAGCTAGCATTTCTTTATCTTTTACTCAGCCTCTGATAAAACCACATTTTTAGACAAGGTTGTAATTTGTTTGAAATTCTCCCCATATCAATCATGCAATCCACATCAAGTACCCGATCGACCCCAAGCAAGCAACTCCCAGATGTTCCATCACAAAATGCAACTGACAGGCAAGAGCATTTGGGCATATTCCAAACAACAGAGATTCTCAGAAGAATTAAAACAAGGACATATATCTTCATGGCTCATTGCAAATGGTCATATTTTTGGATTTCAGGATTGCTTAGCAGGGCTAAGAAAATGGAAATACAGAAAGAATGCGTTTTCCAACTTCTAGGGATGTACAGATAGTCCTCGACTTACGATCAAAATTGAGCCCAAGGGTTGGGTGGCTACGTGAGGCAGCCATTGTGAAATTTTGCCACATTTTTCGACTTTTCTCGCCACAGTTGTTAAATGAATCACTGCAGTTGTCAAGTTACTAACACGGTTGTTAAGTGAATCTGGCTTTGAGTTTGCTTGTCAGATGGTCACAAAAGGTGATCACCTGACCTCAGGACACTGCAACTGTCATAAATATGAGTCAGTTGCCAAGCATCTGAATTTTGATCATGTGACCACAGTAATCCTGCAGTGGTCATAAGTGTGAAAAATGACACTTTTCAGCGCCATTGTAACTTCAGTCGCTAAACAAACTATTGTAAATTGAGGACTATCTATATTTATTCATTTCACCAATAACTGATATTGTAACAATGTTTTTTATATCACAAGAAATTGCATCCACTTAAGAGATGTAATTTATTACACATGATATGGTACATAATCCAAGCAGAAACATTTACAAGGCAAACAATACAAATATCGTTCTGTATCTTTGCCCAAAAGCTTTGTGTTCACTTCTGAGAAACCATGTGAACTACTTAAAAACTAGTGAACTTAACTCCAGTAAGGAAACGTCTTCCTGAATCAAGTTATTTATTCATTAGCATAATCGTGACTATGTATTACAGCTAACAAAATTGTCTTCCCATCAGCAATACAACAAAATGGATCATCCAAAGGCAAGAAAAAGGCTTCTTTATAACTGCATCCACACACACACACAAACACACAGATAAAGGAAGGGAATTAATATGAAAATATTTGCATTCGGAAACACGCCTGCCTGACTCTCCCTGCCCAAAGAAGATGTGGGGCACATTTACATCCTCTGGTCACTCTGGTGCTCTACCTTCTAGTGCAGAACAAAAGAAATGGAGAAACATTCCTCCAATCCTAAGTCATCATAACTTTATCAACTTTATCGATTACTGAAGGGGCCAAGTCCCTCACAGAATGTGTATGTTGAAGTAAAGGTAAACTCGTACTCCACCAACTCAAATGTTTCCTTCTCAATCATCCTGTACAATTCTTCAACACCACTCAATTTAAAGTTCTTCCGTTCCATTCAATTTAAAGTCAGATGAGCAAGTTTCTACTGTTCCAAATCCAAAACCTCAAAGGTCAACAATTTTAGAAGTATCTGATAGGGAGGCACCCCAAATTCCTCGTTCACCTCAGAGGGGAATTTCACTTTATTCTCCAGGTTGTATAGTAATAGCACTTAGACTTATATACCGCTTTATAGAGCTTTACAGCCATCTCTAAGCGTATATTGTCCCCAACAATCTGGGTCCTCATTTTACCCATCTCAGAAGGATGGAAGGCTGAGTCAACCTTGAGCCTGGGTGGGATTCAATCTGCCAAATTGTAGGCAGCTGGCTGTCAGCAGAAGTAGTTTGCAGTACTGTGCCACCAAGGCTCTTATTCTTGTATTTTTGTATCTTATAATTAATACTGAAAAGAATAAGTTTTACATACCCTTAACCACTGTTTCTCCGTCAAAGCATCACTGTAGTCCACATCCCGACGCTGACGGGACCCTCTCCCAAATATTTTTTCCTCCTCCTCTTCACATGTAAGTCTTTCCACTTCAGCATCGTCTTTGATGATCCAAGATGGCAAATCGTCTTCCTCCATCAAGCGTGGTTTGCGTTTTGGGTTCCGAGCATCCTCCCTGCGCCTATCCAGGTCCATTCGCTGGAGAAGTGATAAATGTAATATTTGAGAAAGGTGATGGCAAAACAAGCGCTGGCTTTCTTTTTTCTCAATAAAATTATCTACCGTGCATATGACCAACCTGGATTCTGCAACACCGCCATGAACTAGAAATATTTGTTGAACAGGAAATGCAATTAAACATCCACTCTAAGAAGTATATCTTAAATATAGTAAGCTATATACATCAGCTGTTCTAATACTGGATCTTAGCCAAATTGCAAGTACCAAGAAACAAGAGGGAATTATCAGGATGACTGAGAAATAGTTTGCAGAAGGATAAATACCCCTTCAACAACAAATTTCACTTATTTGTATATATTAAGTTTTAAGCATTAGTTCTTCCACAATAATCTTCTTTTAAAGTAATATCAAAACTAAGAGTTACTGCAGCTTTTGCTATCACCCAGGCGTCAAAACACTGAGCTTTTCAGCAATCTGTTCTCTAACTTGATTTCCAAGTAAATTAGGCTTACAATTTAGTTGGACACCAATTGTACTCCTCAGCCTTCCTTTTCCTGATTCATCAATTTAGCTGATGCTCAATTTGGCAATAAATGAACATTGGGAATTACCGTTTAAAAAAGAAATATAAGCTTATTAAGCAAAAAAAAAAATCTCAGAGCAACAATTATTTAATCTGATTTGTTTCCTACCACTTTTGTTTCCATACAATAGTAAATTAAAGTTTAACTACAGTAAATTCTGTTCTTGAGGTTAGGTGCAAGGCAGAGGAGTTTTGGGTGCACACATTTCTGCCTATGTATAAATTAATGTTACATACTAACTACCCAAACACAATATGAAAAACCATATGGATATATTCCATTCTAACCATTGTGAAATAATTATAGTCACAGAATTTCAGCCCAGATAATGGAATTATACTTTCAAGACCTTGTGCATTTCCTACAGCAGATTTTACAAAAAATTTTCATTTCAATTCTTTTTAATCAGCAAATGTTCAGCACAGAGGCCACACTGCACACAAACTCCTAATGAGTGTCATTGTCATAAGATATTCACATAAGTAAAATTACAGAATGTTATTCTTCTACTGATATTCTGTAGCAACACCACAAATGATGAGCTTAGCTTTAAACGTTTTAATCACATCCATTCCTGAAGAAATGTTTGCAAGTAATATCAATTACCCAGCCTAAGATATTGGTCAATTAAAGCTTGACATTGTCATTAATAATGAAGGTGAGAGACTCTTTTGTTTTAATGAAAAATATTTACCCAAAACACTCTATGATAATATTACACATACTAATCTTTTCTATTAAAGATAAGACTTTTTAACCCATGTATGTGTATGGGTCAATATACTCCTAACTCACTTAGAGAATTTAGAAAATTCTAAACTTTTATCCAGTTCCTTCTACCATAATACACCTGGTGTAGATACACCAGTGAGGTACACCCAGGGGTGAGATTCTACCAGTTTTCACCTATTCTCTAGAACTGGTTGTTAACATTCTAAGCAGTTTGGAGAACCGGTTGTTAGAAGAAATTACTGGCCTAATCCTGTAAGGAAGGCAGGAAGGAAACATTCTGGTGTTGCTTACAGAAACTGCCTCTCCATTAACCCTTATTACATTCTTGGCAGGACTAGATTTCCTGTCTCAGGAACATCTCTGGTGTTTTTTCCCCTTTTCTGCTGCTACTTTGCTTGTGTGGAGTGACCATTCAAAGTTACAATGGCACTGAAAAAAGTGACTTATGACCATTTTTCACACTTATGACTGTTGCAGCATCCCCACAGTCATGAGAGGCCAGACGAAGAGATGGGTGCCTCGATGTGAGTGATATTGAGTTGGCCACACCCAGCCAATAACATGACCACCAAGCCATGTCCACCTAGTCACATAACCACCAAGCCACGCCCACCACCTAAGCCACGCCCACAGAACCAGTTGTCAAACATTTTGAATCCCACCCCTGGAGGGACCCAGAAGAAAGCCTTCTCCGTGGTGGCTCTCTCTCTCTCTCTGGAATAGTGTTCGTCAACCAGTGGGCCGGGGACCACTGGTGATCCGCAAGAAAGTTTTGATGGTCCGCAGAGAAATGTCACCCTCAAAGCAATTAATCCAATTAATAGTTCCCTTGCGGGAACACAAGGCTTGCGCTGCTTGCATTGTGAACAACACAAGGTAGTGAGGGGAGGGGGGAAAGGGCAGAGGGGGGAACTTGCCTGGCCACTGGGCTGCTTTTTTCCACTTTTTTCTTTTTCTGCTTTTGGCTGCATACAAGGAAAGCAGCAAAATTCTTTCTTTCTCTCCCCCAAACTACTCCAGAAATGAGTCTTTGGGACCCTGCTCCAAGAGGCTGCGCCGGCAAAAACTCATTTCTGGCGGACTTTGGGGGAGAGAAAGAAAGACTTCTGCAGCTTCTGCTACTTTTGCTGCTTTCCTTGCATGAAGCCAAAAGTCAATCAGTCAGTCAGTCAGTCAGTCAGTCTCTCTCTCTCTCTCCCCTCCTCCTGAGAACAGAGCTGGAGACGTTATCCTGTGATCCCAAATAAAGAATGATTGATCAGTAGGAAAATGGGGTGGGAATTTTCCTGCAGACTTTTGGGGGGATTTTCCCAGGTCCGCGGGATTTAAAATTATGAGTTTGGTGATCCCTGAGGTCCAAAAGGTTGGCGACCCCTGCTCTGGAACATCATTTCCCCAGTGATTAGACTAGCCCCCATTCTGATTCTCTTCCGGAAGGCATTGAAGACCTGGTTCTGCCAGCAGGCCTGGGGAACCAGAGCGGGATGGAGCCCATTAAATGGTTCACGTAGTCTGCTGTTGCTTTGGGAGGGGAGGTGGGGGGTGATTTTACTATATTAATTTATTTGATTTTATGAGTTTTATTGTTTTAAATTGTGGTTTTATATGTTTTAAGTCGCCTTGAGTCACCATGGCGAATAGGCGGCAACACAAATCTAATAACTAAATAAATAAAAATAATATTGCTTCTTAAAAGGAAATAGAAGGGACTTTGGGGGCAGGGGTTGTCTGATTACAAGAGTTCACAGTAGGACATATGAGAGAGGAGGGCATCTCCAATAATTTTGGAGAAAAAGAAGACTCTAGCTTAATGTGAAAATGGGCCAAAACTCCCAGTATGGCTACAGTCTGTGATATTATTAGTCTATACAGAATTCTATATACATCCAACGCAGTGGTGGGATTCAAATTTTTTTACTACCGGTTCTGTGGGCATGGCAGGGGAAGGATACTGTAAAATCTCCCGTCAGAGATGATATTTGCTGGTTCTCCGAATTACTCAAAATTTCTGCTATCAGTTCTCCAGAACTAGTCAGAACCTGCTGAATACCACCTCTGATCCCATGCCTATCTTTAATTAACCCTAAAAATGTATTGGCTTTAGAGAAACTGAATATGTTCTTGACTTCTGACTAATATATCAGTCTTAAAGTATTTCCTCTATTTATAACTAATAAAAAGTCTATAAGCATTAGGTCTCTAATCATTATAGAGCCTTCATTTTAAAAAATATTTTTTAATTATTCTCAATGGTCTAATGTTATGTTGGAACATTCTTTTAGTCTGCATGTTTTTAATAGTGTTGTATAAATTTAGTAAAGAAAAAGTACATAGGTAACAAACATTCTTCAAAGAAGTCTCATTGCTTCTCTATTGTTTCTCCCTCTTGCTTTCATTTCTTCTGATCAAGATCTGTCACTAAGATCTATGAGAAAGACTCAAAGGCAGCCAACAAACAGGACGCAAGAAGAAGAGGGACCAGTTGGTTTAGCAGCAAGTATCATAGCAGCCTCTTGTGGCACACATAGAGAAATGCATTTCAAGATTAGTTATTAATGTAATAAGAGAGATTAGTGTTTTTTAATCCAGTAAATAAATAAAGTGTTGTATTTCACTCAGGTTTTGTAGAAAGACATAAAAATAATTAATTTAGTTTAGGCTGACTGATATACATTGAAAAAATAGCATGATCTATTCATTTGTTTCTTTTCAACTTGGTTAATATATATAGGTCCAAAATTCACAGAGGGATGAATAATAATTTTGCTAGTTAAAACGGTGTTTCAATCTATTCTATGTTGAAATACTAGAAATGGCATCCACGCTTATTATTTAACATAGAGAAGCAGTTATAATGTTTAATTATGGAAATGGACATCTTCAAAAGGAGATAAAGATGCAATTAGTTAAGAGTGTCCTTCTATACATTCCTATGTGTTAGGGATTTCACAATTTTCTACCTTAATGACTTCATCCCTAGGCTAAAAAGTGAGCTACAAAGGTTAACAAGGCAACAATTTCTATTCACAATTAGAAACATGCATCACTACCATGAAAAGGTCAAATTCCTCTTCACGTCGTGCAATCATCTGATTCAGAGTCTCATCATCAGGAACTTCATCTTCTTCCTAAAGATGGAAACAAAAACGTTTACAATTTTGTTTTCTTTCGTTCAATCATGTCTGATTCTCAGAGGCTGACTGGACAAGCCTGTGCAGTTTTCTTGGCAAGCTTTGCAGAAGTGGTTTGCCATTTTCTCCTTCCTATGTTTGAGAGAAAGTGACTGGCCCAAGGTCATCTAGCTCAGGGGTCTCCAACCGTGGCAACTTTAAGACTTGTGGACTTCAACTCCCAGAATTCTTCAGCCAGCAAATCTAGCTAAGGAATTCTGGGAGTTCAAGTCCACAAGTCTTAAAGTCGCCATGGTTGGAGATGCCTGCTCTAGCTGGTTTTGCGCCTAAGAAGGGACTAGAACTCACAGTCTCCCACTTTCTAGTCCGATGCCTTAACCATTACACCAAATTGACCCTCTATTAGAAAAAATCATTATTTATTTATTTATTTATTTATTTGTTTAAACTTCTATACCGCCCCCTCTCCCAAAAAAGGGACTCGGGGCGGTGTACAGCCTACTAAAACATACGAGATATACAATAAATATAGTTAAAAATAAATTAAATAGTTTAATCCGGCTGTCTAATTCAGATTCAATTTAAAAGTTAAAAACTAAAACCCCAATTAAAATTTAATTAAAAACCTAAAACACAGTTACTGGGCCAGGCCGGCCTGATTAAAAAATAAAGTTTTCACCGCGCGCCGGAAGGTCAGGATATCCGTCATAGACCGTATCTCCGGGGGAAGATCATTCCATAGGGAGGGAGCCCCCACAGAGAAAGCCCGAACTCTCGGGGCCGTCAGCCGACAACGGTCAGGCGGCGGTACCCCAAGCAGGGCAACCCTGTGGGAGCGTACTGGGCGGCGGGAGGTTGACGATGGCAGCAGGCGGTCCCGTAAGTACCCAGGTCCCGAGCCATGGAGCGCTTTAAATACCATCAGTACCACCTTGAATCGAATCCGGTAGGCCACAGGAAGCCAGTGCAGCCTGCGAAGCAGCGGAGTAACGTGGGAGCTCCGAGGGGCACCCACAAGCACTCGCGCGGCTGCATTCTGGACCAGCTGTAACCTCCGGAGACTCTTCAAGGGGAGCCCCATGTAGAGAGCATTGCAATAATCCAGGCGGGAAATGACGAGGGCGGACGTGACTGTGTGAAGTGCGCCCAGATCCAGAAAGGGCCGCAACTGGTAAATCAGACGTATCTGATAAAAAGCCCCCCTGGCGACGGCTGCAATATGCTCTTCTAAAGACAGCCGCACATCCAGGAGGACACCCAGATTGCGCGCCCCTTCCACGGGGGTCAAAACCTCTCCCCCCATGGCCAGCGAAGGAACCAGCTGGCTGTATCTGGGCGCAGGAAACCACAGCCACTCGGTTTTAGTCGGGTTGAGCCGGAGCCTGTTACGACCCATCCAACTCCGCACGGCCTCCAGGCACCGGGACATCACTTCGACAGCTTCGTTGGGGTGGCCCGGGGTGGAGATGTACAGCTGAGTATCATCAGCGTACTGATGGAACTCCACCCCGAAGCCACGGATGATCTCACCCAGCGGCTTCACATAAATGTTGAACAGCAGGGGCGAGAGCACCGACCCCTGAGGAACCCCACATAGTAGGGGCCTCGGGGCCGACCTCTGCCCCCCTGTCAACACACATTGCGAACGGTCGGAGAGGAAGGAGGTGAACCACCGTAACACGGTGCCCCCCACTCCTAACCCCTCCAACCGCCGCAATAGGATACTGTGGTCGACAGTATCAAAAGCCGCTGAGAGATCTAATAGGACCAGGACAGAGGAACAACCCCTGTCCCGAGCCCTCCAGAGATCATCAACCAACGCGACCAAAGCCGTCTCCGTGCTGTGCCCGGGCCTGAAACCCGATTGGAGGGGGTCAAGATAACTCGCTTCATCCAGGCACTGCGGGAGCTGACGAGTCAATTATATTAGAACTTAGAGTCAATTATATTAGAAAATATAAGTATGTACATATATGGATAGTCCTCAGGTTACAATGGCAATTGGGACTGGGATTACTCTCGCTCAGTGATGTACAGATAGTCCTCGACTTATGACCACAATGGAACCCAGCACTTTCATTGCTAAGTGAAACAGTTCTTAGGGAATTTTGCCCCATTGTACGACCTTTCCTGTCATAGTTGTAAAGTGAATCACTGCCATTGTTAAGTTAGTAACAGGATTGTTAAGTGAATCTGGCTTCCCCACTGACGTCGCTTGTCAGGAGGTTGCAAAGTCAGTTATCAAGCATCTGAATTTTGATCAAGTGACCATGAAGATGCGGCCATGGTCATAAGTGTGAAAAACGGTCATAAGTCAACTTTTTTCAGTGCCACTGTAGCTTGAAACAGTCACTAAATGAACTGTCGTAAGTCGAGGACTACCTGTAGTCATAAAGGGCAATGCCATGGGACTGCTGGGGTAACTCCAAAATACATGGGCCAATAAGTGGGAAGTAGCCAGAGAACCACCTAAGGAGCATGGGGATGCTGCAGGGCTGTGGGCGAGGACCTGGGACACAACTCTTTCTACAAGCTTGGATTAGTTGCATGGCTTAAGGGCAGCTGCATCACTTGACAAGCCTCGGATTTCCTTCCACTCCTGACAGTAACTAGCAGAGCAACAGCCATTTCTGGGTTTATAGGTGTCTGGGGCTTCTGGCAGTTCAGAGTCTATCCCTTCTGTTTCTGTTGGTAAAGCCTCACTTCTTTTCCACTTCTGGTGGAACTAATTGTGCTTCTTCAGCTTTGGCTAAGATTGATGGTCAGGGCATGATCCAGTGTTCTCTTATGAAATAAAGCAGGGTGCCAAACTCATGTCATCACGGCACTGTCATGTGATGTACAGCAATTTTTTCTCCTTCACTAAACTGGGCATGGCCAGTGCGTGACACATCCAGCCCGTGGGCCATGAGTTTGACACCCCTGAACTAGAGCATGAATCAGGAATAAGTTTACGGATACTGGAATTGGGAAGAGTAAGAATGCAACGCACATCTATTTTTAACAGAGATTTTTGTAGAATACCTCATTTTCTTCTTCATGTTCCAATATGGCTTGGAGAAATGCTCTTCGTTCATGGCTTGAAGATTTTTGATCAAACATGCCAGCCTGAATAACCTTCTGATCCACATTCAGTTTGTATTTCGCAGCTGCCAAGATTTTCTCCTCGACACTGTTCACTGTGCACAATCGTAAGACTCGAACTTCATTCTGTTGCCCAATTCGATGAGCTCTGTCTTGTGCCTGCAAGTCCTGTAGAAAATATGTTTGGTACACTTATAATATTGGAGTAACTGGGCAAAGCAAAACATCATCATCACCATTTTACATTCAGAAAAGCACTACAGACTAAAATCAATATTCCTAAATCTAGACCTTCTTATACATTAAGCTCTTCAAAGTTTCAATTAATGAATTCCTGGATCCATAATACAATGATATAAAGGAAGATGAGTATCTTGTTATACCATCTCCCAACTGCCAGCATAAATCACACAATCAAATTGTGATACAGTTACTTGAATGTTCTTCTATCATAGCTGGTTTCCACTTGTTCTTCAATTTTAATTATAATTAATTCATGGTTAATATATCAGATTGATGACTGATGTATTTTAGAGCTCATCTGTGTTATATTATTCACCTCAAAAAAAGATACCTCAACTATTGTTATGGTATTTAAATATATATATATATAACAAGCTTTCTCTGGAGTTTGGCTTTAATACTAAACTATCAGCAACAGAACATAGTCTGCCAATGGGGCATCCTAATCCATGGTCACTGTAAGAACTTAAAATGTAAGTTACTCAGATCCTGAATTTGGAAGTCATCTTCATAAATGTCTATGGAGATTTTCAGTTATCCAGGTCATGGTTGTCGCAAAAGTGCTTTTTCAAGAGGCAACTGGACTTTCTGTTTTTTCTTTGAAGATGTTTTGCTTCTCAGCCAAGAAGCTTTTTCATCTCTTCAGCCAAAGAAGCTTCTTGGATGAGAAGTGAAACATCTTCAAAGAAAAAACAGAAAGTCCAGTTGCCTCTTGAAAAAGCACTTGCGGGACCTCTTCTTCGTAACTTCCATTTCCTTGCTATCAAAATGTTCTGCTTTTCCACCAGTTTGAGAAAATTTGATGTTGAGTATATCATTAACAAAAATGTAAGTATTTAGCTCATTCTTTCTCACTAATTTAGATCCATTATATATATGCCTGTTTATACAGCATTGCACAATAGTTTATATTAATATTGTAATTTGCATAGCACTTTTAGGTATTTCAATAAAAACTATTATATTTATACATCTAACAAATGGCATTAGTGATAGTCTTTGACTTATGATGGTGACTAGGACAGGAATTTCCCTCACTAAGCGATGCAACAGTAAAACATGACTGCATTGCTTAGTGAACATCAATGCCTGCAATCCCAGTTATTTATTTATTAAATCTATCGGGTGGCAGCCGCTAAGCAAATCTCAGAGTTTTCTGAGACAGCTTCCTGCCAGATTCCCATAATCAAATAAGGCAGCTTGCAGGAGGCTGCGTGAGAGGCAAGGGTGTGAGGGAGGCACAGCAAGAGTTGACTTTTGGAGAAGCTGGCAGGGAAATGACGGAGGCAAGATCACAGGGCACTGCAACCAATCATGTAAGCTGGTTGACAAGCACCCAGATTGCGATCATGTGACTGCAGATTGACTGGGACCGTCCAAATTCAGTTATAACTACAAAATTGTCTTAAATTGGGCACTACCTATAGTTTAAAAAACCAATATTCAGTCTTCCGCAGCTCTTCAAAAATGTAATATGGCGGGAGTGGTCCATCTATTTGAGTATAGGCTGTTCCAGAGGAGAAAAGCCATCACTGAGAAGACTTTTATCATGGAGCCCCTACAAATCCTAAGTATATCCTAAGTGGTGGGAACCATAGCAAATTTTCTTTCACAACCCGCAGCCAAATTGATAGTGGTTGGAAAAAGAAAACAAAGGGGATGAATCCAGAAAAACTTAGTTTGGTAGGAAATGACACAGCATCTCTGATGTACTCTAACACATTACTGTTCACAGAAAGCTTTGCTTTATTACTAAAACAACACAGAAGAACAATGAATCTTAAATTACCTGGTGAGGATTCCAATCACTGTCAAAAATTATAACAGTATCAGCTGCCTGAAGGTTCAAACCCAGACCTCCTGCTCTTGTGCTCAGCAGAAAAATAAAGTATTGGGAATTGGGCTCATTGAATTTCTTCAGCAGAGTTGCTCGATCTTCTGACTTTGTTGTTCCTAAAAAAAACAAAAACAGTGTAAATTAAAAAAAAGAATTCAAGAATTCCTAGCCTGCAAATATCTGCTCATTATCCAGACTTTCAAACATCTACAATATTGATCCCAGATTTAGTTATACTGGGGACTCACTCCCTTAATTTGCAATACAGAATGAATTTGGAGGCGAGAATATATGTTTTTTGAATGAAAGTAATAGTTCTTTTCTTATGCTTTGCTTGGATAAAGCTTCAGGAACAACTATTTTTAAGACTGTCGGCATCTTAATTGAAGAATTATAATTGTTCTTGGTGAAGAAGCTGACTCTTAATGAATTTGTTAACCAATTACATGAAGATAAAATCAGCGAAGTTCATTTCTAAGCCATCATATTTGAGAGCTAGTCTGAAGTGGTGGTTAAAATGTTGGTCTGGGGGTGAGGAATGCCAGGGTCCAGTCTACTTTCAGCCTTAAAAACTTTGGTGACTTTGGACCAATCACTTTCACACTCTAACCTATTTTACAGTGTTCTTTAGAGGAAAAGATAGAGGAGAGAGTAGTATAGATGGTGCAGTATAGATGGTGCTTCAAGTTCATGAATGAAAGACTGGACATTAAAAGGATTTGATATTGCTTATTCTGGGATTACTTTAACAGATTAACAGAGTTGGAAGGGACTTTGTAGGTCACCTAGCCCAACCCCCTATCCAAGCAAGAGACCCTACACCATTTCTGACAGATAGCAGTCCAGTCTTTTCTTGAAAGCTTCCAGTGATGAAGTTCCCACGACTTCTGAAGCTAAACTATTCCGTTGGTTGATTGCTCTATGTAATATTTATGTGTTGATTATTGATAATACCTCCCAAGAACAAGTTCTCAAAAGTGGCTTATGTATTTACATACTCACTTTCAGCCATTTGTATGTCACCTCTGCTTATAGTTTGGGAAATAACATTAAAGTGGATCACGATATTTTTATGGTTGTTTGCATAGTAAGTAGCAGAGGCAAGTTACTCATATAGATGTTCTGCTCATAAGAAAGCAGAATATCTATTTGAGGCAAATCCCAAAGGATTTCAAGTAAATCTTATTATTTACACAAGTTCTGATTGCCCTGAAGAATAACCACACTGCAGGAGCAGCTGTTCCCCTTCCCCACAAGTGTCCATAATCAGGAGTGACTCAGATGGATCAGATAATGTTGGTTTAGGTTGGAGGACATGGTTGCTTTGGCAGTTAAGATCTTTCCTCAAAGAGCTGACTTGACAGAATCCTCCTGTACAATAATCCCATTACCTCCATGTCAGCGGCAGTTTGTGTAACTCCCTTTTAGGGAAGAGTTAATTTTTATTTTTCTAATAGTTTTGTTTTGCTAAACTTGCTTCTCAGATATGTTTTTTTCCTTGAAAAAATCTTTACTTTCAGCCAATGACCAAATAGAGGGAGAGTACTTAATTGAACAGTATTTTATCTTTATACATATTCATATAATCATAACCCCCCAAAAATCTCTTCTGACATGGAAGATCTATAGAAACATACTGTGGTCTGTACAATTAACTTCAAACCTTTTAATAAACTTCTCCCCTCAATCCTTTATTTAGTTAAGAATATCACCTCCTATGATGGAAGTAAATGTTAATCAATGTTAATGACTAAGAAGAATCCAAACTGGATCAGAAATACCAAGGACATTTTAACTTGACAATACAGTCTTTTAGAGAACTGGAGAAATGAATGTAAAAACTTCAGTGGAATTTCTAGATTCTGCCACATTATTATTTTGAAAGACAGCCTTAAAATAATGAAAAGATGAAAGGAACATGATGTTTGAAGCATTTGTGACCTTAATCTTAACTGTAAGATCCCTGTACAGTATCTCAATATCATTTATAGGAAGCTAACAAGCTGAAACACCATTTCAGAAGCTGACAGTCTGTTTCACTGTAATAATAGGGTATCAACAAACAATGTTCTCAATCACTGAATGACAATGACAATAAGTAATAAAAGTCAAGAATGTTAGACGTGGCTTTCCCAGTCAGAATTTAGAGCCTTTACAATAATACAAAATAGACCTTAGTTTTTTAACAGCATATTAATTAATTTAAATGAACTCTAGATTCATCACGGACATTACCATCAAGCCGCAAATAAGCAAAGTTTCGAAAGGCAAAGTAATCTTCCATAATAGTCATAAGGGATGTCATTTGACAGAAAAGAAGCACACGATGATTAGTGGCTCGCAACTTTGGTAGAATTCGATCAAGTAGCTCAAACTTCCCAGAAGCCCGGTAAAGCTCAGCTCTGTAACAAAAAACAAACAAAAAAAAACCCACACAAGAATTATTTTTATTTGTATAGCTTTATATTAACTCTCCCTAATCTGTTTTTCAAAATTAAATCCAAAATGCAGAAAAGCAAAAGCAAACAGAGTAAATACTGTCTGGGAGGGAAGGAGGGAGGAAGGACTGATTTTAGAAGGAAAAATAACTTATGTCTGGAAATAATCTTTTTAATATATAATTTTTATTAACAAAGTTTTTAAAATAAAAGCCATAAGGGAAAATAAATATAAGAAAGAAAAATAATGACAAGAAAAGAAAATACTAAAGTAACATAAAGTAAAGATTATAAAGATAATTTCCTTCACAGCAATTATAAATATATTTATGTTTTATCCTCTCTCTCTTCTCAGGTTGCATGAAAATTTCATTCTTTCCAATTTTCAAATCCATAAATCACATGTTTGTTGGAAAGTATTTTTCACTTAGTTGGTCTGGAGCTTCTAACAGAGAAAACTTCAGAATTCTAATATTGAAATATTCAGTATTCAGTACAAATAGAAGGAATGGAAATTTCTATTATATTTGTTATCCACAGACTTTTGAAGTGTTCAGAAGATTGCTTCTTCAATCTCTTCAACTATTACCTTTTGGTAGTTCGGATTTTTCTGAGGATATATTTCACCCTCTATTTTCAGCCTTTACACACAATGTGTTATTGCTTATTTTTCTAAAATTTGTAGATATAAAAAGGCCATTTTCTTTGTGTAATTTGAGCGTGACATGACAAACTAATTTAAGCTTATTCTCTACAGTTAATCACACTTTACTAAAGTAATATATTTCTAAGTAAACATATCCATAATTAACTGAAGGACCATCCCTCCTGCTGATATGAATGTGCATCGGTCAGCAGTAGAAACCCTTCTGAAAATATTTCATAGCTACAAGCTCTAACTAGCATGTGGGAGAGGGCTTCTCCTATGTGACCTCTAGACTATGGAATGTATTCCCCAGGGTGTAGTTTTGTCTCCCTGCATGTCTCACAATTTAGGAAGTGAGTGAAAATCCATCTCTTTCATCCAGCTTTGAAATATGAATTGAATAGTATTTTGATTTTAATGAGACCGATTTTAAGCTTCTCTTGATTTTAATTATATTATCTATTCTATTTTTATGTTTTTTAATTTTTATTGTTAATTGCTGTAAACAGTTTTGAATGTTTAAAGTCAGAAACAGTGAATTAGTGCTTTAAAACATGTCTGCACTAGAAACTAAGGGGTCTAATGTGCAGCCATGCAAAATTTGCCTCCACCTAACTAGTAGATCACCCAGTATCTCCAAAAGAGATACTTGTTGCTATTACTACTCATTCTAAATATTTAATTGGCCAAGAGTTCTAATAACTTGTTTTCCCTTAAGCTGATTTGCACTTTACTTTTGTCTTATAACATAACTTTCCCTAATATATATGCTTCTTTTGGTATTTTGATCTCCAATTATAACATCAATAAATAATGTCAATAACCCTGGGATTTATTTGGCACTTAACAGTACAGAGTTTATTATTTTTATTTACTTTATTCATTTATTTATTTAAAGATTTATATGGCTGCTCATCTTAAACAACTCTGGGCAGTTCAATTCCTTTTATTAATATAATATTAACTTGGTGCTTTATAATTGCTTTATCGTGCCTAGATCATATCTTATTCTACTTTTTTATGCCAATGTATTTTCTGAATGGTTTTTGTTTTAATTTGAAATAACCCCATCTATTGGCCATAAATAAATGAAAAAATTACCCATTGATAACACCACTGGAATAACCCAAATGTTCAGCAAAGGATTCCTGAAAAATGATAACAATGGATTATTTACTTTTTCTTATTAAAAGTTCCATAAAATTCATCAGAAGAAATGCTTTACAACGCATAGGACTATGTATAAAACATGTCTCTTCCAATAACTGAAACAGCCACAAACAGCCACGTTCTGGGCCTCCACTTTGATACCTGATGAAAAACATGGATAGTAAATCAAAGGGAAGTATATAAACACACAGGGACAATGGGAATCAGCTTACAAAGCAGCAACATCAGCTGCAAAAACCCTCAGCTTTGAGAAATACCATTTGAATGCTTTGCATAGCTCTAGAAATAAATTACTCAAAAGGCATAAATTCAGCTTTCTAGTTTCAATGTTATTTAAAACAATGGATTTCAGAAGTTATATTTTTCTTAAAAGTATAAAAGGCATACTTAAGATACATCAATTAGCTAGCAAGCTACATGCAATTATTAAAGTGGTGGGTTAAATGAATAACGGACAACTAATTGATTAAATCCCAAAGGTGCTTTTTCAAGACGCAACTGGACTTCCTTTGTTTTTCCTTTCTTATCCAAGAAGTTTTTTCAGTTCTGTAATTGATTAAATGATTGCAACTAATAATTTCCTTGGTAATCTATGAACAATTTTACAACATATGCATTACGTGTATGATTCATAGAAAATAATGATTCATAACTGAACATGTATTTGCTTGACTATTCGTGCATTTACAATTATTTATTTATAACTTCTATTTCCATAGCTGCCAACCACTGTAACGTTGTACTAACACAACTTTAAGCTACAATTGTTGGGTTGTCTCGTATTGCTGCAAGTGAATGCTTGTGGACATGCAGCTTGTTTACTTCTGCTCTTTTTTTGGTTAGATGTCAAATTGTGTATGATAACTGAACCTTGATTTCCAAATGAGCCATGGTTCAAAACTGGAATAAATCAAAACATATTGAATTACCACATCCTAGCTTTCAGGAGAGCAAGAAGGAAACCAGAAGTCCCATGTGCAATTACTAGTTCATTGTATACCTCTGTGCAAAGCAGGAACAAATCCAACCAGCAGCTCACTAATGGTAAATTAGGATAAGCAGTAATTCTTGCTCAGTGGAATTTGCAAGCACAATGAAGGTATTTTCATATTCATGTGATTAAAAAAAGGTGTAAAATATTTCATGTCAGTCAGGACGACAAAAGTCTCTTGACTATATGAAAAAGTCAGGCAGGGAATTTAATTAGTGGTCATCAAAAACAAACTTTCTGATGTCAAGTAACTGTTCAGAAATGTCAACATTTAGTTGATCTATAATGAAACTGTTTTCAAAAGATCACACTTAAAGAATAGAAAAATGATACTTTAAAATAGAATAACAGCTGTGTAAATCCCTCTAGAATGAAATGATAAAATTAATTTACCTCAATATGTTGGAACATATATGGGTGATTGCATATTTTCCTCAGCTGCATGATGGTGTTCATGAGTGTTTTGGCTCCACCTTTTCCCTGAGGAAGTGACACAAAGACAGTTATGAATTAATAAAATCTGAAGAAACATTGTTCACTTAATATATGGCATATTTACCATATTCACAGCATAGTATATATGCTTGTTCTAATATATTATAGGGGGAGAGAGAGAGAGAGAGACAGAGAGAGAGAGAGAGAGAGAGACACAGAGAGAGAGAGAGAGACAGAGAGAGAGAGAGAGAGAGAGAGAGAGAGAGAGAGAGAGACAGAGACTTTTGGCTTCATGCAAGGAAAGCTATAGAAGCAGCAGAAATCTTTCTTTCTCTCCTCCAAACTCTGCCAGAAATGAGTCTTTGTGAGACTTGTCGTGCTGGCGCAGTCTCTTGGAGCAGGATGCCTTGCAGAGTCTTTTTCTGATTTCCCTGCATGCAGCCAAAAGCATAAGAAGAAAGAAGCGGAGAGAAGCAGCCCAGTGGCTAGGCAAGGCGCATGGGGCGAGTTCCTCCCTCTGCCCTTTCCCGCCGCCCTCACTACCTTGTGTTGTTCGCAATGCAAGCGACACAAGCCTTGTGTTCCTGTGGGCCATGTGGGTGGCGGAGCCTTGTGTTCCCGCGCAGACTGGATTAATTGCTGGGGGGTGTTTTCTCTGCAGACCACCAAAATGTTCTCGTGGACCACCAGTGGTCCCTGGCCCATTGGTTGGTGACTACTGGTTTAAAGCACTACAGATTCCCTTTTTCTGTTTTAATCCACCATCTGTTTGCAACAATCTAGGCCTCATATATAATGAATTCTACTTTTTTTTTAGTAATATTTGTTTTTCCCCTAGTTATAATCAAGAAGTCTCAAATCATTTATTTGTTAGAATTACTTTTTTGCATAGGAGAGTTTTGTGTTAGAAAAAACAAGATGCCAGGAGTCTTCTCACCTTCTTGTCTTTCTCCGAGCCATCAGTAAGAAGGATTCCCTTGGCTTGCATGTGGCGATACAGAATCTTCTGTAGGGCTGACATATCACACTTTATCACGTATTCAACCTTGTACAAAAACAGACAATAAATATTAAATAATGCAGCTTTTTCAAAACTTTGAAATAAAATTTAAAAAGTATTAAAACTGGGGTGTCAAACTTGCATCATCACAACGTCAAGTGACATACCATGACTTTTTCCCCTTCACCATACTGGGAGTGGGCATGGCCAACACATGACACATCCAACCCATGGGCTGCGAGATTAGACAGCCCTGTATTAAAATGTCTGCGCTATTCAATATAAAAAATTATATTCAGGTAAGGATTTACAAAACAACCTATCCAAAGTTATAAATAAGAATGCTAGCAAATTATGCTGGTTCTCAACAACTGACTTTGGGGGGAAAATAATACAGAAAAGGTTAATTCTCTTGGTACATCACAAGCATATCACCTGATCTAGCCTATCTGTTTTACCAATGCTTATTCCAAAGGTTAATTGTTTATATTTAATTTAAAATGTGTATTATTTTCTATATGGTCAATGGAATAGTGACTGATGATATTTGGAAAATTATTAATCTTTGAGATGATTATAATCAATAATACTATTCTATATTCACATATACTGGATCTTGGCTAAAAGGGCAGCAGGAAAGTTTGCTAGAAAATGCGTAATACACTAAAGAGACACACATGCGCATGCATGCCCACATATACACACATTATGACACGATAAATTGAACCAGCAAAGAACTAAAAAACAGTCCTCCTTTAATGACAAAAATTGGGAGCAGGAATTCCATCACCAATGGCACAGTTGTAAAATAATTCCCATGTGACCCTTAGGAGTGACATCATATTGATTTTGCTGCAACTTTGAAGACCGGCTTAAGTCTTCTCATTCAGCAGCCTCATAAATTCAGATGGTGACTGAACAAGTGGTTGTTAACAGAGGAACTACCTATATTGTTTTTAAATGGATGGATGGATCTAGCTCTAACTTATTTCCTATTTTACATTACTGATATTACTGATAGTTAGGTAAAGCAAGATTCACAACCAAGCTCAACCATCTCAAATTTCCGGTAGAATTGAGTAAGTTTTGACAAAGGTATATTTTGGATCATATGGTGCCTGGATTTATTATTAGAGGTAATTCAACAGAAAGCTTCCTCTTCACAAACCTTTTCTGGTAACTGAGATTCAACCTCTTTCTTCAACCTTCTTAACAAGAAAGGTCTTAGCACTTTATGGAGACGCCGAATAATCAGAATAGTTTCCTCCTCATTTAAATCCACCTAAATGAGAAGATTAAAAAGAGAGAAAAAGCACTTTAAAAACAACACTTACATTTTTCATTATTTGCAATAGTACTACAAAATCAACTGTAACCATTGCAACCAATTCAATGTGGGACAAGCATCATGTCAATTAAAAACCAGGATCCACGAACACTGGCTGGCAGCCAAACACCATGAACCCAAATCCCTAATCTCTACCCACACCAGCACCAAACAACACCAGTTCGATTGGAGCAACACAAAAATCATCAGCCATGCTACCACCCATCATGCTCATGAGCTCATTGAAGACTGGCACTCCACAAGCAATTCCATCAACAGACACGTTGACCTACAACCAGCCTATGAAGCCCTCAGAATCCAAATCAATTGCACAGCCAACCAGAGACAGCATCAACCCTCAACCAACCCAAGCAAGTCCCCCACAAACAGCACTTCATCTCCCAATGATCCTCACATGATATAACTTCCCCATCACAAGACTCTCACTGATGACTCACAGCTGAACCCATCACAAAACCCATATTTGACACACCCATACCTGAAGCTCTTATAAATAAGAACACTGACATCTCCTAAACTCTGCTCAAGATGATGCCTAGCCTGGTAATGCAACATTCGGAAACCAACCCACAAGCTCAGAGAATAAACCTTCGCCCCCACCCTCATATTTCATTATTTTTCAATGCTAACAAACTCTTCTAAACCTTCATATATACTAATACAACTTAGTTGACTGAGAGTGCATTCATTAGAATGTTCACTGTTATCAATATACTACACCAGTTGCTATAAAACAGACTGCCCATTTAATATAATGTGTTACTATAGCATTTTAAAATAAATTGCCCAGTACCCTTTCTCCAGTCATGGCAAAAGGAGCATTGAACCATTGTTCAAAAGTGCTGCAACTCTTGAAAATTGTTGGGAGGAGAAAATTAAGGAGAGCCCAAAGTTCAGGTAATTTGTTCTGCAATGGCGTTCCAGTCAAGAGAATCCTCCTTGGTGCCACATAATGAGTATTTAGCACCTGAGTCAGCTTACAGTGATGATTCTTCATTCGATGACCTTCATCTACAATCATATATTTCCACCGAATCTATGGAAATACAGAAATAATTAGTAGGAAACTATATTGAGATTCTAACTTATAAAGTCATTAGGATTAAATACAACTGAAGCCTTCAAAACTCATACTTCATTTCAAAGTATGCAATAATTAGTACATATTTTGCACAATATTAACGAACAGCCACTAAAATTGGACTGCATCAAGTGTATCTCATAACATACATCATAATGCCCACCTTTAAAGGGCATATTGGATTAATATAATCATATATAATAGACAATAGTCAAAATTTAGACTGAATTGTGTGATTTTATTTTATTCATTTATTTGTAAATTTCTAGGCTGTCCAACTCCAACTCTGAGTGGCTTCACAAAATTAAAAGAACAAAAGCTCAATAAAAATGAACAACATCCATAAAATGACAAATCAGGGGAACAAGAATCTTGGTTACAGCTCACAGGAGCCTATCCATCCATCCTAAACCAGGATTAATTCATTTAACCCTTAAGGGTTAAATCCTTTAACTAAAGCCTAAGAGAAAAAACAGGATTTAAAAGAATGCTCCAATACATATTTGTAGGGGGGAAATGCTATTCCACAGGGATATATGCAGTAATAGAAACGCATAATGAAAGAAAATAAAACTACTGGCTTTGCATCCTTTAATGAAATATTTTTATATAAACTCAAAATGCAGAGTCAGTTCATGACTCAAAGAAAATTCCAGAAGGTGAATTGATACAATTTAATGCATTCAACTATATAATAAATATCAACCCAGTAAATCAGTGGCAGTCAACCTGGTCCCTACCGCCCACTAGTGGACATTCCAGCTTTCATGGTGGGCGGTAGGGGTTTTGTCTCCTACTTTATAAATCACCATTACTGTGGAAGAGGTGGGCGGTTAGAGAAAACTTTACTAACAGAGATACAAAAGTGGGCGGTTGGTATAAAAAGGTTGACTACCCCTGCAGTAAATTTTAGTTCCCAGTATAGCCTCATGGAACAGCGATTTAAAACTTGGCCCATTTATTCTTATTATCCCTTTGCAAGGGATAAGGAACAACGTAAGGAAGTGAGAAACAGAGTCAATGAATGGATGACCAATACCCCTTAATATTTTATTGAGGAATCTTGAAAATCGTTATCAGGAGCTTTAAACGTCCAGTAACATACATATTTAATCCAGGACAACCTTTTTAGCCCTCATCTGCACTAACACCCTCCATGGTAAATTCAACCGACTGAACTGGCAGGAAATAATCTTTTTTAAAACTGATTTAAGGAGATTGAGAGCCTCCCACTTTTCTCCCAATGCAAATGTATGAAGAGAAGGAAGTGCAAAAAGAGGATTACAGGTAGCCCTCAACTTACGACCACAACTGGGCCCAAAATTTCTGTTGCTAAGTGAGACAGTTGTTAAGTGAATTTTGCTCCATTTACGACTTTTCCTGCCAGACTTGTTAAGTGAATCACCGCAGTTGTTAGGTTAGTGACATGGTTGTTAGAATGAATCTGGCTTCCCCATTGACTTTGCTTGTCAGAAGGTCGCAAAAGGCGATTATGTGATCCTGGGACACTGTAACCATCATAAATATGAACCACTTCCCAAGCGTTCAAATTTTGATCATGTGACCATGAGGATGCTGCAATGGTTGTGAAAAACGGTCATGTCACTTTTTTCAGTGACATGACTTTTCACTAAATAAACTTTTGTAAGTCGAGGAGTATCTGTATTTTGTGGGATGCATTGACAGTTTACTTGCAGAGTGCCAATACTGGGTCCCAGAAAGGGGGGAAAAATATCTTGAAATTTTTGGAAGCTTACTAAAGCAAACATCTCTTATTAAAAATATGTACATGTTCTGAAATGTAGCAAAGCGATTGAAGAGAGATATGACAAATTACAGTGGATTCCATTATTTAATTACCTTTAATTTAACAAAATAATTCTGGGAAGTACTGACATAAGATTTTCAGATACTGTATCTTAATGCATAAATGAAATAAATGGTACAAATTCCAATCTGGTCTCTGTTATCTTTCCACATCTGGAAAATGTTAACAAAGCCTGATTCTCGTTTCCCCCCTTTTACTCTATTCATCCCTGCTCAGAAACAAAGAACTGGAGAAGAGCTGCAGATAAAAATGGAATAGCAGGGTTCCCAGGTAAATGGGATTCAGTAGAGGGATGAGGAGATGGCTATTCTGCTTGATAAAGAGCAACGGTGTGGAATTTATGGGATCCACAGGTAGCAAAACCTTTCCCCTCACCAGCAATCCTGAAAGGACTCAGCAGGAACAGAGACAGTGAATGGCATGGGAAAAGGCAAAAGCAATTCAGAAAAACACAGAATTTTTAAAGACAATAGCAATTATAGATATTGTACCTGGACCCTTCAGGTTTGGTATAATTCTTGCTAATTGAGAGAGGAGGAAGCCAAAAAAGGGAGAAAAAAGGAGATAGCCATCAAGAAAAGTCCCAACTATAATAGTACCTTAGCAAGAATGTGTTTGTCCTTTATGATGTATTCATATGTAGTCAAAAGAACGTTAAATTTCCCACTACGTAGCTGAGGTACAAGCGATCGGCGCATAGCAGGTGTACCCTGAAAAAAAGGAAAAGACAAAAAATGCATCAAGGTGTTTTATTCATTAAAAAGATAGTTGTGAGGTAGATAAAAAAGGGTAGCAGAGCGTGCCTAATATATTATTAATATTTCCAGTCAATTCAAGAGACAAAAAGAAACATGGATTGAATCTTTACAAATGTATTCAATAGGTCTGCTGAGAGGAGGAAAAACTAACTTCCTCCTGTCTTTCGTTGACAGAACCCTTCAATGAATCTTTTCATCAGCAAGTGATACCCCATTGATAAACAGCAACTGGAAAAGCATTGCTCAGATAGCTATCTTATGCTGCAAACAATCTCATATCTGTCTCTCCAGTCTGCTTTATAACAGCAATTGTAACTAAAGTACTCCAGTGTGGACTAATTCATTATAGGTAAATTGCCATGCTACAATCTGATATCTACATTACTTATATTAAAAAATGAATAAACTAATGTATTGTAATTATGATCGTGATTACTTGGAACAGAGCATATTGGAATGAGTATTCACAATTTTCTTATGCATTTCAATTCCTGAAAATACTTGTGAGATGTTACAAATCAGGGGACAGAGTTCTATAGCACAGCCACACTTTATGATTGAATAAAACTGCTCAGTGAATCTAAAGTTATATCAATACATTCATATATAAAATATCCAAACCTTGTAAGAAATTTTCACCACAGATGGGGCCCATTTGTCAAATTCGTATGTCCAGTTGGATAAAGTCCTATATAAAAGATTAAGAATGCAATGTATATTAAAACTGCATCAAACATAAAATTCTGCAATCTGATTTTTACTCTCCAAGATGCAAGATGTTTAACAAAGTGTAACCTGTAAACCATATTGCACCTCCTCACTGTAACAGAAGATAGTTCTCTCATCATGTCAAAAGTGCTGCATAGGTTTCAGATCAGAACTGGACCAGGTTTCTGAAAAATTATTATATGCTTACATAATCTTGTCCAATCTGTATTCAGCAAACTGATTTTAGTGGATTTTATGAATTTCAACTTCATTTTAAGGACCTGTTTACAAAACTGAAAGAAACAATAACTACATATATTCCTATTGTATTTTTACACTTAGATCCTTGCTTCCCAGATTTCTTTAAAAGGCAGAAATCCCAATTCACACATACAGAAAATGTGCACACTGGTCCTATATAGTCAGCATATTGATAAAGCAAAATGGATGAATTGGGTGTCTAAATATATATACTAACGCTATCAGTAGTATTGCATGCAAAGTGCATGGAATAGATCAGCACAGATTTAATGCAAAGATCAAAAGTATTTGGACAAATGAAGAAATTTGAAAATGTATTAGGAGATACTGTGTAGGTTAAAAAAAAACCAACAGTCAGGCCTAGGGAAGACATTTTTTAAACCTTTCTTGATATTCCCATTTCTTTTTTTCAAAAACACATAATCTGCTATTCTACTTTCTCTCCACCAATGGATACAATAAACATATGCCTAACTGTTCAATAATATAATTGCTGCAGCCTCAATAAACCATAATATAGTTCATTGACAGTTATTTACTCTGATGCAGAATCTGAAGTGATATGTTTGATTTGGAGGCAGGGAAGACTATAAAACAAAACCTGCAGACATATTGCAGCACATGTATAAACAGATATCTGACCTTAAAGTGGCATAACTGATTTTAATTAAAATCACCCGCCTTAACAGGAATCTTTTCTAAGTTAACTGCAGGCGAAGATAACCAAGCAAAACGGGGTTTACAGCATTTCTTTCAAAACCAATTTTATATTAACACTGGATTAACCACAAAGATGGATTAGTTAAGGAAGAAAAACAATAATCTTCATAATCACCAAATGAGCAGCACTGCAATTCCACAATTCTCATTCAACCTAAATTAACTGGGAATTTGTAGAGTTGGAGTTCTAGCACATCCAAAAATTGTGGCTGGTGGACTCTCCAGAAGAATGTGAGGATCCTCAAAGAAGGATCTAAAAGGAATAATGGAATCTAAAAGGGCATCCTATGCAGCCAATCTCAGGTAAGAAATACATTTTCCTTCTTGTGAATCACAATTAGGGGCTAGCTAGGGTGACTAAAAGATGCAATAAATTTCAGCTTCTCTCAGCCATCTGTCCCAAAGATGCTTTTTTTAAGGAGGCAACTGGGACTTTGTTTTTTCTTTCAAGACATTTCGCTTCTCATCCAATAAGCTTCTTCAGCTCTGACAGGACAGTGGGAAATGGGAAGATTTATATTCCTTGCAGACAGCTGGTCATTTGCATCCTTTTAGACCTCTAAGCCATCTGGTTTTCAACCTCACAGAATCCATACGTAAGGAATTTTAAGATTAAATCGGTAACATGCAGGCAGCATACTCCTGGGGTATGCTTTATCCAGTCATTAAAGGGAAAGAAAAACAGTACATGCTGTTAATGAACCAATCACAGGAAAATATCATTCATTAGGAAGAATCTGCCTACTTACGAGAGGGGAACAATGATGAGATAGGGTCCATTAAGCCTTTTGTGATCCATCAGGTAAGTGATGAGCGCTATTGTTTGTATGGTCTTTCCTAGCCCCATTTCGTCAGCTAAAATTCCATTCAAATTGTTATTATATAAGGAAACCATCCATTCCAGGCCCTGAACCTGAAATACAATAAAATCCCCTCAGTTATTCGTAACAGTTATATTTTTCTTATTTTAACATCTCTGCTTGGCCTTGGTGCTGACCATAAGTAGCATAATGATAAAGAAAACATCAAAAATGTCCCATACAAGAAAAATTGCTGCTATATATTCCAAGTATAGTAATAGTAGTATTCTTTTGCTCTGAAAATCAATCTCTGTTTTAGGCAGTATTAAACATTAATACTGGTGATATTGTGACATAGTTCAAGTTTTTACTAATCAGTACAGGCTTCAAATTTCTATTTTCATGGTGTTACTAGATTTATTTGATAGCATTTAGAGCAATAAAGTACAGTTCCTAATCACCAACTTGAACATTACAATGAAACTATCCTGAATATTGGTTGAAAATAAATTATGAATGATAAATTGATTCAATATTGCTGTGTTTCAATAAAACAGTTAATTTAACATTTTAACTGGTAGAAGTAGTCAGCAAAACACTGCAGCTAAATGAAGTGGAATTTAAAAAAAAAAAACAATTAGTCCAATATAAAGTTGGACTCTCATACTTCTCTTCCCTAGTTTGTTTTTCCATTCATGTTTCCCAGAAGAGCTAAGCAATTTTCAAACCAGGAGCTGCACTTGGTATTTGAATAGTGTGGTAGAAGCTGCACTCCAAAAGAGGACAGACGGACGGACGGACGGACAGACGGACAGACAGACAGACAGACAGACAGATAGATGATGCTATCCCAGGTCATTGGATAGGACTCAATTGGTAGATAAAAATGCCACATCCAGTCTGAACACCAGATAATGAAATAACATTTTTAAAAAACCCCAAATATGTAAGAGCAATTTCCAACTAGTATGCTTGCCTGGTAATGTTTCAGGGTGCCGTTGATAAGAAGAGAGGACTGCTTATCCACTCTCTCAGCAATTGCATGAGCCACTGTATAGTAAGACTGTGATCCTCTGGCACTGTACTGCATGCTGTATTCGTCATCGACATCTTGTTTGGCTGTCCTATAAAGCAAGGAATGGTTCATTTTTAATTTCACATCAATGACTTGTTTGCCATTTTATTTTTTAAAACGTGCAGAAATCTGATCTAGAAAGGGGAGTGTAGAAAATGCTTTGCTGTCTCTGGCTCTCCCAAATTACTCACTCAATGATTTGTTTAGCGTCTTTTTCTGAAACATCTTCAGTATTGGGATCCAGATGTATCTTTTCATCTATTTCTTGTCTACTTGATTCATCTTCATCTTCCTGCAGGGGAAAAAATAACAACAACCCTTGAAGTCAATCCCACATGAAACGCTGATCAGCAAGAACTCCAAAGGCCGGCCACAATTTTCCATTATGTTTTGTTTCCCTCCCCAATTTCCTCTCTCTCGTAAAACAAGAAACTGCCCCACTGAGATTTAGAGAGAAGTAGCTTTTGTTATAGTTAAAAAAAAAAAAGAAATTTAGCCTGATTGTAGGAAATTGGTTTTATAATTTTGCAATAGGAATAAATAAGTTTGCAACATATAATCTCTGATGCTTTTAAAATAACCCGTGGAGGCAAATATTCTGTTTTAGAGGATTGTTTTAAAGATTTTTTTAAACCCTGACTTAATTTTATAAATAATGTAAGGTGGCAAATATATCTAATAATCTTTCCTCCTCCTACTGGGAAACAATAACTGTGTGAAGTAGATTGGGCTGAGAGAGAATGTCTGGCCCAAAGTCACCTAGCCACTTTTTCATGCTAAAGGCAGGACTAGAACTCAAAACTAGTCCAAATCACTGTGCATGACACCAGCAGAAATTTTAGGATTCCAAACTATTTCTGTTTAATGCAAAAAACGCAATCCTATTAGTAAGCACTTTCATATTACTCAACTCCTGAATATCTGAGAAGAGTGATACAGTATGGGGAATATTTTGCCTCATAAGAATATCTGACATGCATTCCATGTGTGGTATTTCTCACCTAGTTTTTTTAACCATATATACCACAGGTGATTTAAACATTTTCTACTTTTAACCATAATTGGGATGAATTCAGAGCTTTGTGAGTGGGATAGGGGTCATCTACTGCTCTTCTAGTCTCCTTAGTCCCTAAAAAAAATTATTCTGCTGGGTTAGAACCATAAACCTCTGTAATGGAAAGAAAAAATTAGCAAATATAAGACTGGGACCTTGAAATCCCAAAGCAAAAGCAAAAAACAGAAAAAGGGTACAGTAAATAAATCTTACAGATATAAAAACTCAAAGCACTTTTCCTTGCATTGCTCTAAAGCAATGCATATCTACTTTCCTAGCTATTACTGGCAGTAGTTTTCACAGCAGTTTTAAAAAATACATCCTTGGCTGCTAACAAAACAAAAAAGCCCCCTCCCTCCCAAAAAACCCTCACACACTACCTGTCCTCTTCTAAACCATTTAATGAGAAACTGGTTAAAATATAATAGTTTTCAGACAAGCTGTACAGAAAAAAATATCCAAGAAGTATTATTACCAATTATATTAAAAATTAACAATCTATTTCCATTTTGACGAACTGCAGTATCTTTAAAACTAACCCCCCATTACTTACTGTGATTAACAACCATCAGTAATCAAAAAGAAATCTGGCATCCTTCCTGTTGCTTAAAGATTTATAACTAGCTATTTTTCCAGTTAGTTAATTAGGCTATGGTATTGTAATTTACAACCCGATTGAAACATTTTATTTAGACAAGAAAAGTCACACAAATTAGTATTATTATGGCTTATTATTGTTATGGTACAAGGAAACTAAGAGACTGGAATGATACACGGTGGATTCTATTTTAATTAGGTTCTTTGTTTCTTTATTTATTGGGAATTTCTATTCCTGCTCTAAATTACACAACCTCGTGGCAAATTAAAACAGTAAATTAAAATAATATATAACACAATAATAAAGTAAATAAACCTGATCATTCATAAAGCCAAAGAAACAATATGGTGCCTAAATAAACTAACCATGGACACCATCTACTTGGGTAACTTCCAACTACTAAATTCTCTATGGAACAGCTGCTTTCCAGAAGAATTGTGTTTGTTTGTGATAGTGGCGAATATCTGTAGCTTGGGTGTAGGATGAGGGTGAAGGTTCGTTCTCTGAGCTTGTGGGCTGGTTTCTGAACGTTTCGTTACTAGGCTAGCTAACATCGTCAGCAGAATTGAGGGAATGTCAGTGTCCATGTTTATTCTGCTTATAAGGCCTACTGACCACATGAAGCCTTTATAAGTAGAACACTGATACTGATCTCCCTTAAATTCCATTGAAGATGTTACCTCGCCTGATAACATTCAGAAACCAACGCTCAGAGAACGAACCTCCACTCTCAATTGTGTTTGCGCTGTTTAGCCTCAGTAGGCTGATTGTCTAAGATGGAGTTCATGACTAAGACACATTACCCTTGGGCCATGCAGCCTCAACCTTACTGATATTGGGGATAGATAAGCAAGATAAACTAATGCAATGTGTTCTACCTAAGGCTACTTTTGAGTATTATTCCGTAGCTATCATTGATACAAAACACAGCTGCCACATGCACTACACAGGATGGCTCCACCTGGAAAAGGCAGTCTTGAAGATATCTTGGATCCAGGCCAATAAAGAGCAGTAAAAGTTAGCAATATGAATGGTACCCTGAAGCCCTCTGGTAACCAAGACAGCGGCCATTATCGATGAAACTGAATGAACATGCTTCAAGCATGTAGGCAGATGACTTTTCAACCAATTGTAGCTTTTTAGTGGTTTGCAAAGGTAATCTCATGCACAATATACTGTGGTCGTCTATTCAGGTTTTAACTTGCAGTATTACAAAGTTGTACGTATAACTGCAATAGTTAAGACTTATTTTTCGCATACTTATTCTTACTCTCAAAACTTTTTCTTCTAGATAAATAGCTACATCAAGAGAGAGTGTTCACTTACATCTTCTTCATATTCTGAGCCACTTTCATCTTCACTGTCTGACCTGGGAGCAACTTCATAGCTGGTCAGGAAGGAACAGGTGAAACAGTATGAATAAGGGAACTCCTTCAAAATAGCAAGCCTTTAAAAATATTTCTAAGAAAAAAGTATTTCAGAGAAGTACAAATATAACATTAAAGATATCAAAGAAATCAATTATGGGAGAAATCATTGACTTCCAGAGGAAAGAAATTGGCTCAGAATGCTAAAATTATTGCTCCACAATGGACAGCGTTTCCTTACATCCATCGTGTTCTGCTCAAAAATGTGCTCAAGAGTTGACCTTCTCAGAAAAATGCACCCCTGCGTAAGTAAAAATTTAAGAAAGATCCATAGAAGCGTGGGCATTTAGAAATAACTAGATTTTAATAAACATATAGTAGTAAAGCTGCATATTAAAACATGATGCAGATAACAAAAACTGCAAATTTTTGAGCAAACAGTGACCAAACATAATACATAAAAAAACCCAATGCTATATGGATGGGGTTTAGAACCATTGACATATGCAAAAACTAAAAAAATATCTGCAAATATTTAGGCTGCATGAGTAATGCAAAAGTATCGGATTACAGGTTAGGAGATAAACTGATTACTTACCCAGGGTTCATTTCTAACCAAGCATCCAACTGACTTGCTTTAGGAGCTTCTGGTCCAAGGAGAACTTTGCCCGTTTCTGTATGAGTTACCTTGACCGGGAGATCACTCATCTGACTGCTTTCATCTATGGGCTAAATATTAAAGAGAAGCATATATTTGAATCTGTATAGAGAACAGGATTCTGTGAGAGGAAGTGTGAAAGCAGGTTCTAATAAAATCCAAAGTTCTTAATATCACACTATTTATCTAAAGCCCTGTTTACTTAACAACCACTGCAGAAAAAAAAAGAGGCCCAGTTGCGTGGTGATCATCATGGGTTTTGATCGTAATTGCCAGGACTACTTGTAATAATTTTCATAGGATATGGCTACATTAAAGCTTTTGCACCGTCTAGATGCTGCTATTACTATAAAAAAAAAAAAAAAAACCCTGAAACTGCAAATGGAATTATAGTTTAAACTTGGAATGTAGAAATCATGAGATGGGAAAGCTCAATCCGGTGAAAAATGAAATGAACAAACTACACATTGACATCTTGGACATCTGCAAATTGATACGGATAGGAATTGACACTTTAAATCAGAAAATCATACTGTTTACTACTCAGGACAAAAAACTCCAATAAAAAGTAATTTCATAGCCACGAAGGATATAGCAAAAATAGTGCTTGGATAGACCATGTAACATCTGTAAGTTTTCAGTCAATCTTTAATATTATAGTTATTCAAGTCACAATGATGCAGACAAAGAAAAAAAGTATAGATGTTTTATGACCACGTTCAATCTGAAAAGGACAGAATATGCAAGCAAGATCTGGAAACAATCTGCAGTTTGGAGATTGTAATGCCAAAGTTAAAACAGTAAGGAGGAAAACATAGTTGGCTTGTTCAGCCTAGGAAACAGAAATAAAGAAGTAAAGTGAATTATCAGATTTTGCCAATTTAATTATGCCTTTATTTTTAACAAATTCTTCAGACAACAAAAGAACAGTTATGCACATGGTTATCGCCAGAAGGAGTACACACAAATCAAGGTACAAGGAAATAAAAGAGCTCAGTTATAACAGCAAAGACAGCGTCAAAGGCTGTGGAACAGATCATATGAACTGCTTATGTGCAAGTTCCAAATCAAAGTAAAGCTGAAGAACAAAGCCAGCCAGTTTCCAAGACATGAGCTTGACCGCAGATGCATCGTTTTCAAGAACAACATCAGGAACTGCAATGAAGACATTTATAGGGAGCCAAGGAATGAAATCTAAGATGTCAAGAATGAATGTGAAAAGAGACTGCCAAATACCAAGAAACAGAAGACATCAAACTGGATATCAGAACAAATGGTGAACACTGCCAGGAAGAGAAGGGAAGCCAAGAAAGACAAAGATCTCAGGAAGGAACTTAAAAAAGAATTTCAGAGAATTGTTGAAAGAGACAAGGAGCTGTATTACAATTTTGGTAGAGAAATCTAATGTGGAGATAGACTAAAAACAAGGGAAGTCCTTTGAAAGATGTCTGAAGGAACTTCCAACCTTAAATTGGATACCAATGGATAAATAGTGACCAATCCAAAGAGGAACAAGCATATGGAAGCAGTACACTGAAACTGAGTGTAACCAGATGTCAACATCTAAGATATTTTGGAAGATATTCTGAATTTATAAGAACTTTTAATGGCAGAAGATGAAATTAGCACTACAGCAATCACCAAGCTGGAAAGCTACAGGAACTGGTGTAAAATCTACAGAAATACTGCAAACAACAGAAGAATCAATAATGGTTGTAACCAAACTATGCCAACAAATCTGGACAACAGCTGGACATTGGCCAATAAATTAGAAGAGGTATCAGTAGCAAAGAAAGGAGATTTATGCAGTTGTATAAAATTCTCTATTTCACACGTTAGCAAAGTACTGTTTAGTATCATCTAATGCAGTATTGCTCGGAAAGGGAATGCCAGATGTTCAACCAGGTTTTAGAAAAGGCAGAGGACAAGAATCACTATTGCTGATGCACTCTGGATAACTGAGAAAGCCAAAGAATGCACAAAAGAAACCAGCATGTAATTAATCAACTCTAGAAAGGCCTTGAATGAATCGATCCAAATTGTGGAATGTCTTCAAGAAACTCGGATTCCTTAGAATATATTATTGTCTTCATATGAAACATACACAAAGGATAGGGACACATCAACCAGACAGAAGAGTGGCTCCAGGTTGGCAAGAGAGTGAGAAGGTATTCAGCTAGCTTGCTCCTTCCTTCCTTCCTTCCTTCCCTCCTTCCTTCCTCCCTCCTTCCCTCCCCTTCTCCTTTCATTCTTTATTCAATCTATATGCTAAATATATAATCAGGGAAACGGTACTGGAAGAAGATGAGCATGGTTTAAAGTTTGGATAACATCAATAACCTGCCCTAGGTTGATGATGCTACCTTGATAACTGAAAATATAAGTGATCTACAAAATCAAGGAACACAGGAAAAGCATGAGGCTACATGTTGTCTTCCTTAAAATAAGGAAGCCTACACTAATGCTAACTGTAGAATAATCAACCTGAGAAATGACAAGACAGTGAACTAGTGGACTGCTTCTGCCTTTTAGGATCAACTATCAACATTAACAAAAAAACAAAAATATGGCATATGCTAGGATTTGGTAAGGCTTTCCCTGTGCACATTCTTTGGAATTACAAGTTGGATTTTGAAAGCAAGACATTTTTGAATTTTGGTGTTGGACAAGACTCTTGAGAATATCAGGAAAACAAACAAATGGATTGTAGAATAAATCTATCCAAAATTCTCACTTGGGAAATGTTGTTTTGGAAATAATGTTTTCAAATATGACAGGCTCAAACTGTCATGTTTTGGAAACATGCAAAGAATAAGCTTCCTTAAGAATGCTAGGAACATTAATGTTAATAACGCTAGGAAAGTGGAAGGAAAAAGAAGATAATTAGCAGCATGGTGGATGGATTGAATTACAACAGCAATATGAATGCGACATTGAGAGATATAAAAGGAGATCATGTTGAAGAAAGTTTATCTATGCAGTTGCTAAGAGTCGATCTTAACTTGATGGCACTTCATCAATTCAACACTATGGGCTTACGTAGGGGCTGAACCTTTAAGTTAGACTCACTGATTTCAGTGAGACTTTCTTTCTAAAGAAACATGCAAAGACACATATTGTGGAATAAGTCTCTTTGACTGCAGTGGAATTACTTTCAGATATAACTGTATACCAGATTATCTCAATGGCTTATAAAAACATCTCAGTCATCTTAAGTAATCTTGGAGCAAGTTTCAAATAATAATGTGTGTCATATTTCTAGCATAAGACATCAGCATAGAAACATTATGGTTATTATAGTGCATTCTAGCATACTCATTAGTGAGATAGCTCATTAAGTAGAAGTGTACTCATTAAAAACTTCAATTAGATGTGTTGGACAAAGTGTCTTGCATTAAACCAATTTACTAGACATCTTATTGCATATGACAAAAGAAAGCATACGGTAAATCTACTAATGCAAATGTGCCTGATTAGATAGACTGTAATAATCCAATTTACTGATGAAGGGAAAAGCTAAAACTATTTTTTCATGTTGCAAAAGCAAAATATTTTGTAGCTGATTCCATAATATAATTTTAAATGATGCCAACTGTATGGATGTTAATATGAAATATACTATTTCCTAGCCTATACAACTGTAACCTCCAAATTATATATTAAGAAATCATGATCATTAGAATATTCCTTTAAGTTTTTCTTATTTATGCTGCATCTACATAAATGGTAACCTCATACTTCAATCTATCATTTACAATCAATAGGAAGCAACATCTATGCAATTAAGCTAATGCTAATTTACATCCATCTTTTTTTACATTCTAACCTTGTATTTACAACCTCCTTTAAATATGATGAGGTGGAGAAATAATGATACCAAAAACACATGCAATTTTAAAATAAATACAGCATAAATATACAAGCCTAGACATAGTAAGTAAAACTGAATATACAAGATGCTTCTGCTGATGAGAAATTAAAGGAAAGTCAGTTCTCACCTCCCCTTGCAAATCCAATATACTGTAGAATATGTTAGATGACAAAGTGATTCCAGGGCCAAGGGATTAAAGTTCCTTTGCTGAAGAACTTTTAAAATTTAGGATCTTATTTTGTATAATTAATTTTACTAGTATTGACAAAAGATTATTATTTGTAACATTATTTATAAATAGGATCATTGCTTTTTAAAAATATCTATAATTCTTGCTGTGGAAAATAGTTCTTTGTGTTAATTTTGTTGTCCCACTGCTCCCAAATTTATTGAAATATAAAATGTGATACTTTGTTTAGCATTATAGTAATAGATACATTTTAAATGCTTCCTCAGAAGAAAATAGAATTCTTACTTCTCCATCAGGACCAAGTCCAGATCCTATTCCTTCCGTGTTGTCTTCTACCTTCTGAAATAAAAACACATGGCTAGTTAATATTTCAGCCGAAGTTCTGTTTAAAAATGTTTAAATTGTGATTTTCTTAGGTGATGGTGGAAAGCAAATGCCCCAGTTAAGAAGATGGCTCAAGCGGGCAATTAGCTTGGACTCTTGCTACACAAATTGAAGAGGGCAGTCTAACTCTTCCCCCACTCCCACCTCAAAATATTGATCCTTATCTAGTCTTTCCATCTGAAAGATGCCAGTCTGAGTAGATTCCTGTGAAATGGTCACAGAAAAATGAAGTAGCTAGTTTGTACTCTACGTATGTGGTTCTGGTTATTCACACTCAACACTTCACTGAATTTTGTGCAATTACACAGGTCCTTTCAGAGTCACACTGATTTCATATTCAAGTATAAACAAAATGATACATTTTCCAACTTCATACTGTCTCTAGACTAGTCCCCTTATTTAAAGCAGCAAATGAAATGCTGTAATTACATCCTGCCTTAGAACCTGGAACTTGTTCATAATTTAATTATGTCCAGAAATGGATCCAGTTTATCATTTATTTCATCATTTATATCCCACTTCTAATTCTACAGACCCTGGATAGTCACACAGAATATACAGGAAGTCCTCAATTTACAACTACAACTGAGCCGAGAATTTATGTTGCAAAGTGAGAAATTTGTTAAGTGAGTTTTGTCCCACTTTACGACTTTTCTTGCGCCATTTGTTGAGTGGATCACTGCAGTTGTTAAATGAATAACACGGTTGTTAAATGAATCTGGCTTCCCCATTGATTTTGCTTATCAGAAGCAAAGTGGTCATGTGACCTCGGGGCACTGCAACCGTCATAAATATGAACCAGTTGCCAAGCATACAAATTTTGATCGCATGACCATGGGACTGCTGCCAATAGTTGTACGTGTGAAAAATGGTCATAAATCATGTTTTTCAATGCCATTGTAACTTTGAATGGTCACTAAACAAACTGTTGTAAGTTGAGGACTGTTTATACATTTTAAAACTAATATATTTTGTAGTAGTTCAAAAAAAAACTCCTGTAAGTTCCAGATGGACCGTTCCTTTTCCAAATGCCAAGACAGCAGGACCCTGACAACATCTCAGGGATAGACAATTCCAGAAAGTCAGGGCCAACACCAAAAAAGCCTGCTTTCAAGCTACTTTCTGAAAGGAAACTGCACTTGCAAGCCAATCACACAAAATATGCCGACCTCCATTTGAAGAATATGGCTCCATATTATGACACAAGGACCCAAGCCATACAGCTTTAAACGCACTCTGAATTATAGCTGAAAATAAAATGGCAACCTGTGCAGCCGCCATAATCAAAGATGTTTCATTGCTAAAATGGATCTCCCCCACCTTCAGAGTATCACACTCTGTACCAATGGAAGCTTCTGAGATGTCTCCAAGTAGAGAGGGTATTCCAGTAATGCAAACATTATTAGCCCGGGCTTCTACCAGTAGCTCTGAAAGCTTTTTGCAGCAATTCCTGCTGCCATCCCTGCCTTGGGATGTGTTTTCCTTCTACTCAATTTCATTTCTAGATGTTGGGAAGTGAAGAAGCCAGGATGGGAGGAAGAATGTTACTAGTGCTCCCTACCTCTCTACTTATCAGTGAGTGGGATTTAATTCCTAATAAATGTACAGAAAAAGGAATGATAAGTGTCAGGAAATATTTCTGCTGAGTTTGAAAAAGATTATCATTTAATTTTAAAGATTGAGAGGTGGGCACATGTTGATGCATACTCTGCAAATGAGTTGCTTTTAGCAGTGGATGGAGGAGAAACAATTTCTATGGAATGAAAAACAATTGATTGTAAAAAGAGGTGGGCCAATGATTTAAATTTGTAAGCAATCCTCAAATAATCATCGTAACAACACTGCATTAATTTTCAGCTGGCTCTTCCCTTTTTTTGGGAATGCAGTGCTGCCTATCACAACTGTGGCTCTTAAGCTTCTTTGTAGGAGGATGCCAATTGCTGATACTACTTTGGTGAATGTGAGTAGAAGGTTCATTTCATACCTCCTAAAGGTATAGAGGTTTGAAACAAGATGAAAGTGTCTTTCTATCCCACTGTTTCCCCCCACTGAGCTCTTCCTGCATTCAGGCAAACAACTGAATAAGCATTTTGCTTCTTCTTGTGGAAATTCTAACTAAAGATCCTGCTCAGGAACACACTCTGGCATAGAGAGAAGTCTATGGTTTGCTGGACCTCACTGAAGTAGACCCCATCAAAAAGCTATGAAATTTGGAACTTATGGTACAGTTGGCTGGAAGATAGACAAGAAAGGAATAAAAAGTCAAATAAAAGGGTATGATGGAAATTTGTAAAATTATATGTAAATTTATTTGTGATAAATAATTTGAATGAAATTTAGTATGACATCTAAATAAGTGAATGAATATTTGATACAATGAGAGAGTTGTCAATTAGAGTGAACACTGTATTTGCTCGTGTTGCGATAAATGGAATGTTTTGATTTTAATGAATATATATAAATTCATTTAATAAACTATTTTAAAATTTAAAAAAAAAAAGAAATTGGTAGGGGCAACAATGGCTGCAATATTAGTTAGTTCGGCAGTGACAGGCAAATAGGAAGGAGATTTGTGGGCATCTGTGCTGCATCAAAGACCTTAGAGAACTGTAGACATCTGAAAGATGGCAGGTGTGTGTCTCTAGCCTAACTGCTAGAACCCTGTTCTGGCTTTTATTTACCTTGTTTTCTTCTTTTCCTGGTAGTGGTACAAAATATAGGAAACTATTTACACAAATCCTGGCAGAAAGCCAACACTAAGCAAATCCTGGTGGCAGGCAGGTGCAGACAGCAGATAGCTCTTGCATTGCCCTAAAAGCTTATTTTAACAGCAAGCAGCCTCAGCAACTAAGAGGTGGCCTTCTATATATTAAAAAGGGCCTGTAATGTCACACCTCTTCTTAATTAGGTTTGTTAAAGAGCTGCTCAGAACTGAGAGTTTAAACAGGACTTCACATGCAGAGAGTACTGATGTTATGCACAAAGCAGCCACATATTATCCTGCATATGAATAATGTCCAAGCTTATAAAATTGCAACAGAAGACCATTAAGCCTTTGATGCAGAAATAGCAAAGAAAAAGTGAATACAAACTAGATGAGGAAATATTTGTAACAGAAAGGCTAGACAACGTATTTACAATTCTTTAAAGGTTTATGAGACCAGAACACTGTAATTTTACAAAAAGAAAAAAAAAACACCCTGCTCTGAAATACTTATAATTCTTAAGATGCTACCTTACCTTGGTTAGGACCTGAATTATTAAGTTTCTATCAGTGTTAGATTGTGAATCTGTCGATTACCACACATAATAAGGATTATGTTTTAGGCATTGTGTTATACTGACGTATCAATGGGTTAGAACACTTCATATTATCAAGTTCCTTATCACAGATATTCCTAAATATATTTCTAATTAGCAAGAGTGATTTGTCCTGATAAAAACCTTTCATTAGTTATTAGACAGCAGTAAGTGTTAACATTTAATGATCCAGAGTTCAATCAATTATGTCATCCTAAAGAATTTAAAAACAACTTTAACTATACCTTACATGTCCTTTTACTGAAGAAAAATCAACGTTTATGGTATGAAAGGATAAGAACTAATTTAAAAAGGAGTCATTTTTGCATATTAATCCATTTTAAATATTGAAAACGTAGTAAAATGCTTCTTTCAGGAGCCCATTTAAAAATATGTACTTTATAAAATGAGCCAGGGTCAGATTTCAACAAAACATGAGCGTGTACAATATACCGAAATGTAGGTCATTTCATTTCCATTTTTCCCCCTTCCATTAGAATTGCCCAGCTTATTAAGGTCCTTTCCCCAAGGTAAAGGGATATAACAAGCAGCATTCAGAAGTAGGAGGCTCCAAAAATCTATCTACCAAGAAGATAAAAGCAAAACACTCTAATTTGGATTCAGCAACAAACATTTATGCTTATATCACCTCAGGTTCTGACTATTTTACCACTATTTTCGGAAGCCTGTTTGGAAAGTATAGAGCAGAGATCTCCAACCTTGGCCACTTTAAGACTTGTGAACCTCAACTCCCAGAATTCCTCAGCCAGCTTTGCTTTGCTTTGCTGGCTGAGGAATTCTGGGAGTTGAAGTCCACAAATCTTAAAATGGCCAAGGTTGGAGACCCCTGGTATAGAGTACATACATCCCTTGAGTGTCCTTTTTTTTCTGTATGTCAATGTTTTTCAACCACAGCAACTTTAAGATGTGCAGATTTCAACTCCCAGAATTCCCTGGCCCATATACAGGTAATCCTCGACTTACAACAGTTCACTTAGTGACTGTTCAAAGTTACAATGGCACGGAAAAAAGTGACTTATGACCATTTTTCATATTTATAACCATTGCAGCATCCTTATGGTCACATGATTTACATTTGGATGCTTGACAGTTAATTCACATTTATGACAGTTGCAGTGTCCAGGAATCATATAATCACCTTTTGTGACCTTCTGACAAGCAAGCAAAAGTCAATGGGGAAAGCAGATTCACTTAACAACCGCATTACTAATTTAACAACTGCAATGATTCACTTAACAACCATGGCAGGAAAAGTCATTAAATGGGGCAAAATTCACTTAACAAACTTCTTAGCAACATAAATGTTGGTCTCAATTATGGGCCATAAGTTGAGGACTACCTGTACTAGGTTGACACACCTCAAACGGTTGAGAAACACTGGGCTATGCACATGAACACATGGAGGCGAAGCATATTGTTATGGCCTGAGCAAAATTCAGCTGATAATTAGAAACTTTGGAGATTACAACTTAAAAAGATGTTAAAACAATCCTTATGTCGTCCTGCCTGAGAAAGAAACAAAATGAAGTTAGCAATAACTAATCTATTGAGATACAGGGTCAGATAGAATTTAAATATGTATAATGAATAAACTTTATAGTCTGATCCTCTCCGGTCCCCAAACTTGTTCCATCAGGTGGCAAGGTTTGGAGGGGAAAAAAAGTAGGTCCACTTTTCGAATTCACTACTTAAGTGCTGTTTGTAACATGTCCCATATGTTTTGGAATCAGCTGGAGAGAGGAATTTGGTGTAACAGATCAGATGTTTTTTATACTTATTATTATCTGCCAAATGTCCCTTTTAAAAAAAAACCTGAGAAAACCTTCTATAAAAATGGCTTGGAAGAAAGCAAGTGCGTAGAGAGATTTCTTTAAGTCTTTTCGGCAACAACTGAACTCTATACTTGCCTTCTTCCTTCTTCTCCTCTTCTTTTTTTCTTTGGCGGCTTGTGCTTGCTTGTGTTCCCACACCAAATTTGTCAGATTGGCCACATATTCATCAGTTTGCTGCAGCAGATAGGCTAGACGTCTGTCTTTTTTCTGATCAATGAGTTTGCGGTAGCCTTCTTCATCTTCAGCCTAGCGGCATGAGCAAATGAAAATTCACGTAACGTCAAAGCTTACTGCCTGGCCACCATAAAACAGTTCAAAGGGAGAGGAGCAAGTTGTACGTTTTAGTTTCAATCAGGCACGTCCAATCTGTGGCCTATGGGCTGCATGTGGTCCAGGATAGCTAGTATTGCAGCCCAATAAGGTTGTATAAAAATATTTTTTAAAAGTCAGTTTGTTATTTACATACATTAATTATCTAGCAATAGCAATACCACTTAGACTTTTATACTGCTTTATAGTGCTTTACCAGCCCTCTCCAAGCAGTTTACAGAATCAGCCTACTGCCCCCAACAATCTGGGTCCTCATTTTACCCACCTTGGAAAGATTGAAGGCTGAGTCAACCTTGAGCCTGGCGGGATTCGATCTGCCAAATTGCAGGCAGCTGACTGCAGCAGAAATAGCCTGCAGTACTGCACTCTAACCACTGTGCCACCAAGGCGCATATATTTTATATGTGGTCCAAGACAATTGATCTTCACTCGAAGTGGCCCAGGCAAGCCAAAAGGTTGGACCCCAATGGTTTCAACGGTTGTGGGAAATCTAGTTACAAATCAGGTCTACAAATTAGACTGTAATTCCTAATCTAGAGATGATATATCCACTGATCACTTTATTGTTATTTAAGACACACAACATGGTGATGGTTATCGAAGCACCAGGGGAAGAGTCTAGTGAGACATTTCTTTTTTACTGATTTTTAGAGAAGAGATGGATACTATGAGGGCATCCAAATGCTTATGAACTTCATCTTCTACAATTCCTAGCAGTAACCAAACCAAGCTTTGATTTGGGATTTGAAGTTCAATAATATTTGGAGAGAATAAACATACCAGGTGAAACTATCAATATACTCTCCCTTCACCATGTGGAGTTTACAGTAAATGCTCTCAGAAAATCTTGGTTTGGGTTGAAAATTCAATTAAATACATGTCATTGATAACAATGACATTCCAATGTTTATCGTAATCAAACTACTGTTTTGGTATGCTACTCATTTTCAAAACATGCCTGAGAATAATAGCAACTAGATGAAACATTTAATTTTTAGTATGATTCAAATATATCTGAAAGGGAAGGAAAAAAATATAGCTTGAAGAATTTGAAAGGCTATGGTATGACAAAAATTTCTACTGAGCAGCAATCAATCTCTAAAAATGAAATATATAAAATATCAGATTATCATCTTAGTATATTTGGGAACCAGGTTCAGATAACTGTATAATAAACATTTCCCCATTTATTTTCTTCATGTAATCCAACATAAAGATGGAAATGTGTTGGGGAGACCTAGGATCCCACTGACAAAGCTGTCCTTGAGGTACATTCCCTTGAATCTTTCTTTGATAATTGGAAGGCACCAGAATACATATTTTTATTGCCAGGATTTTTAAAACATAAAGCATATTGGAACTGTCATGAATTGCTGCACCTATGTTCATTTTATTTTTTTGAGGGCATCTTTGCAAAAATTAACTTGTCTCTAAATCAAGGGTGTCAAACTCATGGTATCACATTGCCGCCATGTAACATTTCCCCCCTTTGCAGAGCTGGGGTGGGCATAGCCTGTGCGTGACGCATCCGGCTCACGGGCCACCAGATTGACACCCCTGCTGTAAATCCAGGTATATCACCGGCTTAAGCCCTGTAATTTTAATTGAATATTTTAAGGAATTCTGAAGGAACAGACTTAATATAATTTTTCCTTTAAAATTCTCCTCTGATCCCTAAAACAAGAACTAATGTTGCCAGTCTCCATGATTGGTTACATCACACCTTACCATCAGCCTTCTCATTCGTTCTTTCTCAATCCTCTCTGTTTCTTTCTTCTGTTCCCGTTCTGTGTTGGCATGCCAAGTAGCCACAGCTTTAGAAAGCTTCTGAATTTTTCCAGCCACTGACCGATGGTATTCTTTAAAATCTTTAGCATGCTGTAAAATGCTATTGAGATATTCCTGTTAAAATAATAGTAATAACAGTCAGTTGAGAGCAGGGAATCAACAAACTTAGCAAAAACACTTAGCTCAAGTACATGAAAACAGTATTTTTTTATTTAATGCAGAACAGCAGTAAGTAGCAAGCAGTATTCTATATGATGATGAACTGAAACTCTTAATAATCTTCAATATCAGCTATACTAGTTATGTCTCATGGAATTTGAAGTACTATGCTGTTTCTATCTTGAGAACTGAAAGACAAATGGCTACATATGATTTTTCAGAAGTACACTTCTGGTTGTACCCCAAACATTACTGAACATAGAACTAATAAAAAGTAGGGGAAATAAAACTAAATTTATTTTAACCAAGCTCAATTAATAGGATTACAATTCATGTATTTAGTAATACATAAAAGTAAAACCGAAACAGCATTGGTCGCGTTGGTTGATGATCTCTGGAGGGCCCGTGACAGGGGGTATTCCTCTGTCCTGGTCCTGTTAGATCTCTCAGCGACTTTTGATACTATCGACCATAGTATCTTATTGCGGCAGTTGGAGGGGTTGGGGATTGGGGGAATTGTCCTGTGATGGTTCTCCTCCTTCCTCTCCAACCGCTCGCAATTTGTGTTGACGGGGGGGGGGGAGGTCCACCTCTAGGCCCCTCATTTGTGGGGTCGGTCCTCTCCTCTCTTTTGTTCAACATTTATGTGAAGCCACTGGGGGAGATCATCCGTGGTTTTGGGGTGCGGTGTCATCTGTATGCGGATGATACCCAGCTTTACATCTCCACCCCAAGCCACCCCAACGATGCTGTGGAGGCTATGTCCCGGTGCCTGGAGGCCGTGCAGATTTGGATGGGCGGGAACAGGCTCCGGCTCAACCCTTCCAAGACTGAGTGGCTGTGGTTTCCGGCGCCCCGATATAGTCAGCTGACTCCGTCGCTGGCTATTGAGGGAGAGATCTTACCCCCCACAGAGAGGGCTCGCAATTTGGGTGTCCTCCTGGATGCACGGCTGTCTTTAGAAGACCATATTACGGCCGTCTCCAGGGGGGCTTTTTATCAGGTTCTCCTGATTCACCAGTTGTGGCCCTTTCTGGATCGGGACTCCTTATGTACGATCACTCACACCCTTGTCACCTCTCGCCTGGATTACTGTAATGCTCTCTACATGGGGCTCCCTGCGGGGAGCACCCAGAGACTCCAACTGGTACAAAATGGGGCCGCGAGGGTGGTTATGGGGGCGTCACGAAGCTCCCATGTGACGCCTCTCCTGCGCGAGCTGCATTGGTTGCCGGTGGTTTTCCGGGTTCGCTTTAAGGTTCTGGTTTTGACCTTTAAAGCAATCCATGGCATTGGACCAGGTTATTTGCAGGACCGCGTTCTGCCAGTAATCTCCCACCGACCTGTGCGTTTGGACAGGGAGGGACTTCTTCAGGTGCCGTCAGCTTCTATGTGTCGTCTGGCGGCCCCTAGGAGTAGGGCCTTCTCTGTGGGGGCCCCGCCCTCTGGAATGGTCTGCCTCCAGAAATACGTACTAATATGGATCTGAGAGCTTTCAGACGTGCATTAAAAACCTGGCTCTTTGAGCAGGCCGGCCTAGGCTGACATGGGATTTTTAATTTAGTATTCGCGTTTTAATTGGGTTTTAAAATTTGGGTTTTAATTAACTTATTGGGGGACGGTATATTTTTAGACAGCCTAAATTATTTAATTTATTTTTAACTTTTGTATATTGTAATGGGGTATTTGGTTGGCTGTGCACCGCCCTGAGTCCTTCGGGAGAAGGGCAGTATATAAATAACAAAATAAATAAATAAATAAATATTCTCCTTTCCCTTTTAGTAACATAATTTGGAATGGATTTGAAGATAGGGGGTTGCACATAAATCTTGAAGATGCCTGTTGCAAAAAAAAAAAAAAGGCACGTTTAGGTAGATGGATGGATGAAGTTCGGATGGATACTCAAAGATATGAAGGCTAAATTACACGTCTATTCAAAAAAGTCTTCTTTTTGCAGTTTAAGTAGATCTAGAGTAATTGCTGAATTGCCCATAATTGCCTATTAAAAGCTCACTGTAGTTTATATTTTAACAGGACTGTCAAAGACAAAAGTCTGCTATTTGATTCGTTCTAAAACTAGTTTGGTTTAGTGGCTAAAAGCAATGGACTAAAAACTGGAAAACTGAGTTCTATTCCCGTCTTAGGTGCAAAGTCTACTAGGTTATTTCTGAGCTAATCTCTCTCTCTCTTAAGCCCCTAGGATGCAGAAATGGCAAATCACTTCCAAAAGTCTTGCCAAGAAGATTTTAAACTCCAGCGACTCATCCAATCAGAAGTCAAGACTGACTTGAAAGACTTGATACATATATAGGCATATATGTACATTTATATTGGGAGGTGAAACCTGGCTCATGGCAATCTTTAGGATTTTGATGCAATCTTTTAGGATTGCCATATTAAGTTTGCAAAAATCCAGATAATCATTACATGCCAGCAAAGTGATGCAGCAAACTCTAATTCTTTGCTGGCATTTAGTAGTCATTGGGATTTATGTAGCCTAGTTATGGCAGCCTGAATGCAATTTCCTCCCTATTTTCCTGCATCTCTTGATATATAGTTATTTCAACAGCTGCCAGTTTCTTGAAAAGCAATTTCTTGAAAGCAGAGATACTACAGATTTTCTTGCTACAGAAGCTGAAGTATCTGACCCTCTGGCTTCTGTACTGAGAGGAATCTGTGGTAACAATTTCTTGAGAGAAACAGGGCTTAAAAAAATAGTCTCTTTCTTCAAGTGAAAGGCCCTATACCAAGGCCAAGGACTATGACCTGCACCCCCAAGGGACGGGCCCCCAACAAGACTGGATACCATCTACCAAACAGTCTGGGAGGTTACACCCAAAGACAATGCCCTCTCCCCTGAAGAACTAAGGACCCTAAGATATGCCCCCCTATCCCAAAGTTGGCCCTCTTACCTATCCAAAGCCTATCTCAAGGACGGATCTTGGGATCCGGAGAGATGGTGGGACCGCCGGAAGCGTGGGAGGGAGGGTTATTTAAAATTTTTATTTAAATTCTTAAATAGATTAGGTTTGATTGGGCGGGAGTTAGGGGACAACCCGCATAGGGCTAGGACCGGACCACGGATGGAATGCTGCCGGGAGGGTTCAGGCTCTGACAAGGCTCTATTGAGGATGGGGGGTTATCCCAGGGAGGGTGACATTAAATCTATCAGTACGGTGAGCGGGAGAGGCAGATCTGGCGTTTATAGGGGGGCACATTCTGCTCCGGGAGCGCGCCTCCGCTATCTTTCTGCTGTGATGCGCTCCGACCCCCTTGTCACATCCCGTTCCCCAGGAGGTCTGAGCAATAGGGCCCTGGGCCTTCGGCTGATGTTATGTAACGCCAGGTCCGTCATGAATAAGGCCCCCCTCGTTCATGATCTGATCTCTGAGGGGGGAACGGACCTGATGGGCATCACCGAGACCTGGCTGGGCCCAGAGGGAGGAGTCCCTCTTGTAGATATGTGCCCAGCCGGGTTTCGGGTCTTTCATCGGCCAAGGGCCCAGGGGAGGGATGGGGGTGTTGCGATGATTATTAAGGAAGATCTATGTCCGAGGGAGTCCACTGTCTCTCAGGCGACCGGGTGTGAATCTCTTTTCGTGAAGTTCGGCTCCAAGGTACAGATGGGCTTGTTGATCACATACCTGGCTCCCTGCCATGCATCATCTGCCCTGCTTGAGCTCCTCGAGGTTATAGCCGGCATAGCGGTTGAGACCCCCAGGCTCATGGTCATGGGGGACTTCAACCTACCCTCTGCCGGCGGTACCTCGGGGACTGCTCAAGAGTTCATGGCTTCCATGACAGCCATGGGCCTGACCCAGCTAATTCGAGACCCTACTCACGTGGGAGGTCACACCCTGGATTTAGTTTTTGTCTCCGACCAGTGGCAAAGTGATCTGGGTATAGAGGATACAGCTTTAGAACCACTGTCATGGTCAGATCACTTACTCCTGAGGCTCGACTTCCATTCCGCACACCCCGACCGCAGGGAGGCGGGACCATTAAAATGGTACCGCCCCAGGCGCCTGATGGACCCAGATAGGTTCCTGATGGAGCTTGGGCCACTTCCCGAAGCTCACACACACGACTCGGTCGAAGACTTGGCTACCACCTGGGAAAAGGTGGCTGCTGGGGCCCTAGACCGAGTCGTGCCCTTGCGGCCTCTGACCCGGCACCGATCCCAAGTGGCTCCTTGGTTCTCCGAGGAGCTAAGGGAGATGAAACGCCGGAAAAGACGCCTAGAGAGCAGTTGGAAGGCCAGCCGCTCTGAATCTGACCGAACACTATTACGTTCCTATATTAAGACGTATTTAGTGGCGATGAAGATGGCGAGGAAGACCTACCTCTCCACCCTTATTGCGTCTGCAGAAAACCGCCCAGCCGCACTGTTCAGGGTGACCCGCTCCCTCTTGGAGGTAGACACACGGGAAGATCCCTTACAGGGACGAGCTGAAGAATTTTCTAAGTTTCTGCAGGACAAAATCACTCAGATTCGAAATGAACTGGACTCCGACTGGGCATCTCCGGGTGGGAAGGCGGGGGTGGATATCGGCGAGGTCAACTGGGTTGAGTTCGATCCTGTTACCATAGAGGACGTGGACAGAATACTGAGGGGACTGAATGCTACCACCTGTTTGTTGGACCCGTGTCCCTCCTGGCTGGTCTTGGCCACCCGAGAAGTGACTCGAGGCTGGCTCCAGGGCATTATAAACGCTTCCTTGAAAGAGGGGTTTCTACCCGCCTCCTTGAAGGAGGCAGTGGTATGACCTCTCCTCAAGAAACCGTCCCTGGATCCAGCACTGTTATCAAATTACCGTCCTGTCTCTAACCTTCGCTTTGTTGCGAAGGTTGTAGAGACTGTGGTGGCACGTCAGTTCCCGCAGTACCTGGATGAAACGAGTTATCTCGACCCCCTCCAATCGGGCTTCAGACCCGGGCACAGCACAGAGACAGCATTGGTCGCGTTGATGGATGATCTCTGGAGAGCACGAGACAGAGGTTGTTCCTCTGTCCTGGTGCTGTTAGATCTGTCAGCGGCTTTTGATACTGTCGACCACAGTATCTTATTGCAGCGATTGGAGGGGCTGGGGATTGGAGGCACCGTCCTACGATGGTTCTCCTCCTTCCTCTCCGACCGTTCGCAATTTGTGTTGACAGGGGGACAGAGATCGACCCCAAGGCCCCTGCTTTATGGGGTGCCTCAGGGATCGGTACTCTTGCCCCTATTGTTCAACATTTATGTGAAGTCGCTAGGTGAGATCATCCGTGGCTTTGGGGTGGAATTCCATCAATACGCTGATGATACTCAGCTATACATCTCCACCCCAGACCACCCCAACGAAGCCGTCAAAGTGATGACCCGATGTCTGGAGGCCGTGCGGGATTGGATGGGTCATAACAGGCTTCGTCTCAACCCGACCAAAACCGAGTGGCTGTGGTTTCCTGCTCCCAGATACAGTCAGCTTGTTCCCTCGCTGACCATAGGGGGAGAGGTACTGACCCCCGTGGAAAGAGCGCGCAATTTGGGTGTCCTCCTGGATGTACGGCTGTCTTTGGAAGAACATATTGCAGCCGTCGCCAGGGGGGCTTTTTATAAGATTCGTTTGATCTACCAGTTGCGGCCCTTTCTGGATCTGGACGCACTTCGCACAGTCACTTCCGCCCTCGTTATCTCCCGCTTGGACTACTGCAACGCTCTCTACATGGGGCTCCCCTTGAAGAGTCTCCGGAGGTTACAGTTAGTCCAGAATGCAGCCGCACGGATGATTATGGGCGCCCCCAAGGACACCCACATAACACCACTTCTCCGCAGACTGCACTGGCTTCCTGTGGCCTTCCGGATTCGATTCAAGGTGGTACTATTAGTATTTAAAGTGCTCCATGGCTCGGGACCTGGCTACTTACGGGACCGCCTTCTGCCACAAACAACCTCCCGCCGCCCAGTACGCTCCCACAGGGTCGCCCTGCTTGGGATACCGCCACCTGATCGTTGTCGGCTGGCGACCCCAAGATTACGTGCTTTCTCTGTGGGAGCCCCCTCCCTTTGGAACTATCTCCCCCCGGAGATACGAGACACATCGGACATCCTAACCTTCCGGCGTGCAGTCAAGACCTTACTTTTTAAGCAGGCCTGCCTAGCCAATTAAAGGTTTTCTGAGATTTTTAAATTTTAGATTCAAATAAGACTTTTAATTCTATTTGATGGGACTCAATCATTTACTTACTTACTTATTTTACTCATTTATCCTATTTTCATCTATCTATATTCAATTCTGAGTTAATTACTGTTACTGTTGACTGTATCTTTATATGTTTAGACTGTACACCGCCCCGAGTCCCTTTTGGGAGAGGGAGCGGTATAAAAATACGATAAATAAATAAATAAATAATAAAAATAAGTGCCAGTGGCTTTTGAACTTTCTCAATACAAAAGTTACAAGCCATGATATTCTGCAATTGGATTCGGTGTTTCTCAGATAGTAGTTAATAGGCTGTAACCATGAGGAGAGATGTTCTTTAGGCTCTAGGTCAGTGGTGGCTAACCTTTTTGGGCTCCTGTGCAAAAAATTGTACAGTGTGTTTGCCCGCGCACACTCGCATGCCAGCACCCAAAAAGCAATGCGCCCCCCCCATGTCCCCTACGCATGCGCGCGCAATCCTCACTCACCCCACGCCACCTCCCTCTTACCTACACTGCGCCTCACAGCTGATTTTCGGCTGGTTTGAGGCCTTTTTTGGCCTCCCAAAGCCTTGAGGAAGACTTCTGCAGACTTCTACAAGCTTTGTAGGCTGAAATCTAACCTCGTTTCGTCACTTTGTTTTTTCAAAAAAAAACGTAAGTGACGAAACGGGGCTAGATTTTGGCCTACAAAGCTTGTAGAAGCCTGCAGAAGCCTTCCTCAAGCCTTTGGGAAGCCGAAAAAAGCCTCAAACTGGCCAAAAATCAGCTGTGAGGTGCGCACATGCGCAGTGAGGTAAGCTTGCCTGCAGCCCACGTGCCGGCACAAATGTCTCTGTGTGCCACCTGTGGCACACATATCATAGGTTCGCCATCACGGCTCTAGGTGGATCTAAATACATCTGCTTATGTGGCCCAGATCTACCATTCAGCACCTCCTGCAACTGTTTGGCTCAAAGCTTATCCAGCCTGGTGAGTATCTGAACCTCCATTCTCTAAGGCCTGCATCCAAGGAAGTGGTTTCTAATCCAGCTAAAAAAAACATAGTTAAGAACTATTTTTAGTAATTGTTTCAGATATTACAATTCCCAATGAAGATCTCAAAGTTCAATTCAGATATATCTAGAATGCAAATTTTCTAATGGACACAAGTTATTTAGCATTTGTGAGATCGACTATAGATTGATTATTTCAGAAAGAGGACTCAGCTTGTGTAAAATATCCAAAGTTCAGTTCCTGACATTTCCATTTTTTAACAAGTCATGCAGCAAGTAATGTCTGCTAACATGCCAATCAATGGAAATAGAATTAATTGCATTAGATATATTTCTACATCATAATTTCTCGTTACAAAGACTACCAAATATTGAATCCACCAAAAAGAACCAGAGGTATAAAGTGGCCTCATTTCCTAAAATGTATATATCAGGACAAGCTTCAACTTGGCAGCAGAATACCTGCTTTATCTGAAGAACATTTCCAATCCAATCTCTGATACTTCCTAGTAGATTCGGGAGTGACTAAAATCCTAGAGCAGGGGTGTCAAACTCAAGGCCTGGGGGCTGGATCTGGCCTGCAGGGCTGCCTTGGAAAAAACAAAGAACTGCCCTCCCAAGCTCCGGTTTTCCCTGCCACAGCCTCCTGCAACACTCTGCCAGTGAAAACGGAGCTGGCAGAGGATTGCAGGATGCCGTGGCAGCCAAAAATGGAGCTCGGGAGCTCATTTTCACAGGCAAAGTGCCCGGGCTACCATAGGCGCCCCAATACAAGTGATGTCAAACTGGCCACTCCCACCCTGGCCACACCCACCCTAGGCCCCCTGAGGTAAAAACAACCCCGATGGAGCCCTCAATAAAATCGAGTTTGACACCCCAGTCCTAGACATTCACTTCCTGCCAGTTCAGAAGTACTGAGCTTCTGCATCTATCAGTTTGTTACATATCAATAACCAAAAAAAACACAGAATGACCCACTCTGCCATTTGGATCCAAGGAAGAATATACTTTAACACGATTTATATCAGTGAAGTGTGATGGTAGGAACAAATGTGAACTTTCACAAAAAAAGCTGACAGATTTTTCAACAACCAGGAATCGGTTTCCGCACTGCAGCAGATTTTTTTTTTTTTGGGGGGGGGGGGGGGGGAGAAGAGAGAGAGAGAGACAGGATGGGGGTTGCTCTGGCAAAATGACAAAAAGTGTTGTGCCACTACTACGCAAGCTCCACCCCTTTTGTACATGCATTGTGTTCTCACATGCAAGGGTGAATGGGACCAAGCTCGCCTCACAATGGCACAACAGTTTCATTTTGATGAAAGCACTAGATCCTGTGGACACCTCTGTATCAGCAAATTCCAACTCTTTCAGATTTTTCCAACTTATGTAGTGAGCTGCCAATTCATTGTGGCTCCTTCTCATTATGTTAATACACGAAACACAAAAGAAGCAGCTGGATCTTCCTCCAAGCTCTGCATGGGCATTTCGCTGAAAAATGGACTGCAGAGTAATGAAAGCCAAGCCAGCATATCTAGCAGGATATAAAAGCAATGAGAGGGCCCTGGACAGATTATTCTATCCATTGGTAGAGGGGGGAAAACCATACAAACTGAACAGTCCCAAAGTCATTGAAAAGTAAAATACCTGGTGCTTCTGTCTACGTTTTCTTTCCTGCTCTATTTTCTGTTGTTTCTCAAGTTTTTCGGTCATTCGGGCTTCCCTCAGGGTCTGCCGCTTGCTACGTTTGTATGCCTTAGAGTTCAGAGCAGTTTCCAAAGTTGTATCCCGGCGCATGCACGCCACTACTTCTTGTCGCAGCTGTGAATCAGAAGAGACAGCATTTTAAAAGGAAATCGAGTCTCAGCAGAGAAATTGCACTGATAAAAAAAAAAAGAAAGAAAAAAAGAAAGAAAGAAAGAAAGAAAGAAAGAAAGAAAGAAAGAAAGAAAGAAAGAAAGAAAGAAAGAAAGAAAGAAAGAAAGAAAGAAAGAAAGAAAGAAAGAAAGAAAGAAAAAGCATTTCAAAGGGTTCTTTCTGCCGGTAGTCTCCCACCGACCTGTGCGCTCCCACAGGGGTGGCCTCCTTCGGGTCCCGACAGCATCTATGTGCCGCCTGGTGACCCCAAGGAATAGGGCCTTCTCTGTGGGGGCACCCACCCTCTGGAATGGGCTGCCTCCTGAGCTATGTAACAACACCGACCTGAGAGCATTCAGAGGTGCACTGAAAACTTGGCTCTTTGAGCAGGCCGGCCTGGACTGAAATGGGAGTTTTAAAGAGTAATTTTAGAATTTGGGTTTTAAATTTCAGGGTTTTAAATTTAGGGTTTTTATTGTTAATTTATTGGGGTTGGGCATAAATTTTAGTTGCAGTCTTAAGATATTTAATCTTCTTTTAACTTTTGTAAAGTGAAATGTTTTATAGTTGGCTGTACACCACCCTGAGTCCTTCGGGAGAAGGGCGGTATATAAATGTGTAAATAAATAAATAAATAAAATATAAAGGCCCTAAGTATCTAATCACAAATATATGCTTTCCCCCAATATAATGCATTACCTGGCGCTGAAAATTCAGTAGCCTAAGCGCTTTCAGCTCCACTGTGGCTTTAGTCCTCAGATCTGGAGGTAAAGAGCCAGGCAAATTTTCTAATTCCTGAATTCTGTGTGCAATTCGAGCCTGAAGCCTATGTAGGTAAAGACACAAGACAGAGAATTAAAACAAAAAATAAATGAACTTGTCAGTTCCAAGTCTCTTTCACTATCTCTTGGCCTCTCTAGTTTGTTTTATGCATGGATTATCTTTTTGAACTTAGCAGACCCTGTGTTTTAAAACAAATCAAGTGAAATGAGCCATATTTTTTTTAACTATTGCATGACGCCCCCCCACTCCGGCTCCCATACAGGTGTGCAAACGTTTTGTGCAAAGGAACCTGGAGTTTTCAAATGCTGCTGTTGTCAAGCCCCACAACGCTGGCCAATTCAAGAATGGGGAACCATTCAGTTAAAAAAAAAAAAAAACTTCCTTGGCTGGTTAAAAACTGTGAACGTTCTCAGGTAGACTTATAACAAACCATTTAAGGTGGAGTTTCTTTCAAACACTTCCTTCCCATGCCCCTACCCTAACACCCTTGAATATCTCTCTCCTTCAGTATCAAGGCATGCAGCCCAGCCCATTATCAATAGCCAGAATTCCTGGGAAAAGGATATCGTATCTATATCAATGGTGGCTGGAGCAGTTGCAAAAGTTCTCTTTTTAACGTCTGTGTGAAATGCAAGAACAATGTGAACTACCATAATGACTATATATATATATATATATAAAATCAAAGAATGAAAATGCAGGAACCCGTAGTTTGATGTAAACATGAAGAAATTCAAAACTGGGTCTCCTGGCCTTTGTTGCTTCACAAAGACCTTATATTAAGAAATATTAGGACAGCTGGTCTATATGATTATACTGTCAGTGTTCTGAGTAATGCACCCATTGAAAGCAGAACGCCGAGGCAGGTAGATTCCTCAAAGAACAGGTTTATTGGATACATCATATCGGCACAGCTGGTGAAAACTCGTAACACTTCCGGCTGTTTTCACCTAATTAAAAAAGTGTCCTCTCAGTGTCACTGGTTACATCCCAAGCCTCTAAATGGAGCCCTGGTATTTGAGATCTTCCTTGGCCCAGTACAAGTCCCCGGTGGTCGTCGCCTCCGCTCAGACCTTGGGCCGGGTCACCGCCAGGAGGGTGACCTCTGTCAGTGTTACCGCAGTCTGCAGGACCTCCCTAGGGGTCTGCAGGCTCTCTGTGGGGGGTCGTGCCGGTGCCGGCAGCTCCTTCCCCCTGCTTCTCCATCTCTGAGGTCTTTCCTGAGTCTTCTCTGCTCTCCTCAAAAGATCAGTGAGCAGCCGGGGCTCAGGACCCCGGAAAGAGGTTCCTGCTGGAGCAGACAGTTAGGAGAGTTGGTTTAATGTCAGAGTTCTGAATAATGCACCCATTAAAAGCAGAACTCTTGAGGCAGGTAGATTCCTCAAAGAACAGTTTATTGGCACAGCCGGTAAAAACCAACCCTTAACAGTTCCTGTGGTTTTTACTTAATTAAAAGAGTAAAAATCCCTCTTCCAGGTGTCACTGGTCACATTGTCCAATGAAGATGGATGGCAGGCTCCTCTCTTCCTTCAACAGCCACCTGTTTCAATGACCTTGGTTCCCACAGGAAAACTTTGTTTTGACTGTAGTTAGGCTATCTGCTTCCTCCCTCCCTTCCCCCTCTCAGGCTTCATGGCAACTATGAGGCAGCACAAGATGGCTTCAGCCAGGGTCACTTCAGAGATGACATGCACTTCTAACACACTGGGCTAGTGCAGATGTAGTGATGTTTATCTGTTGTCTAGCATTAATAAACCAAGCATACAGCCTCCAGAAAAAGTTTTCCCTATTCAGAGTCCTTTTTTTATCAGCTATCCTTGACAGCAGTTCAAGACAATCATCATTGGCTAAATGTAATGTTCAGCCTACAATCTGAAAGCTGTTTCAAATGGTGTACTGAGATTCTAATTAAATGGGAAGCAACTAACCCTCAACTGTGGTTAAGATCCTTGCTAAAAGATTCTTTAACTGTGCTAGCAGCGAAGAGGCAAAATTGACAAGTAGCTATAGTGAGGAAGTACACATCTTTCCGGGTAATTTCTAGGCTGCTAAAATGGTGTTACAGCTACAATGTCTCATTTGTTTTAATAAGTGATATCAATATAAAGAATATGTTTTAAACTAGCTAAAGCATGTGCATTGGAAGAAGCTGCCAACAATATCAAATTATCATCATTGCCATTCATTTGAAACCAACTTTAAAATCTGTAGCCCTTATTTAGCATTTCCAAAATAAAAAATAAGTAGAAATGGTCTTCATTATGACATTTAAAAGGAAGATGCTCGGAGTTGCTTTTATTTAATTACTATGCCATTGTATCAGACACAAAATTATAATTTCTGTGGCATCTTGGAATACTTTATTTTGTCCTAAAATATAGGTATCAAATACTTAAATCATCTTCACTGCCTAATCTTTAAAACAGATGGGGGGAAAAGCTATTTTTATCTTCTGGGGGAAATATTAAAAGCCATTAAGTCCTAAAATCAAGACAAAGAGGAAAGCAGTTTTCTGAAGCTGCCAGGCTTTGGGGATTTAAGCTAGCCCTGTCCAAAATTTGTTTAATTAATCTCCACAGTGTAGTTATTTGTCTTTTTCTAAGCAGAATGAGAATTCTTAAAGGGATGATAAAGATCTTCTTGCAAAAGGGCACCATCCCCTTGAACCAACTGAGCGCAACTACAGATGTTATTGGATTCTAGGGTAGGTGCCACAGCAGAACGATAGTCCAAGGAGCAAGGAAAGGCAGTTAAAGAGATCCATTTGATATAATCTACTCTGCTCATCATTTCAGCACAATAACGTATGCAATTTTTTAATGAGTAGCACAAAAGAAAAGAAGCTTTGCTCATAGTAGAATGACATTAAATTACACTGTACATTATTCATTTCAGAAGAATTCATTAAGATTAGAGAAGAACAAGTACTTTATTTTGTTAAGTGTTGGGAGGGCTGTTTAAGAACTTGTGCATAAATTTATCAAACTGGCCTAGTTTTAAACAGCAAGGTAAATCGAGTTGTTATCAACATGTTAAATATGTGAAGGCTTTATAGGTATTTTTTTCACAATATCTGTTGCTGTTCCCATAAAGGGATAACACTTAAAACATTGTAAACCTGTGTATGTTAAGCACAATGAAACTGCACTTTGATCTGCAGGAAATGGCTGGGGAAAAAAAGCATGTGAAATATTAAGTGACATCAAATACACACAGGGTAACTTTTATAACATGAGAATCTATTTTTCTTCGTTTTTCTGTTTTCATCAGACTTATGAAGGATGAACAGAAATTAGAATAGAATTATTCAAATTAGACATAGAGAATGGCAGCAAGGATGATCGGGGACTAGAAATTAAATTCTGTGAAAAGAGACTAAAGGAGCTGGGTACATTTAGCTCTGGGGGAAAATCTGGGGTTGGGGTGATATGATAGCATTCTTCAAATACCTGAAAGAATGTCACACTTGAAGAAGGTCAAGACCTGTTCTCTCTTGTTCAGAAGTGCAGGACAGGGAATAATGGATTTAAAGTTACAGGAAAGCGGATTCCAATGGTGGAAACTTTCTGACAGTAAGAGTACTTTGACAGTGGAACCAAATATGATATCCAGAGAAGTAATGGCCTTGTCTTCATGGCATGGCTATAAGAAGGTATCTGGGATACTGTAGTTTGGATTCCCCCATTGGATTCCTAAGGCCAAATGCCTCCTTTTTCCTGTATGATTTTAAGATATTCTTAAAATATCAAAGCTTGTCCAAGCAAAATCAAATGTACTAACCAGAGACACTTCTTATTGGGATTTATTCCAATTTTAATCTCGCTTAAATGGAGTTCCTTTCTCCCATTATTGAAATACAAAGTTTCAGAATTATTTTTTTCCTTTAGAGGTGGGTTTTGTTTTGTTTTTGCTTTAGAATAAAATTATTTTCAGTATAAAGCTTGGCAAATAAAAAAGGCCCTCTACCGAATCATAAACACACACATACTGTATATATACTCAGAGATTTAAGGAAATAAAATGAAAGAGGGAAATGTAAATATTTATACAACATGCACGTAAATGAAACCCGCACAACCAGGGGTGGGATTCTACCAGTTCTATCTGGCTCTGTAGAACCGGTAGTTCTGAAGAGCAGCAGACATAGAACCGGTTCTATGTCTGCTACTGTTTTGGCCCGCCTGCCTGCCCGGGCTCTTACCTGACTTTTATTTCCTGTTTTTTCAACCGCAGCTGCTTTGCGTGGCACAGCTGCGGTTGAAAAAGCAGAAAAAAAGTGGTATTTCAACTGCTGCGCACCCACGTGCAGCACTGCTCAGCTGTCCAGGCAGCAAGCTGATGATGATTTATATGCACACACAAATCGTAAATCGCTGAACCAGTAGTTACACCAGTTGGATCCCACCTATTTTCTTCCAGGATTGGAAGAATTTCCTGTAGCAATCGTTTGTGGTTATGTCCATAAAATTTTCTCTAGTTCTGAAATGTTGACAATAAGATGCCAAAGGTTAGGGATTAAAAATTGGATTCAGCCTTCCCATGCCCTTATTTCCCCAGCCCTACTTCCTAGCTGATTTTCAGTCCTTTTCCAGAAAATATAATAACTGCTATGAAGTTTACAGTAATTTAAAAAAATTTGAAATAACAATAAGAATCCTAACTCACAAAGCAAGCTAATCTGAAATACCTCAGTTTGGCTATTACCTATATTCCCGTTCCTGAAGAATTTCAACAGGATCCAGGCCCTGAGGCTTTTGGATGGGGCTGATACGGTTCTGTTTTTGCTGCAGCTGAACAATAGGCGAAGGCTGACCAGCTGCAGGTTGTGGCACAGAAGGACCTGGCATTACAGCTGTAGGCTGGGGAGCAGCAGGGGCAGGTGATGGTCTTCCACTTGGAGGCGGAACAGCCAGCTTTTGGGGTGTACTTGAGACATTCATATCCACTCCCTGCCCTGGAAAATAAAAAGTGGAATAGAAGAAATACTGGTTAAAATCTAAGTATCTTAATATAGAATTAATTTTGTTGAACATCCAGATCAGGGGTGTCAAACACGCAGCCCACGGGCTGGATACAGCCTGCGCAGGTCATGCCCATCCCAGCTCCACAAGGGCAAAAACAATCCCAATACATCATGAATATGGCCTGCGATGAGATTGGGTTTGACATCCCTGATTTAAATCGAATGATATCAAGTTTGAAACTTCTACAGTACAGCTGCAGACATTCACATATACATACTAACAGAAACATGAATAACACGGGGTGTGGTGGTGTTATGTTTAGTTTTATGCCTAAAATAAACATCCCACGTTGAAAGTAACATCTCTGCCTTAATCTATGATCACATTAATTATTTTCAATTTGCTCAGATTCTCAAGTTACGGTTTTGATCTCTTAATTATCCCTGTAATGATGTTTGTAAAACTGCATTACGGGGAGGAGAAGGAGAAAGGGTGTATGTGTCAAAGGAATAATTTTAAATGGATTTCAGATGCAAAACAACAAAAGTGGGGGGGAACAGCTTCTATTCATTGCAGACAATTAAATTATTTTTCAGTCAAGAACCTGGAAATGCATCAGAAAAAGGTGAATAAGCTTTGAAACTTTCTAGCTGTTATTCACACATCTGATAGACAATGCAAATATTTTTGCCTGGCATTCCAGAAGCCGAGCAAGTGTGATCTTCTAAATGTTATGCAGCAAGAAAGCAGTGAAGACTCTTTCATATTCTAAAAAGAAAGGCAACAGTAGAGTAGGTAACTGGAAGCTAATTAAAACCAAGTTAGGAAGAAAAACAATGTAAGAAAAATATTTTTCAGAGATCATTGCCACCTTTAAAGTCTTGTCAAAATCTTAGATCAGTATCTCTAGAAGCAAAATACTGTGATGACTCCTTGAAATGAAAGCTTGTTCTTTTCCACTAGAACTAACATTCAGCCTTACTTCCATGTGGGAATAGCATAGAACATCGAATAATAGGACTGGAAGGGACGTTGGAGGTTTCCTAGTCCAAGTCTCTATTCAACCAACAGACCCTCTGCTATTCCGGACAAATGGCTGTCTAGTCTCGTCTTGATTACCTCCAGTGATGGAGCATCCACAACTTTCGGAGGTAGATCATCCCACTGATTAATTATTCTCAGGTCAGAACATTTCTCCTTAGTTCTAGGTTAGAATCCCTCTTTAATCATCTCCCACCCATTACTTCTTAATTTCCCCTCAGGTGCTTTGGAGAATAGGTTAACTCCTTCTTCTCTGTGACAGCCAGTGTTAAACAGGTCTTCATAAGCAGAAATTTTTGTCTGTTGGAGATACTCTACAAAAGGAGCTTTGGGAGGAGAAAAAAGGGGAAAAGAGCACTAATCCCCTCGTAGTTATCTCTGTTCTCTTATATCTGGGGAGGAAAAAGCATTCACTACCTGCTATTGTTAAGATGTGCCATTAAGACAATATAGAAAGGAAAGGATTTGAAAAGATTCTTTTTGCTTCTTTTTTCCCTTCCTCTTCTCGCATCGTAACTATCATGGTTAGTTATGAGCTGTGGGTAGTTTTGGGTTACAGTACTGCAGTTTTACCTTCTGGCCAAGTTTTTGGAGCCATGGCAGCTGTATGTCCTGGCATTCCTGAAGCAACTCCATGACCAGGCATGGGAACAACTCCTGCAAGGAAGAATGCACATGATCTCTTATTGGAAGGTACCAAGAACGTTTATGCAAAACAATTTCTGTGCCTTAGGGGTGAGTTTCAGGAAATTCCTTCGTATTCCTTCCCAACCCGTCTCCCTCTGTGTGTGTGTGTGTGTTTGTGTGTGTGTTGTTAATTAAACATTTACATTTCAGTAGAGGTTTTTAAATCAAAATGTAGTGATGTCCCTCCTTTTTTTGCTCCATATACCTAGTTCATACTAAAATTAAACACATACAAGGAAATAGACATGGAAATAAAAATAGAAATTTTTATGTGAGGGCAGACTCTTTATTTCACTTCAAGGATCCCTATGGAATTCAATACAGCTCTGTTTCCTTCTTTCTCTGTTCTGAGGTAAACATATAGAAAATCTCTCCCCGGGACATTACAGGAAATGCATATTCCACCACCCCACATAGAAGTTGGTTTTTCTAGTGTTCAAATTACTCGGGATCCCATAATGTCTCTGTTGTCTGCGCTACTCAGCCACATTGCTTCTGCATGCATCTACGCACTGAAGCAAAAGGGGGGGGAAGAACAGGGCTCCCTTTTACTCCTTTCCTCACAAATCACTCTTTGAGTTCCCATTTACATGTAATCAAAGAAAGGCCACAATTTTGTCCTCAGTCTTGAGTAGGTATTATAATACAGAAGGTAGCCATTTTACCGGATGATTTGTAAAGAGCCTGCTGCTGCTGAATCCCAGGCAGAGACCTTTTCCCTTGTACAGCAAGCTGAATGTTATCAGGGATTGGTTGTCCTCTAGCCAGCATTTTGTATGCTAAGATCTGAGCTCGGAGCTGATGCAACTGAACAGGACTGAAAGGTGAAGGGCCTCTACTGGGTTGGCTCATCACTTGTGGGTCTCCAGGCATCATGGGTCCTGGCTGACTCGGTTGCATTTGGGGTGGAGTTGGACCTCCTCCAGACATTGGACTAGACACGTGCTCAGGGGCTCCCAGAGGAGATGGATGCGGAGACATATAGCCTGTAGCCAAAAACAAAAGAAACAGAAAATTCATGATTGTTTGGTTTCCAACCAATAAACCCTAACAACTGAGTGCTTCCATTATCTGCAATAATCATATTTTTGTATGAAAAACTATTCTTCCAAAAGATTCCTAATTCTCAAGGGAAAAATGGAATTATTAGGCACATTTCCTTTAGGCATATTTAAATTGAGCTCTTATCGCAAATAACTTTGTTCTCAAAAAAAAAAAAACACCTATTAAACCAAAGAGTAGAAAGAAGAATGAAGAGTGAATTCATGTCACATGATTTCCTCCCATTGAGATTCAGTTGGAAATGTCACCCTTACAGATATAACTAGTTTGATTTTGCTTCAGGTTGTATATCCTGCCTTTTTTATAAGTGACCTTAGAATAGAATAGAATAGAATAGAATAGAATAGAATAGAATAGAATAGAATACTTTATTGGCCAAGTGTGATTGGACACACAAGGAATTTGTCTTGGTGTAAATACTCTCAGTATACATAAAGAAAAGATACATTTGTTAAGAATCAAGAATCATAATGATAGTCATAGGGTACAATCAACATCAAATCATACTAGGAAACAATCAATATAAATCGTAAGGATACAAGGGACAAAGTTACAGTCCTACAATCACAAGTGGGAGGGGATGGGTGATAAGAAGTGATGAGAAGATTAGCAGTAATAGTAGTGCAGACTTTGTAATAGTTGAACAGTATTGAGGGAATTATTTGTTTAGCAGAGTGATGGCTTTCGGGAAAAAACTGTTCTTTTGTCTAGTTGTTCTGGTGTGCAGTGCTCTATAGCGTCATTTTGAGTCCGGGATGTGAGGGGTCTGTAAATATTTTCACAGCCCTCTTTTTGACTCGTGCAGTATACAGGTCCTCAATTGAAGGCAGGTGGGCAGTAATTGTTTTTTTCTGCAGTCCTAATTATCCTCTGAAGTCTGTGTCTGTCCTGTTGGGTTGCAGAACCAAACCAGACAGTTATAGAGGTGCAGATGATAGACTCAATAATTCCTCTGTAGAACTGTATCAGAAGACTAATTATTAAATAAAACCAAATGAAAAACCTATCAAATCAAATAAAAACACTTTTAATGCTGCTTGCATTAAGGCCTTATTACCCATCTAAGGGACATAACATATTCAAGAATATACATATGTGCATATGTTAACATGTAGTTAGTTAGTAGTGATCACTCTTCTGCTATTCATCAAGTGAATAATAAATTAGGAAGAACTTTTGATGTCTTGTGAAACTTATCAATTATAAATGTACATAATTGAAATTTTAAACTAAATGCACCACACGCACACACACATTTTCTGTCACAAACGCTAAGCATTTACCACTGAAGAACAGAAGCTGGAGCCACACAAAGTACAGACTGGGCATCAATGATCCTTTCAGAAGAGCAAAGATAGCAATGTTTTCCATAACATAGCTACAGCATGCGAGCTAGGAACTTAAATATGGCACAAATAGAATGGACAAAGTGAGATTCATGAACCACCAAGTTTGGAAATGATTGATTGCACAAAAATTGAAACTGCAGGTGATTTAGAGAATTTTGTCTCTGAGAAAAGCAAAGCTTAAAAACAAGAAAATAAGGGAGATAACCAGAACATAAATCTTAAAATAAGGGGATTCTTGACAGTGAGTGATAGTAAAAAATCGCTAGGTATGGAAACTGACAAATGCATGCTGTAAATATTATGGACTGTATCTGGGCTTGAGGGGAGGGGAACAAACCCCCCAATGAACAGACTGTATAAAGCACTCTAAGAAATGGAGGCTTGGACGTGTGAAGACCAGTGAATGACCTAGTTTGAAACCAGAGAGATCTGGAAGCCGGCCACTGGGTGAAACTTCACATGATGCAAGACTAAGGGATCTCAGTAATAACAGCAGCAACTCATGAGACACAGCTGAGGAGGAAAAGTAATGCACTGCTATAAAAAGCAGGAGCCCACAGGAAGCTGACTGGAGGAAAACAACCCATGTACACATATCTACCCACCAGATACTCCTTGATCAGTTTGACGAGGATTCACTCCTGCTGGGTCTGTGAGTGAAAGTGAATCTGCATGAATGTATTTAAGCAAAACCTGGCTACAGGGCGCTCAATACAGTTGGGATCCTTTATAAACAGGCTTGCCCTTTGCTAACTTAATTCAATCTGAGATGATTATCTGGCCAAATGATATGTGAGTCTGGTCCCCAGATAAAATGCCAGACTGCTGCCCTGGGCTAATAAAATAAACCTCAAGACATCCGTTCCTGGCCATTCAACCAGCAGTGCAAAACAGTCTGTGAGGAGAACTGGTTATCTCTACTCCAACAATGAGTGTTTACAATATAAGTGAAATGATACAACATGCCTTATCCCAGAGCAGACATTTATGGCCCTTTTGTGACCTATGGACTTCAACTCCCAGAATTCCTAAACCACCCACGCTAGCTAGGGAATTCTGGGAGTTGAAGTCCAAAGGTCATAAAGGGGCCATAATTTCTCACCCTGCCTTGTACAATACATGCTTCCCCAAATAAATCCACCAATCTTTTTATTCTACTAGATTCCAGCTTCACCTTTTAGTCATTGCTTGAAATGTTACTATGCTGCATTTTTCAAAATTTATTTTTATCCCACCTTTATTACTTTTATATATAACTCAACAAACATACTCAATGCTCCTTCCTCCTCCTATTTTTCCCACAATAACAACCCCACGAGGTGAGTTGGGTTGAGGAAAGAACTAGCCCAAAGTTAGCCGACTGGTTTTCATGTCTAAAAAGTGAAACTAGAACTCATAGCCTTGCGCCTTATCCACTAGATCAAACAGGTGCAAGAACAAAAAATGTGTACTATAGAAAATGGCAGGCTGTACTCAGCTGTGCCTATCCAATGGCAGAACAATGTGGGCAAAGGTTCTCACTTCTTCCATGTGTATCTGCCTCAGTTTCCAAGAATTCCCATTCTACCTCAACCTTCCCATATTGTAGAATTTTCCAAGCAGCCAGTTCATAACATTCCCCAAGAAAGCTTCCACTTAAGCCATTTTATTCTAGATTTCCATATGAGATTTGCTATGTTTGTCTCCTATGGTTGTTGCAAAGTGAAAAGACATTCCATGACTCAGAAATTATGACTATACATAGCACAATCCTATAACCAGGCATACATGTTGCATTGAAATGAACAGAACATTTATATGCACCAGGGTTATGTAGAGCCACAAAGTTGTTATTGATATACCAACACTGGCAACTGTGATGAACTCTTTAGTTCTTCAGCCATGCAAGCAATTATCTATAATAGGCATACATTGTATAAATGCAATTCTTTCTACTGAGCAGAATAATTATGGGCTACATAGCAACATAGACACTGAAACAAAATACAATATTTTAACATTTAATCCACAAACATTTAACCCAATCACTTATATACTCTGTTTTGAACTTCCAGAAAGTACAATAATTCACCCACACATCTATTCTACAAATGGATACAAGTTCTATTTCTACAATTGCAATAATGTCCATTAGCTTTCATTTAATCGGTGCCTTCTATGGGCAATGGACTTCAAGTCTAAAAATACTTAGCCAACCTAGAGGACATCAAATTGGGAAATGCTTATCTTAAATGTTCACTTTTGTCCTGAAATCTTAAGATCTGTTATTAAACCAGTTATTGCCTGACATTTTTATAAACTCTCTTCCACATTTTATTTCCATTCAGGATCAACACTAACTCAGATCCCTCTGTTACTCCTTTCCTTCCTAAGCACAGTAAGTTGCCAAAATTGCTTACAGCTTAATTGCTTCTAAACAGCAATCCTCTGAGCACAAGCTGGAATTAATACAGTATTAAACTGGCAATGTTTTAATGCATGAAAAACATTACTGCTAAAGTAGTGCAAAGGTAAAATTAAATATATAAAGTAACAATGGTTAATTAGTAAAAAAATTATACATTCAATTGCACTCATTTTACATTTTTAACTATTCAAGCCTTCTGAAGAAGCACAGTCAGTTTAATCAGGTCTATACATGTACCATATGTATTTAATCTTTTAAGAAATAAAGAGTTAATTCAGATAGAACAGAAGGGTGAAAGACTGAAACGCAGCTGACCAAAAAAAAAAAAAAAACCAGAATCTTTATCCTGCAGCACTTACTCTAATAATGTCACACCTTCAGAGAATCGTCATAATACTCTCTGTACTTAAAATGCTCTATTACATTACTAAAGGCAACAAAAGTTTTGATACAAGCATGTTTTCATAACTGTAAAAAAATACTTGTACATGCTGCAGTACTCTAAATTGTCTAAATAGCACAATTATCTTCTATTTTAGAAAGGCAAATAACAATAGCATTCAGACTTATGTACCACTTTACAGCCCTCTCTAAGCGGTTTATAAAATCATATATTGCCCGCAACAATCTGGGTCCTCATTTTACCGACCTCCAAAGAATGGAAGGCTGAGTCAACCTTGAGCCGGTGAGAATCGAACTGCTGGCAGTCGGCAGGATTAGCCTGCAATACTCCATTCTAACCACTGCGCCACCACAGCTCATGCAAGAATCTACCACAATGTCTGTTTCAAGATGCCATCAAAGGCAGTAGAATTAGATAATGCTGCTCCAGACATTGGAATCTATTGGAAAAGGTCTGTCACTCAAGCCTTTGAAACAAACAGTATCAATAACGCAAAACCAGTTCGCTTTCATATAATCCCCATTGACAACAACTGGCGATATTGCTCAGCTCATGTTTTTGGATGGGGAGGTAAGTGTTCATGGTGCGTATTTCAACAGTAAGGGAAGTACTTTATTCTAAATTCCTGACGATTAATCCAAAACTCCTTTTCAATCACCAGCCTTAATTTCTCAAACCCTTTTACTTTTGGAATGAGTGGGTGGGGTGGGGGGGCATGAAGATAGCAAGTAGGTCAAATTTGGTCTATTATCCCCCATTTTTCACACATCCAGCACACCACCAAAAATAGCTCTATTAAGAGAGATGAAAGTAAAATAAATTTGAATCACTCTAAATACAAGCTGAACTTTTCTCAGAAATGGGAAGAACAAGATAACTTATCACAACAAGCTTTGAAGAGGAGAAATTCCTGATGAATTGTATTCCACAGTAATGAGTCATTTGGATTTTCTGCTTCTGGATCAACACTGCCTTGTGTTGCTTGTACTACAGTTTGCCCAACTCCGAATAATCAATATGCAACCCGGGGTAACTATAGGTCAAAGGTTATGGCACTTGTGTTTTAGGTGCTACCCACATAAAACACATTGTTTGACTATGTATGTGGCTGCAACTAATCTACCAGTTCTCAAAATCATTCCCATTTGTTGTTGTTCTTGAAAAGAACAAAAAGGAGTATTACAACAGATCCAGATAAATCTCCTTATGGAGCCCAGCAACATTGTCATATTTTAAAATAAATGTCTATCACCCTGTTCTGTGGAGCTTCTGGAATGCTAGACAACTGTTTAAATCATGGGACATTTGTGAATATTACATAAATATCCAAAGTGCATTGCAAATGCATGGTTTCAACTATGGATTCCTCGGGGAAAGGGCCAGGAAGGATGTGCTCCTGTAAGTGCTCATTTGTTTTTTGAAATTGCCAGAGATTATTTTATACTAACCTTCTGTTCTGAAAGCTTAACCAGGCAGCATATGCTGCTACAAGAAAATCTGACCTTTCGGAAGCCTTCCTTGTCTTCCATAAGCATCTGAAAACAAACATCTGCAGAGGCACTGACTGGGGGATTGCGACAAAGGCAGGCAGCATTATTAACATATGGCCCAAAGAAAGGAACTGTGGAAAAGGTTGCATATCTAGCTTGAAATGCATTTTTAAGTCTGCCAGAGCCACACCACTTTTAGATAAGTTAACACCTGCATCGTTGCTTTGAGAAGGGAAAACAGAGGCCTCTAACTATGCCCTTCAAATTGCCAGATGCTTGATATATCCCCATCGAAGTTTCTGAAGAGCCAAACACAAAACCGGACACTTGAATAAACCACAAATGATTTGTATTTTTATATTATATTTGGTGAACTATAATTTGCACATACGCAATGCGCACATACCCATACCTTAGGGAAAGTATTTCAGTTATTAGAGCACCACTAAATAATAACCGAATTATTCACCATTTCCTTAATAAATGACAAATTATAATGCCAAATATTGATCGAATGTTAATAATTGCTATCAATTACTTAATTTTCAAAAACAACTCTCTCTGAAATAGAGCTGGGAAAATAAATTTTAATCAGAAAAGAAACATGGATGCAATAAAATTACAATGGAAGAAAATGTAAGTAGCTCAGGGTTGAACTGGGGAATCCTTGGTACTTTCTGAACCTGGTTGTTTGCTTGCAGACATTTCTTTACCTAACTAGATAACATCATCAATGCTAATGAGTATGGAATTTTCTTCCTGTTCATATACATTAACCTGCCCTGCCTATATTGATAAGTGTGTGGTTTTCTGTTTCGTACTTCTTGTTTAGAGCATAGAAAATGAATGAATGAAATAATGAATGAATGAGTGAGTGAATGAACGAACAAAGGAACTGCTTTCTGCTTGTATGTTTGGTGATAATTCCTTCCTATCTGGGTGTTGATTGGCAGAGAGGATATGTTCTAGTCTTTTTAATTTCCTTCTTAGCTTTTTAACTGTCTCTTTTGAATGGCATAGTTCATCTCTATGTGTTTATTGATGGCTGATTTATCTGAAGTTTCTAGGAATTCCCTAGCATTTTTTGGATTTAGCTTGGTCTCGATGCTCAGTTTCTAAGTTGAAAATAGGTAATGATGCCGATGATGTCATGCATTCAGTCATGTCTGACTTATAGCAATTCTATGGGCCAGGTCTCTTCAATTTCTGATCTTGCACTACTTTGAAACTATGTAGCGGAGTGTATTTATGAAGACATGATGAAACCTCCTTAATCTCAAAACACATGGACAGACTCAACCATAGTTTCAACTTGCCAGAAATAACAACACTTAATTAGCATTCAGGACCAAATAACAGTGATGGTATTTAATTACACCATCATTATTTGGCTGTGGAGATCACATTTTCCTAAGGAAGTGCACTTCTCATTTTCCCTGTTCCTTGAGCAGAGATGTTTACTGTCTTCATCCTCCTCCCCTTGGCACCATCAATATACCACCAAGACATGATAAACCACATCCTTGAAAAATCTAAAGACAGTCAATTGCTAAAATCTATTCATCTTGGTGTTAATTTTATTTCCATATCATCAACCTAGCTTAAGCATCCCTGAATATTTAGTGTTACACTAGACCATTTGATTTAGAACAAAGAAGCAATAACAAAGCTTGGGAATTATTCACTGACATAAGAAAAATGTCCTCCCACTACCCACTGGAATGCAGATTATGAAGTAAATCAAAATCAGCTTCTATCTAGCTAACAAATATATGGTTCTTTGGTAATTCGGGTTTTCTCCCGCATAAAATTGGAAGTATCTTGTATCTTATAAGCCAAGCCCCCAACCAATCAGAACACAGCCAAGCCCCCATCCAATCAAGCCACCTCCACTGACAGTTAAAACGAAGAAACAGCTGCAAGTTTACATTACTCCGAGAAGCACAAAGCCGAAGACATAAGCCTGAAGATGATGAATGAGACTTCATCGAAACGTCGTCTAGATACTTCCAATTTTACACGGGAGAAAACCCGAATTACCAATATATATATTGTGGCCCAGATCTGTGCAAAGTCCATCTGTATGACTGAAATCAGCCAAATGCATGATCCCTAGTGAGGCACTGGAATTCTGTTGTTGATGTAGTTTATGATTGGAGGGTGTTATTTACTCCAAGCGTTATAGGTTATTGGATTTTAGTTTCAGTTGTTGGGTTTTAAGCATTGTACATCACCCAGGGTCAGTCTTGTGAGATTAGCAGCCACATAACTTATTTAAATGTTTTTTTAAAAAATATGAAAATAAAAATGCTAGAAAATAGATGGGAGAAAATGATCCTCTTGAAAAACCAAGGCACTTGAGTAATGAATATATAATGTAAGCTTAGGTCTGAACTTCCAATGGAGATCCAGAGCACCAACAGTATTATGTTTGTAAAAAGTCAGGCAGGATAAAAACAAAGTTTTTTCCTCTATATTTTTCACTTTGATACTGGAATATGAAAAATTTCAAAGCAACTTCTTTACTTTTTTTAATCTCCAGAAATGGGAAGTGGGGTATAGGGAGACAAATAACCTTTAATCTGAAAATCAACTTTCACCAAGTATTTCAACATTACTGATCACTTTTAACATTTTTAAATTGGCCAAGTTTCATTTCCCACCCACCATAAAAAAAAAAGCATTCTAACCCAGCTGAATCTTACAGTAAAGTCGGTTTCCAAAGCTTCATCTCTAAGGATTACCAATGTGATATGATGTAGTATTTATATTAAATCCAAACTGGAAAGAGCCCATGGCAGTCTTATAATACACTTTTGGCAGAGTTCAGATTGTTAACTATAAATATGACTCCAAAATCACCCTTGGTAAGTTGAGAAGGTGAGCACAGGGAGCTACAGCTCAGGCCTTGCTTCAATCCCTTTCAGAACTAATTTGCGAGAAGCTCAGGACTGGGAAGAGCTTCTCTCCTGTTCCTTAACTCCCAGGGAAGGTGTTGTGTGTATGTTTGTGTGTGTGTATTTCAGCTTCTTTATGACTGTGGAAAGGAGGTAAATTTTTCTCTGAAATGCAGGATTGATCTCAAAGGCAAAAAGCTTTTGCTGCTGGGACTGAGAGAAGCCAAAGAAGACAGTTATGCTGAAAGACATGAATGAGGATAAAAGATACAGATAAAATATATCCTGGCAGACCTAGATTTATTTATTTATTTATTTATTTGATTTATATACCGCCCCCTCTCCCCGAAGGGACTCGGGGCGGTGAACAGCCAATAAAAACACATATACAAGGTACAAAGTATGAAACAACATAAAATATTAAAATTTAAAAACTGAAATACAATATGGCTCTAATAAAATATAAACAAGTATTAAAAAGATTAAAACCCGATTAAAATTTAAAAACCCCTAGGCCAGTCCGGCCTGCCGAAATAAATGCGTTTTGAGCAACCGACGGAAGGCCATGAGATCGGGGGCGGCCCTTACCTCCGGGGGTAATTCATTCCAGAGAGGGGGTGCTCCCAATGAGAAGGCCCGCACCCTCGGGGTCGCCAGCCGTCCAGCCGGCGGCACCCCGAGGAGGCCCACTCTATGGGAGCGTACCGGTCGGTGGGAAGCCGATGGTGGCAGGAGGCGGTCTCGCAAGTAACCTGGTCCCGAGCCATGGAGCACTTTAAAGATAGTGACCAAGACCTTGAAGCGCACCCGGAGGGCCACCGGGAGCCAATGCAGCGCGCGTAGAAGTGGCATAACATGGGAGCCCCTAGGTGCCCCCATTACCACCCTCGCGGCTGCATTCTGCACCAACTGGAGCCTCCGGATGCTCTTCAAGGGCAGCCCCATGTAGAGAGCATTGACATAGTCTAGGCGGGAGATCACCAGGGCGGAAGTGACCGTACGAAGCGCATCCCGATCCAGAAAGGTCATGTAATAACTGAAATCATGTAATAACTGAAATCATATTTCTAATTCTTACATTGCATAGCTGTTTTACCCATTGTTTATTTCATATTTCTTCTCTCAAGGAAGCTGTACATTATTATCTTTCCATCTTAGCAACTGAGTTTGTCTTATGTGTGTTTTGAATTTCCTTTTAAAAAATTCATTTGTATATAATTCATTTTTCTTTTAATATTTTTGGTATCACATTCGCCTCTGACAAATTGGAAAATGTACATGTTCAGCTACAATGGTTGGTTTTATTATTGTTGGCTGCAGAGTTGGTGAGATGTTGACTGGATCTGGCATTTTTATCCACCTACTAAGTCCTTCCCAAGAGCCTTGGATAGGCAAATATTGTTGTTTGATGGTGTAATGAGGTATGCTTGCAGAATGTAAGCTGCTGAGTAAAGCTGCCTTTTGCAACTGACTGATGATGAATTTGTCAATACCCATGGTGTTCAAGTGATGCTCCACATTATTTGGCATGCTACCCAAGGCATCTAATTATTATTGGTACTACCTTTGCCTTTCCTCCCCTTATTATTGTTGTGGCCCACCAGCAGAGCTGGCAGCAGATTCAGACATTGAGGAGCTTGGAAAGGAACATGGGCCAGCCCTGGAGTCTGGGGAAGGCTCTGACGAGTGCTCTGCGTCGGAGGCAGAGATGGGACCAGGGCGGTCGGACAGTTATCAGCTGCCTTTGTAGTCAGACATCAGTGAGGCAGAAAAACAGTTGGAGCCTGTTCCCAGTGTGCGCATGCACAGAGCAGCCAGAAGAAGGGAACAGCTAAGGAACAAGGGTCGACTTGGGAGTAAAACCATAGGTGGACAGTGAATGGCCCCTCCCATAAGGAATAAAAGAGGAGCGAAAGGGGAGTGGGGGTTTGCAGGAGACCATTAGTTCATTTGGGTGAAGATCTGTTCCTGCATTCTTGCTGAGTATTGTCTGCTACAGTGTGGCATCTGAAAGATATCAGCCTGGGAACTCTCCAAGCCTGACGAAGGTCTGTAATTGCGAAATATCTTGAAAAGAATGTTGGCCGGGACTTTGCTGGAGAGGAATTCACTGTAAACTAAATAAAAGGGGTTGATCAGGATGAGGAGTCGGCTTCGTGCTGTTGGGAAGCCTAGGTCGGAACAATTATTATTAGATACAAGTACTTGTGGATAGTAGTATTTTGATAAAAGATGAAGTCTCCTTCAGGTCAAACTCAATCATGTGCAGTTTTTAGAAAGAAAAAAAAAACATCAAAAGCCACTGTCTTCTCAGATATAAGGAGCCCTGGTGGCACAGGGGTTAGTGCAGTATTTCAGGCAAATTCATCTACATGCTGGAGTTTTAGCCTGGTGGAACTCAAGGTTGACTCACTTTGCTTAAAGAGGGCTGTAAAGCTGGGGTCCCTAACCCTTGGGTTGTAGCCCACTACTGGGCGATGGTCTATTTGTGTGAGTGGAGGGCCAGCGCACGTACACATATGCACAACTCAACTTGTGCAAATTGAGCTGCTCACACAGCCTGGTTCCCCTCTTCTTCCATTGGGCTGCCAAACCACAAAGGTTGGGATCTCTGCTGTAAAGCACTATGGGTCGGTACATAAGCCTGAATGCTAGTGCTATTAATGTATTTTTCAATTTTCCAGTCAAGCCTACAGCCATAGCCAGCCCTACTCCAACGTAAGCATATGGCTTTCCTTATTCAAAGCAATGAACGAACCACATATTATTTTCTCTAGCTCTTAAAGTACTTGACACTGATGAATATCTAAGAAAAACAAAAGTCTCAATTGTTCATTTTCTGCATCACTTTGAACTTTTCACTTCAAACAAACATCCTCTACCAGGTATTATTTATACCTTTAAAGATTTATCTGTAACATGAAGTGCAACAAGGCTTAAAAGCCATCTGTTCTCATATCAAAAAAGATATATAATTTCACAATGTTAAGAATAATTTAAAATAGGACAAAACTATAAACCTTGACTGTGTTGATCCATTGGACTCTGAGGTGGTCCCATGCCAGGAAGAGGTGGTCGCATGTTTGCAGCCTTCATGGAACTGTTGTGTAGGTCTTCAACTATCCCTTTTTCATGCAAACCATCAATAGGCTGTAAGAGCAAAACAATTTTTTAAAAATTCTTACTATGTTTCTTGGACTTAGATCCTGCCTGCCTCCCGTCTTATTCCTGCCTTTAACAACGCTTAAGCAATGTGCTGCTTTGGCTTACACCATCATGAAGTTTTATAGTAAATTACAATACTTAAAACATACTCATACAAATAAACAAGCACAAAATAGTATTAAAATCAGACCAAAATGTACATGAAAACATCAAAGAAAACAAAAAACCCAATCAGCCTCAAACTTGACCTTAATATGTCAAAGCAGCAATATTTTCTGAAATTACATAATTGTATCTTTTTTTTATGTTGGCTGGGATCTATGAGAGTTATAACCCTCACACTTCTGGAAATGACAAGCAAATGCTGAGCTATTGATATTTTAAATCCATGCCCTAACATTTTTCTGTTTCTCTTCCCCAATCATTTATTATATGTAGACATTTGTAGTGAGCTATATTTTGGCAGCAATATCAACAATAATCTGTGTTTTGAGGAATCTAGAGGCAAGCATTACTAAACAGATTTTATAAAAATCTGATAAATACCCTTCCCCAACTTTACTATCCTCCATATCCAGTATCCAGAATTTACAGCAATGGTTGTGTTTGTCTGGATGAATCTGGGAATGAAAGTCCCCCTTAGGCTTAATGTTTATATATAATAATTACTACCATGCTGGAAAAAATGTGTTTTCAGATACCCAAGGGACCAAAAGAAATTATAGATAGTGCTCGACTTACAACCATTCATTTAATTTTAGTAACAATTCAAAGTAACAACAGCAGTGAAAAAAAGTGACTTATAACCATTTTTCACACTTACGACCAGTGCAGCATCTTTGTGGTCACGTGATCAAAATTCAGATGCTTGGCAACTGGCATGTATTTATGCCAGTTGTATTGTCCCAGGGTCATGTGATCGCCTTTCACGACCTTCTGACAAGCAAAGTCAAAGGGTAAGCTGGATTCACTTAACAACTGTGTGACTAACCTAAGCACTGCAGTGACTCACTTAACAAGAGAGGTCATAAAATGGGAGAAAGCTCACTTGACAACTGTCTTGCTTGGCAATAGAAATGTGGTTGTAAGTCGAGAACTACCTGTAGTTAACTTCCCAGGGCATTTTTCACCTAACTCCAGCAAAATTCATTCTTTACTAGCAAAGCAAGGCTGTATTCAAGAATCAGGTATCAGTGAAGGGAAAAAGACGAGGAAGAAGTTGAGCCGTCAGAGGAAAAAAAAGAAAGGTCAGCTGCATGAGGCCGATGAGGCTGCCATGTGAGGACAAGGTGAAGCCCAAAGAGAAAGAGGAGGAGGAGGGAGACAGGAAAGAAACATGAAGGTTTCTGAACTGAATCATCAACAGAAGATAAAATGAAAAAGATTTTCCTCACTTGTGAGGGGAGAGCCCAGGGGAATTGCTATTTCAGGGGAAGAAACGTTTAATAGTTGCTCTGAGAGTGTCTAAACAAACATTATGTGCAGCTCTCCAAAGACTGTCTCCTCTTCACACATGCAAAGCTGAAGGGCTCAGGTTTCTCACAACAACTCTCAGCCAAGCCCACATCATTAAGGAGGTTTTAGATCCCAAAGTGTGTGTGTGTGTGTGTGTGTGTGTGTGTGTGTGTGTGATTTGACTGCTAGGGAAGAAACTGGGGAATGGAAGAGGGAAGGGTAGGAATAGATAGAGATTTAAAGGAATAAAAATGGAGGAAAATTAAAAGCTTAGTAAGGAGAAAAAACACAACATTTCCAGATTTCTGGAGTGTAACACAGGATTTGCTTGTTTTTGCTGTGCCACAAACACTCTTCACACAAAACTACTGTTCTTAAATTTATCTGTTCCTCTAACAGTGGGTTTATTCAGTACTTTTTTTTTCACTTAGAATGGCAGAGTATTCTTTTTTTTTTTTCAAAAAACCCTCCCCGCATGTAGTTAAAGCTATAGCGCTAGCAATGTACAAAAAGTAGATAAGCCTTGATCTTTAAAACAGACTGAGGAAAGTACTCGTAGTTATCAAGAAAATAACAGAGGAACTCTTTCAGGAAGTCCACTTAGCTAGTTACAATGGAGACCTATCAAAAGGTGAATCTGGGACAAGATACTCTAAAGTTACCAAATGTCTATTTCCTATTTCAAAGTTGAGCTGAGATGCAAAGAAAATTGAATGGCTGTATCTGTAGGACATAAAACACTCAATCGTATACTATTCTCTGAGGCAAGGAGTTTTATTCCCTTTTTAATATGGGCTCTTAAAGATTCACAAAGTTCCATGACAGTTAAGTAGATCAGTTAAGAACTGAAAGTAAGCCAGAAGGTGGGATGAGAAAGCCCTCAGAGATTAATTACAGGAGAGAAACTGATGCATATTAATCATTTCTTAATAGTCTTCAGCAGTTACAAAAACAGGATTAATATTATCAAAAAATCAAGACAAGCAGGCTGTTACTTAATCCAGTGCTGAATTAATGAATTAAAACTGCAGTATATTTGAGCACGAGGCATCACATAGCACAGAAATACAAAACATTAATTCCTGCTATTTAAAATTTCAGGTTTAATCAACTTCAATAACTGGGAAGAAAAGCTGTCACCAATAATCAGTGTTCCCCTCTATTGATATTTACTATTGTTTTCTAAATTATAACAGATGCCTGTTGTGCATGAGACATCTCAAAATAATTTAATTCAAAGGAAAACAATTGATGTAAAGGAAAAGAAAAAATGCTTCAGAAAGTTTACAAGATCATAAATATTGTACTAGGGATAATCCATCTAAAATTAAGCAAATTAAAGTTCTATTGATTTCAACAAGAGGTGTTTTTTTAATTAAAATCTCATTGATTTTTTTAATACTTAATTCTGATTGGATAGTTTTCTGCAAAACACATATTAATTATCTGCACAGTTGATAGAAGTATTAAGGAAGAAAAATTCTATCTCCAATCAAGGTCATATTTTACCCATCCCATCCTTCTAATGCAGGAAAAAAAATACCAAATCAGAGATTATAAATACATCTAAGCTAATACATCTTTAAAATGATAAATGAACTGTCTGCTAAATGCAAATGATAAAGTTAACAGACAGTTTCCAAGAGATAGTTAAATCCTGAAACAATTTAGGTGATTATAAGAATTTTGAAAGATTATTTTTGTCCTTCGTCTTTCCCAGAGATGTATAGGCTGTATTTAATATTTCTGGGAGAAGTAAGAAAAGAGTTGCAACCCAGAATAAAGCCATTTAAAAATTACTAATTTTATAATGCTGGTTTCAGCTTTTATAATAAAGTTTTTGTGTTTTCCCCCATTTAAATCAGCAAGAAATTGTGCTGTTAAGGGTTTAGCAATCATGGTCAAGAGCCATTAAAAAGGTTTAAGTCCCTCAAACCAGAGAGGGATGGGTTGGCAAAAACTGAATAGGCAGAAAAGACTTCAATGCCACTATGCTGCCATTCATTTGGGACAATGAATCTACAAAGTAGGGCATCTACACTATTAAATCTTCCATATCCTGCTGTGTTGAGAAATAAAACTTCTGAGCAACACTTATGCCTTATTGGTCTTTCAGAAGAGCTGCCTGTTTATCTTTACAAACTTATCAAAGGGGAAAAAAAGGAAAAGGTTCCGCATTGATCAATGTGTTCAGTTCTTGAATGCAGACACTTCCCTTGAGGCTGTTGAGTGTTGATGAAGTAGGCACCCGTCTGTCGAATTGCAGACCTAAAAGAATGCCAAAGCCTTCATGAGGAGAGTGAGAAAATGAAAGAGAAACAACTGTCATTGTCTCAGCAAAAGAAATGATGCACAAGGAGTATCCTGACCATAACCAAATGAATAGGGCATTCCGGTGACCAGAACATTTATTATGCCTTTCATTAGATTATTTCTGTTGCTGAGACAGTAATTATTGATTCAATGCTTCTGTCATCTGGTAATACCTTATTATTAAGTGCCTTCATAGCAAGAAAAGTAGGGGTGTGTAGATCTCCAGCCATCAAAGATTCTACAGATTTGGAGGCAAGAAAAGGAAGAAACTGAAAATGGACTGAAAGTGACTGGTAAGGCCTTGTGGCAAACTGTTTTTATTGCTACTGTCTTTTTTCTTAGAACAAGAGAAAGAATCTAAGGATGACTCCCATATAGTATTTTCTGTTGCTTTTCTTATTACCATAATGAGCCACTGAGTTTGCTAATTAATGTCTTGTTGATTTTTAACAAAAAAAAAGTGGTTCTCCAGGCAAGAGAGATGAGTGAGAAGCCACAGTGAAAGATACTTGCTAACTATAGTTTGAAGGCATGTTCTCTGGCTATTGAAGAAAAAAATGCACTGTGTGGTCCATACAGAGCAGATACCCCTCCAGATATACTCTATTTATAGTCCAGGCTGACAAGCCAAACTTGCAGGCTTTATTTTAAATTTGGGAATGAGGATTTTGAGAAGCAAATGAATACCAATGCCATTTAAAACTCCAACTGTACTCCATATAAAGCATTCTTTTATTTTGGAAGGGCAACATTTTAAACTTTAACCGTCACCTCAAGTTCCTCTATGGGAAAAAGTGGATTTGAAATTTTCAATTCAGCCCACCATGACGCTAGTTATGACACTTGTGCACCATCTTGGCAAGAAAGAAGAAAAAAATATAGCAGAAAATAAAAAAATTGTCCACTACTGTGTTGGAATTATAAGTTATTCTTTACATTATAACAATTGTTTCATTACATTTTTTTATTACATTACATTTCAAGAAGGATGAACTTTGCTTGTCACAAGCGGATATTTATGAAAAGATTCTTATCTGTACTAGAGAACAAAAATCAGACTGAAGACTATTTTCTTCCCAGGCCATTATAGTCTTCCCCAAGGCCATTTTTCTGCTCCAGACTTTGCTCCAGATACAACTTCCCTGACAGTTCAATTCCAACTCAAAGTTTATAGCCTCATCCAGATCCATAATATCTATCATGGTCTCATTTTCCTTGATGGCAACTGAAGGTATCATATAGAGATTTCAAAGCATATAACGATTATCGTCTTTGTTCCATTGATTCTGACTGGCTATAGGCCTCTACCATTCTAGCTTTCAAATATGATATACAATCCTATTTATACTCCTAGTTGACCTATTGGCAGTTAACCCTGGTATATGAATAAAAATCTTACAGTGGCAATTTAATATCACAGAAAGCTAATTTTTGTTTGATCTTGACCATCTGAACATTAAACCTAACTGGACCTTTGAGCTTTATAGCTTTAATATAGTTGCGGCCTATGGGCCTGATGTGTCACACACTGGCCACACCCACACCTGGTTTAGCAAAGGAGAAAAAAGTCCCAATATGTCACGCGATGTCACCATGACGATATGTGTCTGACACCCCTGCTTTAATATAATTTGATATGTCTTTTAACTTTTGACTGGGAACCACCCAGAGTTGATTGAAAGATGGATGACTATATAAATGTTTTAAATAAATAAATAAAATCTGATATAACTATAATAAAAATTTATACTGAAACAAGAGAGAACACCAAATAAAAAAGGAAAAGAAAGAAAATCTCCAATTTAATTATGATACCATTCTATATTATTAGATGCAGTCTTATTTTCCCAAGGCACTATGGCATTCATAAACCTACATTATGAGCAGAATACTGTACTGTTCTAATTCCTGGATCTTAAATATTGTTACTCTAAAATCCCATAGGGTACTAAGAAGCTAGTGCCTATTTGAATGAGGTAAACCTTAAAAATGAAATATTCTGCTTTTATCTTCTAAAATATTATCCTTCTTCCAAAAATAAATTATGGTGAATCATACACATGTTCACTTCAAATACTGAATTTAAACATACGTACTCCAATGTATGCTAAATTATCACACTGAGGAACATTAACCACAACTGCCACAAGCAAGTCTTAATTTGTGCTCTGGAATTCACACCTCAATATCACAGTCTTAATGAATGACTTGTATATATAAAATTGATAACTATATTTAGGCTGACAAAATGATTGTTTTAGTTTCCCACCACCATTGTTCTGCACATAGAAAACATTTGGTAGTAATACTTACTTTGTGCATTTGATGCATGCCTTCCTGTGAATAATCACCCGGTCCCATAGATGGCATTGGATGTGGTACACTTGGAGGTCCAGGACTTGGTCCCATCATGCTATGTACTGAGCTTGGTGAAGGCCCAGGTCCTGGACTTGGACCTAGGATCGGTCCTGGAGATGGCCCTGGCCCTGGTGAAGGGCCTGGATGAGGCATTGTAGTAGGATCAGTTGGTGTAGACATCTACTCTGTCTCTCTTGGAATCAGTGATTGAGCTGTAGTGAAGGGAAAAAAGAATAATACATCTAAATTTAAGTTGTTCGCCATTAGGAAAGAATACAACATTTAAAGAAATAATTTGTGCACGATTCATCTTGAAGTATAAGAGCATAAGAGCTTCAAGTAGTTCTATGTCAAAATAAAATACATGTCAAAGTGAAGTTGCTCATTTTTATCAGGAGTCCACTATGAAACATGGCTAAAATAAATTGGAGTCTTTTGGAAGAAAATTATAATGCATGGTTTGTTTCCTTTTTAAATTGAATATTGCCTTGGGAGTCTTGCACTGAAAGGAAGATTATATAAAGTATATATCCAAATAAATAAGAATTATCAGGTTTTCAAAAGTAAGTCACTAAATTCCTTTTTATTTAAGGTACCTATTACAAATACCATGATTCTCAAATTCCCCATCTCCTTATTAACAATTAACTATACAGGATAATAAATACAAGGATAAATAAACAATAACAATGTTATTCAGAGTGTATGTTTGTGTCTATCAGAAAAAGTGATTGTCTAGACAAAAACAAATTAATCCCAAAGCACATGCTATTGCTTTTTTACATCAAGCAATATAAAGGCATGCTACAAACTTAATGAATATTTGATATGCCTTGTGTTATACATTCCCAAACTGCAATTGTATACCGTTTATTTAGTTTCATCCCATCTTAATTATTTTTAAAAATAATTCAAGGCAGTGAACAATGCCTAGTACTCCTTCCTTCTCCTACCAAGCTGAATTTCAACTGAGAGCCCACTCTCCTAAAAGCTTCTCTTCTCTCCATGGGGCATCTTTTTGCTCAGAATAACTCATCTTACAAATATTCTGCTTCTTGTAAGTATGTCCATCGTGTAAAATTAGCATCCCCCATTTTGAAGCCCTCCTGATGAGTTGACTTTCAAAAGTCATGCAAGTTAATGACTGAATTAGCAAACAGGCTTTGATTAGAGACAATGGGCTAGATAATTTTATAAGAGACTGGAACCCGTTGATGGACATGTCAAATATAATAACAGATGGTTAACAAAAGGATTTGAAGATTAGTGTAATGTTTGGGTTAACCTGTTGACTGGGGTTTTTTTTTTAACTTATATACTATGATCAGACATTGGGTCGATTTGATTATCCGATAGAGATCCCCTTGCTTGAAACATTTTTTAATTTAATATAGTATTTTTGTTATAATTATTTGTGGACCCATTATGTAAAGAGGAGAATTTATTGGTTTTTTTTTTTTTCTTTTCTCAACATCCAGCCGGCGTGAATTCTATATATTTAATGTTAAATTTATAAATTTATTTGATATTTGGGTTATTTTTTTTCTTTTTTGTACACATTCTCCCCCTTTTTTTCAGTTGCTAGTATTGGATGTATGTTTCTATTTTTTTCTGTTTTGCATTTTTTTTTGTGTATGTGTATTTGTGTGTGTGTGTGTATGTTTAAATATGTATAAATATGTATATATTTATACATATTTAATTTATATATATATCACAGCTCACCAACTCAAATCCCCCAGCAACTAAGACTAACCTGAGTACAACCAAGCCCCCACCAGAACAGAACACACCCCCAGCCAATCAGAACACAGCCAAACCCCCAATCAATGAGAACACACCCCCAGCCAATCAGAACACAGCCAAGCCCCCACCGAATCAAGTCACACCCCCACTAGCAGTTAAAAGGAAGAAGCAGCTGCAAACTCACATTACTCAGAAAAGCACAGAGCTGAAGACACAAGCCTGAAGATGATGAATGAGACTTCATCGAAACGTCACCTAGATACCTCCAATTCTATGCGGGAGAAAACCCGAATAACCAAAGATCCATATATATTTACAAGTGGCATCACTGAAAAGTGATATTTCAAGGGCTTTATGGGAGGAAATGGAAAACGACATTTTCAGAGGCTGCATGCAACCTAAAGGTTGCCCCCTTTGCTCTAACCCTGAAGTGAGAAGCAAGCAAATTTATAATGTATCATACAAGTTATGGAAAGGGAAATAGCTGGAAGTTCCTACAACTGCTAAGTGCAAAGAGTTATTTTTGCTCCAAACTTTCAGGTCAAAGGCTACTTAATAAAGTCCAATCTAGCAATAGGTTCTTAGCAGGCATCCTGTCAGACCAAACCACCCCATTGCTATTTTCAGAAATGACCTCTGACCTAGTTATGAGGGTCCTCACTATTTGGGAACTAATTCCCCCAAAACTAAAAAGATATGGACTCACTATTTGATTTTTAAAATCAAGATTAATGTCTTGAGAGCACCTGAATATGCAATAATACTCAGCAGTTTTATAAAATTGTTCTAAAATTTCATATTCTTATGCCTTAATACTATGCTTTTTTCTGACAGAGAAGAGTGATCATTCTTCACATTCAAGAGAAACTCACTTTAAATAAATGGCCTTGGGAGCTCATTCCTTTCAGGGAAAGATACGGAAATACCTCTGAAGCTTTAAACAAAGACACAGAACACCACAGGGACTAATTTATTTATTTATTTATAAAAATTTTATACCGCCCTTCTCCCTAGGGACTCAGGGCGGTGTACAGCCAATCCAACACCCCAACAATAATACAAAAGTTAAAAAAAGATTAAATTGAAATATTTGGCCGAATAAAAAGCCCACCCCACCCCCTTAAAACCCCCAAATTAAAATTACTAAAAAGCAAATGGAGACAAATTAAAACCCTCTCTCAGCCCAGGCCGGCCTGCTCGAAAAGCCAGGTCTTCAGCGCTACCCTAATCTGTGCTACCCAATACCAACCAGTGTCACAAAGGGATCTGCTTTATATGCATATAACTGTAGCTACTGGATCATTTACATGGTACCTACAAGGAAATTTTGGTGGGGAGGGGCACTCTAAAACAACCATGTTCTTTGGCTCACAAAAGAACACCTCCTAGCAATCCCACCCACCAAGCCTAGGCAGTTGGGGTGAGGGTTGCTGGAAATTATTATACAGTAACTTCTGGAGGGCTACCAGGTTTCCTTTTTTGTGTATCAAAATACCCACATTCTGGGGAAAAAAGTAAAGCAAAAAATGGCACTGTTATCAGTTTAAATTTAAACAACCCCTTCATAGTACAATCCAGAGAAGCAGCATGTAGTGTTTGAATTAAAGCTGCAACCGGCTTTGCATTCTTGGCAAACAGTATGCTACTGCAAACTTACTCTATTGTTTTGGTAAATGTTAACCACAGTTGAAAACTGCTTCAGCATAACAGCTAAAACTACCACCTTAGATTGCCAAAAAGTGTGAACGTCTTTCCAACTGTTAGAATTGTGGCAGAATTGTATTCTGGAGGCAACTCTTCAATCTGTCCCGTCACATAAGCCCCTTGATTAGAATTCCTTGTATAACTGTTTCAATATTCTTTTTGTTCATCCTCACAGGATAACATTATTTCTGTGAGGTACACAACCTATTCTTACTTTATTTGAAAAACTATTCCATATTCCAGAGGCATCTGCAAAGGGACTTCAGGGGAGGGGAGCAGGGGAGGGCAAATAACCAATACAGGTCATACTATTGTGGCACAGGTTCCTTCCTACCCTGTTTCCCCCAAAATACGACCTACCCTGAAAGTAAGTCCTAGCTTGATTTTTTACACAAGCACCCAATATAAGCCCTATCCCCAAAATAAGCCCTAATTAAGATCCCACCCACTCCAGGGTGCACGGGTAAAAATTAAGCTAGGGTGGGGATGGAGGGTGGAGCTGCCCTACTACTTACCTTTGGACAGTTGAAGCCAGCCTCGCACATCCCGACCCCTGCTTTGTTGGCCCATTTCTTCTGCAGCCAGCAAGGGTTTCCTAAAGCCTATACAGCTGATAACAGAGCCCCAGATCAATCTGGAGCTCTACTATCGGCTGTAGAGGCCTTCAGGAAAGCCTTGCTGGCTGCGGAAGAAGTAGTTCTTGAAGGCCTCTGACAGCGAAAAGGAGGCCGGGGGTGACGTGTGCAAGAGAGGTTAGTCAGTGTATGACATCCCCTGAAAATAAGACCTGGTGTCTTTTTTTGGTGGCAAAAAAAATTATAAGACAGGGTCTTATCTTCGGGGAAACACAGTATTTGTACAGATACGATGCCATTCCACACAGTATAGGGCAGGAAAGAAGTTTGTACAATGAATGCACAACACTGTTTCTGTCATTTGGATGAACACACTGGATTCTGGAGATACCTCTAAGACTACAGCAACAGCAGTACCACTTAGATTTATATATCACTCCATAGTGCTTTACCACACTCTCAGAGCAGTTTACAAGGTCAGCATATGGACCCCAACAATCTGGGTCCTTGGAAGGATGAGTCCACCTTGAGCTGGTTAGGATCGAACTGTTGGCTGTAGGCAGAGTTAGCCTGCAATATTGCAATCTAGCCACTGCTCCACCACATGCAAGATTATCCATAAAAAAATACTGGAGACCATCACCTGCAAGCTTGGAGACATAATACTGCTCTGTGTTCTATCCACAGAATTTTGTTCTTTTTTCTTCCCAAATTGGATCGCTTGGAAATAGGTCTGAGTTGCACGTATATCTTACATCAAAGGCATTTTTCTTGTGAAAAATGGCATTCTTCACACAAATGGGCATCCACAACGTACTGATTCAGTATCAGGAAGTGCAAAATTTGCCTGCATTTACATAAAATGGCACCACTGCAGTCAGAACTGCTGTAATCCTTTTAATGGAGGGACTGAATTCTGAGCTTCAGTCTCTTCCCACAAACCATGCCTACAATATAAGTTACATTACTTTCATGCAGCTCCCAGCACTTACATCTCACCATGTGCTTTTTCTAGTGTTCCAGCACATGTTATAACCACATCTGTTAGATTATTCTGGGGAAATTGGCCCATCTCTCAGGGATAGCGAGATTTGGATGGTTTTCATTATGTTCCAGAAACCCTCCTAATACAGACCTAGAGGACTAGTAAAAAAATACCTATACAAATATAGCAATTGCTCCCACTTGTGAAAATCTCCCAAGTTTCATCAGACAAGCTATTATTGCAAGTGCAGATGAGAAAAAAAAAAACCAGATAAAAAAGAAGTCAGATGAAAATGAAGAGATAAATGTAATGGCCAGAATCACTTTGTGGCTTTTCTTTTAAACACATTTTAAATTAAGATACTTTTTTCTTGCACACATTTAGCCTACTGTGGCTTGTCTCCCTTTGAAATAGAAGATGCAAAACAGATTGTTTCAAGCTATGAACCATTCATGAGAAAGCTCTGGTACACGTGAGGAAGCTTATCAATGCCAGTATAATTTGTATTACTGATATGTTGCCAGAATTATAAAATAAAACCGATCCACTTAACAGGAAAAGACCAAAAGGGCTACCTAAAACAAAACAGACATACAGTGTATACCTACCTATACAGGTACTTCTTTGCAGTTGTTATGTTAGTAACATTGGTAGTACAGTGAATCTGGCTTCTACCTTGACTTCGCTTATCAGATGGTCTCAAAAGGTGATCACATGACTCTGGGACACTGCAACTGTCATAAATACATGCTAGTTGCCAAACGGCCAAATTTTGATCATGTGACCATGGGGATTCTGCAATGGCCATAAGTGCAAAAAATGATCATAAGTCACTTGTTTCACTGCGGTTGTAACTTTGACAAATTGTTTTAAGTTGATGGCTACCTGTATTCATGATATTTGGGTATTCTAACCAGAGCGTCACTATTAAGCATTACAATGTGGTCCTTGTTTAATGATAAATCATTCAGCACTGAACTTGCACCAGTGTCGAACGAGTGATACTTATCATCAGTCCTTGAAGTTCGTTCAACCATCGCAGCATCCCTGTAGTCACATGGTCACCATCTGTGACGTGCTTTGTTGGCTTCTTGCAAGCAAAGTCAACAGGGAAATCAACAGGAAGTTGCAAATGGCAATGATGTGAAGTCCTCATTTAACAACATGCAATTTGTTTAACAATTACAACTGGGGAGTGCAGGAACTGCTATCAGTAAGCAACATGGTTAACATCATCACATTTCACAACCACACTGCTAAACAATGGAAATTGCCATAGTTAACCGAAGACTACCTGTACTATGTTATTACTTATGGAATCCTACATTCATAAATCGGCATTTAACAATGCCACATTAGTACAACTTTCAGACTGACTTTTTAAATTGCATATAGAAGTTTTATCATAGGAGAAGATTGAAAAAAAACATGTATTAGATTTGGCCCTTTGGAGGACCAAAAAGCATTCTGTGAAAGGACTGCTCCTCATTATTAACCCTATTATGTACACTTAAGCCTATTCCTATTCCAAAAATCTCATCCACCAGATTTTGAAAAACAAGAGATACTGTAGTAAGTAGTTGTAATGAGAATGGAGATAGCAATGCAATAAAATGGTTTTCTTTTTAACAGCTTTCTTGTTAGGGTTTCTTTCTCTATTACCTGAGACTTTTCAGAAAACAACTGAATGAAAAACTGCTGATGATCTTCTACCGCTGCACCATAGAGAGTATCTTAACTTACTGCACCTCTGTATGGTTTGCCAATTGCACAGTGGCAGATAGGACAGCACTCCAGAGGGTTAACATCATTGCCCAGAAGATCATTGGTTGCCCTCTCCCCTCTTTGGAAGAGATTTATAGCTCCCCGCTGCCTTAAGAAAGTTCAAAACGTTCTCAAAGATCCATCTCATCCTGGGAACCCTTTTTTTGAACCATTACCATCTGGCAGATGATACAGGATAATAAAAACAAGTACCAACAGGCTGAAAAACAGCTTCTATCCCAGGGTAGTAACTTTATTGAATTCTACTGTATAGTGCAATATTAATGCAGTATCAGGGGTTTCAATTCAATGTATAGAATGTGAAGGATGTGTGTTTGTGTTTATTTTCAGTCATAATATACACTAAAGATGGTATTTAATTTCATTGTGCGAGGTGCAATGACAATAAAGTAAACTAAACTTTCTCCTCCCTCCCCCGTTTCTCACACACACATACCAAATCCAGAAAGCCAAAGTCATCATATAACTTATTAGCTTACTATACAATTAGTCCTTGATTTATCAACCATTTGTTAATGACTGTTCAAACTTACAACAGCACTGAAAAAAGTGACTTTTGACTGTTTTTTTTACTCTTACAACTGTTACGACATCCCATGGTCACATGATCAAAATTAAAATGCTTTGCAAGTGACATGTATTTAAGATGGTTGTAGTATCCCGGGGTCATGTGTTCACCTTTTGTGACCTTCTGACACACAATGTCACTGGGGAAGCCCAATTCACCATACAACCATGTTACTAACTTAACTACAGCAAGAAAGGTAATAAAATGGGGCAAACTTCACTTAATAATTGTCTCACTTAGCAACAGAAAATTTTGGCCCAATTATGGTCATAGACCAAGGACTACTTGTATTGGCTTTTCTTATTGGTAGCCCAATCCCATTCTCTCCCTTTCTCCTATGTACAATCCTAGTCAAGTACTTTTGTAGCCATTGCATGTAAAATAGCCTCCAATACAGGAAAAGTAGGCAATAAGCCACAAAGATTTTCCCCACTTCCTTTAAATAACCCTTTGTTACATGATATGATCAAGAAAAGCGGTTTCCACGCTAGGACCTAGCAAAAGAGTCCAGATGCAGTTTCTTTTTTCCTTCTTGTCTTACAAAGTCCCTTTGCCATTTCCCAAAATAAAGCCTTTGTGGCATCCTCTATTGAGGAAAAATAAGTAGGGTAACTAGTAAAGGATTCAACAGAAATTAGCTCTAAGGCAGGAGACAGGACGCTGTGACTCTCTACTGAACTAGAATTCAGCAATACAAATGGGAGAAGCAGGCTCTCGGCCTAGGGGATTACAGGCTAGGTAGGAGAACATTTCCCAGTTTTGGGAAATCTACAACGTTCAGATAGGTAAATTCTATGGCCTGAGAGTTAAAACCCAACCTAATATGGAAAGTGACACAATTGGGAACACTGGTTTATAAGTTTAAAACGTAATTAAGCACTGGGTTATAATTAAAAAATGGAGAATGGAAGAAGGGGTGAGGGATTAATGTTGTAATTACTGCTGGCTTGAAGGAATGAAAGAGGGGACAACACACAAATCTAAGGCATGCTCCTGAAGCAGATGTATATTCATAATAAGATAGGTCATTTATAATATAGATTCCATTTCATGTAGAATGCCACTCCAATTGTGTCACTAGAATTGCAATTCTTGTACATTATTTCTCTGCCAAACCTGGAAAGTTAGTGGTTTACTACAAATTTCCACTAGTCAAGAATTAGCCTTAAATCTGAGACCTGTACCCTTAAGATAACAAAGAGCACTTCTAGCCAATTATGATGTGATAGCAACTTGTATCATTGATTTCTGTCAATAACGTTTCAGATTTTAATTCACTTTTGAAAACTGAGCTCTAAAAAGAACCACTTGAAGCTGTAATTCAAAGTTTCTCCAAGTATTTCCCTTTCTGCTGTCCCTTCATCTATATTCTAATATCAATACATATTGAAACACAGGGGGTTGACATCAGAAAGGGTTTTCCATTTTCTTACTTGAAATGTTCTCTTTCAAAAGACCGGGATTGTTTGCAGTTAAATTGAATAGCAGACTTCTAATGGTCCTTGTCTTCTTATTCTTCAGTGAACACATCAAGCAGTCTAATCAATAGGTATACTTTTATGTAGTCTGACACAGGATTTTGAAGACCTGTGTCAACATTGAATATGTAGGTTGTTACAGTATATCCTGAAGAACATGGGTGAAGGTGCTCTCAATATAGCCCAGAGAAATACAGTTAATTTGTATTCAAGAGTTTGTTCATTTCCCTAGCTGCATAAAGACCAGCCACTAAGAGCAAACTTATGCTACAAAAAGTTAACCACTCATTGGAGGAGAGGAAAAAAAATCTATCCAAGTGAATAGTTGGCAAGATCCATTGTACAAGCAATATCAGGAAACAAAGCAATATCTTGACCAAAGCAAGAACATCTTGCTGCAAAACTATGCACCCAGTCCCAAAGCTTTCTAGTAAAGTTATGTGAAAAACCAAGAAAAAACACACGGGAAGCTATCATATTAACTGTTCCTACACTTCTTTAATTCTGAATTGAAAGGCACGCCTGGTATCTATCTGAACTTTAATAGCAAACTGATTGAATATCCACTAAGAGAACACTGCCAATTTTAAGTCACAAAAGGAATATAATAATCATTGTTTCTGAAAGCAATCCATGTTTTTTTTTTCCGAATTGTAGACAAGGCCCCTAGGGGGAGCTTGAAACACCACGAACTAAGGTACAACATTTTGCAGGTGTTATTGGCAGTAGACAAGATTCAAATTTCCAGCATACGTGGGCTACAATCTACCTTGAGAATTGCCAAAAGGAATGAATTATACTTCTCAGCTCAACTATAAGGCCAATTACTTAAGCACTATATTATGGCTCATGTGCATCTGTAAGAGCAGGAAGGAAAACAACTGGCTCACAAACAACTAGAGGTGCAAAACAGTGTGGACAGGTGCATAAGAAACAGTACAGGTATCTGGTAAATATGGTTAATAAAGGTTTTTGGTTAAGATGGTCAGAGAAGGGCAAAATAACTTTAAAAGATGAGTACATTTGAATAATGCTCAATACCCCATTAAGAAATTAAAATTTTGCTCCCTTCTGCTTTTATTCAGAAACACAAAAGGCTACATTTACAATCTAGTTTCTAGAACATAAGCAATATTTACACTATAGTTTCCAGTGTCCTGCAGCAAAACAACAAAGAATATTTTGACACCTTAAAGACTTAACCAGTTATTATCATATAAACTCATCTGTTGCCAGGCCTATCAAATCCCTTAGGAGGTACAGGGGGATATGGGGAGACTGTTTGTCTGCTCACATTACATTAGAAATGGCCCATGATATTAGAAGAACTTACAGTATTTACTGTCTATTAATTTTTGTTTCTAATATAAACCTGAAGTTTGCCTAACACAGAATAAAAAAATCCCACAAGAATATAATAAATATACAACAGTGCAGTCTACTCCTGTCTGGATTCCTTCCACTAATTCTTGTTTGTGATGGCTAGATAGGCTGGGAATCTGAGGAATTGCAACCCAACTGGGAGTAATTATCAAGCTGGGAAAAGCTGCTTCACTGAATGTCAGTGTATACAAAAAAATTCCAATCTGCAAAGTGTCCTTGGATCACTGAGATTACAGCAGCTATGTTCAGAAACATTGTTCAAGAGAAAAATTAAAAGTGCAGACAAAACATCCACCCACACCTATTTGTTGTATTATCTGAAGTACAACATCAACCAAAGAAGTCTATTTTTGTGTCAAGGGAGTATTCATTTTCATTCCATTTTTGGAAAGAAAATACCATATATATTTCCAGCCCTAGCTATGTAAAAATGTTAGCTACAATATTTCTTTTATTCCTCAGTTGCCAGCATCAAATGTTGGTCAAAGCACTGACTAACAGGGAATGCTCAGCAACCATTTTAGAAGTTAACAGAAGAAAAAAATTGAGGTCATTTTGAAAATGCTGTTGTGGTGCAAGCTTTCCATAAAGCCTATTAAAATAACCAGTCCTGAAGTTCAATCAAAACTCAGAAAACATAAGTTATTTAAGGAAGCATTATCTTAAACTCTGTTATGCTTACCTTTCTTTGCCAACTGATACACTTAACTACAAATTTGCTTTAAAATGCCCATAGTTGATAGAACTGGATAGTTATTAATATTATTAGGTTTCAGAGTTTGATGAATTGCAGATGGACATAAAAAATCTGTATCCAATTCAGTCCTTCTGTTACATTATTTTTCTCTCTCTGCAGTAACAAAGGGATTCTAGAAGAAGGGGGAAAGGGGGGGATAGGCAAATGGGAATAATAGGGCAATTAGATTCACAAAAGAAAGTGTGCCTAAATTAGCATGACAATAGGTGGCCTCCTAAAGCAAATGCTGCCCCACCTCCAAACATGTAGCTGTTATAGAACTAAAGGCTGGCTTCTCCATTCATTTGTAGACCTCAGGAGTTAGTGGCTGGAACTAAAGGAGACTGAAGGGAAGGCACACAGTACACAAAAGAAAAAAGGCCAGAGAACAAGACTGCAAATGTCAAATGCCATGTTAACTGCAGAGCCCCCCGTGCCGTCTCCACCTTCTCACACACAAAATAACCTCGGAGGGGGGAATGGCTCACAAACTTCGGCGGCTGCAGTTACTGATGCAAATGGCCCACCTTTCAAATCAGCAACATTTCCCAACTTTCAAATAGTTGTGGGTTGTTGTTTTTTTCAAGAAGAAAACACAATCGTCCCAATCACATTAAAATGCAAGTACGGAAATCAGTTTGCTTTAAAAACAAACAACAACGACAAAAAAAAACTACCCAGCGGAGTTAATCAGTTCCTCTTGTCTGTTGCAAATTGCCGATAATCGGACGAAGCTGAAGCAGTTTGCAACCGACGCTCTGAATCGCGCCTGGAACCAATACAGGATTCGGGCCTTCTGGATGGCCCGCTCCGTACTCGGAGGAGGTGGAGGAGGAAGAGAGCAGGCAAAACGCGCCATGTGGTTTTGTAAACTTCGGATTTAAAACGTCGGAACGGCGAAGGCTGTCGCCCCCGATTCCCCCCCTCCCCCGTTGACATACAAAACGCGATCGCGGCCAGCAAACGTGGCTTTGCGCAAGGCCAAGAGAGAGAGACTCTTTTGCTGGAGTTTGATTAGACTCGATAGGCCGCAAGTTTCCATTTGCCAACATGCCCGGCCGCCTCCAACCCGAGTCGCGAGTGGCGGGGCGCCCATTTAGCCAAGCCGATTTGAAAGTTTGCGACCCTCCCCGGTAGGCGATCCCCGAGTCCATGTTGAAAAGAGCCTTCCACACACACCCCACCCACGCCGTCTCTCTCTCTCTCCTTTCCTCCCACACCCGGTTCCCACAGCAACGGCTGCAGAGACCTTTACCTTTCTGGAGTGACACCCGAAGAAGCTCTAGGCACGCCCGCCGTGGGTGAGATGCCAGATGCGCCGATCGCGAGCTTTCATGGCAGATCGGGGCCTATCTCTCCCCCGTCATCATGTCACCCCGATCAAACATGTCTGTGTGAGTCCTATTTGGCTGCGGTGACTTCCTGATTCTCTGCATTGCTGAGCACAGACAGGAAAAGAAAAAAAGAAAAAAAATCCACCCCAACCAGCGCGAAACCTCGCCTCTTCCTCTCTCTCCCAGCAGCGAGAGAGGCTGGCTCCAGCTACCCTCCTACTTCTCCAGCCTGGCTCGCCTGCTCAGCCACCAGTAGCGAGCGGCACCAGTCGGGCAGAATCCTCTTCCTCCTCCTCCTGGCACTTAATCATCAAGCCTCCCTCCCCCTTTTAGACCCCACAACTTTTTCCGCTCTTTCTCGGCCGACTCTTCACCCAATTCATGCCCGAGGGTTAAAAAAAGACTTCCCTCGCGCCGACCACGGGGTGCGGGACGACGCCTGCTTCCCCCGCAGCCCCCAAAGGTTTGAGACTGGCCCTTTAGCAACTTTCGAAATCAATACATGCTCGGGGGTTTCTCTCCCACCCCTCGGAGGAAATGTTAAAAAAAGTGTGGGGGGGGACCCGCGTCAGGCATCTGCACCACTGAGGAGAGAGAGAGGCCGCTTTCGGGCGAGATCGAAAGAAGGGTGCAAACGCGGGGAATGCTAGATATCTTCGGGACACACAGACACACACACCGCGACGGCGGCTGCGGTGCAGAAGAAAGCAAAACGGAGGCTGTGGACTTTTTAGACACGAATAAGCGCCGGATTATTTTGAAGAGGCCCGAACTGAGAGGCGAAAAACGCACCGACCTCTGGTTTTCATTCCGCTTCTCCCGGCTTCTCAACAACAACACCCCTTCCTTTCCTCCCCACCGAGGCTCTTGGATCTCGCGCCGTTGCACTCTCGGCGGCCAGGCAAGGCAAGCGAGACCGGTCCGGACTTGGGCCTGCCCGGCTTTGACGCTTTTACCCGCTTCCTTTCGCGAACCCATCGCATTTCCCACCTCTTCTTCTCCTGCTCTCTCGATTGCAATGGGAAAACTCTGCGGCGGAGCTTGGCTGGGAGAAGATTAGGCGGCCAGATTAGGCGGCCGGGATCTTCTGCAGCTAGGAGATCCGGGCAAAAAAAGCGTCTCAGCCTTATTGCTTCCCCGGGGCAGGACGCGGCGCCAACTTCCAGCATTCCCAGCCGGCCACATGCCTCGATTTCCCTCAGCCAGAGCCTTAATGCAGTTTCTGGAGAAGACGGGTGGGGGTGGGGAGAGTAAAGACGGACTTTTCCCCCGCCAGCCTTGCTTCTACTCTCCAAAGACAGCTCAGCGCATCCAAGGGACGGGTTCAAGAGGCGGCAAAGCTAACCTACCGGCTCCATCGCGCAGGACCTGCATATACCTGCTCGCGATCCGTTTCTGGCTTTTCTCTTGGTCTTTCTCTCCTCGTCTCTTCTGTCCCTCTTTCACTCACTCTCTCTCTCTCTTCCTCCCCTCCCTCCCTGTTTCGCAGTCAAAACCCGCGAGCAGCTGATTCCACGCCGGAGGCTTCTGGCTTCTCCCGCCGCCTGCCGTCGTCAAGAACCCGGGCTTGCAACGGGCAAAAGCCAGCCCTCCTCCCTCGCCCGACTTTCTCCTCAGGTTCAGCTGACTCACAAACTCAGCGCATAAGCATCCTCTCTCCCCCCCCCTTCTCCTTCCTCCCCCCCCGCCAGGAAATGTTCTTCACCCAGCCGCTTTTTCAAATGAGGATTATTAGGATGATTAAGAAGGATCAGGAAAACTTTCTTCCGTTCGCTTTTTCGATCTGCAAAGGAGGCGCCAAGGAGATCGAGGCGAGACTTGTTTGTGGCCAGAGGAAATGAAATGAAAGGAGGGGGGGTGTCTGTTAAGATGTTATATATATTTGGGGGGGAAACGGACGGAGGGAGGATGCACGAGATAAATTCTCCCCTTCCCCTCTCTTCCCTAACCCTCCCCCCCCCACAATCAACAACTACATCAAAACGACGGATGGTGATTAGGAAAGGGAGGGAGGAGTTGCAAGCGATCTTTACCTTGCTGAGGGAGAGTGGCGGGCTAGATCTCTCCCTCTCTTATGAGTCACTCAGAGTACAGAGCCAGCCAGCCAGGGGGAACTAGATTATGAATATGACTTCATTGATGACAGCCATTCCCTCTTCCTAAACTCCCGCCCCGCCTCTCGGCTCGGCCGCTTTCTCCCATTCCGACGCTCCGTACTAGAGAAGAGGGAAGCTCCTGATTGGAGCGAACCGAGTCTCGGGCTCCCGTCCGGAAGAGGAAACGGAAAGGCGGATTCGCTGCGGTGCGCTGTCACTCAAGCCGCAGCTGGGAGGGAAGGCGGAGCTTAGCGCTGCTCCAAAATGTGGAGAGGGCGAGCGAGCCTGGTCGGAGTGCGCGAGCGCGGCTGCCCTTTTTATCCCCCCCCCTCCCCTCAGGGTAGATGCGTGCGCGCGTGTGAACGCTTCTGGGTCGTCCCCCCCTCTCTCTCGGTTCAGCTGTTCGTATCCAGAGGGGAATCTTTGGGACGGGTCGGCCCCCTTCCAAAGAGTGAGAGGAAAGAGAAAACAGAAGCCCAGGAATTCAGGGAGGGGTCGGGTGAAGAAGGTGCTGGAATTTAATAGTGCCTGCAGGACCAGGTGCGAGCTTGTCGGGGGAGGAAGGAAGGAAGGGGGAGGGGAGGCGAGGGGAGGCCAAGGCGACTGGGAGAAACAAGCTGACTTCAACCCAGGGCTGGTTTTGTAGCAATTGTTTACCTGTGGTTTGGAACGGGCAAGGTTAATAGGGAAGGTCATCGTGGAGTCCTTGATGCTCTCTTGAGCTTGGTTTTTTTCTTTCTTTTTGCTTGCAGACTTTTCATTACCTGAAAAGCTTCAAAGACACTTTTTCAAGAGGCAATTGGACTTTCTGGTTTTGTTTTGTTTTTTTCTTTTAAAGATGTTTCGCTTCATATCCAAGAGGCTTCTGATTGAAGGGTGGCAGATGGACCACACCATCTGATCAGAGCTGAAGAAGCTTCTTGGATGAGAAGCGAAATGTCTTCAAAGAAAAACCAGGAGTTTGCCGCTTGAAAAACCACTTTTGGGAACAACCATGACCTGGATGACTGAGAAGCTCCATAGATATTACCTGATAAGGTAACATGATCAGTGCTAGCGAGTGTGGAGTTGATTCCCTGAATGTTCTCAGAACTTATTCACTCTTGGCATAAGGAAAAATACCAGGTTTGCAAATAAAATGAGGGGGCAGGAAGTTTTAGTATTCAGTACAGTTATCTTTTCTTCCAAACAAAGAGAATACAGGCAGCTGAGGGCTGAATTGTGGAATCCTTGCTGCTTAGCTTGGCTGTGTGTTTGCTTTTCATTATCACGGTAGGTAACATCAACATTGTGATGTGGATTTTGCTCCCTATTTATACATACAGGTAGTCCTCAATTTACGACCATAATTGAGTGTGGAAAAAAGGTCATAAGTCATTTTTTCCAGTGCTGTTGTAAATTTGAATGGTCATTAAATGAACTGTTGTAAATCGAGGACTACCTGTAGTAGCATGCCCAGCCAGTATTAGTGGGAGTGTTTTTTTCCTTGGTAATTTCTTGATTAGGGTATTTTCTGCTTGTCTGGTATTAATTATGTTAACACCAATGGATCTCTTGGCTGCTAGTTATCTTTAATTTCTTTTCTGTACTGTACTGTTGTTTTAACTGGTTTTATTATTGTTTGCCATCCAGAGTTAACAATTTGAGATGGGTGGCTATACAAATCGAATAAATAATAAAAGTTAATCCCCGATTATTTTGTTGTTGGAGAGGTTGTATTCTGTTCTTTTTGTTTCCTTCTTAGATTTTTTTTATTGCCTCTTTTGAATGGTTTGTAAATGTGGTTTATCCTCATGCATCTGTCGAGGACTGCTTTGTCTGAATGCCAAGCTTCCAGGAATTAGTGTTTCTGGATTCAGCTTGGTCTAGGATGTTCAGTTTCCCTGTTAAAACTATGGTTTAAGTCTGTCCATCTGTTGTGAGATTAAGAAGTTTTCATGGTGCCTTCTGACTGCTAGTTGGTATTTCATGGATGTGCTGTAATAATTACTTAGATGAAGTTACCTAGTCAGATAAGGAAAAAATAAGCAAATAGCCTAATTCAGCACCAATGACTCCACAGTTCAACCCTGAGCTGCATGTATTCTCTTTTATTGGAAGAAAAGATAATTGTAATGAATAATAAAACTTTTATTTGCAAGCCTGGTATTTTCCCTTATGCTGAAAATGAGTGAAGTACAGACAACATTTCAAGTCAATTTGTCTGCCAGCCTTGTTTGCCAAATCTTTCAACTTCAGTCAGAGAGTAATATTTTACCAAGCAGATCTTCAAAAACATACACTCAGCAAGGAGGATGTAGAAGATTATAAACTTATCATAGAAATATAAGGCATCAAAATAGTTGCTAGATAGCTGTAAACAGAGTTTATTGGGGCCGGGGGGACATCCAGTGCTTAGGGCTAGGAGTACAATTTTGTAAGGAGTACAATTTTGTACTCCTTCTGGTGTTGCTCTCATTGTTATTCCTAGTACATTTGAATGTTTCCTTGACTTAGCAAAGCAGTTGGACAATAGGAGAGCTACATCTGACTCTACCTATGTCCCTAAGTAATGCAAGCTTCAATGCAAAGATAAACGTTAGCAAATTCTCTATACTTATCAGGGAATCCTCTTCAGTTCAGGATCATTAATAGAAGATCCTTCACATCAGCAGGCATATCTATACAAATCCTGAGACGTTTGTGTGACTCAACTTCTCTCATTCAAGTCAAAGATGGTCATTCCCTTTTGGCTAGAACATTTATGACTAAACTCTTTTGATAGTCTCTCAATTCATGTTGCACAAGGACTTTGTGACAATGGCCAGGCAAAGGATTTAGATAAACACTTTAAATTTGGGAGGAGAGAGGCGATTTTAGACTTAATGCACCAATAGATGAAGTATGACACACAGTCTGGATTGGAGACTTTATTTGTCAAGAGGGCAAATATTCTTGATGATTGCCTCCATCATTGGCGTATACAAGTATGGCAGAACACTTATAAAAGGGCAAAAGGTGAAAAAAACTGAAGGGGACCCAGCGAATTAACTCATTCACTTTTCAGAGAATTGCTGGCAGCAGAATTGATGATTCTAAGAATTGCTAGCATTGAAAACAGAAAACCCAAATACTTTTTTTTTTTACAACATGTATTTGATCCTCTTCAGCCCTTTCATAATTTAAGTCTACCTCACTGTATAGGTGGTTACTGTTGTAATTTTTTTAGAAAAATAAGTCTCTTTTTTCTTTGCTAAACACGCATGGGTTCAGGTATACATAAATTAAAACGTACAAAGTAAAATCTATACTACTGGATCCAACCCTGCTTGGATTTTTGAGTTCAATCATTGCAAGGTCCTGTCATATAGCAAGATGTATGCCAAGTATATATGAGGCAACAGAAAACAATCCCATGACTTCAATAACCGTCAGGCTCCCCCAAAAAAGAGTCTCATGCAATGAAAACAGACAATAAACTTAGGAGGTAGAATCTGGAAGATTCTTAATCTCTAATAAATTAGACTTGCTTCTATAACTTAAAACAAGGGTGGGAAATTTTCCTTTGGCTGGCAGACAGGATTTGATTAGGAGAACAATGATGGTGGAGGAAACAGAATAAATAAAGCATCCCCCAATACACAAACCATCTGAGGAGAGAGGCCAAATGGAGTCCTCTATTTATGACCAGTCAATAACTGTTCAAAGTTATGACAATCTTCAAAAAATCTTACAACCCATCCTCAAATTTATAATTGCTTCCCCTCCCTATCGCATGATCACATTTCAGATGCTTGGCAACCAGCTGGCATTTAAGCTGGCAGGTTCTGTATTGGGGAAGTTGGATTTGGGTAACAACTATGTGATTTGATAAATAACTATACAATTTGCTTAACAACCAATGTAAAAATGGTCAAAATTTGATCCCAGTCACATGGTGACCCAGCTTATGACCATAACAACTTAGAGTCAAAATTCTGATCATAGTGCATAGAGTAAGTAGAGGAGACATTTTGTTTTTTAACCAAGCACCACCTGAGTTTAACTGGTAGATCAATATACCATTACCCTTTTTTGTATGAAAGTGACTCATGCTCCTTCTGACTTTTATCTTTGCTATAAGGCAGGAGTGTCAAACTCACGTCATCATAGTGGCATCACCTGACATTATCGGGACTTTGCCCTCCCTTTGCTAAACCTGGGATGGGCGTGGCCCGCGTGTGACACACCTGGGCCACAAGTTTGACTTGTGGGGATAATAAGGGGAACATAGGTAAGAAGCAAACTTCCATGCAAGAGATAAACCAAATGTCACTTTTTTTCCCCAAACAGAAAGATATAGGAAACATATTAATCTCTGTGGCAAAATAAAACAATGCAAGAGTCAATGCACAAATTAAACTTTCTTCACTATAAATCACCCAGCAGATTTTGTTTTAACATTTTAAGCCAATGGGATCTGAAAATGTATTTGTCATAGGTAGCTTTCTTAGTTTATTGGTGGATTCCAGTGTGGTATATGGTATTTCAATCTCTTCATTGGTCAGGGGACTAGTTCCATATCTGTAGAGCGGGGGTGTCAAACTCATATCGTCACAGTGCTGTCACATGACGTTTCAGGACTTTTTCCCCCTTCACTAAACCGGGCGTGGGTGTGGCCAGCGCATGACACATCTATCCCGCAGGCCGGGAGTTTGACAGCCCTGCTGTACAGGAACAATCCACTTGAATCAAATAATGCACCAGAATGGGACAAAAGTGATCAGTGTTTTGTTCACAAAATGAGCATAAATAGAATAGAATAAAGTGTGATTGGACACAGAAGGAATTTGTCTTGGTGCAAATGCTCTCTGTGCACATAAAAGAAAAGATACATTCGTCAAGAGTCAAGAATCATAAGGTACAACACTTAATGATAGTCATAGGGTACAATGAGCAATCAAATCATACTAGGAAACAGCCAATATAAATCGTAAGGATACAGGCAACAAAGTTACAGTCATACAGTCGCAAGTGGGAGGGAAGGGTTGATAAGGAGTGATGAGAAGATTAATAATAATAGTAGTGCAGACTTTGCAATAGTTGGAACAGTGTTGAGGGAATTATTTGTTTAGCAGAGTGATGGCTTTCGGGGGAAAACTTCTTGTATCTAGTTGTTCTGGTGTGCAGTGCTCTATAGCATCGTTAGGTAAAAACTATCTGAAGACATGAATATATTACGTAAAATGCAAAAAGAATATTTCTGTTATTTAACTTGTATATAAAGAAGAAAGTAAAGTCACCTAACTTACATAGCAGAAGGAATAATTCACAGTGTCATCTGCTACCTAGAACTAAATTGTGCAAGTTGAGCCAAAAGTTACTAAGGATTCACTGAACTGATTTTTTTCTTCTTATGCTAGGCACCATGAGGGGGAATCTTTTAGTGTCCAGTAAATTTAGAGTTCAGAATCAGCAAAGAAAGAATATTAGCATAACTCTAATCCTGTCCCATGCATTTGCTAAGTACTGAAAGGAAATGCAAAGAGAATAGAATTGTACGTACAATGTATGTATGTATGTATCACATATGTAGATTTCCCCAAGCCAAATGGAGGGTCAGATACATATTATATGCAAATTAAACAGATTCCAGCAGGCCTTATACTCCTTATGTTTTAAATAATGCAATGTCAAAATGTATTTCTTGATTAAACAAAAGAAAGGAAACTATAAGCCTCTGCATGAGACGACAATTTTTAAAACCAAAGACTTGACCTGAAACTTGTGTACAGGCATGTATGGTCTAATACATTTCATGGATTTTCAATCTCTGACCCATTATGTTAATGGAAAGACTTTCAATTTTAAGTTAAATTTATGGTTTTTGAATTTTAGTGACATAATGAATATGCCCAAATGTGTTGTTAGCGCAAGTTATTATCTATATTCACTCTTGATTTTCTCAGCAATTCCATTCCAGCCTGATTGCCTCATGCTTATTTCATAAATGCTTGTAACTACCAAAAATTAGCATGAAAAATGCTGGTGTGAAGGAATTCAATTCCTTGTGAAGGAATTGAACAAGATGTTCAGATTGTTAAAAACAAGTTACATGAATATGAAAGATCAATCAAATTGTATTGACACAGAATCTTAACCCTGATAAGGATCATATAGACCAATAATGAACGAACTCATTTCACAAGTGCCAAATCTAACTATAATATACAATCATGCACAGCAGTGAAGTATTTAAGGAAGCACAAGAACAGAAACATTAAATATGAAATGATTTTTTTTAAAGTAAGAAAAACACTCCAAAGTGCCCAATGAGAACTGAATCTGGAATATCAAATGTCTATTGAGAGGAAATAATACAATAAAGTAATTTCAGTATTTGGAAAAGGGTGGAGTTAGCAAGCTGGAATCCTGATCTGGAATACAATATGAAATCTTGGTTATAGATCACACTTGAGGTCCCATAGCGTCTTTTGATTGTAATATAATCAAGAGGAGGTATGACAGATTCAGATTTGTCCAACATTTTGATCTGTTATATATCTCTCAGAAGGCAGAAACAGAAAATGAAGGTTATCCCCATTTGTTTATATTCTGCATATCAGTGGTAGCCAACCAGTGGGCCAGGGACCACTGTTGGCTGCAAGAAAATTTTGGTGGTCTGCAGAGAAACGTCACTCCCAAAGCAATTAATCCAGGCTGCGCGGGAATACAAGGCTGTGCTGCCCACATGGCCCATGGGAACAAGTCTTGCGTCGCTTGCATTGCAAACAACATGAGGGGGAGGAAATTTGCCCCACTCTCCCCATGTGCCTGGCCTGGCCACCAGGCTGCTTCTTTCTGCTGCTTTCTTCTTCTGCTTTTGGCTGCATGCAAGGAAAGCAGTAAAAGTCTTCTTTTCTCTCCCCCAAACTTTGCCAGAAATGAGTCTTTGGGACCCTGCAAGGCAACCTGCTCCAAGAGGCTGCATAGGCATGACAAGTCTCACAAAGACTCATTCTTCTACATTAGACTCCGGAATCTTTCAATCAGGACCATTTCTGTTTACCATTCTCAGGTAATGGTCTTATATTTTAGGCACTTGTCTTCTGCAAGTCTATGTAGTTAAGTAAACTGTTCATCATATTCTAATTATAATGGTTTTATGAGAGTTTCGGCCTCACTTCTACAAGTGGTCCTTGACTTATAACCACAATTGGGACCAGAATTTCTGTTGCTAAGCAAGTCAGTTGTTAAGTGATGCATGTCAGATTTTACAACCTTTTTTTCCCATGGTTGCGAAGCAAATTACTGCAGTTAAGTGACATGCAGTTGTTTAAGCAAATCCAGTTCCCCCATGTACATTGTTTGTTGCAAGCCAGTGGAAAGGTCATAAATTGAGATCACATACCACCACCCTCCAATCCACAGTTTGAGCACGTGATTGTGGGGATGGTCATAAATGTGAGGACCAGTCATAAACCATTTTTTTCAGTGCCATCATAACTTCAAATTATTGTTAAATGAATGGTAGTAAGAAAGGACTATCTGTATATATGTATTTTCAAATTAAATAGTGCAGTTCTGTTTGAAGGAAGTGATCTGGCAACCTATTATCTTTGTGAGGTCGTGGAGATGACTAGAGAAATCACAACAGATTAACGGGCTTCTATCTGATACAAAATAGTCCTACTAGAAATGAAATGATGGCTGTGATTATACATAGTATATGCTGAGATCAACAAGCAAGACAAGATTCTACATACCGTTTCCACTCATTTTGATGTCTGAAAATCAACACTTGTTTTCATTATCTGGAGGGTTATTTGTACCATTCTGCTAACACTTTGTTTTATTAAAAAGCAGCAGTTTCCAGAGTCTGCAGTAGAAAGAGAAAGAGAGCTCAGGTAGTGTTGGAGCTTTTCCTTACTGGCTATCTATCTATCTATCTATCTATCTATCTATCTATCTATCTATCTATCTATCTATCTATCTATCTATCTATCTATCTCTCTCTCTCTCTCTCTCTCTATCTATCTCTCTCTCTATCTCTCTATCTATCTCTATCTATCTCTATCTATCTATCTATCTATCCCTTTGAAATTGCCTTTCACCAACTGCTTTTCTTCCCAAGTGGAAAAAAAAATACTGTCACTTTTCTGCTTAGAAACCAAACAGCTTGGGAAAGATCATTTTGAGTGGCTGGAGGTAAAGAGAATTAAGAACCTTTTCCCTTTGCTACTGACTCATTTCTGATTATAGTTTCCCAGGGCTGCTTTTCATTTAATAAACAACAATAACCCATCAGGGGGGTGGTTAAGTGCAATTATGCATATCATCTGATTTCAGCCTGGAGACTATTGCCTATGCTGTCATGTTTCTTATGTTTATGGGTAAATATTAACAGAAATGCATGTATAAATTATGAATATTGGATATTTCTTATTGAGTGTATACCAGATGTTGAGGGATGACATGGCCAATGATTAGTGGCTAATTTGTTGAGCTTTGTAGATCATTTTGTCTGTCTAATGAAATGCATTAAGGAGCTGCCCAGTTTTTCAATAAAGCAGAGTACATTTCAACAAATCTTTATCATATATTTGTAAGCTTACAGATCAGCCCAAACAGCTAAACCAGAGGTTGTATTCTGCACTGTTCTGATCAGTTCTGGAGAACCGGTAGTGGAAATTTTGAGTAGTTCAGAGAACCAGCAAATACCTCTGACTGGCCTTGCCCCCATCTATTCTCTGCCTCCCAATTCCCAGCTGATTGGCTGGGTCTTCTTTGGTTGCCCTGCACAGGAGAACGGAGCTGGAAAGCAGGTTAGTGGGGTGGGGAGGGAATGGAGATTTTGCAGTATCCTTCCCCTGCCACGACCACCAAGCCACACCACACCCACCAGGCCATGCCCACAGAACCGGTAGTAAAAAAGTTTGAACCCCACCACTGAAGTAAACCATGCAATGCTTTGAAGAAATGCTTAAATTTTTAACAATGGCAATAGTCAGTTTGATCTTCTAGTGGTTAAGGCACCAGGTTAGAAACCAGGAGACTATGAGTTCCAATTCCACCTTAGCCATGAAAGCTACCTGGGTGACTTTGGGCCAGTTGACCTCTTTGAAACCCAACTCATCTCACAGGCCTGTTGTGGGGAAACAGGAGGAGGATTGTGTGTGTTCATCACACATTTGGGGGAGGGGTGTATCATAAAATTTCACTGTTTTATATGCCTCAGATGAGGAGGGAGGGCATTATATGCCCAATTGTTAACATGGCTAAGCTTTGGGTTCATACAGCATACCTTTTAGGGTAAGGGAAGGACTGCAAGTTAGAAGAGCAGCATTGACTATTAATGCTAGGAGACTAAGGGAAATGGAAAAGGCAACCATATGAAGCCACCAAGCAGCTATTAAGAGCCCTAAAATGCACAAGAAGAATTTTGACCAGCCATTTGTAGCTGTGTGTTATGAGGAAGCTGGAATGCTAGTAGCTGCCAAATATAATGATAATGTTAAAAATAGCCCTGGACAAAGAATTTTCATAGCATAATTGGGAATGGTATTAGTATTGTTATTGGCACTATTTAATAATTATTTCACATTATTATTGGAAACAATTATTTAAAAGAAAATAAAGTACAGCAAATGCCAACCCTAAATTATTTACTGCTTGAAGATGGGCCAGATAATGTCCGCTTCTATGGAGGGATTAAAAAAAAAAGCTTATACCATTCAGCTGCGTGACTTTTGCTTATCCCCAGTTTAGGATATACCTAAGCTATGAAATCACTTCAGGCCACTGTTGTCTTCTAACTCTGGATCAATCTGATGGTAAAATGATGTGCGCCCTTATCATTTTAAGAGACCTTCATGCAAAGCAATGACAGAAACCAAGAACTTTTTTCTTGCAGTTGAGAAATACAATGTTAGTCTATTTCTCAAGCCAATGATAAGAGCCCTATGTGAAGTCTTTTGGTTCTTATCTCAATATATTAACAATAAAACAAAATCCCACACTGAATTCACATTAAAATATAACAAATTTCAACATTGGCTTCTCTTTTTTGCAGGATATTTATATTCTGATGAAACTTAATAGTATTTCCTAAAAATGATCTTAACAAGATTCTCAAAAGCTATTATTTTATAGGAATCAGGAATCAAATAAAATCAAGTTTTATTTATGGGATCCTGTGGACATCATCTGGCATTGTTGTAGGTAGTTCTTAATTTACGACCACAATTAAGCCCCAAATTTTTCTTGCTAAGTGAGACAGTTAAGAGAATGTTGTCCCATTTTATGACCTTTCTTAGCACAGTTAAGTGAGTCACTGCAATTGTTAAGTTGGTAACACAGTTATTAAGTGAATCTGGCTTCCCCATTGATTTTGCTTGTTAGAAGTACGCAGAAGGTGATCACAAGACGCTGCCCAACTACAATCATAAATGAATCAGTTGTCAAACATGAATTTTAATCATGTTGACTATTGGGATGCTGCAATAATTGTGTGAAAAACAGTTGTCACTTTTTTCAATGCCTGTTTGTAATTTCAATCACTAAACAAACTGTTAAATCAAGCACTACCTGTATATTATTGGGACTACTACAAACAAACAAACAGACAAAAATACCATTACTACATTGACATCAAGCCTAGAACGTAGTTTAAGCCTCGTCTTAAGTATTTAGTACTTCAACTCTTTGGCACAACCATTTCTATATTTGACATCCGGCTAGCCCTTTATGTAAATGACATTTTTGTATAGGGTTAAGAAACTGGTATTACGAATTTCCTGCTACCCTACTTCCTACACACCAGAAACAAGCTGTACAGGTAAGATACAATATACTGTATTTGATTTTTGCTAAGAAGATATCTTTCACTCATCTTAAAGAGTTTCATAAAAATGTGATATGAACTTTCAATTGGGGTCCTTTGTACAACATCTAATCAGAAGAGGACAACACATTTCCTCAGGTATCCTCTGCACAGACTATTTTGCAAATGGTCTGAAGCCCCCAAATCTATTTAGGCAGATAACAATTAGCCTACATAATTGTTGCTTGCCCTTGTTCTTTTCTTCTTCTTCTTCTTCTTCTTCTTCTAAATAAATGTTTTGTATCTCCATACTTGCTTGTTTTGCTTTAAATGAGAATTTGCCACAATTTTTGTGTTGAACCCTTTACTTCTCATATTTTTAGAATAATGACAAGGTTTTTATGTCTTAAGTTCAAAATTACTGGGGTTTGGACAAGAATATCTTAAGAGCTTTCTTTTCACTTTTTTTTTGCCTAGAATAGTGTGGATTGGAAGACTTAAAGGAAAAGCTTAGAATTCCTCAGTGGACAGATAAAAAGGAGACAACAGATACAACCTGACTCCTGATAATCTTTTATGACAAATGGGGTGCTCTTAAATATAGATTTTTATCAGTAGAGAAACAAGGGTGCATGTTTTTCCAATCCTTAATATCCTGATTATTCAAATGTTTGGAAAGCACTGACTCAATGAAAAATATAAGCCAATAAACTCCCAACATATCTCTTTTAATAATGTTGCAGCAAATTTGAAATTTGTATGCATTATTTAATTGATATTGTTTTTCACTGAAACATAACATTAAGTCTAAGGAGACAACCAGGGGTTTTCTTCATAGATAAACTCTGCAATCTTACCCAGTGCTTAAGTCAATCTGCTCCTCTGTAAGCATGCATATATGGAATTACAGAACTAAATTTCTCCTGGTGCCAAAGCATGAAAAGAAAGAATTGAAGAGTTTATTCATGATTTGAATCAAATTATTTTAAGTGAAGAATCAATTTTATTGAATAGGAAGCTGGACACATTGAAATAGTTTAATAGCTTGATTTAAGGTTAGCTGCGATTGCTTCCATAAAGAGGAGAGAGAGAAAACATGATCAAGTATTAATATATGCATTGTCAAGCTTTTTTTCCCAAAGAACTATAAATGTGGTGGGATGGAATACCACATTTATAGTTCTTTAGAAAATGTGTTTGGAATACCATGCTGTTTTTAAAATGAATCTTTTTTAATGATAAATTATAAATATATAAACTATAATTAAAGTCATCTGTGTATTAATTAGTATTGTTATTGATCAACAACTTACGAGTTTCTGTGGAATTCCAGAAATACATTTTGATCTGGAATTTTAAATGTCTTTTTATTGTACCAACAGAATAGAATATTTGTAGCTCCGATTGAAATGAGCGGTCTTGCAGGCGTTTCATTACCCATACTAGCACTGATAACGTAACCTAGGATTGGGTAATGAAACATCTGCAGGAAAACAACTATGTTCAGAACACCAAAGACCACTCTTTTTATTGTCCAATTTTATTTTATTCAAGAATTTGCAACACAAAATCCAAAAGAAAAAAAATTAAATACAGACAAATCTAGAAAAAAACATTAAAAATGTGAATAAAAAAGGACAAAAACAATAATTATGTCCCCAGTTGAATATTGACAAATCTATTGTAACAATAATAGCTTCTCCCTATTGCAAAGCAGGTTTAAAATTTATAAGCTTGTACATCTATTTGCAACCCAAACGACCTGTCAACATTACGTATATGAAGAGAAAACTAGTTAACAGGTCAAAAAACAGCAAAGTTGAAACTCAAAGCATTCTGTTTACAGTCTGTTATTGTAATTTACTTGTAGAACATCTGCACGTTTTCTTATTTACCATGAATCACCCTGATCATTATCTCTGAGTCCAGGGTCAAATACCCTCATTTGGTTTTTAATAATGAAACCTTTCCTTAGGTTTTTAATTTGGAACTTTCCCAACAATTGCATCTAATTTCCAAAGTTCATAAGACTCTGTTTTAAATATCTCTGCAACATATATTGTTGAAGAATTCTCTTTGAGAACACATTTCTCTTGTCAAGAGTCTACTCCATCCTTCATTATATCCATTGTCTCAGAATTTCTTATATTCATATTCTTTTCAATCTTTTCTGGCAGATCTATATTTTTCAAACCAAACACTTCCTTCTTCATATCTAACAGCAACAGATCCGATTCCAATTCCTCAGACTGCAAATTGACTCCAACTGTTCTTTCCTGCTTTTGGATATCATCTTGAAATTGCACAACTGTTTAATGTAACATAAATTGTGGTTATGGAATTTTAAATGTCTTGAGGTGAACATTTAAAAATTAAATGGTGTTGTCCAACTTCAACGTCAGCCAATTTCATATTTGCTTTTAAACAGATGCAATTTCAGAGACTTATTAGAGGAAGAAGCCATTTTGATTTTCCAAAGCATTATTATAATTTGTCAATATATATTTCAATTGCTTGTAGTTCTATCAGGTAAGCTCATTTCAAGATAATGAAAGCAGTTTGAACAATTAAATTTCTCTAAAACTATAGATTTCAGTATTCTGAAGACTCCCCTTGGTCAAGGAATTTCAGCTGGTGGGGTCCAGTAGAACCTTTTCTGCTGTGGCTCCAATGCTTTGAGGACTTTGCCTCTGGAGGTGAGATCTGCCCCTACCCTTTGGCCTTACTCAAGAGCCTTAAAACTTGCCTCTGCCAGTTGACTTGGGGCTCCAATGGAGGCGCTCCATGCTTGAGATGGCTGCTGGAGTGATAGAGGAGATTATATCATCATACTGTTGTACTCTTGGTGTATAGTTCTTATCTACGTCCTATTATTTTATGAATTTATGATATTGTAAGCCACTCAAAGTTGTTATGGAAAGGGAAATGAGTGGCAGACAAATTTAATAAATAAATAAATCAATTTCTGACAACTCTTTTGGATAACGTATCTCTAAATATATGTTCAATGTTTTTGTCTTGGCTCATCTAGCAGTTGGATGGTGGACCATTTGGGACTGGAGAATCACCCAAGAAGGCCATAGGAAACCACTTCTATCATCTGCCCATAAAAACTAGGCTTTTCATGGATATGCCATAGGAGTCCCAAAGAGTCCAGCTTTCCTAAAAAAATGACTATTTTTACTCTGACATTTAGATCCAAGATGCTAGTAATTGTAACAAGAGTCAGTTTGGTTTATTGGCTAAAGGCAGCAAGCTAAAAATAAAGAGATAGTGAATTCTAGTTCCACCTTAGACACAAAATTTTTCAGGATATCCATACAACAGGTTATCTCTCTGTAAACAGAATCGTGTATGAGGTCATGTTCAAGTCAAGTTGCCTCATATGATCAACCACACTGGATGCTGCACTTTGTTGAACAGAATAATTAACACCAGTCTGGCGATTTTGAACATATTGAGTAACCCAGGCATCAACAATATGCCTTTCTGATATAGTCACATTTTCAATCCCTGGTATTGTTTAAGAGACTGAACTCCTCCTGCCAAAATTTGAAGGTGAGTAGCAGTGTAAAGAATGTTTGGAAATTGTGTATTTGCATTATGTCCTGGCTGGGCAGTCTTAAAAAAAGCACAAGTCCATCCAATCCAAAGGAAATAGTTAATAGTATCTCCAAATGCAGTTACCGCTGCCATCTTGTCTTTCCCAGTAACTCTCATTATATGTTCATTTAATCTGTCCAGGGAAAATCTTCATATGTTCTAATTGCTTGATTGACAGTTAACTATTCCAGTCAACATTTTGTTTCTTGTTTGTTCAACCATAGTCCCAAGTATCAGGGAGATTTTAGTAACTTCTGCTTTAAGATTAGTAAACATCTCTTCAAAGTTTTGTCCAGTGATTTACTCATTCCAGATGGCAATGGAAACCCTCAATCACAGCATCTCGATGTTCTTTTAACATCCTGAGATCCTGTCTCGATAAATTTGTCTAAGAGTTTTGTTCAGTCTAGCTGGAGTAATACTTCCCCGACTGGTTACTATTAAGACAGCTATGGTCAAATTTGCTAAGATTTTTTTCTCTAAATTGGTTTTCCTGGGACAACATTACCATAACCCGAGCCACTAGTTCAAAAGACCACAGAGGATTGTCTTGAAGAATAGCTGTATTGTCAGTTCCATCAGCAAGGTTCACATTAAGAAGCCCTCCAAACAACCAAGGATGAATTTCCCCGGTGCAGCCGCCACAGGTGCACCCTGAGGACAATTGTTTTGGGAGCGCACAGGATTGTTGGCATCAAAAACTTGTCCCATCCAAGCATCAAATTGTTCAGCATTGAAAACAAAATGGCCCTGAGCATTAGGCACAATCAGGGTGAATGAATTTTGTTCAAGCCGAGTATCGTTTCTTAAGATGGCTGGGTCAACTGGCTCGGCAAATATTGATTTAACCAACATTTCCAAATCCAAATTACTGAAACAAAATTGTAGAGCAATTTGAAGATAGGATCCAATGATGCTCAAACTGGCAATAGCAGCTATATGAGAATCGTTCTGAATCACTCTTTCCTGGTGGAGTTCTTTTTTCAATAACAACCAATAAAATCCCATGAGTCATGAAAGCACTGGCAGCCTGGGTAACAACTTTATTCCACTCACTATATCTTCTGTGAAATAACGCTGTTAGGCCTGATAAATTAAAAGAATTTTCCATTTTTGTGACTTAAATACCCCTAGTAGCAAACTTTTAAAACAATTTGTGTTTGTTTTTCCAGCCAGTCAGGGCAACATTTTCAAGGAAGCTCATGCCACGCATAAATTAGCTCGTCCAACACCTTCAAATGAAAAGGCAATTTCTGAAAATACATTTGCTAACCCCCAATTTCAATGATTATATAAATAGCATTTTTTTCACACAGATTTTGGGTATGAGATTAGGTCAAAAACAAATTCCTTATTTGTAAAGTACAATAGCAAATGTAAAGATAAGCCAACTGCTAGGTCAATTTCTGCTGCAAGCCACTCCCGCTGTGCTTATTTTTGCATTTAAAAAGTTCTAGTGGGCTTTTCTCCAAGCAAGCTGTGACTGCAGTAACAGCTCAAGCCCATTTGGCACACAAGCTGCATTGCTGAAAATACAAATTTGGTATCTGTTTTTCACTGCATTTGTCATCCTGTCCTTTTGACTGCTGTCCCTGCTTCCATTGTCTTCAAATGATGAGAGCAAATCTTAATATAATCCTCCTAATGTTGATTATTAATAACCCCCCTTAGTTTTCAATATAATATTACCAAAGGGTATATCCAACAATAGGTGAATGTGTGCTTGGGCTAAAGTCAGGGATATCTAAAAGTAAAACTCCTCTGGAAGTTACAATGAAAACAGGTTTGAAAGGTGAAACAGATGACTAGGCCAGGAGGAAAAGTGGTGACACCTAGCCAGCTTAGCTAAGTGCCTAGAAGATTTGGGTTGAAGATTGCTGGATAAGAGAAAAGGAAGAAAAGAGACAGGTCAGATTAGAAGGTGAAAACAACTTTTAAGCAGAAATGTCAATGATAAGAGAAAAGAAATAATCATGTTCCAACTACAGACTTAATGACTATTCAGAGAAAAATGCAAAATTAATAGCCTCCCAATGGAGACCTAAAGCTGCCAGGCTTATAATATCTATGGCATATTAAATATTAAGGCACTTCAGGCATCAGAAGATCCTATACCCTACTTCTATACTCTCTCTATTCCTCCCCCACCAAAAAGAGGACTTGGGATTTATCTTGGCTCTTATACTCTACTGGAGTTCTTATTTTGTGAAAGTTCAGTCCTCAAATTCTGTATTTCTGCTAATATCTTTTTCATGCCCATGCAATTTTAATTGAAGTTACACCACTGATGCACAAAGGAGAGATATTGGCATGCTCTGGTAATTCCAAGATCTGCAGTTATTAAAAATGGACATGGAGACAGAAAAGGAGAAGAAAAAAATGGCTAGAATTCTGAACAGAAGCTATTCCCCGCTGCTGCAACATACTTGCAGAACCTCCAACTTGTTTAGATTTTTTGTTTTTGTTATCAGATTGAGTTTAAAATGTGGCATTAGTACTTTTAAAGCATACAATTTGCATTTATTTAGTACCTTAAATTTAAATGACTCTGTACAAGTTAATTTTCAAACATTTTAATTAGAGAAACAAAATAAGCATTTATTTACAATTAAATTATATGACCTCAAGCAGTGGAGAGTCAGCTTGGTATAATGGTTAAGGCACCAGGTTAGAAAACAGGAGCCTGTGAGTTCTAGACTTGCCTAAAGCAAAGTCATCCTTTTTCTCTTAGGACCAGTCCCTCTTTCTCAGCCCTAAGAAGCAGACAATGACAAACCACTTCTGAAATCTTGCCAAGAAAACTGCAAGGACTTGTCCAAGTAATTGCCAGGAGTCAACACTTGACTCAAAAGTACAAACAAAAAACAGGAGTTACCAAATGCCAGCCAAACGCTTTTGAAAGAAGACAATTTCAAGATTAGCAATAATTCCTAATATACTGTATGTTGGATTCAAGATTTGTCTAAGTTGCCAAAGTGGCATATGAGAAAAAGAAATACATAATATTGATAGTATATTCTAGTCTCTGACATAAAATTTTACATATTGCTTTGAAAGCTTTCCGTTTCAAAAAAACAGGGCTACAGTTTATATTGGATTCAGCCAAACATAAATGGAAAAGGGGTATGTGGAATCCTTGGTGCTCTCTGAGCTTGTTTTTTTTTTGCAGATATTTCATTACCCAAGCTATGTAAGATCATCAGTGGTACTAAGGAATGAGATTTGCTCTCAATTTATTTTCTTAGTGGCTTGCCCTGTCAGTGTTGGTAGGAGTGATCTTGGATGTTCTTTGGTTAGACAGTTCATTGTTAGCTTATTTAGCAGTTCCTTGATTGGGATATTGTTTACTTCTTGATTGTTGGTCTGATGTTAATATTGGTTTAGGCTATGCTCATCTGGCTGTTGATTGCTGGAAGGAAGGTGTTTTGGCTTTCTTTATTCTCTTTCGGAATTCTTGACTGTCTCTTTTGCACAGCATGTAAAGGTTGTTTATGTCTGTGGGCCTATTGATGGCCATTTTGTCAGAGTGCCAGACTTCCGAGAATTCTTTAACATTTTTGGACTTTGCTTGATCAAGAGTGGTCACAATTTCTCAATTGAAACTATGATAATGTCTCTTCATGTGTTGAGAGATTAAAGAGTTTTCATCATGTCTTTTGACTGTTAGTTAGTTTGAAGAAGCTTCTCGGATGAGAAGTGAAACATCTTCAAAGAAAAAACAAGTAAGTCCAATTGCCTCTTGAAAAAGCACCTTTGGGACACCTGCAAGAAAACAACCAAGCTCAGAGAACACCAAGGATCCCTCATTTCAACTCTGATCTATAAACATTCTCCTCTATTGGTATAATTGGAAAGGGGCAGACAGATCCCAAACCACGAAGTGGCTTGTCTACATGACTCAAATGGAACTGGGAGACTGAATGAAGTACTTGATTGCTTGATGCCCTACAGAAACTTCTGGTTTTTAAAAAATGTTAGAATGGAAAGAATATGAAGAAATATGGAATCAAACAATAACTTCCTTTTCTTCTCGCTTATTGCAATGTTCATCAAGAGTGTTTTAGTTATAGTGCTTTATAAGAGACCTTTGTCTATAAGGTATGAAGGACATAGTAAAATGGAATTTACTTGTTCACAGAACTCATGTAACTACTGAAAGGTGCATTGATTGCCAATTGATTTTTAGGTGGAATTCAACATGCTGGTTGTCAATTTTAAAGACCTTAATGTATCAGGGCCTGGATTATCTATGAGAGTAGTTTCTCCTGATAACTTCTGTCCAACCTTCAGTATTTAACAGAGTACACATTCCCTCTGTTGGAGACTGCCAACAGACACCATGGAAACATGTTTTAAATTATTGTCTTCCTCCTCTGGAATATCATCTCCAGACATTCAAATGCTCCCCTCTCTTGTAATTAGAAAGTTTGTGAAGACTGGGTTATTTCAAAAGGGGCAAAGTTGCTACAATTACCAGTATCTCTCAAGTAATAATTTTAAATTTAAAATAAAGTAACTGATTTTAGTATATGTGGTTTTCAACATTTGTGGCTATGGTTTTAACTGTATTATAATTTTTAAAATCCAAATTATAGATTTGGAACTTGTATGGTCCTCAGTTCATTGTAAGAAAGTAAGTAATAAAAACAAACAAACCCTACTTAAAAAAAAACTTTTCCTGAAAATGTTATTTCATGTGGTTGAAGGATTAAAAAGTTAGTTATTTTATGGTTTTTCCATGTTAATGAATGGGAAGCACAAATCTTACTTCAAATTAGATTCCAAGTCAAAATGAGCAGTTTTAAGAAAGTGGACAATATTTTGAAGGTTCAAATCAATCCTCTGAATCACAACTAGCGGAGAATGTAGTACCTACAAGTGAAAAGAAGTAAAATATTTGTCAGCATGTAAATAATTTCAGCACTGTTTTCATTCCCCAGTCCTACTATTTGAAAATAATGTTCATCTCATCTCAGCGGATCAGCAACCACTAAGCATTTGCTGAGATCAGAACAGGTGCTTCCACAGAACGACAGAACCAGCGTGAAAGCAATTCCATTTCTGCGATCCTATTGCAGAAGTGGGAGAGTTGAATCAATTTATTTTGACTTAGATGTGATACATTTGAAACACAATAAATTTGTGAAGAGTCCCATCCTCCATATGCTTCGATCATGGGTTTTATGTCTTTTAAAGGAAAAAAGATGGTTTTATACTTTTTCAACATATTTTGGTGGATTTTTTTTTTACCAATGCAGATACCTGTAACATGATGGATGTAGATGGAATGTATGTGTTGGTGCAATAAGTTTACTTCTATTCCATACAGAGGGAAGAATTTTCTGGTACATCAGCATCTATGGCTTTGGTCATAGTAATATATGATTTTCTTATCCCACTTTTCACAACAGTAACAAAATAACTGTAAACTTCCTCCCCCTTACATTTTTAATTTGTTTTGTAAGCATTTTGAAGCCATTTCCAAAAAAGAAAATCTGAGCAATAGAAGCTTCTGGTTGCAATATTCCGTCCTATTTTAGCTTTTTCTGCAATGTCTAGAGCAGAGCAGATACGGGTGGTCCTCGACTTACAACAGTTCACTTAGTGACCATTCAAAGTTACTGAACGGTATTGAAAAAAGTGACTTATGACAATTGTTCATACTTATTGCAGCATCCCCATGGTCACGATTTACATTTGGATGCTTGACAACTGAGTCACATTTATGACGGTTGCAATATCCCACAGTCATGTGATCGCCTTTTGTGATCTTCTGACAAGCAAAGTCAATGAGGAAATCAGATTCACTTAGCAACCATTTTACTAATTTAAGAACTGCAATGATTCACTTAGGAAATGTGGCGAGAAAAGTTGTAAAACAGGGCAAAACTCACTTAACAAATTTCTCACTTAGCAACATAAATTTGGGGCTCAAGTGTGGTTGTAAGTTGAGGACTACCTGCATTTTAAACAATGCTTATGAAAGACTCTGGAACCAGTTCCACAAGCAACATTGAAAAAAGACCTGTTTCAAATAAACTAAAGTTTTAAAAAATGACTTAACTTTCCAAAATAGCTATGTTATTTGATTGCAGAGTTGATTCCAATCTAGTATAGGCCTTTGCATGATGATGATAAGAATTAGTAAAAAAAACAAACCTGCACTAAACTTTAGACAATTTCAAGCAATATTTCACATAAACAGATTGTTATACCCTGGTTTTCCCAGCAACCTACATTTGAAACTTATTTTACAATAAAGCTTAAGTTCGTAAGTCTCGGAAAACAAAAAGACAGCTTTAATTATAACAATTATATTTTATTCAGTGTTTCTACATACTTCACCAAGTAACTCCTATTAATGCCATATCCAAGTAGATTTATTTATTTCATCAGTATTATTCTCTTTTTGTAAGGTTCTTTTATAGCTTTTTATTATTTTTTGATGTTTTTATTGTTTTGTGAATTGCCCAGGATTATGATATATGAGATGGACAGTCACAGAAGTGTTAAAAATAAGGCTTTTATAATAACATACATGATTGCAAGTTATAAAAGTTTGTGGGGCTGGTTATTAATACATATGTAAATGTCACAGCTTATTCCAAAAGCTTATTTTCTTATTGTAACAACTTTATGTAATATAGCAAGATTAACCGAAATTCAGGTAAAGTTAAAACAACTGTTAGTTAAAAGAAAAAAAAAAGAATTCCATTAGCAAACCTCATAGTGAGATGGCAAGATAGCAAATTTAGGGTGGGAGTTGTTTTGTTTGGTGGGGTTTATTGCTGGCCTGTTCCTTTCTGAGAAAAGCATATCACATTTTAATGATTTGCCCCAAATGCTGTTATTTAATGTCCATCATTAAATAAAGAGGTTTCAGCAAAAAATAGGCAAGTTAAAGATACAGAAAACAGGTGCAAAGCTCAAGTGATAAGAGGGTGGGAGATGGGTAGGCTTCCCACTGGCTTTGCAGGATTTCTGATATCAACCTCCATCCATTAATAGATATTTATTTAAGTGCACTATTATCAAGTGTACCAAGTAATTAATTGCTGCTTTTTTTCTCTCTGAGCACATTCTATCAGGCAGTAAGATTTGTTCTGGTTAGAAAAATACAAATGAGCTCTCCAGCTAATTTATGGTCAGGAAGTATAAAAATCATCCTTCTAGCTTGTGGCAGTAATAGATTCATGCCCATTTCATGCAAGCAAGCTCTCCAAGGAGTACTCTACCAGGACAAGAAAACATTTGTCTTTCTTTACAAGTTTAAATAGCTTTTTCCTGTTTTAAGTCGCCATTCTGAGCCGAGGATTGCAGTAACAGCTTTTGTCAAGCAACATTACCCTAAGTCAAACAACTGCATTTTCTGTTTTGGAAGGGAAAAGCCTTTAGGGTAGGGGTCTCCAACCTTGGCAACTTTGCAAAGCTGGCTTGGGAATTCTGAGAGCTGAAGTCCACCGGGCTTAAAGTTGCCAAGGTTGGAGACCCCTGCTTTAGGGAATAATTTTATTATATCACAGCGACCCATCTATTCCATTCTAAAAGGGAAGCAAACTGCATTAAGAGTTCATATGTTCCAGGAGTCTGCTCTCCCAAACAGACCCTTTATTTCTGCTTGATAAATCTTGGCTTCAATTTCTCCCTGAAAACTATGGGTCTATTTCAGGGGTCTTCAAAGTTGATAGCTTTAAGATTTGTGGACTTCAACTCCCAGTACTCCTCCTCCAGTCATGTTAGCTGTAGAATTCTGGGAGTTGAAGTCCACAAGTCTTAAAACTTGGCAAGTTTGAAGACCCTTTAGTCCTTTGGAAATGATTAGTTCCTCTCCCCGTGGAAGGTACGGGGAAAGGAGAGGAGAGTCCCGAGACGCAGAAAGGCGGCCCCCATCTCTCTCGTCTCGTCCCTCCTCAGTTCTTTTTCCAGCCGACTCCGAGAAGCGACGGAGGCGGCTCTTCCGCTACACCCCTGCAGAGCAGTCTACGCGCACCAGAGAAACGGCCTCACTGACTTGCGGCACTTTTTGCAGCCGAGCCGCAGTCGGTGAGGAAGCTCCTTCCGGTTTCCGCCTCAGCCCTCCTCGCCCCGGCCTCTTGGCAAATTGGGTTCTTTCTGAGGGGCGGGGCTTATCAGATCCTGGAGGTGACGGCGAAGAGGCTGGTTGCTTTTTGAAAGTAGTGGTGGTGGGGAAACGGTCCAGAGACTGGTGCGGGCCTCTCTTGCCTTCTCTGTACCCTTCTGAAGAGGCTTCTTCTTTTTGGCTACATATTTTTTATTTATTAAAATTTATATGCTTCCCCTTCACCTAAAACACTGACTCTTACAACCAAGTAAAAGCAAACGGATAAAACAATACAATATTAATACATGTTCACTTTCGAATTCACAAAAAAGTTAAAGTCAGCAGGGAAGGGAGCAAGATACACACAGGAGATGGAGGTTCTGTCCTGAGATCTTCTTTTTCTAAACAGATGGATTTCTTTTCAATTTTTCAGCCTGGATGCCATATTATTGCCAGCACCTTGATAGCATTTTACTAATTATATTCATCTTGATTTGATCTAGTGGTCAAGGTACCAGACTGGAAACCAGAAGATGGCGAGTTTTAGTCCAGCCTCAAGCATGAAAACCAGTTGGGTGACTTCTCTCTTAGCCAAGCCCACCTCACAAGATTGTTGATAGGGGGAAAACAGGAGGAGGAAGGAGTTGTGTGTGTTCACCACCTTCAGTTATTTGTAAACATAATAAAGTGGGATATAAATAAATATCCCTTGTCTTCCAAGGAATGACTTCTCTGGATAGTAGCATTCTTCAGTTTACTCTCTTCTCCACTGGAAAGCTTGACATCTACATGAAATGACATAAACGTTTATCACTTAACACAAATGTTTCTGGCACGTGCTAGTTTCTAGGGCTGGATCCTAATGCCAAATGAAAGAGGCCATATTGGACCATGAAAATGCAGAAGGTTCTCATACTTATTCCAGTAAATACTATTCACCCAAAGGTTTCTTGGTGTTAGTTTCCAAGGCCTGGTCATTTATTATTCCAAAGTATATAGAACTTTCCTTTTCTAAGGTGACCTCAAAACATAGAGGCAGTCTTGCTTCTGGGGATCATCAGCTCAGTAGTTCTTACCTGGTGTTCTTCAAACATATTACAGTAGTACAGATAGTCCTTGATTTACAACAGTTCATTTAGTGACTGTTCAAAGTTAGAATGATTCTGAAAAAAGTGACTTATAATTGTTTTTCACATGACTGTTACAACATTGTTACAACATTACAATGGTTTTAACACATCTGTTAAAACAACATTTGAACTTTAAAAAGTTCAAAACATTCTTAAAGATCCATTTCATCCTGGGCACCCTATTTTTGAACTATTATCATCTGGCAGACAATACAGGACAATAAAAACCAGGACAAATAGGCTGAAAAACAGTTTCTATCCCAGAACAGTAACTATATTGAATTCTACTGTATAGTGTAATATTAATGCAATAATTATTAATGCAATATTTTCAATTAAATTGTATAGAATGTGAAGAATATGTGTTTTTGTTTTATTTTTTATAGTTTTCTTATGTATGATGTACACATTTTACATTTAATTTAATTTTGTTGTACAAGGTTCAATGACAAAAAAGTAAAATAAACATCCCCATGGTCACATGATCAAAATATGGATGCTTAGCAATTAGTTCGTATTTATGATGGTTGCAGTGTCCCAAGGTAATATGATCCCCTTTTGCGACATTCTGACAAGTAAAGTCAATGGAGAAGTCAGATTCACTTAACAACCAGGTTACTAACTTAATAACTGCAATGAATCACTTAATAATCAAGAAAAGTCATAAAATGGGACATAACTCGCTTAACAAATATGGCTCAAGACTCATGATTTAATTGGGGTAACTGCTGGAATCCTGTAACATAAATTTGGGGCTCAGTTGTCATAATTCGAGGATTTCCTATACTGGAGTGCTGCAGATCCCTCACTTCAGTCATTCTGTAACTTAAGCTTCCATAAGTATAATTGAAATACACATCAGTGTCCCATTTATTGTGTCTTTCTTTCTGTAGCTGTATCCCTTTATTCCTTGCTACATTCCAAGCCTCTTGTCCATTCTGTTCCAAATACTGAGGATAATGACCAATTTTGTAAGTAATTTAAAAAATGTAGGTGGCTGCCCATCTTAAAAAAACAACTCTGGATCCTCTCCTCATTTATATACCTTTCCTTTAAGCTCTGGGGGAGAGCTTACTAATGCTGCCACTATATATTTTTATTACATGGATTCCTAACTCTATCCATTTTTCCCCCTGTAGGTGAACTGAATAGGGATGTGTGAACTACTGTTAAAATCCTTGTAGACTGAAGTTGATTCACTAAGAAATGCAAATATTTATTATGGATACCAAGGTAAGGAAATAATAAGAGCTGAAAGCCATAGAGCAAACTGAAAACAAAAGAAATCATTCACATTGGCAGAATTAATTTCAGTGACTGCTCTAGAAAGGCACCACAACCCAGATAATTTTGTATAAAACAAAATTAAGATTTTAATTCATATCAAGCTTCCTGAATCTCTAAACCAGACTTCATAGAGAAATTTAACACTATTTGGTTTGGAGTCAGCTAGGAGAGGCATCCCCCCACTCCCCAAAAAAGCTTGAAATAAAGACAAAATGGATTTGTCATTTCTCCATCCCCACTTCCCTTTTGAGGTATCTTGTTGCTCCTAATTGGCTCTAACCTTAATGTTAGTCTTCTCTCAGGAGAGGTCATACGCCCTGAATTTCTAGGGGAGATGAAGCCTATATCTTCCATGATGAACCCTGCTATTCACTGGGCTGTGAACCATGTGGGATCCTCAAAATGAATTAGCAATACATCTCCCAATCAAATGGGAAAATATTTGTAATTACATTAGCACATAACGGTAAGGCCAACAATCTATTTTATAACAAAACTATTGCTAATACATACATACGTGCAGAGATACATACATACATGTATACATTCATACATACTTGCAATTGACCAGAAAGACTCTTTTATTTAATTCTAGTCCGCATTGCTTATACTGTATATTGAACAATTCTTACTGAAAGTCTTAAGAATTCCTGCATCAACGTTTTTTGTTTGAAAGGCATACATGTTTTGCAGAATTCAGTCATGACAGAATTTTGAGACATGCAATATATAGTATGCTTTGATGTTTGGATTAATATTCACAACAAATCTAATCATGTGTATCATCTTGCAATTTGTAGCTTTTTTTTCCCAAGCATTGTGAACAATAATGATTAAATTATTTTGTTACCACACAATGACAAGGAATATTCTATGCTTCTTAACCACAGAATAAGAGTTCTGCCAGAGAAGGAATAGGGAAGGAAGACTATTGTTGGTTATTTCTTTTGAAATAAAGAACTATGTAGCTTTAAGAGTAGATTCTTTCTTCTATTCTTAAGAAACAGAATGCACTACCAAGGTCATTTTTTTAAAAAAAAAATACTATATCAATTGCTCCCCGTCACCTTACAATTGCAGTATGTCTATACATAATGTGAATGGCATATTGTAGACTATTTTGATTGAAGTGTTAAAACCCATAAGATTCTTCACTACTTACATAATTGCTTCTTTCACAGAGGTCTTGACATTGAGAATAAAACTAGGAAAAATATATGTGGCAAGTTAATCTTCATTTTTGTAATATCCTTCAGCTACATCCAACGAAATATAAAAGTTACTTTTAAAATGAAAATTATAAAACTTATTTGTATTTAACATAAAAGCATTAGCCGTTGGAAATCATACAGCCAAGAAGCCATGGCCAATGATAACAGAATCACCCTCCGGTTGTATTCCCAACGTCTTACCTAGCAACATCAATAATTGTCAAGTGTAGCAATAACATTCCTTAAGCTACCCCAGAAAAATCTCCACTTTGCTTTAAGAATTTTACATTCTGAATTCTCTATTAGAGTCTCTATTAAGAATTTTGTTAGGGGGAAACGGGTTTTTTAAGCATTATTTTTAGCCCTCCCTGTCTTTTAATTAGGCCATTGTGAAAAGCCAGATTGTAGAGTATTTTGATTAAAATTAGGGCTGCAGCAAAAACATCTATTCTGATGGGAGATGACCCCTCCTCACCCAACTCATAAGTACCACCTCCTGAACAAGTGGATTTGAATCCCACCACTGGTGGGGTCCTTGACACTCTCTGAGCTTGGTTGATCTCTTGCAGACATTTCATTACCCAACTAGGTAACATAAACAGTGCTAGAAGGGAATGGGGTTTACTCTCTGTTTATATACAAGTGGCTTGCCCTGTCAGTGTTGGTGGGAATAATCTTGATGGGTCCTCAATTAGACTGGCTTACTGTTACTGTTAACCCTAAGAGGTTTTGACCCCCGTGGAAAGGGCACGCAACTTGGGTGTCCTCCTGGATGTACGGCTGTCTTTGGAAGAACATATTGCAGCCGTCGCCAGGGGGGCTTTTTATCAGATTCGTCTGATTTACCAGTTGCGGCCCTTTCTGGATCTGGGCGCACTTCGCACAGTCACCTCCGCCCTCGTTATCTCCCGCTTGGATTATTGCAATGCTCTCTACATGGGGCTCCCCTTGAAGAGTCTCCGGAGGTTGCAGTTAGTTCAGAATGCAGCCGCGCGGGTGATTTGGGCGCCCCTCGAAGCGCACACGTAACACCACTTCTCCGCAGGCTGCACTGGCTTCCTGTGGCCTACCGGATTCGATTCAAGGTGGTACTGATGGTATTTAAAGTGCTCCATGGCTCGGGACCTGGGTACTTACGGGACCGCCTGCTGCCATCAACAACCTCCCGCCGCCCAGTACGCTCCCACAGGGTGGCCCTACTTGGGGTGCCGCCGCCTGACCGTTGTCGGCTGGTGGCCCCGAGAGTTCGGGCTTTCTCTGTGGGAGCTCCCTCCCTATGGAATGATCTCCCCCCGGAGATACGGGCTATGACGGACATTCTGACCTTCCGGCGCGCAGTAAAAACCCTGCTTTTTGAACAGGCCGGCCTGGCCCAGTAACTATGTTTTTTGGTTTTAATCAATTAAATTAGGGTTTTATTAGTTTTAAATTTTTAACTTAAATTTTAATAGACAGCCGATTTGGTTATTTAATTTATTTTTAATAGTATTTATTACATTTTTATTGTATGTTTTAGTGGGCTGTTCACCGCCCCGAGTCCCTTTTTTGGGAGAGGGAGCGGTATAAAAGTATGATTAATAAATAAATAAATAAATAAATAAGCTATAAATGCTCTCTTCTATTGTCTGTGACTATTCTCAGTCATCCAGGTCATGGTTGTCCCATTCCCAAAGGTGTTTTTTCAGGAGGCAACTGGACTTTCTCGTTTTTCTTTGAAGACGTTTCTCTTCTCATCCAAGAAGCTTCTTCAGCTCTGACTGGATGGTGGTGAATGGAAGAATTAATATTCCTTGCAGATAGCTGGTCATTTGCATCCTTTTAGAGCAGGGCTGTCAAACTCGTGGCTAGATGCTTCATGTGTTGCCCATGCCAAGCCAGGTTTAGTGAAGGGGAAAAATGATGTGATGCATCAATGACGCTGCGAGTTTGACACCCCTATTTTAAAGAGTCATTGAAGCCATTGGAGATTTATCTGTGTCTTCAGGGTCACCTCTCAGTAGTGCAAATCTATGTGGAGCCTTCTTAGCTATAGGATGTTTCACTGTTGAAGACACATGTAGGCTGTTGGGGATGAATCTGTGTTGTCTGCATTTCAAACGGAAGTTCAAATGGTTCCTGTTCCAAATCTGCATTTTTTTCTGGAAATCCATTCATACCACTACATCATTCGAGGGGTGTTCATCCCAAAGTGCATAGCTAAACATCTATAAAGAACCTCAGTCATCCAGGTCATGGTTGTCCCAAAGGTGCTCTTTCAGAAGGCAATTGGATTTGATTTTTCTTTGAAATGTAGAAGTTCTCTTCTATTGGCACTTATGGATATTTTCCCACTAGCTGGCAATATTTGGAGGGGGGGAGGGCAGCAGAGCAAGAATGTTAAACTAGTTGCTTTATTTAACATGTCCTGCAGGTACCTGATCAAGAGAGCAGTGAGTTACAACAGATGCAAGAGAAGCAGGCTGGGGATCAGCAGTGGTAACAGCAAATGTCACTCCAATGTTTTTGCTGATTCATGAATGGTTGCATTTAAACTCAGCAGTAGGAAAAGGCCCAGAGAATGACTAAGGGACATTACTGTAATAGGAAATATAAATAAAGGAGGAGATTAACTGGGACAGATTGAAGAGCACTTCTCCCCTGTAGATCAACCTCTTTGAGACTTTGAGATTATACCTACCATGTTACAAACACGTCCTGGCAACATTTTGTGTATACGTGTTGTAGTCCCATTAAATTTTCAATTTCATTGTACACATGTTGTGCATTGACAATAAACGTTTGATTGATTACATTGCTTAGTCTCCTCTCAGACTATAAGACACATTTAAAGCATTCTTTGTTTCTTTGAAGAAGACAATTAAGATCCTTTTACTCCAGGGGTGTCAAATTCATGCCCCCCCTGGGCCGGATACATCACATGCTGGCCCCGCCCCTGCCTGCTTTAGTGAAGGGGGAAAAAAGTTCCGATACATCATGTGACGCTCCCATGACGCCTCAAATTTAACAGCCCTGGTTTACTCAGTTCATATCATCTGTTTATCTGGAAGGAACAACCTGTATCTTATATGTGACCTTTCCAAAGAAGAAGATTCTACCCAGTATTTATAGTGATGTCTGTAAACATTTTGTTGGGATTTTTAAGAAAAGTACTCTATTTAGGGGGAAGTTAAAAAAAATGGTTTTATGGTAGTTGTGTACAGCCTAAGGTATCATAAACAAGGTGTTTACTGAAATTTCGGCTTGGCAATAAAACTAATGGCAGATACCCAATCATTTGAAGATGGAATTATTAGATGGTTATTTAATTTGTAAATTTAATTTTAACTTTGTTTCTCTCTGGACATTGAGTATTGTTTGCTCTGTTTGTTTACATGTTTTCTTTATTTGCAATGACTAATGGTTTCTACAGAATAAATGATATCAACTGACTAGTATCACAATTAATAGCTGAACAGTGTAAGATGTAATTCTCCAAGATTTATAGAAATATTTTTTATTTACATTTCAGAAATTCCTGAAACGGAATGGCAGCGCTGAGAATGCTGTTTTGTTAATGAAGCACCTGTCTGTGTTTTTCCCCTTTCATATTTTAAGGTTACATTTTATCTGCATGTGTTTCTCATCCATCAGTGCATCAGTAAGCTTCCCATCAACATTTGAAGAAGGCAAATAAATGAAAACCTTATTATACATTTTTCCCTTTTAAAGCACATTACTGGCTGTTCCATTGCATTAAAAAAAAAACCCTCACATATAGACAATAGAATAAAGGCTGATTTCAGCAGATGGTAATTCACAGTTGTCTATCCTGGAATGTATTTAGTAAGTGTTTTGGCACGTACCATTTCAAGTGTTTTCCATATGTAGTCAGAGTTAACATTTGTTATTGAAAACCCTTATATGGAAGCATTTAACTAGTATTTTTATCATTTTGTTCTTATAGGACAGCAAAGGTAGTTTGAGGGATTTATCATCCTCACCACTTTTTTCTGACACTATCTGGGAATGAGCAGTTTTATTTGATAATTCAATGTTTATGTAAAGACTGAATCTACATGTAAAACAGTTTCAACTAGAATCCTGTAAAGCAATCAGCCTGCTTACAGAACCCAAGTGAGTTGAGCAGATCTTGGTTGGTTTCAGTATGTACTTAAGTGATATGATAAGAAATAAAATGAATACACGGTGAAAGTAACAAGTCCTGGTATGTGACAATAATATAGCAATCTCACTGGAAACAACTTGACCTTTGATATAGGATCTAGAAATATTTTTTTCTTAGTTTTTCTGTGAGAATTGATCATAGCTGCTTTTTTTTTTTTTTAAGTTGACCTCTTGCCACAAAAATAAATCCTAGGGACAGGTGCTTATATGCCACAGAGTACTTTCTAGTACATTTTTCATACACTTGTCATTGAAATTTGAATTTTGCCATAACCTGTATCTCATACAGTTATAACAAATGTGATGCACTGAACTTTTATCATCATTCCTATTACTTAAGCTCTTGCTTATAGTAACTTTTAATATTTATTTATGTCACTAAGAACTTAATATTGGCCTCTGGAACCATATTCTTCCAGAGCTTTGTATGATATTTACTTTGATCTTATTTTAAACTTGGCTGTTCCCCCAGTTTTTGGCTAGAGGGGTGGTGGACCCCTTAAAGGATGATTGCTTGTTAGGCTCTGCTGATTTTCTCCAGATGTTTGTTTTTTGTATTGCTTGATAGTGTATTTTTGCCTTATATTGTATTCTACCCAAAGTCATGATGGAGCTTAAAGTTAAATACTTGGAATATAAATATAATCAAGACTTTTGAGTTGGCATGAAAGTGCTGACACTATACAGTCATGGCTTTTGTACTTCATGCACAACACAATAATATTGAAGTATTTATAAAGCACATATCTAATACTGCAAAACTGTGAAGGTCAGAGCACTTAAAACTAAGCAGTGCTATAGAAAAATAGCAGCTTAATGTAGAGAATCAAGGAGAGTCTATCCTAAACTAGATGACAGAATAACCAACTGCTGACCAGTTCAATACTACTTTAGGAAAGCAACTTTGCCTTTTAATTTTCTACTCGGTTTGCTGCAAAAAATTAACTGTACCTTGCTAGAGAGTTGAAAATTTGCTAGTCAGCCTTCACAAGTAATTCCTTAATCCAAAGACATCTCAATACTGACAAATATAGATGTGCTTAAGTCCCACTGAAATAAATATAAGACTGACTGACATGCACTTAATCAATCTTCCAGTTGAATCCAGAGCAATTTGCTAAAGAAGCAAGGGCAGACTCACATGGATCTGCACCATTGCTAGGGTTAGTTCAAAACATGTTAGTTCAAAACACTATCAAAGTAGTGAGGGGGGGAGGGTTGTTTGATGATATAAAAGATAAAGGGAAAATATGATTTAAAAGAATAACATTTCCTATTTCAGTAATACCTCATTACAAACTAAAGATCTACACACTGAGAAAATTTGTTTTCCCCTTTTTTTCTATTAACCCTTAAAGGGTTAATCCTGAATGTGTAAACAGTACTTTGAGGATTCCTTCTTTGTTCTCTTGTCTATTGGCAAATAATTGCTAATAATGGAGTGAAGATTTTCTTTTCCCTTTAGCAACTCTTGAGTTGTGGATTTGTATGATACTGGCAAATGATTCTGAAAAAAAAAAGGGAGAACTCAGTTGGCCTAAAAAGCTGAAACATCTGCTGGATTATTAACTGCCTTTTGGCTGAGTTCAGCAGCAGGGCACCTTGCAGTTGATAGATTCTTCCCTCAGCAATTCAAAACAATGCCATTAAAGCAAATTTCTCCTTTGCTGAGACTGAGGCAACCTAATGAGGCACAAACAATTTCAAAAAGAGTTTCACTTTAAAAAGATGGCTAAGCACACTAAGGGCAATCAGTGGATACCTTCTTTTTTGGGGTGGGATGGGGTGTCACATATTATCATTAGTCTGTCAGAGTAAGCTAACTCTAACAACTAGTGCTAGACCATTGTAGGAATGTAACTTGTTTACACAGAGGAATGAGATCAAGGCTGGAGACATTGCTAACAGTCTCTCTATATTCCACATTTTGGACTAAGTCTTTTGCCAGGCTGAATAATCCAGGAAGTCTGCCATCTATAATTCTTTCAGCTAACTTCTGGTTTTCAGTCAGGCTCAAGACTAAAAAGTAAATAGTGATAGAAAGTAGGGTTGAAGTGAACACCAAATAGAGATTACATGCTTATGATTGCCTGGTTATATCTTTAATACAATTGCATATACACAGTGGGTGGATCTTAAAAAAAAAAATCCCAAATATTCTTAGTTAGAATAGAGCAGCTTTTCTTTTCCTTCCCTGGCTGCTTTGCAAAATACTGACTAGAAACCTTTTTAAAAATGATTCAACGTTGTAGAGAGACAGCTTGATGTTATAATTAAGACACAATTAGAAGCCACAGAGCTTAATATCTAATCCCATCTTAGGTATGAAGCTGGCTTGGGATTTTGGTCCAATCACTCTCTCTCAGCCTTAGGAAGAAGGCAATGGCAAAACCACTTCTGAAAATCAGAGGGAATTAGTCCAAATAGTAGTCAAAAGTCAAGATTAATTCAAGGCACTCTCACAGTGTAGAAAAAGACAAATAACCAAGGTAGAAATGAGCGCCTCAAGCCATGAATCAGAACTAGGCATTCCCCCCAAAAAAACATGAGTTATTTTTAAAATATCTAATATGACAAAAGCAATAGAGATGGAGCCAGGTGAGATTCCGTTTGTTTCCATAACAGAAAAGCCCTATCTCTTATTTTCTTGACTTTAATATAGACGACATAGTGACTTACTGTCAATATTTGGAAGCAGACTACTTTGTAGGCAATGAGGCAATCCATTAAACATACTGTCTTTTTTACCTAGCTATTACCTGAACATTGGTTTATATTCATTTTAAGAAGTGTAAAGTAAATAAAGTTTAAATAATTGCTTATATTTCATTTTCACATGTAGGCATTACAGAGGTGATATTCAGCAGTTCTGACCAGTTCTGGAGAACCGGTAGCATAAATTTTGAGCAGTTCGGAGAACTGGCAAATACCACCTCTGACTGGCCCCGCCCCCATCTATTCTTTGCCTCCAGAGTCCCAGTTGATTGGCTGGGTCTTCTTTTGTTGCCCTGCACAGGAGAACGGAGCTGGAAAGCAGGTTAGTGGGTGAGGAGGGAATGGGATTTTGCAGTAACCTTCCCCCAGGAGTGGGGAGAGAATGGAGATTTTGCAGTATCCTTCCCCTGCCATGCCCAACAAGCTATGCCTACCAAGCCATGCCCACCAAGCCATGCCACACCCACCAAGCCACGCCCACAGAACTGATAGTAAAATTTTTTGAATCCTGGCACTGAGGCATTACTAACTGAATTATTCTCACTTGAAAAATACATTCATATGCAAGGGAAAACCAGAGTAATATAGTGGCTAACATGTTAAAAATAAGACTTGAGTTTCAATTCCTATTTTATTAGGACTAGGTTTGTATGCCATATTAAGTCATAATGTGATTTATTTGGCTTGCTCAGCCTGGGATTTGAACCCAGCCACTATGGTATCTAAAGCATAGTTTTTGGTAAAGAATTACATGTAAAACCAGCATGTACATGGATATAAGCATTTATTTTATAAGAATTAAATGAATCTTTCTATTCCCAGATCTCACTTAGGTCATTTGCATGTTGAAATATTTAACACAAAAAAAGCTTATTGGTGATTAAGGGAAAAAATATTGTGATTAGCTTGACTGCATTTCCTGCCTCTTCCAGATTCTCCAAAGCTTTGCTGGAATAAAAGAAAAAAGCCAAAACAGCCTTCAGTTTTTAAAAATGTCTATTCCATATACTATTGAGAAGTATTTCTTGTTTTCTCGAGTTCCAGCTTGCAGTGTCTCTACAGTCATGTGACAGTGATTTCCAATCATGTGATGTCATGCTTTATGACTGCATTGTTTAGTGAAAGAAATTCCAATCCCAGTTGCCATTGTAACCTGAGGACTCCGTGTAGGATTACCCAATACCTCAATCTTGGATGAGATAATTACCTCTCTGTATAATGTAGTCACATTGGTAAGTGCCAGAGATACGTTTCTCCAAGAGAAAGGGCTCATTTACGTATAAAATATGCTCTGAAAAGGGAATTTAGTTAAATATTCTAGTTTTCATTCTGCAAGAATGTGTTTTTCTTCCAGAATTTCTTTGTTTACACAATAGTCTACTGTAGTAGCATCCATTTTTCTCTGATGGCCCATATCATTCAATGTAAACTACCTCATACTCCTACACCAGATTCAAATAGAAAGAAGGAAAGCCAAGCCACTTTGCCACGTGTGGCAGTGGCCTCTAGTGGCTAATAGAGATACTGGGAAACCCAGCAGTTCTTTTGCAAAAACAAGGAAACAATGCTTCAGATTAATTAGCTGATGATAACAAATCCTGATTCTGTATTTACAAATATATATGTTTTTCTAATGATATTGTAATAAGCCAAACTGGTGGGACAGAAGATAAATTTATTGTAGCTTAATATATTTACCATAAAACTTCAGTATTTGAACTTCAATGTTATTACATATGAATTTGAATCCAGTTTCTTTGTTTTCCTGAGAAACCTAATAATTTCAGGTTAGAAAACATAGCTACCAGCTAAGTAGGCAGCTGAGAGAAAAAAATAGGAGAAAAAGTGAAATAATATTTATTGCAGCTGTCTCAGTTTTATGGACCTCCAATATATTTTCTGTTTGAAGATAAATCAGTTCTGATCTCAAATGAGATCCAAGAACCTAAAACAACCATTTGTGGGCAGCAATTTGTGATCAAGACACCTGCACAGCAGCTGATGTTATTTTTCCTTCTCCAATAGTAAAACTTCATAAAACAAACTACTTCTTCCTCTCCCTCTTCTTCTCCTCCTCAGTCAGTTTTGTCACAGATAAGAAGGTTCACTAGAGATAATTACAGGTTATAAAGCCTCTGCAGCTTAATGTAGTGCTAAGGATAAATCTTGAACACTCATTGATATATTGTAGTATGATATTTTGAAAAGCACCATATTAACTTTTTTGTGTTATTCTGTACTACAGCTATTTTCCTTCTTTCTTCTTCCTTCCTTCCTTCCTTCCTTCCTTCCTTCCTTCCTTCCTTCCTTCCTTCCTTCCTTCCTTCCTTCCTTCCTTCCTTCCTTCCTTCCTTCCTTCCTTCCAACATACCTACCTACCTACCCACCTACCTACCTACCTACCAACCTACCATGAACTTTGTGCATGCGACTTGCTCATGAAATTATCTGTAATGCATTACTTTCATTCGTAGCATTGTTGACACACTGTCCAAATTTCATTCGGAACAGTATTTCTCTCACTGGTTCCTTGGGATGGTTTCATCTCCTGATGTCTCCCTGGAGTATGCTACACAGAGGTCTGGGGTGATTGTACTCATAAAAACCTTTTGTGGCAGCATTCCTGTTTAATGACGTATAGTGCTCTTTTCCAGGAGATACATGAAGATTTTTTTTTCTACCACATCGAAGATACATTCCTCTGTACCAGTCTTTGATCCTCCTAAGGAATTCCTCACTCCAAGAAAACTTCCACTGAGCACTGTCAGAATGCAACATCATGTATTCTACCATGTGTTCAGTGTGTTTGGAAGAGTATGAGCCTGGTAGCTGTAGATACTGTTACAAGGTCAGGGATATCACAGGTTCTTCTAGAAAAAGTAGAGTGAATCTACTTATCAATGGAGCTAGTTGTATCCATTTCAACCTTTTTCTTTCCATAACCACCTTTCTACAAACCTTTCCAACCTCTATGAGTAGCCTAAGTTCTATGGTGGTGTGTGTCAAACTGCTACTGAAACTGGGAAAGATCACATAGATATTGGCCATAGATATTGTGCAGGAAAGGTCTTATTGCTACTTCAAGAGCAAGTCAAAGACTCACCACACATTCTCCTGGGAGGCTTCTGATTTCTGTGGTGTGCAAGTCACTAATATGTCTCCAAGTTATGGTAGGTTCTACAAGTGTAGTGAATTCTGGATTAATATAGTACTCCTTGGTACTTTAGAAATGGACCTCTTGGAAGTGAATCCTCACAAAAAGTATTTCCATCTATGCCTTTGTGAAATTGTAAAGAATACTAGGATAGCTAAGCAGGTTGGCTATAATGTCACCTTGGATGACATCTTGCCGCTTACTGGCAGTTCCACCTTACACAGGATACCCTTCAATCCAGATGTAGCCCTGGCACATTCCATAGACCAAATTGAGAATGAAGGTTATCCTTATCCAATGTGGAACTCCTCTGGCAGGCCTGCAACCAACAAATAGCGCTGGACCATGTGTTGAGTCTTTATGAAGATGACATAAATGCTCCTGAGATCAATGGGATGCTTCTTTCCCAATTCTAATTAAGGCTTAGCACACTATGGGGCACCTTTTGTAGTAAAAGAACTATCTTCTGAAAGCATAGGTAGTTCAGCATTTCTTCCTTCCCTGATTCCCACACAGGAAAATGCTGGAATCCAACAAAATTGATTGAAAAGCAAGTGAAAACACCAGGGCTCAGTCCCCATTTAACCCTAAAAGCAAACCATGGAACTACATGGATGGACAAAATAATTGTATGTAATCCATGAGATGTGCAAAGGGAAGCCTTTCTGAGTTCAGTGGGATTTACCTTCTAGTACAGTTGATCCAGAGGTGAGATTTATTTTAGCTCTGATTTAGCTAAGACACACTGCTGATGGATCAGATTCTGAAATTCACTTGTATTTTTTCTATTTATGGTGGGAAGCCAAGAACATTTATTTTACATAGAACACAATCTTGCTGGTACTGTGTAAAAAACTATTCCCAGTAATTGCTTTCATTAGTGTTAAGAAGGTGTTAACCATTAATGCATTAATGGGTCAATGTTCTGTATCAGCAAAAACACCATCATGTAACTATTTCTTTGGGAAAGGAAAATAAAATCCAAGATGAAGTTTTTCCTGGATGGATGAATATACTGTATTCAAATTGCCATCTTAATGAAGCTATTATCTGAAATAAGTACAATAAATATATACCATTAAACAACAAAATGTAGCATGTTAATAGCTTACTATTCCTACCATAACCTTACTATTTCTAATTGAGCATCCTGTATGTGAATTAGGATTACAGATCCTCAGCTAACACAACCAAAATGTATGTTAGTTGAGAATTTGGAGAGTTGTAGTCTGAATGCATTTGAAGAACATCAAGTTAGAAAAGGTTGGCCCACAAAGCAAACATTATGGGAAATGCTGTATGTCTTCAGAGAGGCAGATCTTGCTTTGTAAATGTTTGCAATTGCTTTCATATGGCAAGCCAGAACTGTTGGGGGAAAAAAACCGTTATCATGTATTCCAAAATTTCAGAAATAGATTTGAAAACTTCAGAGCAGCGTACAAGGTTGAGATGTAACTTGGCAGTTCGATGCACAAGATCTGCATGGCTTATATTATTCAGTCAGAGACTTGTATGTGTTGAAAACAGATCAGGAAGGGAAATACTAGTAATTTAATAGTCACACGGGGCTCATGGGCTGAAAAGCCACACATCTGCAATCTGTCAATCATCTTTTTGTAATGGCTATAGGCCCAAAGCTGACAAGTTTATAAATGGGTGATAATTAATCATAAAATATAACAGGGAAATGAGTGGCAGGAGTCCCAAGTTGCCATTTTAATCTGAGGGTGAGTCACTCCCAATCCCTTGGCTCTTTTTCATTTGCAGAATACAAACATGTATCTTACTTACAGAAATAGAACCTGATTCTTTTATTACTTCTGGTATCTAAGGATATGTCTTTTGGTATCAAGGGGTATGACTTTCGGTATCTAGCATCCAAAAGTTATAGATCTGGAAATGGCCCAGAGACCTGCTACAAAGGAAAACGCCTTTACTTTCCAATCTTTTCTTTCCTTCTGCATAATCGAAAGCACAGAATCCAGATTACTCCATGTCACACTTATGAGAGGTTCTCTGTTGCCTGGAGCTGACATGGGAGATCTGAGCTCCATTCCTGCACCCTGCTGAAGGAGTTCCCTTCAACACATGGAGAGGAGCTGACATCCTTCGTCATGCATCTCTTTCGGCGAGCCCCCAAAGTTGAAATTCAAAGTGAGAGGCAGCTTGATAAGAAGGTGAGACGGCTAAGAGGCCCCGGGGAGCCTGGCACAGGCTGACATGCAAGTGTCTCTTTGCTCAGGGGCTGAAAATCCTCCTTAGGATTTTGGGAGGGAAGGTTTTCAACTCCTGAGCAGAGAGGCAGCATGGTAAGAGGAGTATGTGTGCCTCAGGGTTGTGGGGGAGGCCCAGGGAGGCCTGACACAATCTGCCTGCAAATGTGCCTCTCCTTCAGGGGCTGAAAATCCTGCTTGGATTTCAGCACGGAGGATTTTCAGTTCCCAAGCGAAGCCATCCGGGCTCCTGCCCCCAGAGTCCACTCTCAATCCACTCTGTAACTGAGATTCCTTTTGCTTAATGACCTGCACAACCGCTTAACAACTGCAACTGGGAGTGTTGGTGTCGGGTTTGTGCAGCAGGTGTCCAAATGTAATCAGAGATGCTGACACAAACTTGTAGTTTTATATCAATAAATATATATTTACATCCATAGATACTGCAGACAAGATAGTAGGGCAAACTGGAGCTTCATGAGGTAAATCACAGGGCACATGGAAGAAAAAGGCTGGAAAAGAGAGAAATTCCCCCCTCCACACTCATCCCAGCCAATCACAGTGCAGATTGCCTCACGCAGGGAGCCAGCACTCTCCATTCAATCAACTATAACTGTGTGTTTTGGCTCATTGCACAACCCCACCGTTCCAATTGCTATATGTAAATATCTTCTTTACAATCAGGATTGGGATTGTGGAGTCACGAGGCATCTTGATTACTGACCGCTTCACTCAGTTTTCAAGGTTCTAATTCCAGTTAGGGTAATGAAGAAAGGGGACGACCTGTAAGTTGTTCCAATTGCTGCAATGGGATGCTGGGTAATGGTTACTTTCTGTGCTCCCCTACTGGTCAGCTAGAAGAAATGCCAATTCAATCAGAGTCAAGAGATGGTTTGATTATGGCAGTGTTCTAAAGCAAGGGTCTCCAACCTTGTCAACTGGCCAGGCTGAGGAATTCTGGGAGTTGAAGTCCACAAGTCTTACAGTTGACAAGGTTGGAAACCCCTGTTCTAAAGAAATGCAAGGACACAACATGAATGATGGCGGTGAGGGCCATCATTGGTGGATGGGATTTGATTTTTTTAGAAGATGTAAAGGGCAAAAATGATGGTGGAAGTGACTGCTTCATTGACAATTGCTGCAGCTAATTCCTAGGGCAGATCCTTCCTTGTCATGGCTCCAGTATCCCATCTGAGATCCTGATCCTGTTAGCTTTGCAGAAAGCCCTGAAGATCGGGCTTTGCCCTCAGGCATTGTGACTAAGCTGCTAACGGAGTCCAATGCTGAGACAGTTTTTTAAGGCCATTGGCTACACTGTAATGTTACTTTATATATATATATATATATATATACACTATATTTTTATGTGTTTTGTATAGCAAGTCGCCTGGAGTCACAAGACTGATTTTGGCAGAAATCGATACATTTTACAGCCAAAGGTGCAAGAATAAATGTCAGTTCACAGATATTGCCTAGGTCAGGAAGGTGACTAGTACCGTAATTCTGGTTACATTTTTTAAAAAAGTATACATAACACTAAAAAGGGAGACACTGTGGAAGCACAATTTGTTTCAAGCTTGTGACCATTCTACTTCATTGCTGCTGTTGCAAGATTTGCATGAGGTTTGTAAAATGTTTGTATGCAGTGACACTTTTAGGGTTCTTGGGTTTAGTACAAAATCAGATACTGGTTCTAGTATTCTCTTTTTTTCAATCAATCAGAATAGAGGTGGAAGGGGTCTTGGAGGTTTTCTAGTCCAACTCCCTGCCATTTCAGACAGGTGGCTGTCCAGTTTTTTTCTTAAAAACCTCCAGTGATGAAGCTTCTGAAGGTAAGCTTTCCACTGGTTAATTGTCCTCACTGTTAGGAAATTTCTCTTTAATTTCAGGTTAATTTCTCTCCTTGATTGTTTTCCCTCCATTGTTTCTTGTCTTGCCTTCTGGTGCTTTGGAAAATAAATTGTCTTTCTCTTTTTTGTGGCAGCCCCTCAAATGCTGGAATACTGCTATTATGTCACCCCTAGTCCTTTATTGCATAGGATAGAGCAGCTCAAAGTGGCGGTGTCTTGTCTTCAGTCCTGAGGCTCCAAAATCTGATGTTCTGATAAGGCATACATTTTGACAGAGAAAACATTGCCAATTCCAAGTCTCTCTTCGTTTCTCAGAAAGAAATATTCCTTTCTTATCTCTCTGGGTGGTCTGTGTCTTCTTCAGTCTTGGATCCTCTACCAGAGGCCTGGGAGTTTGGTACTCTTCTGAGGGAGATGGTACTAATGTTTTATTCGCGTGCCAGGAAGTTGTGTGGGTTTGAACCCAAGAAAGACACGAAGCAATGGATGGAAACTAATCAAGGGGAGAACCAAGATAGAAATAAGGAAAAAAAAAGTTCCTGACAGTTAGAACATTTAATCAGTGAAATGGCTTGCCTTCAGAAGTTGTGCCGGTTTTAAAGAAAAGATTGGACAGCCATTTGTCTGAAATAATATATGGTCTCTTGTTATTCTGCTATTCTGTTAAAGACAAAGATGCTATTTTATGCATTGGGGTTCTTCTTGGGTACTGTCTTTCTGAACTCCTGGTGACTCCTTCCTAAACACCATGATGGAGGAGGGGGGCTTTGCTTGTCAGTAAATGCACTAATTGTATCTTTATCGGGTGGCAGATAAATTAATAACAGTAGCTCATCCCTATCCACATAAACTTCTGTAGCGTGTTTTACATGGGGCTGTCTTTAAAGGCACTGCAAATTACAATCAGGCATACAATAATATACCTTTATTTATTTATTTGAATGTATGTGTCACCCATATAACAATAGACTCTTACCAATTCCGTTCTGAGTACAATTTGAAGGGCTGGTGACACTCTATGAAGCCCTACTTGGCTTGGCAGCTACAGTTGGATTCAGCATGGCATGTTAGATTGTGTTGCTGACCAATATTTCCAGATGTCTTGGGGGGAGGGCAAAGCAAGAAGGTGCTGCCCCTGTATAGAAGTGCTATTGGTATGAAGAAGGCTTTCCACTGAGATCAGGGTGGTCCCCTGCTTGGTAATTTTCAGAAAGTTATTAAAAACTGAGCTTTTCTGAAGAGTCTTTCAACAGCATCGCCTATGCTCTTGTTCTTATTTTTCTCTCTTCTATTTTCTATTCCCTACTCTATTTTTTCTCTTTTCAATTAGAATCCATTTCTGTTCCTAACACTGGCCATTTCCTCTTCCTCTGTATTATTATATTCTCTCTATTATCGTGCTCTTAGCCTGACTAATCTGTAGTTTTATCTGGACCAGCTTTTCAAATACAGATAGTCCTTGATTTACGAGCATGATTGAGCCTCAAATTTCCAATGCTAAGCAGGGCAGTTACTAAGTGACTTTTGCCCCATTTTATGACACAGTTTTTAAGCGAATTACTGCTGTTGTTAAATGAATCATGCGGTCATTAAGCAAATCTGGCTTCCCCCATTATTTTGTTTGTGGGCAGCAGGCTGAGTAGGTTACAAATGATGATCACATGACCCCGGGACAGTGCAAGTGTCATAAATATAAGCCTATTGACAAGTGCCCAAATTTTGATCATGTGACTGTGGGGTTGCTGTGATGGTCGTAAGTATGAAAACCGGTCATAAGTTACTTTTTCAGTGCTGTTATAACTTCAAATGGTCACTAAGCAAATGGTTGTAAAATGAAGACTGTCTGTACTATTATATGAACTATGATATTTATCTTGGTTCTTAAAACAGAAAACATCCCTTACTTCATCTTATGTATGAATTTACTTAACATTTCAAGAATAATGCAATCTATTCTTTTCCCATTCAATTTCATTATCTTTATATTTTCTCCCTCAGCCTAGGCTCTTTGCAAAACATACACAGCTGTTTATTCCTGAATGTGTGGAACCCAGAAATATTGGTGCATATAGTAGAAACAGATTTATTCAATATTAACAGCAGCACAGGCATTACAGTTATAATATATGCTATGATTAATATAGTATAAATGCCAGGTTAATTTGTGGAATTACACCAGGCAATTTTGGAAAAAGAAAAAAAACTATGAAAAGATTACTGTTTACCCTTAATTTGGAATTATAAATTATAAAGAACCTCTATATTTCATATATAAATTTCTCCAATAGTAAAAACCTTATTTAGTTCTCATGAATCCATCTGAGTTCCTAAATGCATTTTAAAAAACAGTCCCAGCCCTTACCCAGAGGTGGTATTCAGCAGGTTCTGACCAGTTCTGGAGAACCGGTAGTGGAAATTTTGAGTAGTTCAGAGAATCAGTGGTAACCTTCCCCCTGGAGTGGGATGGGAATGGAGATTTTACAGTATCCTTCCCCTGCCACGCCCACAAGCCACATCCACCAAATCAGGCCATGCCCACCAAGCCACACCCACAGAACCGGTAGTAAAAAAAAAATGAATCTCACTACTGCCTTACTTGTGAGGATAAAGAGGGATGCTGCGAGTGAATAGAGTGGGATATTTGTAGTGACTTTGGAAGGTAACAGGTTGGAAATTCTTTAGTATGGACCTCACAAAAGTCTACCATGATACTACTGACCTATGATTTTGCAAACAGCATTTTCTCTTCCTTGTTTGCATCCATAAATTTCCCAAACAGATCAAGTGACATTGCACCCATTGAGTCCACATGAAAATATGTGAATGATCAAAACCTGTTTCCCTATGTTTTTGTTTTCCATCTCATATCTAAGAATGACTCAGAATTTGGACTTCTGCAGAATACTTATTTTAGTGGACTCTAGTAGGCAGATTCAGATGAAATTATATTAGGCACCTCATCTGTCAGCTATCTGGCTCACCATAGGACTCCCAATCTAGAGATATGTCATTTCACTCCTGGATACAATTTTTTTTCCTGGCAACATTTTCTATTATAGCTGAAACTGCAATGTTCTGAATGCAGGTCTGCCTCAATTTGAGGCAAGCTTTGCCTACAATTTTCTACAGCATATGAGGCTGACCTTCAGAATAAAATTCATTTATTTCATATATTACAGTACCACAAATAGGTTTTTATATTCTTCATCAGACTATAGAAAATGAGCAAATAAAGCCCAAACAAAAAACAAACAAACACCAGTTCAAAAATGCCTGCGTTTGGTTATGGTTTTCTTCCCCTGAAATCTCTCTAGCTAATTTGAATTACGATATATTTAAAAACATACTCAAACTTAAAAATATCATTTTATGAGAATAATGGCTATAATTATGGTGTATAATGTGTGTATTCAAAAGAGATTAGATACAGACAGTACACTGTCATTGCAGAAATGGAAATATGATGTATAACAAAGGAAAATGTGTAATAAAAATAATATAAAAATATCATTTTTATTTATTCTTATAATTAATTCAGGATATATCTTAAATCTGTCCTGCAGTTTTCAGAAAATACTGAGGGTGTTTCCTACTATTTTCAAGTGGACATTTTAAAACTTAGCGATAAGCTAATAATGACATACTATTGTGAAAAACAAAGGATACCTCTTTAAATTTGAATTTTTATCCACCTATCAAGTTCCTTTCCAAGGTCCTGAGATAGACAAAAGTTGTTATTAGAGATGTTTTTATTTACCATTAACATTTTTACTGAGTTATAAAATAATGTAAAATACAAAATACAAAGTAAATAGGAAAGCAGTGGGGAGGGAAAGGGGAAGGAGAGGTGAGGAAAGATAAGTAAAAAAGAAAGAGAAGCATTAGCTTCTGATTCTCTGTTACAGTAAAATAAGGCATTAACATCAAATCACAACTTTTTGCTTTTTCATAATAATATGAACAAATTATTTCTATTAAGATCCATCAGTCTAATCGGTAAAACCCAAAGCCAGTGTTTCATTCTTCTCCACATCAAGCACGCAGTTCAGAAGTGGTCTTCATGTGAAAATAAAAGTACCTTTATGTTCTTTTGTTTAATCAAAGTGGTCAATTTTGCCATTTCAGCCAACTCCATCAACTTCTGCAACCTTCATCCACAGTAGGAATCAAAGTATCCTTCCATTTTTGTACATACAATAGTCTTGCTGCTGTCAACATATAATAACAAAGTTCCAAATTTTTTCTCTAGTTCTTTTTCCATTAAATCCAAAAGGAAAAGTTCTGGTTTCATTTTTATCTCCATTTTCAATTTTTTAAAATTAAAATATGAACCATACTTTTTTTTTTTTTTGCTTTATCACATGTCCACCATAGATGATAAAAGGTCCTCTCTTTACTTTTACATTTCCAGCATTTGTTTGACATACCTTTATACATCTTTGATAACCTATCTGGTGTTAAATACCAACGATACATCATTTTATAAAAATGTTCTTTTAAATTGTAATTTAATTTGAATTTTAAACTCAATGGTATTAGATATGTTATTATGATTTATTGCACAATCAGCAAGATGTTTAAACTATTATTATCATTTTGTTTCTGTTACATGCCATCCAGAGTACACCTAAAATTATTTTAAAAGAGCAGCTTTATAAAATCCTTGACATCAAACAAATAAATGTATGGAATAGCCAATTTGCATTATTAACCCCTTACTATATTCCTTTTTCCTCTTCCATTTCCAACAAATATTAAATGCTTTAAATGGTTATCTAAAGTTTGTACCCTTGTGGATAATACAATGCATGTGTTTTATTCAGTGCAAAATTATAATTGAAAATCATTGCTCTGGCTTACAATAATAAGCCTTTGCAACAAATATGCAGCTTTGGTTTCAGCAAGCAATGGAAGAATGGAGGCTTCATAAATAAAGTAATTTTCAAGAGACAGAAGAGTTGCTAGGTGAAGATGCCTGCAAGAAATAGGAGATGAATTCTTATCAGAAAAAAAGCAGCTAAAATGACCAATCATACATAATGATAGATCTAGGAAACAAGCACGAAGACTGGATTAAAGCTCGTGTTAGAAACCAGGTATCTCAAATGAACTGTAGACTCATAAATGAAGTAAATGCATTTTCAGAAATTTGCAATAGACAGGAAAAAAAAAATACAGGGTGATGAAATATTCATCTCAACACTTTTATGGATCTCCTGAATTACACCCATGATTTACACGTGTCTTGGCATGCATCTATCTGAAAGAATATGGGGTGGGGGATTGAAAGCTGTATTAATATGCTGGCATTCTGATATGGCATCAAGAAGAGAGGATTGATCAAGGCTAGGCAACAGCTTTAAACCACTGAAAATTCCAACAAATGCAGGCAACCAGGAATGCACCGAATCTTTCATACAGACAATAAACCAAAAACATAATGATAGAAGTGACAATGACCAGCATTTTTCAGCACAGAAGCAATTGTTCCAGGGGCTTCTGTTTGTTAGAGCTGTTTCCCAGAATGAAATCGGAGAATAGGAATGGAGAGATGGGGGTGAAGGGCAGCTGCATACAAAAATACAGTGGTATGAAGGGATCTCAGCTGCAACAACCATGGAGTGGGAGCCGTACATTTTAATGATCTTAAAGCACCATTTTACACACCTCGCCTACCTGGTGCCTGTTTACAGTAATCAGTCCTCGAGGGTTATCATAAGAATGCATTGAAATATAATTTATCTTTATGGAAATGCATGTACCTTGATTACTGAGCTGATCATCTTTCACCTGAATCAGGGGGGCTTGCCAGAAGAAAAGATGTGACAGTAGAAAAGGAAATAATGTGTTTCAGTCATGCTGTTGTCTGACTGAAGATGTATGTGTGTGGCTGAGATATTATATTCAGAAGAGAAATGCAGACGTGCATGTATAGAGTTTACAAATCTCTGCATGAGAGAAACAGAAATACCACTCCCAGGGTTGATTTAAAATTGAGCTTTTTAAAAAAAATACTTCAGAGAAGTTCCCATCTCCCAAAATTAGCACATGTATATAGACAGTGCTTCATATGAACAAAATTATAGACTCATTCATCCATGCACTAAGCTATATTTTAATGCCAGATATTTGCTTTCATGCACACAATAGGGCTAAGTCATTCATACATTCACAGTATCTGGGGTCATACTTGTCTAGCTTGGCTTGATTGAAAGGGTTGTGTGAACTCAGCCATTTTAACTTGAAATGTGACTCTACAAAATAGGATCAAATGAGAGGTTCACAAAGCAAAAGATTACTTTATCAGGTTACCGAGCAGTTAAACATCATTTGTACCTTCAATTTGCATTTAATCTTCAGTAAAGATTTAATGCTAAAGAATTCCAGTATCTTTAGTATGAAGCAATCAACAAGTGTTTCAGTGAGAATAAGAGGCTAAAAGGCAAGGGGCTTCTTTCTCTCTGTTTCTAGAAACAGCTGACCAGAATTTTAATGTGTTAAAACATATGCAAGCATTTGAAAACCATTTCATATTGTAAAAAATCAGAAGATTTGTGAGAGAAATGATGCTCAATTTATATCCTTCTAATATTACAAGAGAAGCAAATTAGTATTCAAAACCAGGCAATTACGCATTTTGGCAATTACCTTTCTTGAAAAAGCAGAGGTGCTGTTCAATTCTCTGATCCCACTAAATTCAGTCTGGTACTGAAAGTGTCAATCTTTCAGAAGACTGTAATAAACTGAAGTCTCTTCAGAAAGGAATATGGGTAATGAACAATTCAGAAAAAAAGCAATGTGAGTAACATGAGCGAGATAAAGGTAAAAAGATCGTGAAATCAAGAAATGCAGGATGAAGTAGCTATTTTGATACATTTTAAACATTGAAGATTTTAGATATATTTTTCCTCTATGCAACCGAGTATAATGAAGCAAAATATTTCCCCAAAATATAGAGAGAAGGCCAGAGGTGGTATTCAGCAGGTTCTGACCAGTTCTGGAGAACCGGTAGTGGAAATTTTGAGTAGTTTGGAGAACTGGCAAATACCACCTTTGCCTGGAGATTTTACAGTATCCTTCCCCTGCCACACCCACCAAGCCACGCCCACAGAACCGGTAGTAAAAAAAATTAAATCCCACCACTGGAGAAGAGGATAGCTTTAAGAAAGATTAAACAAATGTGAACCAAAGGAAGCTTCATGGAAAGGAGAATCTTCTTTTTCTTTTTTATTTCTTTTTCTTTCTTTTCTATTTCAATTTTGCCTTAGCCCAGAAACCCAATTATTATTTCTACAATAATAGTTTATTGCAACTTCTGCAATAGTTTGTTTGCGCTCACAACCAGCGAATCCCTTGTCAATGAAAGTGCAGCCCACCTCTGAGTAAATCCCTTTATTTCTGCAGTGCTTTCTGACTAGGCCAACATTCTTTTTAAAAGAATGTAGGTTGTACATATGTAGGTTGTGCTAGAAAGAAAGTAGAAAAGAAGAATGATTTATAAATTTGGTGCAAATTGAAACAGTCTCTGGAATTGTGGAAGTATGCTACAATTGCATTTGAGCAGCAGTCAGAGTTCATCAGGAAGACACTTACAAGACTATAAATTAAACATTCAGTGAAAACTAACTTGTACATTGATTTTACCTACCGAATGAGAAGGTAAGGAGAAGTTAGAGACTGATTTACATTATTCATAAGGCATCAGATAATTCCTTAACTAAGTTAAGGTAATTTAATATATTATAAGTTGTAACTCTCTTTTTTTGTATCATGCACTTCTTCTAATTCTGATTTTAATTCCTTTGAATACTGCTGACTAGTTGCTGCCTGCATATTTATTTATACTGTAACAACATGTATTTAGAGACCAAACCTAGCTAAATAAACAAGGCTCTGGGCTGAAAATTTATTATGTTTTTTGGTGTATGAGTCCTCCTCCAAAAAGTTATTTAAGAGTAACATAATTGTTAGCTAAAGGCTTTCTTATGAGGTAATGTATCCGAAAGCCCAGCTCGCTTCTTTTGATAATAATTCAGACCCTGAGCCCAGGGAAGTGGGTTATTAATCAGAGCTACCAGAAGGTGAGGGGATTAAATTGTATCACAATAGCCCGTCAGGTGCCTCCTGGGAGGTTGGAAACCAAACACAAGGTAATGGCTCTCTGCTGATGTACTTTCCCTGGAGCTCATCATCAGGACTATTATGTTGTAGTTCAAATCAATACTTAGCCAAGAGCCTAGTAGGTGGCCTTGGGTCCATAACTCTTTGGAGATGACCGTGAGGAAAATTATATAACCCTACTATTTGCTGATTGAATGTTGCTTTTAAACTCTCCTTGTAAGAACCTTGGGCTCCATCTACTTTAGATCATGATAGTTAGTTGATCTGCCTGAGTCGTGGTGGTGCAGTGGTTAGAATGCAGTATTGCAGTCCGATTCTCACAGGCTCAAGGTTAACTCAACCTTCCATCCTTCCGAGGTGGATAAAATGAGGATCCACATTGTTGGGGGCAATAGGATGACTCTGTAAATCACTTAGAGAGGGCTGTAAAGTACTGTGAGGCGATATATAAGTCTAAGTGCTATTGCTATCTCCGTTAGCTAATATTATCAGGTAATAGCTTCCAATTATTTCAATCAAGGATTTTTTCCGGCCAAAAATGGTAACATTTGCATGGGACAATGCGCTCCAGCAACTGAGTTGGAAACCTCTTCTCTGAATTGGTTTACTTAAGAGACATGAAATATGGATGGAATTATAACTTGAGAAAGAGGCCCAAAGTCCTTGTGGGTATAAATGATGGCATGTTAGTATGGATTGGTGCCAGATTTTTGTTGTTTTTAATGTTTTATGTTTTAACTGATTGTATTTTATAGTTTTTAAAGGTGTTTTCATTTTTAAAAACTTTTGATTGGAAGCCTCTTAGAGTTGGCTGAAAGATGGGCGACATATAAATGCTTTACTTCAAGAAACAAATACGATATTTACCTGAAAGGAAGATGATTCAGAATTTAGAACACATCCTTTCCCCCAAAGTAAATTAGATTAAATAAAAAAAAATGCTTGCTTCCTAGTGCTGAGGGAGGCTGACCCAAAGTCATCCACCTGGCTTTGTGCCTAAGGCAGGATTAGAATGCATGGACTCTTGGTTACTAACCTTGACCACCACATTAAAATGGCTTTAAATACCTTATGCATATTATAAATTGGGCATGAAGTAATACATATGTCATGCTTAGAAAGCAGTATATTACCAGCCTTCCTCAGCTAGAGGCCATCCACATCTTTGGATTCTTAAATATCTGCAGCCAGCAAATTTTTGCTGGGGATTCTGTGAGTTGAAGTTCACAACTTGGAATGAAAAACACCAAACAGGAAAAACACTATACAAATGTTTACAAAGTGTTATGTCAGCAGAGCCACCATCATAGTTATTTACTACCCATCTTATTTCTATTAGGATCTTCTGGCATTTTACATTTCACCTGATACTTCTTCAAAGTCTTTTGAACTAATACATATCTCATCTTTGGAGTCATTTCATCCCTACGATTCTGTATTGTGGCTGAAGAGTTCTAAGGCATTTGAATCTGAATCAATTATGTGTTATAAGTAGAGTGAAGAAAACTGAAAAATGGTAATACAGTCCCAGAGACATTTCTTCTCTTTTTTTGTTTCATAACCTATAATTATGCTGCAGAGATAGCTGCCAAGATACTGAAAGAGGATTCATCTAAACAAAACTTTTCCATATATTCCCTTCTGGGAAGAAAATCTAACCAGATTTCATTTTATGTGTTAAATATGCCAGCATAGCTGAGCAATAAATAAACTAATTTTTACAACAAAACTTCTTTAACATTCACTGCTAAGCCCTGAAGAGAAAAAATGGCTCATTTTGAAGAAATACTTAGCACCTGTTTTTGAGTGAACACAAGCTGCAAACATTAAACACCTTGTTGGAACATTTCGTAGTTTTTAAGATTTCAAAATACACTACTCTTATTTTCCATTTTAAAATTATTTTTAATATCCTTTCATACCAAGTTGAAAAACCCAGGAAAGCTGAAGGCTGAATTCCATCTATGAACATTGTTCACTTATCTATTGGTTTACTGTTATTGGTCATCAAATACCATTTTAACAAGAAATTAGAATATATAGTTTTTAAAAATCATTTTTCTGTATATGACTCCTTATCACGTTGCTGCTTCATTGTTGTTATCTCTTGTGTACCTTTCACTTGATTTTGGCAATCATTGCAACTGTAATTCAAATGACACATTTGATATTATGTATAGTTTTCCTTTCCCACAATGTTTTCCTTTTTAATCTAAATCAGCTGCCCAAATGACAGTCTTCAAGGGAATTCCATGGTGACAGAAGAGCCTATTCAGTCTGCTAATTTTTCACTAATTACTTCCAGAGTAATTCCCCATTATTGCTTTTAGCCAGAGGTGGTATTCAGCCAGTTCTGACAGGTTCTGGAAAACCGGTAGCAGAAATTTTGAGTAGTTCAGAGAACTGGCAAATACCACCTCTGACTGGCCCCATCCCAATCTATTCTCTGCCTCCCAAGTCCCAGCTGATCGACTGGGTCTTATTTTGTTGCCCTGCACAGGAGAATGGAACTGGAAAGCAGGTTAGTGGGGTGGGGAGGGAATGGGATTTTGCAGTACCTTTCCCTTGCCACGCCTACCAAGCCACGCCCATAAAATCAGTTGTAAAAAAATTTGAATACCACCACTGCTTTTAGCCCACTGGAGGAAAGAAAATACAGATGTTTGTTCTTTTTTCTCATATGATGCTCAAAGAAGGAAGCAGCACATTGCTAGGGGCAGCCAAAAATATTTAGCTGCCTGAAAGCAGTGCATAAGGTATGTAAGATTCCATGTCACATATAAAAAGCCAATGTGTAGAAGAGCAGGCAGAGGCGGTGTGTGTGTGTGTGTGTGTGAGTTATATGCATCATCAGTTTGGAATCTTTGCAATGCAACAAAAGACCCAAGTCCAGCCATGTAGTGTGATGCGGCCTGGGGATTGCGGACCTCTGTTTGACATTGTTATCCTATGCATGCACATCCAGTAGGAAGCCTCAAGTGAACACAGTGGAAAGTTGATTGTATTTAGAGGGGATTAAAGACTATTTTGATCAGTGGGTTAGATTTGGTTATTTCACCTTATTCTTGTTTATCTGGCAGTTCCAAGTTAACATCTGTATACTCAGTCTATCTCATGGCATTGTTTTCAATGTTTTGTTTTTGTGATGCTTGTTTTCGTGTTAATATTTATTTACTGGGTTCTTAGTTAATGTTATTTGATTTGTAGATGTGTGTTGTTGGTTTTGTGTGTATGCTATGCCTTGATGAAGGAGCATTATTATTATTGTTGGACAAAACCTTCATAAAAAAGCATTTCCTAAAGAAATACATATAGTATTGTGTTGCTACAAAGAACTGTTAGCAAGTTCACGTTCCTTGCACTGCAATTCCACAAACTCGTGTTCCTGTTTTGTATGATACTTTTCTAGGGTTTTTAAAATTTAATTTAGAGGCAGTACTGAGAGCTACCCTGCTCTCTTTGCAAGACTGTAACTGCACTACTTCCCTCTTTTCCCTCCATAGTGATGGTTATGAAGGAGGCTATCTTCATATTGTACTTTCCTTTATATACCCACAATGCAACACCTTATTTACAGTAATGAAAGCACTGATTTTAATGAACATTCAGAAGAGACCAGGAATCATCCTGAGCAAACCATCCAGTGGTTATGGGTTTGCTTCCAGCTGTCATCCCATCATCAGTTAAGACTTTGGTAAAGAACATTCAGCAGTTGCAAGCAGTAACAGTTAACTGGGCCTGCTTTCAGTTTCTACTACAGAAGATCACTGGGTTTTACAATCTAAGCTTTGGGGGGATGTTCAGGGTAAATCTACAATTAATCACTGTAATGTAACGAGCATTTTATGCCATTGCTGTGACATCTGGTTCAATAATTATTTATATGGTGTGTGCCTGCATCTGTGCTTTTAGTGCTCTTTCCATCGCTAGCCCAATTTTTTGGGGGAAGGCATTTCTGATATTTTTCATTGTTGCAGTTTCTAGAGGCTACAGAGTTAAAAAAATCTAGTAGGGCGCAAAATGACATATCTACCTAAAAATGTTCTAGATGGAGGCTGGAAGGTGATGACAGAAAAGATGGCAAGTGAAATAGACAGATCCCCCAAATTGGAAATTTCTATTTGTCTCTCTGTTGCAAAAAATGCCATTGCCCCTACAATATTTCCATCATGATTAAGAGCTGTGTTGGCACAGTGCTTAGAGTGGAGTATTGCAGGCTAACTCTGCCCATTGCCAAGGGTTTGATTCTGCTCAGCTCAAGGTTGACTCAGTTTTCATCCTTCCGAAGTTGGTAAAATGAGGACCCAGATTATTGGGGACAATATGCTGACTCTGTAAACTGCTTAGAGAGGGCAGTAAAGCACTGTGAAGTGGTATATAAGTCTAAGTGCTATTGCTATTAAAGATATGTAGGACTTAACTTTCAGACAAAGCAGCAAACCTGTTTACAAACATGAAATAACCAACATAGCAACTGGAATAGATGATTGCAGGTTATAAACCAGTCCATGAATTAGGTAATATCTTCTGCTTCTCTCTGATTTGCAATGCTTTGTCTCGGTGCATATTTTTTTAAAAAGCTGCACTGGATTCTGTCATGTGTTTGGTGCACATTACTATTAAGCATCACTTGTGTTTTGAAGAAACAGAGCTAGAAATATGTCCAGCAAATACAATGTATCCTTTGCAAAACAAAAATGAGCCAAGTGTTTCCCACAAAATCTTCCTCTTCTTTGAACAATGGGATTCACAAGCTGATTTTTTTCCAAATTTATTATTATTTTTAAGAACCTAAGAAGCTATTCATTCCTTTTTTCTTAATCACAGCTGTAAAGAGCCATATAGCTTTTCAGCTTTCCCACAATCCAAAGAGAATCTAGGATGGGGTCTGAAAGACAAAAGGGAAAAAAAAAGCAACCGTATAATTCTGCACAGTGTGGCATGATTAAAATGAACTCTATCCTGTGTCTTGCCCCTCTGGAGGAATTGACTTCTTGTTGGGGCAAGAGATAATTCACTCTCTGTGCTGGCTTGCTCCTGGGTCTGGTGGAGGAGAAGCTGTAAACTGTGTCAACCTTAAGTGAATTATTTATGATGAGATTTGAGGAGTGTGTGTGTATATTTTTTGTATGTGTCTGTGGTAGTGGACTACCATTCAGCAGGGATGGAGACCAGGAAACTCATTTTCACTCTAAGAAACACCACATTTATACACCAGTGTCTGCTTAGCTGTCTTCCTGCCCCCTCCCAATATTGCAGCTAGATCCTCACCTGCATCATATCGCTTGAATATAAACTAATCTCTGTGTGTGTGTGTGTGTGTGTGTGTGTGAAAGAGACAGAGAGAGAGACTGAGAAACAGAGTGAGTTCCATTGCAGTAGAAAGGAAAGCCACACCATTTATTACATCCCTGCCTAAAATGAATCTCAAAGCAAGCATTTCATCCTCTCATGTAATCATCATAAGGTAGAAAATGAAATTTCCCAAACCTAAAAGCATGCAGGAGAGTGCTTCAGGGCACTGTATGTCAGTATTTTACTTTGATGTATGGTGGGTTTTTTTAAAAAAAAGAAGAAGAAGAAGGAAAAGGGAAAAAAAAAGATGTAGCAAGTCTTTTGTGATTTTGGTGCTGGCAGTTAACTCTTTCATGGCAGGAAGACAGATGGAAAAAGGAAGCTTCTAAAAGGATTTTTTTTCTTAAAAAAGTCTCGTACGATGAAGCCATGTGATACCATAATGCAGATGTTGCAACTTCCAGCCAGTAGAAAATGATGGCTTGCTATTCTTATGGTGCCCTTTGCCTGGACAAGAGCCCTGGACATTGTATTGGAGCTTGATAAAAGAAGGACAGGATAGTGTACAGGTAGTCCTCAAAGTACAGCCTTTTGCTTAGTAACTGTTCAAAGTTACAACAGCATTGAAAAAAGTGGCTTATATATGTTTTTCACACTTAATGACCATTGCAGCATTTCTTATAGTCACATAATCAACATTCAGATGTTTGGCAAGTGGTTCGTATTTATGAAGGTTGTAGCATCCTGAGGCCCATTTTTGGGACTTTCTGACAAGCAAAGTCAATGGGGAAGCCAGATTCACTTTACAATTGTGTTACTAACTTAACAACGGATTCACTTAACAATTGTGGCAAGAAAGGTAGTGAAATGGGGCAAACTCACTTAACTGTTTTGCTTAGCAACAGAAATTGCGGTTGTATGTTGAGGACCATCTGTAGTGAAAAAGGTAGGTTAGGTTTATGCCTAGTTTCAATAGAATACCCAAATTCTAAGGGATTTCTTATTTGAGGGTGTATTTGTGTATGTATACATGTTATGCATCTATAGTTTAGAATATGTAGTATTTCCTGATTCCTAAATCAGAGCCATAGAAAACACTTTTGGGTTTGCTTAATCTTCTGTGGATTAATATATTTCTTCCTTAGAGATGCAAACTCCAGAATTTCATTTCACCTGATTTTTGGTCATCACAGAGCCTTTTTGTATCCTATTTCATTCTCCTGCACCTCACTTATGAAATCTGCTCTTTACAGACTCAGTGGTCCTTGTATATGCCAAAATTTCTTTGCTATCCCCTGTGTTGCTGCCTATTTACACTTACTGTTACAGTCACCATCGGCAGGACTTGCCATCTGCTTCTAGCACTGAGATTAGATCATATTTTTATGATTTATTCAGACAAGCCAGGAAGATAATTATGTCAATTAGTGTTGTCCTTGATTTTAGATTTGGAAAAATGTGAGTGTCTCGAAGTCTATAATCTTTTCAAATGCTGCGGTAGTACAAATGCAGACTAATCTTCCAGCCTCATTTTAGTCACAACAGGATCTCTTCCTCCTCCACTACCATTTAAGAAATGATAGTCTAAGTAACTCTTTTTGTCTACCATTGTGTCTCCCTGCAAGATGCAACATGTGGGTCAGAATTTCCACACAATTTCTTGCTATTAATAAGCATATAATGTTCTGCAAGGCATTTCTGTAAAAATAGTCAGTGGCTTCTCTGAAATGATTTACTAGCTATACACATGATTTTATGTAAGCACATTGTGTCCTAGAATACTTGAATACCACTCTTCATAGTGGTATAACCATATAATGGTTCCTCTTGTTCATCCACAGACAATAATAATAGTGATGCCTGCCTCTATCCCCTTTACCCAGAATGCCTCAATTTTTGTAATCTCTCCCTTCATTAACTTGTAGCTGATCAGCAATGCTATGTGGAATGGAAAGTGGCAGTTCTACCCTAAGCAGACTACAAAAACAATGGAAACAAAGGCAGGGGGTATTGATCATCACAGGTGGTGCCGAATTGCAATTCCTATCATCAATCACCATTGATTATGCTGATTCTGATTCTAGAGTGTTGTGGTGCAACAGTATCTACAGCAGGGATTTCAAAGTCATGTCACGGCGGCATCACATTATGTATTGGGACTTTTCCCCCCTTTTGCTAAACCAGGCGGGTGCGTGACCGCTGTATGATGCATCCAGCCCATGGGCCAGGAGTTTGACAGCCCTGATCTATAGGTCGCAAATTATAAATCCCATTTTTGAAGTTACAATGTATGTCCGTTTTTCACACTTACAACCATGGCAGCATCCCCAAGATCATATGATTAAAATTCAGACGCTTGGCAACTGGCATGTATTTCTGATGGTTGCAGTGTCCCATGGTCATGGGGTCATCTTTTGGGTCCCCCTGACAGGCAAAGTCAATGAGAAAGCCAGATTCACTTAACAGCCATGTTACTAATTTATCAACTGCAGAGATTCACTTAACAATTCGGGCAAGAAAGGTTGCAAAATGATGCAAAATTCACTTAACAACTGCCTTGCTTAGCAATGGAAATTTTGGGCTCAACTGTGGTTGTAAGTCTAGGACTGCCTGTAGTTGAATATACAAAGGAACCGGGGCAGGGAAGAAGAAGGGAAAACTCATAAAGGCAAAACAGAAAAAGAAAAGGTAAGAAGGAAATAGTGAAACATACACTATAATTTTGCAAACAGAAAATTATTCAGCCTAATATTTACAAACATAATTACATTTTGACCCATTGAATAATATTGAACATTTTTTCATTAATATCAAGAGAAAATGGTTCATAACAGAAAATGAACTGCATTTATTAATTTGAGATTGTAAATATGGGGTTACAGTGCTTTTCCAAACTTGAAGAGTCATATTTCCATGTCTGATAAATCCGTAATTCTGCATAAGCAGTAGTAATCAATTCCAAGTTTTAAATTTGGTGCAATGGTACATTCACGTTTTAAAACTGCATAGTGCCATATTAACATGCATAGGGTTATTAAGTCAAAATGGGCAATGATGAAATTCAAATTTTTTTACTACCAGTTCTATGGGCATGGCTTGGTGGGTGTGGCATAGCTTGGTGGGCGTGGCTTGGTGGGCATGGCAGGGGAAGGATACTGTAAAATATCCATTCTCACCCCATTCCAGGGGAAGGATACTGCAAAATCTCATTCCCTCCCCACCCCACTAACCTGCTTTCCAGCTCTGTTCTCCTGTGCAGAGCAACAAAAGAAGACCCGGCCAATTAGCTAGGACTCGGGAGGCAGAGAATAGATGGGGGCAGGGCCAATCAGAGGTGGTATTCCAAACTACTCAAAATTTCCACTACCAGTTCTCTAAACTACTCAAAATTTCTGCTATCGGTTCTCCAGAGCTGGTGAGAACCTGCTGAATACCACCTCTGAAAATGGGGTGATGATAGGAGGCACCAAGATCATATGAGTCCATGTTTCCTTCACCCATCTTAAATTCCCAGTGTAATGAGATTTGACAGCTAATATTTTCTAGGATGTCCAATAAACATGGAAAAGAACCTTGTACTAAATTAGCTTTGTTTTAAGATCACCATAAACACATCTGACATTTTTTAAGCTTGGGTGGGCAAATACGGTCCCTTCATGACCTATGGACTTCAACTCCCAGAATTCCTGAGCCACCATATTGCCCCTTATGTGGATAGCTGCCCACTTCTTCTTTAACTCATTGATTGCTAATACACAGAAAGAACTGAGTTGTTGCAGTACTTGATGCAGCACTTGAAAGAAATATTTCATTCAATTTAAACAATTTTGCAAACAACTCTTTTCAATGCTTTGTATAACCTGCTTGAGATAAATAAAGATAGTAGGTTGATACAGAGAGGAGAAATTTCCTTTCTTAATGCAGTATTCAACTCTCTTTTGGCACTGATGCAACCAGAAGAAATTAGATTTACCATGTACCATAGATATATTCATCCATATAATGCTCCTTTTATGAACCAGTGCCCTCCATATGTATTGGACTCCAACTCCCATAATTCCCAGAAAGGATGCCGAAATCCCAATATTTGGAAAGTAAAGCTGTTTGATGAGGTTCCTGTGAGATATTGGAATCCAAATTCCAATCAATATCTAAATCTGTGTTTCTTTGCTTTGTGGAATGTTTCTGACATTAAAAAATAATTAATTTGTACAGATTTTTTGTACCTCAAATACAATTAAGTACAGTTAAAAATATTAATATTAATAATATTAATAACAATAATAACAACCACCACCACCACCACCATCATCATTGTGATGGAATTGAATGTGATGGAATTGAAATGCCCAATGGACAAAACATCAAGTGCCACCAACCCGAAGCCTACAAATACCTGGGCATACTGCAGCTGGACAATATCAAGCACGGGCAAGTGAAAAATGTGGTCAGCAAAGAATACACACAAAGGGTCAGAAAACTTCTAAAAAGCAAACTGATTGGCGGTAACACCATCAAGGCTATAAATACCTGGGTCATACCCATCATCAGATATACTGCTGGGATCATAAACTGGACACAGGCAGAGCTGGACTGTCTGGATAGGAAAACAAGAAAACTGATGACCATACAGTATGTGATGCACCCGCATAGTGAAAGAAAAGCAGGCGGCAGAGGACTTTGCAAGTGAAGCAGACAGTTGAAGAAGAGAAGCATGCTCTGGCAGATTATGTGAAAGACAGTGTTGAACCAGCTTTGATGGAGTCAACAAGAGGAAGCTGCTCGAAGTGCAGCAAACCAAGAATCAATATAGGAAAACAGCAATGCAAACTCGGGCTGACAGCTGGTGTAACAAAACACTGCATGGACAGTTCCTTGAAAAGATCCAAGGAAAAGTAGATAAGGAAAAGACCTGGTTATGGCTGACCAACGGAACACTGAAGAAAGAAACTGAAGGCCTGATTCTTGCAGCCCAAGAATAAGCCATCAGAACGAATGTAATCAAAGCTAGAATAGAAAAATCTGCTGGTGACCCCAAATACAGACTCTGCAAAGAGATGGATGAAACCATTGATCACATACTAAGCTGTTGCAAGACAATAGCTCAGACTGACTACAAACAACATCACAACACAGTTGCTCAGATGGTCCACTGGAACTTGTGTCACAACTACCATCTGCCTGTAGCAAAGAAGTGGTGGGATCATAAGTCTGAAAAAGTGGTCAAAAATGAGCATGCAAAACTACTGTGGGACTTCCAAATACAGACTGACAAAGTTTTGGAACACAATATCCCGGATATCACGATTGTGGAGAATAAAAAAACATGGATCGTCGACATTGTCATGCCTGGTGACAGCAGAATCGACGAGAAACAACTTGAAAAATTCACCAGATATCGGGACTTGAGAATCGAACTGCAGAGACTCTGGCATAAACCAGTGCAGGTAGTTCCAGTGATACTCGGCACACTGGATGCTGTGCCTAAAGACCTAGGCAAGCACTTAAAAACAATTGGCGCTGGCAAGATCACCATTGGTCAGCAGCAGAAGGCCACCTTACTGGGATCTGTTCGCCTAATCCGCTGATACATCACGCAGTCCTAAACGCTTGGGAAGTGTTCGACTAGTGATTTGTGATATGAAACCCAGCATGGTTATCTCGTTTGCAGTATATACTGTCATTTTTGTGAATAATAATAATAACAGTAATAACAATAATAACAGTAACAACAACAACAACAACAATAATAATAATAATAATAAAACTTGCTGGTGCTCAATTCTCAGTGACTCTGCATAGGATTTGTGTGGATCTCTATACTATTCATTTTGCTTATTTCATGTATATCTAGCTTTTCTACTCAACTGAGCACTCAAAGTGGCTAAGATAGGTAAATGCAGGAAAAAAATGAATGTTCAGATTTATATTCTTGCAAAAAAAAAAATCTGTCTTAGCTGCTCGTCTAAAGCCAGATATAAAGGTGAGGACCAATGTTTCTGTCAAGTGCATTCCACAACCTTATGTTATAAGTAATATTATAGCACCTTTGTGAGTTACATTCAGGGACAGTAATAATGTTGTATTTGCATATTTACACTATGTTTAATGGACCCTATTCTCAGATAAGGGTCCCTTAGGAGTGTTAGCATAAATCCCCTTAAGTACTATCCAGCCTCCATATTCTCCATCTTTTTCTTCCCTTGGACTCAGAGGCATCTGATTGCAGTCTAACATTCAGAGACCTGCCAGAAAGCTAAATATAGCTGTGTTTAATAAACCTGATAATGAATCACACCTAGGTGGACATTAATGAGTAATAAAAATGCAGCAAACAATCTATCTTGGATGCCTGTTTTTTTCTTGCTTGAGTTTTGGCCTAATTCTCTCCCCTCTCCTGGAAATTTGAAGAGCAAACAATAAAATGAATTTAGAGTTAGGAGTTTTGTACATTCTCAAGAGCTATCCTCACCTATCAAAGAGACAGCTTTTAAAATATGAATGGGAGCTAGGGTCTTTGAAAAATACATGCCCTTCCAAAAGATTTCCTTTAAATTTCCAAAATAATATGACCCCCGCTCCCCGGTTTGTTTTGTTTGTATTTTGAGATCATTGTTACTGGTTTTAGCTAATTAGCAAGACAACTAACCAGGGGTGGGATCCGACCAGTTACATTTTACGTGCTGCGTGCACATGTATATCATCATCAGCTAGCTGCCTGACAGCTGAGCTGCACTGCGTGCAAGTGCGCAGCAGTTGAAAAAGCCTTTTTTTCCTGCTTTTTCAACTGCAGCTGTGTTGCACAAAGCAGCTGCGGTTGAAAAGCAGAAATAAAGGTCAGGTAAGAGCCTGGGCGGGCAGGCAGGCCAAAACAGCAGCAGACATAGAACTGGTTCTATGTATGCTCTCTGTCTACTGCTCTTCAGAGCAATCGGTTCTACAGAGGTGGACAGAACCGGTAGAATCCCACCCCTGCAACTAACTAGCTGAGTTTAAATATTACACTGTAACCATTTGTGCAGGTTAGGGTCATGATTCCGCAGCAAGGCTACATTTGTGATGAATTTAAGCCTGTTGAAACGAATGGCCACTTTATTTTCATTTGTTCTATAAAGTGGCTTAGTATAAAACATGCGAGTATGGACAAGTATTTGAACAATAATGTGTTCAATTTGAGAGTCTTCTCAAACTTGCTCAGAAGATTAGATAGTGGTCTGAACTTTCTACTGTGGGTTGGGCAACAGCTGAAAGAAATCACTGCACAGTCAATTCTGTCTTTGGATCACTTCAAATATCAACTCATTTCACACTTATAGAATAGAATAGAATTCTTTATTGGCCAGGTGTGATTGGACACAAAAGGGATTTGTCTTGATGCATATGCTCTCAATGTACATAAAAGAAAAGATACATTCATCAAGAGTCAAGAATCATAAGGTACAATATTTAATAATAGTCATAGGGTACAATAAGCAATCAAATCATACTAGGAAACAGTCAATAAAAATTGTTAGGATACAAGCAACAAGGTTACAGTTATACAAGTGGGAGGAGAGGGATGAAAGGAAGGATGGGAGGATTAATAATAATAGTAATGCAGACTTAGTAAATAGTTTGAGAGTGTTGAGGGAATTTATTTGTTTAGCAGAGTGGTGGCATTTGGGATTTTTTTTTTCTTGTGTCTAGTTGTTCTGGTGTGCAGTGCTCTATAGCATTGTTTTTAGGGTAGGAGCTGAAATAATTTATGTCCAGGATGTGAGGGGTCTGTAATTATTTTCACAGCCCTCTTTTTGACTCATGCAGTATACAAGTCCTCAATGGAAGGCAGGTTGATAGTAATTGTTTTTTCTGCCGTCCTAATTACTCTCTGAAGTCTGTATCTGTCTTGTTGGGTTGTAGAACCAAACCAGACAGTTATAGAGGTGCAGATGACAGACTCAATAATTCCTCTGTAGAATTTATTTTATTTTATTTATTTATTTGATTTGTCAATTGCTTACAAGACAATAGGTATAAGTATAAACATGAGTAAGAATACAGGAAATAGGTATGAATAAATGGGGATAATAGGACAGGGATGGTAGGCACGATGGTGCACTTATGCACTACAATTGTAGAATTGTAGCTTTGGTCTGGTGAATCTGACTTCCTTCCTCTTGATGTGAAAGAGATTGGAATATAAAGATTAGTTCTCCTAAATATTCTCATAAAATGTAGGGGGCCTTCTTTGGTTCCCCTGTTTTCCTATGAGCGATGAACAGCGATGAAAGTGCATCCCCAGTTTTTAGAAGCCCAAAGGCACTCCTGGGGTCTTTGAAGAAAAGGAAGAAGAGATAAAAGCAACTCCTTCTCCAGGCATGACAGCTGGGAAGGAACTGAAATTTGTTGTCAGTCATGCAGAGCAAGAATGAATGACACACAGACCATATTTCAGAATTAACTTTGCCTACCTGTTTTCTTCTTCCTATATGTCTGCAGAAGAATGTCTCCACTGAACAGCATCAAATCGATCTCCATACATACAGGCAACATTCTGAAACATGGATTTTATAAGGAGCATTTTTAAACAAACAAATGATAATTCAGCACTTCTGGCCTTAGTTACAGTACAAGCATGATGTTTGCTTCTCTTTTCCTCTCTCTCGTATTTCCCCTCTCCCCAGTGAAATAAAAGATAATAAAAGATTTGACTTTTAACATTTTCTCCAGATCAGAGACAGATCTTATAACCCAGTAATAGCTGTTTCTACATTGCCATTCCACGAAGGAGGAGGAACCAGGCCCTATTGTAGAATCATTACTCAGGAAAAAATATCATGCACACACTTCATATCCATTATTAATATTATTAGGCAGTGGGGACTGTGTTTCACACTGGATAATGAGCAATCTGTTTAGATCATCCCTAAAATCTATGCTATCCACACTGTAATGCTTCAGCTTTTTTGTTTTATGCTGTTCAATCATGTCCAATCTTCGAGAGATTGCCTGGATTAGTTCCTGCAGTTTTCTTGGCAAGTTTTTCGAAAGTGGTTTACTGTAGCCTCTTTTCTATGGGTGAAAGAAAATGACTGGCTCAAGGTCACCCAGCTGGTTCATGTCCATGACAGGACTAGAATTCACAGTCTCCTGATTTCTAGTCTGATGCTTTAATCACTATTCCAAACTGGGTCTCTAATTCTTCAGCTCTATTAAGTATGAATGGATTATCTCTTTTCCTATTAAGATGTTCCATGGAATTAAACAAGAATGACCATTATCTCCTTTTATACATAACTTAGTCATATGTCATATCTTATTAGGCAATCAACAGATATTGTAAATATGAATATTGCTTTAAAATTTTGCTTTCTTAACAGAATAGGCATATCTCAGAACTTTTATAGGTGAACCCCAGGATGTTAGGATGATCACACCGTTTTTAGTTTTAATATTGGGCTTATTTTCAAGTGAATTAATTAAAAAATCTCTGTGGGCATTATTAAGAAAGTTATTAAGAAAGTTATTAAGGTGAAAAAAACATTTTAATTCTACTTCAGAAGATAAACTTACATTGGCAGATAATCCTTCTGAAAATTGCAAGTAATTTTTTAAAATTCATAAACCAATAGAAGTATTAATACTTTAGACAAAAATATTGATTAATAAATTTTAATAGATTTGAACTATTGCAAGAGAAATTTGGTTTCTCTAACACTGGCAATGTAAACAATTGAAATGTACAGATTCTGATCACCACTGTGAAAGTTTTTCTGAGCAATGTTTTATTTTTTATTTTATTTATTTTGTCAAGTAACAGGCATAAGTATAAACATAGTTATGGATATATGAAATGGATACATATAAGAAAAAGAAAAAAGAAAAAATAGGACAGGGACGGTAGGCTCATTGGTGCACTTATGCACGTCCCCTACAGACCTCTTAGGAAAGAGGTGAGGTCAATAGTAGACAGTTTTAGGTTAAAGTTTTTGACATTTGGGGAAGAAACCACAGAGTCAGGTAGAGTATTCCAGACATTGACCCCTCTGTTGCTGAAGTCGTATTTCCTGCAATCAAGTTTGGTGTGGTTTACCTTGAGTTTGTATCTATTGTGTGCTCTTGTATTGTTATGGTTGAAGCTGAAGTATTCATTGACAGGTAGGACATTGCAATGTATAATTTTATATACTATATTAAATTGGACCGAAGGCGGCGTAGTTCTAGTTTTCTCGGTCTAGAATTTCAAGTCTGGTGGCATAAGGCATTCTGCAACAAGTAGAGGAGTAGAGAACTCTTCTTGTGAAATATTTCTGGACTTTCTCAACTGTGCTAATATCAGATACGTAACGAGGGTTCCAGACTGATGAGCTGTATTCAAGTATTGGTCTAGCAAATGTTTTGTATGCTCTCATAAGTAATATGATATTACCAGAGAAAAAGCTATGTAGGATTAGGTTAACAACTCTTAATGCCTTTTTGGCTATGTAGTTACAGTGGGCTCTAGCACTTAGATCATTAGAGATGAGAACTCTGGTCTTTGACAGAGTTTGGATCATCAGCAAGGTCTTGACTATTCAGCTTGTTGGTTGGCCTGTTTAATTTTCTTGGTTTGAAATGGCAATTACTTGTTTTGCAAGCTTTTCTTTTGGTGAGCTGGCAGAGTGAAAACAGAGAAATAAAAAAGTACAGTAATTAGGCAAGTTTGACCAACACAGGAGCTACACTGAACTAGCTCTTATCCACAGATTTCAATAGGAATAAAAAACATCCAGTGATATCTATCTACTTCAAGTTTGGTTTGTACAAAAAAGATGAATAATAAATACTGGTAATTTAACAGCAAATAAGATGATGTCAGCTCTCCATTGTTACAGCAAACCACTATTATTCCTGTTTTCAGTGATGTTTTTGTTTAAAAGAAGATTACAGTAAATAACCTGGTCTCAGCACTGTACAATAGTGAACGTTAGACTTGCAGCAACAAAATGTTTACTAGATTTAACCAAGCAAACTACGGGTGTAAATAAGCTTTTACTAACTCTTGCTCTATGAAAACTTACTTTGCAACATCTGGCTTTCCTGCAAATTGTTGCTTAAGGAATCCTGAAAAGTGATGTTTTTTTTATTCTAGGTTAATTCTCCTCCTCCTCCTCCTCCTCCTCCTCCTCCTCCTCCTCCTCCTCCTCCTCCTCCTCCTCCTCTTCCTCCTCCTCCTCCTCCTTTTTTGCCAAAGAAGTACAAATAAGTAAAACCACCAATTTATACCACCTCTTCAGATAGGAACTTAACCTCACAAAATCATGTTTCAATGACCCATTTTCTCAGTTGAATTTAACTTTACTAAATAGTTCAAGAGGACTTTTAACAATTGCATTTCAAATGAATTATATTTATAAGTTGCTTGTTGTATTTAATAGGAATGCTTCTACATATTTGAAAACATTTAGCAGCTGAAGAAGGGAGGAATGGGAAGGAGAGACAGGAGAGTTCTGGAGACTGAAGATAATATTGTGTAAAATTTTGTGAATAATGCAAGTGCAATAAATATTTAGTCTAGGAATATCGGAAGTAAAAGAATATGTGATTATCTTGACATTCTCGCAGTTGTTGATAATAATGAGTTTGTTTTTCTAATCAGGCAGTACAACTACACTATAGCAATGATTTGTAAATAAATTCAGTAATAAGTTAGAACAGTAATAAAAGAATTTCTTCAAAATACAGGCCCTTTACAGTGTTATTGAAGTAAAGTGAATATAGGAATAATAGGATATAACTACTCAGGGACTGTATAATGTACATATGTCCCTACAGATACTCTAAAGTTCTTTTTTTGCTCCAAGCATTTTATATCAACAAATGTACAATTTCTGTGTTATGTACATGAACAAAGGAGACATGATCATTCTAAAGCAAGGGATTCACCTGCAGTAGCCATTGTGGATTTCTTGAATGCAACATCATATTCAACTCTGTATGTAAAAAGACACACCTGATGAAAATATGAGGCAATCCATGGTAGTCTGACTATGGTATGAACCTACAGAGTTATGCTAACGAGTCCAGATAAAGCAAGTTCAAATCTGCAAATAGGTTTGTCCATGATGACGGTGGTGTAGTGCATTAAAACAACTTTCCCGCAGGACTCCAGGGTGCTGGATTTTTCTCCTCTGATGGTCTATTATTTCTCTCCACAGAAACCTTGTCGAGGCTGAGGCAGCAAAAGGATAGCAGCATGGGGCTTGCTGAGACAATTTTAATTCACGGGCCATTCACAGTGGTTACTGCTCAGTACAGTGCACAATGTACTTTGCATTCAAGGACAAGAAAGAGAATGCATTAGGGAAGAAAAGAGATTTGCAGGCATCTCTTCCCTGTTCTCTTTTTCCTGTTCTCTTCCCCCTTTTTCAACATCTATTTAAAAGAATGGACTGAGATTTGAGCTTACATGCATCATTACTTTGCCAAAAGTTATGTGCAAATTTAATGCACGTATTACTTTTTGTGTTTCTGTGGGGTTTAGTGGCAATCAAAGTTATTGGTTACTAAATCAACTGTAGCTGTAGATCAGGGGTGGGTCAACTATGGGCACTTTTTGACTTGTGGATTTCAACTCCCAGAATTCCTGAGCCAGCATGGAATTCCACCATGGAACACCCCTGATCTAGATGGATATGTATAGATGTTTAGATTATATTTAGTCTAATCACTTCTGCATACTTGGGTGCTTTTCTTGTTGATAGTCGAACTATCAATGCATTCTGGATACTTAAAATGTCTTAAATACCGTATTTTCCGGCGTATAAGACGACCGGGCGTATAAGACGACCGGGCGTATAAGACGACCCCTGATTTTCAGTTGACTTTTTTTCAAAAGTCGTCTTATACGCCAGAAAATACGGGTATTCAAAATTAAGCTGCAAGGATTTGTAAACTAAGATGCTTCTCCTTAAGTGTGTAGGCAAATACATTTTTATTCAATTCAATACAGTCAGCATTATAAATGAACTCTACAACTTTCTATTAATGACATATTTTTTAAAATTCCGGCCGCTACTCCGCGAAAGAAAACAGCCCGATCTGCCGCCACTAGAGCTCCGAAGGAGAGAATAGCAGCTAGAGAGGCAGAAGCGACCTCCCGAAGGTGTCAAAGAAGAGCGAAGCGTCTCTTTCACAGGGCAGGTGAGCGGCTTAGAGCCGCCCTCTGTTATCCCTCGCTTCTCGCAGGAGGCAAACAAGACAGAGCCACGCCGGAAGCTCCCGGCTTTCCGTAGCTCCTCCTCCCTTGACGTCCTTCCATGCCGGCAGCTCCAGAGAAGCTCAAGGCGAGTGGGAGTGAGGGGGGATCCTTGTCCTTGTGAACCGCTGCATTACCGGATCGAGCTGACTGGTTCGCTTCGCATCTCTCCCTTGCCTTGGAGGAAGCGCCCGCAAACTTATTTCTCGGCTCCCTCAAAGAGGAAGCGTAAAAGCGCTCAAGCTTCACTCCTGATGTATTTTCCGGCGTATAAGACAACCGGGTGTATAAGACGACCCCCGATTTTCGGTTGCCTTTTTTTCGTTTCAAAAGTCGTCTTATACGCCGGAAAATACGGTAACCTTTTTTTCAATTTTACCTTACCCATTGTTTCAACATTGTATGATTAAATTGTTTCTATGGCCTTTGGAGAAATTTCTACCAACTTGCCTTTTCTTCCTGGATCAATGGGATAGCTGTTCATGCCACTTAGTCTTATAGAAATTTTCTAACATAGTGTACTTAATGCCACTTTTGTTCAGGAGTTAAAAACACCTTCCAAATTATGAGTATTCGGTAGAGCAATATTTAGTTCAGGGGTGTCAATCCAATTTCATTGAGGGCCACATCAAGATTGTGTTTGATCTTGGGGGACTGGGATGGGCATGGCCAGCTGGACATCACTCGTGTGGGGAGCACCTGTTCTGGCCAAGTGCTAAAGCAGGATTTTCCTCAGACCCTTCCTCATTCTCATTATAATCTCCCTCCCTCCCTCCCTTCCTTGTCCTTTCTTCTTCCTTCTCCTCTTTCTTTCCTTCCTTCTTTTTCTTTTTTTCCCCTTCTCTCTTCCTTCTCCTTTCTTCTTCCTTCTCCTATTCCCTTATTTTTCCTTCCTTGCTGTCTTCCCATCTTCCCTTCTTTTTGTTTGTCTTTCCATTTCTCCTTTCCTGTCCCTTCTTGCAACTCAATGCAAAAGAGTAAACACTTCTCCTTTGGTATTGTTTTTAGTTTGTTTTGATAGCCCCCCCCCCGGCCCCGTTTTTGGCTGTGACGGCTCCTCCTCTGCCAGCAAAAACGGAGCTCAGGAGGGGCACTCCTCCTCAAGCTCTGTTTTTGCTGGCAGAGGGCTGCAGAAGGCCATCATGGCTGAAAATGGGGGCCAGGGTGACTCTGCAGTTCTCCTGAGCTCCATTTTTACTGGCGGAGAGCTGCAGGAGGCTGTCGCGATTGAAAACAGGGCCCAGGGGGGACCACACACAGCCCTCCTGAGCTCCGTTTTTGCTGGCAGAGGCACTGCAGGCTGGTCCTTTACTGTTTCCAGGGCGGCCCCGTGAGCCAGATCTAAGCATTCTGTGGGCCTTGAATTTGACACTCCTGATTTAGTTACTGACCAGGTATCGAAAAGATTATTTGTGTCTCACATTAATGAACATTTGGGGCTGTGTTCCTTATTCCCAGATTACAAGCCTGCATCAGCTTTTGCTGGTCACTTTTTCCTTAACGCCCAGAACCTTCTTTATCCTTTACCCATAGATATAGTGTGAATCTAAGATTCTCCCCATATGTGGTTATACTCATATTTGTTCTCCCCATGGATTATCTCCTTGAATGCATGCCTATATGTGTTTATGCAACTACCAGCACTGGGATCACTTTGGCCTTTACTTTCCACTTCTTCTTTCAGGTCCTAGTACTTCTCCAATTTCTCATACTGGTTCTTCCTGATGGTGCTCTCACTTGGCACCACTAAAGGTATCACCACCTCTACCTTCTGGTCCTTGTTTACCTTCATAATATCTGATTGACTGCCTAATACTTGCCTATCTGTCTAGATCTGGAATGCCCACAGGATCTTAGCTTGCTTATTTTCCACAATCTGCTGTGATATCTCTAATCTGGATTTAGGAGGCTCTACCCCAGGGGTGTCAAACTCACGGCCCATAGGCCAGATGCGTCATGTGCTGGCCACGCCCACACTCAGCTTAGCAAAGGGGGGGAAAGTCACGATATGTCACATAACGACGGCATGATGATACTCTAGCCCTTACTCTGTACAGATGGTCCTGCACAAAAAACCAGATACTTGTTTGTGCCACTCAGTGTGTGCCATCTGTCCATCTTCTCTTTCATCTATCTAACACCTTAAGTCAGCAGTCCTCCTTACAGTTTGACAGCCCGGTTGCGGGGGGGGGGGTGAGAGAGGGGAACTGGCCTGCTTGTGCAAGTCGAGCTGTACATGTATGCAATGGCCAGCCGCTCATGTGACCTGGTTCCAAACAGGCCACAGCACGGTAGTGTGCTGCTGCCCAAGGGTTGGGGACCCCTGCCTAAACTTGTAGAGATTTTTTTTGTTCTCCTACGCAAAGGAAGGCACTGACAGATTTGAAGAAGCCAAGATGTCCTTTCTCCTCTTCTATGCTGCCACCTGTTCCTCCAATGCTCTTGCTGAAATCTTGTGTTGCTCCAAACAGAACTGCAAAGACTTTGTGAGACCAGATTTTTCGTTAGTCAAATGAGTACTTTTGATTGCATGAGCTTTAGATAACAAAGCTTATGTCAGTAGAATGTGTTGTTACTGGTTAGTCATTTCCAGCTGTTTGTGACCTGATAGATATGACTTTACTCAGATTCTCTCTCTCTATTCTTCTGAGCATTCTTAAGGTTGTTCATTTGTCATCTGTAAAAGCATATATTTGCCTTATCTTCTGTCAACTTTTTTGATTGCTTTCCATTTTTTCAACCCTCAGGGTGTTTGAAATCCAGTGATTCTTGCATTCACATTAGGTGTGCAAGATATTTAACATTGTTTGTTTTTCCTGCGGTCTCAACTATTTTCCTCGGGAGTATAATTCAAAGCCTTTTTTTCCCTCTTCTCCTTGAACATTTCTGAGATCCAGCATCACAAATAGGGCTGTCTAAGCTTATGTTCTTTTCAGCAATGTTAAATGACACAATTTTCTCATTAACTGTGTTTCCTAAGAGCATTTGACAATAAGTTATAGTGGGCAGAGGGAGGGGGGAACAAGGATTCTCTTTATTTGTTGCTGATAAAATTAGATGTCTGCTGCAGATTTTTAATAACTGATTTCCTTTTGTAATACACTTGCAACACATTCCAAGAGAATTAAGATCAACAGTAGCGATCTAGAAGCTGACATTCTTATTTATAAATACCAATAACTTAACTATAAGGGCATAGCTAGACTTAATGTATATAGTCTCATTCAGTGCCTGAAAGATATCCTAACATATCAAGGTAGTTTTGCCTTCTTAGTGATAAAAATGAGTGTGTGTGTGTGGGTGTGTAAGTACTTAGTCCCTTGAATTTCAGCCTGAGACAAATGCTTTGGGAAAAATTCAGATAATGCATAAGTGTTACTGTACATTATCTGGAAAATTAAAGATGGTTCTCTTAAATGCAAACATCTTTCTTTCTCAGTACTTCTCCAGAAAAAAAAACACATTTGGCTACTTGTTATGCTTGATTTATGTCATGTTGATCATTGAAACATATGCAGGTATCACAGACAATATTATCTAAGTGTGAATAAGAGTTTATATTTTTACTTTGTACATAACCAAAACTAACCTATATCTCAACTGTTCCATTCCCAATTTGACCGCTGTGTAGTGATGAAATTGAGTAGGCTATGGCCACACTGAAAGACAGGAAAATGTATGTAGGGCAGGACAGAAACCAATATTGAAGTCAGAGCTTAGGGACTGCAATATGTCCAGTTATCTAGTCTTATCTTCGCTTAGATTTGAATATTGCCATACTTAAGAAAAAAATCATTCTTAGTCAACCTGATCTTCCAATGGGCACATCAGTTTGTACATGAAGAGTTTGGACTATAATTTACTGAAATATTTGAAGCCATTTATGTCTGAGACTAAGTTAGGTGAGAGGAAGATTCGTGCCTAGGAGTTTTTAGAGCTTTTAATTCGGTTTTAGCCTTCTTAATCCCTTATTTTTAATCTTTGATATGGCCAACCTATTTAATCTTTTTTAACTTTTTTAAAATATAGTATGTGTATATGTATATTTTATCTTGGCTGTTCACCACCCCGAGTCCCTCTAGGAGAGAGGGCGGTATACAAATTTAAATAAATAAATACCACAATGCATAAAATAGTATTTTGAATTCACAGAGAATGGGAAGAATAGAAAAAGTGAACACTTGAGAAGTATCTTCACTGAATAGTTAACTGTTTGCATCTCTTACAAATATAATCATCATCATTATTATGCACTTATCATCCATAGAGGTTTAGCTGGCATGTGTTTCTTTTCCCATCCTTATTTTAAGCTCTTACCTGCTCATTTAAATAGACAACCTGATCAGTCGCTACGGATATGGCAAAGTGCCTCCCTTTAAGTGGGTCTAAAACAACTAGCTGCAGCCAATTTGCCACACCAACTTGCCCTGACCACCTCACTGTGGGGACAACTTGCTAGGGCAACTTACTACTGGACAGCTTGCTGCAGGACAAGTGTGAGGACCCGTAGTGTCTCAAAAATAAAACTAAAACTAAAACATGAATCAAGGTCTTGCAATGCCTTCAACTTAACTTTGCTGTTTTATTAATCACAGTTTAAATTCCAAAAGTAGATAATGAAGCAAAATGAAACCAGAAACAAACGTTATTGACAAGAGTTCCAAGGCAAATCAAGATAATTAATCACACATTCCAGGAAGATAACCGGAGAGAGTCCATGGGAAGAACGCCAACAAAGATAAAGCTCATCCAAAGAAAACACTAATTTGACTTCAGCGTCTGTGAACATGCAGTTACAAACTCTTATACCGAGCTCACAGCTGCAACCCATGAGGAGGATCATGGCCCTCTCCTCCCTAGTAGACCATGCTTTTCCCTGATCCTCTCCTCCCTGCATGCCCTAGGATGGAGAGGGGATGGGCCTGGATCCTCCTCTGACTGCTCAGCCGGCCTCTGCCCTTCCCCAGCCTCCTCCACTACCTCTGGAGCCACACTCCCACTCCCTGTTGGCTGTTCCTCCTCTTCCTCAGAGTCAGTCTCCACCAGGGGCATGACAACAAGAGTTACACTAATATCAAAGAAATGTTAGAATAGAATCATGAAAGAAAGAATGGACCAAATGATAAATGAATGACAAAAATTAAAATAATTTTTAAATTATTATAAATAATTAAATTGAATTATTGAATTATCCCATGTCAAGTTGGCCATGGTGAGTTGGCAGTGACAAGCTGTCCCATTCTGCACTTGAGTCATGCATGTATGCTACACAAAATATTTGCCTTTCTGCACCTTGTTAAGCAAGCATCCATAGCACATAGCTAGCAGCAATATGTCATGGGCTAATTTGATAAATAACGTTAAATTCTTTATTGATAAATTAGCTACAATTCCCTTCTGGATCTCAATGATTTATATTATCCCAGTTTTGATGTCAATTTCATATGGTAAGGTGGCAGTCTACATAATATAATTTGTTTACAATTTGCTAGTCTTCTGCTTCATAGTACAGCAGTATTTTTCATCTTACCAAACAGTAATTAAATCTCTTTGTAAATATACCAAGTTCTGGTTAAATGTGAAAGGGTGGGAGGGAAGAAGAAAGGGTGGAAGGAAGGATCTTTTTAGCAGGAGAATTTCTATTAGGGAAACCCAGTAAGGTGCCAACTTTGCATCCACTTCCATTGATATGCAGGCATCCCTCCGTGTTCTGTTTTGTGAAGCAGAAAGCTGCACTGTTGTCTATTACATTACGTAAATCACAGCTATGAGGAGGCAAGTGGGGGGCTTTTCAGCATGCATGGACTATTTTCTAAACCAACTTTTCAAAGAACGATTTGCTCATCCACTTAGATGCCTCAGTTGTGTAAGTGTTTAGTTCCCTTTGGGGTATGGTGGGGGAGTGCAAACCAGAGCTTTTATGTAGAATTTCAGCCACTAGAGGGCATTTGAAGGACACCAGATCAATGGGTAGGAGGCCTCCTATGGTCTTCTGCGAGCAGCATATTTTCTATGACCTGCTGTGTTAAACTGTGGCATGCCACAATCCATTTTCATTTCCTCCTTGTGATTCCTTTTTTCTATTTGGTGCCACTTTGTCTCCACTTGTCTGGTTAATGATCCTATATTGGTTATTGGTCATATATTCTTTTTGATATGCTGCTGGTGGAGATGCAGTGTGTATAATGGATTGGGTCTATTATGTTTCACAAATAGGAAGGACATCACTGAACGAATATCTGCAGAATAAGATTTGCTAATCTTTCACATTAAAACTAGCATGGAGTTTCATGAAGGTAAAAGATGCTCCAAGCCACTTCTAGCAACCCAGATTTTTCTCACTTTCAGCTTCAAAATATCCATGGAAACCATTTTTACAACAACGGCAAAGTTTGCCGCATACAGCTTCTGTCCATGAGTAATTTCCTTCATCTCAATCAAAACTGCATAGGTCATACACACATATCCATGCATTTTGGGGGGTGAGTTGTCATAGGCAGAATTCTCTTCTGGTCTGTATTCTATTTTTATTCTTCTTGCTTCCAGTTAATATCTCAGTCGGTGCAGCAAGAAACACATCCACTGGTGTAGGAAAATTGTGAAGGGGAACCAGTTGAAAAGGCAAAATATCCTGAGAAGAGACTTGAAAAAGCAGAACATTCTAGGAGAAGACACAAACTTTGATAAAATCCCAGTTCCTCACGTTTCAGGTTTAGTGTATTTCTTATACAATCTGGGGAGCAACACTGAATGAATACTACTTAGCTCTTCTGGCACTATGCTATCCTTCCCCAAGGCCAACTTATTGTTTGACAGAGGAAGATGGGCCAGGGATCCTGTTAGCCAGTGGCGCCCATAGTGAGACTAGGAACACAGAGATGCACATCCATCACACAGTCTCCTTTGTGGTTCATTAAGTAACCTACATTTCTCCTGTATGCCAGTGTGCTTCTGCAGACAGAAAAAGTAAGAGCAATTGTAGCGTATCTTTTCATTTCTGCTTCCTTCTCTTGCCTCAAATATCTTGTTCTGTCCCGCAAAGGGAGAAATAATTTCTGCAAAAAGTGAACAGTGAATTGTATCATGGAGAAAGGACATTACAACACTGCCACTTAGGGCAGAGCTGCATGTTATCCGTAACTTTTTTAGAGGCTTGTTTACTTTTATACAGTATTGCTCTTAAGGCTGCTTGGTTGAAGGCTCTCTCTCCCCCCTTATCTCTTTTTAACTTTCTGCAGAAGTAATACTTATGCTTTTTCTTTAGCACAGAGAAATAGTGATAGGAAAGGAAATTTTGAGAAAACACTGGCAATAAGGAAAATATATCTGGGCTGGGAATTTCCAGATGAACACAAGAGGGAAGCAAATCAAATCGAAAACCTTCTTTGCTGCCATCTCAGGGGTCATACAGATTTTTGCAACCTAGCTGTGATAGTCTTAGGTAAGAAAATCTCTTTTGGGACTTCTTTAAACTGTAAGTACCAATAGCGGTGTTGACTATAACAAGCACGGAGTCATTACCAACAAAAATAGCTTGGAACTGAATACCTTATACCACCAGACTTGAAATTCTAGACCTAGAAAACCTTGAATTACGCCATCTTCGATCTGATCTAAGTATGGTATATAAAATCACACATTGCAATGACTTACCTGTCAATGAATACTTCAGCTTCAACCATAACAACACAAGAGCACACAATAGATACAAACTCAAGGTTAACTGCACCAAACTTGATTGCAGGAAATATGACTTCAGCCACAGAGTGGTCAGTGTCTGGAATACTCTACCTGACTCTGTGGTTTCTTCCCCAAACCCCAAAAATTTTAACCTTAGACTGCCTACTATTGACTCATCTCTTTCCTAAGAGCTCTGGAGGGGGCATGCATAAGTGCACCAACGTGCCTACCATCCCTGTTCTATTGTTTCTTTTATTTTTCTTATATGTACCCATTTCATGTATTCATAACTATGTATATATTTATACCTATTATCTTGTAAGCAATTGACAAATCAAATAAATTCTACATTCTAAAAAATTCTAAAACTGTAGTACCAATAGCGGTGTTGGCTATAACAAGCATGAAGTCATTACCAACAAAAATAGCTTGTGAATTGAAGGCATATGTTTGCTTAAACAAGTCCTAGACTTACAACCATTCATTTAGTGATTGTTCAAAGTTAGAATGGCACTAAAAAAAAGTATCATGACAAGTGACTCTTTTTTTTACACTTACAACCATTACAGCTTCCTCGGGGTCACATGATCAAAATTCAGATGCTTGGCAGCTGGCATGCATTTCTGATGGTTGCAGTGTCCCAGAGTTATGCAATCAGCTTTTGGAGGGAGGAGAAGAGAGAAGAAAGAAAAGGATTGGAACTCTAGAGTGATAAAATCTATAAAAATTACCGACCCACCAATCATCAAGCATGGATGACACTTTTTGTTTTGCTCTATCCATGTGTGGTTACAGTATGAGCATACTGACTGGCTGGTAAGGAGGTGATGGGAAAAAAAATGCATTCTAACTTTTTTGAGGGGGGGGCATGGCAAGTATAAACTAGTACATGAGATGTTTTGAATACCCATTACAAATTATTCATAGGCCTCAATGCTTGTAAATCTTGAAAGTGTTGGATTTGTAGAAGTTCAAGTGATCTGTAACTTATTTAGCCTTTGTGTACCTTTTTTTAAACCAAAGGCTGAACAAATGCCAGGCAAGATGACTGAATTTATTATTACTAACACTTTCTAAGAAGATGAAAGGGCATGTTGAAGAATGAATGCATACCCTCCAGGAAATTGGGGGAAAAAAAATCTCATACCTTCCTTAATAGCAAAAGCAGAGCCCAGAATAATGGGGGGTGGGGATAGTTCACGTTTTAGGATGTAGTTCCATTCCAAATAGACAGTTGTCTCCCCGCTCTAGGAGGTAATATTTCAAATTTAGATTTAAGAGGAATTTGGTGCTCTTTGAGCTTGGTGGTTTTCTTGCAGACATTTCATTATTAGCACTGATGATGTTACCTGGTTGGGTGATGAAATGTCTGCAAGAAAACAACTAAGCTCAAAGAGCACCAAGAACCCCTCACTTCAACTCTGAGCCACAAATATTCTCCTTTATTGGTTTAGATCTGCTGAAATCAGAACACAGTAGCTATCTGAATGGTGACACGGTAAAAATATTTAAAAATTTAAAGGCAACAAGGGTTAGGCGTAGGGTTAGCTGCCCAAAAGCAACATGCCCAGAGGCAACATGCTGCTGCCATCTGAGGAGTTACTGGTGACAATCCTGTAGTTGGACACTTGTAGAAACACTAGCATTAGAAAAAGGCTGTAGGAAAAAGAAAGGGAACACCAACTATCTCATGTTGAATCTCCCAATGGCAGCTGCTGAAGGAAACCTACAAGGAGAAGGAAGGAGGCATTATGAAAGGGTCTATAAATTGAAGAGACAGAATTCAGCACATATAAACATCTCGTGAATCAGTTCAAAATATTTCCTTACTCATAACATTTCAACTACTTGACATGGATGGAGACTTATTCGATGCACAATTTTTCTGAGCAACATTTCAAACATTTCAACAAGTTTAGTTTCTCTTTCAGCCATGCAAGGTTAACTTTGTGAAAAGCTTACAAGCCAATCCCTCCTGCTTCTGACTTCGAGGGAAAAAAGGGTAATCTGACAACTTGATTTATAGTAGGGGTGTCAAACTCGTGTCATCATGGTGTTGTCACATGACATATCAGGACTCCCCCCCCTTCGCTAAACCAGGTGGGGGTAGGGCCAGCATGTGACACATACGGTCCGCGGGCTGTGAGTTTGACACTCCTGATTTATACCCTAATTGCATTTAGAATTAGCTATCTCCCTTGCAAGAATAAAGCTATTACTAATAGGTCAGGATGCCTACCTGAAGCTATTATTAAATATGCAGTTATTACTACATCCCCCCAAATGTTAATCAAGGACTTTAGTTAAAACTTACTTGGCTATCTCGCACATTAGCAGAACTTTGATCTTCTCAGATCAGCAGACCTTTTAAAAGTTCTATATGTCAGTCCTTTCAAATACTTGAAAGTTATTATGTCTCCTTGTGGATTTCAGAGACGTCCCCAACTGTTTCTCATACATCTCCCCACCTCTTATCATCTTGGTTGCTGTTTCGTGACATGCATCCTTTCTAAAATGCTGTAACATCTGCCTGTGTCATTTTGGTCAGACTAGCAAGGGTGATCGGCACCAATAATTTCTCTGCATAATGCCTAACTAGTGCTTTGCAAAGTGTTGATCATTTATAACTTGGGTTATATGCAAAAAGTTCCTTGGGTGAAGGACATTTTCTGTGGCAGAGCTCTGGAGACAATACTGATTAACCACATAAGCTGCCTGTTAGGATAAAATTCTTTAAAAAGGAGTTTGTTAGAGTGTTTAAGGCACCAAGCTGGAAACCAGGAAAGCATGAATTCTCAAGCATAAAAGCCAAATGGGTGTTCTGACCCAAACCTGGTTCCAAAAGAGCAAACACAAGACAAAGGCAGCAGTACAACCTTTTTATGTTTCAGCTATGAATCCTGTTTCTTCACAGATAAAAGGCTGCTTCCAACTAATTAGCTCCGACAAAAAAGAGCCTTGCCAAGTTTTTTCAAATCTGCCAAAAAACAACAGATAAGAAATAATTTACAATATAAGAATCTTCAAATACCAACTGTAATGTCTACGAGGCTGAGTTCAAAACGTTTTTGCCTTCTGCAAAGTATGTTAGTTCACAGTTGGCTTTTATCTTCTTGAAGGAGGGGCCATTACCTTGCAGCCTTACTCCAGAGTCGCCCGTGCTGTTGTAGCTGCTCTTTCCTATGAGCAATCCTGCGCACACACGCACTTGGCACAGGCTCCTTGGGAACCTCCTCATCACTGTTGCCAGCCCCCACAATCTCTGAAGGCAGCAGCCCACTCCCTAATGGTCCTGGCCCCTCATCTGAGTCCTCGCTGTCCTCAGCCATCCGCACCTGCTACCAGCTAACCACAACATGGGTGACCTTGTGCCAGTCACTCTTTCTCTAATTGTGGGGAATATGGGAAGAGAAAGAAATATTATGTATGTTTACTACTTTGAATTACTTATAAAGTAATAGAGGTGGTACTGGTAGTATTTATATAATCAATAAAATCAATGGTCTGCCAACATTTGGTCCTCTCCAAGAAAATAATCAGTGATCAGTGGTGGATTTTACTTTCACATTACTTCACATTGTAAGAACACTTTTCCTATCATATCCCAAATTAAGTGGTTAATTCACTGGTTTTGCAGCTGATGCAGAAAAGGAAGAAGAAACCAGGTCGTTTTCAAGTAGGGTGGCATTCCTTTTTGCCATTTCATAGACTGGAAGGAAGCCCCTTAAAGCTTTTCCACAAGTTTTGTTTACACCTTGAATTCTGATTGATTGTTCTTCCAGTTCTGGGGCAGACAAGTTATGTTCTCCCCTTCTCTGTACAGATAATGATGAGTAACTTTCAAGATTTCCTGATAATAGCCTGAATACAGTGTGAGCGTGCACACATATATGTATGTGTGTGGGTGTGTAGAGAGGTTTAATTGCCTTCAAAAAAAAAAAACCCATTGCAATATTTATAATGCAGTTACCTTCCACTTCTCAGCAATAAATCAACACAGCGATGACTTATAAATCTAACATTAACCTAGTGGTGAGCTGCAACCGGTTTAATAACTAGTTTGGTGAGCGCACATAGCGTTCAAGCTTAAAAACTTATCTTCTATGTCAGCGCTGGTGAGTAAAACAGCTGAGGTGCGGCAACCCACTGTGCCACACGAATCAGCTAAACTAAAAACCAGGGAAATATAGGACAGGAAAGGCAGGGGCAGGTGGGCGGGAACTGCTCACTGGAACTATCAGTTTGCTAGAATCGGTCAGAACCAGTAGCAGCCAATGACAGCATTAACCCTGACATTAAAACACAGCACAGCAGCCTATCTACTGTACTGACTTCCTCCCAGTATCTTTATTATACAAATATTATTATACTTTGACCATCCAAGTACAAACGAAACTCCAGGGGATGAAACTAGTTACAGAATTTTTGTATTACAAAAATACAAGGTTGCAAAAAACAACAACAAACAAACAAAATTAAGGCTTAATTTGGTTTTTAAATAAAGGAATTGGTGTCATCCAAAATTTCGTACATCTTAGTCACGTCTGCAGTAGACAACCTTATCTTCCTCAGTTTTACGTTCCTTTGATTGTTGCTGGGGTTTTAGAAATATTGTATGTCATTTGTTTGAATATCATATTATATTTCTAAAGAAAAATAAATCAAGTCACTTTCACTAGGTTTAGTTGTTTTAATTTAGTTCATTTGTCTGAATACCAGAACCATTCTCTACACTATAATATTGATCCCCATGGAAATGTGCCATCTGGGAATGCAAATAACCTACACAACATTTTAAGCATCTATAAACAAATGTCGATTTGCACAGATGTAATTAAGAACAGAAAATACAAACCTCTGGATAGAAGCATGATTTATAGTCAAATCTGCCTGCCTTGAAAGCTCAACATGGAGAATGTGTTTGACTATCAAGCTAGTCCTGTTTTATAAAAAAGAACACATGAATTTGGACCACCTGTTCAATGGCAATTACATCAAATTACCTAAAGACCTTATCTTGGACTTTTAAAACAAGTCTAGCAGCAAAGACTTTGAAGACCTGGTAAAAGGGCATACAATTACCTGACCTTATTTTAATGAGCCTAAGAATTCAGAGTTGTGTTGGATGATATTGCCAGACATAACTTGAAGTCACTAATCACTCATTCTTTTATAATGCTAAACCAAAGGGAGAGGTCTACCCAGTTCCCTGCTCTTTTTAAAGGCATCCTGTGTTTGATGTGAGAAAAAAAAGAGACAGCGTTATTATATAGTCTCTGCAAAACATCATACAGCAACTATATCTTTTCTTAAATCAGGAATAAGAAAATTGTGATCCAAAGATAAAGCTGCAAACTGTATCTTTCAGGATCACAACAGTATCCTAATCAGGGAACTCCATAGGATATGCTTAAGAGAAGACAGGATTGGGTCTTTTAAAAATCATATCATGGTTTAAATAGTGTAATGCCCATAAAAACCAGGTAGATCTTCAATCAGATTGTCGTGGCCATCATTTTGCTTTTTTTAAAAAACCCACACCATGAACAACCCCTGATTCTAATCTATAATTTATCTTCCCTAGAATTGTGTTTCACTATTGCCAGGCTACAAAAACCAAGAGAGACACACTGAGTTTCTTCTAAGCAGTTTGCTTCTAGTAGCTGTTTTAACACTCTTCCTCTCCCACAAGCTATCTAAACTTTGCAGTCTCTTAATCCTCTTGAATGCAGCCCCTCTCTCCTGGGAATCAAGATTACATTCTCCACATATACAATAAATCATAGTTAATTGAAAATAGGAGCATATGAATATAATGGAATTTGAATTTGCTATTGATATTTTATCCTGCACAAGTTTAATCCTATATTATTAGAACTGGTTTCTACTTTTCCACTTTTTATGTGCTTTAAATAGGATTCCCTCTATTATGCTCACAAAGAAGTTAGTGCAGATTAGACAGTCTACTATTCAGTTTCATGTTTTTGTCAATAAAATAACTTATTAATTCAGAGATATTATTTTTTCCAGGTGAACTTCCACAGTACATTTCGAGAACATATAAATGTACTTTAAAAAAAATAACAATGACTACTAGAAAAAAACAATTTAAATTTAATATATTTTAAATCTTTAAAGTTTATTAACTTTCCCCCCAAATCACAAAAGAATTAACCATCCTTCATTTTTTAATACTTTTGCAAGATTATTTTTCTCCCATGTGCACAGAATATAATTACAACAAAGCTATCCCAGATCAAAAGTTTAGAAAAATTCTAAGCAAAGATTAGACACTGAAGTTGACAAAATCCCAAAAGGCTGAAATAATAACTCAATGTTAAGGGAAAAGGACAAAAAGAAAGTTGCTATAAATACAGATATTTCATTCTGCCATGAGACAGGAGATTAGGGTCTGTGAAGTATAAGAAGGAGTACAATAAGAAGGCGTTTTCAAACACTATATACCAATGTTTCTGAACCTTCAAAATTTCCAGAATTCCTCAGACAGCATGAATTCTGGAAATTGAAGTCCAGACATCTTAAACTTGCTAAGTTTGAGAAGTACTGTTGTAGACAAATGGCAGTATAGATATAGGAGCCAATCTCTCCAAAACAGTGGCTACATCCCACTTCGTTTATTTACTTATTTGTTTAAACATTTATATAATTATCCACTTTCCATATCTGGGCAGCTCCCAATTAATATTTAATTAATATTAAATTATTAAATTTGAAGTTAATATTTAATTGGTATTTTACAACCTGGTAAGTTTGATCACAAAAAGTTTGATCATTAAACATTTGAGAAAAGGTATTATAGTGAGAGATAGGATATTTGGATATTTTATAGCTAAAGATGTGTGGGTATTCTATAATTGTAAGTGTGTTTTGGAAGATTCTATGTGGATTTTTTTCCCTAAAACAATAGCACATATCTCTAGTCAGATGTTCCTGTAACTATAGTGATCTACAGATGTTCCTGTAATTACAGTGAACTACAGTGGGGACAGCATAGATAGTTGGACATTTTAAAAACTTGAGTAACTTTTAAAATACACTTTTCCCATGTAAAAAAATGTAAAATAAAAATAAAAATGCAAGGACGCATTCTGGTTAGCGATAAAGTTAGAAGCAGGAGTAATACCAAAATATGAAATTACATCTTGTTTTGTAAGAAATGTATATATGTGGTTTCTTTTGAAAAGAGCTGTACATCCAATTCCATTCCTGAGTTTATTCTTAAATTGTGGATCCAAATAATATCCATTATAATTTTCTTTGCGATACTTAAGGAATAAAAGCAATTGGTTCCTGGGACCATGTGTTAAAATAGGAGGAGGAAGGAGTACAGCTAGTTCTCAACTTAGGACCGCAATTGAGCCCAAAATTTTTGTTGCTAAACAAAACAGTTGTACAGTGTCCATTTCATGACCTTTCTTGCCACAGTTCTTAAGTGAATCACTGCAGCTGTTCACTTAGTAACATGGTTGTTAAGTGAGTCTAGCTTCCCCATTGGCTTTGCTTGTCAGAAGGTGATCACATGACCCTGGGACACAACAAAAAGTCATAAATATGAATTAATCGCTAAGCTTCTGAATTTTGATCACATAACCATGAGGATGTTGCAACGGTTGTAAGTGTGAAAAAAATGGCCATAAGTCTCTTTTCCCAGTGCCATTATAATTTTTACAATCATTCACTAAATGAATGATTGTAAGTTGAGGACTGCCTGTATTATGTTTATTTCCTGCCTTGAGTTCTTTATAAGAAAATAATAAAGGAGGATTAAAAATAAGTAAATGAATAAATAAACAAAATGTACTTCCAGTGAGGCTGGACATTTGCCCAGGATACCCAACAAGGTGGCAAGAGGCATTTCTTTGCCAACGTCAAGATGGACAGTCTTTTTAGAGATAGAAGACAATGGGTCAAGAGCAGTGTGCTATCAGTAGGTATATACATAGTCTCCTTTCTCTCCCTGTTCTCCCTCGCATCCTCTCAGGAAGTGGGGAAAGGGGAAGAGATAAGAACCTGCTAGAAAATTAGGAGGGGGCCAGAGGTGGTATTCAACAGGTTCTACCCAGTTCTGGAGAACCGGTAGCGGAAATTTTGAGTAGTTCGGAGAACCAGCAAATACCACCTCTGACTGGAGATTTTACAGTATCCTTCCCCTGCCACGCCCACCAAGACACACCCACAGAACCGGTAGTAAACATTTTTGAATCTACCACTGGAACGGGCCTGTAAAAGTTGGGAAGCACCCAATCTGGCAGGGAGGAGGGATCAAGCACAGAGTTAGCCTGGAGTCCTTGCGCAATTGCAAAAGGACTAGGACCAATCCCTGCCCCAAGTTCGTTGGCGCTTTATCTAATTGTTCTTCAAGAAAGGCTGCCAGACTGGAAAGATCCCTTTATTATAGGCAGAAAAATAATAATAAAGTAGTTAGCTTAAACTCTGTGAATCTGGTTGTTCATGCCTGACAAATGCTACATTAAATGTCAGGTTAAAATGGTCCACAAAATTCTGGAACCACTCCTTGACAGAGGTCTCACAAAAAGTGGAACATGCAGCTGGTCATGAAACTCACTGCGTCCAACTGAGCTCCTTTCAATATTTATTTATTTATTTATTTATTTAAATTTATATACCACCCCCTCTCCCAAATTGGGACTCGGGGCGGTGCACAGCCCAATTAAAACCATACAATATCAATATAAAATTTAAAAATAGATTAAAAATGAATTAAATATATGGCTGAAAGATTAAGACTATAAGCAATTTATAAAAAGCAGGGTAAAAATTACAAAGTTAAAACCTTCCAATGGTACTTCCTCTGCTTTAGGGAGGCCCAACACTATAGATGGCCTGTCCCTGGCATAACAAGAACCACACTTCCCAAAAATAGATCAGACAAATCCCAGACTAAAATAGATTAAACTTGTATTAGTTGTAATTACAGCTAAACTGAACTAAATATTGTAAATTATTTTCACTTGTTTAATGATTTCCTATTGTTACAGATTCCAATCTGATGAAAATGTTGGGGGATTTTCTGGGACACACCCAAGGTTTTGAGGTGTACAGGTTCTGCATTTCTGTACTACCCCCAAATATGTATTCCCATGGATACATACATACAGTTTACCCTTTTATAATGAAGGGCATTTTGATAACTGTGAAAAAGGCCCATTTAACATAGGTTAGTTTCCTTAAGCGCGTGTCACCACAAAATACGACATGCTAAATAAATAAAGTGATAGAATAAGAAGAATCTATGAACTGCCTATTCGAAGTAAATTAAACATGTTTCTTCTTTTACATGTCAGTGGTGGATTATTGCATTATACAGACATAAGGACCAGATGGTCTTTAGTTTATCCACTAAATAGTCTTGCGTATTTCCCTCCACCACTACTCTCCTTGAACCCCATTATCTTCCTTTTTCTGTTGTTTGTAACAAACAATTTGTATAGATTTATAAGCCATGGTATGAGAATGTTTAATGATGCCCGTGATATATGATGCCAGCCTAGGAAAACTAGCTAGTGTTGCAAGAGGCCTTCATCTTAATTATGAACATTTTTTAATTTAAATGTAGGACTGAGCATACAAAATAAAGTAGAGGACCATCTGTTGGTTTTCCATCTGTGCACATTTACTAAATACATACTGGCCCGCCAATCCCCCCTCACTATTTATAACCTTCCCTTGAAAACAAATGACTAATGTGTTGTAAAAGTTGTTAGTCTATGTGTATGTGTATGTATGTGTTCAAAAATAAATTGCTGCATGCTTTTAGTAGCTGATAATGTAAGTGATTCTGCAGGCACTTTTATGGCTTTGAGTGTTATGAAAGCGTTCAGCATAAAACAATCGCGCGCGAGCGCGCGCACACACACACACACACACACACAAGAGCACACACACATAAGCACACACGTGTCCATTGTGTTTCAGACAATGGCCAAAGACAAAAGAGTACAGTTGATCAGATGAACTGTATGTCCCATTGTGAGATGCCTACTAGTCTCAAAATGTTTCTTTGAAAGAAAACACAGAACAGAAATATTTTATGTAGGGTGTAATTGCACAACCAAATGAAAAAATGGAAGAATAACAGTATAAAACAAAAGAAACTTCACACTGAGATATATTAGTCCATATCTATCATTACTAGAAACCTGCAAAAAACAAAATCTCAAACTACAATCTCCATCGTATATTAAAATAAGTCATTTCCCTCTTTTAGTCTGGAACTTCTCCTTTTTAGTGATTTTCTATATCAATTGTTCTGCTTAAGTTCTTATTTGTGCCAATTCTATAACTCTTGGAGAGAGAACAGTATAGTTTCTTATTAGCTGGACTTTGCTTTCCAACTTAAGCTCAGTATTTCCTTTTGATTCATTGTCAGGCTCGCTTTTCCATAACCTGGGATTTAAGGAATCATAAATTCCTCAATAGACCTATTCTTCTGTTTATAAGGGCTTCAGGTGTGGGTGTGTCAAGTGAGGGTCTTGTCACTTGACAAGTCAGGTGGGAGTCATGAGTGAGAGTCTTGTGTTTGGTCTTTGGATAGGGAGGTCACTTCAGGTCAGGGTCATTGGGAGGTGAACTGCTGGTGGGGATGTTGCATAGGTCAGTGCTGTCTCTGGCAGTTGATTTGGATTCTGAGGGATTCATAGGCTGGTTGTAAGCAGGGGTGGGATTCTACCAGTTCGCACCTATTCGTTAGAACTGGTTGTTAACATTCTAAGCAGTTAGGAGAACTGGTTGTTAGAAGAAATTACTGGCCTAATCCTGTGAGGAAGGTAGGAAGGAAACATTCTGGTGTTGCTTACAGAAACTGCCTCTCTGTTAACCCTTATTACATTCTTGGCAGGATTAGACTTCCTGTCTCAAGAACGTCTCTGGAGTTTTTTTTCCCTCCTTTGCTGGTACTTTGCTTGTGTGGAGTGACCATTCAAAGTTACAATGGCACTGAAAAAAGTGACTTATGACCATTTTTCACACTTACGACTGTTGCAGCATCCCCACAGTCATGAGAGGCCAGGCGAGGAGATGCGTGCCTCAATGTGAGTGATATTGAGTTGGCCACACCCAGCCAATAACATGACCACCAAGCCACGCCCACCAACTAAGCCACACCCATAGAACCAGTTGTTAAAAAATTTGAATCCCATCCCTAGTTGTAAGTCAGTGTGTCTGTTGATGGAAATACTGTGGAGTACCAGGCTTCGATGAACTCATGAGCATGGCGCAGTGGTTCTACCAGTTCAACCCGGTTCTTGTGTACCAGTAGCGCTGATGAGCAGCAGAGACCGAACTGGTTCTCTCCAACCCTCTGCTGTTGGGCCCACCTGCCTGTCCGGGCTCCCATACTGACCTTATTCCCTGATTTTGAAGCACAGCTGCTTTGGGCAGCACAGCAGATTGTCGCGCGTCAGCTGCTGAAATAATAGGGAGATTGCAGGAGGAGAGTTGGAAAGTCTCTGCACCTGCACAAAGTGTGCATTTGGGGCACACGTGCACAAAGTACACCTGTGCAAAGCGTGCTCACCAAGCCACACCCACCTAACTGGTGGTAAACTTTTCTGAAATGCACCACTGGCGTGGCAGGTGATAACATTGCTGATGATTTTTGTGTTGCTGGTGCGAACTGGTGCTGTTTGGTATCAGTGTGGTTAGAGATTATTGATTTGGGATCATGGCATTTCACAGCCAGCTGATGTTTCTGGATCCTGGTTTTTAATTGACGTGATGTTTGTCCCACATAGAATTGGTTGCAATGGCTACTGTTGATTTTGTAGATTATATTGTTTCTTTCATCCTAAACTCTAGGCGCGATCTATGAACACCTAGAAACAAACATAATTTTTTAAAAAAGCCAACATAGTTTGTCAAAACCATACCATACCAGACAAATCTTATTGCATTCTTTGACAAAGCGATTAAATTAGTGGCTTGTGGAAATGCTATGGACGTAGTTTACTTAGACTTCAGTAAGGCATTTGATAAAGTAGACCACAGCCTACTTAGTGATATAGCACAATATGTGATAGAGAGCATCACCACCATCTAGTTGGATTTGTAACTGGCTGACCAACTTCACCCAATGTGTAGTCCTCAGTGGAACTACTGTACATTTACATGGAGGGAAATATGCAATGGAGTAAGGTTCTGTCTTGGGCCCAGTACTCTTCAATATCTTCATAAATGATTTAGATGAGGGGATAGAAGGGGAATTAGCAGATAACACCAAGCTGGAGGGAATAGCCAACAATTTAGAAGATAGATTCAGAAGGATCTTGATATTGGATCCTATCCAACAAAACGCAATCCAGTGGTGTGAAAAGTAAGGTCTTATATATAGGGAAGAAAAATAAAATACTCAGGTATAGAATAAGGCTCAACAGCACTAACTGCAAGTGAGATCTAGGAATCATAATGGGCAATCACTTGGATTGGCGACAGCCTGTCATTAATGCCTTTTATAGGGGAATTCATGAGAAAGGTATATGCTGGGGAAATTTTAAATGATCCTCCTCCTAGTTCCCTTATCTTGACATAGTCTTCTCCCCACTGTCTATTCTCATCTCTATTAGTAGCACCAGGTTTCAAAGATGCAATATTCCTTGATCATCCAGTTTGGATTTAAATGAAGCCACTGTTCAGTACTGTGTGAATGCAGCTTGGCAGAACTAGTCAAGAATTAATTATCAGGCAGTGACCTCTCAGGGCAGATATTGAAGACAGGGGACTCTAGACATAGCTTCTGAGGATCCTGGCCAGTCTTTTGTCTTGATTAATATATATCCTTAAATTATCCTGCTGATGTCAAATTTAATGGATCCTCCCTTATCAATAAAACTGCCAATCTGTTTGGTTTTTCTATATGTGAACTGGAGAGATGCTTGTCCCTTTCTTATACACTTATAAAGTGTACTAAACCTTGTGCTAAGCTTCTGACCACCCTTACTCTGAGGTAGTCACAAGGCAAAATATCTAAGCCTGCAATCTTACATTGAACCAGACTTGCTCCTTGTATCCAAAGGGTTACTTAAAATTATGGGACCGTTTTTTATTGGACAGAAATTTGATCACGACTTGTTTCATTAAACTGAGCCTCATAAGGGCAGGCAATGACATGGGAGAGGAGTCGGAGTCACTACAAGTTGGGTAAGAGAAGTAATAGAAAATGATGTAGAGTGCCCAGCATGTGCTAATTGTGTAATCATCCATGATAAGCTATGGCATCGTTAGTAGCACAATCATGTCACTCCGTGGCAGTTCTAGGAAGTTCCTGAAAACACGCTGAATAAACTATTCGTGGAGCACTAAATGATTATTTAGGTTACCACTCAAAAAAATTATTAGAATTATCATCAAATTATTGATTAATGGATGAAATAGATATTCATGAGGGATGAAAAAAAGCTAAGCCAAGGCCAGAAAAGCTTGTTTTCGATTGCTGAAGATCACTCCTAAAAACAGCAGTTTCCTAATCCAGGGGTCTCCCACCTTGGCAACTTTAAGACTTGTGGACTTAAAGCTGGCTGAGAAATTCTGGGAGTTAAAGTCCACAAGTCTTAAAGTAGCCAAGCTGGGAGACTCCTGTCCTAAGCCATAGAAAATCAGGAATGAGATTCACAACAACCGCTTTGTAGACTGTACCTTTAATTTTCACCATGAACAGCAACAGACACTGCCAGGCTTCAGGATACGGAGTGTATTTAGAAACAAAGACAAAAGCATAACAGATGTAGGAGATATAAAAAAAGGGGGCCCTACGGAGTCTGAATGCTTCCAACACAAACAGTGGCAAGTATTTGCTAACAATTAAATCCTGCTGCTCCCCCCGCCCTGCTATTAATTTTAGCAGCTCCACTATTTCCACACAAAATGGAGGAGCTGAAATATTCAGCTATTCTACACACACACAAAGAAGAAGAAGAACAAAAAGAACCTTAGGATGCCAGAATACAGAATTCTGTTACAGTACTCCATTTTTCAAATTGATTACAAATTTATGCACTGCAAACCCCCGACAGGATCTGTCAAATCTCTTTCAAGCACATACCACCCAGGGCAATCCTTCCTCTCTATATGACTTCCACCAAACAAGCCCTATCATTCCAGCCAGCATAGACTCTCTGTTCTGGGAATTGTGATTGTTGTGAATCACTTCCAACTGGGATGGTAGAAGCTACGGTCCAGCCTACTCTCTAGAAATTCTGTCTTCTGAAATTAAGCCTCAGAGTCTGACATCTACAGGATCTGGTCCTCTTGGTGATCCAAAGGCTCTCCATAGAGTTAACTGCAGCCCTAGTTTCTCACATCCATCTCCCCCTTTTCAAACTAAGCTTGCTGCTGCTTCCTAATCACTCTCTTCTATTCTCTTCTTCCAGATGACCAGCCTCTCCATCTCACAACCTTCAGAACCTCATTTAAAATACACATGAGATTACTTTAGGCTGTTTTCTTTCAGTTCTGTGCCTAAACACAAATCAATTTTCCCCGTAACAAGAATGGAAGGAAATAAATTGTAAATGATCCTTCATGCCTATTGTCTATAATAAGTATTGAATACCTCTCAGAACATTCACCGAGGCACCACATTGCTAGGAGCTGAGAGATGCATGAGTCAAGTATCCACTACAAGGCAAGGGCATGCTGTCCTTTTAAGGACAAGACTGCACTATGCTCTGATTTGGGCCTTAGCTGGATGGGAAATTCTGAGAGTTGAAGTTCATGTTTCCTAGAGTTGCCAAGGTTAAGAAACACCAATCTAAGCAGGAAGAGTGCTATGAAATAATGGCATATTGGACACAAAAATTTGATTTTTATCCTCCGACGCTGGGGCTGTTTTCAGTAGTCAGCTTTGGCTTTACCATGCAGAATGAATATATACTTCACTAGCTCTTGACATGACTTCTCAGAAGTTATATGCAGTATGGTATAATTCCAGGGGTGAGCTTCAAAAATTTTAGCAAAGGATTCTCTGCCCGGTTCCTGAGTCGGCGTGGTCATGGTAGGCGTGGCCTAATCGGCCTCCTGTATGGGCCCGTTTCCGGCTTTCCTGAACTTCCGTGAGGCCCATATTTTGCCCTTCCCGAGCCTCCGCACACGCCCTGCACTTACCTGCATCCAAAACAGGCGCATGGGGACTCCCGGGAGGGGCGGGGTGGGCTGGGCAAGGCCAGCCAGGAGTGGGATTTGGGGTTCTCCAAACTGCACAGAATCTTGGCTAGGGCCTCTTCCGAACCCCTGTGAACCCCCAGCAGCCCACCCCTGGTTATAATTCCCAATCCACACATCACCAATAGGGCTCCATAGTTAGACCGAGTTCCTTAGGATATTTTCTCTTGAGATTTGATAGGAATATGGGAAGTTAGGCGTCCATAAATTCTGGAGCCGGGTAAATGGAAGACGCACTTCATAGGGTCACTTCATGGAATCACAGTGTGTCCCTCCCCTGGTCCTTCAAAGAAAATTTACTTAGAAAACTCTGAAGAGCAATTCCTTTTCTTTACAATGAGTATCAATATTAGGCATGAAAAGCAAAAGTAATGTCTAGGGCCACACTTGTAAAACCTTCTCACAACATGGGTGCAGTGATAAAGTAGGGAGTGTTAATCTGCATATCAAAAAGCAGCAGTTCCCTCCCAAAGTAGCCACAGAATGGCACATGTTTTAACGTGGCAGAAGGGAAAATGGTTAAGCCCATGAGAAAAATTCCAAGGACCACCACAAGATCTGCTCCTGGCCTTGAAGTGGAGGATTGGGAACCTCGAAAGGGAAGCTTCTTTTGGGGCTCTCCAAAAGGGGGACAAAATTGGGATAAGGAAGCCGACAGGATGAACACTATAACCTGAATTAATTCAGTTTTAAATGAGAGAGGGTTGATCGGTTCCTTTCCCATATTTGATGGCATTATCTTCTGTCACATTGAAAATGACAGTTCAGGGACAGACTTTGGAGGCCTGTGTATAATACACTCAGTGCTTTGAAAGAGGGTCACTGCAGTTCCAAGACCACAGATACTAATGTATAATTTTTTATCTGTGTCTATGAGTCAGTGATGACTTCTGCCAACTCCCAAGATACTGGTAGGTTCTTGCAGTCTAGGGCTGAATGTGTTTAGTCCAAAGTCATCCCGTCAGCTTTGAGGAGGGACTAGAACTCATGGTATACCTGGTTTCAGCTTGGTGTCTTAGCCACTACACTAAATCAGCTCTCCTAGCATAGAGGAAAGAGGAGCATAGATTGTGGTGGGATTCAAGTTTTTTTTACTACTGGTTCTGTGGACATGGCTTGGTGGGTATGGCTTGATGGGTGTAGCAGGGGAAGGATACTGCAAAATCTCCATTCCCTCCCCACCCTACTAACCTGATTTCCAGTTCCGTTCTCCTGTGCAGGGCAACAAAAGAAGACCCAGCCGATCAGCTGGGACTCCGAAGGCAGAGAATAGATGGGGACAGGGCCAGTCAGAGGTATTTGACGGTTCTCCGAATATTCAAAATGTCTGCTACCAGTTCTCCAGAGCTGGTCAGAACCTGCTGAATACCACCTCTGGATTATTTGCTTCTAATTTGTTCAGGGTTGGCTATTAGGAGACTGAAAAAGAAAAGATGGTGCTTAAGCCTCACACGATCCAATTCCTGGTCCTGATTCCATATATTACATGTGTAACATGTAAAAAAAAAAAAGAGGTGGCCCTTGCACAATCACAAATGCCAAATTGCCTTTAAAAAAAAATCCTTACCTTTGAATGTGCCTCTGAATATAGTACAGTCAATTATCACACAGTAAATGGAAGTGTATACCAGTAGTATATTTCCACCCATCCCAGTATAATCTGTTTGGGAAATTTTGTGTTCTTAAAATCTCACTTGGACGAGGGTGATCTAAGTTATTGTCATGTTTTCTGATAATGTAGTTAGGATCCTTTTTACCAAAGATATGCCCTCCTCCTCAAGCATTATCATAATTTATTGCTTTGACATGAACCAAGATAAAGCTAAGCCATGTTGCAGCATTGTCAGGGCTGGGTTTATTAGTATGATTATAATTAGGCTTCAGATAAGAAGATGCTCTTAGAATTATGTCTTCAGTTATTGGGATGTTTTATATATGAGAAATCCAACTTCAGAATCATGCAAATCTCATTATACGTTAAAGCATAAAAGCCTTCCACAAGAAATATTAATCAGGCAGACTGAGGTGTGTGGGGTATTGGATTTGCATTATTACTTTCTGGCTTATATCATTTCATTTTTCAATGTGTCTATGCCCTATAATTTATCTCTTGACACTTTTAACATTTTCAATCATTTTGGTTTCTTTAAAATAAACATTGATTAATGTCAAGTGTATCAGTACAGCATTATTAACTTTTATGCAATCTTTAAAAAAACGCCACCACCCTGTTTCTTTTCCTTTGTGATGTACATTCATTCAGAGCTCCTGTCTGGAGAATTAAAAACAGTTCCCTCCACCCCTTTTACTAAACAGAAGCAGTTCATAAGCAGGGAGACTGATTTTCAAAGATATTACGCAGGTGGAAGATTATGCATTTTAATGTACTGTCTGGAATTTAGCCTTGAAATAATTTGAATATTGCTTTAAATAATGGATCCTAAACCTATTAGAGGTAATCCAGTAATATAGAATGCGGTCGGGCCTTTATTATTATGGCTATCATTTCTCTTGATTAAGAGAAAAAGTATCTTGAAGAAGAACAGGAAATATGTCTGTAATTATTCCTACAGCTGCTGAAACCATCACAGGGGTTGAAAGAGACATCTTAATCAATCTCTCTTCTCTGTGAAAGAATCAAATGTGAAATATCTACTAAAGGAACTTTTGCTTCAACATATGCAGTGAAAGAGACCCCACAACATCTTTAAATAATTATTTCTGTTGTCAAAAGTTCTGTTGTGAACTTTTCCTCGCTATTCAGTTTTTCTAAGACCCAACCACAATTTGCTTTCTGGCATCTTAAATCCATTATTTCTTGTCCTGCATTTCGAAGTGACAATGAAACAGATCTTGGCCTTATTCCACATGACATCCCTCCAGGGATTGAACAAAAGTAGTTCTTGCTTAACGACTGCCACGTTTCCTTTACAACTTTATGGCTGCTGCAAAAAAAGGTCCTAAAATCAGGTTGGTCATGACGGTGCCCCAACGTACAACCATCAGGACTTATGACCGAAATTATGGGCCCCATACATCAGAGGGATCCTCCTACCTGTTATACTACCGGTTCAGTGACCGCACGCATGTGCATGCGCATCTAATGCACACACACTTAACGCGCACACGCAGCTTTCCCCACACCAGCTGAGGCCTGCGGCATTAATCAGCTGAGAGAATAAAGAGAGAAGCACAGGGGCAGGTAGAAGAGCCGATCCTGCACTTTTCTTTCTCCTCTCAGCTGATTTCCTCCTCTCAGCTGATATACCAGAGGCTTTTTTTAAATGACCGGTTCGCAAGAACTGGTCTGAACCAGTAGTATACCAACACTGCCATTATACTTGTAGGACGAGGACTACCTTTAGTGCCTATCAAAGCTAGGGAGATCAGCTCCCTCCCTTTCCCTTACAGGACTTTGTTCAGGAGTGAGATTCAAAAATTTTAACAACTGGTTTTGTAGGCATGGCTTAGTTGGTGGGCGTGGCTTGGTTATTGGCTGGGCGTGGCCAAGTCAATATCACTTACATCGAGGCATACATCTTCTCGCCTGGCCTCTCATGACTGTGGGGATGCTGCAATAGTCGTAAGTGTGAAAAATGGCCATAAGTCACTTTTTTCAGTGCTACTGTAACTTTGAATGGTCACTCCACACAAGCAAAGAACCAGCAAAGGAGGGGAAAAAAAACTTCAGAGAAGTTCCAGAGACAGGAAATCTAGTCCTGCCAAGAATGTAATAAGGAATAACGGAGAGGCAGTTTCTGTAAGCAACACCAGAATGTTTCCTTCCTGCCTTCCTTGCAGGATTAGGCCAGTAATTTCTTCTAACAACCGGTTCTCCTAACTGCTTAGAATGTTAACAACTGGTTCTACTTCTTTGCTGGTACTTTGCTTGTGTGGAGTGACCATTCAAAGTTACAATGGCACTGAAAAAAGTGATGTATGACCATTTTTCACACTTACAACTGTTATGAGAGTCATGAGAGGCCAGGCGAGGAGATGGTGCCTCGATGTGAGTGATATTGATTTGGCCACACCCAGCCAATAACATGACCACCAAGCCACGCCCACCAGTAACTAAGCCATGCCCACAAAACCAGTTGTTAAAAAATTTGAATCCCACCCCTGGTTAAGAACATTATCAATAACTTTGCTGACTCCTAACTTACTGGAGCAATCCATTAATGGAATGGCTTGCCTTCAGAAGTTGTGAGTGCTCCATCACTGGAGGCTGAAGAACCATTTGTGTGAAATGGTATAAGGTCTCTCCTGTGTGAGCAGGGGGCTGGACTACAAGACCTCTAAGGTCCCTCTATTATTCCATGTTCTATATTCTAACTAAAATCCCCATTCTGAACACAAGAGAAATAAAAAATAAATTGTGAATCAGGATGGCACAAGTTTCCACCAATGGGAAAATGATCAGACGACAAGCTTTGCAAAAACATCATCCTGCAAATGTGAAAATGGATTTCTTTATGACGTTGATGGATTTATGTATAATGGAGATGACCTAGAACTAAATTTATCAGGAAGGGAACATGGGTCCTATACCCAAGCATCAAACTCTTCATCTATTCTCAGGGATTTCTCAAAGTGATTCAGCCCCAACCATTAGCAAGCTTTGTCAGTATTCTACAACACAATTTGTTTGGCCTTTGAGATTTATTCATCTGAGACAGAGAGAGAGAGAGAGAGTCAGAGAGACAGAGAGAGAGAAGGAGGAGGAGAAGGAGGAGCAGAGAAGGAAGGAAGGAAGGAAGGAAGGAAGGAAGGAAGGAAGGAAGGAAGGAAGGAAGGAAGGAAGGAAGGAGGAGGGGGGAAGAAAGGAAAGAAGAAAGAAAGAAAGAAAGAAAGAAAGAAAGAAAGAAAGAAAGAAAGAAAGAAAGAAAGAAAGAAAGAAAGAGAGAAAAGGTAGTTTGTGTTTATATTTCTATTAGAGTCAATCTTCATTCACAATTCTTTCATTTGTGGTTCACAGTATCATCATGAAACTAATATAATAATACTAGTAAAAATACTCCATTAAATTTATACGCTGCTTACCTCCACGTGACTCTGGGCACTTTACAAATTGCCAAAAAACTTTTAAAAACCTGGAGGCAACACAAAGATGCCAATCAGAGATAACAAACAGGGATGGGAACCAAGAAAAAAAAAAGGAAAAAGGGTTTCAGCCTCCCTTGCCAGAGGCTTGGGCAAAGAGCCAGGTCTTCAGGGCCTTTTGAAATTACCAGTAGAGTGAAGGCCAAGTGAATCTGAGGGAGGAGGATTCATTCCAGAGGGCAAGTGTAGCCCTCTGTAGATGCTTCTCCCCTTCCTCCTCCTTCTTTCTCTTCCCCTTTTTCCTCCTCCTCTCCCCCACTCCTCCATTCTGACATCTTCACTGAGCAGCTAGAACATTGATTTTCTTCATTTCATTTTTATTAGCTCAGGGTGGGAGGTCCTTTATTACAGGACTGCTGTTCCGCTCGTTCTGAGCCTCCGTAGAAGCAGTGAGTCCTAAGTGCAGAAATAGGACCAGCTTGTCTCACAATGGGATTTTTCACCATTGGCAGCTTCCCAGCAAAGGCGAGGGTCTGCAACAGGAAAATAGGGCATGGTGCTATTAAGCTTCTCCTGCTATTTTTCTACCCTGGGACAATGTGAACAGTTTAAAATGGAGGTTCACTTCCCCAAACGCCTGATACGGGGAGCGCAGAACAGGCCCGACAATGCGGGTCCTCCCCGAGGTATGAGACTAATTAGCTATCTAAGGATTGCAGTTGCTGACACCAAGCTGGCCATGAGCTGCCTTCCCGTCGCCTTGCAAATAATCTCGCTGCTCTTCAGCTGCATTAATTTTATCCCCTGAGCTGGAACGACAGTGCTCCTGGTCAGAACGAAAAGGCTTCCTAAGGATAGGGAACTGAAGGCTCATTAGATAAGTTTCCTTTCAATGGCCTAACTTGGTCGTGGATTTAGAACTCTTTAATTAGGTATGTTTCCATTAAGCAGGCTGCGATTGTGTTCCTGACTCCACGTTTGATGGCAACAAGGATGGGTTTTTGTTTCTACAGGGCACTCTTTGAGTTGTGCCATCAATGATCAGAGACAAAAGGCACTTCCAAACCATCCCCATTTTCTTTCTGCAACTCTCCAAAGTGGTTTGAGGCCAACCTGCGGTTTTCTTTGCTGCTGTCAGCTTCAAAACATTGGGGACCATGCTGAGATCATAATAAGGAAATAAGTGTTCCCTCCAGCAGACCTGTACAAAACTGCAAAAATCAACATCCTGCTCCCTGAACTATTATGGGCTCTTCATGCTGAAAAGGAAATAGATTTTTACAACCCTTTCCCCGTGCCCATGTTAAAAAAAAGCAAAACATTGTCTTGCCACCATCATTAGGTCACGTCTAAAAGTGTGCACGTGTTGCCCATTAAAATGGTTCCTTTCCCTAGAGATTGCAATGGGGGACCAAAATTCTAAGCCAGGCAATCGGGACCCAGGAATTCCATTTTAAAACTTAGCCAATGTTTGGGAATTTTTGCAGGAATTTACAGCCCCAAAATTGGATTAAAATAGTCAACTGAAGCACCGGGCTGCTTGTTCCCTCCTTCTTACCCCACCCCAAGAAACAGACCAGCATGCTCGAGGCGTAGACAGTGCAAAACCAGAACAGATAGCCTTTTCTTTAATCAAAATTGTCAGTTTTGCCATTTTAGCCAACTCCATCAGCTTTGGCAACCATTCACCCACGGTAGGAATCGAAGTGCCCCTCCATTTTTGCTCTTGTGATGAAAGAAAAGAACACAAGTGCTTTTGTCTCCATAGGGAGACTGCTTCTGAACTTTGTGCTTGAAGTGGAAACGAATGAAACTTTGATTTTGGGTTTTAACCATTAGATTGATAGTTCCTTATTGAAATGGCTGGTTTTACGTTATTACAAAAAAACAAAAAGTTGTGGTTTGATATTAATGCTTTATTTTACTGCAACAGAGGGAGTCGGAAATCAACGCTTCTTTTTCCTTTTCCCAATTCTCCCTCGTTTCTCTTCCCCCTCCTTTTCCCTCCCACTGCTTTCCTATTTACTCTCGTATTTTGTATCTTATCTTGTGACTCAATAAAATGCTAAATGGCAAAAAAAGAAAAAGAAAAGAAAAAGAAAAACCCAACCCAGAATAGACAGCTTAGCTGTAGTTTCAGATGCAACTAAAAAAATAACAAAACGAAAACCCTGACGCTGCTCCTTTATTTATTTATTTATTTATTTATTCGATTTATATACCGCCCCCCTCTCCCCGAAGGGACTCGGGGCGGTGAACAGCCAATAAAAACACATATACAAGGTACAATACACGAAATAACACAACAATATTAAAATTTAAAAGCTGAAATATAATATGGCTCAATTAAAATATAAAGTAAGTATTAAAAAGATTAAAACCCGGTTAAAATTTAAAAACCCCTAGGCCAGTCCGGCCTGCCGAAATAAGTGCGTTTTAAGTAACCGACGGAAGGCCATGAGATCGGGGGCGGCCCTTACCTCCGGGGGTAATTCATTCCAGAGAGGGGGTGCTCCCAATGAGAAGGCCCGTGCCCTCGGGGTCGCCAGCCGTCCAGCCGGCGGCACCCCGAGGAGACCAACTCTATGGGAGCGTACCGGTCGGTGGGAAGCCGATGGTGGCAGGAGGCGGTCTCGCAAGTAACCTGGTCCCGAGCCATGGAGCGCTTTAAAGATAGTGACCAAGACCTTGAAGCGCACCCGGAGGGCCACCGGGAGCCAATGCAGCACGCGCAGAAGTGGCATAACATGGGAGCCCCTAGGTGCTCCCATTACCACCCTCGCGGCTGCATTCTGCACTAACTGGAGCCTCCGGATGCTCTTCAAAGGCAGTCCCATGTAGAGAGCGTTGGCATAGTCTAGGCGGGAGTTCACCAGGGCGGAAGTGACCGTGCGAAGCGCATCCTGATCCAGAAAGGGCCGCAACTGGTAGATCCTACGGACCTGTCCAAAAGCCCCCCTGGCGATGGCCGCCACATGATCTTCCAATGACAGTCGTACATCCAGGAGGACACCCAGATTGCGGGCCCTCTCTGTGGGGGCAAGAATTTCCCCCCCCACAGCCAGCGATGGAACCAGCCGGCTGTATCGGGGTGCCGGGAAGCACAGCCACTCAGTCTTAGATGGGTTGAGCTGAAGCCTGTTCCGCCCCATCCAACACCGCACGGCCTCCAGGCACCGGGTCATCACTTCGACGGCTTCATCGGGGTGGCCCGGGGTAGAGATGTACAGCTGGTTGTCATCAGCATACTGATGGAACTCTACCCCAAAGCCACGGATGATCTCACCTAGCGGCTTCATATATATGTTGAACAGGAGGGGCGAGAGCACCGACCCCTGAGGCACCCCGCAAACCAGGGGCCTCGGGGCCGACCTCTGCCCCCCTGCCAACACAAATTGCGAGCAGTCAGAGAGGAAGGAGGAGAACCACCGCATAACGGTGCCTCCCACCCCTAACCCCCCCAGCCGCTGCAATAGGATACTGTGGTCGACAGTATCAAAAGCCGCCGAAACATCTAAGAGGACCAGGACAGAGGAATAACCCCTGTCACGGGCCCTCCAGAGATCATCCACCAATGCGACCAGCGCCGTCTCTGTGCTGTGCCCAGGCCTGAAGCCTGATTGGCGTGGATCCAAATAGACAGCTTCATTCAGGTGCTGGGGGAACTGTTGTGCCACCACACTCTCGACAATCTTCGCCATAAAACGAAGGTTGGAGACAGGACAATAATTAGATAACAGAATTGGGTCCAGGGACGGTTTCTTGAGGAGGGGTCTCACCACTGCCTCTTTCAAGGCGGCGGGTAGATATCCCTCACTCAAGGAAGCGTTAATAATACCCTGGAACCAACCTCATGTCACCTCCCGGGTGGCCAACACCAGCCAGGAGGGACACGGGTCCAATAAACATGTGGTCGCATTCAGTCCCCGCAGCAACCTGTCCACGTCTTCGGGGGTCACAGGATCAAACTCATCCCAAATGACTGTTCCAAATTCCACCCCCGATTCCCCGCCCAGAACTGCCCATTCGGAGTCCAAGCCATCCCGGATCTGAGTGATTTTATCCACCAGGAACTTTGAAAAATCCTCAGCCTGTCCCTGCAAGGGGTCCTCCCGTGCTCCCCCTTCTAAGAGGGAGCGGGTCACTCTAAACAGGGCAGCCGGGCGGTTTCCTGCGGACGCAATAAGGGTGGAAAAGTAAAAACGCCTTGCCACCCTTATCGCCACTAAATAGGTCTTAATAAAAGACCGTAAAAGTGTTCGGTCAGGTCCGGAGCGAGTAGTCCTCCAAATACTCTCCAGGCGTCTTTTCCGGCGCTTCATCTCCCTCAGCTCCCCGGAAAACCAGGGGGCCGAGCGAGAGCGGCGCCGGGTCAGAGGCCACAAGGGCACGACCCGGTCCAGGGCCCCAGCCGCCACCCTTTCCCAGGTGGCGACTAGGTCCCCCACCGAGTCGTGAGTCCGAATGTCGGGATATGGCCCAAGCTCCATCAGGAACCTATCTGGATCCATCAGGCGCCTGGGGCGGTACCAACGTATTTGGTCCACCTCCCTGCGATGGGGAGGAGCGGCCTGGAAGTCCAGCCTAAGGAGCGAATGATCTGACCATGACAAGGGTTCAACAAAAACATCCCCAACACCCAGATCATCCTGCCACTGTCCAGAGACAAAAACCAGATCCAGAATGTGACCCCCAGTATGCGTTGGCTCCTTAATTAATTGGGTCAGGCCCAAGGCTGTCATGGAAGCCAAGAACTCCTGGGCAATCCCCGAGGCCCCACCGGCCGAAGGCAGGTTGAGATCCCCCATGACCATCAGCCTGGGGGTCTCAACCGCCAGACCGGCTATGACCTCGAGGAGCTCAGGCAGGGCCGATGTCACATAGCAGGGAGCCAGGTATGTGATCAATAGGCCCATCTGAACCCCGGAACCACACTTAACAAACAGGGACTCACATCCGGTCGTCTGAGGAACAGTGGATTCCCTAGGATCCAGATCCTCCCGAATAATTACCGCAACTCCCCCACCCCTCCCCTTGGCCCTCGGCCGATGAAAGACCTGAAACCCGGCTGGGCACATCTCCACTAGAGGGACACCCCCCTCCTGTCCCAGCCAGGTCTCGGTAATGCCTGCCAGGTCCGCACCCCCCTCCGTGACAAGATCGTGAACAAGGGGGGCTTTATTCACTACGGACCTGGCATTGCAAAGCATCAGCCGGAGGCCCGGGGCCCGATCATTCAAACAACTCAGGGAGCGAGACGTGACCTGGGGGCCGGAGCGTACCACTGCTTGTAAACAGCGGAGGCGAGCTCCCATAACTTGATAAGACCCCCTGTCAACACCATACCTGCCTCTCCCACCGATCGTAGGGATAACCCTTTCATCCCCCTCCCCAGAGGAAGCCCCCATCTTCGGAACGACCGTCCCCGATCCCAAGGCCTCCCGGTCGCAGGTATCCCCCGGTCTGGCCTTATCCCCAGACGGGTTGTCCCCCAAACCCAGCCCGGGCCCCCTCCCTAACCCGAATAATAAATTCCCTTTCCCTAACCATTAAAAATTTCGACAAAAATTTAAATAATTTAAAAGACCCCTTAAAATCCCTAAAATTAAAACCCCCAGCTGCGTCATATCTCCTCTCTGGTACCCAAGAACCATCCTCAAGGTATGACAGGGAAAGATCTGAGGGCCACACCTGAGAAAGGGGGACATTCCTCAGGGCCCACAGTTCGGCTGCCGAATAAATAAACTTCAGTTTTTCATCACCTCTGGGCAGTAAGGCCTCACAAAGCAAGGGCCAGAATACAATGTCCTGTGGAAGAAAAGATCCTCCACCCCAATGACCCTCTCACGGTCACTGGGGAGTCCTGATGACAATAGGCCCACCATCCTCTCACGATGGTGAGGAACCAGATCACACGGACCTTAGGGTGGAGGGTAAGGTTCAACCCACTGTCCTCTCACAACAGTGGGGAGAGAGATGATATACAGCGCCACCGTCCTCTCACCACGATGGTGGTCTAGGAACCTCCTCCTCTGGCACCTTTCTCCTGGTCAAGGGTAGACAGATAAGGGCATTCGCTGGCTGATGGAAAATGTTATACCACTAAAGATGGCCTGGAATTGATGGTAGACAGGAGACAAGTTTCAGGCAAGTGACCAGAGCTCATACAGGAACAACAATGTCAAACGCTGCCAGGCAAGACGGTACAGGTAGAAGAGGGCGACGAGGGAAGACAGCAAATGCCAGCAGCCTCGGCCGTCCACTAAAACAAAAACAAGAGAGGATCGCAGCAGGACAAATCTCAGCCGATCCTCTCGCCTAGAATTCAAATATCCCGCCATCCAAGATGGCGGGCGCAGCTGTAGTTCCACAGGCCCAGCGTCACAGACCCACCACTCGTCACAAATAAACTCCAGGATGGACTCACGGTGACGGTCGGGTCCATCTCTACCAGCTGGCAGAAGACCAGGAGGGAAAACTCTCCCCCCGACGTCCTCTGCCCAGATCGAATACAGGCCTCCGAAAACATCCGACAACATCTCCGTCGCAGCAAAAAAAGCCTCGGCCAATCCTGGGATTCAAATGTCCCGCCCTTCAAAATGGCGGGCGAAGTTGTAAGCCTGCAGGCTCTGCATCGCGGACCCACCGCTCCACAGCCGCGCCTCCAGCACAGTCCAGGATGGCCTCAAAGCGACGGCGAGGTCCATCCCTACCAGTTGGCAGAAGACCAGGGGGGAGAAATCCCCCTCCGACGCCCTCTGCCCAGGCCGAACGAAACCCTCCGGAGCGTCTTCATTTCAGCCAGCCGACATCCCAGTCATGCCAAAGAAATGAATACTGTGATTATTCAAATCCAGAGCAAAGGCTGAACTGCCATGCTGGTTCTCTAGTGCACTAAAAGAAATTGACAGAATCATTTTCCTCCTCATTCGGTTGGTTTCCCCTATTCTCTCAGCAACTTCCTAAATTTTAAAACAATCTTATTTCCTGCCAGCAAATAAGTTAGAAAACCCAGAGGAAAACCTGCAATTATCCTCAATGTCTTTGTGTGTGTGTGTGTTTTTTTTTTCAACCTTCTGCTACAGTCTAAGACAGAGATCCCCAAACTTGGCAACTTTAAGACTTGTGGACTTCAACTCCCAGAATTCCTCAGCTGAGGAATTCTGGGAGTTGAAGTCCACAAGTCTTAAAGTTGCCAAGTTTGAGCGCTCCTGCTCTAAGGTATGTAAAGCAACTGCTTTATCAAGCACAAACTCCCCTTCGCAAACTCTGAGGCTGATGGCACCCCTTCTGTACTGCCCCAAGCTTTCAGCTTCTGTGGGATCTACTTGTATAAGTGTCTTGAGGAATCAGCATACAGACAATTTTGCAGGATCTCCTCTGTAGCTGCAGAAGGTGTAATTGACGTTGGAAGGAACCCCTGCCCTGCCTCAGCAACCAGTTTGCTGCTCCTGAGATTCCTCCCAATTCTTTTTTTGAAATCGTGATCCCTAGCCATCATCCATCTCTGCTTGTTAGACGTAACCAGAAGGGGGACTTCACTGTCCCTTCTCATATAGCCATCTCCCCCCTTCATCCCCTTGTTGCAGTGTAAAAGGTAAAGGTAAAGGTAAACACATGCTAGTCGTTTCCGACTCTAAGGGGCAGTGTTCATCTCCATTACAAAGCCGAAGAACCAGCGCTGTTCGAAGATGTCTCCATGATCATGTGGCCGGCATGACTAAACGCTGAAGGTGCACGGAACGCTTTTTCTTTCCCACCAAAGGTGATCCCTATTTTTCTACTTGCATTTTTACATGCTTTCGAACTGCTAAGTTGGCAGCAGCTGGAATAAGGAATGGGAGCTCACTCTATTACGCGGCGCTAGGGATTCGAACCGCCGACCTGCCAACCTTTCTGACAGACAAGCTCAGCGTCTTAGCCACTGAGCCACCGCGCTGTTGCAGTAACTGCTTATCAATTCTTTTGATCTGCCATTGATTAGCCCAGTGAATTAGTCCTCAACCACAGTTGAGCCCAAAATTTCTGCTGCTAAGCAAGACAGTTAAGTGAGCTTAAGACCTTTCTTGCCACCATTAAGCGAATCACTGCAGTTGGTAAGTGAGTCTGGCTTGCTTCCCTTATTAACTTTGCGTATCAGAAGTTCTCTGGGTAGGTTACAAGTAATGGTCACATGACTCCAAGACACAGCAACTGTCATAAATACAAACCAGTTGCCAAGCTGCTGAATATTGATTGCATGACCATGGAAAGGTTGCAACGGTCGTAAGTGTGAAAAAGAGCCATCAGTCCCATTTTTCAGTGCTAGTTAAGTTTGGCTTGGCAAATATGCATTATTGTTATCTTTCTAGTGAATGAAAAAATAGTGAAAATATAGAAAAGTGTTTAGCTCAGAATTTTTAAGATTTAGGGCTGCTCTTCTGTGAATCATGTATAGTGTTCTCAAAAGTGCATTTTTTTTTCCCCTAAAAGGCAGCTGGACTTTGTTTTTTTCCATGAAGACATTTTGTTTCACATGGAAGAAGTTTCTTCAGCTGTGATGGATGAGAAGTGAACCGTCTTCAATGGAAAAAAAAAAAAGTCCAGTTGCCTTTTGAAAAAAGCACTTTTGGAACAACCATGGATGACTGGAAATCTACACAGGCAAATATAGTGCTCTTAATAGCTCAAGAAAAAGGATCTACCCCTGGAAATCTGGGAAAGTTAATGCCTCCCACCAATAAAGAGAGGAGGACGAGGAGTTGGGGATTGATTAAAGGATAAGAATAAAGGAAAATCTGTTCAATGAAAATTGCCCAAACTCAGTTATGAGCCGTGCTGAGTTCCCTTCAGCTTCTCAGATGATTATTGCAGAGTTTTAAAATGCCGTTTTTCTTTTAATTTTTTTCAGACAGAACTAAAGTTGATTTTTGAGAACTGCTTGCCCATAACTGTATATGTGTATTTTCATAACACCTCTGTATAATGTTCTGATTTATTTGTCTGGATATCTTTACTTCAGTGCTGTGGCTCTTTTTTTTTTAAAAGCAACTTTGAAATTTATATAGCCATTTGTTTAAGCTGTCAAAACATTTTTAATTTTAATTACTGCACATCATGCCTCTGGGTGTAAAGCTGTCAGATAAATCTGAATCTTTGCATAAACACATGGAGTTCGTATATGTGTTATAGTGCTCCACAGTTGCTTGTGGGCTATTCAGTGAATTCCCATTAAAGACACACAGGCACATACCCGTTGCTGATATAGGATTGAACCGGTACACAGGATGGCTGATTAGTTGTCAGGCTGTTCCAGATAATGTCCTTGACTGCCGAAATGGACAGGTGCAGCCATTGCAAAGCATTAAGCTGCTGGATGTCGGAATAGAGCATATTTCTGTCGAATGTCAGTCACAGAGAAATGGCCAGACAGTTGGATAAGCTCCTTCTCTCCCATCCAAAGGAACATTGCATTTAGAATATTGGCCAAGTGTGATTAGACACACAAGGAATTTATCTTGGTGCAAATGCTCTCAGTGTACATAAAAGAAAAGATACATTCGTCAAGAATCATAAGGTACAACACTTAATAATAGTCATAGGGTATAATAAGCAATCAAATCATACTAGGAAACAGTCAATATAAATCGTAAAGATACAAGCAACAAAGTTACAGTCATACAGTCACAAGTGGGAGGGGATGGGTGATAAGGAATGATGAGATGATTAATAGTAATAATAGTGCAGACTTTGTAAATGGTTGGACAGTGTTGAGGGAATTATTTGTTTAGTAGACTGATGGCTTTCGGGAAAAAGCTGTTTTTGTGTCTAGTTGTTCTGGTGTGCAGTGCTCTATAGCGTTGGCACAGAAGCAAGTCAGAACGAACAATTATACTAGGTTCAGTATGACAGACAATAGGACCCACATACACACCGGCTTTATTAAGGAGGTCAATATTCCAACGTGAAATATTTTCTTCCAGTCCACCTGCAATCATGTGCCCTTTGGCTTATCCATGGGCATCCTATACCATTTATCAGCCCTAAGATGAATGGCAAAAAACATCACGAGGGTATGGTGTGGCTGCTGATTCCACATATTTTTAATAACAGTAACAGAGTTGGAAGGGACCTTGGAGGCCATCTAGTCCTACCGCCTACTCCCGCAGGAGACCTATGCGATTTCCAGTCTCTTCTTAAAACCCCCGTCTTGAGGCACCCACCATTTCCGAAGGCAATTTGTTCCACTGATTAATAGTTTTTCACTGTTAGGAATTAGTTCCAGGTTGCTTATCTCTTTGGTTAGTTTCTGTCCATCATTTCATCCCCCTGTTTCTTGGGGCAGCCCTTCAAGCAGTGATGGGATTCAGCCAGGTCGCACCACTTTGGGAGAACCGGTTATTAACTTTCTGAGCAGTTTGACGAATTGGTTGTTGGAAGAAATCATTAGGGCGGAGAAAATTATTGTTAAATTATTTGAATCCCACCACTGCCTTCAAGTATTGGAAGACTATTTTCTTGTCACCCCTGGTACTTTTCAGTAGATCAGGTACAGTATACCTAGTTGCTGCAATTGTTGTCCATGTTTTAGTTTCTAGGCCCCTAATCATTTTTGTTCTTCTTCTCTGGATGCCTTAATAAAGAGTCCAGAGAAGACTCCTTTTCACCCCATTAATAAATCCAAATAGCTTTGCCTCCCAGAAGAACTTTCTTGGCTGGTACAATTCCTGTTTTCCTTCATTGTAGAAGATGCCACCAGGCTTGAAATTCTAGACCTAGACAACCTAGAACTACGCTGCCTTCAGTCCGATCTAAGTGTAGTATATAAAACCATAATTGCAATGTCCTACCTGTCAATGAATACTTGAGCTTCAACCATAACAACACAAGAGCAAACAATAAATACAAACTCAAGGTTAATCACACCAAACTTGATTGCAAGAAATACGACTTTAGCAACAGAGTGATCAATGTCTGGAATACTCTACCTGACTCTGTGGTTTCTTCCCCAAACCCCCAAAAATTTTAACCTTAGACTATTGACCTCATCCCCTTCCTAAGATGCCTGTAGGGGGCGTGCATAAGCGCACCAACGTGCCTACCGTCCCTGTCCTATTGTTTCTTTTTTATTCGTATCCATTTCATGTATTCATAACCATGCTTATACCTGTTATCTAATACTTGCTTGACAAATAAAATAAAAATAAATAATGATAGGCAGTCCCCAGTCAGGAGCAGAAGGCAGATCATTTTTCCCCTCTTGTCTGGATATTTTTTCCTCTGCCAAAGCCTCCATCTACTCCTCCTGCCTCTGTGCTGTCAGCTTGGAGCAGCAGAGAATTTCCCATCCATATTAAAAGCCTTTCTTTGAATTTGCAGGTGCATTTATCACTTCCTCAGTCCTCAAACATCACTATTTTCTTATTCCCGCTTATTTATTACAAGCAGAATAATTTCATTTTAATCACGCTTTACATTTCTGACTTATTTTTTATTTGTCTTGCCGGAGTCCTTTTACCTCCGATGATGCCATTTTGCATTTGTCTCGGTGCCGTAATTGCAACCATGTGCTAAACACTTTTAATGCTACAATTTTCTTAGCTTGATTTTCTGCCTCAGGTGCTCACAGTGAATGAACTTTACTGCCATCTGGAGATGTAGCTGTGTTTGTCATTCTGCCTTTGAATTCACAGAGATCCCATTTCAGAGCTCTGCTTAGGAAACAAACAGGCATTTTATTGTTATTTGCTTTAACGCAACACACATCTGCAGAGCAATGGGACACCGCTGGCAATTAAAACTAATATACCTTAAAATGGGCTCGGGAAGAGAGGCAAAGACATTGAGAGAAAAGTGCGGGTAATTCTGACTGGTTTCAAGCCAGTTGATATACCTGAGCTCCTGTGAAGAGGGATAAACCATTTGTAGAACAGCAGGGAGGCAGGCGGGTGAGGTATTCCCAAAGCAGCCTTCTAGCTCTCAAGGGGGAATTGTGCTTTAACAAAAGGATTTCATTTCCATAGCTGTGGAATTTCCAAGCCCAGCCAACTCCAAGCTGGTGCCCCCCTTCCAGATACATTGGACCGAATTCTCATCATTCCCAGTGCAAAATATTCTGAAAAGCAGGGCTCATAACATAAGTGGAAAACAACAACTGGAACTGCGTAATACTAATATGTACCAAAGATGAAAAAAATTAGAATAAAGAGCCTATACAGGTAGACTTACGACCAGCATTTTTGTTGTTAAGTGAGACATTTGTTAAGTGTGTTTTGCCCCATTTTACAACCTTACTTTCCACAGTTGTTAGGTCACTTGCTGCAGTTGTTAAGTTAGGAACACTGTTGTTAAGTGAATCTGGCTTCCCTCTGGACTTTGCTTGTCAGAAGGGCACAAAAGCTGATCACATGATCCCAGGACTGTAATGACCCGGAATGTAACATAAACATAACAAAATCCAAAACATAAAGAAATGTCCTTTAATACCTCCAACTTGGCCCCATTGTTTAATAATAGTCAGTTGGAGATAAAACATACTCGAAAATAGTCTTCAAAAGAAAGCAATATAATCCGAACTTAATGAGCAGATAGAGGTGAAATAAAAAACTAAAACAAACTCCAGTGAAGGAAATTTCACAATAGACCAGGATAAGTAATTTCCAACTTCAAGGAGATAACAAGGCACAGTCTGTTGGAAGGATGCTAACCAAGATAACTTCAGCCCAAAATAACACACGCTTTGCTTCTGGCAATGCTGTATTTTAACTATCTCTCTTATATACTATTCTCCCCAGCTGCCACCCATGAAGGGGATCATGGCCGCTTCCTCTCTCGTAAGCCAAGTTGTTGCCTTCTCCATTCCTCCCTGCATGTCCTAGGATGCAGAGGGGGTGGGTCTGGTTCTTCTTCTGACTGCCCAGCTGGCCTCTGCCCTTCCCCAGCCTCCTCCGCAACTTCTGGAGCCACACCTCCACTCCCTGTCAGCTGTTCCTCCTCTCCCTTGGAGTCTGACTCTAACAAGGGCATGACAAGGACACTGCAACTGTCATAAATATGAATCAGTTGCCAAGTGTCTGAATTTTGATCATGTGACCATGGGGATGCCGCAATGATCTTAAGTTTGAAAAGCGGTCATAAGTCACTTTTTTCAATGCCATTGTAACTTCGAACAGTCACTAAACAAATTGTAAGTCGAGGACTACCTGTAAATGAAAGCTCTGCAAATGCATCTCTCTCTAACTCAAAGGTGTCAAACTCACATCACCACGGCAGCATTACCACGGCAGCAGTATTGGAACTTTCCCGCCTTTGCTAAACTGGGCGTGGGCATGGCCAGCATGTGATACATCCGGCCTGTGGGCCGGGAGTTTGACAGCCCTGCTTTAATTCAACCTCATGGCTTCAGTGTGGCTATTTATGTCTATGTGATGACCCAGGGTGGGATACAAAACAAACACAGTCACAAAAACCCGGTGAAGCCCCTTTTATTCCTTCACTTTGCTTCTAAGCTCCAAATATCCTTGATGGAAGACAACAAACTCCCACACAAACAGTTACAAGACAGAGGAAAAAAGCAAGAAAACTAGGCAAGATAAGGGCTGGAGGATGTCCGCAGATAACAGAACACACACTGGGAAAGATGCCAAATTCAGAGAGGAACCATAAACTAGAGATATTTCCACGCTTTGTTTCCAGCGTTCGCCCATACGCATGTTCATCCTCTTATTCAGTTGTCACAGCTTCAGCCCATGAAGAGGATCAAAGCCCTCTCCTCCCGAATAGACCATGTCTCTCCCTTACCCTCTTCACCCTGTGTGCCCTAGGATGGAGAGGGGATGGGCCTGGATCCTCCTCTGACTGCTCAGCCGGCCTCTGCCCTTCCCCAGCCTCCTCCACAACCTCCGGAGCCACACTTCCACTCCCTGTTGGCTGTTCCTTCTCTCTCTCAGAGTCAATCTCCAGCAGGGGCATGACAGTCTAAGTACACCATATCAGAGTAGCCACCATAGCTCATGTCTGAAGTGGGACTTGTTCATGAGTTGGATTCCAATCTTATGACTTTGGATTCATGAGCTGGATTCTAGTCCTATGACCTGAGTGTTTATTTTGCCCTATGTCTCCTCTCCTGTCACATAGATATACACCCCTTCCATTTCATGGCTCAAATTTTATCAGCTAATAGGGGGAGTGCACAGTCCTTGCCATCAGGGATTTAACGTGTTTGACCATTAATTCCTGGTTATTACATGTTCAAGGGTTATCAAGCTTGAGCCTTTAATTAGGCAACAAAGATACAATCAGCAATTTCCTTCACAAAGGGAATCCAGTGGGAACTATATGAAGAGCCAACTGCAGCTCTATAGTAATTGGGCAATGGTTTAGGATGTACATTTGTAACAGAGATGTGAAAGATTAGCATCATTTATCAGGCTAAAAAACCCCCAATGCTATTGATTATCTCCCTCACTCTATGATACTTCATGAAATTATTATGAAAACCACAAGACTGAGGCCAAGGTTTTGATAGTTTACTCAATTATGTAGATCTGGTCAACAGACCCTCTACTGCCAACCACCATAATAACAGAAGTGTGGCAAAGCTCAAATATTCTCCATCATTCTGAATCCTCGAACAAACTTGGGAGGAGATTTTTGTTCATCTCTGGTTATCAAGATAAAATAATCGATTGGGTAAAGTAATTCTCAAGAGCAAGAAGCCCAAAATTATCATCTTATCTCATTTAGACCCATCTCCCAGAATTGGTGTATGAATGTAATAAGGCAGAAGAGACAGTGCCATGGTTGGTCATCTGTAGGGGTTGGGAAAAAAGTCAGGATAAGGCTATAATTCAAATCAAACAACACACAAACTGTGTTATCCTCCCCCCAAAAAACAATTCCTCATCAAAAGATTCCCATGAGTTTTCCCCACCTGAATTATAGAGCAAATGAGACATTTTCATTGTCCTTAGAGCTGACTGTCTATGCTCAATACAGTTTTCCACCACTGCTGGAAAAAATAATTAGGTTCGTGGAAAGCAACATGCGGCTCGCAGCAAATCGCCCAGGATTTTTCCATGAGTAGCAGCAGGATCTCCAAATTTTGTCAAAAGTATTTGCTTTGACCTAGTTTGTCTCATGTAGTCTTTGTGAAATAGGTATGCTCCAGATGAGATGATGAATCATCACAAATTGGCCCTCTGTCTCAAAATAATCTGTAGGTATATGTGGTCTAGTACTTGCTTGGAAAGAATTCCAAGTCAGCTGCCAAGGATTTGGAATACCTGCTTTTGATAACTTTTCTTTTTTTCCAGGGAATTTTTCAAGCAGCCTGCTTAATTTAATACAATAATTTAATAAAGGTTAGTTTTCCGCTTGAAGTCAAACAGTGCCCTCTCCTTTTTCTTCTCCTTTCCTTTTTCCTTTCTTCCAAACACATATGTTAAGCACTGTATTAATGCAATAAAGTTCCAAATAGTTTGGGACTAGAGTTGAAGGGAGGTCCTTGGTGTTCTCTGAACTTGGTTGTGTTTTGTTTTTTTTTCAGATATTTCATTTCCCAAACTAGGTGACATCATCAGAGGGGTTTGCTCCCAATTTAGATTCAAGGGCTTGCCTTCTTAGTAGTGTTGTGGGAATGGTCTTGGATATTCTTTGGTTGGACTGCTTATTATTGGCTTGGGGTATAGTTTACTTCTTGATTGTTGGTCTGATATTAATCTTGGTGTTAATCTATGCTCATCTGAGTGTTGTTTGAGTTCTGAAAGCTTCTTCTTGTTGATGTTTAGGTATTGGGAGAGAGGCAGAGGTGGTATTCAGCAGGTTCTGACCAGTTCTGGAGAACTGGTAGCGGAAATTTTGAGTAGTTCAGAGAACCAGCAGATACCACCTCTGACTGGAGATTTTACAGTATCCTTCCTCTGCCAAGCCCACCAAGCCACACCCACAGAACTGGTAATAAAAAAAATTAAATTCCACCACTGAAGAGTGGCATTTATGGAGGTTGGAGCTTTATACTTCTTCCGGCTATCTTACTTAGCATTATTAATGCTGGTGAAGGGTTAACGTAAGAATGAAGCATCGCTAAGAAGTTGTTCGCTGGGTTTGAGAGTTGGGAAGAGGGCTTTCCTAGAAGGTTTTCAAAGAAACAAGTAGCTTGTCCAAAATTAGCAGCAATGAAAACTTGCACTTATGAACAAGTATACAGGAAATTAATATTTCATTTCTCCACAGGTGGAAATTTCATTTCTGCACCAATGGTGAATGGGTCTAAAAGAAACATAGCTCTTCTTACTACTTCCTGTATGCAGTGGTATGTATTGGCAAGCACCTTGCACTTCCGTTTTAACACAACAGGTATAGCACTCTATTCATTGCATTTGAATTCTGCTGCTGCCCTTTTCATCCAGTGTAAAGTAAGGATTCTCCCAAATGGCTTTTCTGCCTTCCGATTCTTCTGATTTCAGTGTTAAATGTGTCCAAGATGAACCCAGGCTATATTTTTAATTCCTGTCCTTGCAGTTCTTCTTCGCATGCAGCAGCCAAGGTGAAATGAGCAGGGGGAATATTGGACAGAATGACTTAACCAAAATCTGTTGGGGTTTATCCCAAACAGGCCTGAATGAAAATACCCTCTTTTCTTCCAAGGTTATTTGACTAGGTTTTTTTTTTTTTGGGGGGGGGGGGGGGGGGGGGCGGGAAGGAGAGAGAGAGAGAAAGAGAGAGAGAGAGAGAGAGAAACTTGTCTTTTGCTGTTCTACTTGCAGAGTAAGTACTTATTTTCAGCAGTAGATAATCTGCCCTGCAGAGAGCCAGTTTGCTATTTTTGTTTGTTATTCATGGTTTATCAGTTCTGGATGGGCTCAATTGCCTTGAAATGGGAGCTTCCCTCCAGATTCAAGAGGTGCTATCAAGATTTTGTCCTTTCATCCTGGTGCTCACCCCATGCCAGGACAGGACTTTTATTGAGTTCCCCACTGAGAGTAATCCTGTTGCTTCTAAGTTGACTGCACTGAACAAGAGAATTTCAGGAGAGAATGATTCGTTTTTCCCCTCCCTTCAGGCAAGGCAACCCAGGAAACCTAGTTGTCAAAAGTAAAATTTGATTGTAGGGGCTGCGGATTGCCTTGCTGAGATTGTTATCTATGAACCCCCAAAATTTCTGACAGGTTGTAAAATATCTGTATATTTTACTGGTGATTTTACTGCCTGATGATACAGAAGGGTGAGAAGGACCCCAGCAAATTTGAAAAGAAGGCTACAGAAAGCAACATAGATGGTAAGGACCTTGGCAATGAAGTCTTACAAAGAGCAGTTGAAAGATATGAAGAGAAGAAGAGAAAGCTAGGGAGAGAGAAAGGGTAGCCTTCCAACACCTGAAGGGGAGTCACAAGAAAAAGTGCATGGATGTATTTTCTAGTATCAAAAGTAGGACAAGACCAATGAGTGGGAGCTTTGCAAAGAGAGATGCAAACTGAAAATAAGGAGGAATTTCTTGACCATAAGAATTATCGAGCAGTGAAACTGCCTGCCTCCGAGATTGTTGGTGCCCTGCTTTCAAACAAAGGTTGGGCAATCCCTTTTCTGGAATGGTCTGAGAATTCCTGCCCTGAGTAGGAGATTGAATTGGAAAACTTCCGAAATCTCCTCCAACCTTACAGAGTTGATTTCCTGCCCCCCCCCTTGCATTCTCATTGAGCAAAACCACCAACTTTGTTAATTTTACTATTACCTTCCAATTTAATACAGCATTATTACCTAATGATAATTAAATAGTGATAGAGCATGAATTTTTTTTAGTAAGCCTCTGTTGGAAGAAATATCTGTCTGGGTTCAGTTCCAAGTGGGGAAGAAAGACACTGAAAACATGGCGACTGCTTGGAAAGATGATTTATTGATGAACAGGATGGGTTCCTGGGCAGAAAAGGGAAGAGATGTTGAGAGTGCCTGGGTTTTATGCCCTCTGTTGGGCTTTGAATTTGAGCTTGTGTTCTGATTGGTTGTCAGACTCCCATGGGGCCATTGAGGGGTAACTTTGTAGGTTGTCTTTTGAGTCCCAGGCTTGGTTGAGCCTTGCTGGATGATGATATAATGAAAGGGCTTTGGGATTCCTATTATGGGTCTGCCTGAAGAGGTAGGTCTTTGTTATGTAGAATAGACTGGCCCAGGCCTTAATGGCCTATTAGCAAGGGGTGGGGGCTGAGTTTCTGCCTCTCTGAATTTCTACTTCTCTTTTCGGGGAAATAATCTGCCTTTTTAATATATACTAAAATATTTCATTTCTCTAGGAGAAGGGTGTTCCAACACCTCTTTGCCAAAGTACTGCCCCAAAAGATCCATTTTTAAAAACATTAGCATGCTAAAACCAAGATGCAAGAATAAGTGGTTATAGTCAGAGAACAATATTTCTAATTAGTTTTCTCTGTCCCTTTGCAGGGTGGTATAAATCTGAAAACCTAGTGTATCTAAAGGGCACTTGTACATATAGGTAGTCCTTGACTTACAACCATTTGTTTAGTGACCGTTCAAAGTTACGATGACACTGAAAAAAGTGAGATAGGACCATTTTTCACACTTATGATGGTTGCAGCATTCCCATGGTTGAACACTTGGCAAATGGCATGTACTTTTCCGGGGTCAAGTGATCACCATTTGCGACGTTCTGACAAGCAAAGTCAAATTCACTTAACAATGCTGTTATTAACTTAACAATTGCTGTGATTCGTTTAACAACTGTGACAAGAATGGTCACAAAATGGGACAAACCTCCCTTAACAACTGTCTTGTTTAGCAATGGGGGATTTGGGTTCCGTGTGGTTGTAAGTCAAGGTCTACCTGTATTTCAGTAAGAAAAGGAAAGTAACTTTAAGAGGAGACTGTTTAGTATAGAAAAGCACCTTAAGGAGGAAATGGCCAACCCTTTTTCTGCCATGGCTTCTCCAGCAGTTTTTCTGCAGTCTGCAAAGAAGATTTAACTAAAAATGATGTTTACAATCAATGAATGCACAGCTAAAACTTAAGTTCGTACAATAGTTTCATTTATGTAGCAATTCTGAAATATTTCAAATGAGAAAGAAATGGACCTAGGGAAATTTGCTGGGGACAGGACAAGAATGACATATCATGTGTGAACCAAAGAAAGTGTTCTGTGGCAGAAGGCTCATTAGCACATAAAGAGATTTTGAGAGTGTGAACTCAAACCTGCAGAGATTTTTTTTTAAAGCCAGCTATCAAGGGGGTTTCTTGTTCTCACTGTGATTTTTTTTTTTAAAAAGGAGATTAATGATCTGATCCTTAAAGATTCCCCTGGCATTTCGACGGGTCAAACCAGCCTATATTTGTTCATCATGAATTAGAGCAATGAGATCTAAACTCTTTTCACAAAAAGAGTTCCTTGTAATTTATTTCTGAACCCTTCGAGATGAAGAACCACCGTTTCCCGCCCCCCCTCATATCAAAATGCTCAAATACTTTAGAATGAAGCTGTATTTCAGAAGAGAAGCAAATCTCACATAAATGTGTTTTCTCTTGAGCATATGGCAGAGAGAGAAATGTATTTTTATGGCCTTATGGTCTGATGGTTCTGTGCACATGAAAAAGAGCGCAGCTTGTCAAAACTCCAGATTAAGCTGAGCAACGCAACAATATGAAGGAGATAAATCCCCGATCTAACACAACAGCAGGAAGAGAGGCTGCTAACGGGTAAAGATTTCCATGTGTGAGATTGGCTGAAAATGTGCAGTAATGCTCCAAAGAATGAGTCTCAGGCGATAGGTCCCGGGCCTGCTTAAGAGAAATGGATTACCGATGTCTTGGGCGTAAATGGCTCAGGAAAGTGAAAAATGGCCAATAGGTTTAGCATTCTAGAAGCTGCACTTCAAGATTTAAAACAGGGATGTCCAATCTTGGCATCTTTAAGACCTGTGGATTTCAATTCACAGAATTCCCCAGCCAGCCATGCTGGGAGTTGAAGTCCACAAATCTTAAAAGTGTCAAGGTTGGACAGCCCTAATCTGAGGCATCTTTGGAAAGATTCATCTAATTTCCTCACACCACCTTTAGAGCAGTTGTGGGATTCAATTTTTTTTTTACTACCGGTTCTGTGGGCGTGACTTGGTGGGTGTGGTGTGGCGGGCATGGCAGAGGAAGGATATTTTGCAGTATCCTTCCACATTCCCACCTCACTCCAGGGTAAGAATATGGTAAAATCTCCATTCCCTCCCCACTCCTGGGAGAAGGTTACTGCAAAATCCCATTCCCTCCCCACCCCACTAACCTGCTTTCCAGCTCTGTTCTCCTGTGCAGGGCAACCAAAGAAAACCCAGCCAATCAGCTGGGAGTCAGGAGGCAGAGAATAGATGGGGGCGGGGCCAGTCAGAGGTGGTATTTGCCGGTTCCCCAAACTACTCAAAATTTCCGCTTATCAGTTTTCCAGGACTGGTCTGCTTTGGAGAGATTCACCTAACCTTTTTGATATCACATTACTCTTCATTTACAAAGTCCAGCATCCCATGACAAAAGGCACGCCGTGGCTCTTACCACAGTGCCTATTCATACAACACCCTTCCAGTTCTTCCTACAGCCATTAAGAGAGCCCCAGTGATCAATTTTCTTGTTTTCTTTTTGTTCTATTTATACCCTGTTTGCTGTGTGAGAGCTCAAGGTACCTTCTCTTATAGCACCTTCTCTTCCCATTTTCCCCATAATCACTCGGGATAGGTTGCACTCACAAAGTGACTGGCAAAAAGTCATCTAGTGAGGTTTGCTGGTTGAGGGTGGACAAGAAGCTTGGTCTCTCTAGTCCTGACCCATGATATTCATCTCACCATGCACAATGCCATTGCTACTCAGAGGACTGCAACAATGTCAGACAATCTCTGCTCGCTGTAGAGTGGTATTGCTATATATATCACTAGATGGACTCGCAACTAGCTGAACAGTACTCAACAAGTAGTCCTTAATGGATCTAAGTCTACATGGAGGGAAGTAAGCAGTGAGATGCCACAAGGTTCTGTCTTAGGCCTACTTTTCAAAATCTTCATTAATGATTTAGATGAGGGAATAGAAGGAGGACTTAATAGATTTGCAGATGATAATAAGCTGGCAGGAATAGCTAACACCCAAAAAGATAGGCTCAAAATCCAGAAGGATCTTGACAGACTACAACATTGGGCCCTATCTAACAAAATGAAGTTCAATGTAGAGAAAAGTAAAGTCCTACACTTAGGCAAGAAAAAACAAAAGTACACATGCAGACTGGGTGAAACCAGGCTCAATAGCAGTAACTGTGAGAAGGATCTTGGAGCCTTGGTGGACAACCAGCTAAATATGAGCCAGCAGTGTGCAACAGCAACCAAAAAAGTTAATGCAATCCTAAGTTGTATTAACAGAGGATACAATCGAGATCATGGGAGGTACTAATACCACTCTATAAATCCTTAGTAAGACCACACCTAGAGTACTGCATCTAGTTTTGGTCACCACATTATAAAAAGGATGTTGAGACTCTAGAAAAAGTACAGGGAAGAGCAACCAGGAAGATTAGGGGACTGGAGACTAAAACATACAAAGAACGGTTACAGGAACTGGGCATGACTAGTCTAGTGAAGAGAAGGACCAGAGGAGTCATGATAGCAGTCTTCCAATATTTGAGGGGCTGCCACAGAGAGGAAGGGGTCAAGCTATTTTCTAAAGCACTTGTAGGCCAGACAAGGAATAATGGATGGAAACTGAACAAAGAGAGATTTAACCTGGAAATTAAGGAGAAACTTTCTGACAGTGAGAACAATCAACCAATGGAACAGCTTGCCCTCAGAAGTTGTGGGAGTGCCATCACTTGAGACTTTCAAGAAGAGATTGGACTGCCATTTGTCAGAAGTGGTGTAAGGTCTCCCGCTTGGGCAGGAGGTTGGACTAGATGACTCTGATTACCTGTCATTCAGATCAATATCATCCAAACTTCCTGTCCAGTGATGGGTTTCCACATTTTTCCTACTGCTTCGCGTGTGTGCGCGCAGAGCTCAAAGACTGCCCTCTGTGTCAACACTGGTGTTTTTGAGCTGGTTTTTAGCTCAGCTGAGGCATGGCAATCAGGTGAGCTAAAAAAATCAGGTGAGCTAAAAAACAAGGGAATATAGTAGAGGTAACGGCAAGGTTGGATGGGTGGGGCCAGCCAGAGGTGGTATTTGCCGGTTCTCCGGGCCAGTCAAAATTTCCACTACCGGTACACCAGAACTGGTCCAAACCTGCTGAATACCACCTCTGTTCCTGTCTCTGGGCCTCCTAAAATGTCCTTCAACAGGAGGAAGAGTTTTCATGATATCCCAGCTAAAGCTATTTTAGCCAAGCTGTGACAAGCGTGGGCATGTTATTTGAATAGATTTTTCTTCAAGTGTAACACTAGCTCCCAACAGCTGTTTACATTTTCATAGGGACCAACACGTGAAGGAAATGTTATTCAAACCAGATCAGACATGATGAATGTTGTGATATCAAACTGTGTCGTATCTGGGACAAAGGAGGATTTTGAGCTACTCTGATTCCCTGTTTGTTTCCTTTTCTTAAATACTTGGATTCTGTGGCTGTCTGGGGTTGAGTAAACAGTTTGGTTTAAAACTCACCGAGCTCACAGGAATTGCTCTAAGGAGATAACTTTTTCATAAATATATCCATTGCCTGCCTGCAGCAGGGAGAGGCAGTGTGTTGTTCATTGTTTAATAAAAGCAAATGTAAATGAGTAATTCCCAGTGATGTCTCATTTTAATTACTGCAGGGCATGGAATGTGGGATGGTCCTTGAAGAAAGGACCATCAGGGCAGCAAAGGTTCTGCTAGATACTGTTGTGATCATGGCGTAGTTATAAATTTAGCTCCTCAGTTTCACATTAACATAATGGTCTCCTAGGTTGTGTCTTTGTCCAGTTTGAAACACTAACATAGATTTATAAAGCTCTTTGCAGTTTGGAACCAAAGGATCTCAAGAAATCCTATGCCAGCTTTTTGATAGGAATTAAGGCATTTTTGAAGATTATGTTTTAACTTCTCCAAAGTTATCCAGAAAGTGGTGCTTGGAATCTATTGGGTTATTGTTCGGTGTCAGTTAATTTTTTATTTTATTTTTTCAGGACTTCTAATTCTAATTTTCGGTATCTTTGCCACTGTCTGAGTCCATGATATTTTAGTGGCTACCTATCATGGATCCCTTTAATTTGATTGCTTTATTACAATGTTGTATGTAGTTTAGGAGAGATTGCTTTGTTCTGTGGCATCCTGCTGTAATGTATCTAATTCTATCCAAAAACTAAAATATCAGTCTAAATCCAAGTGGATCTTTTCCAATCCAAGACAGTGAGAGGCTTTCATTTATTAATATATCATTACAGGTTTTAATGTTTTTAAGAAGAAAATAAAACAGCCAAATTACAGAGTCTCACCATCTTAACAGACATTCATAAATGTCTGTCACCAGCTAAGAATTATTGTATTTTCTCCAAGTAAAAGTTGCTATGAATTTGAAAGTCCTTCAGGATGTGAGGTCTTAAGATCTATGCCAGATAATCTACCCTTAGCAGCATCAACTATATTTTATTGCTGTTGCAAAGTAAATGATTATGGTTGTGTAATTTGTTCATGTTGGGTTGCTTTTTTAAGTTTGTGTCTCTTTTATAAATGTAAGCTGTTTCAAAAGGTTGTTGTAAATATTGTAAGAGGATAGAATGGAATAGTGGCACTGGATATAGGAAGGTTTCTCTTCAAACTGAAACTCATGTGGCTTTCATTTTTAAAGAAAAAAAACAAAAAAAACAACAACATTGTGCCACAAATAATAAAAATAATTAACAATTAATAACTTAGTTGACAGTTATGTCTTTTTTTTTTATTTTGTCAAGCGATTGTAAGATAACAGGTATAAGTATAAACATAGTTATGAACACATGAAATGGATACATATAAGAAAAATAGAAATAAAAATGTCTGTACTAATCTTCTAAAGGAAAACAAGGTCGGAGCTAAACACAAGACTATGACTTTGGGAAATACAACAATAGGTTCCCTATTCATATTATTTATGTACAGCAGGTACCCAGAGTGGTTTACAGATAAATAAAATAGGATTGTTCCTGCAAGGGATGAAATTCAAAAATTTTCCCTACTGGCTCTGTAGGCATGGCTTGGTGGGACTCAGTCTCTAAAAGGAAGAAGGTAGGCGAGCATGAGCAGGGCCAACTGATTCAAATTGTCCCTACCACCTTTCCTGAGATGGTATGAGGTGATTGAATTTCACCCATGGTTCCTGCCCTCTTCCTAAGATTCTAAGAAGTCATGATGCAAAGGGGAAATATAGCAATAGCTAGATACTTAGACTCCCATACTACCACCTCTTACAATACTAGACAACACAGTATCAACCGTAGAGAACTTCAAATTTCTAGGTTCTACTATATCACATGACCTAAAATGGACACCTAACATCAAAAACGTCATCAAAAAAGCACAGCAAAGAATGTTCTTTCTACGCCAACTCAGAAAGCTCAAAGTGCCCAAGGAGCTGCTGATCCAGTTCTACAGAGGAATTATTGAGTCTATCATCTGCACCTCTATAACTGTCTGGTTTGGTTCTGCAACCCAACAGGACAGACACAGACTTCAGAGGATAATTAGGACTGCAGAAAAAACAATTACCACCCACCTGCCTTCAATCGAGGACCTGTATACTGCACGAGTCAAAAAGAGAGCTGTGAAAATATTTACAGACCCCTCACATCCTGGACATAAACTGTTTCAACTCCTTCCCTCAAAACGACGCTATAGAGCAACTAGACACAAGAACAGTTTTTTCCCGAAAGCCATCACTCTGCTAAACAAATAATTCCCTCAACACTGTTCAACTATTTACAAAGTGTACACTACTACTACTGTTAATCTTCTCATCACTCCTTATCACCCATTCCCTCCCACTTGTGACTGTAACTTTGTTGCTTGTATCCTCTGTTTCCTAGTATGATTTAATGTTGATTGTACCCTATGACTATCATTAAGAGTTGTACATTATGATTCTTGATTCTTAACGAATGTTCCTTCTTTATGTATACTGAGAGTATTTTACACCAAGACAAATTCCTTGTGTGTCCAATCACACTTGGCCAATAAAGCATTCTATTCTATTCTATACCGCTTCACAGTGCTTTACAGCCCTCTAAGCAGTTTACAGAGTCAGCTTATTGCCCACAACAATCTGGGTCCTCATTTTACCGACTTCGGAAGGATGGAAGACTGAGTCAATCTTGAGCCTGGTGAGACCTGAACTGCCAAACTGCTGGCAGCCAGTGACCAGCAGAAGTAGCCTGCAGTACTACACTATAACCACTGCGCCACCGTGGCTCTTGTGAAAGCAATTGGGGATCAATTCATATTCTATAATTCCTAGTCTTTGCCTCTGGCCCTGCCTGATAGAAAAATGACTGCAGGTAAAGCATGAAGGGTTTCTCAAGAGCTCTAATAGAAGAGGATGCCACTAGTGCTGTATTAGTGTATCTGACCAGAAGTGGGAAGACCTGAGGCTCATATCTTTGTTTGATCACACATTCTCTGCATAAACCTACATTATAGACCTGTGGGAGGAAAACAAATATTAGGTAGAAGGAAGAACTACACGTACTGCCTTGAATTTCATGGATAAAGCACGGGATGTAATTTTATTAAATATAAGCAGCTAGGGAATATTTCTCAGCTGTCTGGATCTCCAACCTGATGAACTCCAGATATGGATTTCAGTTCTCATAATTTCCAGCTTTTGTGAGAATATATTTGGAAATTTGTCTCACTCTTTAAGATTTGTCCGCTGGGAATAGGTCTCTGCAAAACTCTGTAGAACAGAAGTGAGAGATTTTTCTTGCTACATTTTATTTATTATGCATGTCAGGACCACAAGGGACAGGTCTAGTAAGAAAATGATATCAGTAGGAGGATTATGTATAATTTTCCAGTCTGTATTGGAATATTGAACCCAGTTTTGGTTACTGTGATATAAAAAAAGATGTTGAGACCCTAGAAAGAAGGCAGAAAAGAGCAACAAAGATGATTAGGGGGCTGGAGACTAAAACATATGAAGAACAGTTGCAGGAATTGGGTATGTTTAGTCTGATGAAAAGAAGGACTAGGGGAGACATGATAGCAGCGTTCCAGTATCTCGGGGGCTGCCATAAAGAAGAAGGAGTCAAGCTATTCTCCAAAGTACCTGAAGGCAGGACAAGAAGCAATGGGTGGAAACTAATTCAAGGAGAGAACTAATTCAATTGAACTAATTCAATCTAGCACTAAGGAGAAATTTTCTGACACTGAGAACTATTAATCAGCAGAACAACTTCCCTCCCAAAGTTGTGGGTGCACCATCACTGGAGAATTTTAGGAACGGATTGGACAGCTATTTGTCCAAAACGATATAGGGTTTCCCAGGGGTGGGATGCTACCGGTTCTGCCTGGTTCTATAGAACCGGTAGCTCTGAAGAGCAGCAGACACCCAAGGTCACCCAGTTGGTTTTGTGCCTGAAGTGGAGCTACAACTCCCAGTTTCTGGCTTGATGCTTTAACCACTGCATCAAACTGGCCCCCTCTTTCTTTCTTTTTCTTTTAGTAGAGTCTGAATCTGAAGATCCTCCTTTCAGCTGATTGTAGAGCACCTCAAATGGCAGCAGATTTCTGCCCTTCACTTTTTGAAGATAAGCATTAACACTGTGTCACAAGAGTTAACATCCCCCCCCCCCAAGCTTCTGGCACAGTCTGGCCAAGGACATTAGATGTCTAAATCAAAGTTCCCTTCTAGGGACTGCCAGCCCTGGAAGTGCTATAATAATGGACGAGACAGAACCGTGGTCTGAGCACAACTGGATTCAAGGCAGCCCTCTGAAGTTCTTACAATCTCATTTGAAAAACTTCATGGACTGTGGAATGAAAGAAAACCTCCCTCCAGTTATGCACCAGCTCTTGATGGGGAAAGTGCTTAAGAGTCCCTGATGGCATGTTCAATCTTCCCACTGATTAAGAGATTTGCTTTGCCTTCTTTTTTTAAAAAAACTCAAAAGCCCATTTCACCAGAAGGCAGGAGGGTGTGCAGCAGAAGCAAATCTCACAAGAAACAAACCCTCTCCGTAAATTATCCTCTTTCTCCAGCTTTTGCTAGTTATATGCCACCATAGTCCATTTTGATGCAAAGCAACTGAGAGGAAGATCGTGCAAACTATTGGCCTTCAAGCCTCAGGAAGAATGTGGAAAGGTGGTCCTCAACTTACAACGATTCCTTTAGTGACTGTTCGAAATCTCAATGGCACAATAGTGACCTATGACCGTTTTTCACACTTACGACTATTTGCAGCATCCCCATGGTCATATGATCAAAATTCAGATGCTTGGCAACTGGCATGTATTTATGACGGTTGCAATGTCCCGGGGAGTCATGTGGGACCCCCTTTTGCGATCCTCTGACAAGCAAAGTCAATGGGAAATAAAGATTCACTTAACAATTGTGTTGCTAACTTAACAACTGCAGCGATTCACTTAACAAATGTGGCAAGAAAGGTCATAAAATGGGACAAAATTCACTTAACAATTGTCTCGTTTAGTGGCATAAATTTTAGGCTCCATTGCAGTCAAAATATAACAATGAATATTGTTATTTTAGATGTATTTATTTATTAGACTCTTCCGGCTACCCAGCAGTAAAACTGAAAAAATGAACAGTAAACCAAAAAAAACCACTATCCCAAAACAGACACTGCTCCACAGAGTGACTTCCAGAAAAGCAGGCTCCAATGTTTGCTTCAGGGGGTTTCCTGTAGTCAAACTGGTGGCCTGTGGGCTGAATGCATCACACGCAGGCCACGCCCAGTGGTGGGATTCATTTTTTTTACTTCCGGTTCTGTGGGCATGGCTTGGTGGGCATGGCAGGGGAAAGATACTGTAAAATCTCCAGTCAGAGGTGGTATTTTCCAGTTCTCCGAACGACTCAAAATTTCCACTATTGGCTCTCCAGAACTGATCAGAACCTGCTGAATACCACCTCTGGCCATGCCTATCCCAGCTCCACGAATGGGGAAAAAAATCACAAAATGTCGCATGATGGCAATGTGACATGGCGAGTTTGACACCCGTGATGTAGTCCTTTGCTGTTCTGGGCTATGCTTTATGGCCAGATTTCTGCTTTATTGTGTATCCCTCTTATTAAAAACATGTTCTTATTTTTGCACCAGTAGGGGAAAAGCTTAGAGTTGTCTAGCATTTGTGAAAATTTCTTCTAAGCAATGATTGCTACATAAGCCATATCGTATCAAAGAGACAGTTTGATGTAGTATGAAGGCACCAGGCAAAAACCAGGAGACTGTGAGTTCTAGTTCACTTTAAGCACAAAGCCAGATGGACGACCTTGACTCTCATCCTTTCTCAGTCCTAGGAAGGAAGCAGTGGTAAGCCAAGGAAACTGCAGGGACTCGCACACACAATATCATATCACACATGCAAGCTAAGTGGAGGGAAGAATCTATTTCTTCTATTCTTTTCACTATTCTTACACACGGATCCCAAAGGTCTGAAAATGGCACCTACCAGTATGGCCAGAAACACCCCCAAGAGTGGGAAACTCCAACTGCCCATGACTTTTTTTTACTGTACAATGCATTGATATGTATATTCTGCAAGCACTTTTCTCCCCTGATTGTTAAGATTAATTTACAAAAATCAGAAGAAGAGCCTGCATTCTTGCTTCCTTCTCAGCAATATGTGTGTGTGTGTGTGTGTGTGTGTGTTGTTTTTCGATTCTGCCTTGGTTGCATTTTATAAGGAGAATGGAGAACACTTTTTATAAATGAGAGGCAGGCAGCTTGTTGTTGCATTCAAAGGCTTTATTGCTATAGGATTAAAACATTAGTGACCATGATGGCAGGCCAGTTTTGAGCAGGGCCAGACCCCAAATTGGATGAAGCCATTATCCTTTTCTAGTTCTTTTCCAGGGCCCATAAAAAGCAGCATCTAAAGTAATGTTTCTCTTTAGCTGCACACGGACTAATTATGCTTATAGACCTAAGCACTAGACACTTTTGTATAATCATTAATGAAACTGTTACTATTAATTAATATTCTTGTTTTACTTTCAATGCTAAATGTTACATTCAAATCAGATGCAATTTTTTTCTGTTTGTATTAAGTAGCCTCAAATAAAATCTATCCTTTCCATTTGCAGAGCATAATTGTGGAAAAGCCACAAGATGGCGCTGTATACCTTTATCACACAGCTGTAAATCTCTGGAATATCTCTCATGGAAAAACACTTCCCTTTCTAATTGTTTCACTTATTCTCTCCGCCTCCCAATCCCCACCCCTCAGAGTCAGGCCAAAGACACACAATTCATGAGGATGAGAAGTACATTGAAATACAAGCATCCAGTGAATATAATTGCAGCGGTTAAGGAACAAAAGTAGCAAGGGCTGATAATTTATAAGTAATTTAAGTGGTTAGCCCAGTATTTTTCAACCTAGGCAACTTTAAGACATGTGAACTTCAACTCCCAGAATTCCAGAGCCGGCCTGAAAAATCAAGTGAATCCTGTTTAAAAAGTTTGCTCCTGGTCATATGTACTTGGATTTAAACGGTGTGGAATTAAGCTAATATTTATTTGGGAATCAAGTCATGACAGTTCATGATATGGAACATAGTCAATAATCCAGGAGCATTGAGGCAAGGGGCTTTCAGACAACCCACAATGCACAAAAAAAAAAAAAAAAGGTGGAGCTGTGATTGCCCAGTCATGAATGCTATTTTGACTTTTCTGACCTCTGTGGCAGATCCTACTGCTGTAGTCTGTTTCTGGTTTAATCCTCTTGACAGATATGCATTAAATTAAAAGGGTAGATTAGATTAAATGCTTCCTTCCAAAGACTGGCCAGAGCAATACAATACATTTCTATCACCGCCCATCCACAGATACTGCTCAAAAGGATCTGTTAATGTTAATGGATGCCATTTGAAGATGGTTTTACAGGCCATGTATTTGCCCATTAAGTTCCAAAAGCATGAAAATTTCATGAATACTAATAGGGTCTCCATTTCACTCAGATGAACACCATATTCAGGCTGGTTGCCAAGAGTCTTTGGTATCTGACCTGGAAGCAGCTGTTGTCCACAAAAGGGAATTCAAACCTCAAAAATGCCATGACTTTTATAATACAGAAATAAATCTCCTCTCTTCCCAACCCTTTTCCTTTCACACCAAATAACTTAATCAGATTTTTCTTATGCAGTTGTAATCATAGTTATTTTTTTCCCCCTCCGCTCCTTCTTTTTAATGAGGGTTCCACATTCATAGCCAAAAAAAAAAGTTTTAGTCCAGCAGTTCAAGGTTTTTGGCTATTGGTAATAGTCTTTCTACTAAAGAAATTACGCCACACTCTAATAAATGAGGCTTACTGTGCTTATTCAGTGGTAATTGCTCTCCTTTCTGCTTTGCTTGTCCAAAACATTTGGCGTTATTCCAGGCCAAGTGTTTGACAAAAAAAAAAAAAAATCCCACCCCTGATTTATTTGTTTCTTTTCTTGTTCTTTTTAATAAGGCAAAATATCTCACACTGTTTTTATTATAAACAATGTAGCAGAGTCTTAAAAAGTCATAAAGCAAACAAAAAAATTAATGTCTTAAATCATCTAAGTTGATGTTTCTTTCCTCTTAGACCTCAAAATCAAAGCATGTGGAAGAGAAGTTTGTATTGGCAGGTCCTTTTTAGCAGTGAATGTCCTTCTACCAGCATGACTGCACTCGGTTACAACACATAAAAACACATCCTGCAAAATGCTGCATTGATAATTTTGAGCCCGTTGGTTACAACACATCTAACATGGACAATTGGAAATCACTCAGCAAGTCTGCCACATCTTTATCCTCCTTAGTAGCAAACGAACAGTCAGCCTGAAAGGCTCCAAAGATCTTTAGCCCTTTAACTACACGCACTGCGTCACAGTTGGCAACAATTTTGTATCCCAATAAAGACTTAAAGGAATAGAATAGAATAGAATTCTTTATTGACCAAGTATGATTGGACACACAAGGAATATTTGTCTTGGTACAAATGCTCTCAGTGTACCTGAAAGATACACTCATCAAGAATCATAAGGTACAACACTTAATAATAGCTTGCCTTACAGCTCTAATAAGTTAATCTGAAAAAATTTTCAGAAAAGGACAAAGTTCAAAGGCCTAGCTTCCCACTAGAAAATGTTCGGCCACCCGAAAAATTATGGTGGCAGAAAATCCCTGGCAACTCTACTTGATAGTGCTTTTCCTTACTTTTCTTTTCCTAAATAGTAAAAGGCACAAATTAACTATGAGTAGTTGGTTAGTGGCATTATATCACAGCACCACTCCTAGGTAGCTATTCAACTTTAACCATATTGATCCCCCCTGAAATTAATAGATTTGTCATGGTTATCAAATCCTATTATTATATTAGCAAAAGTTGGTCTATATTCATTTGAGTTGAACTGGGGCTAAGATGCAAATAGAACAAAATAATAGAGCTGGAAGGGACCTTGGAGGTCTTCTAGGCCAACCCTTGCTTAGGCAGGAAACCCTATTCTCTAGAAAATTGTCTAGAATAATCAAATCATGTCGTATATCTGTAGTGTTGCAATATCTGTTCTGAATGTATTTAGGTCTATTTTGAACATTTCAAAATATTCAGAGGGGGCTATTAGAAATTCACAGGTCTCATAACCAACGCAATGAAAAGTTGATTTTTTAAGTTTTTCAGAAAACAGTTGAAATAATTGGTTTTTTTACTCTTGTGGTCTGATATCTTTCCAATTATTCTTCAGTAGAATATTTAATGATATGTATTTATCTCCAGTTTCTCAAGATATAACTTGGTTCTACTATGAAGAACTTCAAGGAATATAGCCATTTCTGGATCATCATTAAGTGAGAGGCTTCACTTAACAGCCATCGCAACATGCGATCATAATAGGCAGGCTTCATTACTGCCATATCTCGAGGACTATCTGTATGTTTCTCAATTCAGCAAAGGGATATTTGGGAAAGACTAAAAATGATTTAAATTGTGGTCAATTCTAAATGTTTCCAACTGTGCATTCTCTTTAATTACACTTATTCCAGAGGTGGGATTCAGTAGAACCGGTTGTTAGAAGAAATTACTGGCCTAATCTTGTAAGGAAGGCAGGAAGGAAACATTCTGGTGTTGCTTACAGAATCTGCCTCTCAGTTAACCCTTATTACATTCTTGGCAGGACTAGACTTCCTGTCTCAGGAACTTCTCTGAAGTTTTTTTCCCTTCCTTTGCTGCTACTTTGCTTGTGTGGAGTGACCATTCAAAGTTACAATGGCACTGAAAAAAGTGACTTATGACCATTTTTCACACTTACGACTGTTGCAGCATCCCCATAGTCATGAGAGGCCAGGCGAGGAGATGCGTGCCTTGATGTGACTGATGTTGAGTTGGCCATGCCCAGCCAGTAACATGACCACCAAGCCATATCCACCCAGTCACATGACCACCAAGCCACGCCCACCACCTAAGCCATGCTCACAGAACCAGTTGTTAAAAATTTGAATTCCATCCCTGACTTACTCCCTGCTATTTTAATTTAGGATTGGAGCTTAAATAAATTGTTAGGTAAGGGAGAAATGCCTTTTTTATGTGTGGCAAAAGTGTTGACTGTTTCATATAGTCATATATATTTTTAAGGAGGAGAAGGAGGAAGAAAACAAGGGGTGGAGGAGGTATGGGAAAAAAATAAAGGAGAATAAAAAATAAAGGAGATTCTGCAAATTTGGGGTTTGAGAGAAAAATCAAGGAAGATATTCTTAACCAGGGCATTACTTGTCTCCCACTGCAGTTCCAATTTATCATTTCTTATTATTTTGCAAGTATAAAACATAAATTAATACGATGAGCAATTATTGTATTAAGTTGGAAAGCCAGCAATAAGCATGAACAGAGAGCAAGACTAAGCAAGATCCAGTAGAGTACTGAATTTCCACACGGAGCCTATCAATCAAAAATTATTTTTCCTTATGTGACAAAAATGAAGAAATGAATACAATGTGACAATGAAGGCAAGCAACACATTTTTTTGTGGGAGCACACAGAGCAAGAAATGGTAGAACAACTCAACAATATGTCTCATGGGGAAAATGATATTTGGAAATACGATCATTTGAGGCATGCATATGTGGCTCTCTGTAAGGCAAATTGCAAAGTTGGGATCATCCTTAGCCTAAAAACAAGAGCCAGTGTTCCAAAGAATGTTATGCTTATTTAGTATAGATTTAAAAGAAATCTCCCCACATTTCCCTGGGAATGAAATGGCACATTCCTGGCAATTGTCTCTTGGACAGGAACAAAGCATAGAATCCCTTAAAGTTCCTTATTCGCTGCTGAAAAAATAATCAACTCGAACCTGTTGCATACATTTGAGAAAACTGCTTATAAAACTGCTCATATCAGGAAAGTTTACAAAGACAACACATGTTGTAAAAGGAGAAGGGGTGAATATCAGGAAATCTACAACACTGACATCTTGTTCTTGATCAGCTAAGAACAAAGATAAAGGAACCGGGGTGGTGCAGTGGTTAGAATGCAGTACTACAGACTAATTCAGCTCACTGCCAGGAGTTCGATTCTCACTAGCCCAAGGTTGATTCACCTTTCCATCCTTCCAAGGTCAGTAAAATGAGGACCCAGATTGTTGGGAGCAATATGCTGACTCTGTCCACCACTTAGAGAAGGGGTGCTTAGATCTGGCCCATGAGTCCACCTGGGAAACAGCAAAGGATCTGCCCAGGGTGCCTCTGCCAGTGAAAAAGGAGCTCAGGGGGGAGCCTCCTTGAGCTCTGTTTTCAGTGGCAGAGGACTGCAGGAGGCCGTCGCAGCCAAACATGGAGCTTGGGAGGGCTGATGTGGCCAAAAATAGAGTGTCGATGAGTGACATTGAGCAGGCCACTCCCCCTGGCCACACCCCTCCCCAGCCCCCCCCCCCCAGGTCAAATACAACCCTGATTGGCTCTCAGTGAAATCAAGTTTAACACTCCTGGATTAGAGAGTGCTGTAAAGCAGCAATCGCCAACCAGTGGGCCGCAGCCCACTGGTGGACCGTGAGAAAATTTTGGTGAGCCTCAGAGAAATCTCATCCCCAGAGCACCCCCCAAAGCAATTAATCCAGGCTGCGTAGAAACACAAGGCTGCGCCACCCACATGGCCCAGGAACCCTCCCCGCCCACCCACTCCTTATCTGGTAAACTTGCCTGCTAAATTGCTATTTTTCCTTTTTCTGACCATCATCTGTTCTGCTGTGCCGGGAGATTTAGAGTAGCTAGGAAGCAGGAAATGGTTGGATTTCTTGCTTTCTAGCAAAGCACAGCCAAACCTCCCTTAGAATTGAAGGTTTGTTTGCAAGCAAATTCAGTGCAGATTCACGGCAAGCAAATTTGAGAGACTGAGCTAGCTGATAGTAGATAGATCGATCACTGAATTATTCTGTGAGCAACTCAATCTGCCTGCTTTGCCTGATTTTGGGTAAAAGTTGCTCTTTTTAAAAAAGAAATTCAATATTTACATGCATGGTGTGTTGTGAGTTAATTTTGTGAGTTTGCTTGCTAGCAAATTTTATGAGTTTGCTTGCAAGCAAATTTTATGTGACAGACTGAGCTAGCCAATGGCAGATGGATGGATTTCTGAATGAATCTGTGATTCTGTAAGCAACTCAATTTGCCTGCCTGCTTTGACTGATTTTGGGTAAAAGTTGCTCTTTTTTAATAAAAAAATCAATATTTATATAAACATTTATAATATTTACATACAAGCCATGCCCAGCCAGTCACATGACCACCAAGCCACACCCACAAATTAGGCCACACCCACAGAACCAGTTAGTGGTCCCTGGGATCTAAAATTATGAGTTTGGTGGACCCAAGGTTGGCGACTCCTGCTGTAAAGCACTATGGAAGCAGTATATAAGTCTAAGTGCTGTTGCTAAATGACACTGAAAATAAACTGAAATATTGGGAATTGCTTGCACACGTTAGAATAGGGTATATTGAAGTGACCCAGTGAATATATGAAAGCAAAACAGAGCGAGGACCTTTCCCCATTGCTGAGCTGAACTATTCCAAAACAATACCAACTGTGAAGTTGTTCCCATTGGTGATCCTTATCTATTGCCTCTGTTCTCTGTCAACAGAAATCCCCTGAGGTCCCTCTGAGGTAGAAGGTGATAAAGCCTAATAGATGTTATACACTTTGGAGGGTGTCAGAACCAGGGAAAGAAACAAATCCTCTCTTGGTACAGCTATGCATAATCTAGGCCTGTTTCTATCATGGACTACGGACAAAGTGAAGGCACATCATGGGGACATAAAAGTTTCAAATAGATTTTACCTCCCTGGAGACTGCTGTTGAATGGGGTCACAATAAGAACAATGGGGAGAATACTACTTTAATGCCAATTCAGCTAAGAATTACCTATACTTGCCTGGCTGATGGATTGGGGATAAGACACTGCCAACAACATGGGGACAGTTCAGCAAAAGGATGTTGCCAGAGCATGGATATACTAGGGTTGGTGCAAGTGGGGAAGTGGCCATGCCTGGACAAGACTTTCAACAAAGACCTTGGATTTATCCCTTCTGCAACCCCCTTCTCGTCCTTTCCTTTCTCAGATTTGTTTCTGGCCACAAACCTCTAAATTCTTCCCATGCCATTTCCTGGGCAGGATACTGATTGCAATCCATCTACTGCAATGGAATATAAGAAAACCAAAGCAAGATACTCCCTGGTGGGGAATCATGATTTGCAGACTGATATTGTGGTCTTCCTCAACAAACCTCCCCGTGGATAAGAAGAGGGCACCTGTTCTGACCGTGGCTTCCTGAGACACCAACAAACACATGTAAAATCCAAAACACTTTTATTTTAGTTCAATGGCTGTGAATTATCTTCATTCACAGTCCAGAATGAGTCTTAACCAGTTATAATTAGTCCCAGGGACGTTCTTCGAGAGATAAGAATGCATCTTATCTAACTTAGAAGTGTTGCCAATGAGTAAAGTTCCAATTAGTCTTTTAAAATTAAACGGAGAACACATTCACCACGGAGCTTTCAGAGTCCAAACCGATAGTTGCTTCCTGCAAAGGTTTTCCTACCTTTCTACTTCCTTTATACCTTATGGGAAAGGCAATTACCTCTAAGCCTTACTCCCAAGTTGCCCCTTTTGTCTTAGCTGTTCTTGCCTTCTAGCAACTCTGTGCACACACGCACTGGGAACAGGCTCCCCTTGTTCCTTTGCCTCGCTGCTGCCAGATTCTGGAGGCTCTGGACATATAACTCCCAGATGGTCCTGGCCCCATCTCTATGTCAGACGCAGGACCCTCGTCCGAGTCCTCCCCAGACTCCTGGACTGGTCCCTGTTTTTCCCCGCTGTCCAATTCTGCTGCCTTCTGCACAGGCTGCCAGCGAATCACAACAGCACCCTCTTTCAAGTATGTAAATCACGGGTCCTCAAACTTGGCAACTTTAAGACTTGTGGATTTCAACTCCTAGAATTCTGGAGTTGAAATCCACAAGTCTTAAAGTTGCCAAGTTTGGAGACCTCTGATGTAAATTCTGTGCAGCCTTGGCTTAACTGAGGGGTCTTTGATGCTGTCGGAGCATGGTTGTTTTCTTGAAGATGCTTCACTACCCAGACTAGGCAACACGATGATTGAGCACCTAGTTTGGGTAACGAAAGGTCTGCAAGAAAACAACCAAGCTCAGAGAACATCAAGGACCCCTCATTTCAACCCTGAGTTAGAAATATTCTCCTCTGTCGGCTGGCAAAACTGGCTGAAGGGAGGACGCTGGTACGTTACACACTTTTGGAGAGGGTGAGTTGGAAATTCTCTTATCAATTATGCCCAAGAATGCAGGGTTTCCAAAGTAGCAAATTGGACGGGTGGGGTGGGGGAACCCCTTGTGACAGGCCCCTCTTAGACAGCTCCCGCGGTGATTGTGGAAGCCATTGTTAACAAGCTAAAGTGACATATCGTATTGCACGTTAAAGGGAGGAATATCAAATTAATGGTCAGAAATAAACCCGCTGCTTTTGTCTGGAAAGCTTGTCATCCGACCCACCCAGCAATTTATTTTCAGAGAGGGCCCTCAAAAGAACAAAAAGAACTGGCTTGACTCATATGCAATCCTCTGGACGAGTGGGCCCGTTGTTGTCACTGAAGGGATAAGGATCAGCTTTGTATCTTTCAAGATCTGGTATCCCAGGGATACTTAGATGCACATTCAAGGTATTTTGCGAACCTATCTCCCCGCCCCTTCTCTCTTGTTAAAATTTAGGTCAGATCAGCAGCCTTAATTTTCCCAGTTATGTTAGGCCAAGCGAGGCCATTCTAGCTGTATTTGGTAGGTTTGTTCATCCATCCATCCATCCATCCATCCAATTCGTATGGCCTCCCATTTCAACAAGTGACTCTGGGCGGTGAAGAAAATTACAAAATGAGGTAAAACAATGACAATAATGAAAAAAATAAAGTGCATTTAGCTGAAACTAAATCATATAGCATAATCACCAGTTTAACAACAGCAGCAGCAACAAAAACAGTTGTTCCAGCCCATCTGGACACAGGATGCTGCTATTTCATAATCGTGAGCTGGTGCCCAAATTACCATCATGTGACCTCAAGGACACTGTGACAGCTGCAGTTATAAGTCTTGTTCAGTGCTATTATATCTTCAAATGGTCACTTTGTAATGGACATAATATATGGAGATTCAAAATTCCTATCAGTATATGGAACAAGACAATGCAATCCAAAAAATCAGTATGAATTTTCAAAACGTATATGATCCTCTGCAAAAAAGACTTGCATAAAATCTTTTAGCAGGATGTAGATCAGGGATCTCCAACCTTGACAACTTTAAGACTTGTGGACTTCAACTCCCAGAATTCCAAGCAAAGCTGGCTAAGGAATTCTGGGAGTTGAAGTCCACAAGTTGCCAAGGTTGGAGACCCCTGATGTAGATGGACAAGATAATGGAAGATGAGCCATGGCAACTAGACTTCTTTTGTGGTTTGAAATGTTTTGCTGCTCATCTTAAGTACTGTAGCTTGGTTCATTTAAAAACTACATTCAGAATCATCTAGACTAGAGAAATAAGGTAACTTTTATAGTCCATTCAAATCTTCAATGATGATATCAAAATGAAATCTGGATTGCATATGGATGAGATAACAATGACAAAATAGGACACGGGTGGAATTGAACTATAGAATGACACTGGGTATTGACAGTGGAGGAAATATTTGTATGCTTTAGAAACAAATAATATTCTGCACGCTTAAGTGGAAAAGAAACCGGCACTAAATATGTACAAGTTTTAAAATCAAAGCTGAATTGTGGTAATACAAGAAGAAAATTAGTGGCTGTGGTTTGTTGCAAATGAAGCAGACTATGGAGGATGAAATCAGAGGTCGAAATGATTACATAAAAGCAATCAAAGAGAGGAAGTCCATATATTCAAGGTGGGGGAAGATTTTGAATGTGACAGAATAGAAGGAGGAATACAAAACTGAATAGCTGCAGCTGAATAGCTGCAACATCAAAAAAATAATCCCTACCTCACCCCCCACAGCTCCTGGCTGCCAAATAGGTGAAAAGGTGTCAGCCTATGTTGTACAGCTTCCTGGGGAGGTGAAAGAAAAAAAGATACTTAAATCACTAATTACACACCACCACCACTGCTGCTTAAATATATCCTACAAGCTCAACAGTTCTCTGCATTATTTTACTTTTTATTCCACCTGTCAGTTAATGTCACCCATTTTTTGAAACCATTGTCAATGATGGTAATCATATTTTCCAAGAAAATTTTGTTTTAATTCTTCCCTTTTATCCTTGCACCTGGACCTTTTCTTCCAGTTGCTGAGGTGAAGGCATTTTAAACTGTTGACTTGTCATTGCCTCGTTGAGATTTAATTTAACTTGATACTTCTTGCTTTGTTCCATTTCCATGTAAATCCATCTTTTAACAGTTGCTGTTATGCCACCCCAAAGCTGTCTTTACTAAGAAATCACTTCCTTAAGTTTAATGCAAGGCCTACAAGATAATTCACGCGCACACCCCACCCTCGCCTCCATCCCCACCTGCCGCCATCTTTTTCTTTTCATTTTAGTTCTGGCAGTGAAAAGCTGACAGCTAGTCCAGCACGCTGATTCACTCAGAATTATCACCTAAATAAAAGTACATCATTTTGAAAGCTTTCTGACAATTATACCGCAAGACGGGAGATTAAATTGTATTTGTCATCGAAGACAGGCGTGCGGGAGAATGTCTTCTCAGCCCCACACACACTTTCCTGCCGCGGGGAAGGGAGCGGATTGTGCCTGTAGTAACGTGAAGTGGTTCCCCTTCCAAGCTTTGAGATAAAATAAATCTGCTGATGACAAATTGTAAACAGATTTAGCAATTCAGGCGAGGTCACAGTGCTCTTTGCAGGTGAAATCTGGGGAAGGGTCACTTAAACCTTCTCACATTGTCATTTTTCCCTTTTAAATGGCTTCATCTTAAATAAATAATACATATACATATAAGGCTGTGTTCTACATATACTTTTAAGGTGCTGTTCTCCATCCAAATAGATACTTCTGGTTGGAGGGCTTGCTTGATGAACAAAATTAAATGTATGGGCGTGGAGCCTTCTTGGAACTGCTGAAAGACTTACAATGCAGTCCTTTCAGCAATTTCAAGATGTTCCACACCCATTCGCACTATTCAGGTGACCTTGAGGGCACAGATAAATCTCCAAGTTACCTCAGCAACTCTCAGAAAGAGTGCTAATGACCAGAGGACTGCAATGAATATAAATCCTTCCTTCCTCCACCATTCAGTCAGAACTGAAAAAGCTTCTTGGATGAGAAGCAAAAAGACTTCAAAGGAAAAACAAAATCCAATTGCCTTTTTAAAAAGCGCCTTTGGGATACGGATCAAATTTATTCTTAATGCATATCTGTTTAGTTCCTTTCACCCCCCTCAAGGTAAACTAATCAGTTTGACTTTATCAGTAATTGAAGAAAAGCCCAATGACTGGACTACCTGGGGATAGAGGCAACAGTTGGGGTTGACCATGGGACAACAAATTTCAGACCAATAGCTTTTGGATGGTCAAACCAAAGAACTGATAAATGGACCTTAACCTTGAAGTTTGAGCCTGAATAATATTTTAGCTGATTCAGGCTCAACTTCAAAGTCAAGGTCAATTTATCAGCAGGGAAGATCCCAAAATGTATTATAACTGTTAAGAAACTTTGCTTTGGAAATCATAATGAAGCCTCACAAGTAACAAGATTCTACATTGATGCCTTGGAAGGTGAATAGAATAGAATAAAATAGAATATCTTTATTGTCATTGCATTCTACAAATACAGTGAAATTTGAAAACTACTCCAGCACAGTGCTCCAAACACCACATCACAATCACAATACAGAGTATTTAAAAATTAAAATAATTAAAATAATAATAATAAAAAACCTAGTCTAAAACCTATCTAAAACATATAATAAGTTAGATAGTTTAAAAATGCCATTATATACAAAGGACTAAATCACATATGCATTGTTTGATTCAAGACAATTATTGCCTTGGAAAAGAAACTCTTTCTCAGTCTATTAGTCCTCATTTTAAGACACCTATAGTGTCTCCCTGATGGTAACAGTTCAAAATATGAATGACCAGGATGACATATAAATTGAGGAATGCTGAGATGTCTTTTATAAACCCCAACATATAAATATTACCAGTGATTTCTCAATCAAATGGGGTAAATGTTAGCCAATTAATGCTATATACATTATGAAAAATGTTGCATTCTATGGGTATAATATCAGGAACAAAGAGGTGTTGCTAGTATGTCAACAAAGAATCATTATTTTTCTCCCCAAAAAACCCAGTCACTTGGAATTTAAAGTTCCTCAAACTAACTCTGTATTGTACACATGTATACACATACAGGCATATACATGTTGTTTGTGTTTATATATTTCCCTCGTTAATTCAGGTAAATAAAATGACAGAATAGACAGAGAGCTGGGTAACTAGTGTAGTCCAGTATTTACACTCCCATCTTCTATCATTTTTGCAACGATATCACAAAGGATGATCTGGTGATTTCAGCACATCTTATGAGGAGCCAGAATGAGCAATTGTTTTCTGAAACAATGGCAGGATTCCTGAAAACTAGAAACCGTTCAATTTGGCAGCTGTTTTGCGGGCCTGTACATGTCATTTATATTCATATATTAACATTAAGCAAAATCCAAATATATTCTGAGTTCATGCCCCATGACACAGCTATTCTCTATTCCTGAAAAACCATCATCTCAAGAGCTTCAAATCTTTTTTAAAAAATTATTTTTATTGAACATTTTTCAACAGTTTAAAACATATATACACTCTTTACAGCATCGTAGATACTCATATATACACAGAAATTAGATTATTAATCTTTACTCTTTTATCTAACCAACTCTATCAAGCATCCCAGACCAGATAGTATTCCGATTCACCCAGTGGTGGGATTCAAATTTTTTTTACCACTGGTTCTGTAGGCGTGGCTTGGTGGGCATGGCTTGGTGGGTGTGGCAGGGGAAGGATACTGTAAAATCTCCATTCCCTCCCCACCCCTCTAATCTGCTTTCCAGCTCCGTTCTCCTGTGCAGGGCAACAAAAAAAGATCTAGCCGATCAGCTGGGATTTGGGAGGCAGAGAATAGATGGGGGCAGGGCCAGTCAAAGGTGGTATTCTAAACTACTCAAAATTTCTGCTACTGGTTTTCCGAACTAATCAAAATTTCAGCTACCGTTTTTCCAGAACTGGTCAGAACCTGCTGAATACCACCTCTGGATTCACCTCTATCTTTTAATTCCAGTGTAAACCTGTCCATCTCCATGCTTCAAATCTTATAGAACAGACACCCTCTTAAATTTATTGTTTGATACCTGATTCCCACCCAGAGTTGTTTCAATACAAGATGGATGGCAAATAAATTTAATAAATAAAATAAAATAAATTATATCTGTACAGTGTCATGAAATTGGTCTTTAACAAACCATTTAAAAAATAATACACTTATTTAAAAATAAAGTTTAGTTCATCATTGCCTACTGCTTACTTTACTAGTCCAATATCATTATCCCATTTAGAAGGGCTGGAAATGACTAGATTAGAACAGCCTGGATGTAGCTGTAGCTTTAATAACATGTGTGATGGACTTGCGTGAATATGCATCCAACTGCAAATGCACTAAAACTCCCGAAGGCTCCTTTTTCGTTAAATAGCAACCGTAGTGGCATAAATTGGATTCAGTAATAATGACCTTGACTCCAGTGCGTACAGATCAGTACAGATCAGTTGTTTGGCTTAAGAGAAGAGAAGATCTGTAGCTTAGGGATGAATTGTGAGTGAGTCCTTGATGCTCTCCGAGCTTGGCTGTTTTCTTGTAGATGTTTCATTACCCAACTCGGTAACATCATCAGTGCTGGAAGGGAGTAGGATTTGGTCTCTTTTTATACAAGGGATTTGCCCTATTGGTGCTGATGGGAATGGTCTTGTCAATGGTGGTATTCAAAAAAAATTACTACCGGTTCTGTGGGCATGGCTTGGTTGCTGTGGTGTGGCTTGGTGGGTGTAGCGTGGCTTGGTGGGCATGGCTTGGTGGGCATGGCTTGGTGGGCATGGCTTGGTGGGCATGGCTTGGTGGGCATGGCTTGGTGGGCATGGTAGGGGAAGGATACTGTAAAATCCCCATTCCCTCCCCACCTCACTAACCTGCTTTCCAGCTCTGTTCCCCTGTGCAGGGCAACAAAAGAAGACCCAGCTGATCAGCTGGGACTCCGATCAGCTGGGACTCGGGAGGCAGTGAATAGATGTGGGCAGGGCCAACCAGAGGTGGTATTTACCGGTTCTCCGAACTACTCAAAATTTCCGCTACCGTTTCTCCAAAACCTGTCAGAACTGGCTGAATACCACCTCTGGTCTTGGTGGTTCCTTGATTAGGCTGTTTACTGTTTGGCTTATATGGCTTACTGTTGGCTTATCTTCCTGGAGAAAAGGATTGGAGAAGTAGATAAAGAAATGCAAATGCATTCCATTTTTCCTTCCATTTCATCTTTGATACCCAGCAGGGCACAATTCCTTGAATGTCAGAGTGTTTTAGCACTTCCCATCCTCTGCCCCAAACCTGCTCAGGAGCCTGACTGCATATCCAGCTCCATAAAAAAAAAAACAGAAACAAACCAGAGCAGCTATACCAATTGACATTATCTTGGATACCATGAAAGGCTTCTTCCAGCTGGGTGAAAATTTGAGACCGTACTATGAAATCCCACTCAACGGCTTCTTTTTTAATTCCAAACCCCCCTCCCCCCCACACCTTTTTTTTTCTAAATGGAGACACACTTATCCTTCTGCAATCTGGGCTCTTTCTCAGCCATGCTAAATGGCTATTCGGCTTGCCAAAGGAAAGTGCGATAGATCTGCAGATAACCCTTCATTGTACCGGAGCAGATGCTATCAAATGCCCAGGATATGTGAAATGAAGCAAAGTTTACCCTGTCAGAGCCACTTAGTATTAATCATCTTGAAATGACGTGGCCATCAGATGGGTTCCTTGCAGCTAACAAGCTCATACAGGCAGGCTTGTTTGATGGCGACCGAGTGAGACTGTGTAAGCAACTTGCCGCTAACCTTCCTACGCCAGATCTTCTTTCTCATATGTTTCCTCACCAGAGGTGTTGAAATCTCCTCTCCACTCTGCAGCCGAGCGACGTGTCTCCTTTAAAAAAAAAAAAAATAATGCTGCATCCATTAGGTTGACTTCATTCTCCTGCCACCTGCATGGCCCATCAATAACTTGGTTCCTTTGGCCACCTGCGTGAAAGTGGGGGGGAAATGACTGGGCCGACTCAGGGGGCACCCCATAAAATAACATTTCTTAGAGATGAGAAAGTGAGAAGAAGAAGGAGAAGGAGAAAAGCTGTGACCGCAGCGCTGTGACTAATACTGGAATTGAGCAAAAAGACGGCTCTTATTTCAGGAGGAGGAACAGTTAGCTACTAAAGCTCTTGATGAATGATTTCAGGAAGTGTGTATATGTTTTTCTTATTTCATCTCCCCACCCCCACCCCAGAGCTGGTCCTCTAGCCTGGTCATGAGCAGCGCCAGGAAAGTATTTATTTATTTTAGTTATTTATTTGATTTGTCAATCGCTTACAAGATAATAGGTATAAGTAAAACATAGTTATGAATACATGGATACATATAAGAAAAAATAAATAAAAGAAACAATAGGACAGGGACGGTAGGCACGGTGGTGCGCTTATGCAGACCCCCTACAGACCTCTTAGGAAAGGGATGAGGTCAATAGTAGACAGTCTAAGATTAAAGTTTTGGGGGTTTGGGGAAGAAACCACAGAGTCAGGTAGAGTATTCCAGACATTAACCACTCTGTTGCTGAAGTTGTATTTCCTGCAATCAAGTTTGGTGTGGTTAACCTTGAGTTTGTATCGATTGTGTGCTATTGTGTTGTTATGGATGAAGCTGAAGTATTCATTGACAGGACATTCCAATGTATGGTTTTATATACTATACTTAGATCGGACCGAAGGCGGCGTAGTTCTAGGTTTTCTAGGTCTAGAATTTCGAGTCTGGTGGCATAAGGTATTTTGCAACAAGTAGAGGAGTGGAGAACTCTTCTTGTGAAATATTTCTGGACTTTTTCAATTGTGTTAATATCAGATACATAATGTGGGTTCCAGACTGATGAGCTGTATTCGAGTATTGGTCTAGTAAATGTTTTGTATGCTTTAGTTCAGGGGTTGCCAAACTTTTGGACCTCAGCGACCACCAAACTCATAATTTTAGATCCCAGGGACCACTAACTGGTTCTGTGGGCATGGCCTAATTTGTGGGTGTGGCTTGGTGGTCATGTGACTGGCATGGCTTATATGTAAATATTATAAATGTTTATATAAATATTGAATTTTTTATTAAAAAAAGAGCAACTTTTACCCAAAATCAGTCAAAGCAGGCAGGCAAATTGAGTTGCTCACAGAATCACAGATTCATTCAGAAATCCATCCATCTGCCATTGGCTAGCTCAGTCTGTCACATAAAATTTGCTTGCAAGCAAACTCATAAAATTTGCTAGCAAGCAAACTCACAAAATTAACTCACAACACACCATGTATGTAAATATTGAATTTCTTTTAAAAAAAGAGCAACTTTTACCCAAAATCAGGCAAAGCAGGCAGATTGAGTTGCTCACAGAATAATTCAATGATTGATCTATCTACCATCAGCTAGCTCAGTCTCTCAAATTTGCTTGCCGTGAATCTGCACTGAATTTGCTTGCAAACAAACCTTCAATTCTAAGGGAGGTTCGGCTGTGCTTTGCTAGAAAGCAAGAAATCCAACCATTTCCTGCTTCCTAGCTAATCTAAATCTCCCGGTGCAACAGAACAGATGATGGTCGGAAAAAGGAAAAACAGCAACTTAGCAGACAAGTTTGCCGGGTAAGGAGTGAGTAGGCAGGGAGGGTTCCCGCAAGCCATGTGAGCTGAGCAGCCTTATGTTTCTGCACAGCCTGGATTAATTGCTTTGGGGGGGAGCTCTGGGGGTGAGATTTCTCTGCGGCACACCAAAATTTTCTCACGGCCCACCAGTGGGCTGAGGCCCACCGGTTGGTGACCGGTGTTGTTATTAGTATAATATTACCAGAGAAAAAGCTACGTAAGATTAGGTTAACAACTCTTAATGCCTTTTTGGCTATGTAGTTACAGTAGGCTTTTGCACTTAGATCATTAGAGATGAGTACTCCAAGATCCTTAACAGAGTTTGGATCATCAATAAGGTCTTGACTATTCAGCCTGTATTTTATTTTCTGATTTTTTTGCCAATATGTAAGACAGAGCATTTATTTGTTGAGATTTGAAGTCGCCATTTGTTTAACCATTCTGATACATAGTCAAGGTCTTTTTGAAGGGTAGCAGTATTGTCTGTAGTGTTGAATAGCTTTATATCATCAGCAAAGAGAACACAGTTGCTCTTGATATGAAAACAGAGGTCATTTATGTAGAGTATGAAAAGAGATGGTCTTAGAACATTGCCTTAGGGATACCACTGTTGACGGGTACAGAATTTGATAGGACGCTCCCAATTTTGACCATTTGTTGTCTGTTTGACAGGAATGCTTCTATCCAGTTGTGCAGATGTCCAGAGATATCCTAAGATTTTAGTTTTAGGAGTAGTTTGTCTATAACAAGACCACAGCACCTCTTTGACTTTGCTTCTTCTAAAACCAGGAGGAGATTTAATGTTTTAGTCTCCTCCACTTTTATAATCATGTTCAGAACTCAGAACTTTACCTTGAAGTAGCTTGGCATTAAAAAAAAAAAAAGCTTGTTCGTCACCCTTAAGGCATCACGCTGCAGGCTCCACCAGTGTGGGCATGTGTGCGATGTCATGACTCATGTATGAAAGGGACAGGGCTTGTGTCATAAGGGTGCACTGCCCATAACCTCTCTGTAGATGTGTTTAGAGATGTGCAGGAGCATGAACCAATAGCTGCCTACAACATAGTGGCTCTTAAGGAGAATCTTACGTTGCCCTTATATGATCCTGGAAACAGATTTGGCTGCTTTGATGAGTTGCAGGCAGAACACTTTTCTGACATGAACCAAAGCCCTAGTTTTATTAGCATTTTATCATCTGACATTTAAATTTATTAATTCACATTCTGCATTCTGGAGTGACAAAAGAATAGTCTTGATCTATTTTTTGGGTGTGACATTCACTGATAGATTTCATTGGTACTATTTGAAATCTCTTTCACAAAACTAAATATACCCAGATCATTCTTTCTGTCTTTATAGCACTCTATAGTTCATAAAATCTTCTCTTAAAAGCTCAAGATAATGATGAAAACACCAATCATCTCCCATAAAAGAGCACCTAGCTTCTATAATGAAATCCCATCTCCTGCTTGGCTCGCATCTTCTTTTGTTCCAGCAACCTGTCAGCCAGGATACTTAAAAATGTACAACTTGTTGGTTGTTTTTCCGCTCATCAGGTGACATTGAGTAGGAGGGGAAAGGAATTGGAGAATCCCTCAATTGTTACCCTGAAATTGTCCTACACTAAATCTGTAAGCACAGACCATTCGGTGGTGTCAGTGCTGAAGCTTGGCCAGGGAGGCATTGCAATCATGTCAACATACTGACTCAAGGCCTGGAGGGTGGATGTTAATGTAGCTTTGAAGAATTGTAAACAGCAGAGGGTTGAATTTTCAAACCTTTAGTTGAAGGCTATAAAAGTGTACCTGCTTAGCATGCAGTAAATCTCAGGTTAAACATGTGGCCATTCTAGGTAGCTTTTGGAAAGATCCTTGCATGAAACTCTGGAGCTGTTTGGAGCCAGTGGCAGTGAGGTAGCCGTGAGTCAATAGCAGATCATGTCACTAAAGCACATGACCAGAAGAGGATGGCAACACCGTCATAGAAATCCTGTGACTTATGGACTCCCTTCAGATATTAGAATGCTGTGCTTAGTGGTTGCAGTTGCATGGTGATGTCTCTGCTTCAGTGGTAGTATTCTACCAATTCGGCCCGGTTCTGCCGAGCCATTAATGCCGATGAACTGGTCTCCGCTGCTCTGGTGTTGGGCCCGCCCGCCTGCCTGGGCTCCTATACTCACCTTTATTTCCTGCTTTTGAAGTGCAGATGCTTTGCATGGCATAGCAGAGTGCCACGTGGCAGCTGTTGAAGCAACAGAGGGAGTGCAGGCTTGCAGGAGGTGAGTTGGAACGCCTCTGCGTCTGCGCAAAGTGTGCATTTGGCACGTGCATGCAAAGTGCACATGTGCAAAGCATGGCCAGCAAGCCACGCCCACCAAACCGGTGGTAAAAATCTTTGAATCCCACCCCTACTCTGCTTATGTATCATTTGGGTGTCCCTGTGGTTTTTGTGGGTGCTGCTGTACACATACCGTGCTTCATTTGCAACCCAGATATGGTCCATCTAATTGAGGTTAATAGACAAATGCTTCCAATCGGAGAAAGGCAATTTGTTATATCTATTGTGGGGAAGCGTGACGACGGATGGCCTGGAATTCTATCTATACTCATTACATGGGGATTTTTAGCCTTGCAAATCCTGTTGCATTTTGGCTCAGTTGACTCCAAATCTTTCTCCACAGACACAGTTTGTCTTGGTAATGACAGAAGCCTAAAGGGAGGCAATTATTTGAGAAGTCAAAATTATCCACACAGTGTTACCATCATATGATCGTTCTCTTTCTTTGTGACAAGGCATGAAATCTCATTTTCTCTGACCATAATCCAATGTATCTAATCTGTTTCTTATTTTTCATGATTTACACAGGGCCTTAATTGCAGTTGGTCTAGAGCCACAGGGGGGAAAGATATTAAACAGGTGTCTAATTATTTCATAGCACAGATCAGGGTTCACCATGTAACTTCACACCCACGTATCAATCTAGCTGATAATTTAAAAAAAAAAACTTGTTCCCAGAAAAATGACACTAAGTCTGGAATGTACTGTATGTTGAAAATCTCACTGAACTTCCGTAACTAGTTTTCTACTGGTTTCAGGAATTCTTAAAAGATTATCTTAAAATAAATTTAAAAACATTTTTTAAAATCAGCATTTGAGAAAATATCTGTGGTAGATATGCTGACACTGTGGGAACAGTGATTCTGAATAATTTACTATTATAAGAAAATTGATATTCATTCAAACATATTGCTTCTTCAAAATTGTGGTATGTACACTTGCATTCGTTTAATTCATGAACAGTTCTTGACATGTGGCATGGAGATAGATCATTCCAAAACGATCTGTTTGATATGCAGATGATTATCGAAAACTAGGACTACCAGATCCAGGTTGAAAATGCTAGAAAGCCACCAGCTGGCACCAGAGTTTGATTATACTGTGCCTGTCTGCTGCCATCTGGTGGGCGTTCCATTTTTTCCAGATCCAATTCAGCTTGAATCCTGCTCACTTCCATGTTGTTTGCTTGGCAAGAATGGCTGCCACTATCTTATACCAAGATATTTTTTCCAACTTTCCAATACGATACATAGTTTAGGGCTTCTAGATGACTCCTAGTATGCGCCAGCTCACTGTGGCTGCCCGCAAAGGTAAGGCGGACAGTGGGGGGAGAAAGACCCCCACTCCAGGCCTGCTGCAGGGGGAACATGGTGAGGATCAGCCACCTTTCAAGCCTAGTTCTTGGATTCTGCAGGGCCTCCAGGCAGCAGACACATACTTACCCTCCCCGCTGCCTCGGGTCCTGCAAACAGCTCTCAATGGGAGGACATGCTGCAGTTCGGGCTGGGCTGACTGGCAAGTGGGTGGGAGAGCAGGTGGGCAGACAGCCCTTGGGGGAGAGTGCTGCACTGGGGCAGAGGCCGCTGCTCTGCTGTGATGTCGAAATGTACATGCATGCAACTCCGGAACATCCGTCTGCCCGCCAGCCAGGAGTGTTGAAGGAAGGGTGTTTGGCCCAGTGGAGGTGTGTGGAAACTCAGGAACCCTCAAAGCCTTCGAGACAGATCAAGTCGTCCAAGGTTTTGCTCCCCAGGAATGACTCTTGTTGTGGAGGATTGTGTCCCTGGACCAGGTGCTTTCTTTCAGGCCTCCCGCCCGGAGGCACCACAGAAGCTGAGAGCCATCCCCAAAAGGTCGCCGAACCTAGCTGTGTCCCCCCTGAAGCGGCTCTTCAACCACATGCAGTAGGCCCAGAGCGATCTCCCGTCCCTGCCGTCAGCCTTACCTTCTGAGGCCATGTGAGGAGTGGTTGGAAGAGGAGGGGTGAGGGGCTAGATTCAGCCATTTCACTGAACTGCATAAAGAGTGAATTACCGGTTTTCCCCAATCAGTCTGAATTGTCTGAATCTAACCACTGACCCTAACCCGAAACCTCAACTTAGTATTAATTTGTGAATGGGACTTTCACATGTAATTTATTGTATTCCAAAAAGGAGTCCAAATGAAATGTTGTCACATTCTATTTCCATATAATATAATACCACTAAGACTTTGTCACTAACATGACTTTACAGGAAAAACCACAAGGAGACCTAACCCAAACCCTAACAATAGGATTAAATTGGGAGAGGGATTTTCCCATGTAATTTACTGTTTTCCCAAAAGATGTCTTTCTCTTTCCTAATAATACCTCTAAGAATCTATCTATGCTATTAATTTTCTGGCCAGACCCCAAGGAGACCTAACCCTAACCCTAAGTCCAACCCTAACCCTAATTTTACTTTGTGAATGGGATTTTCCCATGTTATTTACTGAGCTCCCACAATAAGTCCAAACAAAAAACTATCACGTGCTCTTTCTCTTTAGCTCTAAGATTCTGTCCATAAAGTTAATTTTAGACCCCAGTGAGACCTAACTCTAACCCTAAGTCCAACCATATCCCTAGTTTTATTTCAGATTTCTTTTGGGTGAACTGTAAATTACATAGAAAATCGCTTTGACGAAACTAAACTAGGATTAGGGTTGGAATTAGGGTTAGGGTTAGGTCTCATCTGGGTCTGGCCTGAAAATTAACCTCAGAGACAGATCCTTAGAGCTATTATAAGGAAGAAGAACCTGACAGCTTTACATTCGTACATGTTTTGGGAACAAAATAGGTTACATGGGAAAATCCCATTAACAAAATTAAACTAGGGTTAGGGTTGGGATTATGGTTACTGTGAGGTGTGCATGAAGTCTTGCCAGAAAACTAATCTTAAATTAATTTTCTGGCCAGACTCCAAAGAGACCTAAGTCCAAACAAAAAGCTCTCACTTTCTCTTTCCTTATAATAGCACTAATAATCTGTCCAGAAGGTTATTTTTCTGGCCAGACACCAAGAGAAAAATGACAGTTTTTTGTTTGGATTTATTTTGGGGTGCACAGTTAATTTCATGGGAAAATCCCATTCACAAAATTAAACTAAAGTTGGGTTAGGTTTATGGTTAGGGTTAAGTCTCTTTGGGATCTGGCCAGAAAATTAACTTTATAGACAGGTTCTTAGAGCTATTATAAGGAAAGGGAAAGTTACAGCTTTTTGTAAGGAGTTATTTTCGGTGAACTGTAAATTGCATGGGAAAATCCCATTCACAAAACTAAACTAGGGTTCGGGTATTATAAGGAAAGAGAAAGTGACAGCTTTTCATTCAGACATCTTTTGGGAGCACAGTAAATAATATAGGAAAGTTTGACTGAAGGGCACAAGCCACTTTGGAGGGGACAGCGAGGCTCGGTTGCCTTTTGGGCCCACCTCTCAGCTTCCATGAGCCTCCAGGTGAGAGGCCTGAGAGGAAGTGCCTTGTCTGGGCACACAGCACCCCAGCATCCCAGTATAGCTCTCTCCCAGGAGGGCTGCTTGCTCACCCATCTACCAGCCGGGTTGGCCCGGCAGTGGCACGTCTTGCCATTGGAGTCTGGATGTGGGACCCGAGGTCGAGGGGAGGAGAGGGTGAGCAAGTAGCCCTCATGGGAGATCACCACACTGGAACACTGTGTGCCTGGGCCAGGCAATTTCTCTCAGGCCTCCTGCCCGGAGGCCCTGTAGAAGCTGAGAGCCGGTCCTGAAAGATGGGTGAACTGTACTACCCCCCTCGAGGCAGCCTGCACCCTTCGTCCGAGTGCAGCGGGCCCAGAGCGGGCCTTCCTCTCTGCCATTTGCCTTATCTTCACAGGTAGCTGCAGTGAGTAGAGTGACTACGGATCGAATAGCAAGATTCTCGGACTGACGAAGCTCCCTGAAGCGCATCCCTATCAAATTGCCACTCATGAGCAGTGAAGATCCCAACTGTGTTCCTATGCCTCTTCCACCATCAATCCCTACTAGCCCAGGCTTCAGAAATTTTCTGGTCTCCCCATGACACTGGGGGGGGGGGTGGGAAACGCACACAATGTGACCCTCAGCCCTCCACCCACCACATCTCAGCCTCTCTGTGAGGGAAGAGTCAATGGCGGCAGGCTTAGAGCACCATGGAGCACTCCAACAGAGACGATGAGGAAGTGGGATGCCCCAACAGCAGTACTGGGAGCAATGGGCACTTGAGGATGAGTGAGCCCAAGAGGTGTGTGGAGTTGTAGGAAAGAGAAGCTTGGGAAGTGACGACTGAGGAAAAAGAGCTTTGGTTTAAAAGAAACCTTGTTTGGAGCCCTGAAGGCCCCGCCCCTCACTCCTGGGCATCTCGTAAGGTTGCAGTTAAGTTATTTCTGTGGGTAGTTCACCCTCCCAATGACAATACCTCAGCATGCCAAGAACATCCCTTTTTTTAAATAAAAACCGTGAGGGCTGGTTTGTGTAAGACGGTCTGGCGAAGCAGGTGACACATACAAACATACATGCTGACTGTGCCCTTTGCCCTCCACCTCCTCCACCTCTTTCCCCTGGTCTTCCCTTGGTTTCACACAAGCTCACTTAATTTGGGGTGGATGCACTTTCCTCCTTTAGTGTAACTAAAATGTGTGGTAGTTGAGACAGGCTGTTAAAAGTTGCCTTCCCTTATGACAATATTTTCAAATATCTTCCCCTTTGTAATATTGTGATGTCCCTTTCCAGGATTTTTATTTTACTACAATGGAATTGTTAAATATAATACTTTTATTAAGTTCTCTAATTTCAATCATTAGTTATTATTTCTTTTCTTTTCAACACACTCAATTTCAGCATTTAGTGATGCCCTTTAAGTGCCAATAGTCCAATAGTTGTCCAGTTTAATTTCTAAACCTTCGTTGTGTTCAATTTTTTTCTCTTTAAATTTTCTCCTTCAAGTTAATCCAATACAATAATTTTCTCCTTCAAGTTAATCCAATACAATAATTCAAGCTAATTTTATAAAATCCAATTTCCTTCTCACTTTCTCTGGTCGCCGCTTCCACACACTTTCCTCCAAAATAGTCCTTTATTTTTTAATACCAGGGTACTTCAAAATCCTGGATCACACTCTGTTTGCTGCTTCTCCACTCCAGCACAGTCTTAGTTTCCCAGACTGTTCTTTGTCTTCATGGTGGCCATTTTAAGACCACCGCTACAGCTTGCCTTTGGGAGGGGTTTTCCTGTCAGGGAGGGGAATTGCAGCTCCTCTTAACCCTCCAGGCAATTCCCTCCTTCTTCAACAACCCTCCAGGATGGTTCTGGTCTCAATTGGGACCCACCAGCAAGTGAGCTCAGGGCGAAACTGTGCACGATTCCGTGGTGATGCCGATGCCAAACAGGCGGAAAAGGGAATTAAAATCAAAAAATTGTGGTCTGATGTGATAATAAAAGGCAGAATGGTTTGGAAAATGAAAAAAAGAAAGGGAAAAAGCAGAAAAGGAAAAGTATAAAAGAAAAATCAAAAGAGGGAGGGAGAAAAACTTAATATTTGGAACTTAATAATTGGAATGAGAAATGGAGGGGAATAAGAATGGGGAAAAAGGGAATTAAGAGAAAGGACTAGAAAATAAAGGGAATCAGGAAGCAAACAAGGATGAAAAGAAATTACATTGTTAAAAGAGTGAGAGATAATGGGTGAAAAAAAAGGATAGGGAAGGAGATTCTGCAAGGTAATATGTTGTGATATATAAGAATAAGTACTGAAAATAGATAAGTATGTAACTGATATGATGGTTTTTTTAGTTTTCTTTTCTCTGTCTCTTTTTTATTAAAGGATTATCACTACATTAGACATGGAACTTAATGAAATAAATATGAAATTGGGAATTTATAATAGGAATATTATATATGAATTGATGATTAGCGATGTATAAGAAAAGGAAAAGAAGGGGGAAATGATGAAATGAGAATGATTATGGAAAGATTAATATCATTTGCTATAATTAATTTATTAGATTAATACTTTTGTAATATATAGATGACTTATAAGATGACTGAGAAAATGTAACACGGAATCAGACTGTGTGTGTGTGTGTGTTATATAATAAATAGGGAGATTTTTATTAAGGTAGAATGAAGGTGGCTAACTCAAATTATTAACCAGAGGGGACAATTTTGAATTAATAAAATAAGGATTGATAAAATTGATAAAATTACAAATGTGACAGAAAAAGCTAATATGGGAAATGAGCATAGAAATGAGATGAGAATTTTAGATAACATTGTAAAATAAGATATGAGAATATCCTAAGAAAAATGAAATAAGTTATAACATGAATTGGAATTAGATAAGTTTAATATTTAATACTAATAAGGATAATGTGATATGAAATTGAATAAATAAAATGAATAGGTAACTATGGTCACGTTTGAATTGAGGTGTGAAACCTGGAACCATACTGCTTGCCAAATGATAATTTTTTATTAAAAAAAAAACAAATTGGAGAGGAAATTGAATAATGAAATTGAAATGTTGAAAATAAGCAATGAAGGATTATGATTTAATGTGAATATGTGTATTGAGAGATATGATTGGTATTATTAACTTTGTTTATACTAAAATGTATGATATATTGATGCCACACTGTTAATGTATTGTTGTGTTTGTGTAGATTGAAATTTAAAAAAAATTGATTACAAAAAAAAAAAATCCCTCTGAAGGGAAAAACAGCAAAAAGCAGCTGTGTCAACCAGAGTTCCTTTATTTTATTTTATTACATTTTATTTGATCTTAAAAGCATCTTATGTAAAACACTGGTATGTCAAGGGGACTGCAGGTTTTTTAGCATCACAAGGATTAAAGTAGGTTTATATGTACAGCACCTTCCTGAATTAGGAATGCCTCACATATACTGTTCTCACTAGCTCTTTATGGCTTAAGAAATATCTTTTTTTCTCTTATCACGCTCATACCACAAACACAGACATACACGGGCAGATAGGCACCCCTCAACGTTAGTGACATCGAGTTGGCCATGCCTACCCAGTCACATGACCAGCCAGTCACCCATACCCAGCCGGTCTTTAGGACAGAGAACCAGTTGTTAAATTATTTGAATCAGTGGTGGGCATGACTTGGTGGGTGTGGCATGGCTTGGTGGGCATGGCTTGATGGGTGTGGCAGAGGAAGAATACTGCAAATTCCCCATTCCCTCCCCGTTCCTGGGGGAAGGTTACTGCAAAATCCCATTCCCTCCCCACCCCACTAGCTTGCTTTCCAGCTCCGTTCTGCTGTGCAAGGCAACAAAAGAAGACCCAGCTGATCAGCCGAGACTCGGGAGGCAGAGAATAGATGGGGGCGGGGCCAGTCAGAGGTGGTATTTGCCGGTTTGTCGAACTACTCAAAATTTCCATTACAAAATCTCCAGAACTGGTCAGAACCTGCTGAATACCACCTCTGATTGAACCCCACAACTGAAGTTAGGATTAGGGTTAGGTCTCATTTGGGGTGTAGCCTGAAAGATTATATTAACCACAAATTCTTAGTGGCATTATATGGAAAGAGAATATGACAGCATTTCATTCGGACTTCTTTTTGGAGCACAGTAAATTACATTGGAAAGTCCCATTTACAAATTAAAACTAGGGTTAGGGTTGGGCTTAGGGTTAGGGTTAGGAAGTCTGCTTGGGGTCTGGCCAGAGAATTAACCTTATGGACAGATTCTTAGAGCTATTACAAGGAAAGAGAAAGTGACAGCTTTCCATTCGGACTTCTTTTTGGAGCACAGTAAATTACATGGGAAAATCCCTTTCACAATTTAATACAATGGTTAGGACTGGGTTTAGTTTAAGTCTCCTTGGGGTCTGGGCCAAAACATTATTTTTGGGATATATTCTTAGTGGTAGTATAAGGAAAGGGAATGTGTCAGCTTTTCATTCAGACTTCTTTTTGGAGTACATTAAATTACATGGAAAAATCACACTCAGAATGAAAATAAAATTAGGGTTAGGTCTTTTTGGGGTTTTGGCCAATCTCTTATGTTAGGAATAGATTCTTAATGGTTTTATAAGATAATAGAATGTGATAGCTTTTCGTTCTGAATTCTTTTTGGAGCACAGTAGAAAATCCTTTTGACAATGAAAATTTAACTTGCATTATGGTTGGGTTTAGGGTTAAAATTAAGTGCCTTTGCTGTCTGGCCCACGAATTGGAGTTAGATATGGATATACCTTGGTATTATAAAGTAAGAGAATGTGACAGGTTTTTGTTAGAACTTCTTTTGTGAGCACAGTAAAATAGAATCCTAATCGCAATCAAAATTAAGCTCGGGTTTGTTTTGGAATTAGGTTGTGGGTCAGCTCTCCTTCTAGTAGGGCAGGGGTGTCAAACTCGTGTCATCGTGGGGTTGTCATATGACATAGCGGGACTTTTTCCCCCTTTGCTGAACCAGGGCAGGATCAGCATGTGAAATTTGACACCCCTGCAATAAGGAATGAAACATGACATTAGGAATATATTCTTAGACACACAGAATAAAATTCATTGGCCAATCGCTTTGGCAATGAAAATGGATGTAGGGTTACAATTATGGTTAATGTTATGTTTGTGTTGTGCTTAAGAAACCTAGACTAACCTCCTCTATTTCAATACTTTTCCCACCTACTGAGCATTTCTGTTAGAGAATTCCTCAAGCAATTGTGTTTGAAGAGTTCAGTTAATGACAAGTGCATATGTTTACAGGTGTTTGGCACCTGGACCTTGGATCTTGGTGTGGCAGAAATTTCCTTGGATGAGCAGTGCCAGGCATAGATTTCTGACAGGTTCTCAGATGCTGCTACTCAACAGCTGCTTCTCTTTCTGACCCACAGATGGCAGTGAACATTCACAGTTTAAAAAAACAAAATATCAGACCTGGTGCTTCTGCTTCAAACTTTGAATGCAGAGAAGAAGTTACCAATCAGTTGAAGTTCTTTTTTCTTGAGGCCCCAGATTGTTGGGGGCAATAGGCTGACTCTGTAAATTGCTTGGCTGTGAAGCGGCATATAAGTCTACATGCTATTGCTCTTGCTATTTTAGAGATGATGTAAGTCAGTTGCCCTTAGCATGACTCTTGGGTGCTTTCACTCAGAGGGAATGTGTAAAAATGCCGAGCAATAACATTTTCTCTGGAACAAATTCCAACAGGGGAAGTCAAATGTAACATTATTGAAAGGAAGCCATGCATCCAGGAGAAATGAATAGGGAAAACGAGGAAAACAAAAGTCATAAGAAAAACCACTCAGATAAAACAATATAAGACTCAGAGGGAAGAAATGGTTTCAGGATGAGGTTGTAAATGTAAATGTTTGTAAATATAGTGTAAATGTTTACTTTAGACTTCAGATCTGCCTTACTGAAGTTGCATCCATCTTTTCTAAACCTTCTGGACTAGAATACTCAACAGTCTTTTTTAGCATGGTTTTCTACTGGCAAGGAATAATGTAGTTGAACATATCTTTAGAGTGCCAGGTTGGAAAATCTGGCTGATCAGTAGGAAAGACTATTCTATCCATATTTCCAACTTCACATCATCTTCTTGTATGTGAGTAGGGACTAAGAGGTCATACCCTCTAGCCCTACCCTTTCTTGTCAGTTAGTCTCCTCATTCATCTACAGCTATGAACAGAGGCCACAAAATAATTTGATAAATGCTTCCTCACTCTGAAATGATTGTGTTCCCAGAAATGTGTGTAACTTAGTGAAAGAGAACAGTGTAATATTCAATCAAAGAAAGGGCAACAAAACAATATTAAAGTTCTCAGATGATAAGACAGTAATGCTATTGGGAAGAAAAAGCAATTTTCCACAAAAATAGAAAATGGATAGATATGGCAACAAAACGTTTTCTTTTCCAGGAAGTTCTTTGTCTGTCTGTCTGTCTGTCTGTCTGTCTGTCTGTCTGTCTGTCTGTCTGTCTGTCTGTCTATCTATCTATCTATCTATCTATCTATCTATCTATCTATCTATCTATCTATCTATCTATCTATCTATCTATCTATCTATCTATCTATCTATCTGATCAAGGGTTGGACTAGAAGACCTCCAAGGTCCCTTCCAACTCTGCAATTCTGTTAATTAATTAATCTATCTATTCATCTATTCTCTCTCTCTCTCTCCCTCCGTCCCCCCGTCCCTCCCTCTATATATGTTAATGTGATGAGTGTGTGCGCATATGTATGTGTGTGTATCTCTCTCTCTATAGATAGATGATAGAGAGAGATAGAGGGATAGAGAAATATAAACACATGCGCACATACATCACATATATAATAAGAGATGGTCTCGATTTCCTTTATGATATTGTATGGAATAAATTAGAGGAAGAATTCAATTATATATATATGCCTGCACAAGCCGAGTGTATATTTTCTATATATGTATACATTTTACATATGAGTGAGGTTATTTTGGAGTCATATCTCTGAGAAATTTAACTTTGACAAAGATAGAATATTTGTACAACTTTTTCCTATTTGTATAGGAAATGACTGATCAATGAACAGCAAAGCAGGGAGAGAAACACTTTAGTCTCAAGGGTTACATTACATTATTCACACATGTCCCACTCACATACTTGTCCCGCCCCAACACACACACACACACACACACACATCCATACCCATATAAAAACACACACACCTTGATCAAAATTGCTGGAGAAGGATGAAAGCTTTATTCTGTCCACATTTAGCAAACTGATGGGATGAAACAGCAGCAAAGCCAAGTTGCTCTGCCCTTAGCCCTTAGCCCAGTAATTCTGGTTCAAACTACAGGTGGTCCTTGACTTACAACAATTCACTTAGTGACCGTTCAGAGTTACAACGGCACTGAAAAAAGTGACTTGTGGCCTTTTCTCACACTTATGACCATTGCAGCATCCCCACGATGATTTACATTGAGATGCTCGAAAACTGGCTTGCCTTTATGACGATTGCAGTGGCCCCAGGGTGTCATGGGATCCCCTTGTGCAACCTTCTGACAAGCAAAGTCAATGGGGAAGCCAGATTCACTCAACAACCGTGTCTCTAATGAAACAACTGCAGCGATTCCCTTAACCAAGGTGGCAAGGAAAGTTGTAAAATGGGGCAAAGCTCACTCAACAATTATTTCACTTAGCGACAGAAATCTTGGGCTCAATTGTGGTCATCACTCCAGGAGTTATGTCTCTATTAGCGACTTGCTGTCATTTGAACATGGTCATGGTTAAACGGAATAAATTTGGGGGCAGACGATCATTCAGCTGATCCGTTAGACCAGGGGTCACCAGACTTTTGGATCTCAGGGACCACCAAACTCATAATTTTATATCCCATGGACCAGAGACCCTGGGAAAATCCCCAAAAAAGTCTGCAGGAAAATTTCCCACCCCATTTTCCTACCAATCGATTATTCTTTATTTGGGATTGCAGGATACAGAGCATCTCCAGCTCTGTTCTCAGGGGGAGAGAGAGAGAGAGAGACTTTTGGCTTTATGCAAGGAAAGCAGCAGAAGTCTTCCTTTCTCTCTCCCAAACTCCACCAGAAATGAGTCTTTGTGATACTTGTTGCACCAGCGCAACCTCTTGGAGCAGGATGCCTTGCAGGGTCCCAAAGACTCATTTCTGGCAGAGTTTGGGGGAGAGAAAGAAAAACTTTTGCTGCTTTCCTTGCAGACAGCCAAAAGCAGAAGAAAAAAGAAGCGGAAAGAAGCAGCCCGGTGGCCAGGCCAGGCATGTGGGGCATGTGGGGCAAATTACCCTCCCCTTTCCCCCCTCTCCTCAACTACTATTGTTGTTTGCAATGAAAATGACACAAGCCTTGTGTTCCTGCACAGGCTGGATTAATTGCTTTGGGGGGGTGTTTTGGGGGGGGGTGACATTTCTCTGTGGACTACCAAAATTTTCTCACAGGCCACCAGTGGTCCCCGGCCCACTGGTTGGCGACCACTGCGTTAGACCTCAGCTGGGACCAAAATTTTCATTCCTGAGAAAGGCAATGGTTAAGTGAATCGCCCTTAATTTTATAAAAAAATTTTTTGCCGTGGTGGTTGAATGAGTCACTGCAGTTGTTAAGTGGATCACATGGTTGTTAAATGAATCAGCTTTCCCCATTGACCATACTTGTTGGAAGCTGGCTGGAAAGGTGGCAAATGACGATCACATGAAGCTGTCATAAATACATGCCAGTATAGGGCTGTAAATATGGGTATGCTGTGATGGTTGTAAGTATGAGGACCAGTTGTAAGTATGAGGACCAGTCATGAGTCCCTTTTTTGCAGTGCCACTGTCACTTTGAATGTCCACTAAATGAACAATTGTAAGGTGAGGACCACCTGTATGAAATGGTCTCCTTAAACACTTGTTTTATTTTGTTCTTTTTAAAAAACAAACAAACAATTTTTGTTATATAAAGGGATATAGTCACTTAAAGATTCTGCTGTCTCTCATATGTCAACATTAATTTTCAGCTTTGTATCACAGTAACCTCTTCCTGTTCTGACCTAAACCCTTTTCCAATAAAACAAACATGAACCAAAGGGAAGAGAAACCTTTTAATGATTCTTATGAATCCTCAGTTAAAAGGCTGCTGCAAACTAATTAACTTTGATAAGCACAAGGCTCGCCAAAGCTGTGCGAGGGTCCCAAGAATAACAGATAAGGAATATTTTACAACACAAGAGTCTTCAAATACCAACTTAAGATACTGCAATGTCCAAGAGGCTGGAGTTTCAAAACGTTTTTGCTTCCTGCAAAGAACGTTCGCTTCACAGCTGGCTTTTATCTTCTTGAAGGAGGGGCCATTACCTTGCAGCCAGAGTCGCCCATGCTGTTGTAGCTGCTCTTTCCTATGAGTAATCCTGCACACACACGCACTTGGCACAGGCTCCTCGGGAACCTCCTCATCGCTGCTGCCAGCCTCCACAATCTCTGAAGGCAGCAGTCCACTCCCTAATGGTCCTGGCCCCTCATCTGAGTCCTCGCTCTCCTAAGCCGTCCACACCTGCTGCCAGATAACCACAACACTTCCATTCACTGCATGTCTTTTGAAGACTGTGATATTGTAACATTTATATATTGATCTTCAACTGCCCGTATTGGGCTTTTTTTTTTTTTTTAGATTTCTATTTGGATGTACAGTAACAATAAAACATGCTTTTAATCTAGTTTAGAGATAACTCGGGCAACTTAAAACCTGTGGACTTCAATCCTAGAATCTCCCATTTATGCTAAGGCCACACCTGGAGTACTGCATCCAGTTTAGGTCACCACGTTACAAAAAAGATGTTGAGACTTTGGAAAATGTGCAAAGAAGAGCAACTAAGATGATTTAAAGGCCTGGAGACTAAAACATATGAAGAATGGTTGGAAGATTTGGGTTTGGCTAGTCTAGAGAAAAGAAGAATTAAGGGGGACATGATAGCAATATTCCAGTATTTGAGAGGCTGCCACAAAGAAGAGGGGGTCAACTTATCTTCCAAAGCATCTGAAGGCAGGACAAGAAACAATGGATGGAAAATAATCAAGGAGAGAATCAACCTGGAATTGAAGAGAAACTTCTTAACAATGAGGCCAATTAACCAATGGAACAGCTTGCCTTCAGAAGTTGTAGATGCTTCAACACTGGAGGTTTTTAAGAAGAGACTGGACAATCACTTGTCTGAAATGGTATACAATCTCCTGCTTGAACAAGGGGCTGGACTAGAAGACCTCCAAGGTCCCTTCCAGCTCTATACTGATTCAGATTCTATTCTGAAAGTTGAGTTGAAGTTCCCAAGTCTTAAAGTTGCCAAGATCTGGTCTAGAGGCATGAAGGCTGAAAAAGCACATCCAGTTAGGAAGATGGGTTAGGTTTATTCCAGGGCGGTTAACTTCTTTCTATCAGGTAGGCCTGTAAAACCACGAAAACATTTTCTTGTGGCATTTGGCATTTTATTTCTCAGCCAAAATAAGGAAATGCATATGTTCGAACTTCAGCGGAGGAAAAAGTCAGACAAAATTATATGAAACTGAATATGTTTCTTATTTAGTCTTAGCTTTTTTGGCTAGGTTCCTGACGGTATTTATGCATCCAAAACTAGTATGTTCCCATGTGAAGCTCTGAAAGGTGATTGATTTCAAAACACTCTTCAAGTAGTTTTGAAGTGTGGAATCGAGCAAGGGATTTTTGAAGCACCCAAGAATTTCATGGTCCATTTGGAGAGCTCATGAACTTTTTGGCACTTTCTGGTTTTTGCAATTTCCAACATGGTTACATCTTGATTTCTAAATATGGCAAGGATTGAGGGACTATTCATCCAATGAACTATGCCAACCAGGACATCTGCTTGGGCGGGGTGAGGTGGGGGAACAATGGGCCAACATGGCCATTACAATTGTGTCATTAAGAGTTGTTAACCTAATCCTACGTAGCTTTTTCTTTGGTAATAGCATACTACTAACGAGAGCATACAAAACATTTGCTAGACCAATACTTGAATACAGTTCATCAGCCTGGAACCCACATTACGTATCTGATATTAACACAGTTGAGAAAGTCCAGAAATATTTCACAAGAAGAGTTCTCTACTCCTCTACTCGTTGCAGAATACCTTATGCTACTAGACTTGAAACTCTAGACCTAGAAAACCTAGAACTACGCCGCCTTCAGTTCGATCTAAGTATAGTATATAAAATTATATATTGTAATGTCCTACCTGTCAATGAATACTTCAGCTTCATCCATAACAACACAATAGCACACAATAGATACAAACTCAAGGTAAACCACACCAAACTTGATTGCAGGAAATACGACTTCAGCAACAGAGTGGTCAATGTCTGGAATACTCTACCTGACTCTATGGTTTCTTCCCCAAACCCCAAAAACTTTAACCTTAGAATGTCTACTATTGACCTCATCCCTTTCCTAAGAGGTCTGTAGGGGCGTGCATAAGCGCACCAACGTGCCTACCGTCCCTGTCCTATTGTTTCTTTTATTTTTTTATATGTATCCATAACTATGTTTATACTTATACCTGTTATCTTATAATTGCTTAAATAAATAAATTTGTAACCCTGTTGCTTTGATCACATGTCTCTTCATTTGCAATTGCTTTCTTGGCCTTTTGCCGCCATCCAACAAGCATTCCAGCTTCATTGAACTTATTTTTAAAACAGTTTTGATTTTTTTAAAAATGCTAAGCTAGCAAAAGGAACTTTCTGAACTAGTTCAGCAAACCTTATCTAAAGGTCTTTGCTGTACAAATTAGCTTCTGCGTGATCCTTACCTCAGCCTCCTGCTTTAAATGGGATGCCGAGGGAATGGGTGCCAAGAAATCCACAGTCATCCTGCTGAAATTTAGAAGAGGAAGTGTGTCAAAGCCAGCCTTCCATCCTGCTTATTTTCACCCTGTTCTGTCTTTAAAAAAATGGAAACAGCTTCAGACAGCTTGATGCTTCCTCATGATATTTTTTGGTGGGACTTCTACCTTGGAGACATAGATAAGTTGCCATTATTGTTTACTTCTGACCACTTTTTGGCCTTTGACTCACCAATTTACTTTCCCAGCTTATCACATCTACATGTTTTACCCTTATCAAACTTAACAATCTTTTCAACAAAACCATCTCCAAACCACACATACTAATCTAGATGGAGCTAGGTATATTCTTGAGCTTAGTGGATTTTATCGCTCATGTTTATTGTTAGAGAATAACAGAGTTGGAAGAGAACTAGGAGGTCTTCTAGTCCAACCCCTCTGCTCAAGCAGGAAACCCTATTCCATTTCAGACAAATGGTTGTTCAATCTCTTCTTAAAAGCCTCCAGTGTTAGAGCACTTACAACTTCTGGAAGCGAGTCATTCCACTGATTTAATTGTTCAAAGTATGAGGAAATTTTCCCTTAGTTCTAGGTTGCCTTTCTTTCCTTGATTAATTTCCATCCATTACTTCTTGTCCTGCCTTCAGGTGCTCTGGAGAATAGATTGACCCTCCCCCTCTTCTTTGTGGCAGCCCCTGAGATATCGGAAGACTGCTATCATGTCACCCCTAATCCGTTGTTTTATTAAACAAAGCATAACCAACTCCTGCATCCATTCTTCATATGCTTTTAGCCTTCAGTCCTCTAATCATCTTTGTTGAGAACTACATGAAGGATATTATTATTATTATTATTTTAGTGTGGGGATTGTTGTTTGGTGCTTTCAGGCTAGTTTTTTCCCCCCAAATAAATTTAGTTTATTTATGTATTAATACTATAAGATACAAAAATACAAAAGAAAATAGTAGGAAAAATAGGGGAGGGAAAAGTGTGGGGAAAAGGGGGAATAGAAAAAGAAGGCATTGACTTCCAACTCCCTTTGATGCAGTAGAATAACAGAATAATATCAAATGTCAACTTTTTAAAGTTTACATAATAGTATAAACTAGTCATTTCTGTAACAACAAATGAAATATTTCTAATTGGTAAAACCCCAAATCAAAGTTTAGTTTTTTTCCACCACAAGCACAAAGTCCAGAAGCAGCTTCCAAGCAGAAACAAAAGTAGTTATATTTTTGTCTTTAATCAAAGCAGTCAGTTTATCCATCTCTGCTAACTCCACCAACTTCTGCAACCATTCATCCATTAAGGGAATCAAAGTGTCCTTACATTTTTGTGCATAAAGTAAACTTGTTGCTGTGAACCTATATAGCATCTAAGTTCCCCCAGAAATTTTTTTCCAAGTCTTTTTCCATTAAACCCAAAAGAAAAATTTCTGGTTTTATCTTTATATTCACTTTGAGGATCTTCTGTATTAAGATATGAATCCTACTCCAATATTTCTTTGCTTTATCACATGTCCACTATAAATGCTAAAAGATCCTTTCTTTACTTTTACATTTCCAACATTCATTTGAAATACCTTTATACATTATTGACAACATATCTGGTTTTTTGTCAAGAATGTATACAAATGAGACATCATCTTATAAAATTTTTCTTTTAAGTTACAATTTAATGTAAATTTTAAACCGTTTATCCACATATTTCCCATTGTTCAAGCATGACATCATATCCAAAATTCCTTGCCCACTGAATCATGCAATGCTTTACACGTTCATTCTCCAAATCCCAAATTCAATAACAATTTATAAACCTTAGCAATAATATATTCATGACTACCACACGGTAGAATTTCCAATTTGCCAGTCTTGATTCTTGGACAAGTCTGAGTGTCTGGGCAAGTCCCTGTAATTTTCTTGACAAGATTTTGGAAGTACTTTGCAATGGTCTCCTTTCCAAAAGAACTGGGCCAAAGTCATCCAGCTGGCTTCCTGCCTGAGAAGTAACCAGAGCTTCTGCTCTCTTGATTTTTAACCTGAAGTCTTTACCACTACACCAGACTGGGTCTCTACATTTGTTGTGCTTTCCCAATTTTGTGAACTATGACTCTCACAATTCCCAGCACCTGTCCACAAATGTTGTGAATTCTTGACATTGTAGTCCAACACATTTGAATGACACTAAGTCTGTGGAAACTGTTTTGCACCATAGAAGAAAGCAATTGTCTTAAAATTAACTACAGGTAGTCTTTGACTTACAAAAGTTCATTTAGTAACCATTCGAAGTCACAACACTGGAAAAAGTGACTTATGACTGTTTTTCACACTTATGACTGTTGCAGTATCCCCCTGGTCACGTGATCAAAATTCAGATGCTTGGCAACTGACTCCTATTTATGACAGTTGCGGTGTCCTGTGGTCATGTGATCACTTTCTGCAACCTTCTGAAAAGCAAAGGCAATGGGAACCCAATTGACTTAACAGGATTCTAACATAACATCTGCAATGATTCAGTTAACAACATTGGCAAGAAAGGTCGTAAAATGGGGCAAAACTCACTTAACAAATGTTTCACTTAGCAACAAAAAATTTGGGCTCAGTTTGTGGGCGTAAGTCGAGGACAACCTGTATTTTAAAATATTTATATATAGTTATATATATAACAAGGCCATTTTTAAAAAATGAAAATGAAGCCCAGCCCAGGCTGGCTAAATTCCTGTTGTAAATATAGATTTCTAGCAGGCCTTCCAGGCACAGAAAATATTGAACACGTCTGGACTTTTGTGTTACTTTCCCGACTATGACATTCTCTGCAATAGCATCTAAAGGAAGCACTTAACTCCAACTTGGTGTGAAGATACAGATCACATAATAAAGAAGGGTTTAACTCTGTTTACCAAATATGATAAATCATGTAGAATAGCCAGACTAGAACTTCAAAACAGGTATTTTAAACTGGTTTGCATACACAGTAATTTTTCTCCTCACATAGTCCTTTGAATATTTAGTCAATATTATAACATACCTGAAATTTATGTCTTTAGTTGCCTCTTTTAACTTGTGCATAAATAGTCAACAAAAAAAACCAGTTCTCAAGATGGAAGAGATAAGGATGTCATTAGTAACAAAGTTATGTGGAGCACACACACACACACAAATACACAAACTGCTGTACTTTGAGTCAAGGTGAAGCTAAGGTTAAAAACACCTGAGTTCAAAATGTTGTATCATATTGCATATGCATGTGTACATACACACACACACACACACACACATATAGAGAGAGTATATATTGTGGCTGTATTGTATTACATATTGTATATAATATATACATACAGAGAGAGAGAGTATATATTGAGAGTATAAATGTATATGTATATATGTATATGTATATATGTGTGTGTGTTTTCGTAGATTTTCACGGGTACAGATATGCAGGTCTTGGCGTGTTCGGGTCTTTTCCCATGTAAGATTGAGAGTATCTTGGTGATGTTTCGAGAGGTCCCACGCGCCATCTTCAGGCTGGTGCTTTCGGCTTCGTGCTTGTGCGAGCAAAGCATGATCAGAGCTGCTGTCTCTCTATAAATACTGGTGGGGAGGTGTGGTGTACAGGCTCTGTTGTAAGAGGGCTGGTTGGTTGTGTTGTTATTTCTTGATTGGTTGAAATAACAACACAGCCAACCAGCCCACTTACAACAGAGACAGCACATCACACCTCCCCACCAGTATTTATAGAGAGATAGCAGCTCCGATCATGCTTTGCTCGCACAAGCATGAAGCCGAAAGCACCAGCCTGAAGATGGCGAGTGGGACCTCGTCGAAACATCGCCAAGACACTCTCAATCTTACACGGGAAAAGACCTGAACACGCCAAGACCTGCACATATATATATTTCCACAATCCAATCCCCATTCTGAATTACATATACTGGAGCATAGTACTGGGCATCTCGTTGTCTTAGCCTCAATAATAGGAAATTAAAGTAATGCCTAAATTTGTATATATTATTTTATTTATATATAACATTTAGATTGCCTCCCATCTTTCAATCAATTCTGGGTGGCTACCTTTGCACCATGGATTCCTGTTCTTCATTCAGATGAACAATAACTTGGGGGATAGTAGTTGGGGAAGATTGTACAGTAAGGGTGTCTAACCTTGGCAATTCGGTATGATCTAAGTATAGTACATAAAATTATATATTGCAATGTCCTACCTATCAGTGAATACTTCAGCTTTAACCAAAACAATACAAGAGCACAAAATAGATATAAACTAAAGATAAACCGCACCAAACTTGATTGCAGGAAATACGACTTCAGCAACAGAGTAGTCAATGTCTGGAATACTCTACCTGACTCTGTGGTTTCTTCCCCAAACTAGAGGTGATATTCAGCAGGTTCTGACCAGTTCTGGAGAACGGTAGTGGAAATTTTGAGTAGTTCAGAGAACAGGCAAATACCACCTCTGATTGGAGATTTTACATTATCCTTCCCCTGCCACGCCCACCAAGCCATGCCCACAAAACCGGTAGTAAAAAATTTTGAATACCACCACTGCCCCAAACCCCAAAATCTTCAACATTAGACCTCACCCCTTTCCTAAGAGGTCTGTAGGGGGCGTGCATAAGCGCACCAAAACGTGCCTACCGTCCCTGTCCTATTGTTTCTTTTTTTTCTTATTCGTATCCATTTCATGTATTTATAATCATGTTTATACTTATACCTATTATCTAATAATTGTTTGACAAAATAAATAAATAAATAAGTAAATAAATAAATAAATAAATAAAATAAACTTTAAGACCTGTGGACCTCAACTCCCAGAATTCCTCTAGCCAGCATCTCTTGTTCCCTAAAGCTCTTGCTGTATCTCCAGCTGTGGGAACTGAACCTTGCTTGCCTTTCAACCAGTGGAGGATTGACCAAGTCCTGAGAAATACAAAATGGAACAAGGCAGGGATGCCCACTTTCTCTGTTATTCATTCTGGCTCTTGAAGTTTTGAACAGAAACCTAAAACAAGAGAATTGCTGGAGTGCAAGTTGTGGTTTGGACTGCAAGACCTGATTCATGAGGTATATATATATATATTATGTATAAACATGTATTGCTTAGGCTTTAAAAGGTTTCCATTGTAAGCACACAGATTCACTGTATACACACATAGTCTTTGCCTTTCAACCACAATTGGGGATCAGAATTTTCATTGTTAAGCAAGGCAGTGGTTGAGTTGTGCCCAGTTTCATGACCTTTCTTGGCCATGGGTATTAAACAAATCACTGCAGTTATTAAGGGAATCATTATCCCCATTGACTTTGCTTGAAGCTCTTGGGAAGGTTGCAATTATAATCATGTGATCCCTGGAACTCTAACAACCATACATGCCAACATAGTTGCCAAGCATCCAAATGTTGTTATCCTGATCATGAAGATGCTGTGATTAGTGGGAGAACTAGACATTAGTCACTTTTTTTCAGTGCTGTCATAACTTGGCAAGGTCATGAAAATAATGGTTTGTAAGTCAAGGATTTCCTGTGTGGGAATTTTGGACTTTTAAACACAGTATTTTCTGATAACTCCTCCTCTTTACTATGAACCACAGGAGAATCTCAGTTGTGTTAGGAATTAGTTTCCAAGCTCTTAAATATACATTCAAAGCAACCACCCCCTCCATCCTTTTTTCACATTTTCCAGCAATGTGGCCAAATACCATCAATCCCCATGCACATTTCGATAAAGTATTTTACAACGCCTTTGTATGTTTCAAGGGTTTTTAGCATAAATGATTGTTCAGCTATTGCTAAGCACGTTTAAATAAAAGATTTGATTTCCTAGCAGGACTCTAACCCATCACAAAATATGCATCTCACACTTTTCTAAAAAAAATTAAAAAAAAACAAAAACTGAGTTTTAAATTTCCAGCTTGTATCGATCGCTCTGAATTGCACGGCAGAAGTTCAAGAGGTCCGGATTGAATGTAATATAAATATAGTCATATTTCCAAATAGAAGACTTTCATCTGCAGCCAAGATATTTGATGAATGCTGCTTGGCTACATCACTAAATCCAATAGGCCAGCAAGGAATAAAAAGTTTACGCCAACCATATTTCCATTGAATAACAATAGCGATCTTCTTTTCCTTCTTCCATCCACCACCCACACATGTGGCTTAAGTTTATTATTCAGAATAGGCACTTGAGAAACATTTGATTGAAGAAATAATCTCTTCAACGGCAAAAGCTTTTTCTAAATGCAAGTTAATATACATTGGAGATGAACTGATATACTGCTGGTAATATACATATACATATCCATCCCTGGTATTGCTTTTCGGCAATATTATAGTGTGGTGACCAAAACTGGTTGCAGTAATCTAGGTGTGGTCTTACTAAGGCTTTATAGAGTGGTATTAGTACCTCGCCTGATCTTGACTATCCAAAAGAGACTACCATGACCTCAAAATAATGGTTACATGGATCAAGGTACCACTGCACAAATGCCACACTTCCACCATGATGTCTGATGGAAGAACTAAAGTTGTGTCATCTCTGTGGTAACATCATGTATACATTGACATTTGACCTCCTACCCAAGTAGATGCTTCTGACCGTCTTATTAGGGGATTGAAGACTTTCGATTCTTCTTCCAATCAAGTTGTAATCTTCCAAAAAAAATGGAAAGGTCTTTGTCCTATCTCTGGCACAAAGGTGTACAGATACAGATTGATAACTCAACAAAGCTTCCATAACAAAGTTCATTTATTGGTGCATCAGGTATCCTCATGACTCACATTTGTGATGAAGTTCCTCTTTCAATGACCAATCCTTTGTATATCTGCCTTGTATGTGGAAAATAGTTATCTCCTAAGCCATCTTGTAGCAATAGAAGAAAACGATGTTATCAGTATATGAGTGCAGGTAAGAATGGAGGGCAACCTCCTTCAACCTCTCGAGGGTCAATTTAGTGGCCAATCAGGATTACAGATGTGGCCACGTGACATGAACTACATTTCCCATGATGCATTCCCTTAAGGGGATAGCTCACAATTCCTAAGAAAGTAACCCATTCCCATAGACTGGCTGGGACAGCACAGTCTTCTCCTTACCATGGGAATCACCTTTTCCTCTTCCCTGCACCTCCGCTTGAGTCTCCGATTTGGAACCGGTAGTTCCGATTAGTTGGGCCTGCCCACCCACCCCTGCCCTAGTCTGTCCTATATTTCTGTGTTTTGCACCCCAGCTGATTTGCGAGCACAGCAGATTGCCACCCCTCAGCTCTTTTACTCACCGGGGCTGCAGCAGAAAGTATGTTTTAGAGCTGAAAATGGGTAGTTTTCAAATGCTGCGTGCGCTCACCAAACCGGTTATTACACCGGTTGAATCCCACCACTGCTTGAAAAGTGAAAAAACTCCATGAAGAGAAACTTTTACAAAGTATTTTTATTGTTAACTAAAAGATGCTTGGGTTTATCAGGGGCAATGCAACTAATATATCTCTTCTGTTTGCAGCTAATTGCCTTTGTCTTTAGGCTTTCCTGATGGAAGAAAAAAAAAGACTTATCCAGTTAGCAATGTACGAACCAAGAATATCACATGGCCTAAAATTTCTCTAACTTTGCGGAATTCCAAAATTAATTTTAAAATATTAAGAATGACACAGATGTTGTGTGGTTGATCAAATAAAGAAGATGCTAGTGAGATCTTGGGAACGACACTGCCAGAATGACACGAAACTGGGTAATTTTACAAGAGTTTGACACTTTTTTTTACAATTTTACAAGAATTTGACACTTCTTTTAAAAAAAAACTTTGCACCAATTAGCAACTAAACAAAAGGGTGCAGAAGGCAGCTGGTTCCTGACTAATATGCATACAGATAGAGAATGAAAAAGGAGGAGGAGGAGGAGGAGACCCAGATACGTTCAGTGCTTAATGAAAGCTGGTGGGCTTTGCAGCACCAATGTGCTTTTATATTAAGACCTTGATGTCTCTTAGATTCTTGCTTATTTCTGTGTGCAGTACAGAGATGGTATTCAGCTGGTTTGGACTGGTTCTGGTGTAACAGTAGTGGAAATTTTGACTGGTTTGGAGAACCAGCAAATACCAAATACCTCTGGCTGCGCCCCCACTCTTACCTCCTCTATATTCCCTTGTTTTTTTAGCTCCGTTGATTCACATGGCAGAGCGGATTGTCACACCTCAGCTGAGCTAAAAAAACAGCACAGCTCGGCAGCGTTGACACAGCGGACGTTCTCCGAACCATTAGAAAAAAATGTTTGAAACCCACCATTGGTACACTACCAATCAAACAACATCATATTTTGCAACTTCTTTATGGGATTCAATTCTCTTGATTCTTTGCTGAAGGCATTTTATAGTATTTGCTGCCATGCATCTAAAAATGCTTCTTGTTCCCATCTGGGATCGAATGAACCCAGTTCTCAAGGCTTGTGAATGTGATGCAATAAACTCTTGCCGTTGCCAACGTTACAAACCAACGGAGAGAGCTGTCAATCACTTTCCATCCCTACTAATGCAGACAACCTTTGTCAATGAAGAATCTGCTCCAAAGTGTAGATGCACTGTTTCTAGGAAAGGCAGTAAACAGTGTCTTGAATTTTTTTTTTTTTTTTTGAATAAGTAGCTGATGCAAAAAAACATGCAAGGAAGCATGACTATCGATTTCGGAGAGCTGTGTTTCTGGATAATCAAATCTCAGGAAGCTTGTTTCTTTTTTGATATAAATTACTACTGCAAGAGGCAGTAACTGAGCTTAATATTTTTCTTACGCTCAAGAAATTTTTACTGGTAGAGTATAAGAAAAGCAGAACATTCTTAGTTGCTATATCACTAATATCACTGATCTTCAGAATGTTTACATTTAAATTAGTTTTTTTTTTTTTTAAATGCAACTTATTCTAAATTTAGGCTGAACTCTCATACCCATTTACTTGTGTGGAAGTCCATTAAAGTTATAAGTATGCTGAGGCATGCATTGTTGAGGAACGTTTGCCTGAAGAAGTAGGCTATATACATTTATTTCTATAATGTATATCCCAGATTGGTTTTCCCAGATTGTCTTCTACTCTGAAATTGGTAAGCCAAAGAGCACTTGGAATCCTTATACCTCTGAGATGTCGCTTCCATCTCCATGATTATCTGCCAATGTCTCATCTACCTCAATGACTTCTTTTTCTCCCCCGCTCCCCCATATATTTGTGTACACACACACAAACACACACACACACACACTTCTTTTCTTCAAACCATTGGAAGCTTAGCAGAACCTACTTTGCACTGTTAGGATAGAAAGAGGAACTGATTTGAAGGGCATCATATCTTTTCCTCTTCGTTGGGTTCTGCCAATGAAGTTACTAGCAATAACAGTAGCACTTAGACTTATATACTGCTTCACAGTGCTTTACAATCCTCTCTAAGCGGTTTACAGAGTTGGCATATGGCCCCCAACAATCTTGGGCCCTCATTTTACCCACCTCAGAAGGATGGAAGGCTGAGTCAACCTTGAGCCTGGTGAGATTTGAACTGCCAAATTGCAGGTAACCAGCAAGCAGCAGAAGTAGCCTGCAATATTGCACTCTAACCACTGCGCCACCGTGGCTCTTAAGTGAATCTGGCTTCCCCGTTGACTTTGTTTGTCAGAAAGACACAAAAGATGATCATACCTGTAACGGAATATAGAATATCAACACAGTAAGGCTGATACATCTTGAAAAGCTTAGAAACTCACAATAAATTTTGTCAAATTGCAACAGGTGGGTTTAGCATGGGAATAACCATTCAATAAATGAATAGTTTGCTTTCCTGTTCCTATCCATTACACCCTCAGCTAGTAGGAATGCACAAAGCATGGTCTCAGCGTGGGAAGAGTTTTGCTACAATTCCCATCCTAACCCTTTTTCTTTATTATAGTTGAGACATCCCACTTTTTCTTTTAATTAAATTTCTTGGCTGGCCTTCCACTCACCACAATCCACACTCAACACATCTTTATGAGTTATTATACTGATTTGGAACCAGATTGGTTTCTGTAAACAGTTTATTGCATGCAAAACTTAAATTTGGATTGCAAATGCACAAATAATTCTTCTGGATCCCAGCATTTGATCTCAATCTCAAACTATTTATGGAGGAAGTAGAATTTAATCTAAGACTCTGCTGCTTTCTCTCTCAGTAAGTAAATACAGCCAAACAGATGCCCAACTATTACATACGGAGGTTTTCATGAATAATAAGAATTAGTAAATGAGGCCATGGGTTTTGTGTTTTTTTTTTAGAAAGAAGAGAAAACCATGGTGAATTGAGAGCTCTTCCCCTGATATGTAACCATGGCATCAACATATCCAGACAGCAACCTTTTCTACTGCAACCTACAACACTGCCTTCATTTAACCTCCAGCCCATGAATAAAGCAAGATTAAATTATCCTTAACTCTGTAATTAGCAGTGCTAGTGCAGAAATAGTGTTTGCCATTTAAGCCAATGGCATCCAGTGTAACAGTGAAACAATATACCAACCTAAACTAGAATAGTATGATAACATTATAATTTGATCAGCCTCTCTCTTCTGCCTCCAGAACCCAGGACAGAGGAATCAGGAAGATGCTATTCGTATCATGCATGCTTTAAAGTTTTTATATCTTATATGAGTCATTGGATTGTAAATGGAGAAATGGGATAATCAATGAATTAATTAAGAAAGGAAAGAAGTAAGTAATTTTTAAATGAAAGTGCTGCTTGTGACTTCATTCCTTTCATTCCTCTAATCTATTATTTTTCTTTTTCAATTTTATTCAGGATACAAAATCTTCCCCATTTCTCCATGATAACAATTGGTAGCTTCCCAGAATATTTCATAATGGTTTAGTTTTTGACTCATTCGAGGATAGCGCTAACTCACACTGGAATTTTCCATAGTTAGACCTGATGCAAAGAACAGAACCCCTGGAGATTCAATCACATCAAAATATCCTCGTGAACGTGCCAATAGTCACATTAAAAGCTCATTTTTCCATCCTCCGTTCAATGGCTCCCATTAGACATAACAATTGCTGTCTCATTTAAATTCTGGCCTTCCATCATTACTGCTCACATATGTCTACCTGCTACATTTCGTTAGATGACACATGTAAATATTTTGTTGTCTAACACAGGGGTCCCCAAACTTGGTAACTTTAAGACTTCTGGACTTCAATTCCTAGAATTTTCCAGCCAGTTGGCTGAAGAATTCTGGGAGTTGAAGTCCACAAGTCTTAAAGTTGCCAAGTTTGGAGACCTCTGGTCTAATGCAACAAAAACAGAAAATCCACCAGTCACTCCAATGCTTCTTTTAAAAAAAAAAAAACAATAGTCCACCTTAGAGAAGATCTTTCTGTGGTCTATTCTGGCAATAAAATACAATTTCCTCCTTGCAGTGAATGTCTGCAATTCTGAGCTCTTAAACAATCTCAACATTCAGTGTCTGGAAACCCTCCAATGTGAAATGCAAATACCTATTATTTATAACCCAGAAATGCTTTTGCAAAGTTTGAAGGCATTTTGATTCCAGAGCTTGGGTTATAATGACGGTTGTCCATCATTGCAAAACTACTTTCTCGCCAAGGATCTTTATTGTTTCTTTCTTATTACACAGTATGTCCATTCTTTGGTGTTCATTTCCTGAAGAAGATTACTTTTCAGTATCAAACTTCGCTAAAGGGCCTTTTTCATGCCAAAGTCTGTGCGAGTTCACATTGCAGCAAAGCAGGGCGGTTTTCCAGGCATTGCAGACTGTGAAGAAAAAAATATGATATCTGCTAAAGCTCTTCTTTCTTTTCATATTTACTGCTGTTTAGCACTGCAGACTGTGCTTACCTTAGCACCATCAGGACTGTTTGCAATGAAACACAACACTGAGAAAAACTTGGCTGGTTGGGGGTTTTATTTAAGAAAAACCAAGTTCCAGCCAGGTTTTATTTTTTTTCCCCTTGCCAAAGGCCTATAACCTCTTTGGAGTGAACATCAGCCCAATTTTGAGTCAACTTGTACAGATTTATGGACTTTATATTGAAACTCGAGATGGCTTAAATAAACAGGATTTAGAAGAATAAGCGGATCCATCATTTCTGACAGATGAGAAAGGAACTTAAAGAGATAGGAGAGTTATCAGAAGAAGGCAGAAATGAAAGGGAATCATGGAAGAATGTAGTGTGATGAAGATTAAAAGCAGAGGAAGTAGTAAAAATCACATCTGCAATATGCCACTCTAGAACATGCCCAAGGACAGAAATATTTAGAGGCATGAAAAATTATGAGAAGAAGGTTATGATAGACAGGCCATACATCTCACTTTACATTGTCTGTCTGAAGGACCACCAGGTCCAAGGCTGGTTAAAGATAAATGGGAGGAATCACAGTAAGCTTGAAATACTTTTCAATCTGGGCCACAGATTCAAGAGATGTAATGTATAGGCTGCCTGCTCAATTTTCTTTTCTATGGTGGCTAGTTATAAGCACAATTATAAATTTACCTCTTAATCTCTGATTATAACATAATTTTCTTCTTTCTATAATCTATCCTGCCTAATCATCAAACTATAAAACATAAGTTCATTTCCTCCCCTGTTTTACACAGAAAAGTCCCTAAGGTGTTTCCAATCAGCAGTAAATGTAGATCTTGTCTTTTCTCTAATCAAAGAAGTCAATTCTGCCATTTCAGCAAGTTCTATCATCCTCATCAGCCATTCCTCCATTATTAAATCTTTCCATCTCTCTGCATATGTCACTGCAATTATTATATACACAAGTCAGATTCCATGGATGTTTTTCAACTGTTTGTCCATCAATCCCAAAAGAAAATTCTCTGGTCTCAATTGTCTATTAATTTTTGAAATCCTCTGAATCAGTATGTATATTTGAATCCAAAATTTTCTAGCTTTTTTACATAGCCGCCAAATATGTTAAAACATTCTTTTTTATCGTCGACATTTGCAACATAAATTTGAAGTGTCTCCATACAGCCATTCCAGAAAATTTCTCTAGTGAAATTTCTCTAGTACACAGCTGATTCCCAATTGTATATCTCTTTGAAGGCCCACCTAGCCCAGAGGTGTAGAACAAAGGTTCTGTTATCACTTGTGGACTTCAATTCCCAGAATTCCTGAGCCAGCAGGAATACAGGTCCAGCTCAGGGAGTAGGCCATGGCAGCCATGGCTTAGAAAGCTTTACACGAATTCATCTGGTATGGTAGTTGTGCCAACTCCTGGACCAGTCATTGTTGTAGTTATTTTTATTTCACATTTGAGATTTGATTATGATGGTTTTAATTACTATTAGACCTCCAGAGTGACAGAAGTGAGAACGACTGCCACATAAATCACATCAAAAAATAAATCCTTTGATTTCATTACTAAGCACCACACATCATCAGAACCTAAATCATCACCCATCCCATAAATCTCTAACCAACGAACACCTTAGCGTCCAAATGAGGGTTGGAAAAACTGAACTCAAAAGCTTTTTCTAAACACTGTATCAGGAATGAGGATGTAGATCCTATATTTGATAGGAGGCTATTGCACAGACATTGCTTTGGCAGGAATTATTTAAATAGCCCAATTACTACAAAACTAAAGATCTTATAACTCTACTATAGCAGCGTTCTGCTTGTATGTCTCAGTTTCAAATAGGCCTGCTTGCACCTTACACTGGCTGAGCTTCTAGCAATAGTTGTGAAGTACAGGTGGTCCTCAACTTACAACAGTTCACTTATGATTCCAAAATGTTAAAAATAAAAATAAAAAGAGCAGGTGACCCTGGAGCTCCCTTACACATGGTTCTATAAGTGGTAGGCTGACAAACATTGGTAAGATCTGAAGACTTCCCTCCTCCCAGGAGAAACTTATGAGATGTGACCTGTTTCTGCTGGTGTACATATATCTCTGCTTTAAGACTTTCTTCCTTCTTTTTTGTACTTCAGCAAAAAAAAGTCATTAATTGTATTCCTTTATTCTTCCCAATGTATTGGTTGGCTGTGGCTGTTCACTCAATTTTAGATGCCCACTGCTTCTGATTATCTCTAAAGTGGGAGCATACAACCAATGACCCCCAGTTCAGTTGCAATCCCTGTTCCTTGACTTCAAGCCTCCGGAGTTTATTACTGCTTAGTAATTCTTAATGTGACAGAAGGGTTTCCACTCTAATAAGCATGGGGGAACAATCATATTGAATGTATTTAATTTCATTTAAATTTTAACTTCAGTGCTTTGTTCAAGTGTTCACACAAGATGGAAGAGCTGTAGTCAAACAAATCCAATTTTTAAAAAGCGTAGAGCATACAAAACCACAAGCTAGAGTCGTTTTAGAGTTCAAATCTGGCGTCAGCAGCAAAAGGTAGTTAGAACTGGTCAAATCTCACCGTTTCCTGAAAGTTTGTGTAAGGCTTAAAAACCAAGTTAGGCTGTTACAGAAATTATTTTGATATTTGATACATCCAGGCAAATGTATTGGCTTTCTTTTGTTTCTCCCAGAAGTTTCTGGTCTCCATCCAAATGTAGTTAGTTCTGCTTAGATTGATTTGCAGGTGCTGAACTACCTTGAAGCAGAGTCTCCTCAAGACCAGCAGTTACCAAGTAGATCTTTACTTCCAAGAAATTGTCCTGAACAGTCTTGCAGTCTGTCTACTGCAAGTTTGCAAACTGGATCTTTAACTTTTTGTCCCTAATGCAATGGAACCAAAATAGGCTTGGATTTCCCGTCTCTCTCTGTTGAAATCAGGGCTGGATGATCAGAAGCTGGAGAAGATGCTACCACAAAGAGCACAAAATTAGTCTCTGGCACTTTGGGATTAGGCTCACAATGATCATTATTTCATACTCAGATGAAAACTGGTTTGAGCAACCCATAACATTAAATCAAATGTAGTTTATTTGATCTAACCATTTCTGCTTTTAGAAAACCAGCTCCCAGCACATTATTCGGAAAACTGAGGGGCCTTGTCACAAAAGGCTGCATATTCTAATTCTTCCAAGCATATCTTTGCTTGCTCGTTTGTTTGTTTATGTGTAACCTGCCTTTATTATTTTTACAAGTAATTCAAGGTAACAAACATATACCTTCCTCCTATTTTCCCCACAGCAACAACCCTCTGAGGTGAGTTGGGCTGAGAGAGAGTGCCTGACCCAAAATCATCCAGCAGGCTTTCATGCCTAAGGTAGGACTTGAACTCACAGGCTTCTAGCCTGGTACTTTAACCATTAGAGCAAACTGCCTTTCTTGTATTATATCTTATACAGTATATCTTTTACACACATGCACATATGCACATACATATACATTGTATACATATATATATATATATAATATGTTGTATATATATATGTGTGTGTGTGTGTGTGTGTGTGTGTGTGTGTGTGTGTGTGTGTGTGTGTATACGTAATCTTAGGACAACACTCTGTTGTTCTAAGTTGTTTTTCAGACCTTAGAACATGTTTTTGTAGTTGTGCAACCATTTATTTTTTGTCAGGTTCATAATGTTACATATTTGGACAAGTCTAAATCTACCCTACATGGACATAACTTTTTACTTTTATTTCAAGACCAGTTCTTTTTGTCAGGTTCAAGGAGAGCATACATCTACAATGTCCGAAGTCCACTGCTGTGATGGAAAAGTATGAAAGGTCTATGGAGATTCTCAGTCATTGAGGTCATGATTGTCCCAAAGGTGCTTTTTCAAGAGGCAACTGGATTTTGTTTTGTTTTTCCTTGAAAAATTTCCACTTCTCATTCAAGAAGAACTGAAGAAGCTTCTTGGATGACGAGCGAAACATCGTCAAGAAAAAGCAAAGAAAGTCCAGGTGAAAAAAAATCTTTGGGAAAAGTATAAAAGGAATAAAAGTGGGGAACCTTTTTTCTATTAAATGATATTGACCCATAGGAAAAGTACATAAAATCTAAAAAAAAAATAGTTATGCAGTCAATGACCAAATTAAATGGAGTTAACGCCTATGTCTGTGAGTTTTGCACTGCTATACAGCTGTATGTGATTTCGTCTTCTCTGTCTACTATCGCACAGGAACTTATTTTTATCATGTTTGGGGACCCTAAGAAGGCTTACTCAAAGGTTTACTCAACAACTCATAGGGATACATATAGAGAAAAATGCAGCCCTAATCATCTTGCATAAAGTAAAAATGAAATCAAACTAGCCCAGAGAAAATCCAGATGGAGGAAACCATTTCAATTAAAAAGAAGATAAAATGTTAGTAGCTCAGCAAATGTTTACAAAGGAGAAACTCATCCTATTGTCTCTGGTGTTCTTCCCTAATACAGCACATAGGAATTAGAAAAGTCTGGAGGTACCCAAGTATGGAGAATTTTTCCATTTTTAGGATTTCCCCAACAAGGTATTATCAACCAGAGAGAAGGAATTATTTTCTATTGCATCTCAAACAATGAGATGGATCCTGACCTAAGTTTCCAGTGTTGAAGGCAGTGCCTCATTCAAGCACTTCTTTGAATATATTGGTTCTCAACCATACAGGGCACAGTTAACAAAATGTTATATTTCAAAATAGAAGTCCAACATTACGGTCAACATACATCCTTAATTTGAGGCTTTGTAAGTAAAAACTGGTATATCAATAAACACACAATGAGTTTGTGGGGTTTCCTATCTTGTAAAACAATGTCACAAATCTCTATATGTAGCTAGAGATATGAAGATAGTAGCAGGAGAGCAGTAGAAATTAAATGACAAAGGGTTGTTGTTGTTTTATAACTTCCTAATGACACTTTTCCACTGATTTTTAAAATTTAAAAAAGCACCCTTTTTCAAACCATATGGTGAGCATGATCTATAAAATCTCTCACGTCACCTAACAATCTCTTGTTAACATATGGTCTCTTAAATGTAGATGTTCATCAGCCTGACTTTTTTTTTTAAAGCTAGTAGTAAAATATGTCTAAATCTGAAACAGATGCCCCTGTCCACCTAGGGATAAATGTATTACACAGACAAAATCAGGTTCAAGTGAAGCTAGTTTCAAAAAAAAAATCGAAGATCACAAGCATGTGGCATACACCTGCTTCCTAACTCTGGAGCAATACAAAAGTATGTATTTTTGCCATTTACAACCTGCAGAAATTCTGCAAACGTTTATGAAAATAACAGTAAACTGTGTCAAATTGCTTTTAAATGAAAGGCAAAAATATGGTAGGTCAATCATGAAACAGCAAAGCTTGCTTGAAGTTTTTTTTTTCTCCTTTCTATCTAAAATAGTACCCTGCATAGTATATTATGGTTCAGTGGAATAGGTGTGCCATTGGGAGACCTAACTAAAGCAGTGTTTCTCAATCTCAGCAACTTTAAGGTGTGTAGACTTCAACTCCCAGAATTCCCTGGTCAGCATAGGAATTCTGGGAGTTGAAGTCCACACATCTTAAATTTCTGAGATTGAGAAACATTGACCTAAAGGACCAAGATGGGGACAGGACAGCTCTTCCCCAAAAAAATCTATTTCAATATTAAGATTAACATTGCTTTGATGGGGGACAATCAACCAACAAACCAATCAACCTATAGTTATTCAAGACATTATTCTATCAATAGATCATTTATTGCCAAACCAAATAAGCCAGCCAACTTTTTATACCCACTTTTTCAAAGATTTTCAAAATTATATTAACTGGCTGCCAAGTAAACATATTTCCTCCACCTCTTTAATAAATAAGTGCTATCAAAACTGGAGCAAAATGTGTCCCTCAGTTCCAGCCACTTATAGTCCACCCTTCGACACATGAGCTAGGATTATTTATCTGATCAGGTGAATATCCAATGCACAAGCCAAATAATGTGGATTTTGGTGTAGGAATGTTGTTGTGTGGATTGCCTCTGGGAGGTATGCTGCCATTACAGTCTGTTAACATGAATTTGAGTACAAATGGAAGTTTATGTTCCTTTTCAATTTTGAGTTCTCCTGGCTGAGCTATGGAAAATTCATAAAACTCTTTTACTTTATAGTTTTGTTATAAAAATTACAGCTAAATAACCCTATAAGTGTGCATCCCACCCTGGCTGTGGAACACCTCAAATAGCCAATATGGTCCTCATGAAAAAGGGGGGGCATGACAACAGACTAAATTTGATTGAATTTAATTAGAATTAAATGCAAGGAAAACATCAACCATATCCCACAATTTTTCACTGCTGTGACATTAAGGATTATAGTTGGATTACAGTTTCTAGAGAGGTTCGGGGGCCTCATCCAGAGTTATCAGAATGGAGAGGGCAAAAAGTCAAAATGGCGTCTGCAATAATGTGATCAAAGCCCCACACGAGAAAAAGAACAGTTTGGATTTCATAATGCAACCATGACACCATTTTTTATACCGGTGCCCACTCTTCATAAATGCCTCCAGTCCTACTTGAGGAGGACATATTGTACCCCTTTCTCTAATCACACTACTAAAGATTTCCCCTGTCCAGTCATGTCTGACTCTAAGGCATGGTGCTCATCTCCATTTTTTAGCCAATGGAGCCAGTATTGTCCAAAGAAATTATCATGGTCATATGGCTAGTACGACTATATGCTGAGGTGTGTGGAACGCTGTTACCTTCCCACCGAAGTAATAGAGCAGATACCCATTTATCTACTTGCATTTTCATGCTTTTGTACTGGTAGGCTGGCAGGAGAGTGAGCCAAGTTACAGGCACTGATTCACCTCATAACACAGTGCTTGGATTTTGAACCTGAGCAGTCAACTTTCCAACTGACAAGCTCAGTGTCTTTAACTGGTGAGCCATTGTGGTCTCTTTCAATTGCACCATAAAGCTGGCAATTACTTGGATCAGCAATAGATTAGGATTGAAATAATATTGCAGCTACCCAGTTGCAGGTCTAATCCATCACTTTCTAGCATTCCTTTGTCTCTAGCCATTCTTTTGTCTCTGTGTTTCTTACCTAATTGGAGTCAGGGGGATGTAGAAATGGTTAAACCATGTGGGTTCCCACTCATGATTACATCTGAGCAGCAGTATAATCTGGCTCGCTAGATTATTCTGACATCGATACCCTATTTATAATCATTCTTTGCACAGGGCAAGCATCCAAACAAACTCTAAATAAATTCTTGGAATACATGGCACTTCAGCAAACACAATAGTCAGCATATTTGATTTCCTTATGCAAGCTATGCATATGTTCTTTAATTTCATGCTTCACAATCAAATACAAATACATACCGAATTACCAACACAGTCCCTGTATGTTACAGTATATCCATAACAGAATTAGACTTCAAGTATTCAGTGGGAAATGTGACCAATATGTACAGAAGGGAAATTAATGTGGAAATCCAGCACAGGAAGCGATATTATGAGTTTGAACAAACCCTTTATGAAATTATTGGGGCCCCCAAAAGGTGTTCTGACTGCTGTGCTTCTAATTTCAAGCTATGTACACATTCCAGGATAGATATGATTGCACAGTTTTTAAGAGTTATAGTTAGCATTAACTTTCCCTTTTCTCTCTTTATTAGGTTACAGATTCATCTTTGCAAGAAATCCTAGACTATGTTTGGGTTGAAAAATAAAAAAAAATGAATGTGCTCATATTGATTGGTTGATTTGCTTGAGAGGTGTAGTCAGAAGATAATTATAATTTGAATTATTATTTCATAATTTTTATATCAATGTAGTTAACCTTGGTTGATGAACTTATATTTTCTGCTTAACAATAACTATGCTTAACAATAACTATAAATATGAACAACTATTACTGGAATATGAGATTGTGAGTTTTTTAAAGCTCTTAAGCATTGCTCATGAACACAACAATGTTGCAGTAAAATCCAGTTTATGAAAATGATAACCGATTTTGCATTGCTTTATGAACATGATTTTTTCCTGCCTTCCCAACATGCACATAAGACAACTTTCCATTAAAAAAAATTCAAAATGGAATAGGGGGAATGAGAGGGAGGTCAAGAGAGCATGTAGTGTGCCAAAGACCTACAAACATCTTTCCCCATCCATAAACCTCAAAAATGCAAAATGATCTCCCATATGCATTAGATACCTCAGCAGATTAAAATCCGTTGCTTTATGGATGTGTATTGTTTCTGTATCTTATGTACTCTGAGTTTTTGTTTATAGAATATGACTGATTTTAAGGTTTTATTTTAGAGTGGCATATGTTTTTATAACTTTTTTACAACTTTTTTTAAAGCTTTTATAACTTTTCTTAGAAAGCAATATAGTAAATTTAGCATGTTATTTTATTGATCAATTTGTACCTTCAAGTCAGTTTTTGACACTTGGTGATTGACTGGACGGGTTTCCTTCTCAAGATTCTGAAATGGTGGCCATTACTTTTTTTTCCTAGAATTGAATGAGGAGGACTGCCCCAAGGTCACACAGTTGGGTTTGTGCCTGAGGCAGTACTAGAACTCATTCTCTCCTGGTTTATAACCTGACACCATGTGATGATTGATCACACTACCATACATCAGACTGTCTCTTAGTAGATTAGTAAGGAATTTTGATTTATAAAGATTTGTATTTACTGAATATACAGATTCTTCAAATCAATTAGAAGTATATGGTTTAGAGAAGAGACATATGACGGTGATGGTTGGTCGCAGAAGCAGCCAAATGTTTACATCGGGTTTGGCTTTTTTATTGACCTATCAAGTTCTTCTCAAGGACTTAGGATAGGCAGATGTTGTTTGATGACATTAGAAGTATTGTTGCTGGGTGTAAGCTGTTCCAAATAATGTTACCTTTGGCAATTGATTGATGGGATTATTTTAATTTTTTTAATCTATTTGTATCCCACCTTTATTATTTTTATAAATATGTCAAGGTAGTGAACATACCTAATGCTCCTTCCTCTTCCGAATTTCTCTGTAACAACCACAACCTGTAAAGTGAGGGGAAAGAGGGGGGGAGGGAGGGAGGGAGGGAGAGAGAGAGAGAGAGAAGAGAGAGAGAGAGAGAGAGCAACTGATCCAAAGTCACCCAGCTAGCTTTCAATTTTTTATTAAGGTTTGTCGCATAGTCAGACAGATATTAAGACTGAATTTGGTATTTTTATCCACCTATCAAGTCCTCCCCAAGGACTTTGGGATAAGCAAATGTTGATGTTTTGTGGTGTTAGAGGTATCATCACAGGATGCAAGCTGTTCCAAGTAAAGCTGTCTTTTGCAATTGACTGATGGTGAATTTGTCAATGCCGATAATGTTCAAGTGGTGCTCCAGTTGTTTTGGGATTGCACCCAAGGCACTTATTGGGACTACTTTTGCTTTCTTTTTCCACAGCTGTTTTATTTCTATTTGCAGGTCGTTGTATTTGTTATCTTCCCCAGTCCACTCTCTTCTTCTCTGCTATTATTATAGCAATTTCATTTAGTTATTGATCAAATCTAATGATAATCAAATGACTCGACTATCAAATGTTACTATTAAGCAGCACCTACAATTGTCTAAAAACTATCAATATGATAAGAGAGGAACAAGGCAGGCAACAGGAAGAAGCATGGAAGGGAGAGAAAAAAAATCACTGGAACAGCAATCATTTTTTGTGAAGACCTGGATATTTTTTGTCTGGAATCCCTAAAATTCACTATAGAGCATAAATCCATAAAAAGCCATACACTGTTCAAGAGATACAAAGCAACTTTTAAAAAATGAGGATGGAGGATCCCATTTAGTTCAATCCCATTTTCTTCTAAATCTGATCATCCCAATTTGCTTTAATTCAATCCCTGCAATATCAAAACCAGACTGAAAGCTGGTGGGACTTGCTGGATCTGAAGGAGTTAAGTGTTCTGCACACAAGACAGTATTAAATGATACTTTACCTGTAATAGCAAACTTAATACTTCCATTTTTTCTTTTCAAATGTCTTTTTCATTAAGTGCAAATGCTTCATATGCCAAGCTTCTCATGGGCTCCCATTTCAAATGTTGCTGTTTGGGGCTTGTGAATAGAGAGGCGTTGGATGGCTGACAGACAAAATACCTTAATACACTTCAACTGGAGCCAGGGAGCAGCATCCTGAGTTAGCCCAACCACTCACACCTTTCGTCTCCAAGGGCTGGAGATAAAGTGGAACAAACAATCTCATCAAACTAAACTAGCAGCACATTTGAATTAAAAAGCAACTTGTCTGCCCTAAACTGTGTCTCTGTTGTGTGAGTAACTGCCTGAAAGCTGAAATCTATGAGTGATGGAAAGGAAACGAAGGGGGAGGGGAGGGGAGGGAAGCAAATGGAGGGGAAAGGAAGGGAAGGGAAAAATGGAAAGGGAAGGGAAGGAAGGGGATGGGAAGGGAAGGGAAAGAAGGAAAGGAAAGGAAAATTGAAAATAATTTGTTCAGGGTGGTGTAAGCTCTCCTATCTTTGGCAGGGGGTTAGACTAGAAGACCTCCAAGATCCCCTTCAGCCCTATGATTCGATGATGCCTGTATGATCCCTTCATCCCGGGGCTGCTCTCTGCCTCAGTTCCGTCAGGCCTCCGCTAGTGGTAATGGCAAAAGCATGTGAGTGAGCCTGCTGACTTCTTGACCCTCTGTTCATTTTGTAAGATGTCACACAAGGATGCCAAATGCGAAGCAGAAGCTGTCAAGGATGAACCAAGCTCTCGAACGACGCCATAATCTGTAATCCAAAGCAGAAGGAGCCCCTGGGGAGCCATTTGTCTTTTCCCAAAGAAGCTCTGTGAACTGCTTTTTAGTATCAGGTGCATGGTCTTGAGAAACCATCCCCACATTCCAAAAAAAAAATTAGTTTAATGTTCCCACATAAAAAAGAAACTGGCCAGGTGGAAAGATATTAGAGGAGATACATGGGTGTGTGGAACTAAAAAGGTCTGCACGCTGCTGGAAAAGATTTCAGCAGAAAGTTATCAACAGGCCAGTTAATATATAAATCGCAGCTCCTTGCAAATGCCTAGTAAAAAGATTTTACTTATTGCCCAGAAGAACTTAGAAAACATAGAACCTGTGCAAGACTACTTTCATTTGTAGTGCTTAAAAAGAACAGTGGGTAGAGTTGGTGTGATCTTTGACAGCAGCATTTTTCCTCTTATTTATTTATTCGTTTGATTTGTCAATTTCTTACAAGATAATAGATATAAGTATAAACATGAGTAAGAATACAGGAAATAGGTATGAATAAATGGGGACAATAGGGCAGGGACGGTAGGCACGATGGTGCACTTATGCACACTCCTTACAGACCTCTTAGGAATGGGGTGAGGTTAGAGAATAGTGGTTAGTTTGAGGTTAAAGGAGTGAGGGTTGGAGGATATAACAACAGAGTCAGGTAGTGCATTCTTGGGTTGTTAAGCAAAAAGGCCCATTCCAGTTTCAAGTGGTCCTTGGAAAAATAGAAGGGACAGATGGATGGATCCCTCCCCATACTGGTGCAAGTAACCTTCTTCAGTGATTTTGACTATTTTTTTAAGAAGGCATTTATAACACCTTCGGCTAGATCTAAATCAAAACAAGACACATATTTAAGTCTTCACTTCTGTAAACATATTAAAAAGTAACAGCCACAAAAAGAGAACAGAAATTGTTTTTCCTCTTTAAGCAGAATTTAAGATAGATTTCAATTTACCTGACAGGGCATTTGTGAGATAAAGTAACCCATGTCAAGATGGCATTTCCTTGCCTGTTTCATCATGACAAGTGGCTAACACATGTTTCGGGCCTCCAATATCTTCAAGCTTGATTAGGAGTGTCAAAGTTCCATCATGACTCAAAAGCCAGGTGTATTAGGTTGGTGTATCAGCAGCAGCAAGACAGTAGGTCCAATCAAACCCGGGACAGAGGAAGGAAGAGAGAAACCAGGAGGCCTGTCAACCTGGAGGAATTAATGTGAAAAGTGCAACGTTGATAAAATTTAACTTTTTCCTCTGTCAGTTTAGTAAACACTCCTGGGCCTTCCAGATAACGTGTGTGACTGAAGGATATTTCCAAGTCAAGCCATTCAGCAGAGAAGCTTTTTTTTTTGGTATCCTTGTCTCATCTTAATGCATTAAGCTGGATAAATGATCCATCATTCCTGCAGGAGAGATGGGGAATTTACGCCCGTTGTCATTTATCAGGAGGGGGAAATAGCAGAACTCAACAGGAGAGCAGTCAAGGGCCCAACCATACTTATTTGATTAACCCTGCAGAACATCTCTGGCAAACCAAGCAAACGAGAAAATGTCCTGAATAAAATGAGACTCTTAACTCCTCGTAATACTCCTGGGCCTCCATAGAGAAGGATGTTGAACAATCTCCCACAGATTCTTGCCTGTCCAAGAGAATCTCTGCTGCTTTCTCTCGTCAAATCTAGCATGTGAAAAAAGAAAATCTGCTTTCCTCCCTTAGCCATCTTGCACTGAGTTTGAAGAAAGTGTGGTAACAGCTGGAGAAAGATTTCTTGCAGTTTCTTAGATTCTTTCCTTCAGTCTCTTAAAAAAGGCTTTTCCCCAAGACTCTGAATACAAATGCTGTGTGGTGAAAGCAAATCCCACTGATGCCTCCAAAGCCAGAACTTCAATGTCAGACTGAATTGGTACCAAGGAGGAACAGAGGCATGTTGGTTAAATCTGCAGAATAAATGGTGAAATCTGGAGTATCTGCATGTTTTGTTTTGTTTTAAAGTCAAGATGGTAGCCACAAAAGTACAATGGAAACCTTGCTGGTTTTTAATGTCCGTTGTTCGATATAGTGCTTAAGGCAAAAGGTGTATCCAGGAGACCCAATTCTACTCTCACCTCACATTGTAAGAGGACAATAATCTGGAGCTGTCCAATGATTTTAGTGAAATCTAAGATACGAAAGCAGCATTGTCGCTTTGGCCCCAACCTCAGGATCCAAAGTCCAAGAAAGTCACCAAATGATCTTGCCCATCACCCACTCTAAGAAAGGGCCACATTGATTAGCCAGACATCATAATCACATGTTCATTACTGTCCTAATGGACAATCACTTAAATAGGAGCCAGCAGTGTAATAAAGCAGCCAAAATAGCCAACGCAATCCTAGGCTGCATTAACAGAGGGATAGAACAAAAATCATGTGAAGTATTAATACCACTCTATAGTGCCTTGATAAGACCATATTTGGAATACTGCACATCATGATGTAAAAGAGATGTTCATCACAATCTGAAAAAGATGTTGAGACTCTAGAAAGAGTTCAGAAAAGAGCAAGAAAAATGTTTAGAGGACTGGAAACTAAAACATATAAAGAACGGTTGCTGGAATTGGTCTAGTTTAATGAAAAGAAGGACTAGGGGTGGCATGATAGCAGTCTTCCAATATCTAAGGGTTGCCACAAAGAAGAGGTGCTTTGGAGGCCTGTTCTCCAAAGCACCCAAAGGCAGGACAAGAAGCAACGGGTGAACATATAAGAAAACTCAATCTGTAGAACCTCTGCTTGAGAGAGATGTAACCTCTACTTGGAAACCACTTTTGGAGGTTTTACGAGAAACCGAAAGAAATGAAATGTTGATTTGAGGTTTAGATTATTAGAATTAGAAGTGATTACAGAAATACTGTAGACAAATGTTAACCTTACAGTAAAAATTTGAGGTATGTTTTAAATCTTATAGCTGTATCAAAGAAAGTCAGATGTCATTCTTTTTGTTTTTCTTACTTTTGCTTTCCTTTTTCCTTTTGTATCTGTATCTTTTTTTCTTGATCTTTTTTGTTGTTCAATTCTTTTCCCCCGCCCCCCTTGCTTGGTTATCTTTTGATTTTTTTTAAAAAAACCAAAAGTTATATATATATATCAAAGAGAAACAGATAGGGTGTTTTTCAGTCTATTCCAGCCAGGACCCATGAGATGGAGAGTTCTCCCCATTTTAAGGGAATTATTATGCCTTGTGGAAACCATGATTTAGGTACCAACCTGTGCTCATGACCTAAGAAAGCATCGGATAATCATACTACAGAGAACAGAAGAACACAGAAACAGAGAACAGATTAGGCCTCAAAAATCTAAAGAAGAACCAATCATCAGAGGGCAACCCTATATACAAATCGGGAGCAAATCCCACACTCACTAGCACTGATAAGGTTACCTACTTGGGTAATGAAATGTTTGCAAGTAAGCAACCAAACTCTGAGAACACCGAGGACTCCACAGTTCAACCCTGAGCTACAAATATTCTCTTCTATTATAAAATGAAAAAAGTTCAGAGCACGAAGATGATGGAAGAAAGCCGTATTCTTGATTTTTATTCCCACCGACGCATTACCTTTAAATAAAAATAAAGGCACCTACATCAAATGCCCAGGAATCTAGTATGATGATATAAACTTGTGGATCTGCAGGAAACCAAAACGAACATTCTTTTCAGATCAAGTTCACTTCCCGGAGATTTTATGGGTGCACTTACGCAATTTTCTTGGTAACACTACCAAAATTATTAGCCCCCAACTTCTTCCAGGTTTGTAGAAAACTTTATAGACTTTATAGCCTGCAGACCAGGAACTTCCCAATTGTCTCCTGTTCACCATGTTTACATCTCGGATTGTCTTCAAACCCAGATAAGGTCAGCCTCATATTTTTCCTGAAGTTATAAACATGCCAATATACTTTTATTCAAGCTGATTTCATTCTGAAAAGTTTGCCATGCAAATCTTGCTCCATTTGGGTGTAATCTGCAAACATTAACCATTTTCCTGAGTCTTGACAGGAAAAAAAGGGGGGGGAACCATACTTGGAATACATTAAATAATAAATGCCTTTTTACCTTGAAAGATCCAACATTTTCAAACACACTTCATTTTCTGCCCTTTGCTTTCAGGACATGCCCTTTACAAACATTGGTGCACTCTAGTGAAATTGAGCCAAATATAGGCAAAAGCCTATTGAAACTTGCTAAATTAAATGCTAGTTTCTGTGTACCAAATAAGGTGAGTATTTTTCTTTGAAGGTTACATAAACAGTATTTAATCTTAACTCTGCTCCTTCTTTAACATAATTAGAAGTCACACAACTCACACGCTTTTTTTGTATATATCAGAAACACTGTTGCATACATTTGATATAAATGGCGTCATGGTGTTAATTTACCAAATAAGTCTAACCAAATTTCAAAATGCATTTATTTCAGTGAGAGAGTGAAGTATATACCTTTCTCTCCAAAAATATCAGATAATTTTTCTTTTCACTGGGTCCTAAGGCAAACAACTGCTCCATGAACTTCTGATATAGGTGGGATTACAGAGAGAAAAAAACCCGAATAGTGTGTGGTCTGGCTTCACCTGATTTTCTGCAAGTCTATTTCTCCCAATGTGATCCTTCTCATCCAGAGATCCTTTTGAGAGATCTTTCAGCTTCAGGAGAGTTTGGGATACAAATCAGACACAGTTGTGAAACAGAGGCAAAACTTTATCTTGTCTAGGTGGATCTTTGTGCCAATGTTTTGAAATTCAAGCTTCATCACCCAGAACTTTAAATAGATGGTGAATTTTGCTAACAAAAATGGAATCCCGGTTCAAACATTCAGTGAAACCTTTCTCTAATATTTTTTTCTCAGAGAATAAATTATTGTGTGAACAGTCTTTCTTTTTTCTTTTTACGACCCTATAATCCCTTTTATTGGGGTGGAGTCGGGGAGACTGAATGGAGCTGAGTGTTTACTGGCAGGATGCCCTTCCTGACACCTATACAGAGTTCACAGCAGATATTTTCTCTTTGTGCCCTAATAGAGAAATACCTATTATCCTTATATTAATATTTCTGCTTCTATATGTGAAAGTAAATTCTCAGACTAAGAAACAACCTGCAAATTATTCAAGAACTGGGGCACCATTTAAAAACCAGTGTTCAATCCCATCAACTTTAAACTTCAACTTCCAGAATTCCCTAGCCATCATGTCAGATTTCACCATTGATTATAGAAGAGCTGTTCCCTCAAATGCAGAGATACCATTTTTTGTTTTGTTTATTTTAAATTTAAATGAAGGCTAAATTGGATAGGACCAAACTTAGCAGAATTATATTTTATTGCACACTGCCCAGAGTCACCTTGTATGAGGTAGGCAGCCACATAAATCTGATAAATAAATAAGCACATGGCAGCCGAATGGAATTCAAGATCACCATATCTAGTGAGAGGGAAACCTAATCTTTTTCTTAAGTTTCCCTGCTTTAAAAGAATGGTCCTTGGATTGGTGTGATATTTAAGATAAAACTTATTGGCATCAAATGTTACTGCATCCTCGGCTTCATAATATTCAGGTCTCCTGCTACATGCATGCCTGTACACACACACACACACACACACACATACACGTTGAGTTGAGTTGAAAATGTGTAAAAATACAGTTTATACTAGACTACACCCATAATATTTGGGGTGCATACGAATGCTAAACACTAACCAGTTTTGTAATAAGAGACGTACCTTTGTCCAAGGTTAATGATATTATCTTTGTTTACCATGAAGAAAATTGGAAAAGTCTTTTATTTCTGGGGCCATTTCTGTTGAAATATAGTTAAAAACAAAACAAAACAACCCTACCAAACTTCTGAGTATAAACAATGCTGTTTTAATGCTGGGAAGGAACAGTATCTGGTCAGTTAATGGAATTTATGACCCCTCTCAAAAATGTCCTCATCCCAAATACAAAGGTTGCTTGTGAGAACAAAATGCAATAAAGCAATCATAGATAACAGTCTGTTGCATCAGAAACAAATATAGCTGATTATTGCTTACTTTCTTTGACTTCCTCCTTATGCAGCTCCTTCCTTTCTTTCCTTCCCTGATCTCCTTTCTTTCTTTCTTTCTTTCTTTCTTTCTTTCTTTCTTTCTTTCTTTCTTTCTTTCTTTCTTTCTTTCTTTCTTCTTCCTGTTTCTTTCTTTCTTTCTTTCTTTCTTTCTTTCTTTCTTTCTTTCTTTCTTTCTCTTTCTTTCTTTCTCCCTTCAAGTTAGTCTTAACAGAATATAGAATAACAGAGTATAGAATAACCCCTGCTCAGGCAGGAAACCTATACCATGTCAGACAAATGGTTCTCCAATCTCTTCTTTAAATACTCCAGTGACGGAGCACCAATAACTTCTGGAAACAAGTGGTTCCACTGATTAATTGTTCCAACTGTCAGGAAATTTCTCCTTTAGTTCTAGATTGCTTCTGTCCTTGATTAGTTTCCATCCGTTGCTTCTTATCCTTCCTTCAGGTGCTTTGGAGAATAGCTTGACTCCCTCTTCTTTGTGGCAGCCCCTGAGACTGCCTAGACTAGCCTCTGCAGTTTTCTTGGCAAGACTTTGTATGTGGGACTGAGAGAGAAAAGAACTGGTCTAAGATCACCCAGCTGGTTCCAAGACAGGATTGGAACTCAGAGTCTCCTGATTTCTAGTCTGAAGCCTTAACTACGTACACCAAAGTACCTTTCAGGTTGCTTCCTACTGCCTCTAAATAAAATGCCCCATTGATAAAATTATAGGTGATCCTGTATCTGCAAATGCCCATCGATCTCTCGTTGAGAGAAGCATAGAAATATACACACGAGTACTTTCCCTTCTCTCTTTCCAGCAGAAGGAACAAAAAGAAGCAGAAAAAAGTTAAGAAAAGAAAGTTAAGAAAAAGTTAGTAAGAAAAGTGAAAGTGATAGTGTCCTTGGGAATTGAAAGAAAGGCTATCTAGGGGTGGAAAATAAAACTAGAAGGTGAGGAGGCAAAAGGGAAGAGGGAGCTAAATATGGAAAGAAAGAACTTAGAGAGAGAAGCCCTATTTAGGCACTACCAAAAGGTCTAAAGTTAGCCAAGTAGCTTGTCCAAAGCACCTGCTAATTTTCCAGCTATTTTTTTATGATTCAGCGGTGTTGCATGCTATCATTTGTACCTTGGGCCTATTCGCTCGTTTTGGGTTGTTTATTCCATTGTTCTTAGTGAGAACTATCCTATAGTTCCTTGAACGGGTTATGAAAAAGCTAGCACAAGGCCAAAAGGGTTAAGAAAGAAGTTGCGTGCATAATCTACATTCTAATCCGTGGCATTATAATTTGTCAGGATGCTCCAGTTATTATGCTTGGTGGGGAAAATGTGGAATTCCATGTTACGCTTCGCTCACGCTTGCTTGGTGCTCCTTGTGCGTCTGTTTCTGAATGAACTAAATGGAATATTTTGAAGTGTGGGGATGAAAAAAAAATGAGAGAACATTTTAATTACAGTCAATATAAAAGACCGGATTTGGCATTTCTGAAAATTCAAGGTTCAGACCTTGGATCAAACCAGATCCAACCATCTGCCCCCCCAAAAAAAGTATTATTGACTCTTCTTCACTAGTATTTTTTTCTAAGAAAAAATAAATAATTTTAAAATACTTTTTGCCAATTTTTGGATAGACTGGCTAGAAGGTAATGCTTGGTATAAAGTATCAGCCCTTCTTTTGTAGATCGGGGTAAAAAACAAGTGAACAGGTAGAGGCCCCGTTGATCTCTAAAGCAGAAGGTTCCAAATAAAATATTTGTTGAGTCTCAAAATATCTCTTCACGGCAGAGTGAGCAGCAGAAGACCCGGAGAAGACAATTTCCTTGGGTGAGGCTGGATATGATCCATTTAATATGCTTTCGGATATGAGCAGCTCACAAAATGAGTCTGGGGGTGGGGAAAGGTGAGCTATATAATATCCTTTCAAGTAAAAAAAAAAAACCTTGTGCTGAAACAGCAACAGATGGAGGTGAAAGAATGCCTGTGAACCAATTTGGTGGTGGTGTGGTGGGGAAATGCAGAACAGTTGAGGAAAGATTTTTTTTTTCCTTCTGACCTTTTCACACTCTATGAAACAACAGATGTTTGAACATAGAACATCACAAAACCAAGATACCAAGCCTTAATTTTATGTATGGCAAATTAATCAGAAAGTGGGATTAGGAGTGGGAATTACAGCCAGGGTTGTTTTTAATCTATGACTATTGAAAAAAAAAATTGTTGGTGAAAAAAAAAGCTACCGTTGGCTTTAATTTATCAGAGAGGAATTCTTTCTTTATTTACTTATTTAAGTTTCATATATTTAAAACATTTAAGAAACAAACAAACATCTAAGCAAATATATGTGTACGTATATAGATTTTGCAGCAGGTATTGAGCATTGGTTACACTTTTCTTTTCTTTTTTTTCTTTTACCCCATAACATTGACGTGATCTACCTTGTTACAATACCTTCCTCATTCTTTTAATGTTTTAATTTCACAGAATACTTTATGATTAAACGCACGTCCTTCATAGTTTCATAACTTATTCAGTTGTCAGATGTTGCTTTCTCTTTAACCATTGATACCAACAATTCCAAACTTTATAGTATTCATTATCTTTGTTGTTTTTTAGTAATTGGGTTAGGCTATCCATCTCTGCACATTCATGAATTTTTTTAATGACCATCTCCTTCAGAGCGGAATTCTATACACAAACATTTAGAAACTTCCTACCTTCTTAGGGATAACCTTTCTTGATTAAATAGACAAGTATACAATCACACCACACAGCTGTAACATTCCCGAAAGCTGTTAGGAAATCCCTTTGAGATGATAAGTGTGTTCTGTATCACCATGGATTAATAATACCAATATTGAACGTAAATTATTAGGAAATACAAGCTAGCTTTCCAAAACTTAAAAGATCTGTTTAATTCTCTAAACTATGGATCAGATTAGATTTTCTCTTTGTATAACAGCAGATTTATTTATGGAATAATAAAGTAAAATAAATGATATATATTACTTTATTATTTGTTTTACTGCCTTCCATAAATATGTCTATAGAGATTCTCAGTCATCCAGGTCATGGTTATACCAAAGGTGCTGTTTCAGTCCAGTTGCTCTTTGAAAAAGCACCTTTGGGCCTTCCATAAATAAATCCACTCTTACACAAAGAGAAAATTGCTACTCACAATAGAATTCCCTATGCTTGAAATTTTGGGCCTTCATAACAATTTTATTATAATATTCTATCATAATTAAGGAAGTGTAATCAGAAGTCCTCTTGTCTGTTCCTGTTGTTCAGGGGTGTCAAACTCGCAGTCCTTAGGTGAGATGCATCACATGCTGGCCATGCCCACCACTGATTTAGCAAAGGGGGGAAAAGTCACAATACATCTCATGACGACAATGTGACGCTGCAAATTTGACACCCTTCCTCTTGCTGTTTCCATCTTGAATAATCTCATTGTAGCTATTACCCCCATTTTTCATACAATCTTTCTGTGTCATTGTTGATGTAACAACAAATTTGAAAATGCATTCAAGAGCTGAGAGTGTCACCTGTTGTATTACTGAATTTCAATTTCCAGAACCTGAAACATGTTGACTGGGGAATTCTGGGAGTTGAAGTCCACATGTCTTAAAGTTGCCAAGGTTGGGAGACCCTGTTGTATACAAATAGCAACTGAGATTGTCTTTTAGGTTGTAACAAGGATTTCAGGGATGTCATGGCCCCTTTTTCTCCATCTTGAATCACTCAAAGACCGTAAAAAAATTGGGAGAAAAAGTAGTTCATTATTTCTTTGTTTGCCCCATTAATTATCATAGGATGAATTAAATCAAATGTTCCATAGAGACTCCTTTTAGCAATTGTAATTCAATCCTATAAATGTTGAAGAAATAAACTGAATTTTCTTCCATAATACTGGCTTCTGAGTAAGAGTGCAACCTTAAGTAGAGTCTGAATGGATGAGTATTTTTAAATTAATCTGTTTGAAAATCCTTTTTAGGTGTTTGATTTTGTTGCCTCAGCAACTTCCATAAAAGTGATTTGCAAGCTATATTCCTTTACTACTTTTTCTTTCATTCTGCAATTGTGGTTAAAAGTCCATGGCTTTCAAACCACTTAAATGTAACACAATTTTCATAGCTCACATTACAGGCTAGGTAAGAGTTTTAGTTACTGTGTTTGTGACAAGCCCAGACAAATTCTTTGCAAAGTCCAGACAGATAAATAACACTCCAGTTACCACTCTAAGGTAAAGTTCTCTGACTCAGTTCAATACATATCTAAGTTTATTTATTTATTTATCCATTCCACTTCTCTATAGTTAACGAAAATGAATTCCTATTATTATCATGGTCTTTCTGGAGATGGGAAACATTCTTCTGTTGTTGAAAACATGTTCAGTTGTTGTTTATAGATAAGCATCATATTTTGTTATTTTCACATATTTTGTTATTTTTAGGACCTAATTTCCCATATATATCCCACAAAATCATAGGCCAGATCTAATAGAACTAAATTATGGGGTCCTTGGTGGTCTCTGATCTTGGTTGATTTCTTGCAGACGTTTCATTACCCAACTAGGTAACTAACACTGATGATGTTTCCTAGTTAAGTAATGAAAACAGCCAAGCTCAGAGATCACCAAGGACCCCACAGTTCAACCATGAGATACAAATATTTGCTTCTATTAGAACTAATTTACCCTTGTCAGTCTGAAATAGTGGTAAGGATAATAAGTTTATATTTCCAAAACAAATATTCTAAAAGCCTTTAGTAAAAATGATATTCAGTAAACAGATCTCTTAATTTTGTAAAATGATAAGCAGATAGCCAACTCAAATGAACAAGTAAAAAAATGCAATGTTAAATGAGCAAAATGTCATTATTTGACAACAGTAACAACAAGCACAATGCAAAGATACTACTATGACTAAAGAGTACAACAATCCTACATTAATCTGGCTCTCTAGACAAAATAGTGTCTCAGCAACAACTGAGGAAAGAGTTTCAGACTGTGGGCCTTAGCTTCAATTGTAGAGTTGTAAAATTGAACATAAAAAAGGCATGTGAGAGGATTCGCAGTCCAAGGGGATGTGTATATTGTCAGCAAGTGCTAGTTTGTTTCATGGTATTAAATGTTTTGTGGTGTTGTCTCTCTTGAGCCTTAGTGTGCATGAACCAGCAGCTGTTTCCCTTGGCTCAAAGTATTTATGACTTTATTTTGGACAAATCTTTAACATTTTCATTTTGATTTTTCCCAACTCAGTTTTTTCACTTTGAAATTTGTTTTAGATTTTACAGTGGGTTCTTCCTGTCTTCGGTACAGTTGTATTCCTTGGAGTCTAACAACTGTGGTGTTTCCTTTTCTTCAATGAACATGTTCTGTGAAGCAGAAGGCAAAATATAACAGAAAGGAGAGAAGGAGAGAAGAAGGAAAGAAAGAAATAAGGAGAGAAAGAGAAATAGAGAGAAAGAAACAAGGAGAGAGAGAGAGAAGAAAGAAAAAGAAAGAAAGAAAGTAAGTAAGTTCAGGCTCTTTATAATACTAACCTTGTGTATATTCTTTGAACAAGCTCAATCTAACACTGTATAAATACATAGTAGACTAAAGCTATTCAACAAACATTTTCTGTGAATGGAGGTATTAGAAAAGGCTTAGGCCCTGCCTGAATTCCCATGAAATTTATAAATATTTCTTTCATTTGTTTTCCATTTACAATTAGCTGCGGTCAAGCTGATCAAAGACAGACTGGGCGGGTTGCATGTGAACCAGCCTCCTTCACAATGACATTCACAAAGTAGAATGAAATATGAAATATCAGGTTTCCATGGAAGTATACACTTGTAAAAATCTGAAAGAATAGGAGGCTTTTCACACTGAATAATGTGAAACATTTGGTACAAATGGTTGCAGGCTTCCATAGAGGAAAACCAAGAGCTCAAATCTATTAGGCAATAAAACAGAAGCAAGCGACATTTTAAACAACAAGCTCCTCCAGTTGTTTTAAATTGCAATTTGTCAAACTCTTCCCCATGCAAGCGATAGCTTAGCTTCGAGTATCACAACATGGTCAGAAAAAACAGAGGGGCAACAATGGATGTTGATTTTCCCTCCCCTTTCTTAGAGAACATTATCAAGATTTGTCAAAAATATTATAATACATGTATCAAACTTGAAAAGCAATTATCTGAGAAATGAAACATAGACAACTATGTAATCTCTATTGGGATAAATTCCACATTTAGGCTTAATGTCCGGAGACTTTACATTCTAGCCGCAGTAGCATCAATGGTCAGTAATGGTCAGCTGCACTTTGAAAAAAGTCCCAGCAGTCTGTAGGTCAGGCTGTCATCATGGGATGCTTATCAATTTCATTACTTAATGCTATTTGATTCTAGCCAATGAACAAAATAAAGATACCTCACTAACAATCACAATAACTGAGAACACAGTTGGGCAATGCCTGTTATCTTTGGGTACATCCCTATAATCAGAGAGAAAGTCAGGGAATTCCTAGACAAGTCCTGTTTTGGAGAGGCTGCTCTAGACAATCATCTCTCTCTTGGCAGCTGGAAGAGAAACTTAACTCTCTGTTCACTTCTGTTTGTCTAACACTATTGATCAAAGGAAACTGTACTCACTCATCTAAGGACGCATTATCATGTTCACAAAACATACTTCTCCCTTCTATTTGATCCAGTCAAATGAGTTTGTAAAAACAGACAATACGTCTGCAGGGAAAAAATCACTAACATGTACAAACAAGGGGGAAATGTACCAATGAGACAATACATTGATGAGGAAATTGATGTTCTTATTTTATAAGGCAGAGTTTTATAAGCCACTGGAAAGGTTCTAGACTTTTTCCTTTCCCTTTTTTGCAACCGTGGTACTTGAAGTATTCATCACTGAGCTTCTGCATGATCAAGGCAGGAACCTATGATCCTTCAACTTTTGATAAACCTAAGCAACTCCTCAAGCAACTTAGTAATGGGAAAGTATGCTGAACAACAAAAGTCAATAATCTCTGAAGACCGCAGACGCCCCATCTCTACCGTCCAGTTCAATTGAACCATTGTAGTAAATATCACAGACTTATTCTCCAGGAAGTTGCCTTCCCTTTTAATGGCTGCCTAGACTGGTAGCCCTCATATCTCTGTACATTAAATTTCCTACATTCAGTATACATTATGAACATTGCTTTTTTTTTGGTCACTCCTGAACACAAGCCATTTGAATAGTTGACTTTGATTACCAATATTATGGAAAGAGGCCAATGTTTCTCTCAGTCCCCTTCCTTCATGAGTTTAGAGGCATCCAAAGTTTATTTTATAAATTTCCTGGGAACCTGCCCTTCCTTTCTTTAATGCATGGTTGTCCAGCCTTTTGACTTGCAACGGCCACATTGAGTGAAGAGGAATTATCTTGGACCGCATATAAAATACAGTTAATGCATATAAATCACATAATAATATTAAAAGTTTACGAACTTGTGGGGCTGCATTTTATATCCAGGGCCACAAGCGGCCCATGGATTGCAGTTTGGATATGCCTAGTTTACAGTGTTTTAATTTCATCACATTAGGGTTTAATGATTGGAACTGAGGCTAAATAAATCTGCTAATAGAAATTCTTGTCAGTGGGATTTTTTTTCATCTAATTGTAATTTTTCTGGAAGAGGGGGAAATAGATTATTTGCCATTTTCTCTTTTTCTTTCCGCTCCCTTGAGTTCTCTGAAAATCTTCTCCAGAAGGTTATGTGGGCCCTCTGGACTATTAGGTGAGGTTTGATTAGAAAGGAATAAGAGAGGGTTTTGAGGCCACAGGGAGCAGTTTCATGACACGTGTTTAGAGATGATCCTGGCAGTAGAATAAAACTACGAATCCAATAATTGATGTGGAAGAGGTCAGCTTGAAATCATTTTGCTTCAAGGATATTGGGTTTAAGCCATTTTTAGTAACCATTTTGTTTCCCCTAAACATCATTTCTGCATCTAAAATGTTTCATCGGTAGTGTTTAGAATCCACATTATCCCATGTATTTTGGTTCAGGTTTTTTTAATTTAATTTTTAAGGCTAGTAAATCTTTATTTAATGAAATTTCTTTTCAGACTTATAGGCATCCATCCAGTAGTTTGGAAGATGTAACAATAAAGCTCATGATTCAAACCTGCTTGAAATATATGAATAAATGATAACCAGTTGTGATAGTCATTCACATTTTTACAATATTTCAAAATATGTCTGAATATCCAGAAATAATTTTGTGATTTGATTTATTCCCACTCCGCTTGAAGTGTTTAATAGATGCAATATGGGACAACCAAAAAATCTTGCTTATTACAGTTATTAGCTTGGTAATTCTCCAGGATGAAATCATACTTTTCAGGTTATAAATATACATTTTTATTGTTGATTTTATGCTGAATTTGAAATATTGCTTCTCTGCTTTCATATTTTCAGTGCTATATTACAGTACTATAAATCAGTTTAGCAGTAAAGGAATTCTAATTGGTATCAGGTGATTTTCTTTCTGTTTTTTAAGAAGAGGGGAAAAGTTAAACTTACATCCTTTGTGAACAAAGATAGGTTCTGGTGAAGTCCTTTTAATAAAATCAGATGTGCGTAAAATGTATCTGATTTATCTTCTTGAGAAGATCAGTCAGTTAAAAGAATGTTCCATATACACATCAAAGTGTACATAAAAATTGAAAACCATCATAAAGGTGCCTCTTAAATGGCTAACAAAATACATTGAATATTTTCCTTTGTCTATTTTATTTCCATTTCCTATTTCATTAATGGATAGCACGCTTGCTGCCTCTTTCTATGCTTATAAGGTTTATAAAGCCTTAAAATATTGGGTAAAGTCCTTAGTTATGAACTTGCAAGTTACTGAATTCTGTATTATTCAACCCCAGAATTCTTTTATGTCTCTAGCTATAGAAAACTCACAGAAATTGGAAAAACTCTCATTTACAGCCAAATGAAGAATTCCAGACTTTTCTATCCAGCTTTCTTCTTTCTCCCCAAATCATGAATCCTTTCCCAGCTGAGTCATGTCCTCAATAAAATATAATTATAATTATTTATATTTTATATTTATATTATTATATTAATTGTATAAGCTATATTATAGAATATATAGATTATATAATTAGAACAAGTAATCAATGGAATACTTGCCTCCTGTGGGTGCTCCATCACTGGAGGTTTTCAAAAATAGACCGGACAATCAGTTCACCAGGATGTTATAAGATCTCCTGCCTTGAGCAGGGGATTGGACTAGAACAGTGGTGGCTAACCTTTTTGGGCTCCTGTGCCGAAAATAGTGTGTGTGCTTGCATGTGAGCACTTGCTTGCGAGCGCCCAGAAGGCAATGCGCATGGGGCCTCCCACCCCCTGCGCATGCATGCGCAATCCCCCTTGGCTGGCCCCTTACCTGCACTGCACATGCACACACCTCCCAGCTGATTTTTGGCCTGTTTGAGCCCTTTTTCGGCATCCCAGAGGCTCGAGGGTAGCCTCTGCAGCCTTTGGAGGACGAAAAATGGGTCCGTTTCATCACTTCTGGTATTTGTGCCATAGGTTCGCCATCATGGGACTAGAAGATAGGATGTAAGATAGGTCACAGTAGAAGATACGGAAGTAGGATAGGTCAATAAAAATGGTATATCATAGAAAAGGGGAATTAAGAAATGTGTCTAGTAAAATAAGGTTCAAGAATTAATGATAGTATATAAGCATGGATTAGGTATAAAAACTCAATTACCTGTTACCAAAGAAGAATATTGGTTGGGTCATAATGAGATAGGGTGACCATATATCATCCAAACCAAGTCTCTTGCACTAAAAGATGGAAAACTAGTTGGACTGATGGGTCAGGGAGAAGCAGTCACCTTGGACCTCACAAAGGAGATATAGTGGGGAAATATGCTCCAGATGCTTTTTGAATGGAGATTAAAAAAAGAAGAAGAAATGTAGAACTAGTAGTGCTGGCCTTGCTTCACTAAGCCATATAGTGACACACACATACCCACCCATATAAAAAGAATAAATGAGTACTGAAATGCAAAACAGATTATTTTTTTACTCATCACATTTTTGAACCATGCATCTCCCTCAGAGGGGGACTCTGGGCAGTATACAATAAAAGTTTAAGATATAAAAACAGTATATAAAAATTAAATGAATTTCGAAAGAGTCGAGAATGATTAAATGCTGTTAAAATTAATTAAAAGGCAAGCGGGGGACTCCCAGGGCACCAGCCAGCCCTACAGTTGTGTCAGTGGTGGGATTCAATTTTTTTTTACTACCGGTTCTGTGGGCGTGGCTTGGTGGGCGTGGCAGGGGAAGGATATTATAAAATCACCAGGCAGAGGTAGTATTTGCCAGTTCTCCACGCTACTCAAAATTTCCATTGCCAGTTCTCCAGAATTGGTCAGAACCTGCTGAATACCACCACTGGGTTGTGTGCTACTCTGGGCTCCCCATGCAAGACCCCAGAGGCATGTTTTGACTCCTTTTCAGAAGGCCAAGAGAATGGGGGTTGCCTTACTACCTCCAGGGGACAGAATAGTCCAGTGGAGGCAACAGTAGAACAGGCTCTTTTTTTTGGAATTCTATAGCAGGGTCTGCCACATACCTTCCCTGCCTGGCTAAGTGGGGTGGATCAATGTAATGGAACAAAGATAGTTTAGTAACCTCATGAAAAAGAATGAAATACATGAAAAAGAAGGGGAAAAGAAATCATGGTTTGTAATGGTATGGAGAATGAACTTAGGAGACAAGAGGGAGAGCTGCAGACAGAACAACTAATGTCAAAAGAAGTTTCAACCCAGAAAAAGGACCCTCCCTAGTTTTTCAGAGAACAAAAGGAGGACAGAAATACTTTCACACGTGCAAGATTGTGTAAATGTAACGTTACAATAAAGATAGAGCCTGTAAACCAGGTTGTACTTCTTGTTTACCTTGCAGGATTAACGTGTTTGGAAAAAGTTAATGAGATCCACAAGATGAGAGCTATGATAAGGTTGAGGAAGAAAAGGTAATATAAGAAACGGAATGGAAGAGGCAGGGTTGCTTTGCAAGGAGAGAACAATGTAGAGAGGCCTAGCAAACAGTATCGGTATAAACTGGAATCAATTGTTATATCCTTTTCTTTGGCTTACTCATCCCTTAATGTCCTTGTCTTACTATTTCATATTTATTTTCTGTGCTTTGCAGAGCACAGTTTAACCCATTAGGGAATAGTGTGATGGGTAAGTAAGTCTATGATTACTTTCCAGTCATCTATTTAATCATTTTCCATTTCTGTCACATTAACAACTACAAGTTGCTAACAACTTTGGGAAGACTTGGGGGCTGCACCCTGATTTTTGGAAAGCTTTCAAGGGTTGTCTGTTGCCCTGGAGCCACAGATTGTTTACTCTGCTTATGTGAACCAAGCCTCTTTCTTGGGAAAAACCTGGGAATCCATTCCTAATTGCATAAAATACGTTTTATTTAATTGCCTTGTATTCACTGTGAAAACTGCTCTTCAGAAACAATTGTGCCAGAATTCCTCCTGAGCTTTGTCTGCTTAAGATAGTCTGCCAATATTGCAATATTTAAGATAAATCATCTTATATTACTATTGTTTGTCCAACCACAACATATACTGTAATTAATCATAGGGATTGTGCTTTTTTAAAAAAATTGATTCATATGCTGCATTTCTGTTTGAAAAGAGTACTCCAGGTTTACAATTTAAGCCATATACAGAAAAAGTACAAGAAAGAAAAACAAGCAAAATAAACATGAATAAAATCATGGATGGCTACAGTCCTGGCTGGCATAATATAAGTTTCTTACTGAACCAGTCCATTCCTTATCTTGTGAATGATATCGCAGAATTTCAGAAAAGAGATACTTTTTCCAGATCTAAAATCCATGTACATTTATTACTATTTTTCATTGTGGCTATACAGAAGAAAAATCTCCAATGCCTCATTATGAGAAAGGCAACTGGAAAAAGTAATTGGGCAACACCTCCAAATGCAGGTGATTTGGTCTATTCCTCAGTCACATGATTAAGGATAATAGAATAGAATAACTAATAAAATAGAATAGAATTTATGGCCGTAGTTGATGAAGACACTACATGCTATCCTTACCTTATTGAACACCGGATGGGTGAAGATGAATCTGTAATGTAAATTAGGGCAGTCTCTTATTAGCTGCTTGGTATCCTGGATTGCAGACAGTGTTTCAAAATAGTATATTATTAAATATCAGTTCCTGGACAAAGAGTAGGGCTTAGAATCTCAATGGGTTGTCCAATTAGGATTTTTTTTTTAACAGCCCAACATTTCAAGGCAATGTTCCTTGTCTAGGGTCATTCTCAGGGTGGAAGCCATGTTTAGAGGAGAAGTAAAATGTTGGAAGGTTGGTTGACCCCTGCCCTCTAAGCATTTCCGCCCAGAGCTTCTTTTTCCTTGCAATTCTATCTCCATTTTTCTCTGATGATAAGTCTTATTCCTTGAATACTATCAAGCTGAGCTCAGCTCCTGGTAGAACAAAGACAAAAACTTTATTCAGTCTATCATTTTATCTACATGATAGAAGTCTTAATACCAGGAATATACATTACAATAGATTTTAGAGTGCAGCTTGTTGAACAACAAAAGAAAATGAATGTATTGGACTCGATTGCTTTCATAGAGTAAACGAGCAATGAGTAACTGAGTAAATCATTATGTTTCTGAAGATAAAGTGGGAACAATTAAAACATGTTTTTGCTATGTTCAACAGTTATGTTCTGGGAAGAAGTAATTGTGTCTATTAATTTGACTTTGAAACAAGGTTTATTTTTTGGGGTGGAAATAAATTGCTGGGCAAAAGAAATGGATTCTCTGTGCCCTTCTTTTGCAAACATATTAATCTTTCAATATTGGAAATGCAAATACATGACCCCAATTACACAGAGGATGGAAGAACTGATGTTAATTAGGATTTATGAGTGAGGAACCTGCAGCCATAGATTATGTGTACACAGTGACAATGAAGTAAGGTCAACCTTTATTGATGCCACTGTGCAAAATAATTTCGAATATATTTATCTAAGGAATCCTGTACATGTAAAATCTGAATGAAAGGTAATGCCTCCAATGTTTTAAGTGACCAACAGCTCTAAGAGCGCTCTCTCTCTGTGTTCTTTAACTTAATGTTTTTCACTTCAATTGGCAGGAATTAGACTTGAGGAAAGATTGCCTTGCTATTATTTATGAAATGGAAGTTTGCTGTATTTTTCTGTGCATTCTAAGCACTGTGCCAGGGCTGAATTTGTCAATGCTGAAGGAACCTCCCAAGTTGAAATTCATTATAAAATGTAAGTTGTTTATCATGATAACTGTATTCACCAGAGTACTGCACATTTCTGGGCCAAAAAAAATGGAAAGATGGTTAATTGGGGAGAGCTGCTTTATGTGATCAAGATCAAAGTGGGCAACCTATGACAGCAACCAATGAGTTTCACTTGAGAAAGGTTGATGTACTGGTTAAAGACAATTGTTAAAGGGGAGATTGCTCCCAACTTTGGCATTTCACAGATATATGTATTACTGATGTTCTCCAATGCTGTTCTGGAAGGTTTATTCAAAATGGCTTCCTCACATGTTGATGGCCGAGATGAAAACTTGAAGAGTTGAAATTTGCCACCAATTGCCAGGCAAATAATTTCTCTATAATACTGTGAGTGCTGACAAAATATGGGCTCATTCTTTTGACCCATATACAAAATGTTAGTCCTCACGAAAAGAAATTGTCTATAGTTTTATATTTGCAGATAGAGTTATTCATACAGATTTCCTTAAATCTGGTGTCACTATCAACTCAGAACGCAACATTCCAGGCAAACTGTGGAGTTCTTTATGATGGTTTAAAAAGCTTTTCCATTATTGGCAAATGTATAGTAAATTGTGATTATTACAGTATGTGAAGAAGTGAATAAAGAGCTTAATTTTAAAGATTATTTTCCTGTTTCATTTACTAAACTACCTCTACTCAAACTAAAGTTGCAAAGATGGAGGCCTCGCTTTCCATTCAATCCCTATATTTATTTTTATTATTATTGTACTTTCTTTTTTACCCTCTCATTATGTTTTGTTGTTCCGTTTTATTAAAGCTTTTAAAAACTCTATGGAGAAATACATAACCTATCATTAGTAACAATGTTTAACTGTTCCAGACAAATTCTAGTAAATTCTTCCATCCAACGTACCCATTATCATGTTCTATGACTTTGCTCAGTCTTGCCAAGCATAATATTTTTGCATCAAATGCCCAAAGTATGTAAGTTTTTGCTTGCTGATCATCACCTCAAGGGAGCAGTCAATCTTTATTTACTTAAGGATTGATTGGTTTTTCTTGATTTAGGTCGAGTTCAAAATGAATAGAATGCTCCTTTTGGCAAAGGCTTAATACTTTAAAGCTGCATATGCTTCTAAATACTTCCAATAGAGAGTTGAAGTGGTTCAATCCAGCCTGTGATGAGATCTGAGCCCAGAGGTGATCTATCAGTAGTCTCACGAGTAGTCTATCTCGTATACAATTTCATAGTAATCTACATAAATTATAAAGTATAGGTAGTCCTTGACTTACAACAGTTAATTTAATGACCATTCAAAGTTACAAGGCTCTGAAAAAAGTGATTTATGACCTATTAACTGCAGCTAGAATTGTATTTGTGCAAAACTGGAACAGTGAAGAGATACCTACAGATGAGAATGTGATCAGGAAAATATTAGAGTGTGCAGAAATGAATAGACTAATGCTTGCAATTAAGGAGAAAGAGCAAACTGAATATTATATGACATGGGACTTATTTTATAAATGGTTAAATAACAAAAATGGAAGTTAAAAACTGGGAAACAAAAGATTAGTGAAATAAAGAAGATACATCAAAAGAGAGAAGTAAATATTATGATTAATATGGTAAATATTACTATTTTAATATTGTAGAATACTAATGTAATGAATAATGCTGTAAATTTTTATTATTATTTTACAAAGATATTTGTACCTAGACAATACACTGTTCAATTGACAATGGAATTATTATATTTAAAAAAAATTAAAAATTGATTTATGACCATTTTTCACATTTATGACCATTGGAGCATCCCTATGGTTGCATTATCAAAATTAAGATATTTGGCAACTAGTTCATATTTATGAGGGTTGCCGTGTTCTGGGATCATGTGATCAGCTTTTGCAACCTTCTGACAAGCAAAGTCGATGGGGAATCCAGATTCACTCAAACAACCATTGACTAACTTAACAAATGCAATGATTCAGTTAACAACTGTGGCAAGAAAAGTCATAAAATGGGGCAAACTCACTTAACAAATATTTCACTTAGCAACATAAATTTTGGTCTCAACTGTGGTCATAACTCAAGGACTACCTGTATATAAAATTAAACACAAGTTAAGTAGGGAGACAATATATCTTCATACATGGGTTTGATCTAGTATTAAGGCACCTGGCAAGAAACTGGGAGACAGAAAATTCTAGTCCCATCTTAGTTATGAAAGCTGGCTTGGTGACTTTGGTGCCAATCACCTGGACACAGTGTGTTCTAGGTCAGCAATGGGATCCTACCTGTTCCACTACCAGTTCAGTGATCAAGCGCACATGCGCATGCACCTAATTCACACACGCAGCTTTCTCCACACCAGCTGAGGCCTACAGCATCAATCAGCTGAGAGAATAAAGAAGAGTAAAGTGCAGGGGCAGGTGGGAGGGCTGATCCTGTGCTTTTCTCTTCTTTCTCCTCTCAGCTGACATGGGAGACTTTTTTTCCCTCCTCTCAATTGATCATCAGAGGCTTTTTTTTTTTACTACCGGTTCTGCCAAACCAGTCTGAACTGGTAACATACCACCACTGGTTTGGGTCCTCCATTTGCATAGCCACTTGAGTTTGATCCTACAACACTCTATTGGCTACTTTTCAGTGGAATTCCTAGAGATTTAGTAGCCATCATTCTGATTCCTGAATTGTGTGCAATGGGTTTCCTTTTATACTTGTGCCAATTCCGAAACAGCACTCAAGATGTCACACTCCCTGGCTAGACCTTAGCAGAAACTGCCAGATACCCAACTTGGCCTGGTTTAACTAGAGTCTAGAGTTAAACTTGACATAAGCATTTTAGATACACGACAGCTAGATAAATTTCTTTACTCCATAGTAAAACATATTTTTTTTAAAGTGTGCGACTTTTTCTACTAACTAGAAAAGCTAGAATATGGTTTCCCAAACTTGACCCTCTGAATGTGTTCTAATTACAGATCCATTGGCCATATTGAAAAGTCATTCTGAAGAGCACCAAAGTGAGAAGGCTAAGCAAGCCCCTTAGAAGGATCTCTGATTCTACATAGGTTCTCCTAGTTTTATTAGTAGCCTTCTCAGTTTAAAGAAGGCTTAGGATGTATCCCTTGTGTTTGTATCTGAATACTACAGGGGGAAATATTACTTTCCTTTTCTACTTCTGGATAAGCAAGAAATAGCAGGACTCATTTTATGGTCTCAGGAACCTTGTTAGTTTCCAAACTCTAGCATGTTCAAACCAGATTAACCAACCAAGAAGTCATGGACATCTTAAAAACAAAAAAGAATGCACATAAGACTCAGACCTGAATCCATTCCTTCATGTGTACAGTATATCAAGTGTGTAGACACCTTAAATTTAAAGGCTGGACGATTGGGATGGTTTGTTTTAGGTGTAAATATAATTTAAGAGGAGAAATCTACCTGCTCCCAGATAGAGTCGAGCCAAGGAAAATGTTGGCCTAAGCATGGATTTGGCCATAGTAGCACCTTAACCAACTACATGTAATAGCACCCTATGGAGTAGAAATGCTACTATGCAAGTCATAACAACTGCCTCTTGGAAAGTGAAGGTAAAACAAAGTGTGTAATGATTGCCTACAGCACAAAGACATGCTCAGCTGCCTTAATTTGCTTAAGAGTGGATAGCCTAAATATGAGAAAATAAAGAACTACCCAGATAATTGAAACCAATGGAAAAGCTTCTATTGTTGCACTTTTGACTGCCAGAGAAGGATGGAGTGACAAATCATTCTCCCTCTCCCTGATTAATGCATAATTATTTGGAAACACTAACTTATTTTGAATTTTTTTAAACCCTTGCTGAGACCTTGGATCCAATGAAATCCTAGAGGATCTTTTTATCTTCAGTAATTGAAAAAAAAATCTACTTCATCTCTTGCTTTGAAAACATCAGATACCATTTAAAACTTAGAAACCTACGGTTCTGTTTTAATGGTAATCATGTAACATCTGTTTAATTTTAAAATTTATATGGAGGCTTTTGGGGAAATCCCTTGGAGTTTTTTCACTTTCTCTTTGCTCAGGGTACACTGAGGATGTAGAAAATTAATTTCCTGTGCAAAAATACAAAATGACAGCAGGCTCAAGGTTAAATCTATTTACAAAGAAAATCACTGCCAATGTTTATAATATAATGTGCAGATTTTAAATATTTAAGGTGTTATTTGGCAACCGGTGTTCTCATGGTATTTAAACACATTACAAATCTTGTACAATAAACTTCGGTGTTCATTTTTTTTAAAGCCCTACATTGTATCGATTGTCCCTATTGAATTGTGAAACTGTCTTTTTCCTAGGCCTGTTTATTTTAATAAAGAAGAAATTTTTTGAGGTGGCTCATTTTCCCACCCTCAGATCTTTGTTTTAATTTGGGCCTAGCATGCACCCAAATCTCTGTACTGCAATCATAAAAAAGCACTACTGAAATATAATATTTAGTTGAAAAATTCTGTAGTTTGGGCAAAGTGGGAAGAGAATACAAGGAAAGTCCAAAAATAAAGGCTGCCAATTTACCCAGATATTTGAGGATGGTAAGAGGTAGCTTAATAAGTAAAATATAACCATCGAATACTTGTTATGGAATCCTGACATCATTTTTCATTATTCTGGTTTAGTAGATAACTGTGTGAGCCTGTTTGGTCTAGAACAGGGGTGTCAAACTCAAGGCCTGGGGGATGGATCCAGCTCATGGTGTGCTTAGATCTAGTCTATAGGGCCAGTCTGGAAACAGAGAAGGACCAGCCTGCGGTGCCTCTGCCAGTGAAAATGATGTCTCGCTGGCAGAGGGTTGCAGGAGGCCATTGCTGCAAAAAATGGGGCTCGGAAGACCATTTTCACTGGTAGAGTGCTCAGGCCACCACAGGTGCCCTCAAAACAAGTGATGTCAAGCTGACCACACCATCACCCCCAGCCACATTCCACCCAGGTCAAACACAACCCTGATGCGGCCTTCAATGAAATTGAGTTTGACACCTCTGGTCTAGGAGATAAGGCATCAGGCTAGAAACCAGAGGTGGTATTCAGCAGGTTCTGATCAGTTCTGGAGAACTAGTAGTGGAAATTTTGAGTACTTTGGAGAACCGGCAAATACTACCTTTGACTGGAGATTTTACAGTATCCTTCCCCTGCCATGCCCACCAAGCCACGCCCACAGAACCGGTAGTAAAAAAATTTGAATCCCACCACTGCTAGAAACCATGAGTTCTAGGTCCACCTTAGGCTTGAAGCCATCTGGGAAAGCATGGGCCAGTCACTGTCTCCCAGCCATAAGAAGAAGGCAATGGCAAACCACTTTTCAAATCCTTACCAAGAAAACAGTAGGGGTTTGTTCAGCAGTCACCAGGAATCAATAGTGACTTGAAAAAAAAAACCCACACACACACAAACAAAAAACCTCACTATTTAAAAAAATCCAAAGTGAACTGAAAAATTGCACTGTTGATCATCCTTATCATAAAGAACAGTATGTTTTTGCAGCTAAGAGGTTTCCATGAATACCATCCTTGCAATTGCTTCTTTTGAGCCTATTTTTTGCTACACAGCAACAGCTACTGCCAACTGCTTTAGAAATCTTAGCATTGTTTCTGGGGACCGTCAAACCAAATTTATTCAATGTGAGTAAAAGTTACTTGACATCACAGGACAACATGAGTAAAGAAACCCAAAACAGCAGAAAGGATTTCCAAGTCATCCCAGCAGATTAAGGGTGTATCTGCACTACCAAGATGCCCTGGTTGTGGATGGACATTGTCTTCTCACCTCCAGTCAGCCCTGGATTTACTACTAAGCAAAATAAGCTTAGGGCACCATGGGAAGAGAGACACCATAAAGATTTTTCCCTTAGCTATCATGCCCTTAACTCACTGCCACACAGAACTGGAGCTTAAATTTTTCGTGAGTTTCTTTATCCGCCATGCTTGATTTTCATCTGCATTGTTAAAACTGTTTTATCTGGCATGTGAGTCACTTAACTTTGAAATTTTGTTTTGAAAGTGTCTCTCGTAAACCTTTTGATTCTATCACACACCACTGTTCGACTGTGCTTAGAGCACCAGTTGGCCTTAATTTTGCCCTTGTGGCTGTCCCCTCCCCATATTTTGTCAGAGTATATTCATGAACTGGAATAGAGCATGGTAACAAGGTGGTCAGCCAATGAATAGGCATAGCACGTAAGTCAGCCAATGAGAATTGTTTGGAAACTGAAACTAAAAGTAGGCTAGGCGTGACTCTACATTAAGCTCTGCAAATCTGCAGCTATGTTGAGCTCTGAGTCTGTCTATTGAAAATGAAACTGCTTCTCTTCTCTACTGTGTATAATGCTTGCCTGCTGAACTAAAGTGAAACTGATGTCTTAGTTCAGCATGTCTGCTTCTGTTTGAGTTTGCTCCATGTTGGAGAAATCTACAAATGGTTTGTAAAATCTAGTTATTATGTTTATAAAGATGTTAAATGAAGCATCTGCGTTTATTTTTCTAGCGCTGAATTAATGCTGCAAAAGTCTGAATGTATTTTCCTGCTCTGGGCTGAAAGTTTGGTTTTCCCGCTTCTGCCAACTGAAGCCAAGCTATCTGCCTTGCCTCCTACACTCCATTTTATTCTAAGCAGTCTCCTGCCATTTTAGAGAGTATGAACCCCTCACCTCATTTTTCTAGCTTTTCCTCAAAAAAATGGCTGCTTTTTGACAGAGATCTTTCCCAGTGGCTCTAGATGTGTCTCTTGCTTGACATGTAGAACACCTGGATTTCAAACCCAACAGATTTAGAAATTATTGTTTCCTTCCCTCAGCTGTGCACTATTTGGGCGACTTTTAAAAACATGAAAAAGTCCACCAGGGAACCATTTCTTCCATCACTTGAGATGTAAGAGTTACAGCCCTAGCTTCTGTCCACAGGACACCAGCAGAAGGTAGCTTAAGGAAGGATAAAATATATGTTATTATTTTTTTAACATTTCTGTCAGGTTTCAAACTCAAGAGGTTCTGCTTGGTAAGCCAGGATCACCAGTAAGTTATTGAAAAAGAACTATCACAGAAGAGGCGAACATGCCTGAAAGAAAACCTAAGAGAATGTAAGAAAAGGTTTTCTTTTTTATTTTATTTTATTTTTATTTTAGAGACGGCTGTGGTGCCTGCCTGTATTTATGTTCTGATATGTGAAACTTCCTTAGTGTCATCATGTTGCAAAATATAGTCCTGGTGACCAACCCAAATTGGATCCGGCAACGTTATCCTGGGACACGTATATTTTCATTCATTTGCAACATAAAGAACGGTTGCTGGAACTGGGTATGTATAGTTTGATGAAAAGAAGGACTAGGGGTGACATGATAGCAGTCTTCCAGTATCTCAGGGGCTGCCACAAAGAAGAGGAAGTCAAGCTATTCTCCAAAGCACTTGAGGATAGGACAAGAAGCAATGAGTGGAAATTAATCAAGGAGAGAAGCAACCTAGAACTAAGGAGAAATTTCCTGACAGTTAGAACAATTAATCAGTGGAACAATTTGCCTCCAGAGGTTGTAAATGCTCCAACATGGGAAGTTTTTAAGAAAACATTGGATAACCATTTGTTTGAAGTGGTGTAGGGTTGGACTAGAAGACCTCCAAGGTCCCTTCCAACTCTGTTATTCTATTCTATTCTATTCTATTCTTTTTGTCACATTACGTTTGCATCCTGAGTGACCTTGTTTCACTGTTTTTAAGACAGGGCAAATTTATAGAGTCTGCATTTTAATTATTGGAATCAGTTGTGTAGATTATCGGGTCATTGTTATGATTGATTGTTGGTTTGATTGATTGAACATCTTCTGATTGTATACTGTTATTAAGTTTGCCAGCTTATGTATGTTGTAATACTTGCAGACTCACTGGAGTTTGATCTTCAAGCATTTTCAGTAAAACAAACAACAGGAAAGCATACTCCTGACTGTAATGTAATTTCTCTGATCACTAAAAAAGACACAACAAAATACTCTGGGCAGATTTCTTAGTCACATTACAGATTTGCCCATGAAATAAGCATTGCTTAGCTAAGCCTACAAGGTTGGTATTCACTGAATTATAGATAGCCAGTATGTGGGAATATCAGCCTATAAATTATAACAGTGCACATCGATAGACCATGTTTCTCCAACAATACGCCCTCCCAATAGGAAGACCCAGCATGTTTTCTAGTCATAAGGTGAAATTAAGCCCCTCCCCCAAATTTAGGCCTAGTTTAAAACATGTGAAATTGCGGGGGTGGAGGGGAATTTGCCGTTAGGAGCACCCCGCGGGCAGCCACACCTTGCCACCAGCCACTCCTAACAGCCCATCATGGTGGAGCCTGGAGAGCTCCCTACCCCTGCGAAGCGCCTTTGCTGCAGACCCAGGTATGGTGCTGGGTGCAGGCCGGGTCAGCAGGCAGGCGGCAGTGTGGATGTCGGCCTCGGTGGCGGTAGGGCACTTTGCATCACGCCCGCCGCTGTTGCTTCCTCTGACGCTGTTGCTTTCCCTTCTGCCCGTGCGTTGCCACGTTTGGAGTGCTACGCATTCCTCCACCGGCAGTGTTCCAGATGCTTCTCGGGCGGGGAAGCCATAGCTTCCATGGTTCCCGCCGGCACTGGCACCTCTCTTGTCTCCAACAACGGCAGCAGCGGTGAGACAGACCCTGCTGCTGATGAGAACCTCCTGCCCTCCAGCAGGGGGATCGCTTTGACGGCAGCTGCATCAACAAGGTCCTGCAAGTCAGTAAGTTTTTCAGAGTTGGGTGGGTGGAAGCGGTGGCGGGAGGGTGATGCAATCATTTCTCTCCCTCCCACGTCTCGCTTTGCTTCCCGCCCAGAGTTTCAGGTCATGGTCTTGTCCCTTGTCCCTCCTCTTGGTCCAGCCACCCAAAACCCCCTCCCCCGTGGACCTTTTTCCCCCCTATTTAAGTTTTCCTTACTCTCATTCCCTCCATCAGTTCCCTAAGAATACAGACTGGCTGGGCAGCTTCTACCCCACCCCTTCCAGTAGTTTTAAAAAGGGAACCATCTATCCACTTTGCCCTTTGAGCAGAGGCAAACCTTCCAATCCAACCAGAAGGGAAAGGAAATCATCCTACAGACCCTTAGCACCAAGCTTCCCAGAGGATTCTCCCCAAAGGAGGATTTATCAGAGGATTCACCCCAAAGGAGGGGAGTGCATTTAAGGGGGTGAATCTTCCTTTGAGGTGGAGAACCCCAAAGGAGGATTCATCAGAGTGCTGGAAATCTATGGATACTGATGATAAATGAAGCCAGATTGATATGTTCCACTTTACAATGGGCAGAGAGAAGTGGGTTATTATAACCCAGAGTAGCTTTGGTGGCAGCTTCTCTAGGTCAAAGGTTAGACTAGTAGCTATGTGCCAGAAGAAGGAATAACACACACTCCACATTGCCAATTTGGATGGTACCAAAACATTGGCTTCCTTGACTGTTATTTATTAGAATTACATCCCACAACTTTCCTTCAGTAACTCAAGATGGTGTTGACAACATTCTCCCTCCATTTTTCCCCACAACAGCAACCTTATAGATAGGCCAGACTAAAAGAGATTGACCCAAAGTCACATAGTAGCTGACTTGAACTTGGTCTTTTTTGGTGCCAGATTAATGTGTTCGCTACTACACTCTAGGTAGTAATCCTACCTGCCTTCTCTTTCATGTCCAAATACATCTCCACATTACATTATAAAAGAAACTCCCTCCAAGCCTCTCCAGTCCAAAAGAAAACAAATTCCACTCAGCTAAAAATGTACAGTAATGAAGAATGAATGTTCAAGATTAGCTCATGCATTTGCACAACACCAAGGGCAAGAGAGCACAATTAAACACACACAGAGGGAGACAAAGCAAGCAAAGGGCTTCTCAAAAGTAGCACCTGCTTAAGAACCCAGTTGAGTAACATGCAGGAAATTTGAGACACTTAAGATTGCTCCATACAATAACTCAAAGTTATGGGAGATGAAGAAAATATTTGCTTTCAGCTCTGTTTTCTTGCTCATTCCATTAGCACCCTGTTATCAGGGGGGAGAATCTGACTATCTGTCTCGAAATTGCTTACTGGTGCGGTAACTAATCTGACTAAAAAAAATAGACGAAGGACTATTTAGCAAACCGAGAGAGAGAGCTCCTAATACACGAAGGAAGATTAATCATTGGTTTAACCTCTTTTTGTACACCGTCTAAAAATTCATAAGATCTGTCAGCAAAAGAAAGAGAACGAGAAGCAGATTTCCAAGAACGTATAGAGAAACACAAAAGCCTACTTTGTGCCCTTTCACACCTGGGGCATTTCCAATGGACATTTTTCTTATGCAATTGTATAATCAACATGCACAGAACCTACAGGTAGTCCTCAACTTACAACTGCAATTGAGCCCAAAATTTCCATTGCTAAGCGAAACAATGTCTAAGTGAGTTTTGTCCCATTTTTCTTGCTCCAGTTGTTAAGTGAATCCCTGCAGTCATTAAGTGGATCTGGCCTCCCCATTGACTTTCCTTGTCAGAAGGTCGCCAAAGGTGATCACGTGATCCCAGGACACTGCAAACATCATAAAAGGGAATCAGTTGCTCAGCATCTGAATTTTGACCATTGGGATCCTGCAATGGTTGTAAGTGTGAAAAATGGTCATAAGTCGCCTTTTTCGGTGTTGTTGTAACTTTGAAAGGTCACTAAACGAAGAGTTGTAAGTCGAGGATAAGCTGTAACTTATTTTTTTTCACTGTTTCTTGACTTTCATTGATACACTTCCCAGTTCACTTATATTTTCCACTATCAGAGTAGTCTGATTAGCATAATAGAGGTTATTGGTATTTCTTCCTCCAACTTTTGTTCATTTTAATAGCTTTTGATATCCTGTGGTTTTTTTTTTTTACAATTGTTGGTTTTTTGCCCTTTGAAATGGTGACATCACAATTTTCAAGTGTCATTAAGGAAGGAAAGTTTCATCCCGATGATGACTGCTTTTTAAGCTAAGGCTGAAAATTGTTTTAAACCAGAGGTCTCCAGAATTGGCAACTTTAAGACTTGTGGACTTCAACTCCCAGAATTCTCCAGCCAGCTAGTCCATAAGTCTTAAAGTTGCCGAGTTTGGGGGCCCCTGTTTTAAACTATCAAAAATAGACTTATTTATTCTGCGGTAATTATTTTATCGATCTTCGAATCTAAAACTGCATATTCTTTTTGAAGTACAGTCTCTACAAATCCTTTCTATATCACCACATAATTACATTAAAAGCTAGTCCCTGGTGTACAACTATTCATCTAGCAATCATTCAATCATTCGGTGCTGAACAAGAGACTTATGAGGTTCTCAAGGTTACGGCCTGATCATAGCATCGCTGTGGTCATGTGATCATGATTCAGAAGCCTGGCAACTGGCTAGCAGTGTCCCATGGTCATTTGACCACCATTGTGACTTTCCCTGTTGACTTCCCATAAGCAAAGTCGACAGGGAAGCTAATTGGACATTGCAAGTTGCTTCCACAAGTCTCTCCCGCTCCTGCCACATTTTAATCTGGGGAGCCCCTTCCTGGGATGGGGCTCTCATAACCCATAGTCCACCTGCCCACCTATACTCCATAGTGACCATCTGTAGCACCCACCGACTGGTCTGTTTGCCTGGGACATGGTTTCAGTGCCTTTTCCCACAGCACAATCATGTGAGGTTCTCACCCAACAGTTGCACAATCCTTGCCTAACAACTGCAACCAGGGCTGCTGGCTATACAGTCACATATCTCATTTAATGACTGCTTCCCTTAGCAATGGAAATTACGGTCCAATTGCCATTGTAACTCAAGATCTACTTATACAATATACAGTATATAATTTAGAAGACTATTTATATATTCTATTTTTTCAAGGAGATTATTATCTGTTTCTCCTACGTTCCCTGACCTTTTTTTCCCATTCTCCTGTTACCTTTTTGTTAATCATTAGAAGAAATAGAGTGGCTTTTATATTTTTACACTGTTCAATCTCTTCATAATCTTCAAAATACTCTAGGCAGGAGTACAGACTAACTTACATAAAGCCATAAACACCATTCCATGCCATAAAATTTGCAGGCAGTAACACTTTTTGTGTTTTGGAACAGCTGCTAAATTCCTTTCTGCTGAAAAATATCAGAAGAAAGGAATTGGGCAGAAAGAAAGGAAAGCTAACCAAAACTGAGAAAAAGAGAAAGAGAAAAAAAATCCAGGTTCATTTTAGAACTGCATGCTATTTTTGTCTTAGTGGTTTAGTCTTCATTAAGAAGATTATTTTAAATCAACAACACTACTGTCAATGAATAACCAGCCTCCATGAAAACAGGAATTCTCTGAGGAATGGGAACATCAAAGGTTAGCACCTGAAGGATTTCATATGCCTTAGCTTAATAAGAGTACTACATAAAACCTTAGCTACGTTATTCATAACTGCACACAAAATACAGTAGAAAAAATACTATCAGTTAAGTAGTGGATATTTCATACCGATCCAGTTCCTATCAATCAAGGTCTCCTTTGTATTAGGAAATTGTTGGCACAAAGCAACGAATAAAATGGTTACTTTTAAAATATGTTTATCCCATCCCACCCTATTAACAATTGACATTTCATTTTATTTTTGGTCCTGGCTTCTGTACATCTGCAAGAAACCCAACGGAAATACCAGAATCTTGCATGCTTCTTTGATTGTTACATTTAAGATATCATGTGTGCTACCAGCTCAGCTGCTGCAAGGCATTAAAGTCAGTTACTCCAGTCTTGTAAAGTACTTTGGAAATACTGTAGACAAGTTTTTAGGGAAGATGAGTATTCCACATGTTTTCAGGATGGATGATTAAAGTAGCGGTTATACCGACACAGTTAAAGTGATGTATGGACTGCGTGTAGCTTGGGATGCCACGTGATTATTTCTTTTTAGAGTTCTTGAAATGATGCATGTTTATTTCAAGCCATTAACATATCTAACAAGAGCAAAAGGAACATTTTCGCTGAGGAATATTTATGAGGATTGGGAGAAAGAATATATTATGAGCCCTCCTTTTTGTTGGGGATTGCATAGGTCTCCTAGATGTTCAGTTTAAAGATTATCTACATGGGTAGACAGTACATGACAATTAAGTCATAATTCTCTGATAATCAGACCCAGATTCTATTACATCCTGAACAATTAAACAACCATTTCACACATTCTGTAGAGCCACAAAAGAAGTTCTTCCAGCAAGTATACATTCAACAGGTAAATCACATCTACACGTTTAATTCACATAGTCAAAGTAGATAGTTATAAGGAAGATACAAGGTTCATATCTTTCTTAAACAGTATTCATTTATGGAACTGTAGAAATCAGAAAAAAATAAATAGAAATTTAATGACTCTTAAGCGCTTCCCTTTTTATCAATCCCGTAGAATCAACTTGCAATAATTCAGCTATGAACACACTGGTTCCATTCAAGTACTCAAATATTTGTATTCTTAGATATACATGTCAAATCATAATATACCCTTCAACCCATCTTCAGTATTTCTCTATGACCATAATTGAGCCTAGAATTCCCATTGCTAAGCGAGACTGTTGTTAAAGTGAGTTTTCCCCATTTTACAACCTGTCTTGCCACAGTTATTAAGTGAATTGCTGCAATCGTTTAGTTAGTAACAAATGGTTAAGTAAATCTGGCTTCCCTATTAACTTTGCTTCTCAGATAGTCGCAAAAGGTGAACATATGACTCTGGGACACTGCAACCATCAAAGATATATGCCAATTGCCAAGTATCTGAATCTTTATCACATGACCATGGGGAATGCTGCAATGTTTGTAAGTGTGAAAAATGGTCATAAGTCATTTTTTTCCATGTCATTGTAATTTCAAATGGTCACTAAACAAATGGTTATAAGTCAATTAAGTATTAGGTATCTGGGGGTGAGGATAACTAACAATCTGAACTGGTCTCTCCACACGTCATCCTTAGTGAAGCCTGCAAACCAGCATTTGCATTTCCTGCATCGGATGAGGAGAGCATATCTTTCTCTTTCTATCCTGGCTATTTTTTACAGAAGCACGATTAACAAACTGCATGCATCACCGTTTGGTTTGGTGGCAGCAGTGCCTCAGATAGAAAGCCCATTCAGAGAGTGGTAAGGACAGCCAAGAAGATTGTAGGAAACTCGCTTGCTATCATTCAGGATGCTGATTATAAGTGCTATGTGCTTAGAGCTCAAAACATTGTTAGAGATCCCACACACCCACTTCAGGGTCTGTTTCTGTGACTCCCCTCTGGGAGGAGGTTTTGAAGTATCTCTAGCAGGACTACCAGATTCTGTAACAGCTTTGTTCCCTATACTATCCGTCTGATAAACTTGCAAGATTTGTTTCTCTTGCCACATACATGTATACATTCAAACTAAACTGTGTTGTTTTTCAGTGTCATATAATATATGTGGGTATATGCATAATTTTGTATTTATTTATGTGTTTATTTTTTCATGTTTATGTAGTGTATGTTAGAGGGGGAGATCCTTTGAGTGCTGTATGCAACGAAATTTCATTTCAATGTATGCCAATTAGTGTACATTCAAAGTGACAATAAAGTTGTTCTTAAAAAAATACTACTTGTAAGGTAAAAAGCAAAAGAAATTGATAAGAATCGGAATACTGTATACTTGAATATTGTCATTAGGGATGACATGGAAGTGTGGAGTTTGTTAAATAGCTAGTTTTAGTGTAGATTACACTTTCTGTATTTTTGTTTTCATGGTTTTTAAATTTAATTTAAAGCCAGCTGGGTGACTTAGGACCAGTCACTCTCTCTCAGCCCAAATCACCTCATGGGGTTGTTGTTGCTGTAGGGAAAATAGGGGGGAGGGACATATGATGGATATGTTCATCGCCTGGAATTATCTGTAAACATAATAAAGGCGGGATACAAATAAATAGATAATAAGCTTTAATGGTGGAATTATGTGGAACGTTAGCTTGATGGAACCAAAACAAGTCACATTTTAGTAGCAAAAGCGGAGTGAGGGATGGGCTATTCATCCAGAAGCCTAGAGTGTCACCGGACAAAAGGAAATTATGGCATTAAAAATGAGTTAGATTATAGCGGTGTTTAAAAAGCAGCTTAAGGCAGGAGGCATGGAAAAGGTGCTCCACCTGCTGCCCTTGATCTCTTTGTGTTGACAGGAAAAATCTGCAGAAAAATAGCAACCACATTTGAATGAGTGTGGCTAAAGTGCTTTGTCAAGGGCACTGACGGTGCAGGATATCCGGTCTTGTGAAGTCCTGTAACTAAGTTCAGCTGCACCGTTTCCCTACGTGCCTGACCTTCAACGTGGGGAGACTGGCATTGGAAAAACCATCTCTCTTCCAAGATTTCACATAAGGACTATCTATTTATTTTGTTTATAAGACATTTTTGTTTATGGCAACATTCTGCTTGATCACAAGACTTCCACTCTTCCACAGTTTTTTTTTTTTTTTTAAGAAAATTATTTTCTTCTCTCTTTTAAAATAATGGCCTTTGTTTAAGTAGCATCTTGGAAGATCTGATTCTTTTTTTATAAAGCAGTTTATGTGCCATCTTTACTTTTTATAGATTTTTATCTAAAACTTATGAGCTGCCTGACTCATTAAGGATGTCTTTTTAGTTAATTTAACCAGATAATCTAACCCATCCGCTAAAAGTCATACCCTATTATTTTGCAAACCTTAGAATGCCAGTGGAACAGCCACAGGGAATCAGCAATTTATAAACATCATAGCATTTCCACCTCTTTTATCTAATTGTAGAGAGTGATATGATAGTAAAACTTCCATAACATTCAAGTTCTAGTAAATAAACCCTTTTGTCCTGCAGATGTCACTGAGTGCAAAAATCCAAAGTGAAAGGAATTATTGTTGCTCACGTATTTTTTTAAATATTTCCCCCCCAAAAAACTCTTTCATAGTGATGAGCTTTTTAACAGTGCTAAAAATGCTCTCCAAAAGTGAGCATTTTTATTTCAGACCAAAACAGTTCACTGTTAGTTTTAGCTGAACTGTGCCACAACTTGAAAATGTTGAAATAATGCAACTGTTCTTTCCGTATTATTAGGTTTTCTGTGAATAATAAGATCTCCATGGCATTCAGCTGCAAATTGAACTGTACATTTATTACACATGACTATATTATTTGGGTCTTTCTGTTTTGACACAGAATTGTTTATACGAGGAATGGATTTTATTATAGGGCAATGTGAAATTTGAGATTTGATTTCCAATTTTCCTATTCCACAGCACCCTCAAACTTTTCACTTTAAAGCAAGGTTTATCAACCGTGGCAACTTTACACTGGGTGAACTTCATCTCCCAGAATTCCCCAGCCAGCAATATCCCAAATCCACACAGTTTAAAGTTGCCAAGGTTGAGAAATCTTTAAAGTGTTCTCTGCTTAATGCTTAGTGCTTCTTTTAGAAGATGGCGTATCATTGCAGTGACCAGAACAACCTGAACATGACATTGGAATATACCTTGTGAGCAGTCCAAGTATATGAGTCCAACAATCATAAATACTCAGGGAAGATGAAGATAAACACTTTCGTGTGAGTTTGTTGTAGGTAATTGCTTAAACATGACAAGCAATGAAAGCTGTCCCAAAGTATGGTATAAATGAAAATGTCTTTAAGTAAAAACAGCTAATAAAGGAGAACTTTTATAGTTCAGGGTTGATATGAGGAGTCCTTGGTGCTCTCTAAGCTTGCTTGTTTTCTTGCAGTTGCTTTTCTTGCAGTCATCATTAGCACTGATGATGTTACCTAGTTTGGATAATGAAATGTTTGCAAGAAAACAAGCAAGTTCAGAGAGCACCAAGGACCCCTCAAGTAAAAACAGTATTACTCAAGAGCAGATATACCATACCCAAGTTTGGATCCAACCGTCCCAAATAAAAAGCTCTTTTAGCCGAAAGAGAAAAGTTAATTCCTCTTTTTTTTTTAATCCAGGTGTCAGAATCCTCAAGTTCTCCCTTAGTTCTAAAGCAGGCCTGTCAAGCTGGCCGCCCGCTGGCCAGATACGTCACACACCCACCCTGGCTCCACAAAGGTAAAAAATGTCACGATACATCACCAATTGAGTTTGACACCTGTGTTCAAAAGTATTCTATAGTAACTGTGAGAATGCTGTATAGGAGTCCTAGTGGACAATCACTGAAATATGAGCCAGCAGTTTGCTGCAGCTGCCAAAAAAGCCAATGGAGTCCTAGGCTCCATCAACAAAGGAATAATATCAAGGTCATGTGAAGTGCTTTATATTATATTGTTAAGACCACATTTGGAATACTGGGTCAGTTCTGGTCACTGCAATATAAAAAAAAAAGACGTTGAGACTCTAGAAAGAATGTAGAAAAGTGCAACAAAGATGATTGGGGTCTAGAGGCTAAAGCATACAATGAACAATTGTGGAACTAGGAATGCCTGATGTAATAAAAGGAATAGAAGTGACATGATAGCAGTCTTCCAATATTTGCACGGTTGTCAAATAGAGAAGAGGGAATCGACTTATTTTTCAAAGCACCAAAAGGCAGTACAAGAGGTAATGGGTGGAAGCTAATCAAGGACAGATCTAACCTAGAATAAAGGAGAAATTTCCTGACTGTAAAACCAGTTAATCAGTGGAATGATTTGCCTCCAGAAGTTGTGGATGCTCCAACATTGGAGGTTTTTAAGGAGAGATTAGGCAATTGTTTATTCAGAATGGTATATGATCTTCTGCTTGAGCAATAATTGTACGCAGATGGTATTTGAGGCCTTATTAGTGATTATAAAAACTATCAGATTTGGTGATGGTTATATGATATAATAAATGTGGTCAATTTCATGATGGTTATATAACAATATGAATAACCATCATAAATGTACATTTTCTGGATGTACAATAAAGTATCACAGATCTAACATATTGACAATTGATAATTAAGTATTTATGGGAATCTGTAAAAAAACTGTAAAAAACAAATAACATTTCTTCAGATTCTCTTAAATATTCGGAGAACATTATTCCAGAAAAATATGTCTTGTTAGAATATTTATATTGCATAATTCTGGTTGATAAACATATTGATAGACGATTGAAAGTCTCCAAGACTTTATTGGAAAATAAATACAAAAATAAATATATCTTAATGACTGCATATACAGTATTGTAAGGGGAATATTTATATTAATTTCACTGAAAAAATAGACAAATAGAATAGTGATGGATTTTTTATGGGACATTCAGATTGCAAGCTTTTTTCTCTCTAAATTGCAATTCCTACAAAAAACATGGCAGCTCTAATTTTCTAGCATTTTAATGGATTAAAACATACATACTGTAATAACTTTGGGGCCTTTTTTTGCAATGAGCCAGCAGGAATTATGGGAGTTGAAGTCTAAAGGTTGTAAAGGGATGCCCATCCCTTGCTCTAAGACAAGGTTAGTCACAATTTTCAACTGAGGCACATAGTTGAAACTTCCTGCTCTGTGTTGCTCCTTGAAAGCAGAGGGTGTGATGGTCAAGGCAGGTGATTATGGTGAGTGGAAACAGATACCAGGATCTTTCCTCATTAAGGAGTGAGGAATCATAGAATAGGGGAGTGATTCTGTTTATTATCTGTTATTTAAGTGCTGGCTATTCTGACCAGCCTTTTTCTTTTGCGTGTAGTCAAAATTGGATTTTGTTTGGTGCATCTGAAGTCTAGTTAATGGCATTCTCTAGAGGATGGGTGTGTGTGTATGTGTGTGTCTGTGGTGAAATAATTAATTGATAGGGGCTGTTCTTTCATCCTTCCCTCTTCTTTTTGTCCCCTATCCCTTCTTCTTCCTTCCCTCCATACGAATCACTAGCCTTGCGAGGCATTGTGCAAATTAGAAACAGATGGAGATGGGGATGTAGAGTTGAGGGGATGTGGCTTTATAACGTTTCTTAAAACAGAAGCCATGATATAGTCCACAAGGCAGACTAGAAAATTTGTTTCAGGCATACAAATCTCAACTCAGATTTCAACACAAGGGAATGTCTGTGATTTTCTCCCTAGGAACATTTGAACTAGGGATAAACTACTTTTTGAAGCATAGGATTGTGCTTCTTTCTTTCTTTATTAGTGGTAAAGGGCTGCAGCAAATGGGATGCTTTCTAGTGATTTCATTGGGTCAAGGGTGAAGCTTTAATCGATGTCTTGCTTGTTTTTTAAATATTTGCTTAATTTGTTTTTTGTTTAATTTCTCCTTCTCACTAAAATAGGGAGTAATCTCACCTGTTATTTTTAGCAGTTTAGTTTTGTGGAACCTGGAGACTGAATCCAATGGATTATAGAATAGAATATAGAATACATTATACAATAGAAATATACAGATGTCATCATATCTGTGTATTTGTTTGTAGCCTTTAGGCATGAAAAGTTATTAGATTTTGTCTTTACTTGCAATAAAGGTTAGAAGTAATTTTTATTTCTTTTTTTAATCATATTTTTCTTTTCCTTCTTGTTTTTTTATTTTTCTCGCACTTTTCATTCTTTCTTACTCCTCTTTTAAATTTAGCTTGCATTAGTTTTTACTATTACAATCAGAAAATTATGAACAAAATGAAATCTATTCCATCAAAATCTGGCTTCACCGTGTTTTCTTTATCAATGAACTATAGTTGTTCCAACAAACCTTTCATGAGTGTTGCTTCAAGTGATGAACAGATGTACAGATGATGCATGATTAAGACACCTAAGTAAAAACAAAGTATAAATGATTAGTTTCTGATTTTGCAAAATCATAAACTAAGTAAAAGTTTGCTTATTATATTTGCAAAAGCATGAACTAAATAAAACAGATTGGATTATGCTCGTTAAATCACAGAATGAATAATATTATTAATAATGATTAATGGGTAACATAGCATATAGCTTAAAGGAGGGTAGTACTCACTGAGACAGCAAATGTGGAAAAGACGCATCAGAGCTTGAAGAAAGAAAACTGGCAGGAGTTGAGATATTGGCCAACTGTATCACTTTTCCAGTTTAATATTTTGAAAACTATTAGAGGACCAAATCAATACATTGTGTGTGATATTTCTGGAACACAAAAGTAGAAAAGATAATTGACCCATGCTAACACATGTTTGACTTAAAGTTTTAAAAAAGGGAATTATATACATTTTTATGAGGAATTATAATTCGAAGAACATCAGTCTTTCAAGCATACCTTTCTAAAGCGATTAGACATTGTTATTCACATCCAGATGTGGAGAAATGTGTCTTAAACTTTATGGGTAACAGTATTAAATTTTCCAGCAAGATCAAAATATAATAGACAAAACAATGGTGCTGTTCATGGCATTCATCCTACAGTTCTTGCTTAGAGGGACACATTCAGAAGGAGAACTATGAAGAGGATTCAAATTCCTGGGAGATCTGTTTTATTTTAAACTACAAGTTGTAGGCCTTACTGCTGATACAGCTAAGTGAATGTGGTCACAGAAGCTGATGGCTGAGGTTTCATTTAACTTTAGAATCCTTGAACTTTAAGTAAAAATAAACAAAAAATTACTTTTATTATGCCTACAATTCTTTTTTTCTTTATGTGAAAACAGTCGCACTCCCTCTCTAAGGAAGCAGATCTAATGTTATGTAATAATAATATGTAATAATAGAGCCAGTTTAGTCTAGTGTTAGGGCATCAGGCTAGAAGCCAGAGACTATGAGTTCAAGTCCTGCCTTAACCATGAAAGCCAGCTTGGGCCAGTCCCTCTCTTTCATCCCAACCCATCTTTAAGTGTTGTTCTGGGGAAAATAGGAGGAGGAGGGGTGCTGGATATGTTTGCCATTTTGAGTTATTTGTAGAAGTAATAAAGAATAATAAAGACAGGAGACAGAGAGAGAGATAGAGAAACGGGGAAAGATAGATGATGAATAGGTAGGTAGGTAGGTAGGATGGGTGAATGGATGGATGATGATAAAGACGATAGATAGATAGATAGATAGATAGATAGATAGATAGATAGATAGATAGATAGATAGATAATGATAAAGAAGATAGATAGATAGATAGATAGATAGACAGACAGACAGACAGATAGATAGATAGATAGATAGGATGGATGGATGGATGGATAATGTAGTAATTTATCCTATTTAGGTTAATTTCCCCAATATTATCTACAGCACAGATTTGTATGTCTGCACCAAAAATAGCAGAGGAAGATTTATTTTCAAATGACTAGGAACAAGATTGTCACTTCAGTAGACATCACCCTTCAACTGAAAGCCCCTGGTCTTCGATTCTTACTGGGTCTGATAAAGACGAAGAGGACAAAAAGCTTGTTGCCTTGAAACAAAATCCTCAAAACCAAAAAGCCACATCCGATTTCTATCGAAAGAAAAAAGTGAAAATGGGAGTCCCAAGCTGGAATGATCTGTCTTTTAAGTTCTTTTGGAGTTTTCTTTTGCTTTTTCCATTATCGTTTTTTTATTGCAGACAATTCTGCAAAAGGTTCCTCGTGACTTTATTTTACGAGGTTGCTCCGTACCATCTGTCTTAAAGAGTTTCCCATCACTGTAGACGTTACGTATCTCTTTGTGGCAGCCTGGACGGAGGAGGGAAATTGCCAAGCCAGGTCACATGCCATTCGGCCATCACTCATCCTCCCAAAGGCAGGCAAGATCTGGTTGCAATTAGATTCAGTCCCTCATTCTGGATCACATGTCTCTGTGGCTACAGATTCTTTACCGCCAACTCCCCACTGGGCTCAGGGGGGAACCTAGGATAGGATGAACCTGGCCAGAGGAAAATGGGGATCTGGGCCTGGCCTTAATTGTCTTCCTTTTTCTATGGATCAGCTTGCCTTTTATGCTGACAACCAATATTGCACTGAGAAAGGGGTGGGGGAGTAATGTAACTGGAAGGGACATTTGCTTTACCAGCAAATAGCTGACCCCATGCTTGTTACCTCGAACCACAGTCATTCCTCATCTAAATACTTTGTCTACTGCAGAGCGTTGTCTTTCAAAATAAGTGCACGGATTGTATTCATGCTTATAAGAAGCCAGGAATGGCTGTCTCTCCATAAGCACCCTCTATGATACTCTCTGCCTCTGCGATGCTGTAGGCTTCCCACAGCCCCCTAAGCCAGGGGTCTCCAACCTTGGCAACTTTAAGCCTGGAGGACTTCAACTCCCAGAATTCTCCAGCCAGTTGGCTGGGCAATTCTGGGAGTTGAAGTCCACCAGGCTTAAAGGTGCCAAGGTTGGAGACCCTGTTCTAAGCTCTGGTTACAACCCACTGCATCCTTCCAAGTTCTGCTCCTGTTTTGTCATTTTAAATATGACAGAAAGGGAAAACAATTCCAGGCGTGAGGAAGTCATATTATATTTCATTCTTTTCATATTAGTACTTAATACACGGTGAGTGGCTCATGCTGACAATGGCTGAGCAGAAAATGCAGCTCTCTCCTTTCAGACTCTGATTTAGACTGTATACGCAGAAGTTTCACATCCGGGTAGCTTTTCTCAAAAATCATGCGAAAGAACTAATCAGGCTGAATAAAATGGTGGTTAAGCTGTCCGTGATCTCTAACTATAGATAGAGGTAGTCCTCGACTTACACAGTTCATTTAGTGACCGTTCAAAGTTGCCACACCAAATATGTGACTTATGACTGTTTTTCACAGTTATGACCTTTGCAACCCATGAATATGTGATCAAAATTCAGAAGCTTGGCATCTGGTTCATACTTACGACCGTTTTGAGTTCCAACGTCATGTGATCCCCTTTTGCAACCTTCTCACAAGCAAAGTCAACGGGGAAGCAAGTGTCATGCCCCTGGTGGAGACTGACTCTGAGGGAGAGGAGGAACAGCCAACAGGCAGTGGAAGTGTGGCTCTGGAGGTTGTGGAGGAGGCTGGGGAAGGGCAGAGGTTGTCTGAGCAGTCAGAGAGGGACCCAGGCCCATCCCCTATCCATCCTAGGTCATGCAGGGAGGAGAGAGGGAAAGATGTGATCTACTTGGGAGGAGAGGGCCTTGATCCTCTTCATGGGATGCAGGTGTGAGAATTGCATAAGAATTCGGACCTGTGTGCTAGAAAACGCTGAAGACAAAGAGTGTTTTATTCCTGGATGAGGTTTATCTTGGTTGACGTTCTTCCAACGGATTGTACCTGGTTATCTTCTTGAAGTTTGCAATTAATTATCCTGGTCTGTCATGGAACTTTCTTCAGTGCGGTTTGTTTTTGGTTTTTTATTGCTTCGTTATTTGCTCTCTGAGCTTGGACTGTATTTCTTTCTTTTGGAATGTTATTTTGGAAAGAGTTTAATCTCCAACTGTGAACAATTGAACAGTGAAGCCAAGTTGAAGGCATTAAAGGAAGTTTATTTACATTTTGGTTTTTGTTACATTTGTATTACGCTCTAGGACATCACAGCAAGATTCACTTAGCGGGTGACTAATTTATCAATTGCAATGATTCACTTAACAACTGTGGCAGGGAAGGTTGTATAACAGGGCAAAACTCACCTACAGCACTGAAAGATGTGTTTTACGACCAGTCCTTGCATCGACAACCAATGCAGCGTCTCCACAGTCCTGTGATCAAAATGTAGTTGCTTGGATCTGGCATGCAGAGCCCTGGAATTATGTGGCCCTCATTTATATGACCTTCCCAGCTGGCTTCCTGCAAGAAAAATCAATGGGGAAAGCCAGATTCATTTAAGGACCGCATGATTCACTTAACAACTACAATAATTCACTTAACAACCATGGTGTGACTCACTTAACAACCTCCTTCCTTAACAATATGAATTCTACTCTTAACTGTGGTCATAAACTAAGGACTACCTACAGGTGAAACTTGAAAAATTAGAATATCGTGCAAAAGTTCATTTATTTCAGTAATGCAACTTAAAAGGTGAAACTAATATATGAGATAGACTCATTACATGCAAAGCAAGATAGTTCCAGCTGTGATTTGGCATAATTGAGATGATTATGGCTTACAGCTCATGAAAACCCCAAATCCACAATCTCAGAAAATTAGAATATTGTGAAAAGGTTCAATATTCTAGGCTCAAAGTGTCCCACTCTAATCAGCTAATTAAGCCATAACACCTGCAAAGGTGTTCCTGAGCCCTTAAATGGTCTCTCAGTCTGGTTCAGTAGGAATCACAATCATGGGAAAGACTGCTGACCTGACAGTTGTGCAGAAAACCATCATTGACACCCTCCATAAGGAGGGAAAGCCTCAAAAGATAATTGCAAATGAAGTTGGGTGTTCCCAAAGTGCTGTATCAAAGCACATTAATAGAAAGTTATGTGGAAGGGAAAAGTGTGGAAGAAAAAGGTGCACAAGCAGCAGGGATGACCGCAGCCCGGAGAGGATTGTCAGGAAAAGGCCATTCAAAAGTGTTGGGGACTTTCATAAGGAGTGGACTGGAGTCAGTGTTTCAAGAGCCACCACACACAGACGGATCCTGGACATTCAAATGTCGTATTCTTCTTGTCAAGCCGCTCCTGAACAACAAACAATGTCAGAAGCGTCTTACCTGGGCTAAAGAAAAACAGAACTGGTCAGTGGTCCAAAGTCCTATTTTCTGATGAGAGCAACTTTTGCATCTCATTTGGAAACCAAGGATCCAGAGTCTGGAGGAAGAATGGAGAGACACACACTGCAAGATGCTTGAAGTCCAGTGTGAAGTTTCCACAGTCTGTGTTGATTTGGGGAGCCATGTCATCTGCTGGTGTTGGTCCACTGTGCTTCATTAAGTCCAGGGTCAAAACAGTCGTCTACCAGGAGATTTTGGAGCACTTCATGCTTCCTTCTGCAGACGAGCTTTATGGGGATGCTGACTTCATTTTCCAGCAGGACTTGGCACCTGTCCACACTGCCAAAAGCACCAAAACCTGGTTCAATGACCGTGGGATTACTATGCTTGATTGGCCAGCAAACTCGCCTGACCTGAACTCCATAGATAATCTATGGGGCATTGCCAAGAGAAAGATGAGAGACATGAGACTGAACAATGCAGAAGAGCTGAAGGCCGCTATTGAAGCATCCTGGTCCTCCATAACATCTCAGCAGTGCCCCAGGCTGAGAGCTTCTATGCCACACTGCATTGAGGCAATAATTGCTGCAAAAGGGGCCCAAACCAAGTCCTGAGTACTTATACTTGCTTATGCTTATACTTTTCAGAGGTTTGATATTGTTCTATGTACAATCCTTGTTTTTTTGATTGCATGTAATATTCTAATTTTCTGAGATTGTGGATTTGGGGTTTTCATGAGCTGTAAGCCATAATCATCTCAATTATGCCAAATCACAGCTTGAACTATCTTGCTTTGCATGTAATGAGTCTATCTCATATATTAGGTTCACCTTTTAAGTTGTATTACTGAAATAAATGAACTTTTGCATAATATTCTAATTTTTTGAGTTTCACTTGTATATTGCATTTCACCTTAAATAGGATGTTTATCTAGTACTAGTTGATAACCCGGCATTGCCTGGGTATTTATTTATCCCACTCCTATATTAGATGGGAAAATCATGTAGTTGGGACTCACGATGTTGTACTGTGTCTTGTGCAGTGTTACAAGTCTTCCATTCCTCTCCTCGGGAGTTTGTTGTCTATGCTGGTGTTTCATTTTTTTTGTTTGGACTTGGCCAATCACTTGACATTTTCTTGGAGGGCTGAGAGGCAGCTCCCTTGTGGAGTATTGTGAAGCCATTACCATGGCAAGTCCACTGTGCTGTACAGTAGAAGCCATTTTAAGGCTACACCCACACCCACACTTGAGGAGTGTTAGGGGTGTCTTACCCCCACAGTATTTGTTTCCAAAGGGTAAGTCATCTGTGTATCGAGCTTGGTTGAAATTGCTTGAGGCATTCCAGAGTTATGCTAGAACATACACACACACACACACACACAAACATTTTTATATATATATAGATTGAGTTGCCTCCAATTATTTTCAGCTAAAACCAGGAAGAACAGAGTCTGGGATATGGCTGGAGGATATCTTCCTATCTTAAAGACAAAGTGGCTTGGGGGGGGTCTTTTTTTAAGGGGGAAGAGGAGGAGGAGGAGGAAGGAAAGAAGGAGGAGGAGGAAGAGAAGGAGAAGGAGAAGGAGAAGGAGAAGAAGAAGAAGAAGAAGAAGAAGAAGAAGAAGAAGAAGAAGAAGAAGAAGAAGAAGAAGAAGAAGAAGAAGAAGAAGAAGAAGAAGAAGAAGAAGAAGAAGAAGAAGAAGAAGAAGAAGAAGAAGAAGAAGAAGCCTCCCTTCTGCTTGAAAGTCATGGATGTTAGCTGTTTGGCCCTCACCAACATCCCCATCTAATTAAGAGCCTGGCAAGTATGGCAACTTTACGACTTATGGACTTCAACATTACATTAGGAGATGCTTCCGATTTCTTTTGGAATCCTTTCCTCTCTTTCAACCTTTTTTCCCCCTCAGCAGTGGTGGGATTCAAATATTGTTGCCACCAGTTCAGTATTAGGCATCCAGAAATTGTCCATGGTAATCAATCACTCCAAGACAAGTATAATCTCCAACTGATTTATTAGGAACAGCTCTGGTACGTCTATGGAAATTTCCAAAACTGAAAGTCATTTTCAGCGCGTTTCACAAAATCCACCTTCTCTCCTCCCACTTCTTACCCTTCATTTATCACGAGAACCAATTAACTGCAGCTGGAATTGTAATGGAATTGTAATGGAATTTTTTTAATGCGACATACGAAATAACCTTGAACTTTCCAACTCCTCCACCCCCTTTCATTCCTTATAACATTCTTGGCAGTTGAATCTCAGAGCTGACATTCAGTGGGCGTGGCTTAGTGAGCGCACTTTGCACATCCTTTGCATGCACATGCGCAGGCACAGAGGCATTCTAACTCACCTCCTGCAAGCCTGCTCAAAGCCTGCTGCGCTTCAAATTCAGCAGATAAAGTTGAGTATGGGAGCCTGGGCGGGCTCAGCAGAGCCAGCAGAGCAGTGGAGAGAACCGGTTCAGTCTCCGCTACCCATTGCTCCTACCGGCTCTCCAGAACTGGGCAGAACCGTTCAAACACCACCAGTGTCCCTCAGAAACCATACTCGAAGTGTCTAAGAACCATGAAGAATCTAATTCTATTTCTCCTGTTGCTGTTGTCTGAAGCAGTTGTTTCCAAAAAGAAGAGGAAGGAAAAAATCAGTCCTTCCTTGTTATTGAGGACTCCTATTAACTGGCTTGCCTCTCTTGATCTCAATTTACAGGATCTCCCACGGTAGGAGTAAGTAGGAGTAAGGGGTACTGAGGTTCAAGCTTCTACCTTTTGCAGAATTCCTTGAACTGATAGCAACAACAGAGAAGAGAAATTTCACATCTAAGAGTTAGCTGTATGTAATGGTTGCTATCAACAATCAGGATGTAATGGGTGGGGGGAGAGAACAATTTTCATATTTTTAATAATGTTTTAGTGGTTTTTTTTACTCCTTTATGTTTTTCTCATTTTTTTTTGTTTTTTCTTCTTTTGTATATTGTTACCTTTCCCCCTTTTTAAAACAAGAATCCATTCTAATTTATATTTTCATAATTTTATTATATGATCTATATGGTATCACTTGTTATTTCTGACATTTGTACTGTGTGTAGAATTTAAAAGTGATTTGGAAGAGCGAAACATCCAGGATAGTCTTCAAGTTAGAGTCATTCATTGAACAGCCATTCGAATTTATAATGGTGCTGGAAAAAGTGACTTACGTCCACTTACATTATTTTACAGGAATTGTAGTTCTATGAAGAAAAGTTCAAGTTGAATATATATATATATATATATATATATATATATATATATATATATATATATATATATATATATATATATATATATATATATTAAAAAACCAGACATCTGTGAAGCCTGAAAGCAATAAGCATAGGTTTTTTTAGGGGGAAAAGAAACCAAACATGTGGCTGAATATCTGTTTCTTTAAATAAACATTCCACAGCCCACATGCTACAGTAACTTAAAATAACACACATTTCAATTCTCCTAATCCTGACCTTGTTTTGCTGTAGACCAGCATTCTGAGAAAGTCCAAGTGATGAAAGATTCTGATGAACTCAAATTGCCACATAAACATCAGTGCGAGAAACAGATGTACAGAACCCTTGCAACTTGGCCACATTAGACATAACTTTGTCTTGACTACCACTGTAATTTAAAAAGTATAGCCAGGAATTCTTTTTCACAAACATTTACTTATTTAAAATACAGCATATGTACGTTGGGCATATTCCAGCCATGGCTACACATCTTCAGAACTCATTGATTTGGCTTGGAGGGAAAATAGTATAAGTCTCCTTAAAATTAATGATACATGGTCAATTTTAATTTCATAGTGCCCATTGTAAGTGGAGAAGTGGAAGAAAAAAGATTTTGGGAAAGAGAGAGAAAGAAAAAAACAATATTGTAAAGACAACGCAAAAATGAAATCGTGTTTATAATGGGTCAATTCGTTTTGAATTACTGAAGTTAATGCAACTTAACTTTTTCATGGTCCAACGTAAGAACTTTAGAAACAAGAGTTGAAATACCTCATACAAACAAATCAATGGTTAAGGGCTTTAGGAATACAAGGTAAAATATAGTTTTCTTATCTCAATGTGAGATTAAGTCAAGAAAAGATTTTGTTCACTATTGTTGGATACCTAGGAAAATGTTTTTAAAAGATTGAAAGTTTATAATATATGAATAAATAAATAAAATTTTAGGAAAGGTAATATTATTGAAAATGTGAATGTAGTCTCAAATTATATTCTCAACATTTATAATTTATTAAAATGTACAATTTGCAAAGAATGGTATACACTGAAAATTATTTCATGCTGGAAAGGCAAAGTTAGTCTAGATTAACAGTTTTGGACTGTTTATGAACTGGCCAACATAGATTGGCAAAATTTTAAAAAATGCCTGGTATTATTCTGTGTGATCATTTTAATTCTTTCTTTAAAAATTAAGCTGATATTTTTGTGCTACAGAATATATATACAGAATAAATGTATTCTGTTATAAAAAAAATATTAGCTTAGTTTGTAAAGCCTGTCCTAAATTATTGTATAATTTATTCTCTGTCATTGCAATAATAAAATGAAAAATTCCTATTACTGAATTCTTTTCCACACCACATTTGTTTTGGAACACACAAAAAAGAGAGATATACTAATACAATAGAGTAAATATTAGCCATTAGCAAACAAATGTTTCCTTTACAATATGCATACAGTACAAGGGTACAACATGTTATAACAATATCCATTGTTTTATTTCATGACTGGGTAGACATAGAAGGGACGGCCACCTTTTAGGTGATTATTACTTTGTACACAAAAACTTTAAACATTTAATCTAAAATATTCTCTGGTGTCAAACCAATCATGTTCTTTACAAAATAATGCCAGAGAGAGCCATATATACGACTGAATATAAATCTTTGGATTCCCCCTTGTAAACTGCAAAATTTCACCTTTCCTGAGTAGGCAGTAGTAGCAGCTGCTGCTGCAAGTATTTTTGGCAGGCTAAAAAAAGCATACTGTGGCCTTCCCTTTCTTCTCCCACATATTTTTTTTTTTAAAGTCTCTCTTGATTAATGTCTTCAGAAAAGATGTTTTATGAGGTGCGTGCTTATAAAAAAATGTATCTTTTCAATGCTGTATGCTCAGTAGCATCTCAGACGCTAACCACATATAAAAACTGTATTTAGTTATTCCAGAAAATGCATTTAACAAACTACAACTTAGTTAAAGTTAACCCATTCTCTGATTGCTATGTCCCAAAGGTGTTTTTTCAGGAGGCAACTGGAGTTTCTTGTTTTTTCTTTTGAAGACGTTTCGCTTCTCATCCAAGAAGCTTCTTCAGCTCTGACAGGATAGTGGGGAATGGAAGGATTTATATTCTGATTTCTATTCTGAAGAAGCTTCTTGGATGAGAAATGAAACGTCTTCAAAAGAAAAAACAAGAAAATCCAGTTGCCTCCTGAAAAAGCACCTTTATCTGGATGACTGAGAATATCTACAAACTCTGATTGTTATGATTTGCTGCTTTTCATCCTCTCAAAATGGAAGCTAGCATTTTCTTCCAAGGCCTGTGTCCTAAGATAAATATTCTTTTTTAAAAAAAAAAAAACATACTCCCACCTTTATTACTTTTACAAATAACTCAAGGTGGCAGACCTAATATGCTTTCCTCAAATAGTCCCCAAAACTACAATCTTTTGAGGGGGTTGGGCTGAGAGAGAGTGACTGGCCCAAGATCACTCTCACACCCAAAACGGGACTAGAACTCGCAGTTTCCTGGTTTCTATCCTAGTGGCGCCTTCACCACTAGACTAAGCTGGTTCTACTCTGCTCGAATGCACACAAGGACCTCCATGGTCCAGAGAGAAGGGTTAAAAAAGTCAAGATAGAGACCAGATAATCAAAACTCTACCCCCTTTTTCACATGGGCTGCCTTATTGGTTCTGTGCTAACCTGGGGCATTTTTCACAACACCAGCTGAGCCTGTTACCTATTTTAAAAACTGACAGGCGATATCCTGCAGTTCCCAGGAATTACACTTGCCAATAGTCTAGAGATTCTCAAACATCCAGGTCATGGTTGTCCCAAAGGTGCTTTTTCAGGAGACAACTGGACTTTTCTTGTTTTTTTCTTTTGAAGGCATTTCGCTTCTCATCCAAGAAGCTTCTTCAGCTCTGAGTGGATGGTGGGGAATGGAAGTATTTATACTCCTTGCAGACAGCTGGTCATTTGCATCCTTTTAGAGGGTCATTGAAGCACTTGGAGGTTTATCTGTGTCCTCAGTGTCACCTGAGTAGTGTTTCTGGTTTCTGTAATCTGCAAGTTTTTCCCTCTGGAAATCCATTCCTATTCCCACACCATTCAAAGGGTGTTTATCCCATAGCAAAACTTCTTCAAAGAAAAAATAAGGAAGTCCAGCTAAAAGTCCAGAAAAATGAAATTTGGATACAGGTAGTCCTTGAGTTACAATACTAACTGAGAGCCACATAATTATGATCATAAGTCATGAGGGTTGTAAAGCAAGTCACCACATGAGTGAAACCTCTTTTATTGCCTTTCTCGCAGTGGTCATTTGGAGAATGCGGTGCTCGTAAAGTGGACATAGCAATTGAAAAGCAAACTCATTGTTTGCGATAGGGCAGTTTTTGCCAGAAACTGGAAGTAAACCTTGGTTTTCAGCAAAAATGTTACACATGACCAGTTGTTGGAACTTCAAAACTAGGTTGTAAGTACCTTTTGGGATGGGGTATGTCATAACATTGAACAGTTGCTAAGTGATTAGTTGTAAGTTGAGGGTTATCTCTATATCTGGTTTGTCCACTACAAGCTAAAAGAAAAATGGATAGATTCATTCAAGCAATTACTTGGTGTCAAAATGTCACTTAAGATTCATATTATACTCTGGTCCTTTATTGAATTAACTAGCTATACCCTCCGATGCAACTACTCAAAAGTAAATAACATTGAGTTTGGTGAGGTTTCCTCCTGTATACAGATAGTCCTCGAATTACAAAAGTTCATTGAGTGATCGTTCAAAGTTATAACGGCATTGAAAAAACTGACTTATGACTGTTTTTCACACTTACAACCATTGCAGCATCTCCATGGTCACATGATCAAAATTCAGGCGCTTGGCAACTGACTCATATTTATGACAGTTGCAGTGCCCCAGGGTCATGTAATCCCCTTTTGCAACCTTCTGACAAGCAAAGTCAATGGGGAAGCCAGATTAACTGAACAACTGTATTACCAGCTGAACAACTGCAGTGAATCACTTAACAACAGTAGCAAGAAAGGTCATAAAATGGGACAAAACCCACTTAATAAATGTCTCACTTAGCCAGAGAAATTTTGGCTCAATTGTGGTTGTAAGTTGAGGACTATCCCTAAAAGAATATAAGATTGCAGCCTTACTCTTTTTACTGGTACTTCATAGTTTGCCTGATTATTTACACATATTATGAACTAATGTGAAAATAATAATTATCTCAGACAATATGTCCATAATGCCTAGCATTATGGGTTCAAGATATTTGAAATGATTATGACTTTATAGTTGTACAATTACTGCTTTCGGTAGGCTGCCTTAAGATAAAAAACATGATTTCAATTTCAAAGAACCCCAAAGAAATGCATAGCTTATACAGTTTTGTGTTTATGTCAACCATAACAATACAAGAGCACACAATAGATGCAAACTCAAGGTAAACCGCACCAAACTTGATTGCAGGAAATACGACTTCAGCAACAGAGTGGTCAATGTCTGGAATACTCTACCTGACTCTGTAGTTTCTTCCCCAAACCCCAAAAACTTTAACCTTAGACTGTCTACTATTGACCTCACCCCTTTCCTAAGAGGTCTGTAGGGGGCATGCATAAGCACACCAACATGCCTACCGACCCTTTTTCTTATATGTATCCATTTCATGTATTCATAATTATGTTTATTCGTATACCTGTTATCTTATAATCGCTTGACAAAATAAAATAAATAAAAATAAGTAAAACTAAAAAGGAACACTAAAAAGGGTTCTAATTCATTTTGTGAGTGTTAACAAACTATCAGATGTGATTCTGTGGCTAAAGACATAACAGGTAAAAATGGCCTATATCTCTATCTCTATCTCTCTCTGTCTGTCTGTGTGTTTTCATAGATTTTCACGGGTACAGGTATTCAGGTCTTGGCGTGTTTGGGTCTTTTCCCGTGTAAGATTAAGAGTATCTTGGCAACGTTTCGACGAGGTTCCACTCACCATCTTCATTGATTGGTTGGGAATCTTGGTCTGTGTTTATTGGTCTTGGAGTTTGACCAATAAACACAGACCAAGACTCCCAACCAATCAGGATGAAGAAAAAAACATTCTAATACAACAGTAAGCTAGCACCAAATTTAAAACAGAAACTGCTATGAAAGCCTGACTCACAGATGAACACAATACACAAGCCTGATTATGACAGATGAGATTTTGCCAAAATGTCGCTACAACTTTACAAGCACAACTATAATGACGTGGGAAAATACCCGAACAAAGCTGAAAACCATATATATAAATACCCACGAAAACTTAAGAAAACAAATATATATTTCCCTCCATATCCTTTCCTATGTCACTTTGGCATGTATCATTTCTATGAAAAGGAGATGTGGAACAATCCATTTCAAATCTAATCTCCACCTGGAGGAATCATCTGGGAAGACCCGCCAAAGCCCTCCAACTTAAATTCCCTTGATATAGCCATATAAAGATGAGGCCACAATTTATTATGGATGACCCTAACCTGACTACAACTTTATTTTTCATTCCTTCAGGAGTTTTCTGAGCACTAATGCATTGCACAAATGTTCCCGACACAGCATGACAATGCTTTTTGGGTAAATCTCTTGGTTGGATCTCACCTGTAGACAACGACTATCTATTTCATGCTTCCCTGCGCACCCTCATGTACATTTGAGGGGAAGCATTCATATGGATTAAGTTAGCAACACTTACTTATTTTTTGCACTTGTAGACATTATGGCCCCTGCTAAATCATAGTTGGGAGCTGCCAAGCTTCCCCACCGAGTCTTTGTCCATGCTGAAAACTTCCAGAGACCAATTAGTTTTGCTTCACAAATCATGGGTGTTTGCGGCCCTGAATTAAACACCTTGCAACCCAGAACAATGAAGAGGTGGAGGATTTCATAGGTCAGTTGGGAGGACAGGCATATTATTTTCTTGTTAGAAGAAGCATCTTAATAACAGAAACCACAGAAGATTTACATTCACTCATGTGTCCAGTGATATCTTAATCCCCCACCTTCTATGCCTGAATTCTAGCTACTTTATCTCAGATTGTCTCTTTCGGAGATAGGTTTTAGGTGGGTAGATTCCCAAACACATCAAGATTTCCATGAGCAAAGAAGCCCACCAAACCTACAGTAGATAACGAAAATGCTCCTTACAAAATATTTCAGGAAGATTTCCAGTTATTTGTAACCTTGAACGATGACTCCTTCATCTCTTCACCCAACTTTCCATTCACTAAGCTGTATCTTCCAAGTCATCCAAATTGCTGCAAATGTTTCAAGCCCACCTCCCTTCAATCTGATAGCTGGTGGATACATTGGGATTACAGCTTCTAGGATTTTCTATTAGCCACGATATCAGGAACAATAGAACCTGTGATCCAAAATTCTCTGCAAAGCCCCAAATTAGAACAAGTGGGGGGTAGCCCACAAGAATTAACAGGTCCCCTGATCGTTTTACATTATGTGGCTGGCATGAAGGAGAAGAAGAGAATTATCTACCTTTCCCAATACGGTCTTCCAATCCACATGCAGTTACTATTTTATTTTTCATTTGTTAATGTATTTCACTCTTTAGCAAATTCTGGGTGAACTCATATCAAACGGATAATTTATTCTGAACAATACGTCACCCTGGTGATTGCTAGGTTCCACCAATCCCAATAATGATACCAAATTCTTTTTCCTCTTCTACAAAGCTGCTGCATCTCCCCCCACATCCCATAGCAATGGGATTGATTGTTCAGGTATCTCTTTAGTGACAATTTGTTGTACTGTAGAAATTCCAAGACACAAAATCCAAACTCATATCTCACTCCAGATTCTTCATGAGGCTCCTCTTGGTCTTCTTCAGCTTCTCAATATGTCTTTACTAAAGACAAATGCACTTGGTGCTATTAAAAAGTCCATTGGATTGTCAGGGTGTGAGAAAACTTCACAATTAAATGGATTGTCCATCTTTTTCAGGTCTTGGGTTGAAGTTTCAAATTACACATGGAGTCTAAACCAGCTAGTGCCAATAAAAAAAAGAATGCAATAAACATTTGTCATGCAACAATGTGAATATCAGTGGAAGAACAATATCAAATTTACAGTCAATAATACACTTAGAAAAAGCTGGTAGGAAATGGTATATTTTCCAGGACTGATTGCCAAAATAAACAATTCATTCTCTAAAAACTGTTGGAAATGCAGCATTTTTTTTCATATTTGGTGACAAAGTTTTAAATCCCAGCAGTTCTGGAAAATGATTTATAATAGAAGGAGACATATTTTAAAGGTGGGTTTTTCTTTTCAGCCTGCTATTTTTGTTCTAAAATTACTAAAACCTATACTTCCACCAACTATACGAACTGGTTTGGAACATAAATAACAGTTGCTACAATTCTCTAGCATTTTCACTAGAAATTCCCTTACATATTGTAGAAGAACAGCAAATTAAATAATGGGGATATATGCTAATGAAAACACTAACTTCATATTTGAAGTTGAAAAACAAATTTTATATAACATTTAATTAAATGTGGCAAACATTTTTGGACTATAATTTTAATTATTGCATAATAACAAACTTCATATTAACTAATTTTAATGTTGACTAAAAACATTTAAAAACTTTAAATGGAAGATAAAAAAACTTTAGAAGATATTCTAATATGTAGATTTCTATCAACATTTTGCAATGTTCTAGTTAATTTTACAATGCTTACAAATCTTTCTATCTCTGTTTTCTTTTTCTTTTTCCCTTAACAGTGCTGCGTTGTTGTTTATAATCAGTTTGTGCGATCTTTCTTGCATGAGCTGAGTATATATGACCTATTGATTCTTCTGCCTCTGCACAATTCGCACTTTTGAATCATTTGATGATTTTTTTAAAATTCTGATCTGGATTGTATTAGCTTGAGAAGCTTGCTCTTGAAAAGCCAAAATCAAGCCTTCGGTTTCTTTCTTTCTTTCTTTCTTTCTTTCTTTCTTTCTTTCTTTCTTTCTTTCTTTCTTTCTTTCTTTCTTTCTTTCTTTCTTTCTTTCTTTCTTTCTTTCTTTCTTTTTTTAGTGTTCTAGTTGTAAACTATTGCTAGGTTTTATCTTTATCCACTTTCTCATCAATCTTTTGTAGAAATTGACTATATGATGCTTTTCCTTGCCAGAATTCTGTTAATATTTTTATCACATCATTTCAATAGTCATGTTTTGTTTCCTGCACATTCAGTAAGTTGGAATTTTTAACTTGCATCAATGCTTGTTCTTGGCTGTCTTTTATCTAGTCAGCCAAGTCAGCCTTTTATCATTCTTTTCTTCTTCAACAGTTTGTTTGACCTGAAGTAAAGCATCGTCTCTGTTTCCGCAAGGCAGGTACAATCTATCAATATCACTATGTGAATAGTTATTAGCTTTCTTGTTTTTCTAATCCAAACTGTCCAGTTCAGCTTGTGTCCAGTTAATAATTCCAGCAGTGTATCATATCACAAGTATGACCCAGGTGTGGATGGCTTTAATGTGCTACCACTGTTCAGTTTTGTTTTTACCTCTTTTTCCACTCTTCAGATGCATTTTTTATTAATCACATTTTTAACTCGTCCATGCTTGATAATATCCATCCAACTGTAAAATGCCCAGGGGCTTGTAGGCTTCATCCTGAGCCCTTCTAATAGTTTGGTTTTTCAGCATTTCAATTCCATTTCTATATTTATTGCCACTGTAGCATGTGTCTCAAGGCCAAAAGCCATTTTTATATGTGTGCTAAGAATTCTTGTGGTATTTGTCAATCACTGTTTACTGTTTATGATTTTCCACAAAGCCTTAAGTCATCCCTATAAAGCAACTGTGAGATTGTATTAGCATTTTAAGCTATTATTATATTTATATACTACTTTTATACTGCCTATCAATCTCCAAGCAGTTGTAACAGAAAATTTAAAAGCCTAAGATGAAATAAGATATTTCTTTAAAAGATGGGTTATGGAAAGGAAAAGCAAATAAAAGAATCCGCAGAGAGAGAGAGAGAGAGAGAGGGAGGGAGGGAGGGAGGGAGAGAGAGAGAGGGAGGGAGGGAGGGAGAGAGAGAGAGAGAGATCAATACTTATATATCTATATCTATATCTATCTATCTATCTATCTATCTATCTATCTATCTATCTATCTATCTATCTATATATATATAAATTTTCCCAGGGACCCACATGAAACATTGGGACTATTGTAAAGGGCTGCTGTCCCCACTCCTGCTGCCAACTCCTGCTATCACCTCACCCCCTATTGACACTACCCGACATGCTGACATGAGCCAGACAGGGACATCTATAAGACCGGATGTCCTGAGTGAAAGGCAAAATCTTTAACAGTTGCTATAGAAAAGATGTTCCATGAATCTCAGAGGGAAAGTATTTCAGTTTTTGTTTAAATGGGAGGGTTGTATGTGGCTTTTAATCCAGAAAGTGTTTATCGTTGGTCCCAGGTCCCCCAAGGCATCTGGCTAATGAGTACAGATTTGGTCTGTATTTGGTCTGCAAGTTTCTCTCGCAAAAGTTCAGTGCTCTACAGCAGGGGTCTCCAACCGTGGCAACTTTAAGACTTGTGGACTTCAACTCCCAGCTTTGCTGGCTGAGGAACTCTGGGAGTTGAAGTCCACAAGTCTTAAAGCGATTGACAAATCAAATAAATTCTAAATTCTAAGTTGCCAAGGTTGATGACCCCTGCTCTACAGTAACCATTGCTCTACATCAGGCCTCCTTTGCATTAGACCTCCTCGGCGTTCCAAAAGGGGAAGCGGCACATTTTTTTGCTGTTTGCTGTATAAACAGCATACTTTGCGAATCAATTTACGAAACAGCTTTATGTCTCTCCATAAACAGCTGCTCAAGAGCCGTTAGAGTTGTAAAGGGTTTTTTATGGCCTGATTGCCTGATCAGCAGACACCCAAACGAAATGAAAAGACGAAAGGGAGATCCTGTGGCCGACCACACTCATCTAAACACAAGAAGAGAATATGCTTCCTTGGCTTCAGCCAAAGGCTAGCGATTGAGCCAAACATCTTGATCAGAAATGTAAATGAGAAGTCCAGACCTGTCAGCATGATCTTCAACAGAACCCGACATGAATTCATGTTGAAATAAAAAAGGAGAAATCTGGACTGTAAAAGGCTTCTCTAACCTGATGCCCTCCAGATGTGTTGAAGTTTAAACTCCCATAATGGAGGATTATGGGAGCTAATCCAATTCATTGATTATTTATTTATTTTAACAACCTAGAGAGCTGTCCATCTTGCAACTGTGGCTCTAGGAAGTTTTTTTTTTTTAAAAAAAACCCAAAGACACAATTTCAAGGATATACAGGGGAAAAAACATAAATTACCACATGCTCAGAGTCAAAAGAGAGAAAAAATCTTTCCACTTAGGTCACTAAGGCAGTAACTAACAACCAATCAATGGACTGGCTCAGTGATGGCTAACCTTTCCATCCAGGAGTGGGATTCAAATTTTTTAACAACTGGTTCTGTGGGCGTGGCTTAGGTGGTGGGCGTGGCTTGGTGGTGATGTGACTTGGTGGTCATGTTATTGGCTGGGCGTGGTCAACTCAATATCACTCACATCGAGGCACGCATCTCCTTGCCTGGCCTCTCATGACTGTGGGGATGCTACAACAGTCGTAAGTGTGAAAAATGGTCAAAAGTCACTTTTTTCAGTGCCATTGTAACTTTGAATGGTCACTCCATACAAGCAAAGTACCAGCAAAGGAGGGAAAAAAACTCCAGAGGCGTTCCTGAGACAGGAAGTCTAGTCCTGCCAAGAATGTAATAAGGGTTAATGGAGAGGCAGTTTCTGTAAGCAACACCAGAATGTTTCCTTCCTGCCTTCCTTACAGGATTAGTGCAGTAATTTCTTCTAACAACCGGTTCTCTGAACTGCTTAGAATGTTAACAATCGTTTCTAGCGAATAGGTGCAAACTGGTAGAATCCCACCCCTGTTTCCATCCTCGCATGTCAAAAGTGCAGTGCGCGTGCCAACACCTATAAGGCAATGCACGTGGGGGGCCCCACGCCCCCTGTGCATGTACGCATGATCCCCCTGCGTGCATGTCACACATCTCTTGTGCATGTGTGCACAACCTCGCACATGCGATGTGTGTTTCTGTGCATGCGCACTTGATCCCCTGCGCCACCCCACACCTTTCTGTGCATGCGTGTGCATCTCCCATGCACGCCCCACCCCCTGTACATGCACGGCAGCTACCTAATGATCAGCTGGCCGGCAGGCGGTGTGCACACATGCACAGTGGACCTTGGGCAACAGCTCGTGTGCTGGCGAAGATGGCTCCGCATGCCATTTCCGGCACATGTGCCATAGATTCGCCATCACAGAACTAGCTTAACCAGACAATCCCTTTATTTAGAGCAGGGGTGTCAAACTCAAGGCCCATGAGCCAGATCCGGCCCACAGGGTGCTTACATCTGGCCTGGACACATGGAAGGACCGGCCCGCAGTGCCTCTGCCAGTGAAAATGGAGTCATCATGGCCAAAAATGGGAGTCTGTTTTCGTTGGCAGAGAGCTAGCAAAACAAACTAAAACCAAAACAAAAGAAGAAACGTTTCCCCTTCTGCATTTGAGCACCCAAGAAGGGACAGGAAAGGAGAAGGGGAATGAGGAAGAACAAAGAAAAAGAAGGAAAGATGGGAAGAGAGCAAGGAAGGAAAAGGAAGGAAAGAGGGGAAGGAAGAGGGAAGGAAGGAAGGAAGGAAGGAAGGAAGGAAGGAAGGATGGAAGGAAGGAAGGAAGGAAGGAAGGAAGGAAGGAAGGAAGGAAGGAGATTATAATGAGAGGGAGGGAGGGTCTGAGGGCAGTCCTGACTTAGCACTTGGCCACCACAGATGTCCCGACTCGAGTGACATCGAGCTGGCCAATCCGGCCACACCCATCCCAGTCCCCCTGATGCGGCCCTAAGGAAATGGAGTTTGACACCCTAATCTAGGGCAATGTTTCTGAACCTTGACAATTTTAATACATGTAGACTTCAACTCCCAGAATTCTCCAGTCAGCTACACTTCCGGAGTTTACTTCTGGTTTCCAGCAAAAACACCCCATAGTGAACAATGGGTTCGTTTAATGACTGCCAGAAAAAAAAATGTAAAATCGTGTCCGGTCACATGATGACTCTCATTGTGGCTTAGCAATTGTAATTGCAGGCTCAATTACAAGTGTAAGTTGAGGATGACCTGTAGGTGAATACAAATGAACAGTTCTGTTTAACCCACTGTGAGTCTGGAACATTTTAAAAGTGCTCCACTGTGTTCCATCTCTGCCTTTGACATGTCCAGATCTAAGTCAGGAAACCACCACAGTTGGGTCATGGTGATGAAGGCCAAGGGTAGGTTTCTACCAGTTCTGTCCACCTCTGTAGAACCGGTAGCTCTGAAGAGCAACAGACATAGAACCGGTTCTATGTCTGCTGCTGTTTTAGCACACCCACCCATCCGGGCTCTTACCTGACCTTTATTGCCTGATTTTTTCAACTTCAGCTGCCGTGCGAGGCACAGCTGCAGTTTAAAAAGCAGGAAAAAAGGGCTTTTTGAAAGGCTGCTTCTCTGCACGCAGCATGCTGATGACGATTTACAGGTGCACATTGTAAATCACCGAACCTTGTAAATGACCGAACTGGTAGTTAACCCTGTCGGATCCCACGCCTGATGAAGGCCCAGGCCCAGTGACAACACACGAGGAAGCAAGGAGAAAGCAGAGCAAGACGAATGGACTGAAATAGGCAGGGATGCTGAGTGCTCCACTCCGCTTGTTGCATTAACCGCTTTCTTTTCTCTCTTACTCTCGTCTTTCTTAAGCGTAAGGAGAACATGCTTCTCTTTGAGTGAGGGGGGACACTGTACAAGCTGGGCAGCAAAGTGTTTTTGGGAGAATGTCTTCATTAAAAAAAAAAACCAACCTCAAAACTGGGTGGAGGCAATAACTGCCATGCTCTCGTCTAAAGCATGGCATCAATTTTGGGCTCTTGTAGTTCAAAGGCCAAAAAGAATCCCAGGGACTAGGTGCTTCTCATAGAATACAGAATAATAGAGTTGGAAGAGACCTTGGAGGTCTTCTAGTCCATCCCCCTGCTCAAGCAGGATACTCTATATCGTTTCAGACTTGTGTCCAGTCTCTTTTTGAAAGCTTTCAGTGATGGAGTACCCACAACCTCTGAAGGCAAGTTACTCCATTGGTTGATTGCTGTCATCATCATTAGCAAATTTCTCCTTAGTTCCAGGTTGCTTGTCTCCTTGCTTCTTTTCCATCCATTACTCCTTGTCCTGCCTTTTGGTGCTTTGAAAAATAGTTTGTCCACATCTTCTTTATGGCAGCCCTTAGATATTGGACCGCTGGTATCATATCTCCTGTAGTCCTTCTTTTCATTAAACTAGACATACCCCTCTCTGTAACCATTCTTCATACATTTTAGCTTCCAGCCCCTAATCATTTTTGCTGTTCTTCTCTGCACTCTTTCCAGCCTCACAATATCCTTTTTCTCCTTCCAATGACCTCCAGAACAAAGATATCCTATAATCTTGGATCCTTTTATTGCATTGGTTTCAAAGCACTTGCAGTCAATGATACATACTGCAACTTGGAATAATTTTTTATGTCTAGCTAGAGTTCTTTTCCTCTTCCTGGTGAAGGAAAGGGCTGGGGTGCATTTATCTGCAACAGATCTGTGTGATGGAAACATTCTCTGCTGCACACAAACATACTGTAACATCTACACCCAGGAGTTAATACATCCAGCCTGGATACTATTACACCTCTTGCTTAGGTTCTCTCCAAATGAAATACAGCTGCAGCGCCTGTCACACCACCTGAAAGCAGCCACTTAACAAATCTTTGGGTCAGAAACAATTGGGAAGTCCTTGGTGACAACAAATAATAAAGAAACCAAACCCTACCTCATGTTGCCCAGCTGTCATCCTTTTTTGACCAAATACCTAATCAGGTATTTATTCCAAACACGAATAGCACATTTAGTTTATTTGCAAAATAGGAAATAGGTAATGGAAATCACAGCTAGAACCACGCTTGTATTGATGAAGGTCACTCTGTGGTTCGTAATGCAGAACTATATGAAAAGCGTTCCCTCCACCCCAGGCATTCAAAGAGTGATGAAGAGTCTGATGAATCCTGCCTTTTTCATATTTTCTGAGAATAGGTGAAGGCAGTAAGGCTGTAATCGCTTCTATTTTTTTCAAGGGAGGAGGAAGAGAAGGAAGGATAAAGTGGAGAAGTTGTCTATTTCCATGTGGTGTGGTAGACACCTGTTTCCAATTGTATCTTTGGATCAGAAGATACCCCCACTTGAGGTCTGCAAGGCCAGCCATCCCATATAAAATAAAGAGTCCAATGCATATGGCTGTCATCTATGCTTTTTATTGTAAATGATTTCTGATCAGCATGTCGGTAAAATTCTTCCTTCAAGCCCTGCTTACATCATACGTATGGAACTCGGTTTCCACTGTAGGAATTACATGCAGAAGGTGCTTATTTAAACGGCCGGCCACAGGGGAGTCACTCTCTTTGTAAATGGATTTTGGCTCATAAAATATGGGGGATATTTTTAAGGTGTCACTAGAGAAGCCTAGTTTTGCAACAACAAAAAAAAAATCATGGCACACAAAAGCAGAATGATTTCCAGTTATAATGCCTTGGTGTAATTTCTTTGCTCTTATTTTGGGAAAATGCCTGGCTTGTAACCTCTTGAAGAATTGATCACGCAGCCCTTTTAAGTGAAGAGAGAGATGTCTCTAGAGAGATGTCCATTAGAGCTATTTCCCAAACTGCAATTTAAATTGTATCCACATGCATCCACAGTTGTTGAAAAAGGCATATTTTAGAACGCATGAATGGCTGTGCTAATTATTTGTTTTGGTTCCGTTTTTACCAGGAGCTAATACCCACTTCAGCTAACCCTCACCATTCAGACTTTAGAAATTCCTACCATAATTCAAAATCATTCCCTTTCAATGTTGCAAATAAGGTCCAACAACCTTACAAGGGTCCCATCACTTTGGTTTGATCTCTCTCTCAAAGATCAGCATGTCGGATCCTGCAAAACCATTTTGTAAATCACAAGGGCTTGATTCGTTTCCAGTGTTGTTCAGATTCTATGGAAGTGGAGGTGAATGTGAAGGGAATGATACGTGAGAAATAATAAGGCTGGATTGGCCATATGAGAAATAAAATGACTCAACAGCCAGTGTATTTGTTTGGAAGCAGGTTGGTCACAGGGTTTCAGTTAAAGCTGGCTTTAGAATGCTATTCTTCCATATCACTTTAGTTGTGACACCTGTAGGCAACAGCTAGGTCTGTTTAGCACTTTAATATCATCTATTTATTTGATTTGTATCCCACCTTTATTATTTTTTTTCCAAATAACTCAACCCAGTGAACATATCCAACACACCTTCCTTCCTTCCTCCTCCTCCTATTTTCCTATAACAACCACTGTAAGGTGAGTTGGGCTGAGAGAGTGGGCCTGGCCTGAGGTCACCCACCCATTTTTCATGGCTAAGGCAGGACTATAGCTCCTGCTTTCTAGGTTTCTAACCTGATGCCTTCATCACTAGACTGAACGGGCTCTCTTTTAATCTATCAATGACATGAGGTGAAATATTAAACATTGGAAAGACCTTGTCTCTTGCCTATGAAATGTGTTGGCCTTCAAACACCATTTTCCACGATGCCACCAAGCTGGGAAAATCTGGATCGCCGCACAGAGAATGTTTGTAGAATATTGTCTTCTATCAACTTTCCCCATCCTGGCTAGGAGTTTCAGTCTCCGTACCTAGGGTGTGCCAAGTTGGGGAAGGCTAGTGTGTGCATCAAGACTTCTTGGGCCTGGCATTCTTTTTCGCACATGAGCCATGCTGTGTTTTTCTTTCCATTTCCATTATAATTCTTGCAGGGCACGTAATTCCCTTCTCCCTTTCCTCCTTACCATTTGATCTGTCATCAAGGATATGTTTACTTCCTTCCCCCTCTTTCTCTTCCAGCCACGATTATCTCAGGGCAATACCCACATGGCCTGTTCTGTAGTTTCGGCTGGCTTCTTCGGGTAGGTAAAACAAACAAGATCAAAAAGTGACCCAGAGAAGCAAACGTCAAGTGGCCTCTTGAGGTCCCCACTTAACCATTGCTCTCACTTGCTCTCTGGACTGCAGAGGAGAAAAAAAATCCATGGGTGAAATGTAGTGGTTTTAAAAATATTCATGGGGTTTAATTTAAAAAAGACAACTTTCAACTCAGCCAGTTGGTTGGCTGCTTTGAAAAACTACTGCAAAGTGTGTATATGTGTGCATATTTGTGTGTTTGTGTAAAAAAGGCAGGTGGCAGCACATACCTGATTTTTTTTTTTAATTAAAAAGCCCTGTTCACATTTAAATAATAACAATCCCCTGGCAAATTCAATGGACATCCAAAAATTCAAAACAATGAGTAACTCTGCATGCAGTGCAAATATCCTTTCAGGTCACTTAACCTGGTCCTTCAGTATGTCTTCATAAGACAGTTTTTAGCCCTGTGGTTCCTTGTTATCCTTCTTTGAACCTCCTCCCATTCCTCTTCTTCAAATATGGTGTTCAGAAATTGGCACAGTATTTAATCCTGAACAAAGCAAAATAATATGGAATGATTACTTTGAGTGATTGGAAATTATGCTTCTATAGATGCAGCCTAAATCTGGATTTGCCTTTTCAGCCACCTCACATATTCTGATTCATATTCAGCTTGCAATCAACTCCTATTCAAAGCTCCTTTTCACCATTTCTGTTCCTCAGGTATCATTCCTGCATTTTTATTTTTTGTTTCTGAACATTTTTTTTTCATTTGTTTCCATTAACTTTCATTTCCATAGCCAATCTTATTTTAAATTTCACTTCTGTCTTCCAGGATATTTGTAATTTGACAAATATGTGACATTTGCAAATGTAACTTGAATACACTTAACCACCTCTATTCAAAGATGTGATGCTTCTGCAATTATTCCCAAAGCAATGGACACAGATTGCATGTTTGATGTGAACTTTGGTGATCTATCGGTTATCTTTCATTTTAAGTTTTTAGAAATCATTTTCCTGGGGAGAACTTCTGATGGAAACATGGTGAAGTAAACACATTTCCAGCAGTGACAATGACCACAGCAAAAATGGAAGAATCAGTGAACAGTCTGGTTCTTTGAAACTTCTCTAGACAAGGAGAAGATATGAGATCATTCACCTGTGCATCAGATGGGTGCTCCTCATGAGAAAACCACAGGACAGTGGTCCTCCATGGATCTGAGCGTAAAAAAACAAAGGGATCAATCATCATCCTTGCAATTGCAGTGGAGTTCTTCCAGGGACTAAATAAGTTTGCTAACCTCATTTCTAATCACTCTAGGTAGTTATCTAATTAAATATCTTAAGGCTATTAGAGATCTTCAGAACAACAACTTTGAAAAGTCATCTGGTGAAACTATCTTTGTTTCTGAACAAAAGAAAAAAATGACTCTAAGTGTTCTGGATTGGTTAATATTTGAAATACTTACTGTTCATTGGTCTACATTCCGGCGGGAGATCCTCGCGCCGTCATTGGTTGGCTTAGGCGCGGGAGCCCTTTAAAAGAAGGGCTGCCGCGCCGCCGAGTCAGTCGGTGTCCTGAGAATAAACAAAAAGACTGAATCACTATACGTGTGTGCCTCTTCATTGCCGCTCCAAAACACTGGCGACGAAGGTGGGATCGAGGCAACACGTTTAGAGAGTGCATAGTGGCGGAGAGCGAGCGGCATCATGTCCGGAAGCAACGCACCGCCTGAAAAATTCAACCCGGCCAAGGAGGAATGGCAGACGTATGTGGACCGATTCCTCATGTTTTTGGAGAGTAGCGATCTGAGCGGAGTATCGGATCACCGAAAGAGAGCGGTGTTTTTGACCCACTGCGGCCAAGCCGTCTTTCGGATGGCAAAGGCGCTAGCGTCTCCAATCGATGTCAAAACGCTAACTTGGCCCGAGCTAGAGAAGATCCTGAGGAAACACTACGCGCCTACAGTTTCCTGCCTGATAAAGCGCCATGAGTTTTACCTCCGGAACCAAAAAGAAGGTGAACCTATCGCCGATTTCGTGGCAGATTTAAGAGAAATAGGTGGAGAGTGCGAATTCTCGGATTTCAATGAGGCGCTAAGAGACCTGGATCGTTTTAGGCTTAAAAGATCCAATATTGCAGAGTAAGTTGCTAAACCGACCCAAGATAACAGCCACAGAGGCCATCGAAGAAGCCACCGCAGCCGAAGCTGCTCACAAATCGGCGGCAAGAATGAAACAGATTAATCAAGCTGCACACCACAAATCCAAAGAAGCCACCAAAGCTGATGATGAACAAGGAAAAACCTCAACACACTACGAGGATCTTGAAACTGAGACCAGTAGTGAAGAAGACGAGGTTTGCCACCTAAAAGCCGCGAGAGGGAAAAAAAGAGCGGGCTTCCAGGCGTTTTGATTTTGAATGCAACCGTTGTGGTGGAAACCACCCCAGATCAGAGTGCCGGTTCATAGACGCAATATGCCGAAAGTGTGAAAAGAAAGGGCACATTGCAAGGGTATGCAGAGCCCGATCAAGCTACAGCCCCAGGCGAAGAGAAAGCCCTCCCCCAAGAGAGAGAGAAAAGAAAACAAACAACCGTTGGAGCCAGGAAGGAAGGAATAGAAAGTTTAAAGAGTCATCTTACAAGAAGGAAGAAACACATCAAACAATAATAATTGGTCACTCTAATACAAAAAACGTCAAAAAAGTCCACGTGCAAGTAAGAATTGAAGAAAAAAATTGTGAAATGGAAGTGGATTCGGGATCATTCCTTTCCATGGTTTCCTGGGACACTATTAAGAAATTGATCCCAGACATACTGGCGAAGCGAACTAGACAAACAGAAATTAACGCTCAAAGACTACCAGGGAAACAGAATTCCGGTAGTAGGGATTGGACATTTCCAGGTAACCTTCAACAACCATACTGAGATTCTGCCCCTAACAATCGTGGACCGGAACAGACCCAGCCTCTTAGGACTGGAATGGTTCGAACCGCTGGGAATAGGGATGACCGGTATCAACCATATCACAGACGCTGACTGGGAGGCAGATCTCATTCAAGAATTCCAGGACCTGTTCAGCGAAGAATTAGGCAAGTACCGGGGTAACCCGATTTCTTTTAACATAGACCCCAAAGTAGCCCCAATTAGACTAAAGGCTAGACGGGTACCTTTTGCCTTAAAGCCAAAAATAGAAGAACAACTGGATAAACTAGTAAAGCAAGGGGTCCTCGAGCCAGTTGACCACGCTAAATGGGAGACCCCTATAGTGACCCCTATAAAAGCAGACGGGTCGGTTCGTATTTGTGGGGACTATAAGGCGACCCTCAACCATGCACTACAACAGAGCGCATACCCCGTGCCTGTCGTGCAACACTTGCTACATTCTATCAAGGGCGGAAAGGTTTTCGCTAAACTCGATTTGGCTCAGGCTTACCAGCAACTGCCCGTTGACAAAAAAACAGCTGAAGCTCAAACTATTGTAACACACCGGGGTGCATTTAAGTGTAATCGCCTCCAATTTGGCGTTAGCGTGGCACCAGGCATTTTTCAATCTCTTATGGAACGCCTCCTTCAAGGAATTCCTGGAGTCATTCCGTATTTCGATGACGTCCTAATTGCAGCTAAACACAAATTGCAACTGCGAGACCGTTTAAGAAAAGTACTGACCAAATTTACTGAGGCTGGGTTTAAAGTCAAAAAAGACAAATGTACCCTTATCACAGACAAAATAGAGTTTTTAGGATACCTAATCGATGGCAGTGGCATCCATCCAACAGCAGGAAAAACCCGTGCTATCAAAAATGCCCCCACACCAACTAACAAGGCTGACCTACAAGCTTTCCTAGGGTTGATAAATTTTTACCATGTCTTTTTGCCCCAGAAAGCCACGGTGGCGGAACCCTTGCATAGACTTTTGGACAAAGACGCATCGTGGAAGTGGGGACATCGGGAAGAAACAGCATTTAACAAAATTAAAGACATGATCACTTCAGCTCAAGTGTTAATTCAATATAACGAGACTTTGCCATTGTTACTAACTTGTGATGCCTCCCCCTTTGGAATCGGAGCTGTCCTGAGCCACCTTCTACCTAACGGCAGAGAGGCTCCGATTGCCTTCTATTCAAAAACCTTGTCCCAAAGCCAAAGGAATTACAGTCAACTGGACAAGGAGGCACTAGCCATAATTTCGGGTATTAAACGTTTCCATGAATACCTGTATGGCCGATCATTTTCTATCATCACCGATCACAAACCCCTACTAGGTATCCTGGCGGGTGACAAACCCACTCCCCACATTCTATCACCCAGAATGACAAGATGGTCAGAATTCCTGGCCGCTTACAATTACACCCTGTCGTACCGCCCGGGTCCGACCATCACGCACGCCGATGCTTTAAGTCGTTGCCCGTTACCAGACTCTGATCCTGAACCAAACCCCAGCACTTCAACCTTTTTGATTGAGACCCTGCCCGACCTCCCGATGACAGCAGCAGACATCGCGCACGAAACCTCTAACGACCACCTACTGCATACCGTGAGTAGGTGGATCATAAAAGGATGGCCTGACTCTGAGTTACAAGAACAGCACAGACCGTTTAAACAGAGACAAATGGAACTGTCCGTACTAAAAGGCTGTGTACTATGGGGGGATCGAGTGGTCATTCCACAAAAACTGCGAAATCCCATTTTGAAACTATTGCATGAGGGACACCCCGGGGTGGTAAAGATGAAAAGTCTAGCTAGAAGTTATGTATGGTGGCCTGGGTTAGACAAGGATGTTACCGACTGGGTCGCGGGTTGCCAGCCCTGCCAGACTTCCCGGCCCTCACCCCCAAAGGCACCAGCTACTGAGTGGGATCTACCTAGGGGCCCTTGGTCTAGAGTCCACATAGATTTTGCAGGTCCGACTAAGGGACATACCTTCTTGATTCTGGTAGACGCTTATTCCAACTGGTTAGAAGTGAGCCTCATGAAATCAACCTCTTCTGAAGCTGTCATTCGACAGCTCAGTCACTGGTTTGCCACCCATGGTTTACCAGACGTCCTGGTATCTGACAACGGCCCTCAATTCACGGCTACAGAATTTGAGGGCTACCTAGCAAGTTTGGGCATACGCCATGCTTTAACCGCGCCGGCACATCCGGCAGCGAATGGACGGGCCGAGCGCATGGTCCGGTTTACCAAGGAGTCCCTTCTTAAGTTAGACCAGGGCCCTATACAAACACGCATCGACAAATTATTGTTCCTCCAACACACTACACCTAGTAGCACTACTAACAAAACTCCTGCTGAATTACTTATGGGGAGAAAACTACGTTCCCCTCTCGATAGACTACACCCCACCTACTCTACAGAGAAACCCCTAGATTCTTCAACCAAAGTCCGAACATTCCGAATTGGGGATTTAGTTTACGCTAAAAACCTGGTAGGGCACCCCTTATGGGTGCCAGCCACCATCACACATCTAACCGGACCCCGTTCTTACCGGCTTACCACCGTTGATGGCAAAAGCTGGAAGCGACACATAGACCAACTTCGAACTCGCACCCATCCCAGACCTGGCGATTTTCCTGGGGGGGAAGGGGAGCAACCACCAAGCAGTCTGGATAAGGGAAGCCCACTAACAAACAATGACGCCCTAACTCACACACACACACCCTCAACTCTAGCTCCGGTCGGGTCGCGCTGCTACGTACCTGATCCTGAAGAACGTCCCGCTGTAACATCTGACAGGGTCGTCGATAATCCAGGCCGAGCAGGGAGCGGCATGGCCACGTCAACTAGCCCAGTTAGGCCCGTTGGTAGTGACGCAGCCGGCTCGACCTGCTCGAAGTTTCCAGGGCCGGAGGCGAGAGGAGCAACAGGTCCTTCCGCACCAGCCGATGGTAACGACGCAACTGAACCGCGCAGGTCCAGTCGGACTCACAGGAGCCCCGCCTATCTACGTGATTACGTAACATAGGCGCGGCTCCTGATTGGTCAGACTGGACCAAGGAGGGAGGGGTGTTCTGGATTGGTTAATATTTGAAATACTTACTGTTCATTGGTCTACATTCCGGCGGGAGATCCTCGCGCCGTCATTGGTTGGCTTAGGCGCGGGAGCCCTTTAAAAGAAGGGCTGCCGCGCCGCCGAGTCAGTCGGTGTCCTGAGAATAAACAAAAAGACTGAATCACTATACGTGTGTGCCTCTTCATTGCCGCTCCAAAACACTAAGTTTTAAGAATATAAGAAATTTGAAATAAATGACAGAAAATTTGGTTCAAAATAGAGGTTAGAGACCTTATGATTTAAATTGCACACTAGAGGAGACTAAAGGGAAAAGATTGCCTTTGGTCTGGATTCAGAATGGGAATTACAAAATGATACAAAACTTTGTAATATTTGAAACATTAAAGGCGATTTTCAAAGAATGGGGCCAGAAATTAGTAGCACAATATCAACAATGTCAGGAACACTTTGCTGCACACAGTATGTTTGTGTGCAGCAGAATGTGGTAATGAAAAAATGACTGATGGGAATCAAATCTTGCTAGATGCAGAAATACGGAATCAGAAATATTGGCCTAAAAAAGTGTGGACTGTAAGATAAATAAGGTATTTAAAATGGAAATACAAGTAACAGGCCAAGAGAATGGCATGGATGAGAGTTCTCTATTAGGTATACAAAAGAAGCTTTAAATATTACAGGGGAAATGAAAATGATAGACCAAGAAACTGACTTGAATCATGCACCTTTATTGGATTTACAAAAGAGGCTTTATAAAGCCTTGATGAAGACTCTGGATAGGACAAAGAATTGAAAAGAGATCAAATTTTACAACCATATTTGAATGAATATATATTGAGATTTTGAGAGCTAAAAGGAAGGAATATGAAGTTGGTTTATTTAATTAAGATTAAACTAAGGCATGTACCTTTTTTAAAAAAAAATGGCAAACCTTTGAGGACTTTTTGCTGACACCAGAATTGAAAAGCTGATTTTTTTTTTTTATGAATGTGTTTCTAAATTGGGAGGAGGGGGTCATGGGAAGAAGAGATATCTGTTTTAATCTTATAGAGGGCGAAGAGCTATCGAATATACTTGTGATAAATATTGGAAGTGCTTTCTTTCTTTTTTTATTTCGCTCTTTCCTTTTTTCCTTTCTTTTCTCCCTTTTTTCTTTGCACATTTCATTCTCTCTATTTTTCTTTCTGAGTAAGAGTTTTTATTATTGTAATTAAAATCTTTTATAAACGTTATATATGCACCAAACATTTTTCTGGGAAGATCCATTACTTTACATTTGCCCTTCTTTCTTTTATTATCCCTGTTGATTCTAGGACATCCTGTTCAATAAATCTGAAAAACATAGTCCTTTTCCTGAACTGAAAACGTAGCCACATGCTGCTTTCTCATTCCATGGCACAAAGGCAAGAGAAAGCAGACTTGGAAAGATAAGAAGAGCTAAATCCTAGGGAATGTAGCTGAATTCATCAACTGTTTATACCAGAAAACCTTCTGCATGAGACACTAATGTCAGCAATTCCAAAATATAGGTATACTTTGCCTTCTTATTAAACAGTATAATGCTAAACATTATAATATGATAGAGCTCCACAGGCCCTTCAGAAAAGGGGCTTTAGACCAGAGGTGGTATTCAGCAGGTTCTGACCAGTTCTGGAGAACCAGTAGTGGAAATTTTGAGTAGTTTGGAAAACCGGAAAATACCACCTCTGACTGGCCCCGCCCCCATCTATTCTCTGCCTCCTGAGTCCCAGCTGATTGGCTGGGTCTTCTTTTATTGCCCTGCACAGGAGAACGGAGCTGGAAAGCAGGTTAGTGTGATGAGGAGGGAATGGGGATTTTACAGTATCCTTCCCCTGCCACGCCCACCAAGCCACACCCACCAAACCACACCCACAAAACTGGTAGTAAAAAAAATTGAATCCCAGCACTGCTTTAGACCACATGGAATTGGACTGGAAGCTCTTTTATTCCTTTAAAGCAGCCGTGTCTTTTTCCATCCTTGTATGGCTGCTTACAGCTGCCTCCACAAGTCTTCTTCCTCAAATTGGAGTTGCTTCTGAAACAATTATGCAATCCTGGGAAAAAAGTGCCACTACTTTAACACCTTAAAAAAAAGGTTGTTCTTGATACATGTCCAATCTGTCCTTCCTTTAAGAATTCCCACAGCCCTAAAGGCTCTATGGCCTATTTATTGCTAGGAGCATCCACAGGGTAGAATAAAAGCTTTGTCTTTTTTGTACATGATCTGCAAAGCACAGACCTATGGAAGAATGGGGTTTTGACTGTGCTGCTGTGATTGCCATCTTGCCTTTTTTAATTCTCCCTTTGGCTGTTTGTTGCCCAGGGTTGTTCTGCGTTGTATTTCCAATCTCTTGGCTGGAAATGAGCCCATCTCAAAAATCCCTTTCTGGAAATCTCTCTCTTCCTCTACTTTGGCTGGACCGATTTAATACGGTCCCCAACCGACTGACTCCTTCGCTTCTTTTCTTTTCCCATCCATGTCAGGGAGACAAACTTCAATTGGATTTGTTTTTGTGGATGTCTGGAGGAATGGTGAAAAAACAAGATAATTTTACAGTTCAGTTCTTCTTGCCATCTGGGCTAAAAAGAAGAATTTGGCAGAAATATGGCCAACTTCACATTGCTTAAAAAGTGGGGGGGGGGAGAATGACCATTGCATTAGTGAATGCCTTTACCCTCAAAGATCTACAGTAGATCAATGTTTTTTTCAAGCTTGCCAACTTTAAAATGTGTGGACTTCAACTCCCAGATTTCCTCAGCCATAATTCTGGGAGTTTAAAGTCCACAAGTCTTAAAGTTGCCAAGGTTGGAGACCCCTGGTCTAGAATTTCCAAGTCAGGCAACTCAGAACAAAACAGCCATCAAAGGCAGGATAAAGGGGACTCACACCGTTGTACTCATCAGCCAGTTGAAATGACAACATTTGAGTAAGATTGAATAAGTGCAGCAGGAAGACCAGCAGCAACAGAAGAGAAAAAACACTACTTTTAATGCAGTGTAAAAAAATATGGCTGGAGGTCACTTTCCAGAACCTTAGGGGTAAACTGAAGATGATATCATGTGCTCCTATTCTCTTAAAAGGTTAGCCTTCCCTAGGCTGGAACAACCAGAAAGGTGAACCAGTTATTTTCTTTGCCATTTTTCTCCACCCGCAATGTGTTCTGTTTTGCCTAATATAATAATAGCCCCAATGGCAGCTCTTCTGAATATATCTTCAAGGGCCCAGATATATTTTATTTGGTTTCCCAGCAGATGAATTTCTTCAAAGAACCCAAAAGCAGCATTGGAAGGCCATAGACCTTCTACTGTTACTCCTTAGCCACTGGAGTCAGATCAGGCTACGCTGGGAAATGCCAGTGTTGCAAGTATTCTGTTCAATCTTATTTCCTCTCTATCTCATTTCTGCAAAATCATTTTTCTTTTCTTTTCTAAAAAACCATAATTACATATATTTTCTCACAGAGTTTCCTTGCAATAAATACAGTCGGTATATTATTTCCTTAACATAAATCTTAACTCATATTTTCTAAAATAAATATTGTATATGGCATTCTTGACTTTAAAAAAAAAACGGCATGGCAAAATTGAGAGAAATTCGGTGCCGTCCAAGATTGAAACTCACCTTTCTAAATATTTGCTGAGGAAATGCAAAATAGATTGTCTCGTATAAAAATGTGGATGAAAACAAAATTTATCCTCATCTCTTTCATTGGTGCATCCTGATTCTGTTGCAGAGGCAGAGAAATTGTGAATTGAGCTGAATTGTGAAGGTGCATGGTGCAGATTCATGAAATACCACTTTGTCTCGGTCAACGAATATACAAATCGAACAAATTATCTCGGTCTGTAAAATACACGGATTCATCTGAGTAAGTTGGCCTGGAGGTTTTTTAAAAGAAGTCACGATAGCATTGAGATTAATCATATTGGTTTTAATTGAATTGAAACATTACCCTGTCTATTTGCAATATTAAGCAGTATCTCATTTCTATAACTGGGGGGAAAAATAAAGCACTTTTATCATGAAAGATTTATAGAAGACCTCTGCAACCATGTAGCCAGATTATTTTATTTTTACGAGCATAAACGTGAATGCATGTTATTTATACAAATGTTCAGGACAACTCTATCCAGCTGATAGGAATTAGAGGGAGCCTTTAAGTGAAGTGTGAAAAGCTATAGCATTTTACGGTCAGAAGGCAAAGTTAATCAAGAATGATTTCTCTTATATTAATAGTTCTTTCCCCACTCCTTTTAACTGGATGCCTAGAAAGGATAAAATATAATACAGATGCAATTAATCTTTTTAAAAACATCATTCAATTTTCTTAAAGAACATCCAACATAACAGCTGGGAAGGCAGGAGGGAAATTGTCTTATGCTGGAGAAGAGTTTCTCTCCTTAATCAAAAGCATTTGATGTCCAACCGTTAATAATGTGTTTGTCAGTGGTAACCGTAGTCTTTAGTACAGTCAATCTTCTTTGAACAGGAGTATCACATCAGGGTACATGGTGAGTCCACTGTGAGTTTTTCAGAGCATTTGATTTCACTTTGTCCTTATGTCAGGAGATTCAAGTTGCCCATGAAACAACATGCCAGGGCAATGGATCATCCGCAGAGGATGATGGAACGGCGGGCATTGTTTTTTCAAGATACATGTTGCTATATTTCAAATGTAGATCGCAGTGATGAATGTGATATCGTATAGCAGTGGGTAGAGTTTGCTCTTCCAGCACAAGACAGCTTTCAGACTAGAAACAGGCAGCCTGGATGTGTCTGCTTCCTTCCACTATTATTATAATTAAAGTTAGGACTGCACCTCTCAGAGAGAATGCAGTTACGATCAAAAGTACACTGAGAATTCAAAAGGTATCTGCTCTTTTTAAAGTAGAATCTTAAATCAGGCTCCACACAGACTCTTAAGTCTTATCATTGGGTTATGTTCTTTGATTAGAGACTGACAGCTGTTGTGACAGTTTGAGACTGCAAACTTGCACATATAAGGCTGAGTCCAAAGAACACAAATTCTACAGACTGCAGCTTAAAATCACTAGCATTGCAATGGACCAAACTATACAATAAGTTATACAGCTCCACCTTCACCTATTGGGTGAAAGGAAGTTCTAGTACAATAATTTTTTTTTAATTGAAATACAGGTAATCCTCGACTTATAACTACAAATAAGCCCAAAATTTCTTTTCCTAAGTGAGACAGTTGTTTAAGTGAGTTTTGCCCCGTTTTATGAGCTTACTGGCCACAGTTGTTAAGTGAATTGCTGCAGTTGTTAAATTAGTAACACCGTTTTGAAATTAATCTGGCTTCCCCATTGATGTTGCTCATCGGGGGGGGGGGGGGGGGAGGTCTCAAAAGTTGATCACATGACCCCAGGACACTGCAACTGTCATAAATATGAACCAGTTGCCAAGCACCTGAATTTTGATCACATGACTACGGCAGTGGTTTTAAGTGTGAAAAACAGTCATAAGTCACTTTTTTCAGTGCCGTTTTAACTTCAGTCACTAAACAAATAGTTGTAAGTTAAGGACTATCTGTATTGTGCTACATGTTTTTGTCTGAGTTGCATAGAGTCATAAGTTTGAGATAGACAGCTGTATAAATTGTATGTATGTATGTATTAATGCATTAAATCAATAAATAAATAATAAATACATTAATACATAAATCCTCTATAACTGTCTGGTTTGGTTCTGCAACCCAACAGGACAGACACAGACTTCAGAGGATAATTAGGACTGCAGAAAAAACAATTACTACCCACCTGCTTTCAATTGAGGACCTGTATACTGCAAAAGTAAAAAAGAGGTCTGTGAAAATATTCACAGACCCCTCACATCCCGGAACTGTTTGAACTCCTACCCTCAAAACGACATTATAGAGCATTGCACACCAGAACAACTAGACACAAGAACAGTTTTTTTCTGAATGCCATCACTCTGCTAAACAAATAATTCCCTCAACACTGTTCAACTATTACAAAGTCTGCACTACTATTACTACTAATCTTCTTATCACTCCTTATCACCCATCCCCTCCCACTTGTGATTGTAGGACTGTAACTTTGTCCCTTGTATCCTTACAATTTATATTGACTGTTTCCTAGTATGATTTGATTGTTGATTATACCCTATGACTATCATTAAGTCTTGTACATTATGATTCTTGATTCTTAACGAATGTATCTTTTCTTTATGTATATTGAGAGTATTTACACCAAGACAAATTCTTTGTGTGTCCAATCACACTTGGCCAATAAAGCTATTCTATTCTATTCTATTCTATTAAATAAAATAAATAAATAAGCTCATTTATCTTTATTCCATGATGCTACTCATGCCAGACTGCATGTTAAACTGTTTTCAGTTCAGAACAAAGGTAGATTCTTGGTCAAGGCCATCATCAAGTAAAGTCACCTGCTGCTGGCCCCACATCAGTGGCTTTATGGTATCAGGTTTTTTTCAGTGCTCTTTATTTTGCTCTGTTTAAAACGGTCATGGTAGGCTGCGAATCTTCGTGAAATTTAATCCCTCCATTTAACAAAGAATCTAGTGAGATGTGTCAGATGGAAATAAGAGACAATCACATACATCTCCAACTGTTGCTTATGCCAGAATTTCTCTGCCACAAAACCCTAAGGAACACTCATGTAATGTGCCTATATATAATTTTTATTTATGAAAACAAAATGCATGGGAAAATTAAAAAACAAACATCTTGCATTCAATGCACTATTTCATTAATCAAAAGACAAGATTCCATCTATCCAAACATTTCTTTAGTCGCCTGGATGACTGGTGAAGTTCATAACATATTTCTCAATTGATCCTTCTTCAGTTGTTTTCCTTTACTTGATCTCCCCATTCTCTCAACTTCTATGCTGGTTGACTGAAGTAATTATGGCTTCTAACTCATAGTGGTGAGACTGGCGTGATTGTCTGCCTGAGGGGGATGGTATTGGAGCTACACAGTATTAAAAAGGAGAAATGAATTAGGAAAGCCAACACTATGCCACTTCACTCAATATTAGTGGGGCTGAAACAGAAATTATTTGTACATGATACCCTCTTCTGATGACAAGGAATTTGATGGTAAATGATCAGTTTTAATAAGCAATTTCTTCTATGCTCGGATAAGGATATATGAGACTGCAAATAACCCAAGAATTAATTGTCATACATTGCCTGTGAAGACCTACCTATTCACAGTTAGTGAATATGGTTCTTGAAAATTTTATTTATTTATATCCCTGCCTTTATGATTTTCAGAAGTGCCTCGAGGTGATGAACTCCCCCAACAACACTCCTTCCTCCTCCCAAAATCCTCACAACAACAATCCTGTGAGGTGGGTTGGGCTAAGCGTCTGCCACAAAATCACAATCAGTCAATCAATCAATAAATACCACACAGTAGCAATTATAGCCCACAGCTGCAATACTGATTGAAAATATCCATGTGCCATATCTATGTTTCATTGGAATTGAAGTCTGTCTTGTGTCCATGTTTTATACATGGTTGGTAATGCACATTATGAATTACATGCGAATCTGCCCATTATTTGTAGATAACAAATAATCAGAGTTGGAAGGGACTTTGTAGATCATCTAGTCCAACCCCCCGCCCAAACGGGAGACCCTACACCATTTCTGACAAATGGCAGTCCAATCTCTTCTTGAAAGTCTCAAGTGATGGTGCTCCCACAACTTCTGAGGACAAGCTGTTCTATTGGTTGATTGTTCTCACTGTCAGAAAGTTTCTCCTTATTTCCAAGTTCAGTTTCCATCCATTATTCCTTGTCTGGTCTACAGGCGCTTTAGAAAATAGCTTACCCCTTCCTCTCTGTGGCAGCCCCTCAAATACTGGAAGACTGCTATCATGTCTCCCCTGGTCCTTCTCTTCACTAGACTAGCCATTTATTTTATTTTATTTATTTATTTATTTGATTTGTCAATTGCTTACAAGATACAGGTATAAGAATAAACATAGTTTTGAATACATGAGATAGATACTTATAAGAAAAATAAAAAGAAACAATAGGACAGGGATAGTAGGCACGATTGGTGCACTTATGCACGCCCCCTACAGGCATCTTAGGAAGGGGATGAGGTTAATAGTAGACAGTCTAAGGTTGAAGTTTTTGGGGCTTGGGGAAGAAACCATAGTCAGGTAGAGTATTCCAAACATTGACCACTCTGTTGCTGAAGTCGTATTTTCTGCAATCAAGTTTGGTGCAGTTAACTTTGAGTTTGTATCTACTGTGTGCTCTTGTATTGTTATGATTGAAGCTGAAGTATTCATTTGCAGGTAGGACATTGCAATGTATGATTTTTATATACTATATTTAGATCGGACGAAGGTGGCGTAGTTCTAGGTTTTCTAGGTCTAGAATTTCAAGTCTGGTGGCATAAGGTATTCTGCAATGAGTAGAGGAGCAGAGAACTCTTCTTGTAAAATATTTCTGGACTTTCTCAATTGTGTTAATATCAGATACATAATAAGGGTTCCAGACTGATGAGTTGTATTCAAGTATAGGTCTAGCAAATGTTTGTATGCTCTAGTTAGTAATGTGATATTACCAGAGAAGAAGCTACGTAGGATTAGATTAACAACTCTTAATGCCTTTTTCGCTATGTAGTTACAGTGGGCTCTAGCACTTAGATCATTAGAGATGAGTACTCCAAGGTCCTTGACAGTTTGGATCCTCAACAAGGTCTTGACTATTTAGCTTGTATTTTATTTTCTGATTTTTTTTGCCAATATGTAAGACAGAGCATTTATTTGTTGAGATTTGAAGTTGCCATTTGATTGACCATTCTGATACATAGTCAAGGTCATGCTCAGTTCCTGTAACCGTTCTTCATATGTTTTAGTCTCCAGTCCTCTAATCATCCTGGTTGCTCTTCTCTGTACTTTTTCTAGAGTCTCAACATCTTTTTTTATAATGTGGTGACCAAAACTGAATGCAGTACTCTAGATGTGGTCTTACCAATTATTATTATTGTTATTATTATTATTATACAAATATTTACTGCGACTGTTGTGAGATATCATCCACAAATAAGACTTGTATAAATCCCAGGCAGGACATTAACATCTAAACATAGGTAGAATATTCCATTCAAACAGGAACTATAATGGTTATTGTTTGCAGGGGGGAAAACACCCTTTTTTCCAGCCTATCTGTAAAATGCAGCAGCTCCCTGAAAACTCTATGAACGTAAATTCTGAAGACCCTGCTTGTTCTGAGGATCCCATCATTATTGGCTAAGTTGTGAATCCTAGGAGGGGAAACCATTTTTTCCCCAACAGATAATGTGTCCACCCAGGGTGTGGCTATCATGAGAGGACAAGAGGACAAGTCTGATCCGCTTATTCACTTTCTCCTAGTTGCCGTCAGAAGTTAAACAAAACATTTTTGTTAACCTGTTGGAACTGACTTGACTGTGATGAAACAGATTTCATTAGCAGCAAGACTATACTCTTACTTAAATTTGGAATTTTTCCTTTCAGGTGTAACCTGAGCCCACAGCTTATATTTAAGATTTACTTAGGAAGGTTGGCTTGTCCAGAGGCAGTAAAGCATTTGGGGGAAGTAAATTTGCCTGTCTTCGCTTAAAATAAATATCAGGCTGTTTATCTTTTCAATAATGATGGTGGTACTTCTACATACAGTAGGGATGTTTTGATGCCCCCCAAAAAGGGATCTAAATGAAAGTTATTCTTAAGAGAGCCATATATCCCCTACAGATGGCAATAGTGTCTTGTTAAATAATGGAAGACAAACTATTGTAGAAAAAAAATACCAATGCTCTCCGCACACACACAACCGCTACACTTTCTGGTTGAGAATCAGCTGGCATTCAAGCTCTACAATCTAGAATTTGGGTTTGGATTTCTTTTTAATGCAGTGAAGGAAAAATTATAGAGATCAAAAGTTGCATGCAAATTACAAACCAGCGTTTGGGCTCATAAAGGTGATCTCTGCCCTGCCTCAACACCTTCTCTTGTGGTGAGACTCAGAGGTGGGATGCTATCGGTTCGGGCAGGGGTGGATTTCTACCGGTTCTGTCCACTTCTGTATAACCGGTAGCTCTGAAGAGCAGCAGACATAGAACCGGTTCTATGTCTGCTGTTGTTGTGGCCCACCCGCCTGCCCGGCCTCTTACCAGACCTTTATTTCCTGATTTTTCAACTTCAGCTGCCTCACAAGGCACAACTGCAGTTTAAAAAGCAGGAAAAAATCCTTTTTCAAAGGCTGCTTCTCTGCACGCAGCGTGCTGTTGACAATTTACAGGCACACGCATGCAGCTTGCAGGGAAGCATATCGTAAATCACTGAACCTCATAAATCACCAAACCGATAATTAACCCTGTTGGATCCCACCCCTGGGTTTGTGCCAGTTCTGCCGGGCCGGTAGCTCCAAAGATCAGCTGAGATGATCTCTCAGACGATCTGCTGTTGGGCCCACCACCCGCCCTGGCTCCCATACTGACCTTTATTTCCTGCTTTTGAAGCGCAGCTGCTTTGCGTGGCACAGCAGACTGCCCCACATCAGCTGTTGGAGACATAGGGAGAGTGCAGGATTGCAGGAGGTGAGTAGGAAAGCCTCTGTGCATGCACAAAGAACATGTTTGGTGCATGCGTGTGCGCAAAGCACGCCCACTCAGCCACGCCCACCAAACCAGTGGTAAACCATTTTGAAACTCATCACTGGTGAGAATGTATAGTATATTAATCGCACCAGGAAGCAATGTTCTATCTTTGTATGAGTTTGCTCAATTGTCCGTCCTCCTTTTCCAGATACAGTGGTACCTCAGTATTCATCGTTAATTGGTTCGTTAGGCGTGATGAGTACCAAAAATGTTGAGTACCAAACACACTTTTTCCCATATGGAAAAATGTAGGGAGTCCCAAGGCAGTCAACACCGACAAGTTCTAGCTTGTGTGTGGAGTACCAAATAAACGATGAGTATCGGGACAAAATTTTGACATTAAAATGTGTTGACCGCCAAATTCGATGACTTTCAAAGCAGTTGATTACCAAAGTACCACCGTACAGCTTTTTAGTTATCAGTATTCCAATATACTCAGTTTCTGTTTGACTATTGCTGGTAACTGTATCAATTATATGAAACAACTAAGTCATAATTGCAGGCAGTACATGCTCTTAATCTTTGTAATTGAGTTTATCTGCACGACTAGCTATCACATCTGGACTTGCTCAGGCAGATGTTTCGCAAGAACCAGCAAAGACAAAAAGTAAGGAAGAATATAAGTTGGTTGAGGTACTGCCCCCGTAGCTTCCTCTTCCCCCACTCGCTTTCCTTTAACTTCCCAACCCCCTCATGCCTCCTTCTTCTCTGCCTCCTCCAAAATGTGGACATACATGCCATTTAAAATCGACACTTACAAGTAAAATGGGAGTGTTTATATATTTGCAAATATGAATACAAAATTTAAGCATGGAAATTTCAAGACTAAAGATGACATTATATGTTCTCATGGCACTGGACAATGAGAATGCTTTTAAGTAGCATAACAATAAAACAATTGACAGAAGGGGCAGAGACTAGCATGAGGATGAATAGAATATTTATTCTATTGTAATTACACCCTGCCCTCAAACTCAGGGTGACTGTTCAAGGAACACAGCATTTGTAATTCTAATAGTTGGAAGGAACAGCAGGAACATGAAGAGAATACCTAGACCAGAGGTGTCTAACCTTAGCAAACTCTTAAGATCTGTGGACTTTAACTCCCAGAATTTCCCAGCTAGCCCTTTCTGTCTGAGGAATCTTGGGAGTTAAAGTCCACAAGACTTAAAGTTGCCAAGGTTGGACACCCCTGACATACCAACAACCATAATTCCATTTTCTTTTCCCACTCCCAATAAGGACAACCCACCTTCAAGTGGTTCGATCTTCAACTTAAGAGTTGTATTTCCTTTTGGAAAGACTTTTTTGAAATCAAGTAAAGTCTAATGGCTGCAGAGTGTTCAACATTCACGTGAACCTTGTGAAGCCTCATGTTAAGCATGACTTTAGTTCTGTCACACAACTTCTTGACAACAGGGTGAAATAGGTCAAACCAAGAAAGAAACCAACCAATTTTGCTGTTCTATTCCACCCTATCTGATGTTTTACCTCCCTCTCCTGGACCAAAGTAGGAGATTTGAAGTCAAAGACCCTTTGCACTTAAATGTGCATTTTTTAAAAAAGGGCTAGCAAACTTATTGTTCCCAAGATTGAAGCAGAAGGCAGAGAAGAAGTTTTTCTGATGGAAATCTCTGTGAAGGAATTCTTCCAACATAAATAGCAGCTCCAAAGATGTTTTCATTGCAACTGAAAGATGGAAGGGAAAAGTTACATATTCACCCCACCAGCTCCTTATGATCCTGATAATGATCAGCTTCTTTCCAGTGCTATGACTTGCATTTTTAAAGGATAACATAACAATACATTTAAAGGTAATATCATTTTTACCATTTTCTTCATTATCCTGTAAGTTGCCACGATGGTAACAATATGGAACAAATACTTTGTTCATAGGCAATACAAATAAGATGTCAGGTTCTTATTAATTGGCTTGCATAGATGCTGATATACACACAAAAAGTACATAGAGAACTTGGCACACTTAAGGCTTACTCATTGATATTCCAACTCAGCCTTCCATCCTTCCGAGATGGGTAAAATGAGGACCCAGATTGTTGGGGGCAATATACTGACTCTGTAAACCACTTAGAGAGGGCTGTAAAGCACTATGAAGCGGTATATAAGCCTAAATGCTATTGCTACTACAGATCACTGTTTGGTATTGCTGCGTCTGCTTCTCATTCTACACAAATCCATATATCACAGAACATTATTGCATCAATATATATTGCATGAGTATAACCTCCAAACAACGAACGTCTATGCCCTTTTAAAGCACCAGAATGTAACATAGGCAGCTTAGTCCTGCCTCTAACACATGAATAGTAAAGAAATAAACATGAGCTGCCTCTTAATCTCTTGTGCTTATACTATACCAGTGGTGGTTAATCTTTTCAGCACTGAGTACCGAAACGTGCACCAGAAACCGGAAGAGCAGCTCCCGGCATGCGCATCCACGCTGGCCACCTGGTTTTACTGTTTCTAATGTGCATGCACATGCGAAGACCAGCTGGCCAGCATGCACATGCACACTGGGGAGCTGCTCTTCCAGTTTCCAGCACTTCCATGTGCACCAAGGCCAGCTGACCCAAAAGAGCAATGAGCGACTGCTGGCATGCTTGGAGAGATGGCTCTGCATGCCACTTCTGGCACGTTCTCTCTCTTACCCTGTATTTCGATCCCAACCGAACTCCCTGGATTATTGTTATGTTTTCTCCTCTCCTGTTTCTTCCTGAAAAAAAGAAAGATTGACATCATCTTATTATATGTTATCAATAGCTTCAATAAGAGTCATTCCATCTATCTAGTAATGAAGACTTGTTCACTAACGCAAGTTTCTCTGTGGGTTTTCCACTTGGTTTTTGCTTTTCACCTATCCTTTGCTTATTTCTTTTCCCAACATAAAATTCATCGGCTTTCTTTTTTAAGAATGCTGGATGGGGAAAAGACTTTGCCTCTCTTGATATCACCAGGTGCTTGGCACTTCTAAAGGTAATCGTGATATCAACATTGTTAATGCAGGATGGATAGTTTTGGTTAGATATTTGATGAATCAATTCTGAAATGAATTGCACAATTCATTGCTACCTATGGCAGCCTAGCTAACAATGTTATCATATTGTCAGCTGACAAAATAGTCTAAGACCTCATTCTGCTGACGATCACTCCGGTGATGAATGGTGATTGCCATCAAAAATGATCAAGAGTAAATAATATATGATCAATTGTCTTAAAGCAGCTGCATTTGCACTCACCTCTGGTGCTGTTTGCTCAAAGATAAGCCACAAGTATAAACGGGCCCAAGAATTAGCATTTTATTCATATCAAAACTGAATTTGTTAGTTTGCTCAAGTCATTTCCTGCTTGAGGAAAAGAACAAAATGGCCTCCGCCTCCAGTTTCAAATACAGGTAGTCCTCGACTTACAACTTATTCATTTAGCCACCTATTCAAAGTTACAACAGCACTGAAAAAAGTGACTTACCACTGGTCCTCACACTTACAATTGTCACCGCATCCCTAAAGTCACATGATCAGAATTTGAGCGCTTGACAACCAGCACGTATTTACAATAGTTGCATCCTAGGGTCATGTGTTCTCCACTTGCAATCTTCCTACTTGTCTTTCAACAAGAAAAGTCAATGGGGAAAGTCAGACTTGCTTAACAACCACATGATTCACTTAGCAACTGTAATGATTCACTTACCAACTGTAGCCAGATCATCGAATAGGACATAAGCAACTGCCTTGCTTAGCAATGGAAATTCTGGTCCAAAACTGTGGTTGTAAATCAAGGACTACCTGCACAAAAGTCAACTAGATTAGAAGTAGGCTATTTTGTCTGGGCTGCAAAACTCCAGATGGTCACAAATTGACAGCAGAAAGATACAGGAAAATCTAACTCTATCACCTGGTGAGTTTTTGCAGCTCAAACATAGTTTCCTTTGTTGAATCTTCCTTCAAAAGTCATGATAGAAGAACATCCTCTGAAGCTCCTTGAAGGCATTTGGCCAACTTGGAAATCAGAGGTCAGTCTTCAAGATACACAGACTTCTTCCCCAATATCTTACTGCAGCTTCCCAGCATTTGCTATCAAAGCCATTTGCCTCATTCCTCGCAATTACTGTTCATGTACTATACATTAAAATAGGAGGAATAACTAGAAATATGGGTAAGATTAAGTCAGGTCATTGGTCAATTTAGCTTAAGACTGTTTCTTCATTGTTTACTGATAGTATCCGAAGGCTTTGCTGAGATACCATAAAACTTCTTCATTAATGTTCTATTGCCTCAGTGATGGATGGCATTCCTTAATTATTATATCTGCTTTTTGTCACAACTATATTTGGATTGTAATGTTGAGTAAGAATATGGGAATTGCCACCCAACATATATTAGATCAAGCCAATAGCCACTTACTTCAGTATTGGGTCCTTCCTTTAAGAAGCTCACAGATATGGACTGAAAGGTGATCACTGTCAAGATTAGGGCTACCATACCTGGGCTGAAAACATCCAGGAGACCACTAGATGGCAGCAAAAAAAACCAGAATCCCATCTTTGCTGCCACTGAATGGTCATTTGAATTTTTGCAATCCATATTTGAGAGGCTTAATTATGAGAGCCATTTGATCTGATGGTTAAGGCACCAAGTTAGAAACCAGGAGACTGTGAGTTCTAATCCCACCTTAGTCATGAAAGCCAGCTGAGTGGCTTTGAGTCAATCACTCTCTTTCAACCACAATTTCATGCCAGAGCAACATGGCAGATGGTCAATTCCTGTTCCAACTATTGGATCAATATTTAGTTGATTCAGAAAAAAAGGTAGATCATGGACTTGCGGGAAATCCTGAAAATGGAACAAAATAATAATCTGAAAATCCTAATTATGCTATACAGTACAGTCTTTCTTTTGCATTTCAGAATGTTTTTCTGCCCTAGATTAAGGTAAAAGAGGACACATCCAAACAAATGTTTTAACAGTGAAACCTTTGCATATTTAAAGTACATTCCACTTAATTCAGTGGGGCTTACTAATGAGTACAGTCAAATGGAATTTCAGTTTCTTCAAGGCAGTTTAACTTTAGCTTGATTCTTATGTTGCAAAATAAGAACTTCTACTAAGAGGAAGTCCAAAGAATGTTTCAGTAGCAACATTGGAATATTGTGTACATAAGGATGTACTGTTCTTAATAACTTTCATTCGCACATCAGATACAAACATGTTCTCTATGAAAAATACGTGCCCCTGGATAAGTTTACTTCTTCTATGAGTTTTAGAGAGAGAGAGAGATGGTCGATGATTAACAAAGCGATGCTTGGGTTGAGATCAGTTTTCCTCATCTCCACACATCTTTAGTCATGTAATCACAATTCAAGTACTCACATTTCAACAGGTTGCAGCATCCAACAGTCATGTGATCAGGATTTGCAAGCTTTGCAGATTCCCAATGGGAAGCTAGGTTTGCTTAAGAGCCACTTGATTTGCTTAACAATTTCCCTAACAAATGTCTTAAAAGTGGGTCTAACTCAGCTTACAACCGCAGTGGCTAGTGATGGAAATTCCGCTCCCAATTGTGATCATAAGTCAAGGACTACTATAGGCATGCAGAATCTATGTATGCTTTTGGACTCTTTGGAACCTCCTGGAAGCCCGAGGCATTTGCCTGATTCAAGTCCTTCCTTTGCTCGTATTCGGTTGAATGTTTGATAAAAGTTTAAACCAGGGGTCTCCAAACTTGGCAACTTTAAGACTTGTGGACTTCAACTCCAGCATAGCTGGCTGGAGAATTCTGGGAGTTGAAATCCACAAGTCTTAAAGTTGCCAAGTTTGGAGTCCTCTGGTTTAAATGAATAGGATGTATTTTGACAGTAATTGTGATTAAATCACTGTTTCTTTCAGCAGTGTAGGGTTAGAGTTGTGCTTTACCTTTGTAGTAGTCCCAAAGGGTAATACCATCATTTTCAATTAATTTAATATCTAGTTATTCCTGCTGGAAAAGAACCTCAAGGATAGAGATTATTTTTCCAACCTGGAAGACACAAGGTATATTCTCCTGAAAGTATCTTGCCTTCTGAGCCGGAGTAAAGAACAGTGTAAGCACACACTCCTTTTTCTGTTTTTTCCTTACTCTTTGAGAATGCTGCCAAGGTAATTTACTTAGAAGTAACAAGAAGTCGCTCAAAGATACCCTTAGTAGACAAAAAATTGGACTATATGTGTACGCAATGCATTATTTATATAAAGACATACCAATACATAACTTTTACTCCTCTTATATTTTGGTGATAATCTTCACTTAATTTCAATTATATCATTGAAATTAAGTTAAGATTATCACATTATATATGAAAGGTACGTGTATTTTTTGTATGTTTCTTTTTATAACATATCAGGAATGAAATGTGCTCATTACAATAATGTCCAGGAAGCATTTCTATGAAAACAAGGTCTGTGTACTGTAAATTAGGGAAGTTCTTTTCAAAGTCCATCAATATTTACATTTCCTTGTGTGGCATTTAAAATGAACTGCTATTGTAATTCATGCAACAGCAGCATGGATCATATAATGCTTCCAAACCCATTAAGTAACTTGTGTTGCTAGAAACCTGGGTGGCAGGTATAGCCTGAAACAAGGGTCACTTACTTTAATTCTGTCAACTTGAACAACTAACATAAATGTTCTAATACTCGTGGCATGTTGCTACAAATCACTATAAAAACTAAGCTGGGACTCTAGAGTAGAGTAGAATAGAATAGAATAGAATAGAATAGAATAGAATAGAATAGAATAGAATAGAATAGAATTCTTTATTGGCCAATTGTGATTGGACACACAAGGAATTTGTCTTGGTACATATGCTCTCAGTATACATAAAAGAAAAGATACATTCATCAAGAGTCAAGAATCATAAGGTACAATAATAGTCATAGGGTACAATAAGCAATCAAATCATACTAGGAACCAGTTAATAAAAATTGTTAGGATACAAGCAACAAGGTTACAGTCATACATTTATAAGTGGAAGCAAATGGACACATTTGGGATTTAGACTATTCTGTGTACTCTCAAACATTATTACCTTGGAACATGAGGCAAATCAAACCACTCATGGACCAAGGAAAAAACTCAGTCAGGTTGCCTCCTTTCAGCTTCCATTATATCCAGTCTCCAACGTGCTCTTTAATACCTCTACGTTGCTGATTACTTTCCTTAAAAGATTTTCAGAAGGAACATTGGATTGTAAGTTGAATCAATTACACTTTTTAAAATTGTTTCTCAGATATAGGCAGAGCAGAAAAGCCTCTTGGGAGTATTTTGTTGTTGTAGTGGTTTGTTGTTTTGCTTGGTAGGATGCAATTTTCATGAGTAGGAATACACACAGGCAACGTATATATGTATATATATTCTACTTAGAGATAGAGATGATGATAGATGGATAGATGATAGCTAGATAGACAGACAGACAAACAAAAACAGAGACAGAGATAATAATAGAGACTATATCTTATTAAAATAAAGTTATTGAAAACTGATAAGTGTCCAGAACTGCCATATGCATCATGATGTCATCATATATACATAATGCAAATAAAGTAATTTCTGCCATCGTCCATGATAACGTCACAACTCATATATCACCAATAGTGACAAGCATTCCCATGCCTGATAGGCATTAAGGATAATATCTGCTAGGTACACTGGTACCTGTGAATACCTTGTAATGCCCAAACCACTATCACTTTCAAAAAGCCCAAGTCAACCAGGACTCCTGCTTTTTGAAAAGGAATATTAATGTAACATATAGTTTTATTGCTCATCCAAAAGTCAAATATAGAGCAATTTGTATTTTTGCCCTTGTGTACTTTGTCTAACATATAATAATTGGACCTAGAAATACAGGAAGCCTCAATGTATGGCTAGATAGGTAGACGTTGTGGCTGCAAAATTACTACCACCCCAGCTGACTTTAACTAACCTTTAAAAATACGTTGGGCTGGTTCTGGTTAATATTTAGATGGGAGACTACAAGGAACCTCAGGACTTTGTTGGCTAAACTGACAAGTTAAAAAAAAATCCAAGGAAACTGTGATTACAGTATAAATCACTTCTGTACAGTTGCCAAGAAAGCTCCATAAAATCACCAGGAGTTTAGCTGGACTGAGAATATCTTTATAAACCAAATTGATGAGACTAGAGAACAGAAGATTCTGGAGTATAAATTGCACCATTCCTCTTCTTAAGCTACCCCATTTCAATCATCAGCTTTTGCTTCATTCTTCTCACAAAGTTCTGTTTCTTGGTTATCAAAGGAGACACTGAGAAGAATTATTTTATTCTAAAATATTATTTGTTCCCAAAATTACAAGCATAGCAATAGAATGCAAGAATGCAAACATAAATCCAGACAAATAAGAATGCTTACACACAATGCAAAGTTTAATTGGTAGAGAGTTCTACCAATTAAACCTTGAAATAGAGGGCATCTTAAGAGAAGTTCAAATTAGAGTCCTTGATTTATTTTGCACAATGAGATTTCCCTACATAGTTACCGCAGTTTGGCAAAATGGCACTGAAAATTACTGCCCTTCATTTCTGTGACAGCAAAAGGAAGCAACGTGTGCTTGAAGTCACTGGAATTATTTATCACAGCAAAGATAAATGGAGGCCCCATCCAACCCATTGGTGCATGAAAAACAGCTGATATTTTACAAAGTTCACAGAGAGTTTGTGAGAAACAATAACCCTGGAGGGTTTGGCTTAAAGAGAAATTGCAGACTGTCTCATAGTGTGCAGTTCAGGGTTTTGGGATGCCGTTAATACATTCATACAGATGATGTATGACTTTGCATTCTAGCGAATGGAAGCACGCCAACCTGAGGATCAACCACTACAGTGTGCAGAACAAAGGATGAGAATAAACATATAAGATATTCCGTTCAAACAATGGCTTCTCCGGAAGACTCCACACCCTGCAACTGAGTTCTATAAGGCAGTTTCTTCAGGAACATTTTTTTCCCCTAAGAAGGACACTCACTTGCTTGGCTTTGCATGATCATGCCTTTTAACCATCACAAGAGGGAGGCAACTGACAAAGCATGCAAGATGACACAGATACCCTGACTGATACAATGCAGTGCTTAAAAAGAAATATACAGGTTGCTTTGGCTTTCTATTGAAGTATATTGTATATTTCATTTTCTTTATTATACTGTATTATAATAAGTCAGATATTAATGATACTATATAATGTAGTTATAGTGCAATTTATATATTTTTAATATTAAGTATTTGTCTGTCAAAAAAAAGGCAGCATCTTACTAGTACATAACTAGTGAAAGGCGAATCAATACATTTAAACTGATTTTAACGTAGCCAGAATAATTTGCCCTACAAATTAACTGACTTTGCCTAAGGATTATGCTATCAACAGTCCTGGCATGGTCTCTGAGCTTATTGAAACCTTTATTTGTTTATTGGTTATTTGTTTAAAACCATTTATAATCTGCCTGTCCACAGAGAGGGCATTTACATAGCCCATATGCAAAGGACAATCAAACAAAACAATTAAAACAAATATTAAACCGCTCAGGTCCAGAAAGAAAAAGTGAAATCTGAGGAAAAAGTTGTGGGGGGAAGCAAGAATATAGGAGGTTTTTGAAAGAAGCTCTTACAAAGTTGGAAACAAAATGGGAAAAATAAACCTCATAAACTACCCACCATGCTGTTGTTCTGATATGAAATCTCTCAAGCCCTCTTCTTTCCTTAGAGGTCGTTGAGATTTGGGTGAGGGGAGACAAAAAGTTAAAAAGTGATATTTGCCCAGTCTATTCTTTTGCAGTAATGAGGCCTTTCCCCATTTGTATTTAACCGTCCTTCAACTGTACCACAATAATCTCTTTTCTCTCAGAGCTCATGGCAGTTTACTGAGGGTGTCGCTTTTAGTGTTATTCCCACAACATTTTTATTTATTTATATCCCACTTTTATTTTTACAAAGAACCCAAGTGAAGAGTCTATGGAGATTCTCAGTCATCCATCCTGGTTGTGTAGGAAGTTAGCACCCATCCCTCTCCTAGAAAAATGAAATATCCTGGAAATATTAAAAAAGCAGAATATTTCCCCTAAAAAGCGTAGAAACTCAGAAGCAGAAACTCACTTCAGAAGCAGAAGCTCACCCCCACCTTTGTTAATGGGTGAGCCATTAAGGCCTGAGCCAGAATACTTTACATAACAAAGTTCTCCAGGTAAAACTATAGCAATTGCCCAAAGCCCTTTCAGTGCATCATCATCATCCAGCAAGGCTCAACCAAGCCTGGAACTCAGGACAGCCTACAGAGGTGCCCCTGCTTGGCCCCATGGGAGTCTGACAACCAATCAGAATACAAGCTCCAATTCAAATCCCAACAAAGATTATAAAACCCAGGCACTCTCAGCATCTCAGCCCTTCTTGACCTTCTCTTCTCACCTTGAAGCATGTGATCATCCTTTTCGATCTGGAGCTCCAAGCCATTTGGTCCTGTCCACTATTAAACCTTCCAAACAGCCTCCATGTTTCCAGTGTCTTTTTCCCCACTTGGAACTGAACCCAGAAGGATATTTCTACCAACAGTTGTCCCAAGGGTACTTTTTTCCCCAAAAGACAACTGGACTTCCAGAAAGTCCAGTTGCCTCTTGGGAATAAAAAAAGCACTTTTGGGACAACCCAAGTGAAGATATCCTATGCAACTTCCTTGTCCCGTTTTCTGCACAACAGCAACCCTGTGAGTTGAGTTTGATTGAGAGAAGTCACCCAGCTGGCTTTAATGGCTGGGGTGGGATTAAAACTGGGTGTTTCCAGTTTCTTGCCTGGTGCCTTAAGTACTAGACCAAACTAACACTAGACCAGTGATTGCCAACCGGTGGGCCGCAGCCCATTGGTGGGCCGTGAGAAAATTTTGGTGGGCTGCAGAGAAATCTCACCCCCAGAGCATCCCCCAAAGCAATTAATCCAGGCTGCGTAGAAACACAAGGCTGCACTGCCCACATGGCCCATGGGAACCCTCCCCGCCCACTCACTCCTTACCTGGCAAACTTGCCTGCTAAATTGCTATTTTTCCTTTTTCTGATCATCATCTGTTCTGCTGTGCCGGAAGATTTAGATTAACTAGGAAGCAGGAAATGGTTGGATTTCTTGCTTTCTAGCTAGTCTTTAGATCTTCAGCTCTGCTTTTAAGGACAGCCAAACCTCCCTTAGGACTGAAGGTTTGCTTGCAAGCAAATTCAGTGCAGACTCACGGCAAGCAAATTTGAGAGACTGAGCTAGCCGATGGCAGATAGATAGATCACTGAATGATTCTGTGAGCAACTCAATCTGCCTGCTTTGCCTGATTTTGGGTAGACGTTGCTCTTTTTTATAAAAAAAATTCAATATTTACATGCATGGTGTGTTGTGAGTTAATTTTGTGAGTTTTCTTGCTAGCAAATTTTATGAATTTGCTTGCAAGCGAATTTTATATGACAGACTGAGCTAGCCAATGGCAGATAGATAGATCTCTGAATGAATCTGTGATTCTGTGAGCAACTCAATCTGCCTGCCTGCTTTGCCTGATTTTGGGTAAAAGTTGCTCTTTTTTTATAAAAAATTCAATATTTATATAAATATTTATAATACTTACATACAAGACATGCCCAGCCAGTCACATGACCTCCAAGCCACACCCACAAAGTAGGCCACGCCCACAGAACCAGTTAGTGGTCCCTGGGATCTAAAATTATGAGTTTGGTGGTCCCTGAGGTCCAAAAGATTGGCAACCCCTTCACTAGACCATAGTAGATTGGGCTGAGAAAGGACCTCTGCAGTCAAAGATGGACCAGATTTCAAGCTTCTTTTGCCCTAAAACAACCCTTTGAGTCACTCTCCTACAGTGGATCTCAATTATTGTTGCTGTTACTATTACATGGTAGTCCCTGAGTTACAACCATTCACTTAACAACCATAAAAAATTACGACAGCATAGGGGGACAAAAATAACTCACAATTGGTCTTCGCATTTATCACTATTGCAACATCTCTATGGTCATGTGAGCCAAATTTGGGCACTTGGCAACCGGTGTGCATTTATGACGATTGCAGTATCCCAAAGTCATGTGATCTCCACTTGCAAATTTCCCAGCTGGCTTCTGACAAGCAAAATCAATGAGGGAAAGCCAGATTTGCTCAACGACGATGTGATTCAATTAACAACTGCAGTGATTCCTTTCTAACCACCATGGCAAAAAAAAAAGATCATAAAGTGGGCATGATTCACTTAACAACTGTCTGGATCGGTAACATAAGTTGAGGATTACCTGTATGTCTTTGTCCATCACTACAAAACCTTTTTGGCTATCGGCGTTCCTGATTTGAAAACTCCATGATTTTTTAGGACTTCCTCATAATGCCGTAAAAATTGGGATGGAAAAGAGAAAGATTGCAGGGAAAGGAGAAATGACCACCACCTGTTGGGATTACAGTAAAAATTAGAAACTTGCCACTTCTCCTTTATATTCTTCACTTGGAAAAAGACAATTAAAGCCATTCCCACCAACCCCAACTGCAGGTAAATGGTTAAAAAAAATAGAGAACATTTTCAGGACATGGCACCAGTTGAAACAGATTGAGCTAAATCCATTTTATCTCTAAATGATGGAAAGTATAAGCAAAACAAGGATTTCTCCCAACAATAAAAATTCCTTCCTTGAAATAAGTACATGATTTATTATTTTCAGCTACAAACAGAGCAGGATTGTGCTGAGTGGAGTTTTTGTGACTGCCTGCTTGGAGAAATTCAGGTGCAATTGTTCACATTTATCCTCATCTCGGCCTACATGTGGTTTCACCCTCAGCTGTAAATCAGCGACGGTAGCCAATACCTCAAATTCTGCTCACGATGTTAATAACTCTTACACTTTCAACAAAACAGCTATTTGATAATAAACCAGAAATAGATAGTGAAAAAGGAATATGATGCACTTTACGCACACACTAAGTACAACTGCATCTCAAATACAACTTCTTTTCTACTTTTCCAGTTTACAGTACACTAAAAAGAGATTAGTGGGCGTAACTTCAATTTTTTTTCTTTAAAGTGGCATGTCTATAGACTATTTACAGATTTAGGCTTTTAGCTTAATCCAAGATCTTGATTGATGAGAGTGATACACATGCACTCATTTTTAACAAATAAAATGGTTCAGAAGCAAAGAATTTAGAGTGAAATTAAAGTTTTTTTAAAAAAGGTGGTAGGGAGATTTTCTACCAGCCATCCTTGTTCTAGGTATATGTCTTTAGAAGGACAATCATCCTGCAAAATGAGGAAAAATTTAGAGTAAGTTGGAAAGAAAAGGATTCCAAGTCTTTCCCTATAATTCTTCCAATTATAATTTTCCAGAGATACTTTTCAGTCTTTTACAAACATGATTTCAAAAGGCATAGAATAAATTGTTTGCCCTTCGGATTCTCTCTCTCTCTCTCTCTCTCTCTCTCTGTCATTCATGGCAACTACTTGGGCAAGTCAGTGGGGCTGAGAAAACACGATTGACCCAAGGTCACCCAACTGATTCAGTGCCTAAGGCAGGACTAGAATTCATGGTCTCCCAGTTTTTAACCACTACACCAAACTGGTATAACTCTCAGAAAAAGCTGTAGACCATACTCCGTTTTGTAGAACTACCTGGTAAGCTAAAACATTAAAAAAAAAAAAAAAATCACGTAGCACTATGGTTTTTTGCTTTTGTTTTCAAATATGATTCAGCTAATGTTTTGAAAGTGTTAGAATTTTCTTATGCAGGTCTAGGGTCCAATTTCAGAAACTTTGATTTGTACATTATAATACTGTAGTTAGTGACCCAGCTTTTCACTGTTGACCCAGAAACTTGTTGATGTTACTCCCTTATGTCGAAGGACAACAATCCAGAATGGAATTTAAAACACTAGTTTAAGGCAAGTCATGGCCTACCTATATAGGATGTCTTTCTTTCATATTCTTTAACCAGAAGGGGTCTCCATGCCTATCAGACCTCTCTGGGATAAGTCCATGAAGTGACCAGAAATCATACTCAACTCAAGGAACAGTTTCCTAAAAAAAAAAAAACAACCTTAAAATGCTTTTGAAACCCTCCTAAACTACAAACGGGATGAAGATGCAGTCATCATTTTAAAGAATGTGGGGTTAAAAAAGAACATGAAAGAAGATGATTGAGAGAAGGTTTCGATGATGCTGACTCCCTCTAGAACTGTAGGACCTTTCCCCACATGAACATAAGAATGCCCTGGCAGCAGGGGTGAGATTCTACCAGTTCGGACCAGTTCTATAGAACCAGTTGTTACGAATCTGTGCAGTTCGGAGAACCGGCAAATCGTGCTACTGGCTGGCCCCTTCCTGACTCCTGTCAGATTTCTGCTTTCTAGCTAACCTAAATCGCTGTTGTACCGCTTTGTCTTTCCCCAGGAGGCTTCCCTGAGGCCCAGTCAGGAGTGGTATTCAGGCGTTTGAGGGATGGGGGAGAAGTGGTCCAAGAACAGAGCTGAACCTTCCTTAGGACTGAAGCTTCTATTTTTCAGTGCAGACTCAGGCAGCAGATTGCAGAAAGGTAGATCTGTGAATGAATCTGCAAGCAACTCAATCTGCTTTGCATGATTTTGGGTAAAAGTTGCTCTTTTTTATATCTATATATAAAAAAATTCAATATTTACATAAATATTTACAATATTTACATACAAGCCATGCCCAGCCAGTCATGTGACCACCAAGTCACCCCCAGTCAGCAAGTCCCACCCACCCAGTCACATGACCACCAAGCCACACCCACAAATTAGGCCATGCCCACAGAACCGGTTGTTAAGAAATTTGAATCCCACCCGTGCTTGGCAGTAATTATTTTGGGGCTGTGTTCCTGTGTCATTGCCTTCCTCTTGACCCCATCATCCAACGAATGAGGTAGCTTTAAGTCTTCCTTGGCCATTTCAGTGTTAGAATAGCGTACTTCTCTTAAGCCAACAGTCTCCAGTGTCAGCTACAAAGGGTGTAATCTTTGTAATGCTTCACTGCACCATTATGTCAATGGTGAAGTCTGAATTTCTTTTTAATTTTTAATGTGTTACAAACAAAATTGAAATATGCTAGCCTCATGATTGTGCAATTTCTTCAGCCAAGCGAAGAAGAGTCATCTGTTCTTCTGGGTTTCCGGCAAACAGTTTCTTCCGCCCTGCTCTGCAAATCATTTTGGAGTTGTATTTCCCCTCGTATCCCTTTCACTATAGCACAGGATTCTGAAATAAATTCCTTCCCTGCCTCAAGTATCATCCAGCATTTTCATTTATCTGTTGGGATTGGTCCAGGCCTAATTGTTTCTTTCCTGTTTTATTACACGTGGGGATATCCATCAAACTGAGAATGGAGGAACATCAGATCTCTTTCACATACTCAAGTGGGCAAAGAGTCCCCAGGAATTAGCTCCTATTAGGCTTGCCTTATGAAAAGAAATGGGGCTAATTTACCATGGATGTGTCTAAGATCCACACAAAGGAGAAGTTTACCCTGCTATCTAGGCCTAAAGTCATATGCTTATGCTCACATGCTTAAAACCAGAGCCCAACTATACACATTTGTTTTTCAGCGAAACAAGCTCGCAGCTTGGGCCAAAAAAAGCAGTGAGAAGAATCCAGCATCTGTTTTTCTCAATAACATTCTCCTGCTCTAAAACAGCTCTTTGCAATTAATTGTAATTTGCAAAGTAATTTTATGCAAAGAATAACAGAATAACAGAGTTGGAAGGGACCTTGGTGGTCTTCTAATCTAACCTCTCCAAGTAGGAAAATCTATACAGTTCCAGAAAAATGGCTGTCCAATCTCTTCTTTAAAAACTCCAGTGATGGAGCAATCACAACTTCTGGTGGCAAGCGGTTCCACTGGTTAATTGTTCTGTCAGGAAATTTCTCCTTAGTTCTAGGTTGGCTCTCTCCTTGATAACTTTCCATTCATTGCTTCTTGTTCTGCCTTCAGGTGCTTTGGAGAATAAATAGCTTGATGCCCTTTTCCAGCCCCTCTTGGTTTCTTTTTTTATGTTTGCTTCTTGCTGGCCTTTTTGTTCTCATGATTGAATCATCCTCTGACACCACCTGCTCACTCTACTTCTTTCTCTTGTGCCTCGGGCACAGCGTGTCATAGGAGCATTAATGTAAATGCATTTGTTGACATGATTCTGCTCAGGTGCAAATCTTGTACAGTACAGAAGAGACCGTCAGGCAAAGCCAACTAATTGTTGCATTCTACACTCCAGGGTGTGGGGCCACACTCAGAGAATCCACAAGATTTTAATGGGAGGCTTCCCAGGGGCATTTTTGCCACTGTACAAGATCCAGTCTTTTCTCCCTCCATCCAGGGGTGGGATTCTACCAGTTTGCATCTATTCGCTAGAACCGGTTGTTAACACTCTAAGCAGTACGGAGAACCGGTTGTTAGAAGAAATTACTGGTCTAATCCTGTAAGGAAGGCAGGAAGGAAACATTCTGGTGTTGCTTACAGAAACAGCCTCTCCATTAACCCTTATTACATTCTTGGCAGGACTAGACTTCCTGTCTCAGGAACATCTCTGGAGTTTTTTTTCCCTCCTTTGCTGATACTTTGCATGTGTGGAGTGACCATTCAAAGTTACAACGGCACTGAAAAAAGTGACTTATGACCATTTTTTACACTTATGACTGTTGCAGCATCCCCACAGTCATGACAGACCAGGCAAGGAGATGCGTGCCTCAATGTGAGTGATGTTGAGTTGGCCACACCCAGCCAATAACATGAACAGCAAGCCATGTCCACCCAGTCACATGACCACCAAGCCACACCCATCACCTAAGCCACACCCACAGAACCGGTTGTTAAAATTTTTGAATCCCACTCCTGCCTCCATCCCTTTCCATCTCAGATCATTTCAGATGTCACACAGACTCACTGAAACATGAACAGGAAGCTTGATTATCAGTATTCCTTCTGTGATCTGTGTGATCTTTTGATCACTGAGTAAATGAACTCTCTCACACTACCAACAGCTTTCCAGTTGCCCAAGTATGCTGGCACACAATCTTATTACATAGTATGATTTGCTTGGGGTTAATTTAAGAAAACCATGGTTTGGCTTATGCAGTGAATCAGATCCCATTGTGTCTTCCCAAGGCATTCGGTAATTCTGTCACTGTTACTTTCTGGAAAATCTTTACAGTATTCAGAGCCAGAGGGTGGCCCGTTTCTGCTTTCCTAATGCACACATACACACACCAGACAAAGAAAAAAGGTGCCTTGGTGTTTACACAGGTGAGTTGAGGAGGGGATTTGAAAAGAATGTCAGCAGCTGTGCAGAAAAAAAAAAAGAATAAAAGATGTGAATTGTGACAACAGGCCTGCTTTTGGTGTTATTCTATTTAATATACACATTGAGGGGGGAAAAGATGAATGCAGTGCTGGTGAAAGGTGAACAATGTACCTGGATGACAACCTCCAAGGTTGATGTTCTTCACGCAGAGAGGAATTGGTGCTTATGTGCTTACTAGGCTCACCTTGCCAGCCCTCTCCAGCATGGGGCAATGCTCACCTGCTAGGGTCATCTTAAGGTCATAACTAGCACCATCAGCTTCAGAACTAGCACAAAGATGTTACCTCATCAGGTAATAAAATGTCTGCAAGCAAACAATCAAGCTCAGAGAAGATGAAGGACTCCCGAGGGTCAGCTACCATAAGCTGGCAAGAACCCTGTCTGTCCATTAAGGCAGGCTATGTGAGATGCACCCTACATCCAAGCATTCCTTACCGTCTTGCCCTATCTTGGTCCAATCTGGTCAAGCAGGGAGGGCATGTTGTAGGCCCCATGAGTTAAAGTATGTTGTCTTGTGAGGTCTAGGAAGAGAGCTGTGTCTGCTGTTGCCCCCACCCAATGGAACATCTTGCAGAGAGGTGAGACAGGCTCTGTTTCTTCAGGCCTCCTGGAAATGCTGGCGCATAGATGTAGTTCTGCCAACTGGCATGAGGACCTAAGAGTGGCATGAAACCCGAGGATTGATTGGTGGCTTGAGGGCGTGCCCGTTCCCTCTTTTATCTTTTATCGTTCTTAACTTTTTAACTCTGTTTTAATATTGTGATTTTTTTAAACAGGTCTCTTTTTATGGATTTTATTTGTAAACTGACTGGGGTGGGGTCACTTAGATGAAAGGGATGGTGTAGAAATTTGATAAATTTGCTGATCCTGTCCTGCCTCTATTGCCTGTTCCAATTTTCTGCCTTCTCCCTATCAAAATCCAAGCAGAAAGAATTAATTTTCTAAGGAAGTTAGCAAGAAAGAGGGCAAATGGCAAACACACGATCACAGGGGCACTTGGCCAGGGGTGGGATTCTACCAGTTCGCACCTATTCGCTAGAACCGGTTGTTAACATTCTAAGCAGTTCAGAGAACCGGTTGTTAGAAGAAATTACTGGCCTAGTCCTGTAAGGAAGGCAGGAAGGAAACATTCTGGTGTTGCTTACAGAAACTGCCTCTCCATTAACCCTTATTACATTCTTGGCAGGACTAGACTCCTTGTCTCTAGAGATTTTTCCCCTCCTTTGCTGGCACTTTGCTTGTGTGGAATGACCATTGAAAAAAGTGACTTATGACCGTTTTTCACACTTACAACTGTTGCAGCATCCCCATAGTCACGAGAGGCCAGGCAAGGAGATGCGTGCCTCGATGTGAGTGATGTTGAGTTGGCCACACCCAACCAGTCACATGACCACCAAGCCTCACCCACCAATTAAGCCACGCCCACAGAACCAGTTGTTAAAAAATTTGAATCCCACCCCTGCACTTGGCCACTGGTTGTAAGTGCAAAGGGGTTGCCAAGTGCTCAGATCACAATCATACAACTGTGAAGGGGTGTATGCAACATCTTGCAACTGTCAGAAGCACTTTGGGAGGGATGCAACAGTTTGCAACTATCAAAAACATTTTACAGGCCGTAAAGCACCCTTTCCCAGGCCGTCATTAATTGGGAACCATCATTAAGCAAACAGTTGTTAAGTCAAGGACTGCCTATAGATCAATAGTTTGGGAAATGGTGTAATTGATTAATTGATTGATTGATAACAGAGCAATATGCACTATGTTTCCCCAATGACTGTCTCTTGTGCAAAATGAAACTTGGGGACATGCCCACTCATTTCTCAGCCGAGTCTCATTTAAATGAAATCCGCTTCTGTCGTGAAGTTCACAAGCTGCCAAAGGCTGGTCCCTTTAGGGGCCCGACCACTTGACTGACAAAACATATTGTGAAGAGCTTGGCATGTAACCCATGAGCGAAAGTATCAAATATCTCTAAACATATATGGATTAAGATGGTGAAAAGGTGAAATTTCTTTTCCTAGCTAGTGAAGGTTGATGTTTCTTTGGGTAACTGTACTGCAAGCTTTTTTTTTTTTCCCATTCCTCTTTTTTGTTAATGCCGGTTGACAAAAGACAAGTTGATTTAGCTGAATGCATTGACGTCTTAAAAGCCTATTTTTGTTGCCTCTCAACTCGCAACTCAACAATTAAGCAGCTTCTATGTGGATTTTTCTCTCTGTTGGCTTGACTTTATGGCCCAGCGTGTTGATATGAAATTAGACAGCACACTTTTTTGCGTCTCAATGCTTTTTTGGGATGAGAATTTTCACAATGCTCAGCTAATCTTTCTTGACTGATGGTTTATTAGCATGGATGACAGTTTAAATCCTACACGGACTATATTAATCCATCACCTGGCTTTATGATACATATTTTACTTTTAGGCTTATTGAAGCTCTCTTTCAAAGTGATTTGTTGTTGTTTTTTTTAAAAAAAGTTTGAAAAGATAGCTGTCAGAGCTTGTCATCAAGTTCTGTAAGTATGCGCAGAAGTAGTTTTCTGTTGCATTTTATTCAAATGCAAGAATAGAATCTGGGCTGTATTCTGCTACATTTTTCTGTTAAATGAGAGCTTTTGAAAGAAGAGGTGTGCACTAAGTCTCCCCCCTTATGTTATTTTTGTGGAGTTTTATGAAAGGGCAATGCTGACAGGACAAAAAAAATGTCCAATTTTTCTCATGCAACTTAAAAGAACAATAGTAGAAGACTGTAAGGTTTGCCAATAAGAACAGCTAGAGCAAGACGTTGTCAAATTTAGTTACTCCTACGATGTTAGTAAGGAGGGAAATAACACACCAGCCATAAAAATAATAGAAAAATAATGCAAAACAGTTGTTCCAAATATTTTCTCTTCTGATCGTAACATGATCTGAAAGCAACTTTCTTTCAAAAGAAAGAAATCAGAGCAAAAGGAGGATTTTGAAAATCTAGCTTTAAACCTCAACCATTCACACTACCTATGTGAAAAAGAATCAGATAAGAACTGTAAATATTTACTGTAATTTACAATATTTTGGAATAGGACTGGGTTTTGCTTTTGTTTTTGTTTTTTGGAGGTAACAACTGTCCTAATGGTAGACTATTTTAATGATACAATCAATCCAAACATAAAATTTTTGATAGGGCCACTATATTTCAGTTAGAAAAGAGAACTTCAGAAGCAGAAGTAACTGCCAATGAAGTCAAGATGGTGGCCATGATAATCCAAGCCTAGCACCATTTTTATGTTTTTTGGATGCAAGACCTATCCACGCACAAGTCTCCTTCTCCCAAGCAATTGTGCATCCTTCCCTTTTGTGGGCTTAATTTACAACTATTTACCCAGTTCCATTTTGAATCTGCAGATATAAAGTTGCAAATCTGAAAGAGAAGGTTTTCTTAAATGCACTATGTCAAGTGGCTTAGTGTCACAATTTCAACCATCAAGAAAAGAATTAGAACAGTAGCAGCCATCAAAAAATGAATCGGAACCACTGTCTTTGTATTTCATCTCCTGCTAAACATAGAGGGCAAATTCAGCTGACAAAACTTATCACACGGAATCTTTGAGTTGTTTAATTTTACCGAATGTTTTATATTTCAGGGAATCCTTTAGAGTGTATTCTGTTACAAAATAGTTTGTGTGTAAGAATAGGTACAAAAATAAATTAAATAAATAGAGGAAAAAACAGGAACCAATGTGACTCTTAAGAAGTTACCAAAGTTAACTTGATTCATAAATCCTATAAATCAGGGGTATCCAACCTTGGCAACTTAAAGATTTGTGGACTTCAATTCCCAGAATTCCCCAGCCAACCATTCAATATTTTTTCCCAAAATGTGATCAGGATGCCAGTAAAAGGCTTTACATATCCAAATTAATCTATATTATAGTTATTGAAAAAGTGAACCTAGGTTTTGGGGAGAAAAAAAAGATAGTTAAAAGGCATTTTCTGTTTTGTTTCCAGTATTCCACAGCTGAAATGTAATCTTGAAATGCAAGGACTAGAGGCCTCTGAATAAAACATATAAAATATAACATACAGACATTTTTGAATATTATAAATATGTAGGGGGAAATCTGTTGCAAGACTTGAAGAAAAAAAATATTATTCTTAATGTTTTGAACTATTTTATACTTCTTTCCTAGAAAAAAATCAGGCAGATTACTATTTAGGATGATTCTGTATAGTATGCAGGAACATGCCTGGCCTGAGACTGAATTTCTACAGCTGACATTCAACGACATTGACAATAAAAAATATAAAATGATATAATTCTAGCATGAAACGAATCTGGACTACTTGTAGGAGTGGTTCTACCCATTTTATGATAACCTGTTGACATGTTGTAGAACATTTTGACTATTATCCTTGCTATTTCAAAATGAACTTGTGTAAGAAGAATTGTTACAAAATGGACATCCTGGATGGGGAATCTTCCCAGAATGAAAGAGAGTCTTTCCAACTGAACTTGGAGATATCACGGATTGGACCTGAGACCTTTTATATAACAAAGCCATGTTCAATCCCTGATACTTCAGTGTAGGGCTAGAAAACATTCTCTTCTGAAATCTGAAGAACATCTAGTGATCCAAGTTGATAATATTAACTAAGATCAATAATTCTCAACCTTGGCATCTTTAAGATTTGTGGACTTCAACACCCAGAATTCCTCAGACAGTTTGAAGTTCACTCATCTTAAAGTTTCTAACGTTGAGAAACACTAGTGCAATGGATGAATGGACCAATTTATTAAAAGGCAACCCCGGGTTGAACACACTCGTACACAATCATACACACACACAGCTCATGTTTATTATACAAATCCCTAACTACAATTTCTTTTTAATATATCTGGGGTGGGGTTTTTTGCTTGTGTGTGTGTGTGTGTGTGTGTGTGTTGTATTGTACTGTATTACTTTGCTACATTAAACTTCCCACACAGCTCTGCTGTTCAACAATTGTTACGGTTCTTTATCCTCTGAATGACATAGGGATTTCTGCTCAACAATTGCTCAGTTTATATCCTCAAGCTGAGTAGCATTCAACAATTACTTCCTCTGTGTCCGACAATCAACCTGGAGAATATCGAGACCTGTCAAGCATTTTACTGGTGTTTATTTAAACTTCTTTGTGTGCATCAATTCAGTATTCCAAAAATGCAGGTAAGTGAAATTGTGGCTTTTTGCCAGAATAGAAAGCAGTAAGGTAGGATTGAGGTGACAATAAATAAGAAAACCCTTCCTATAGACAGGCTGTTAACATGGTACAATCCGTGGTAAGCTTTCTTACTGTGATGCCCATTTCAGTTCCTGAGTTACAATTAAGAATAACCTCTCCCAACAGTTTAGGACAAGATAAGCAGTCTTCAGAGTATTGGCTGCCATGAATTTTATTCAAAGTCATAAGTGATGTATATTTTTTGACAACAACATCGACTCAAGTGAGTTTTTAATATCATGGTTTAGCCTGAAAAGACACCACAGGTAGCCCTTGATTATAACCCTTCGTTTAGTGACTGCTTGAAGTTACAACAGGTCTGAAAAAAATGACTTGTGACCATTTTTCACATTTATGACCATTGCAGCATCTCCATGGTTACATAATCAGAATTTGGATGCTTGGCAACTAGTTTGTATTTATGACATGCAGTGTCCTGGGATTGTGTAATCGCATTTTGGAAGCTTTTGACAAGCAGAGTCAAATGGGGAAGCCAGATGCATTTACCAACCGTGTTACTAACTTAATAACTGCAGTGATTCACTTAGCAACTGCATCAAGAAAGGCCGTAAAATGGGGCAAAACTCAACTGAAATTTTGGGCTCAATCGTAGTCATAAGTCAAGGACTACCTGTATCAGACATCTTTCTTAATGCCCTAATATCCTTCCACAAACTACTGCCTTTTTGAATTAAGCCTTTAAAATAACCTCCAGCAGCATCAATAGAGACCATTTGAAAGCAGAGGAACCACATGGATGGTTGGTGTTATTCAGTGGTAGGATTCAATTTTTTTTACTACCGGTTCTGTGGGCGTGGCTTGGTGGGCGTGGCAGAGGAAGGAGACTAAAATCTCCAGTCAGAGGTGGTATTTACCAGTTCTCTGAACTATTCAAAATTTCTGCTACTGGTTCTCCAGAACTGGTCAGAACCTGCTGAATACCACCTCTGGTGTAATTTCCAAAAGTATTAGTGTCATTCTTCCACCTATTGCCTTCGGGGTCAGTACAGGATGGGATCAGAAAAGTCCAGATAGGGGCTGCAAGTGTGCAATTCTATTTTTACTTTTTTAAAAACAAATGTGTTGCATAGCTCATGTAAAAATGACCAGAACATCAAACACACAAATATCATCTTGACTTTTTTACCTCTGCTATGGACATCCCTGTTAGCATCTGTGAGATTTCATACTTTAATAATCTACGGATGGGATGGGATGGAATAAAGAATAGAATAGGATAGAATGGAATGGAATGGAATGGAATCAGTGGTGGGATTCAAAAAATTTTACTACTGGTTCTGTGGGCGTGGTTTGGTGGGTGTAGCAGGGGAAGGATACTGTAAAATCTCCAGTCAGAGGTGGGATTTTCTGGTTCCCAAACTACTCAAATTTTCCGCTACCGATTCTCCAGAACTGGTCAGAACCTGCTGAATACCATCTCTGAATGGAATGGAATGGAATGATTGAATTATCTTCAAAAATGAAAAATATGATTTGCATTAGCTAGGTGCTAGTCTCTGCTACCAAATACAGTAGGCATCTATTCAGCAACCTTGTATGTAAAGCAATCTCAGTTAAGGAAAGCTTATGTAAAGCATTTCTTATGCGCATCACAGCTCCCCTGACCTGGGGGGAGGGAAGCTCTGTTGCAAATGATGAATTCATGCGTAAAATCATCACAATATAAAGTATGATAAACTGTGCCTAAAATCCCAGCTGCCCCCTAGTGGTGACTGCCGGAAACTCAGAAGATGTCTATGAAACCCACTGCCCTAGAGAGTTATGCACCCCCCAGTGTGTGACTATGGAAGCCAGGCCCACAGCTGCTTGGGCAGCCCAGAGACGTTCCATAAAGATCTCCTGAAAGCATCAGTCATGAGAGGCTACATACCAAACTAGGGTTCAAATACAGCTGCTTCAGTCTAATCCTTCTACAACATACAGACAACCAACAGTGGAAAAGTGATGCGTGTTACTAGACCAGGGGTGTCAAATCAGGGCCCGTGGTCTGGATCCAGCCTGCGCTGTGCTTGGATCCGACCTGTGGGGCTGAACCAGTCTACCCACATTGCTTCAGCCCACACTACTCATGTCACTTTAACCCGGTCTACCCAAGGCAGAGATGAAAGATCAGGCCAGCGAAGCTTTGGCCTGGTCTATCTGGTGCAAAGAGGAAAAATCTGGCCAATGTAGATTTGGCCTGGTCCAGTGCTGGTATTCCACAGGTTCTGACCAGTTCTGGAGAACCAGTAGTGGAAATTTTAAGTAGTTTGGAGAACTGGCAAATCCCACCTCTGACTGGAGATTTTACAGTATCCTTCCCCTGCCATGCCCACCAAGCCACACCCACAGAACTGGTAATTAAAAAAAAATTGAATCCCACCACTGGCCTTGTCTACCCGATTAAGCCAGTGTGGCTTCAGCTCGGTCTACTTAATGTGAAGAGAAAACATGCCAGCAGTTTGGGGAGTGGGGTCAAGCTGGCCATGCCCACCTAGTTGGCCACACCCACCCAGTCAGCCATGCTCCCTGGCCCCCTGAGGTCAACCACAGCCCTGATGCGGCCCTCGATGAAATTGAATTTGACACCCCTGGACTAGACTAACATCTTGCAGGCAGCAATATGAGCAGGACAGCTGAGAATATTAGCAAAGAACTCTGAAGACCTGACAAGAACATCTGCTGAGCAATCATTACACAGGTCAAGGACTGCTGGATAAAAAACACAAATAGCTGGTGCTAGCTATCCATCTGAGGGTGTTCCGGGAACTATCAAGTAAACACTTTGAATTGGGTTGCTGTTGTTATTCTGCCACCAATATTATTTTTTCTATAATAAGAACTTGCATCGTACCAGGAAGGTGAAAATGAGCTGAAAAGACAGCACGGGCTTCCTCGGCAGACATCTGAATGTACTTAGAAGGACAGCAACATCCCACAAGTCCAGCTTTCAATCTCTGCTTCTTTTATCCTTAAGCTTAGCAATAAAGTAACACTCCGTGGTTAAAAAGTCAGGCAAACAGATGTACCGTGCAGCTAGTGCAGGCTCTTGCCTTTCAAGCTCAAACTTGTACCCTGATCATAGGAGCTGCCTATCTTTAAAGGAGTCGGGGTAGGCAACGCATTGGACCCCCCAGTAACTCAACTGCAAAGGTTTTTCTCCCGTCCAATTTTGCATATTGAAAGAAAGAAGTGTCGAGGCTCAGTCTACAGTTCCTTTTTCTTTAAAATAATGCAAACGGTTTTAAAAACTGGATGCCATCCAATCAGCCTTAAATTTAATTATATCTGCGCTAGAGCCAAGTGCCACAGGCGGTAATGTAAAAATAAAGGAGAGAACTCAATTTCCAGAACTCAGTGGGTGAAGGTTATTTCCACACCGTGGTGTTACGATGTAGAAAAGAGGGAAAAAAGGCAGGCAGGCCTACAAAGCTATCTTATGATTGGCACTCATGAGCAGAAGTAATTAGAGTCACTATGTAGTAGCTACTGCTTATTTCATACAAATCCCAGTAGGTTTCAGAGAGAGAGTAAGGTCAGACCCAGAGAAGTAAATTCCACAGATTCAATTTTCTGCCGCACAGAATGCAACGGAATTGAAATTGTAAAAAGACAAAAGTTTAGTAAACATTCAATTGCAACATTCAATCCACCATTAATTGTTTTTGAGAGAGAGAGAGAGAGAATATCATCAGTTGCCACCTTCTCAATGAATATGACATGCCTTTAATGATAAATTGTTTGGAGAAAAGAGGGAGAGAAGACAAAAAACACTCAGATTAATATCTGATTAACACACAGCACTAATACCTGTGATTTTTGTTTGTTTGTTTATTGTTTTGCCTACAGAACCTTTATTCAGAACCTAGTGTTTAAATCCTGAATCTGGAGAAGCGTCACGTCCATTGCAAACTATTTCCTGGATGAGCAGCATTTACAGTATTTAATTTACAAGCCGAATGTAAAATATGCTAATTCAGGAGCTCTGACTGGAAAAGACACAAATTGCTGGTTACAAAGCAGCTTAAAGTGATACCGTGTTTTGTTTTTTGTTTTTTTGAGCGGCACGAAAGAAGAGGTGAAAGTTAGACATGAATGAAGTCTTGGAACATATCCAATAAATTGAATGAGGGAATTTTTCCTCATTCCTTTCCCTGAGAGGGGAAGACATGAAAGAAATGGAGAGTAAAATTGGAAGAAAAAAATATGAAGCGCAGTGAGATTATCTTCAGCTATTTGGATTACAGTTGTATCTGTCAGGTTTGGGTAATGCTGCAGCTAAAAGAAAAATCAAGACTTCGGCCTTGCATGGCCTCTGACTTTCTTGCGATGTATCCTTGCTTCTGATTCTTTTACCTCTGGCATCTTCTGAAAGAAATTGGCCGGTGTTGAAAACCCCATTCCAGAAAGAGTTGAAAAGTCAATTTGTTTCATTTTCTTTTGCAAAGGAAAAGTCCTCTGCTCTCCAAGGTCAATCTGTAGAAAGACTAGATCTAAATCACACTAAGCTGCAAAATTTGATCCACAATTACTGACATGGAGAGCCTAACAAAAGTTATTTGCTTGACAAATGTCTTCCCTTTTTGTGATATTTTAATAGATAATAGAATAACAGAATTGGAAGGGACCTTGGAGGTCTTCTAGTCCAACCCCCTGCCTAGGCAGGAAACCCTACACCACTTCAGACAAATGGTTATCCAACATCTTTTTAAAAACTTCCAGTGTTGGAGCATTCACAACTTCTGGAGGCAACTTGTTCCACTGATTAATTGTTCTAACTGTCAGGAAATTTTTCCTTAGTTCTAGGTTGCTTCTCTCCTTGATTAGTTTCCACTCATTGCTTTTTGTTCTGCTTTCAGATGCTTTGAGAATAGGTTGAAGGATGCTCTCTTCTTTGTGGCAGCCTCATAAATATTGGAAGAGCGACAATAGGATAATTTAAAAACCATACCCAGTGGAAACACACGCACCAAAAAACCATTCTGAAAGGGCAAAACAATTTGTGGGGTGGGTTTTAATTACTTACTTACCAAATTTATACCTACCATAAATTTTGGGTATCTTACAATGACTAAGAACATAAGCCAAGAGCCATCCTATACAATATCCACGGCAAAGATTTTAAAGCACTCATTAAAAGAACAGATCTACTAAACACAAATGAAGGGGTCCCATCACCCATTTTGGCACACATTTTTCTAAAAATACAATATATTTAGCGAACCTATCCTGAAGATTTTCCTCCTGGAGGAAGCTTAAGTCTTTTGGTAATATTGGCACTAAGCCTGTTTAAATCATAACTTCAAAACAAGCCATGAATGACTCAGTTATAATTTCTGTTTTCTAAAAAAAGTCATGACAATGATTCAGCAATAGCCTGCTAGGAACAAAAGGAAATGCTTTCCCCTCCCAATGAAATAGCTTTCTATCCCTGAGCCTTTCCCTGGTCTTGGCTTAAAAGAGTTATCCACCCATCCTTGAGTCAGCACAAAGCAATGTTGGCAGGCAGTGCGATGGCCTTGTCCTCAGGTTTTGCTTCATCCCTGTTCAATATATCATCAGCCAGTGAGAAAAACACCACATTTGTTAAGTGAATGTCACCACATTTTAGGATCTTTCTTGCCAAGGTTGTTAAGTGCTGTTGCTAAGTTAGTGGCAAGGTTCACTTCGCCCACTTATCTGGCTTCCCCATTGATTTTGCTTGTCAGGAGGTTGCAAAAGATGATCACACACAAAACTGGAAAAGTGAAACGACTCCCCACGGAGGAGAAGGTAATTAAAAAAAACATTAAAATGTGCCGAACTGGACAGACTTACAATGGAACTCAAGGACAAAGAGGAATCAGAGTACTACCTAGCATGGGACATACTGTATTGTGCTGTCCAGACAGTTTAGAGTTAATGGGATTTGGGATAGTTAGTTAGGAATTGTGAGCTGTCCCCTTAAGGGAATGCATCATGGTAAATGTAGTTAAGGTATTCTGAGAAATGTAGTCCATGTCATGTGACCACATCTGTAATCCTGATTGGTCACTAAATTGACCCTCGAGGGGTTGGAGGAGGCTCCCTCACTCTTGCCTGAATCCATTACCATGCAACCACTTCAAACATCATGGGGATGAGAGTTTATTATCTTTCTATGCCATAATGCAGACATGCAAAAGATTGGACCTTAAGAAGAACTTCGTCATAACTGTGAGTTGATAAGGATGCCTGATGAACCAATAAAAAAGACTCTGTATGAATGCTTTGTGGAGTTGCTCTGACTGCTTTATACCCATACAGAGGGTAATAAGCAGAACATGTATAATTGGATAAATAATAGATCAGGGGTAGGATTCTACCAGTTCGGACCAGTTCTATAGAACCAGTTGTTATGATTCTGCGCAGTTCAGAGAACCGGCAAATCGTGCCCCTGGCTGGCCCCACCCCTCTCCGCCCGCCTTTTCCCTTCCTGCCCAGTCAGTCCTAATCATGCATGTGCAACATTGCTGACTGCATTCTACCCTGCCCAATCACTCCTTAAGGTATTTCCTTTTTCTTTTTTCCTTCCCAATGATCAGCTGTTCCAATGATCAGCTGTGCCGGGATCCCCTCGCTGTCTTACTGCTTCGCCCAGGAGGCTTCTCCAAGGCTCAGGAGGCAAAAAGGGATGTGCAAGGGGTGGCGGTGCCGCCCCGCCCTGCAGCGCTCTGTTTTTTGCCTTCCTGGGCTCCAGGAAGCTTCATGGGAGCAAAAATGCCCCCCTCCCCGAGGAAGCTTGCCTGAAACCCAGGACTTCCAAAGGAGGGTGCTGCCAAAAAAAACCCCAAGAGGCCACACCCACCCAGTCACATGGCCATGCCCACCTGGCCACGCCCACAGAAACCGGTTGTTAAAAAGTTTGAATCCCACCCCTGTAATAGATGCAGAGGTTAGTGATGAATAATGAAAGAAGATCAACAAAATAAAAATAAATACAGAGATAGGGAAATATGTACGAATAAACAAGAAATATTGTTATTGAATTGTATATGAACATAGTCTGAAATGCACAAAATAAGAGCTGTAATAGTGTATTATGGTAGAATTAAGCAAATAATAGTTATAATCCAGATGTATAACACAATGTAGCCAAAAGAGATTATACTGCATTACTGCATGATAGTTGTAACTGGGATGTAAATATGATGAAAAAAGGGGGGAGGGGGTTGATATGGAACTGTTATATCTTTCAATAAAATGTACAATGAAAAGATTTTTTTAAAAAAAAGGTGATCACGTAAGGTGACACTGCAACCGTCATAGAGATGAGTCAGGTGCCAAGCATCAAAATTTTGACTATCTTACCTACCTGCCATTGATGGATGGTCAGGTAAAGCTGACCAGAGAAATTTGTCAGATGCTGTCCTGCATTATCCCTGACTCAAGTTATTCATCTTTTGATAACTGGGAAGGGATTTGAACAAAACCCTTGAGAATAAAAACGGGAATCAAGAATGAGGAATTTTAAGCCACATGAAAGAACGTTAACCCTTTCCTGGGAGTCTAAGGGGACAATAAAGTAGCCCCAATAGAGCAAATTTGGTAACCATTCTCGTATTTTGCTGTAGCCAGTAGAAGGTTTAAGGCTGCAGTGGCATGAGTTCCCAAATTAGAGATGGTCATTATATAAACCTACCACAACCCAGCTTCAAGATTGCTAAATGCCATACCAACTGTCCATGAATTTGGCTGGGCAGAAAACAACTGAAATTAAATATTTGCAAAGATGTAAACGTTCTTGACTCCTTCTTGGTGGCAGTAAGAAAGCAAGCATTAGGCATGATTTTATTCTGATTCTCAAGAAAGATTATTATCTAGTGAAATCATAGTTGTGAATCTACTGCCATGCTGAGATGCTGAGCTTAACCATGTTGTGTATCAGGAGATCCGTGATGGCCCAATAGGTACTCACAAGGTAATTTCTCTGCTATATAGACAATTTATATTATAGAACTATTTACTACTTTAGAGCTTCTGAAAGCAGAGGGGTTCAGCCTCCACAGCCAGGTGCCAGGGTGCCCTTCTGACCCAGGTGCATGTAGCTTTCTTTGCATTTTCAGTACTAAAAATGCAAAGTTAGAAAATAATGCTTTCTTTTTTCAGAGCCTCTTCTAGAGTTTGCAGTATGGCACAAAACCTCTTTACCTTCCCATCCTAGAGAAGACTGTAGTTTGTTCACATTTCATTTTGCCAAAGAAGACCAGACACTAGATTGGTTTGCACACTTTCCCCAATGAATGGAAGCATTTTTGAGATAGTAAAATGTGGCTCGTTCTCAGAAGCAGATTCATCAAAGATAGAGGATTATGTGTGCAGCAAGGAAGCCATGGTTCAAATTTACATTCAGCTACAAAAGCTGGTTCACTGGACGGAAGACCAGGCACTGTATCTTTAGCATGAACTTGAGACAAGAATGTCCACAGGGGGTCAAAAAAAGTTAAGATGGGAACTAAAGCCATGCAACTGAAGCCATGCCTTTCTTTACTGCACTAATTTAATGTTGTTCCTGCAAGGGTAAAATACATTTAATCTTCTATTAAATCTCTTATCTGCTTTGGTGCTTCACAATAAACGGGGGAGAATACAACTCTAGGTCGATTTGGGCTTCTGAATGGTAGGCAAGGTACAAATCCAATAATCAAATGTTTGTTCCATCATTATTTTATTCCCATTAACAGTGAAGTTAGGCAGCTGAGGATCTTGAGAAATACAATAAAAAGGAAGCAGTATCAAATTCAGTGGAAATGGAGCAGGAAAAATGGCAGAGAAACAGAAAAAAATACAAATAAACATAGAAGTGATGGCTTAGGGTGGAGCTGCAGTTTCTGTCTGAAAATTTAACTTATACCTTGGATCTGCTCCTGAATAGCAATTGTAGTCAAGGTCATGTCTCCACCAATGACTTATAATTTCCAGTGCCTTCATGCCATTACAATGTAACCACTGAATTGCTATAAAGCATGTCCACATTGCTATCCTTTGGCACAATAATAATTGGATAACTTTAAAAGATGCTGTAAGTTCCTGGTGAAGAAATGAAATTCAGACAGGAAGCTAGAAGTGCCTCTTCAGGATAGAAGAAATTTGTCATCCACATTCTGCTAACTTCCAGATTAAAGTGTTGAATTTACTTCTACCCAGAAGGTAATCCAAACTATTTAAAATGAATGATGTGGCATCTGTTGCAGAGTCTGCTGCTTCTGTTTTCCGTGTCATATCTTGGCATGGGATTAGCAAGACCACAGAGTGCTTCTGACTATATACAAAATGCCTTCCAATGGGATTTTTGTGCATTGCATACACGGAATCAAATATTACTGGCCCTTGCCAAGCAACTTTTATCCTTAAAACTAATCATTCTAAGCTAATTTGTGTGGCTATGAACGAGCAAAATTAGAAGTTAGGTCACAATGGCAGTCCAGAACCATGGACCATACTCTCCATGACTGTTCCCCTTTTCCTGAAGTTCTTTGCCACATTCAGCTATCAGCAAAGCCAAGAGATTGGCTCCTTCACATATTCAGAGCCTCAGGACAGGCACAAACCCAAGTTTTGAAGACCCTGCAACAAGCCAGCAATCAGGGTTAGTCTGGTCTTGGAAGGAATGTTTCAAAGGCTGGAAGACATGGCAGAAAAGGGTCTCTTTCTGGGACCCACCAGCTGACAGTCTTTAGCCCATGGTGTCCAATCTTGGTATGTTCAAGACTTGTGGGTTTCAACTCCCAGAATTCCCTAGCCAGCTACTCTGGGAGTTGAAGTCCACAAAAGTTGCCAGTGTTGGACATCCCTGCCTTAGCCAATGGGACCCGATTTTGCCTGTCTTTCTGGGCCTGGTAGAACAAGTAGATACAACAGGGAAGAGACAATTCTGTAATTTATCAACTCACACCACAGAGGGCTTTAAAAATAAAAATCAGCACCTTGAATTGCACCCAGAAGCACCTAAGAAGCCAGGGCAGCTAGGGAAGTAGCAGTGTCACATGCCAAGCAACTAATGCCATTAACTGCTTGCACTGCTGTACTCTGCACCAGCTGAAACTTCCAAACGCTTTTAAAGGGCAGGCCTATGAAGAGCGCACTACAATACTCCAGTCTGGAGTCACAAGTCCCCAATCCAGCCACAGGCATAGCTAATACACAGCCAAAAGGTGTTTGTGTAAACATGGCTGCCATCTTTCTCCAGCAGGAGCCATGAGTCTGGGATGATCTCCAGATTTCACCTCAGATCTGTTTGGGGCAATATTTCCACATCCGGAACCAAATATGGAAGGAAAGTCCCAAGGACCAGGAGATCCACAATTCAAAGCCATTCAGGCTTGCTTGGGTTGAACCAAAGCCTGATGCACCCTATTCAGAATCCCACAGGCTCCATGCATCAAGACAGAACCTCCATGCCCTGTGGCACTCCACAAGGTATCTTGGACCCACTCCATATTTTTTGAACGTACCACTCCAAAGTCTAACTGAGACTTAATGCAGCCCTTGACCTAGTGAATGTTGGCAGCCCAGATCAGAAGGACCAACTCTGATCAGGATGCTTGTTCTAGGTAACTAACCTAGTGTGGCTTATGTTAGCCAGAATCACACTAGTGATGAAGAAAATGTTATTTTGTATATATCAAATTAAGCAGTTCCCTATATTTTTAGAGACATTTTGAGATAGAGGGAACCAGCAGGAAGAGGTGTACAATTTTGTGATGGGTCTCCTTTGCACATGTGGTAAAAGCTTGGGTGAAATGTTATGTACATCAGAATACTATAGGACAAATTCAAACATCTCTTCTCATCATAGGCAGTGGCGAGTATTCCAGGAAAATATCAAATGCATGTAAATATTAGAAAGTCATGGGTAACCATATTGCAAGAAGAAATATGCATACAACTTGGAGCAATTAAAACTAGCAAGTCACATGGCCAAGTCTTGAATCATCTGGGGCCTTACATCTATTAATCTGAATGATCCTGGGTCCATTTCTTTCCTGGACTCAATTTGTTGATTATGAATCGAAAGTATTATTCTGCATTCATGTCATTGCAACAGAGATGAAATGAAGAGATTCAACAACTGGGCCAGATTTTGCATACGTGTGTATGCATTCAGAACTTTTAAAATCCTCACAGAGTGCACTATTTTAATTTGCAAAACATTTAAATATTTTATTTTCATATAAAAACATGCATACTATGTACATTTTAATAGTATCCTTTACATCTGAAATTCTTTTCAAAATTATAGTGGCAGTGGCCATGCGTTTGTCAGACAGCATATCAATAATTGTTAACATTTTAAAATAGTCAATTTCCCAAAAAAGGCAACTCAGCCAGTCTGAAAACAACCAATATTAGTGCTGTGTTGTAGTTCAAAACCTGTTTATTGGAAATAAATTTTTAACAAAATTTGAAGAACGTCTTTCAAGTGTATGATGGATGAAGTGCCTAGCAGAAGAACTCTCTAATGAATTCAAAAGGACTTACTTCTTGGCACATATGGTTAAGTTCCATTCTAAGTGCCAATAGATTTGTTTGGAAGATCACATTGTCACCCTACTGAGAAACATTGGTGACCATTGAAGATGGTCGCTTAAGAATTGATTCAACAGAAAATGGTAATGGTTCATTTGTTGATAATTTTGTTACAACTTGTTTAGTCTCCAGAAAGTCTTTTGCATATCTGTCAATGCTGAATTTGTACTTTTGGTTTTCTCTGAAGGTACACTCTCTATATTTCTTGGATGCCTCATCAAAAGTGGTTTTTAACTCTGATCCCGATTTGCTGTGAAGCGTCTGCTGGAATAATGAGTGGAATGGGCTATATTTGGATGAGGGTGGCAGTAGCAGATGCTGCTTGTTGCTTTCTTTGTTGATCTTGTTGAGAGGCGGGTCCTGATGAACTGTAGGATCCTTGCCAGAGATCTGTGAAAAGGTCCTCTTAGGAGATGAAAAGGCTGACCTCTCATGGGCCTCTCGAGAGATGTTTTGCAGTTCGTTCTGAGGTGTCTCAACTTCCTGAACATGAGGATGGTGCAACGTGTTCTCATTTTTTGACAATGTGATGTCATGTTCAGAGATGGGAAAATCCTGGCCATGTGAAGCTTTATTGTCCCAAACTACTCCAGGTTTGAGAGACTGGACTGTGGTAGCGTTTAGAAGGCATTGCTGATAGAGAAGGGCATCATTGAGAGGGCCACATTTTGGCCACACCAAGAACCTGGAGGGTAAAGGATATTGCCTGTAGGTGGTGGCAACACTCAAATTTGATGAGATCAGTTCCATGTTCCCTGAGCCTGAATACTGCATAGTCAGATCTAAACAGGTAGGCAGAAAACCACAAAACTCCTTACTGGAAGCTTCAAGTTGATGAGGGTTAAAACTTTTATAAGAATTGTACTCGGACCCATGTACCATGCGGTTTGGCAGGAAGAAGGCAGCAGCCTGGGTGGCTTCCATCATTTCTCGTTCCTTATATTCCCGTTCAAGCATTATGTTCTCAAGTTCTTTGTCAGCAAAAGCCCGTCTTTTTCTCATTCTGTCGCTAACAGGAGGTGGCAAGGACGAATTCCCTCCAAGGTAAGGTTCTGCTGGAATGGGACGATAACCTTGAAGGGAGAAAATAATTGTTTTAGTAACTAAAAAAGTGTAAAAAGCGCAAAATGATAAGAGAGTTAATGTACTGTAAAAGAACATGGTCTCTCCCTGCATGATCACTGATGACCTTGAAGATAATGTTTTAGAGTATGGCACTTTGGTGCATATACAGTGCTTTCTTACCCTCAACAGGTAACTTCAGAGTTTATTTAAATTTGAGGAACAAAGACCTGAGTGATTTTCCCCCTTTATCCTGCCTCCCGGTTGACACTTAAAGCAAAACTTGCTAATTACCTGCCAAGATTTATTATCAACCTTTGCATCAGATGTTTAGACATCTATTTATAGATGTACAAGTTGTCCTTTTGATAAGATGCAAAAAAAGTGCAAGGAACATCGTGCTTTTTGCCTCCAACTATTAATTACTTTCGCCATATCCAAAGTCACACTGAACCATCACAGTAATAATTAGCCCATAAATCAGTTTTCATATCCCCATGTTACTACATTAATGTTTCTTTATTATGACACTTATAATATGATTTTGAAATATCTCTATACCTACAACTGGTGCATTTTTATTCTCTAAAGGTGAACCACTATGTACACAGAGGTAAAGATAAAATCCAAGGAGTACTAGGAGAAAAGAGAAAGAAAGTTAAGACAAATCAGAAAAGATAGCACGAAGCATAAGAATGTTTCTACTCCTACAAGGAAAGTATCTTTGCAAGAATGTAAAAACTGAACCAAAAGAAAAAGAAGAAATATAAAGAAATCATTTTGTATAGTTAGATGGCAGTCCTATTTCCTTTAGCTAGAAATAAAGCTTAAATAAAGGAAATGGATTTTACTCCCCAAATTATGTGCTTTGTAGCTCTGATTTATGGCCCTCATTACACATACTCCAAATAAATGTATCAACCACAGCCACCATTCAAAAGAACATAGGATTCAAACTGCATATAGAAATAGCATTTGCAGGGGAGAATTTCATGTTATACACACATTTTCACAGGGCCATTAAGCATAATTGCTCAAAACCATAAATAATTTAATGGGATTTTCACCCAAATAAAAAATTTATATGTGGTATATAGCTGCAGTGCAAGATATCAGAAACTTGAATAGAAATGGATTGTTTCTATTACTAATGGATTGTTTCTATTATTAATTACTAAATTACTAATTTTCTCAACACTACAGAAATTGGGTCAGAGACTTTAGATTTATTAAATCTGTATCAAATGCTAAAGATAAAAAAATAATAGGATTATCGTACTTAGGAAACAAAAGAACACTATTAATGCTTTCAAAAAGGTAATACTATTCAATTAAAATTAACTATTTTAATATATAGTTTTCCTAAGATACAAACATATATATGGTTTTGACAGAGAAATGCTAATTTAACTCCTCAAAATGCCACTTTATGTTTTTAATCAACAATTATATGAATATAAGTTGAGGCAAGATGAAAAGTAAGTTCAATTTGCAGGAAATTAACTGATTGCAATCTGTTTGGAATTAAAAAGAAATTATTCACTGCAACTACTCTATACTTTCTTTTCCTAATTTAATCTGATCATTCCTTTTAAGAGATAGAAAAGTATTTCAATATGATATTAGCTATTTTTTGAAATAATAATAATAATAATAATATGTAGACTCTGTACTTCTTTGCATAATCTAATCTAGCCCTTATCACAGTTGCCAGAAATTATAATTATATATATGATTATAATATAACTGGCTATAACACTGTCATCAATTCATTTCTAAGAAAGCATTTTCCTATTTTTTATGACAGAATTAAAGTGCACAAAACACAATCTAATTAAGAAGATTTTGTTCAAAGTCTATTGAGATTTGTAGTGGAACACGGTCCATGAGTGTTTACAATTGTTTCTCTAATTTTCTTAGTCTTTTTATTACCAAACTGACAGAGGTAAGATGTATATATATTAACAAACCAGACAAAAATAATTCCTAAGATATATAAAGACAGGCAACTTCAAAGTGTTGAAAATTATTACCTTCTAAAATGCTTTTAGCCAGCAAACTAGGCGTCCGAACATGTCTCTGGTACACTGTTCTGCGCTCAAAATTAGTCTGTTTCCCTGTATGTCCCTTCTTATCCTGGTAGAGAAACATGGAGGAGAAAAAGAAGTCAGAGAAACTTCATAAATTATGTATGTTCTATTTCCAGCAGCATCAATTTCTGAGGTTGCAGTTTTGAAAAAAAAAAACAGTACTCTTCATACTCCCTGAATAAAGAGACTAGAAAGAGACTGGGGTTTCACCATATTTTTAAATCAATTTAGCAGCTGAATTTATCTCTTTGTAAGTTAGTGCCTTATATTTGGCCATTTGACTATAGTTCAATGTATTGTGCAAACTCAGAAAATGGGTTAATTAATCAAGTTAAGCATATTCCCATTTTAATGGAATTCCTTCAGGAATCTTCATTTGACTCTAAATACATTAGGAATTTAACTTCTAAACAATTAGTTCAAAGTTTAAACTATTTATACTGTATAGTTTTATTCCAAGCTCCCAAATACAGACAGCAGCCAATACCAAAGGAGACATATGCTTAATTCTTTCAATTAAATCAAATATATTAAATACCTTTAGCTTTGGCTAGAATATGCAAAATGCATTTAGATTTTGCTTAGGAATGATCACAGAAGAAATTGTCAAAATGGATACCAAACATACTATGGGTTGAAAAAATAAAAAATACCAAAATGCATACCATACTATGCTGTTGAAAAAGTAAAATGCATTTTCTAACTACTTGCTTGAAAGAAAAATTTTAAGCACGTGATACAGTCCCTTAAATACTCCATGACAGACACTATCCTTTAACAAAAACTCTTGATCCAATTTAAAATCGACTTTATATCAAATTGAACCTATATGTATATATTAGGAATCTTAATTCTGAGGAAATAATAGAAAGAAAAGGACTGTCTGGAGAAATGTCAATTTGGGTATATTTGTTACAGTCTGGATTCAATTTATTCCCCTAGCAAATTGAAGACCTTACATTCAGTGCTTTCAGGAAGCCGGGGAAAACAAGTAAATCGGAAGAGAGGTTGCAACTAAAGCTGAAAAGAAATTCCAATGGAATTTGGAACCTGCTCTTCCACAAAAATCCAAATTAAAATACTTGGATCGAAGCTAAATCAGTCTGCCAAAACCATTAGATTAGGCCAACTAACAGCAGTGACACCTCGTAGCCAGTTTAAATCCAAGCAGTCAGTCAGGGCCTTTCAGAGGATAACTGCCCATCAAAATAAATTTATTTTATTATTATTATTTTATTATTCTATTATGTTTCCTTTCGGAAGCGAAATTATTACTAAAATTACTAAAATCGCTCTGGCCCCAGTGGATTCCCCGCCCCAACGCAGCTCCCAGCACCCTCCTAGGGTGGCGCCTCAGAGAGTCGTTGGGGGCTCCGCTCCTGCCCCTCCAACAAAAAGGAAGCCGAATCGATTCCGTGGCCGGCCCCCAGGCCCACCAACGCCTTTTCCTTGGAAGATCAGCTCCTCCGGCCTCAAGGCCGGCCAACGCCTGCGGGACACCTGAGGACCCGCGGACGGGGAACGAGGAAAACCTCCGAGCACAAGCCGCCTTCAGAGGCGAGCGTAGCATGCGCGGAACCCTTAAGGAAACGCTCCGCCTCCCGGACCAGGTTCTCTTTCCGCGGAGGGGAAACAAGGCAGGAGAGGATGGGGATAACGGAGGAGCCTCGACCGGAGGGCGGAGGACGGAATCATCCGCCCGGGGGGGCCAAGAAGAGCCTGCCGCCGAGGGAAGGGAGGACGGGCGAGGTCGGCCCTTACCTCAGTGGCCTGCTGCCTGCGAAGCGCCACCTGGGCGGCCATGACGCGCTGCCGCTCCACCACCAGCAGGCAGTTGGCACACTGGCAGTCCCGCCAGCGGCAGAAGCGCTTGTGGCCTTTCAGGCAGGACACCACGCCGTGGTTGCGGCAGCGCGCGCATTTGGGCGTGCGGCTAAGCTTGCGGACTGGCTGCTCCCCGCCGCCTACGCCTCCTTCCTCCGCCGCCGGCGACGGCGAGACAAGCTGCGGCTGAGGCAACCCAGGAAGCCGGAGAAGGTCGCCCGCTGCCCCGGCTTCATCGTCGTCTTCTTCGCCCTCCTCGTCGTCGTCGTCGCCCTGGTTGTCATCTTCCTCGTCATCGTCCCCGGCGGCCTGTAGAGAAGGCGCGCGCGGCGCAGGCGGTGGCCGCTCGGGTTCTTCCAGGCTCTCCACGTCGATCTCCCAGGCGTCGGCTGCGGGGCCCACCTGCTGCCCCTCAGCCATGGCTTGCGCCCCGCGGCTGCCGCCTTCTCCTCCAGCTCGCTTCCTGCACGAGAGAGAAAGAGAGAGGGGAGAAAAGAGGCGCGGCGCCCTTGGACCTGGCCTGGCTGCCCCTCCCGCCTTTTTCCAGCGGCAGCTTTTCCCCCGCCAGATTGACGAGGTTGCTTTACCGAGACCCGTCGGGGCTGGGTTGGAAATCGGCGAGGGCTACTGCTGAATTAAGTATCCACAGAAGGGGGGGCGGGGGCGTAATCCATTCCAGTTCTCGGGGACTTAACCCGGAGGGTTTCCTGAAGGGGAAAAGGCCGGGGGTGGATGTGGGGGGTGGGGAGAGAAGAGACGGGAGGTATCTTCCTTGGCTTTCCTTCTTATCATGCGTGGACAAATTGTACCCACGCCGCAAAGATTGGATGTGTATACACGTGGGTACAGTATATGCATAATTTTGTATTTATCTTGTCATGTTTATGTAGTGTATATTGGAGGTGGTGACCCTTTGAGAGCTGTATGCAACAAAATTTCATTTTAATGTATGTACATTCAAAGTGAGAATAAAGTTATTCTACTATGTTCTATGTGATTTCGACTCCTTCGCGCAGCCGTCGTCCGTCCGTCACCCCCCACCCCACCCCCGCAGTGCTCAAGACCTTAATGCCTCGGAGGCTTCACAAATGAAAATGTGACGCGTCTTCTTGATTCGCCCTCATCCCCGATAAAAAAAACCGGGGGAAGGGGGATGCCTTGGATTTGCAACACCTACCATCCCAAATTAGGACAGCGATGGGAATTTTAGTCAGATACATTCAGAAAGTAGCGGGGTTGGGAAAAGATGGTAATTCTCTTCAGAAAGGCTTCCCTGCAAACGCGATACCTTCTGCCCTGCTCACCTCTGCTCTTATTGCCCAGGAAAGTTTGGTGCGCCTTCAAGGAGCAAGGCCAGATGAAACGCAGGGGAAGAAAAAAAAAATCACAATTGGGTTTACCTGACTTTTTTTAAGAGGTGCTCCCTTTTATTTTTACAATGATCTAGTTCATAGGGCACTGTTTATTAAATAGAGTTTAGTCACAAAGCATGTTAAAAACCTCATAGCTTCAGCAACACCCACCATTGCATTCTTTTTCTCTATCTCTGTGGTAATAAAGAAGCTTCATAGAACGTGGGTCAACAAGGTGTGTTCTACTCTGCTGTCAAATAGAAAGAAAAGATGATGCACACTTTTAAGATAAGACCAGAGCTGTCTTTAGTGGAAGGTAGAAAGTCCCCCTCTATTAACCAGAAAGATTGTGGCCAGATTCATGTCTATGAACTCAAGAGAGTTTAGACTAGAGCCTTGCTGTCTCCCCCTTGTGAAAAAGGTCAGCATTGGTCTTCATTCACACATCTAAGTTGTGTATTTGTGTTCCATTTAGTTTGACATGTGAATGCACCTACTGTACTTTAATGTTATGCAGGAATATTCGAGGCCTTATAAAGTGGCCTTGTAAGTGAATTAAACATAACAGTCATTTTCATACAAGGCATTCAACAGAAAGTAAAAACAAATGATTTAGTAAGATGTGTAAATTCAAGCCAGCACTATACCAAGATGTTTCCTAAGTCTATCCAAGAACACTTTTAACAACTGAGAGATATCTATATCAATATGAAAACAATGTAAAGTTGGTCTTCATTGCAGGTTTTTTTTCAGCACATTTATAGGAAGATATTATAAATTGCCGTAGATTAAGAAATGTCAAAAGCCCAACATGCAAGCAGCAGGGGTGGGGGGGCTGTCTCCATCAAGCCATGATTGCAGAATATTTTCCTGTAATCTGCATCTAGAAATTCAGAATTTGCATGGCTTTGGGAAATTTAATTCTTTTTAAATTCTTCACTTAAAGAGACAATTTGACATGCTAGGATCTTTTACATATTCTCTTTGTTTCCAGTTGCATCTCTCATATTTTAAAAAATCATCTTTGGATGTAATTTTCACAGGCCTTGCACCTAGAGAAAGGTATCCCCTTCCTTTAAAATGCACTTCAGGAAAATATCAAATACTAAGTTGCCTGTTTAAACCTCCAATTCTAGACATGTCTTGGTTATCTAGAAATATAATTTTCTGGAAATATAACCCCATGGTTTCCCTTCATACAAGTCCAAATGAAATAAATAAAACCTGATAAATTTAACTAGAAGTATATATAAATATCACAATGGTTTGTTGGCTGGTTCTCACCACACACTAAATCAAATGCATACAAGCTACATTGTGGCTTTGGGGAATCTGAGTCTAACCAACACATTCTTGATTTGTTGGCTGGTGAATTACTTTGGCATCTAACCTTATTTGTATTCTAGTGTATATCGATATAGAAAGAAGAATGGATTTAGCCAAAGACATAATTCATCTTTATTTCTTAGACTACATGTGAATGTAAACTAAACCCAATACATTCCTCAGAGCAAAAGTACTTTAGCCAGAGTATTATATCAGGAGCATGTTTGTTTCATTGTTTGCTTTCAACCACTGAAAGCTTTTTGGTGTCATTTTCAAATCTAAAAATCAATTCACACACACACACACACACACACACACACTTTGCTTCTCTCTTCAAAAGAGATTGCTTGGGTCACTGAATGCAGCACAGGGGGTCTCAGGATGTTCTATGGAAGTGGACATTCAATTTGTTTGCATGGAAAATAGACACATGTCGCTAGAAAACACCTTTTGTGCCTTGCTGTTGGGACCAGGCTTGACAAGAGTTGTAATCCAACTGGTCAAGCTGGCTGAATGTCATTGCACGGCCTTATCTGCCTTGTAAGGATCTTCCACCTATGCAAAACCGCTGTATTTCATTGAGAATGAGTCCCCTGCATTAAGTACGGCCTTAATGCTAAAAAGTAAAGTTAAACTTCGATTCTGGGCAATCAAATGCTGATTTCCCGCCCCTTCCCCCTGCGTTTTAATGCTGGCCCTAAATGCAAGCGATTAGAATTCACCGGCATTCTCTTTTAGCGGACTCTGGGTTTCTTCCGCTGCTCCCGCAATACCTTCAGACGCGCGACCCAGGAAAGAGGGCAAAAGTAGAGGAGACCGCTAAGGGGGCCCATCCAAGACATGTCAAATGAGGAGGCTTCTCAGGGGAAAGGGGATCCTCCTCCCCGGTTCCTGCTTCGCGTAACCTCTCCCCTGGCTCCCCAGGCCTCGATCTCTCCAGAGTTACTCACCACAACCAAGCGTCCGAGGGGGCTGCAGAGGCGCGCAATAATGGCATTCGGTCCCGGCCGTTCCCCGGACCTGGCGAAAGCGGAGAGCGCCGAGAGACCGCAAGAGGCGAAATGGCTTCAGCCCGCCCAAAGCCTCGCCCTGTCTCCAGCCACCTCTGAGCCGTGGATCGGCCCCAACCCGGCAGACGCAGGAGCGCAGAGGGCGTAGTAGATGAAAGCAAAGCTCGCCAGCGGCGGCAGCCACAAAACGCCTGCCCGTTTCTAGACTCTGGACGTCCCTCCCTATATGATCGGTCCCAGGACGCGAACACCCGCCCGATCGACCCACCAATTGGTGAGTGGTCCGGCCCCAAGGCCCGCCGATTGGCTGCGGGGGGATTCCAGTTGTCCCCACCTCTTCCACGCTCCGCCCCTTCGGAGGTTCTTGCCAGCGTCTCGGCAGCTGTTTTTTTTTTTTTTTCTTTCAACTCCGCTTGGCGAGATCACCTTTTATTTACCAGCCTCCGCAGCAAAATGAGTTTTGTATAAAAGGCTCTGTTGGTAACTCAAGACTGAAAAAGAAAGTTGCCAACAGCTACGAAAAGCAGAATTGCGGGGATAAATATAGTTGCGGAGCAAAAGAAAAAAGAGCAAAATACAGCTTTCCTTAACCATAAATTCTCCCGAGCGGGTCTAAATTCCCCGAAAATCGATTCTGATATCGCCAAGGGATCTAAAAAGGATTCTTTAACATTTGCGATTATTCTGCGATTATAAAATTCAGAAATATTAAGATTATATTCAGGATCTTACTGCAACAAATCCATTTATTTTCCTTTTGAAAAAAGAAAAGAAAATGCTCTGGGATATACTTAAATCTCACTAAACCTAATTCTTATTAAACTATCCTTACTTTCCATCGTCCTTAAATTATTAGCCGCAACTGAAATACCCTTCACCGTTAGGTAAAATTTAAGTGCAAATAACAGAAATTGTATTTCCGCTAAAATTTATACAAGCGGTACGCAAAAGACGATTGTGTTAAACGGATCTTAATCTCGGGTAAATCCACTCAGTCTGAATGCCACCCAAAATTTACTGTGAGAACAGTAAGAGTTTATGAAAAAAAATGACTTGCTGTGTCCCTTTTCACTTTTCTTGCTACTTTAAGGATTATTTAATTAACATTTCGTTTAGCAAATAAGAGACCGATGTCATGTGTGTTAAATTTCCGTCTATCAATTCGTCTTCGTGGAAGAGAGGAGATTTTGGAAGAAAACCACCTCATTCTGACTGCTTTGTGAGTTATAGGGATTGCGTTAATCGAGTCATTTAGATGAAATCAACTTTGCCAAGAGCAATTATACATAAAATAGTCTTATGACAAAATAAAATGATGTTTTCTATCAGCAAAATTATAGTCTTTTTCCCCAGAGAGTTTTATTCCCACAACACATGATTTGTTTATATTCCTTTATGCATTCATGTCTATTTTTCTAGGGTCATATATACATGCAAACAAACGCCAGGGAAACTTCGCCTAATCTCAGCTACTCGATATAATCTTTCTAGTTTATGGAACAAACATTTTCCGATGGTATGTTAACTGCGCAATTGACCCTCTGGATAGGCTTGTACGTTGAGATTTTTTAATATACCTTTTTCTGTTAACAGTGTCAACAGGAGGCCAGGTTCGTTTTTCCCAGTATAAACCATGCGTGTATGTATATGTATGTGTATATACAGATTGTACTCCATCTATATATATATATTGCTACAATCTGCCCTAGGCAACTATGAAGATTCGGGCTAGTGAAAACCCAGTTTTTTGAAAAACTGTACAAGGGCTACCCAAACGTTCCTTTCTGGTCGTTGGCTAGTTTAATTAAAAAGTTGACGGTGCTAAAGTTCCTTGCCTCCTTTATCAAATTTTCCTCAATTTGAGACCTTCCAGATGTTGTCCTGTAATTGTCAGTGACTGGGACTAATGGGTACTGTTGGTCAAAACATCTGGAGGGCCTAGGATCGGAGAAGGCTGAAAGGAACCGACTCAGAATGACCTAGAAAAACTGGCAAGGGAAAGTTTACAGGATGCTACAAGTAACTAGTATGGGAGGTCTTGGAGGAATCCCTATATAGAAAGACGGAACTAGACGATTGTGGATCGACGCAGGTGTCTCCACCAACCGTAGACTCAGAACGCCCGGGAGCCCTTCGCTGACGTCAGGGCAGACAAGCCGATGACATCACAATGCTACTCTCTTTCAGAAAAAGATCGCAGTCTCCAGCATTTTTTTTGCCCTTGTCTTCTTGCATCCCTTTCACCGGACGTGGCGTTCCTCATCCTGGACTAGAAGGAAACCCCACCACCACCTGCTTGTATCTGATAATTCTCCCAAAGTGCATAGCTAAATGTCGATGGAGATTCTCAAGTCATCCAGATCATAGTTGTCCCAAAGGTGCTTTTTCAGGAAGCAATTGGACTTTGTTTTGTTTTTTTCTTTGAAGACGTTTCGCTTCTGATCCAAGGAGCTTCTTCAGCTCTGATTGGATGGTGGGGGGAATGGAAGGATTTATATAAATCCTATATATCCTATCTATAAATCCTTCCATTTCCCACCATCCAGTCAGAGCTGAAGAAGCTTCTTGGATCAGCAGCGAAACGCCTTCAAAGAAAAACCAGAAAGTCCAATTGTCCTCTTGGAAAAGCACCTTTGGATCATAATATTCCCGTTACATTCTTCGGGAGGGAGGGAGCTTTATCCTCCGTTATGTATCAAGAGCTTCGACGGTCAGCATCCTCGACTTGACCGGGGCATCTATCCAACAAAAGGCGCCCCGGTAGTGTCTTCCCTGGATTCAGGTTGCACTAATCCTCTTAAAAATGTGCCAATGATGCGGTTCTCCTTTCCTCCCTCCCTCCTCCCTCCGCCCCCCCAAATTGCTCGGCGTCTGCCTTTCTGTTGCTAAAGCACCTGTAGAGAAAGATGCAAAAGGTCGAGGCTGGGCCAGGGTGTCTCTTTCCCCTCTCCTTCCGTCCCTCTCCCCGCCCCGCCCCCCCCCGCGCCGCTCTTTTCTCCTTCCCAATCCTTTCCGTCTCTTTTCCCAGCCGCCTCTCGCCATCGCCCGTTTTGTAAATGATTGAACGAGCGACAAGACGAAGGGGGTAAAAAATATCTGTGTGTAACCCAAAACGAAGTGGTAAGCGTAGACGTAGCGGATGGAAACGAAAATGAGGTTGTTCCATAAATACAAAACAAACACAGTAAAACGACAGCGATCCCCAGCCTGGATTGACTTTAAATAAGGATTATCTCGAGCGAAAACAGGCGTTTTGTGTACTATAAACGCCTCGCCCCAGCGGCTTCCATCCAGGGAGGCCAGCAAGAGAAGCCGGTCTCTGGATGGCTCCCTCTGCTTTTCACATCAAATCGGACCAAAAAAGGCTGCAGTCTGGGCAGGGAGGTTAGCCCCGTTGTGGTCAACAAAAATCAAAATGGCGGCCACGACGGCGCATCCAATCCTTTCCCGCTTTTTTAAAAAAAGGGCGGAGCTCCAAAGGGCCTCGTTGGGGTGGCCATCTTGACTTTTTTGACCGCCGACCCTCTGGCTCGTGGTTTTCTCACCCAGCAATCTCTCCGCGTTACAAAGTGGGACCAGAGGCTCCTTGAAACCACGCCAGAAGCCAAATCCGGACGCAGCCGGCTCGCCGTTCGCCCAGGCCGTTGCTTAGACTTGCGGCAGACCAGAGACGCAGGGTTCTCGAAACTTGGCAACTTTTAAGACTTTGTGGACTTCAACTCCCAGAATTCTCCAGCCAGCTATGCTATGCTGGCTGGAGCTATGCTGGCTGGAGAATTCTGGGAGTTGAAGTCCACAAGTGTTAAAATTGCCAAATTTGGAGACCTCTGCCCGAGAATTTGGGGCGATGCTGGGTGTGAAGGCTCCACACGGATCTCGGTGAAACCAGGACGAGACTTCGGGAACCGCCGATCCGCTCTCAGACAGGCGCAGGGAGAGGCCGCTGGGCAATTCCGGGAGGAATAGGCCAGGCTGACGTTTGAGAATCCCGCCTTAGTTACAATCGACCCCTTTGGGATCCAGTTCGGTCCCTTGGATAGAAACTGCCTTAAATCCGGATGAGTCCCGGCGACTGGAACAGATCTCCGCCTTAACTTCTGCTTGGTGTTTTTCGAAACCCGAAGATTACCCCTTCGTGTAACGCGCCCTGCCGTGAACTAGCGTGTCGGAGCATCGTTTGTACTCAAGCTGACACGGAACTGGAGGACTTGCGAACGTCCATAGAGCCAACATCTCCCTGGTTTTTTATCAGGATGCCCGTAGCTAGAATCATTAAGGATTCCCCCCCTCCCTTAACTTGCTTTTGAGTACATTATTTCTAAGTGTGATATAAATTCTTGTCCTGGACCGGTACCACTTCAGATATTGCCAAGAGGGATATTCAAGGAGAAGCAACATGTCCCTGCACTGCAAGTGGAAAATCAGCTTTAGCCCACATTAAGAGTCTACGGCTGCCCAGATGTCATAGAATCAGATCATTAGTGGAATTTCCCTGGAACAGACTAAACACAGCAAGATCACACGTTACACCAGAAGTATAGATAATGGGGTGATTTGATCAGCAAATGAAAGATCAAATGTCTTTTAAATGTACAAAAAAGCCATACCTACTGCTAAAAGTTGGCAAAACGCTGTTTTGAACTTTTCAACAAACTTTTAAAGCAGAAATTTAAACGAGGAAGAAGGGAGCTAGATCAATGTTAATGTAATTATTTATAGCCATCCAGGAACCACAAGGCAATTCACACTCAAAAGTTTTAAAAGCTACTCTACATGTGAACAAGAAAGCAGTTAAAAGGGGACACCAACAATATTATGCTGACATTAAAAAAATCTTGGCTGGAAATGATTGATTGTCTGAAAAAAAAAACGCTCTTTTATTCATCATGTCAAAGGGGAGGATGGTGGGGCAATAGGCAATTGCAGGATACTACAAAAATTAGGATTTATATTTTTTCAATTTGTTCTGTTTTTTTCCCCTCAGAGAAAATTCTCTTAAATGGCACTGTACAATGTGCAGAAAAGGCAATAAACATTAAACAAGAGCTGTATAAAATTTAATATGGAGACTGATATTTAAAAAGTATGTCCCTATGTTCCATGTCTGTACTCAAAGCAGTTCAAGGTCCTGCTAGCAAGATTTCATATAAACTGCTCAATGCCCAAATAATATATATACTTTTCCAGAACTATAAAGCTACATAGTTCATATAATTATATGATAATATAAATCAACAAATTATCAGGTCTTCAGTTATAGTAAATGTGCAAATTATTTGGTTATATAACACACCAAAAAACAGGAAAGTACTTTATGGTCAGTAAAAAAAAAATGCATTTGTCAGTCTTTCTCATTTCCTTGGCACTGGGCATTTTTAAAGACTTGATATTGCTCATTAGTGCAAATAAAATGTATATTTGCATGTCTAGTGTCCATGTAAGAGTAGCATAAAGATATTTCTTATTTTTTTCCACTGATGTTAACATTAGCTTAATCCTTCCATCACCCAGTTTTGTTAATAGTTAATAGTTTTCTGTACAATATAATGTGTATTGTTCTTTGTCAGAGCACTTTTGGAGACCTAGCAGCAGATTGTAGCTGGAAAGATGACCCTGCTTACTGCCACCAAATAAACTCTGTCACTAGTAGAGATGGCCAACCAGGGGACATGGAGCTGAGGGTTTCCTCAAAGCTGGTGCCAGCCTTGGTTGCCTCTATCTTTTGACTTGCTCCATTTTGGTGCATGTTAAATACATCTTTTGGGGGGGCACTCAGTCAAAAGTTGTTCAATGACATTCCTACCATGCATACCTACCTCTCTAGCATTTAGATCAGGGGTCTCCAAACTCGGCAACTTTAAGGCTTGTGGACTTCAATTCTCCAGTTAGCTGGAGAATTCCAGGATTTGAAGTCCACAAGTCTTAAAGTTGCCAAGTTTGGGGACCTCTGATTTAGATCTTTCTTTCTCTCTGTGTTCTCTGTGTCTATATATTTGTGTTGGTTTATCTAGTATCTTTCTGTGTATACAAACACTGATCAATAGGGGAAACTATTGATTTGAAGCTGGTATATTTGGGTGGACTGAATCCAGATGACAGTAAGGAGAGAGAGACAACATTTCTATGCTAGCAATTGTCCAGATTTTTGCACTGACAGGGTACTCCTATCACCTCCTGCTTCTTTGCAACTCTAATTTTGCTTCCTTCCAATCAGCTGCAAGCATTTGTCTGAATGAAGATACCATCTCCCCAAGATATGCATTGCAATATCATAACACAAGCTTTATACCCTTATGAAATAACATTAAGATATTGCTTGTTCCCCTTTGTCCCCCTTCCCCTATCTTATCAGCCCTGGTTGGGAGAGAAATCCCAGTCAAGGTAGAAAGTTTGTATAACTCCAAGTAAGCAACTGGCGTTCTATTTTCAGAGTAGGCTTCCTGTTGTAGCCCTGATCATTTCCAAGCTCTGAGATTGATTGGAATACACAAATGTGGGTGGAATTGTCTTCCCTGAAGAAAGACTGTTCTTTTGGATTAGGAAAGGAAAAGTATCTCCTATCCTAACTTTCAAGCTTCTGTTTGGGAAGATCAATTGACTCCCAATCATAGCTTCTGGAGAGATCAGCAAAGTTTCCTGAGTTCCAGTTATTTAACCAATAACTCGACTTTCCCCTGCTCTATATTATTCAACTCACATGAAGAAAGCCAAGGCACAGATTTGGGCGCATAGAAGAATCCTGAGCTCATTTGTTTCTCATTTATTAAATATTTATGCCAGATAAATTCCCGAGTTCAGATGCTTTCATTCTTCTGTATGCATCTTTGCACCCGGCTCTTCAAGTTGACAGTTCTGGGGAAATTCATAATCCCTCTTCCCACAACTTGGAGTCAGCCCACCTGACCTAGAAATTGCCTTTCCCCCCTCCCCTCCTCCACAACAAAGAATAACCCTCCGGATCAAAGGAGCGCGATGTGTCCTTTGTGACCCTACAGAGCCCCCGAATGTTTGGATGAGCAAAGGGGTTGGCTCTTTCCAAGCTGTCTAATATTAGTCACCCTCCCACAGACTACCGTTTGACTCAGAGGCATGACTAAAAAGCTCTGATGAGCCCTCCAGTGTCCCTTTCCATACGCTGGAACCCGCTCTCTCTCTGCTCCAGAGATCCTCCTCTTAAAAAGGTCAAGGGAACTGTTAGTTTAGGAAACACAGGAGCCCCTTTGCCTTGTAAAATGACACCAAATTACAAAGAACTCACCCAAAACCTATTACAGGGCCCTTGCCTCACTTGAAGTTTCAAACAGCCCCAGAATACCCTGGCAACTTTGCTCTGTCCCCTTCATCTCATAGGATACCTTGGTTTGTCCCCAGCCCAGAGTTCTACTTGGTAGGATGCCATGGACAAGGACTGGAATTCCTTAGACATCTTCTAAAAATACCATTTTTACAGTAACTTTCTTTCCCCAACACCAATTCCTCTTGCTGGTTCAATCTTTTAACATCTGTTTCTTCTTTCTTCTTCTTCTTCTTCTTCTTCTTCTTCTTCTTCTTCTTCTTCTTCTTCTTCTTCTTCTTCTTCTTCTTCTTCTTCTTCTTCTTCTTCTTCTCTTCTTCTTCTTCTTCTTCTTCTTCTTCTTCTTCTTCTCCTTCCTTCCTTCTTTCTTCTTCCTTCTTTCTTCTTCTCCTCCTCCTCCCTTCCTTCTACTTCTTCCTCATTCCTTCTTTCTCCTTCCTCTTTCTTTCTTCATCCTTCATTCCTCCTCATTTTCTTCTTTTAGAAAGATTTTACACCCAATTCTTATACAGTGTCCCCATTTAAAATGTTCCATGATGCAATCAGATCCTGGCAAACCCAATCTCTGGTTTGTAAGATTCTGCCTTTATTTCATTCCTAGCCCATGACTGACGCAGTCTAAAGATGCAGGCTAGAAACCAGGAGTCTGGGAGTTCTAGTGCTGCTTTAAGTTTGAAAACCAGCCACTTTGATCCAATCACTCTCTCTCAGCCTAACCCATCTCATAAGGTGATTGTTGTGGGGAAAATAGGAGGAGGAAAGAGGATTAGACACATTCTCTGCCTTAACGTATTTATAAAAATAATAAAGGGGAGCTATAAATACATAAATAAAAAGTTGCCACTGCACAAATTAATATAAAAAATAGAATTATCTCCCCTTAAACTGACATTATCCCACTAAATATTATATACTTTTATAAGCCATGGCCTATCCCACTTCTGGATTAAAGTGCTCCTGTTCACCCTTGAGTTGATAGAAAACATGCAGCATAAAATTTGTTACCTCCATTTGCTTCTATTACTTCTATTCTGATTCACTGTTGAATGATGGTGTCCCCATTATGCGGCTAGCAGGGTGTGTTAAGCAAAGAGGTTAATAGATTCTTGCAGCACTGTTTCCTTTTCCCTCTCCACATGTCTGCATTTGATGGGGAAATTGTAAGCGATTACTTCAGTAATGCTGGAAAACTGGGGAGAGGCTTGGCCAGTCCTTGTCTTTCTTTTGATAAACACTTATGTGTTTCCTTCAGTTCTTGAGAGTAGAACAAAAAAAAAAAACAGTTGGCAGAAGCTTCACAGAAGGAGATCCAAATTTGAAATAAGGTGGAATTTCTTGGCTGTGAGAGCTGTTCAGCAGCAGAACAGCCTGTATCCTAAAGTCTGGGATGTTCCATTACTGGAGATTTTCTAACAAAGGTTGGACAGCCATTTGTCTGGAGTAGTAGGATTTCTGTTCTGGGCAGGAAGTTGGATTAGAAGATCACCAAGATCTTTTTCAACTCAATGATTCTATGAAATAAAGGACAACTATCCCTGAAAGACGGGTTAATTGATTTTCCAGCACATTATAGAGAGATTTGGAACAAATTATCATTATAGATGTTTCCAGCCATGCAAATCTATGGATTTTTATTTATTTATTTAATATATATGCTGCCTATCTCATCAGTAAGCAACTGTAGGTGCCTTACCACAAGTTATTCTGTGGACCTGTGATAAACATTTAAAAGTGAACCAGTTCCTGAAGGGAATTGCATTACATATCCATACCAGCAGGGGTGGGATTCAGTTTTTTTAACAGCTGGTTCTAAGGGGTGTGCCTTAGTTGGTGGGTGTGGCTTGGTGGTCATGTGGCTGGGTGGGCATGGCCAACTCTACATCACTCATGTCAAGGGGCGCTTCTCCTCACCTGCCCTCTCATGACAGTGCAGATGCTGCAGCGGTCATAAATGTAAAAAATGGTCATAAGTCACTTTTTTCAGTGCCATTGTAACTTTGAATGGTCAAGCAGCCAACTCTTGCTCATAAAGTGAAACCCTTTAGCAGACAGGTCATTTAAGCTCTCCAGAAAAAGCACACCCAGGAAAAGCAATCTCTAGATCCATTTGCACCCCTTAAGAATACCAGCTGGTCTCACTCACCTGACAAGATATCCTTAGGAAATCATCCATATTTAAGGAAAGGTCACAGCCCCCAGAAACGCAGCAAAAAAAATCAGTGCCAAGCTTGCATCCTGCCTCTTGGAAGTATACCCCAAAAGGACAATGCCAGATAGTATTTAAGCAGTGAGGAAGACCGCCTCCCCAGATAGAAAAAGAAACCATGAGGCAAGAAAAAATTCAAACACAATACAAATAATTAAATCACAACAGTAGCTGTTGCTTGTTGAAGCTGAATAGGGAAAAGTATCCCATCAATAAACATAGGATTAAACTTCACCAAGCACAGAATTAACCTTCACCAAAACTCAGTTTTAGTCCAAAACTCAGAAAAAGTAAGTAAACTCACGTTTGAATGTCAACCTTTCTAGCTAGTCAAGAAGCCTTGCTGAATGTCACTCATCTTGGTTCCCTGTCACTAAAAGCTTTGTTTCGTTATTCAATTATTTCTTCAAAGTGCTGATTTGTCCAGGGAAGTATTTCCTCCCAAAAGCAGTGTAAAAATCTTAAAACAACCCTTCCCCTTTAAGAAAGCCAAGCCACAAAAGTTCCGGAGATAGTAAATCTAGGCTGTCTGCCAAGAATGTAATAAGGGTAGAAAAAAATAAAAGGAGATAGCTTCTAACTACTGGTTCTCCAAACTGCTTAGAAAGTTAACAAGGAGTTCTATAGAACTGGATAGAACTAGTAGAATCCCACCCCTGCATACCAGCGGTGGGATCCTACCTGTTCCACTACCGGTTTGGTAATCGTGCACGCAGCTTTCCCCACACCAACTGAGGCCTGCAGTGCCAATCAGCTGAGAGGATAAAGAAGAGAAAAGCGCTGGGGCTGGTTGGTGGAAGGGCCAATCCTGCGCTTTTCTCTTCTTTCTCCTCTCAGCCGATCGTCAGAGACAAACTACCGGTTCAGGGGAACCGGTCCGAACCAGTAGCATACCACCACCGATCCATATGCATATGTGCTCAAAAGCATACAGATGTTGACTTCCCTTATTTCAAAGCCTGGGACTACAGTAAAGAAGAAAAGCATGATTCTGTCATTGTGCAACTGTGCAGTTCCACTCTGTCACAAGCAGTACAATTCCTGGGGTTGCTCTTCCTACGTTCTTCCCCAAGTTTAAACATAGGACTGGAGGATCAGGCAGGAGGGATCCAAGGCCAGCTAAATAACTGCAGTCACACATTCTGTTCGTCTGTGTTTTTTTTTTTAAGTCATGATTCTGGAGTAAACCATAACTGTCTGGGTTCACACATTATGCTAAACCACAACCACAAACACCACACTCTCTAGGAATCTATCCAGGATGTTGGCATTGTGGAATGTTGAAGATAAGGATAAGGGAGGACCATGGCCATCGGGCCCAACATTTGGACTTGTCCGGATGCTTTGTTTCCTAGCCTCAAGAGGACAAATGAAGATCCAATCTGGCTAGAAGCAAGATGGGAGGTTAGCAGTGAAACAAGAGCACCCAGCTATCTCTTTCCCCTCCACCGCTGTTTGGCAAAGGGACCAGCCGAGAGAGTTCCATCAAAGATAAAAGAGCTGGCTGCCTTTTCAAGGGTCCAGTGGGAAAATTCCACTTTGAAAACTTTGACCCATGTCAAGAGAGCCAGCCTGTAAAGAGTGGCACCGAGTTGACCTATTCCACATTGATTTAACATGTGGCAATTTTGGCAGCAGTGCAGGTGCAAGCAGCTCTTGCCGCTGCCTCTGTCCCGCTTCCATTTGCCTTCCCACCAGACTCTCTTCCCCAGAAAATTTATTGGGAAGGTTAACTAAACGGCAACCCCGGGTGCAATTGCCAGAGGAAGAATGCTTTGATCTCATCCACTTTTCTCACTGTGGGAGGAAGATTGCCTTGCCCGATTCACCAGCATTTCCGTCACCCCTTGTTATGGCAGAAGTGTTACTACTTAATCCAAAGCAAAGCTTTCCTGGCCCAGAGCTCTTTGACATTTCTTCATTTCCTAATTTTTCCGGAGGGGTTTCTTGAGGGAATGCCATTCCCCATTGCCATCCTCTCAAACAGAGCCAAGCCAGAGCTTCAAATAGGTTTTATGAATAGGAGAGCATTGGCAGCACTTAACCTGGGACATCAGGAGTGGTGTTTAAAGGAAGCATCCAAGGGAGAACAAAAAATGTGAGGAATTGGCCCACATCTACATAATCATGTAATATATGTGGATATATGCATGATTTTGTATTTATTTTTTTATATTTAGTCATGTTTATGTAGTGGTGACCCTTTGAGAATGGTATGCAATGAAATTTCATTTTAATGTGTGCTGATTAGTGTACATTCAAAATGACAATAAAGTTTCTCTTCTATTCTGTTCTGTTCCATTCTATTCTCTTCTATTCTATTGAAAATAGAAGCTCTGTCTCATTTTTACACAGCTCATGCAGGGGCCATCTTTCATTTTTAATTCCCCTCAGTATATCCTGGCAGGCCCTTTGCTGCTTAGGAACCCTAAATATACAGTATATTTATGTATAAAGTCCTCCATGAGGGAGATAGGCGAAGTCTAAATAAGATAAATAAAAATTAAATTAAATTAAAAATATTGAGAGAGTGAAAGGCACTTCAGATAGGCACTTTATAAAAACACAGGTGAATATCTAGCCTGGTATGTGCAGGCTGGGCTCCCAAAATGGCTGCTTGTTTTCGGAGCCTGTTTCTCAAAAAAATCTCTTGAGTTTGCTCTATCTGTTGCCTAAAAAAGGTGGATGGATGAGATCAACCTAGCAAAGTCTTTGGATGGGATGTTTAAAGCTTCAATAAAGTGAACAGGAGGTGTACAATATTGTTTTTTTCCATGACAATATCTGCATCTGGCTGGTGGATCCTCAGCAGCCCAAATCATAATACTCAGCAGCCCAAATCATAATATGTGACTTTTGCTAATTATATGCTGATGTAATAATTATTTTTCTAACTATGTGCTAACTACATGCACTAGATGGAGCTGCTGTTAAAGTTGACAGTACAACAGGTGTGAAGGTGAAGCATCTTATGCTGCTGTACTAAATGGTTTTAGTGTGGTATAAGTTTAGATGATCTGAAGGATTAATTCCTGTACATTAATATTATACAATCAGGTAAGTTGATCACAAAAAGAGAGACAAAATTAAATGTTAAAGAATGCTGACTGGGGGATTCTGGGAGCTGAAGTGCACAGATTATAATGTTGCCAATACTGTAAAATTTTGCTGCAGGCTTTTTACTAGAAGCTGTACAAAAGCAATAACCTGGATTTTCACTCCTTTTTGTGTGTGCTCCTTCCCCGCAGCGTAAACACAAGGCAATGCTCCTCATATGTTCTTCCTTTCTGCAAGGGCTACTCAGTGGCCATCTCCTCTGGCCTTTATAGTGTCCCTGTTATGTTAATCAGTAGCGAGATTTTGATGGATGGCCCACACCGTGGAGTTTCTGAGCCTTAAACCAGCCCTGAGAGTTTAGTGCTCAATTCGTTACACTGGCCCAACAGCTGGGAGAGGTGTTTATTCGGAAAATGTATCACTTACTGAAAAAGGAAACATTCACATTCCCCAGACCAACCCCTAAATCGCCCCCTCCCTGTGTCCTGCCGAGAAGGTGGTTGCTACCACGGAGCCCTGAGTGGGAAAGACCAATAAAGGATATGCAGGAGATTTCCAAGCTAAAGGATAAAAACAGATGTGTTTGAAAGTTTTTGTTTTTTAAAAAAAATCTCATATTTTTAGGAAAGCCATCAGAATAAGCTGTTTTAAGCACACGACTAACACGTTTCTATCTTCCACTGCTCTTGTATCTGTAGCCCTTATAAGATTGCCTAATGATTTTACTTTCTCCAGTGACTTAGAAGCCTTGAAAAAGTAAAACATGGTTTCCTCCATCAGGGGGCCTTTCTGCTGAGGAAAGTTTCCTTGGCAAAATGGCTATTTATTTATTAAACTAATTTATGTAGCTGCCCAACGCACCGATAGGAGACTCCAAGCGAAGTTCAAAATTTTTGAAAATCTACCATAAAATGGGGAAGGGCAAAGGATTATCCAGTTTCTACTTCCAGTGATACTTGGATACTCAATTGCTTTGAAACTCATCAAATTTAGTACTCAACACATTTTGACACCAAAATTTTGTCCTGGTACTCATTTTGTTTGGTACTTGATGCACAAGTTAAGAGTTTATCAGTGTCGGTTGCCTTATGACTCATTATGTTATTCCTTAAGGGAAAAAATGTGTTTGGTAGTCATTGTTTTTGGTATTCATCATGCCTGCCGGGACCAAGTAACAATGAGTCCCGATATACCACTCTAGTTCATTGCCATATTTATTTTGTCATTTTATTGGATTTTGCCATTTGTTATTTGTTTACGTCTCATCTTCTAAACAGTTTTGCAATGTTGAAAACAACATTGCAGGCAGTCCTCAACTTACAACAGTTCATTTAGTGACCATTCAAAGTTACAATGGCACTGAAAAAGGTGACATGACCATTTTTCACAGTTATGACCTTTCAGCATCCCCATGGTCATGTGATCAAAATTCAGGTGCTTGGCAACTGGATACCCAAAGTGTCCCAAAGTCACATGGTTCCCTTTTGCAACCTTCTGACAAGCAAAGTCAATGGGGAAGCCAGATTCACTTAACAACTGGATTAATAAAGTATCCACTGGAGTGGTTCACTTAACAACTGAGGTAAGAAAGGTCGTAAAATGGAGCAAAAACCACTTAACAAATGTCTCACTTAACAGCAGGAATGTTGGGCTCCATTGTGGTCATAAGTAGAGGACTACCTGTATATATTTTTGCATCTCCCTTGCTCCACGTCTTCCATAGGTTCTTTCATATGCTTTTACCACCATTCCCTTTCCTTCTTACTATAAAGTCCTAGAAATAAGGATGAGACAATGTAAGCACCTGATTTTTTGCCATGTCACGAACTAGAAGGAAAGAACTTTTGTCAGCATTCCAAGTAATCTGAACTCCGAGGCAGGCAATTTCCTCAAATAACAGTTTTATTGGATACATCATATTGGCACAACTGGTGAAAGCCGACTCTAAAAGTTCCCGTGGCTTTCAGCTAATTAAAAATGAAAGTTTCCCCTTTCCCCCAGGTCACTGGTCACGCTGTCCAATCCAATTGCTGGCCAGTTGCTTGATTATTTCAGTTCTCCTCTGGCCAGCCACCTGTGAGAATGTCCTTGGTTCCCACCAGGGGTGGGATTCAAATTTTTTAACAACCGATTCTGTGGGCATGGCTTAGTTGGTGGGCATGGCTTGGTGATCATTTGACTGGGTGGACGTGGCTTGGTGGTCATGTTATTGGCTGGGTGTGGCCAACTCAATATCACTCACATTGAGGCCCGCATCTCCTCGCTTGGCCTCTCATGACTATGGGGATGCTGCAACAGTTGCAAGAGTGAAAAATGGTCATAAGTCACTTTTTTCAGTGCCATTGTAACTTTGAATGGTCACTCGACACAAGCAAAGTACCAGCAAAGGAGGGGGGAAAAAACTCCAGAGATGTTTCTGAGAGAGGAAGTCTAGTCCTGACAAGAATGTAATAAGAGTTAATGGAGAGGCAGTTTCTGTAAGCAACTTCAGAATGTTTCCTTCCTGCCTTCCTTACAGGATTAGGCCAGTAATTTCTTCAGTTCTCCAAACTGCTTAGAATGTTAACAACCAATTCTAGCAAATAGTGCGAACTGGTAAAATCCCACTCCTGATTCCCACAGGAAAACTTTATTGTTTTGGCTACAAAACCGCATCTAACTATTTCCCCCCTCCCTCTGTAGTATGGCAACCCTGAAGCCTCCAAGATGGCCTCAAATGACTTCAGGCTTGACAACTTTAACATGGTCATGAGGAGACCGTTGTATTCAACCCTCCTTGGGAGGCTATCAGAGTTGGTCTACAAAATCCAGAGGGCCGCAAGATGGTGGCAAAGGGTCTAGTAGCCTAACCATTGTACTTCTATAATGATAAAAGCAAGGCTACTGTTACCTCAGCAACTGTTAAATAACTCGACAAAATGCACTCTAAGGGCCTTTCCCTGTTTGTTCCTGTAGCGGCAATGCGGAAGGCCATTGTTATTTTGAGGAGTTCAGTGACATGTTTTTATTTTTCCTTCCTACTAAGAAAAGGCTAGAAGTTTAGAGCCCATTCTGAATTGGCCTGCTTGTTTTTTATACTTGCTGCTGAATAAAGGAGAATCTCCCTCTAGCTTAAAGCTCTGAAAATCTCAGAATTCCCATCCCGGACTCATGAGCCACTCAGGGAAGGTCCCTTCTTTCAGGCTCCTCACCTCAACAGGTCCATGAAATCATGGTGCCAGGCTCTGATAAAATCCTTGGGGTTGTCTTGTTTGTGGGGAGCTTCTGCATGGAGCCTAGCATTAGATGCTATGGAAATTGGCTACTCTTGGGGTATCTTTGTTGTTGTCATTAAGGAGCTCCTGTAAGAAGATAGGGTGTTATCTTGCTTGGTATGCATGCTATTTTTTTTCTTTCTTTGTTTATTTTCTATCTTTATTATTTTTACAGATAACACAGGGCGGTGAACATATCCAACACACTTTCCTCCTCCTGTTTTCCCTTCAACAACAGGAAAAATCCAAACCCCAAAAATCCCCAAACCCCAAAAACTTTAACCTTAGCCTGTCTACTATTGACCTCACCCCTTTCCTAAGAGGTCTGTAGGGGGCGTGCATAAGCGCACCAATGTGCCTACCGTCCCTGTCCTATTGTTTATTTTTATTTTTCTTATTTGTATCCATTTCATGTATTCATAACCATGTTTATACTTATACCTGCTATCTAATAATTGCTTGACAAAATAAATAAAAATAAATAAATAACCCTGTGAGGTGGGTCGGTCTGAGAGAGAGTGACAGGCCCAAAGTCACTTTCCATGGCTAAAGTGGGACTAGAACTCAGGATCTCCTGCCTTCTAGCTTGCTGCCTTAACCACTGGTTCTTTATTTTTATGCTCTGCTTTTAATTTTGTTTGCTTGCACTAAGAATAAAGCTTTACTCATGGGTGTGCTTATTGCTTCTAGATCCAAAAGAACCAATTGCCTGAGCACCTGATCACTGCCCTGCCCTGACACTTGGCAGAACAGGACCTAACTATGCAGTAGGGGGCCCAGGGCTCCATCGTCTCTCCAAGCCCCCCACCCCAAGAGAAATAGGCTGAAGTCCTCCTTAGTTGCATCAGTCTTAAAGTAATCGTTGTTTTCCCTTACATCTTCCAAGGGTATTTTAAGATAGTTAAAAATTTGTGAGGCTTCCTTAATTGTTAACTTGGAGGAAAGTCAAATGACTGGCAATGACTAGGAACAAAAACAACGGTTTAAGAATCAGCAATAATAGTAGCAAATTTTGTGAGGGTGTGTAGAGTATGTCTTTGTTGCAGATCCAAGGATAGACAAATAGCACTTATTTATTTATGAAATCGATTTTACCATCCATCTTGCCACTTCAGCTCAGCACAGGCAAATAATGATAAAACAGCCTAAGGTGTTTTCCCCATTTGCATTTAACCACGGCCCAACAAAACCCTGGCAACCTCTGTTTTTCTGCCACATCGATTTTGCCTTCATCTCATCCCCAAACTATCCCAGAGGCAGTTTAAATGGGCTGTGGTTGTTCCATTGTGAAAGTAATATGTAAGCAAGCAACAGACAAGTTATTTTGTGGCTGCAAATCTGATGCTCTTCACCAACCAGATCATTTAGCATGGGGTCTCTGGTGCTCTCTGAGCTTGGTGGTTTTCTTGCAGATATTTCATTACCAAACTAGGTAACATCATCAATATTCAAAGAGAGTAGGGTCAGTGGTGGGATTCAAAAATAATTACCACCAGTTCTGTGGGCGTGGCTCTGTTAGTGTGGCTCTGTGGGCATGGCGTGGCTTGATGGGGGTGATAGGGGAAGGACACTGCATAATCCCCATTCCTTCCCCACCCCACTAACCTGCTTTCCAGCTCCATTCTCCTGTGCAGAGCAACAAAAGAAGACCCAGCCAATCAGCTGGGACTTGGGAGGCAAATAATAGATGGGGGCAGGGCCAATCAGAGGGGGGTATTTGCCAGTTCTCCAAACTACTCAAAATTTCTGCTAACGGTTCTCCAGAACTGTTCAGAACCTGCTGAATATCACCTCTGAATAGAGTTTGGTCTTATTTTTTTATATTTCTCGTTTGCCCTGTCAGTGTTGGTGGGAGGGTTCTTGATGGTTCCTTGATGAAGAACATAATCTAGTTCCTGTCACGATTGAAGGATTGATTGATTTCCATGAGGATGGCTGCCTACCCCAAAATGTAACTCTAGGTGGAGAACAAAATTAAAATCAAAAGAAATCATTCTTAGGATTGGCATGATTGGCCCAACACTAAACTGCAGCCATGCGTGGGCAGATTCAAAGGCAGGCAGCCATACTGTCAACTGCCCTGTCCAAAAAGAGCCAAAGAACTTTGAAAATATCCTGTTCTTGCATCAAACCAGAGCAAGTTTTGACAGAGGTGTAACCTGGATGGTATAGCCCTCTATAGGGCAGTGCCTCTCCCAAGATCTAACCCACATTAAGAGTAGCTGATGAGTATTTTCTTGCTAGCTTTTAGTAAGGGGAAGGGAAACAAACCCCCTCCCCCAAAAATCCACCGACCCTTCCCCTTAACATACCTATATATTTAAAATGGATACTATTTACTACCATCATACCTGTGGCAGGATAGTTTTAACCAATGGAGGCAGTGAATTTTAGGTGAGTATAGCTGTTTTCCAGCTCAAAGACTAGAGCATGCAAGGTATCCAACCTTGGCAACTTTAAGACTTGTGGACTTCAACTCCCAGAATTCTGAGAGTTGAAGTCCATAGGTTTTTAAATTTCAAAGTTGGTCATCCCTGGACTAGACACTATTAATATGGCTATGTAAAAAAGTCCTAATTCTGTTCACAGAGCTACAACTAGTCTCTAATTCAGGGGTGTTATGTATATGTAAATAATGTAGTTGGGTTGACAATATATAAACTACAAATATATATGTAGCTTTAAGGAAAAATACTGTGATGTATTGTGCTGTGTTCTGGTTGGTTAATTATGCTACAAGTTGCCATAAGAGGGAGCTATAGATCATGGTTTAATCTCTCTCTTTTTCACTGATGATCTCTCTGACATTCTGTATCTCTGACATTCTGTCTCTCTGACATTAAGGTTCTCTGCTGTGCTTATACTTTGATATTCTGTTGATATTGAAGATTATCTGTTGTATTATGGTTTGATATTTGTCTGCTGTAAAAGACTTGAAACCGGTAAGACGACTTTATAACTGGATATTTCTGGACTGATAAAAAACATGTATGACATGGACTGTTTATCGGACTGTGCTATTTCTTCAAGTAAACATTAATATAACTTGTTCAACTCTGTGTGGCTGTATATTTATTCATAACTGTTCTCATAAACCGTTTCCATGTGCATATCCTTTTTATACAAAGGTTACTCTGCACATATCCTAACAAAGGGTCTCCACCTTGGCAACTTTAAGCTTGGAGGACTTCCCCAGCCAATTGGCAGGTGAATTCTGGGAGTTGAAGTCCTCCAGCCTTAAAGTTGCCAAGGTTGGAGACCCCTGCTCTAATTAATCTCTGACAGATGTTGTCCTCTCACCAGCTACCCAAAATAACTGGTCCAGCTGAATCAAATAGGTTCTTCAAAACCTATGGAGGACCAGCACTATTATTACCTTTGGACCCACAATACCTCACAACATTGAACTGAAGCCAGGTCCCTCAGCCATCATTCAAAGAGACAGGCTACCTGAGATCCTTCAAAAGAAATGGCTTTGAAAGGGGACATCCCCTGTCAAAACCTGCTGTATATTACCCACCGTGTGGCACTTCTACCTCCCTCAGCTGGTGCACCACCTCAACATCTGAGCTGCCATAAATAACCCAGAGGCAAAACCAGATGTGATCCGAAGAGGATTTCAGGGAGGAGGACATATTTCTGATCGCTACAGAGATGATGGATTGGCATGCAAGGATGACTAATGGCAACCCCGGTGTGATTCTTCAAGCTACGATGGGGCGTCTGCTGAAAAGGATTGGAGGTGAAGCAAGGCAGAAGGAAGTTCACTGTCCGTGGCAACATTTTCCCCCAGTGTCCGATAATGCTTCCTTCATATTGTAATAGAGCAACAGTGACATCAAGTGTCCGCTTTTCTGTTGCCTCTAAAGAGAGGCTCTCCATTTGCACCTCATCCTGCATTGCCAGGATCAGCTAGCAAAGGAACACTCACCCCACACTTTGCTAAAAATCACTTTGCAAGGAAAAAAGCAGCGCTGCCATTAAAGGCCTGTCAAAGAACTCTTATTGGGGGGAGAGTTTGTGATTTTCTATTTGGTACAAACTTAGAGGAAGGTTTCTTTTCTTTTCTTTTTTTTGTAAAATAATTTATTTGGGTTTTAATACAAATAAAATATCTTTTTTTGAGAATAGCATGATCCCGGGTTGTCACTTTTCCATACAGACACAAACTCAATTTCATATTCATCTTTGTATTCTATTCCATATCTTATTACTATTTTAGCATTTTCTCAGTGATTTTTCCCTTCCCTTAGTTTTCTCAACCTTGTTTTTAATTATCTCATTTCTTTCTAAGTAATATCTTTCTAATCATTATGTTTATGCTTTTGTCTGTCCTGTTTCAATTTCATATTTTCTTTTCTCATTAAACAAGTTTTCCCCTGTAGTTACTGATTGGAGTATGACACCTTTGTATCTTTTAATTTTTGTCCATTCAGATCTTATTTAAACTTCAATTTATGCCTTTACAGAAGCTGAAACTCATCGGAAGCTTGGATGGGAAGTTTGCAAATAGCAACCACAGGACCTGAAGAGGTTTATGGAATACTACATGTATCTTTTTTTTTCTTTTTTGGCTATGGTTAAAAATACAACAATTAGCTCTATAGCTAGAAAAAAAAATGAAAATTCTAGACCTTTATAAGCTTAATTTATACCATGTAATTTTTTAAAACCATCTGGAAATGAAGTCTTTTTGAAATGACTGGAAAGAATAAATATTGCTAAAGTACATTTATTCTCTATTTTATGTAATAGTAAATATAAAATGCTCTCATTTGGTTATTCTAGTGGAGATTGGGTGGAATGGGTCAATAATCATTAAAGAGCTCAATAAAACCAGGCATTAATAGCCAAGTTATATGTAAACGAAAATAGTGTTTGAAGAAAAAAAAGGTGTATTCTGTTTTATTTAAAATTCATCTTGAAATCCAACAAAGATTAGGCAAAATCAATGGCACAAAAGTCAAAAGCAAAGGATTTTCAGGGATGTTTTCCAAATAAATCATTTAAAACCCACAGATCTACTGAAGCATTATTAACATCTGAGAACTTCAAGTATCTGCTCAAGGGTACTGCACAATTGGGAGACGCTTCCTCTACTTTTCTTCCACTAGATGGAGTCTGAAATTTTGCCAACTGACATTTGTGATTATTGTATTCCAAAGAGATATCAAACAATAAAAGCAAAAAAGGAAGAAAGGAACCAGAAGTCTCAGTTCAACTTTAGTTAAGAATCATTTATTTTGAACTTAAAGGCTTCTTTAAGTGCTTCTGAGAATAGCAGTATAAATTGTATGGGAAATGAAATTTATTCAAAGCGAAATTAGATTTGGGAAAAATGAATTATTATTATTGATATAAGAGTACCTAATAAATCCAACTGCTATATTTTACTCTCTCTCTTATTGTAAAAGGTTTTATTACTTCAGACTTATAACCTGAAAGTATGGGTGTAAGATGTTGACCCATTTCCAGTAACCTAGGATTAACTCTGTATAGCTTGCAACAACCAGCAAGAATTATAAACACACAATTGGATATAGACAGACAGACAGACAGACAGACACACACACACACACACACATATGTTCAGTGGTGGGATTCAAATTTCTTTACTACCGGTTCTGTGGGCGTAGCTTGGTGGGTGTGGCAGGGGAAGGATCCTGTAAAATCTCGTCCGAGGTGGTATTTGCAGGTTCTCCGAACTACTCAAAATTTCCGCTACCGGTTCTCCAGAACTGGTCAGAACCTGCTGAGTACCACCTCTCTGATGGATGTATATATGGATATGGAGTGATGATAAATGATTGATGATAGTGAAAGTGATGATGATGTCAAGTAGGTATTGACTCTTAGCAACCAGATAGACAGGCAGTCTTTCTCCATGATAACCTGTCTCTAAGGTGCACCCATCATCCCAATAATTGAATTCATCTGGTTGCTGGTTGTCCTCTTCTTTTTCCTTCCACCTTTCCTAATATTAGCGCTTCCTCTAAAGAGCCAGATCATCATATCATGTGTTTCCAGCATGATGATATAATTTGTGCCTTGAGTAAGACATCTGGGTTGATTTTTCTGATGATCCATTTATTGTTCAACAGTTTCATTTTTCTGTCATGTTAAAAATTACAACTCTGCAGAAACTTTTTGAGGGAGGGATTCTGGGACTCACATCCCAAGTGTTTAGGGTCTACTTTCACTTTTGAATCATCGGCATGCACCTCTGGCTTTCCACTGAGTGTAACCCTTCCTGTAGTATTTATTCAGTGGCATTCACTCTCTATATTAATAACCGTTCTTAACATTGAGCTACCACAAGGTGTCAGAAGTGAAGAAACCTATTTAAACTGAAATAAGTTTATAAACCGCAAGAACTATTGCGATTTTTTTTAGCAAACAGCTGGGATTCAGGTGTATCTTCTCTTTGGAAAAGCAACATGGAGTTGCTTACGCATCTTCCTAGTTTGTTGCTACAGTCTTTCCAACTCATCACTCTTGCCCATACCTATTCCACAGGCTGGAATTAATTTGAGATGCATTTAACATGTGCCATATTTATCTGTGATCGGTTTTCATATATATGCCTGCTGTCTTAGATGCCACACTAATTCAAAGAATAGAATTAATTGTTTAGTTGCCTTCATCTCTGATTTATTAGACTGTAGGATTTAGCCTCAGCTTTATAAAATAGTCTTGGCAAGCTCTGGCACAAGTTGCTTGCTCCTGTTCACAATTAAAGTGGGTCATTGGGAGGAATTGGCAAATTATGGCAAAAAGATGTTCAGTGACTCCGTCAACCAACCTGCAGGATTTAAATGTAATTCAGTAGTTGACTCAGTCAAAGGAAACAGGAGGATTTGGTTTACTGGATTTGACACTGTATTTCACTGCTTGTTTTTTTTGGTCTGGGTGAAAAAAATGGATGTTGCTGAGAAATGATAACTCTTACAGTTAGAAGGCCACAATATGAGGTTTGGATGGCATGGATATTTATAAACAAAAACAAAGCAAACTATGTTTAGAAAAAGCGCTACATACAGCCCTTTGAAGTGTGACTATGCTCAGAGGTCCAGGGATACTGATAGGACAATCGGAGGAGAAAGGAATCAGGAAATGGAAAAAGTGAAATGGAATTTTGTAAATAAGAGGGGGACCAGCTAAGCAGCTCACAGTTTGCTCTTCATCTCACTTATTAGATGTGCTTGTCTTCTAGAGGTAGTATTCAGCAGGTTCTCATCAGTTCTGGAGAACGGTAGCAGAAATTTTGAGTAGTTTGGAGAACTGGCAAATGCCACCTCTGACTGGAGATTTTACAGTAACCTTCCCCTGCCACACCCACCAAGCCACGCCCACAGAACCGATAGTAAAAAAAATTGAATCCCACCACTGTTGTCTTCCGGATGTCTTCAAGTTCAAACTGAATTCCCATTGGCTGCAAGGCACTAAATTAATGATGACTGTTCTAAAACTCTTTGAATTTTTCTGGCTTAAGAAACTCTGATTTCTCCAGGTATCTTGAATATGAAATTATTTAATCTCTTTTTTTCCCCTTAACTCTCCAGAGGATTGATACATCCATGTGGAGGTAAGAGAGAAAAGATGCTGTATCCAGAGAGAAAGATGCAGTATTCAGAGATCTAAAAAGGAACCTCATAAACCCCAGAAGGAAGGATAATATAACAATATAGCAATTATCTGAGTATGCACCCCCACACGCACGCACACACCATGCAGTATCATTTATGTGCAATATACTTTGAGAGAGGAACTGCCCAGTGTGATACAATCGGCCATTAATTCTGCTGTAAGTTACAATCTAATCTTATCAGAGAATTTTTCTGCTAATCAAAACCTCCTTATATAAAGACACACAAAGAACAGCAATATACATTCTTCTGAGTTCTATACAGGACAGGATGGGGAGAGAGAACCCAGGCCAAGCAGGTTATGTGAGGATTTAAGCTGCAAAGGAGGCCAAGGTGATACGGTAGAGGGTATCATTCAATGCAGACTCATTTGGGTGTAAGGCCAAGAAGTCTAACAAGACTTCCGGCTTAGTGAAAATACCTGTGATATTCAAGAATAATAGAGTACAATGGATTTTTTTGTTGTTGTTAAAATCTTAAACAATCATGAGATAGAACTTGGGTTAAAAGATATTCCAGGTCTCCATATTTAGAACAATTTTCCTACACACTTGGTAGCAACAGCCTAGATGTTTAAGTCTCCAATTCAGTCTACTCTACAACTTTGGGTATATTGGAATTTGATACATCATGATTAATAGCAGAAAGTAGGGAGACTGGGAAGCTTGAAAAGAAATATAAAATATTAAGCAGAGCTAATCTGGGATGAAGCTAAAATGAATCTAGGGAGAATAACCTCTGAAGTAAACTACTGCCTAAGGGAGCTGGTGATACAGTTCTACAGAGGAATTATTGAGTCTGTCATTTGCACTTCTATAGCTGTCTGATTTGGTACAGACAACCAAACAGGACAGGTACAAACTTCAATGAATAGTTAGGACTACAGGAAAAAAAACAATTGTAATCAGCCTACCTTCCATTGGGGCCCTGTATACTTCACAGGCTGAGAAAATATATAGACCTCTCACATCCTGGATATAAATTGTTTCAACTCTTTCCCTCAAGACGCTGCTATAGGACATTGCATGCCAAAACAACTAGACAGAAAGCCAAGTCCCCCCACACATGCTATCACTCTGCTAAACACCTAATTTCCACAGCACTGTCTACTATTACCTATTCCTATCTTTTGACTATCACTTTGTTGGCTGTATCTTATGCTTTATGATTGTATCTTATGCTTTATGATTTATCAGTTTGTTGCTTGTATGTATACTGAGAGCTTATGCACCAGAGACAAATTCCTTGTGTGTCCAATCACACTTGGCCAATAAATCCTATTCTATTCTATTCTATTCTATTCTATTCTATTCTATTCTATTCTATTCTATTCTATTCCACTCCATTCCATTCCACTCCATTCCATATTATTCTCATTTCACTCTATTCCTTTCCACTCCGCTCCACTCCATTCTATTCCATTTGCAAATGTTTTATGTTAATGAAAGAGTGCTTGGAAATCTGGAAATCCTAGCTAAAGGAGCTACAATTAGGGGAAGTTCATCTGACTCATTCCACATCCTTCCATTTGTGATGACTCTTCTATCTTCTGCAACACTTTTTTCATTCATTAAAATGAGTTACATTTAAAGCACAGCTGAAGTGAGTTTGGAATGCATTCTCTCTCTTTGTAGTCATTTCTCCCTCTGCATTGTGAAGGATTTTGGGATGAAGACATTTTCGGAACAGAAGCTTGCTTGGACTAGTTTAGGATCTCTGGATCTTACCTGAACTCAGGATAATAAAAACCCAATAAATGTTTGTCTTCAACTTTCAGGGATGGGATGTAGTGGTAGGATGTATGTGATATTTTATGGGTCATTGTGTGAACCACCAACCATTCACCATAAACCAACATTTAAAAGATAGAAATAGATGGTATCTGGTTAGAGTTCTAATCAAATTGTTTTCAGGATTTTTCTTTTTAAATACAGATAGTCCTCAACGTATGACCACAACTGACTTTTGCCCCACTTTTTTGCCACAGTTAAGCAAACCACTGCAGCTGTTAAATGAAACATGCAATCATTGAGCAAATCTGGCTTCTCCCACTGACCTTGCTTGTAGGAAACTGGACGAGAAGGTTACAAATAGTGATAACTTCACCCTGAGACAGTGCAACTGTCATAAATACATGCTAGTTGCCAAGCGTCTGGATTTTGATCACATGACTCCTCCATGGGGAGGCTGCAACAGTCGTGTGAAAAACAGTCGTAAGTCACTTTTTTCAGTGCCTCTGTAATTTTGCATGGTCACTAAATTAATGGTTGTAAGTTTAAGACTGCCTCAATGAAAAAGAAGTGTGTAATTTTCTTTTCATTCCAGTGCAGTTGTACAATTGCCAGGAGACATTCCTGTGCTTAAAGTTGAACGATGAAATCATGACTCAGTACATTATGCAAGGTCTCAGGTGGTGTTTTTAAGCCACTTAATTGTTCCCAAATATAGAAAAAAATGTAGTCATTTAATCAGCCTATTCCTATATATAAAGCTTACCAAAGAATTTCAATAATCTAATAAAAGGGATGAATGGAGGTAAGAAGGTAGTGCTTTTTATTGGAAAAAAAATTAAAAATAAAAATTAAGGAAACCATTCTAATTGATGAATTAGCAAGGTATACATATCATAATCTGATCACTGATCAAAACACTTTACTCCAGTAACATCAAAGAGAGAAGGCAATTGCCTTTCAAGGTTAGAAACAGGAGACTACAAAATAATTGTGAGAATAACCAGCATACCGAAATGGACTTGTAGGACTGCAGATATGAATACCTAGCAATTTCAAAGGCTACCCCCAGTTAAGCTGCAGAATAAGACAATGAGAGATGGATAGCTTGCAGAAGTAAATATTAAGAATTGCCTTACTACAAGGCTTCTAGAAATTGGAAAGCCAGGGAGAATCACTTCACTTGTTTTAGACTCTTTAACACTCTATTATTAAGGACTTCCTTGAAGATCTGAATAATCCTTTGGTTCTTGAGTGCACCAAGCATGGCAGAAGATCAAGTCTTGGCTATTGATACAACTTATTTCCAGTTCAAATGCTAGTAATACACACCTTCAGAAAGAGAAGTTGCTTAAAATGCTTTATGGCTACCAACAATTAATGCCAATCTTCTCCATTATTGCTTTTGTCCATTTGGATTTTGGGGAACTACAACTTATATAATTCTTTACATAAAGTATCTGAATGATACCATTACATCAAGCTGGGAATTCTGTTTATTGTAATATCAGTTATAATCAGTGGTGGGATTCATTTTTTTTTACTACCGGTTCTGTGGGAGTGGCTTGGTGGCCATGGCAGGGGAAGCATACTGTAAAATCTCCAGTCAGAGGTGGTATTTGCCAGTTTTCTGAACTACACAAAATTTCCGCTACCAGTTCTCCAGAACTGGTCAGAACCACCTCTGGTTATAATTATCTGAATACCACCTCTGGTAAATAATTATCTTGGATTAAGCATCTTACTATTAAGATGTAAGAAAAGAAAAGCATTTATCACTCAAATTCAAATATAAAACCTTTCTGGCCAAGTAATAAGAATGTCTGTTTGTGAACAGAACTTCTAACCATTGTGACTATTATGAAAACAAGTAACAGGCAGATTCATTGGTGGTGGTGTCAGCAGTGGCTTGTAATACAAGATGGCAATTACATTGGCAGAATTCACAATCATTCAAACAGGTATTATTTGCTAAGCCACAATACATTAAATCTGTTCAACGAAGATATTATCAAGTAACTTACAAACTGTTGTTTTCTCTACTGACCAAGAATCTTGAGATGGTATTAAAATTTTCCCATCAGGAAAGGGCTTATGATGTTTAGAATTATGCATCCACCAGAATTGCAATTTGGCATGTCAATGCATTCAGAAACAATTTTCTCTCTAATGGCAATCCCCGGCATTCCATAAAAATGGAAGAATTGATCTTATTTTTCAAACTCCAGGATTGCTTCAATTTAAAAATTAATATATTAATCCAGCATCAATCTTTTTTTCTCTTATGTCTGCCAAAGCACATAAAATAGGAATCATTAAAATGATATAATAGGATATAAGAATCAAGCTCATATTTTAGAATACTGAAGCAAATGTAAATCAAACCTGTTAGCTCAACAGATGTTCTATAAGCAGAGGTCTCCAACCTTGGCAACTTTAAGACTTGTGGGCTTCAACTCCCAGAATTCCTCAGCCAGAATTCCTCAGCTGGCTGAGGAATTCTGGGAGTTGAAGTCCACAAGTCTTAAAGTTGCCAAGGTTGGAGACTCTTGTTCTATAGCAAGCATATCCAAATTTTGCAGCTCACAGAACTCCCCAGACAGCTATGCTATATAGCCACTCCTATTCTACAGGTACTACTGCAGACCTCTTGTAAGGACTTATTTTGAACTTGGTTTTTTAAAAACAAAAACAAAAAAATGAGATATCAAGCATGAAAAGAAGAAATATATATATTTCGCCTTATTTGAGGACTGAATCTTTGCTCGTTACATCTAATTCAGTTTCTCCATCCAGATGCGATAGGGCCTGGTTTCCAGTTTCAGCTGCAGTGTTTGGGAATTCTGAAGACTGCAATTCTATATAACTGTCTGGTTGGAGGCCTGATCTATTGTGGCAGGCTAAATGTCTGCTGAGTCTTGGACCGAGATGTTTCTCCTCATTTGCTACCGCATCTTTTACAGTTGGAGACTTAGAAACTAAGCTCTTCTTCTATTATTTATTATTCTACCTTTATTATTTATACAAATAATTCAAGGTGGCAAACATATCCCACAAACCTTCCTCCTCCTATTTTCCACACAACGACAGCCCTATGAAGTGGGTAGGACTGAGGGAGTGATTGGCCCAAATTCACCCAGCTGGCTTTCATGGCTGAGATGAGACTTGAACTCATTGTCTCCTGTTTTTTAACCTGGTACCTTAATCATTAGACCACACTGGCTCTCTTACATAGTAAAATGTCTGGAAGCCAGGGAAAAATAGCAACATTTTTTTTTAACAAAAATGCTTTTTGTTTCTTCTTTTGAGGTAAAAGGACTATCTATATAGCTCCTGTGAAGCCAGGAACTAGGAGAGAAGAATCAACTGCTAAAGAATAGGATTTGGTGGTCCACTTGCATTTCAGAGACGGGACAGACACCCTCAACCTGAATTTGGGGGCTTGTATTGCTTTTCTATCAAGAATTACCTTGCTTCCATGGGTCACCCAGGTACAGTCTTTGTTACATTTCCACCAACAGCAGAAAGGTTGTAGTTTTAACTGACTTTTGAAAAAGTTTCAAAAATACAAGATAGAAAATTCTCATGGTTCTTCTTCTCTACTGTGTTTTAAAAAACACAATACGGTGTATTTAGGTCTAGCTTTTTTTTCCTTTGATCTTTATTCTAGTTTCTGCTGCTATTAAATTGCTTTGTCAATAATTTTATTCTGGCTGCCATGAGGGTGAAATGCAAGCATTTTTTTTTTCAGAACGCATTATCATTGATGTCACTCTTGCAATTTCTTGTTGTCAGACTGTGTGAAGCAAAATGTGATATATTTGCTTTTTATAGTTAACCTTTTTACTCAATTTGAGCACTTAAAGCAGTGAGTATTCATTCTTCCTCACTCTGTATTGAATTGTTATGAAATGGAATATGTTAATAGTTCTAAGCCTGCTCTGTTACTGAAGCAAAAAGCAGACCAAATTTTCAGCATTTTCCATGCAGATATTAACTGTGGCTCATGGTATACCATCATTTATTTATACTCCTATTCCATTTTTAAGGTTAAAAGCATGGAAAACAAATTATACTGTTTCAACTCTAATGCTAGAAAAGGTTATAGCCTGATAATCTGAATCCCAACAATAATACAGGAGATAGCATTAATAGGAACTACATTTATTTTTATATGGAAAATGTAGTCCAAAGATTACAGCACCCATCACAGAAATATGGATGGGTTTCAGGACAACAGTTCCAAAGCATAATCATGTAGGGATATTATAAACTTTTAATGTAATAAGCTATCCTTCCCAAATCTAGTGATTTCTAAGTTGTTGAATCTGTAATTCCCAGCATTCTCATATTTTAGGAGGTTTTTCAGTCCCTCCCTTTCTCAGCTCAATCCTCTTTCTCTTTTGACCCTGTGTAATTTAGGTACTCACCACAATGGAAGACAGGACATTGCAGTCTTTTAGCAGTAGACGCAGAAGTGGTATTTAGCAGGTTCTGACCAGTTCTGGAGAACCAGCAGCGGAAATTTTGAGTAGTTCGGAGAACCAGCAAATATCACCTCTGACTGGAGATTTTACAGTATCCTTTCCCTGCCATGCCCACCAAGCCACACCCACAGAACCGGTAGTAAAAAAAATGGAATCCCACCACTAAGTAGATGGTCTTAAATAATTTCTATCACTGTCTTAAAATTACTAAAATTACTTTCCTTTTGCGCATCTTTATATCTCCTGAAAAAAGTTGTATTCATAATTTCAATGTTTCTTTTTTTTTTCATGAATCCTTCTCTATAAAGAATATCTGCTTCTCAACAGATAGATGTAAGGTAGGTGTCCCTTAGCTGAAAAATAAAAGAAGATAAAAGAAATGTATGCATTGTTTCATCACACTGCAACAACTTACTAAATTTACCTCCTACCAAACTTACCAATTGGCTGCATTTTTTTTTTACATCTTCATAGAAGACTCCTACATTGGAATCAGAATAGTTTCAGATAAATTTTTCCAAGAAAATAAGATAATTCAAACAATTCCCCAAAGATCCAATGAATTTAGAGAAGTGAAAAAGGTAACAGTTCTTGGAAAGCCTGAAAACAATAACTCTATCACCAACATATGTGACTGCATTTGTATAAATGTAGTTCTTGTTTTAATGTAAATATACTTCTCTGCCTACAATATTACATTATATGTCTCTTACTTACCCTCATTAGTTATATTTACACCTCATGTTCAAGGCAAGAGAACCTAAAATTCCATTCAGGACAACCTATCTATAAAGCTAAGCTGACTTTTTCCAAATATAAATGACAGGTAAAAATCAAGATCAGCATAGAGTTTATTTTTCCCCAGAGTCCTTAGCATGCTACATTAACCTGACAATTTTAATTAATGTGTTCATTTTTTTCCACAAGACAGTTTCATGCAACTTACAGCTGTTATTTACTTTACATTGGCGCTATAACATTGTTTCAGCAAGCCATGTGAAAAGCATAGGATTTATGGTGCCTCCAAAAAGTACCTCAGCTGGAACCATATGTGGGCAGTTCATTCTTAGTCTTTTTATGACTCATGGGTATAACACCAAGACAGTGGTGGTCATAAAGCCAGCAAGGTCACTGCTTAGTCCTCTTGCTTTTTAATTATTTGCTTTTTAGTTGCTTATTTATCCTGAGGAGTCCTTCTGTTGAACACGGCATTCAAGACAATATCAACATTCCCAGCGGTGTAAAAGATAAGACATATTTGCTCTTCTTTAAATGTTTTACAATCCCCCACAATTTCTTACATGTGTGTTTAATTTTTTTTTTCAGTAGTAACATTCAGCACTAAAGCCATGAAATAGTAACTATTTGGCATTTTTCAGTGAAGTGCAAGAAATAAAATAAATTATGTCTTTATTGCTTACAGATAGTAACAAGCAGAGTCACTTTTTTCCTGTAGATATATGACCCACCATTTCTTTTGGTTGAAGTCCAGCATTTCTGCCACATTGAAAAATGTCGGGGCAAATAATCATTTTACGAAGATGTGTTTAATATTCTAGAATCTGAGGAATCAGATCTTTCATCATAGTCATCTTCTGTATAAATGGGTTGCTTTGCCACAATCGGACATCCATCCTCTTGGAGTGAGATTCTAGGATCCTCTGATGGGCGTGTGGGAAGGACTGGAGAACTTCGGAAGACCGTGGCAGAATTAGCAGAGAAGGGACTGACATACTGAGACCTCAGCTGATACTGCTGCTGAAGGGTCATGGTGTTCCACAAAGTAACATCATTGGGTAGAAATGGACTGGACTGGTTTCTTGCCAAAGTATTCCTCAACATCAGTGGATACCGAGGAGGTTGTGGGAAGGGATGCTGTAACGGAACAGCCAATGGATTTGGTACAACATTACTAGTATCTGCAGAAAACCTCAGTGAGTCTGGGACTCGAAAAGCCGACCCTACGGACCATTTTGAAGAGGAAATAGGATAGGAGCTCAGAGTATGTTCAAACAGGTGCCCATTCGAAGGTAAAACCAGGCCTTCTGACTCTGCAGAAGTTCTGTCTCCTCCCCCTAGGGAGGATCTGCTCGACAGGAGGACCTCAACGGCACTCACCAGGTCACCCCCACAGCCTTTCAAGATTAATTCAAGCACAGTTGGCTTTTGATTGGGGAATATTTTCTTTAACACTTCAAGGGGTGGCCGGTTGGCTTTTAAGCCAAATGGCAGAGAAACTGTCCCTGATGGACCTTCAATCAAGAAATGGTTCTGTTCTGGTTGATACTTAGGGCTCTCGGGCCTGCTGTCAGTGCTCCCACTGTTTTTCTGGACTGCGTAACCACCCTCATCAACGGAAACTATTTCAGGGCTCTCGGGAGCGAAGCTGCTCTTGGTCTTGGTCACCTCTGGGGAACTCCTTTGGTCTGTATCTTTGTCACTGTAGGCCTCAGTACTGTCTCCTCCACTGACGTCACCCAGTCGCTCTTCTGTCATGTCTATAAAACAGAGGGCAGCTTTGTTATGCCACTGAGTACAAAGACATTATCATTTCTGTGTACATTTTTTAAGTATTATAAGCACTGGATCCTTGAGATTATAAATAAATGGTTCTAGATTACAAGTATTAAGAAGGTGTTGATTTATAACAGAGACAGGGTATTCACCCATTTAATCCATTTATAATTACTTTGGTCCTTTTATTTATTTTCTAGAAATTACGCTTTGCTTGTACCACAGTCCACAGTCACAAATAAATTGGAAATGAAAATAAGGAAATCATGTCCTCATTTGCTACTTCCCATAGCTCTTGTTGAAGATCACTTATCTATTACACCACTACAATATTGTACATTCATGCAGTTACATAACTAAGAATAAACCAACTGTATCATTGGAGCATTTTTGGTTCATTTATGAAAAAAACTGAGGCAGACTAGAATCTGTGATTCATTAACACCAAACGGTTTTCAAAGGAATTATAGTTTTATTTTAGTCAAAGTCAATTGAGGAAAAAAGTATTATTTATTTGTGGTCCATGGCATTGCTGTGATAAAGTAGTCTATCAATCAGCCATCACTAAATCCAGAAGAGAATCTTAAAACTTTGGTGACTCTTGTCAAAACATAGGTCAAAGGCCACCTGGAAACATCCTGTCTGGAAAACATGTATGGTCTTATCTTTATTAATTTCCAAAATAATTGTTCCGAATTTCTGAAACTTCATCGTGATTCACCAAAGGGAAAGGAAGGAGAAAAAGACAGCTAAAGTAAGATTTTTTCTTCCAGAATGCTTGTCTGATGAAGAATTCTTAAACATTCAAAGGTTTCTGTATTGTTTAATAAACCCCAGATTGGTATTAGTAAGGGCTAGAGTTCTGTTGATTTGGGATTGTCTTTTTTATGCATTTGATTTTCATATCTGCTGTGATTAATTTTGAAATAGTAGTTTTTTTAAAAAAAATCTCCTTGACTATTTTGCAATTTCCTTTATCCTCACTTACATGACTTGGTGGTACTTAGCAAATAATAAAAAATAATAAAATAATAAAATAAAATAAAATCACAAAGCAAAACAAAAACCAGCCAGATAAATTAAGATTACACACTAATCCTGAATTTTGCCTTTATTTGATTTTTCTATGCAGTTCACCAAGCCACACCTGTTCTTGAAAAAACCACAGACAACATGAATGAGTTCTGTTGAATGAAATGTCCTGTAGCATGTTTTCCGAGACACTCCTTCATTTAAGCCTATGTTCTTGGATTTACTTCTCGCTACAATAAAGTAAGCAAGAAATGGCACAAAAGAAGTAACAGCTACCTGAAATACACTTGTTTTACACACTAGATTGGGCTAGTCAACCCTTTTTGATCTGAATATTCAGTCTCATGTAGTTTGCTGAGGCTCCACTCATTTGTGGCAGGCAAAAAAAACCCCAGAAACTAACAAGCAAGGGAAAAAAACCCACCAGGATACAGATCTATTACATGAATAACTATAAATTATACACTTTTTTCATAATATTAACTACACGTAAATCCTAAAAATGTTAATATATCAATTCCCCTTTCCCTCACCCTTAGGCAACTTATTCTAAACATTTTAAACTAGAGACTGCTTCTAAGTAGTTTACCATTTAAATTTTATGTAAAAATGATCTGTAGATTCAATATATCTATCATTATTACAAAGAGATATCTATTTATTTATTTAAAGAAAGTGGGAGGAGAAAGATAAATAGAGAAAGTTGTAACTAAAGTATTTTTTGAAAAGTAAATAGGCATGCTTGTATATTTGTAACCAAGACAAAATAATTTTTTCATCTGAATCTACTAATTTTTCATAGCAGAATGTATAAATGTTCATGTTGCAGTAGATAGAACCAAACCTAAATGGAATTCAAGAAGAAATATTTTATTACAGTTTTAAAATGCCTAATCTTTCAGGTGAAGATTTTGTGTATTAGGATTCAATTAACATTGCTCTGAAAATGTTCACATTTGAACGTAATTTTGCTATCTGAACTATACCTGCAGAATTCCAGATCTGTTTATCAAATTATATTCTATGTTGTTAAGCCTATGTTAAAATTAGAAGTCATCCTAAGTGTTGGCCCAAATCTCAGACATGATCTCTTTTTTCCCTTCAAGAATTCATCTCACCTTCTGGATCCACACATGCCTTTAATTCACATGTGTAACTGTTTTAATTTTATATTGGCTAAAATTGAGCAAGAAATCCCCTTGAAGTTTTGTCCATGTCCCCAGTAGTCTCCCACAGGAAACCAGATCAACCCTTTTCATTCAAACAAACTACCTGAAAAGATGACTGCAATAAGCTACTCAAAGATGGGAATTTGAATAAAGGTAAATCTGTATATCTATTCTGGTCCATTTACCCTTTTTTGATGTTTAAATTAATGAGGACTTGATTTGCTGCTTTAGAGAACTTAGTTCAATAATCATTTCATTCTGAGAATGATCACTTATGTAGAATATATATGCAGATAGTATAAACCAGGGTGCCCAACCTTGGCAACTTTAACACCCATGGACTTTAATTCCTAGAATTCTGTGGATTCTATGAATTCCCCAGCCAGCCAAATTCACAGGTCTTAAAAAGTTTCCAAGCTTGGATAATCCTGATATAAACATATATGTCAAAGTTTATTTGATTTTGGCTTTATGTGTAGTGTGAACCCAGCCATTGTGATTTGTAATCCATGTTTCCAGCTTAATCTATTAAATTCAGACTATTATAGTTTATTCAACAATCCACACTTAGCCCTGCTATGGTTTAGCATGTTGCCTGAACCCCAGTCTGAAAATCTTGCAAAACATATAAAAAGACTTGGGAGAAGCTGGGTCTCCAGTTGGAGCCTGGCCAAAAGGACCATCCATCATCCAGCAGCAGCCGCAGCAGCCTAGCCCCCTGGAGCATGCAGGGATCTTTGACGAATGGAGATGTCCTCCTCCCTTCTCCTAAGCCGTTAAGCAGAAAAGTGCTGACTAGCTGGCAGGGAAGAATTTCTCATCAATGCGCTTTGATTGTATTTGGTAAAGAAAAGGCCTGTTGCCTGGGTAACATTTCACTTGAGCCTGACCTACTCCAAAAGTTATTGCTTACCCGATTCGATTTACACTGTCCTCTGTGGTGATTACTGTAATCTTTTAAACTGGGAGGTTCATACATCAGTGGGGAAAAAATTGCATGCTTGTCCCCATCAGATTTATAAGCTATGAAGAAGAGTCAGACAAGGCAGCCTGTTTCCCCAAGCGATGGAGAAATCAATGCAGCCCTCAAACCTCTCGTGACCAGGAATGTTGCCCACACGCAACATGTTAAGACCACAACCTCACACGATGTTTAGGTATCCACTAACAGAAACTATGGGAACCATCCAATGAATCAAGCAACCCGGCACTAGAGACAATCTTGCAAAGACAACAACCTAAGTGAAGGATGAGTACAGACAGAGATAACTTGGCAGGAAACTGAAAACTAACACGTCATATACATTACCCATCAAAGCTATGAGCATTTAAATCTCATTGATTTCAACATGTGCTTGCATTTCTCCCAGGGCAACAGGCTGGCCTCCAGATGGCTATTAGCCAGCATGATTACAGTGGTAATCGACTTCCTTAGAATTGAGAAAGGAGAACTCTTAACTATTCCTAGGGTTAGGGAATGAATTTTCACCACTGCAATTGTAAGAAATGTTCCATAGAACCAACTATCATGGTACAGCTTTGATTGAAGGAAATATTTTTATGCCATCTCATTAATTACTTTCTACTAGTTCTAATTCTCTAGGGATCCTGCTCTTAAAGATTCTTTGTTCTTAAGGATTGGGTCGGGAATCTTCACCCATTCAATAAAATCCATTAAATCAATGGAATAAAAATAACCTACCCAAATGCTAAGGGAATTATGTTACATATTTTTCTTTTTGAATAAGTTTTGGTTTGAATTGAAGTATGTTGTGTAATCCATCTTTATGTATGGCGCTCATCATGGACGATGATAAGGTTTGAACAGTTCTGATATGATCACTGCTATCTATCAAACAAGAGCAGGAATAAACCAGGTTATTAAATTTCCAATTTGTTCCAAATTATCTTCTTCCCATTTAGGTCTACTGGGAAAGGCAGAGACCTAATTCAAGAGAAATACAGCTAAGAATTACTGTATTACATGGTTCTGAAGCAACAGTATAACAATACACCACCACCTGAAAAGTTTCCTAATATATTATTTCCCTTGATTTTAGCTAGGGAAAACCAGGAGAGAAATGCTAGCAACATTTGTTTTCTGGAAATGGATGTCACTTCTAAGACTACAAAATTACTCTAATAGCTCCCTTCCTAATCTCAAGCAGCAGGGCAGGATCTTCTTCACTGCTTAAGTTAAAACTCTCCCTTAATAGTGAGGGAAATCACTACACACATATAGCTGCTCAAACACTGTTTGCCATTAATTAAAATTCCTTTTTCCATTAAATTCAGAAAAAAAAATCCCTCTGCAAATGCAAAAAGAAATATAAAGGAAGACCAGGTCTCCTCACCCAGGAAGAATTGGCAAATATTAAAAACCTTAGTGGAAGGTTTGGAGTAAAGAACAGAGAAACTGTTTCTAGTAGGAGAAGATGGGATTTTAGAAGATGCTTCAATATGAAGCTGAAGATGCAATGCCCAGAATTCTACCCACACTATTTCCCCAAAGAATTTTTTTCCATTTGATGGGGAAATGTTGACATCCAAAAGAGTCTGATGCTGGCAAGGATTAAATCTTGCCGGCTTGTGTGCAAACAGATGTTGTGTAATCGTCAAATCCGAGTTCTTCCGTTTTTATGAAAAAATAACTCCATTGAAAGTCCATTGAAGTAAATATGCACCTTCAAATTATGGATGTTTGCAATAGAATTTAAACTCCTAAAAAAAGTGCAGCAGGGTTGTTTGCTTGCTCAGGAGGAAGCCTAATAAAAATAAAGGAAACTGCAACAATTCTGTGCAGGTGGATTCAGTCGGTTGAATCCCATGAGACTGTTCCCAGGTAAGGCCCCCAGCACTGCAGTCCCTTCCCCCTCCCCATTGGTATGCTCAGAATGGAGTCTCAGCTTACCATACACTTTTTATAAAAGATTACATGGAGATTCCAAACCAGGGGTGGCAACTATGGCAACTTTACAACCTGTGGACTTCAATTCCCAGGAGTCTGGCTCAGGAATTCTGGGGGTTGAAGTCCTCAGATCCTAAAGGAGCTACAGTTGCCCAAATACTTCTTTGGAAATGATGTGTGTATGTGTGTGTGTGTGAGAGAGAGAATCCTTTGAATATGTAACCTCTGAACACTGTATTTATTCCCAAAACGTCCTAATTTCTGCAATTAAGGCCTCCCAGGGCATCTAAATCCGTATTTACTGGGGAGATGGAGGAGGGAGAAAATCCAAAGGCATAAAATAAATGAAAGAATCAGATGTGGGAACAGGTTTAGGGTTAATTCTGATAGTGCGTGTTATTTAATTCAAATTTTGCACATAAATTCAAGTTATATGAATCGCCAAAAGACAACCGTTTTGTCTATATTTCGATACTTTAATAAACGGTTGAAATGGGAATTTGCTGAGATCGGTTCAGAGTCGGGGAAGAGAGAAACCTGGCGGGAATCATTCCCCGGAGTGTATATTATGGCTATTTGGGGATAAGGTGCGGTTATATAATTTCGCTTGTCTTACCAGACGGGCAGAGGCGCGCGGCTTTTGTTCAAGGCTTGCGGAGCGACCCGCAGTCCGGGACTGAACCGGACTCGGAATAAATATACTGGGGCAATATAGACTTCGCACGCAAAATATATAACATCGCCTTTGGGCGTTTTTGGTTTTCATGGATAAAAACAACCGACTCGCAGCTCAGCTTTTGGAAAAGAGACAGCAACTCTCCAAAGGTCCAACTCTGGGCTCCAGGATCTGCTTCGAGCGCTGGGAGAGTTCCTGATTCGCGCTTCGCCTCTCGACAGGGAGGTGGAGGACGAGCACTGAGAACAAAGTTCCTGACACAAACAGCCTAAATATGGTAAACAGTAACATCTAAGAAAGTGCACTTCCGCGTTTTGGTCCCATACATATACACAGAGAGAGAGAGAGAAAGAGAAGAGGGGAGTGGAGAGAGAGTGAAAGAAAGAGAGATTCCAGCTACTTTTGTTTCCACTTTCCCAACCTTAATCATTCTACGAAATTAACTCTACAATAAAGAGATTTGCGGCAGAGAAAAGATTTCGGAACAGAGCGCGAGGGAGAGGCGGCGTGCGGCTCGGGGTCCCAACTTTAAGCTTCAGAAATCCGCATCCTTCCAAACGCACGCACGAGCAAGGTTAAACACGATGTTTAACCTGGCGAGTTAATCTTTTCTTTGAACGCATCAAAGGAGCTCCGTCACCGCGCTAAGACACCTTCCCCTCCCGCCCAGCTCTGGACAAATGTAGCATTTTGTGTAAAGGTCATAACTCGGTTTGCAAGTCGCCGAGGCCAGAACGCGGCGTAGATCCACGTGTGCATATATAAGCCAGAGGTCCCCAAACTTGGCAACTTTAAGACTTGTGGACTTCAATTCTCAGAATTCTCCAACTCCCAGAATTCTGAGAGCTGGCTGGAGAATTCTGGGAGTTAAAATCCACAAGTCTTAAAGTTGCCAAGTTTGGGGACCCCTGACATAAACCTTCGAGAATCGGGACGGGTCGCCGTCGACTTGGCAGCGAGCTTGCAGCCCTATGTGGGGTCATCACCAGCAGGTTTCTAGCTAAGTAGAACCACAAACCTGGTTCAATCGCGAGCCCTATTTTCCTTAACCGTGGTTTGCCGTTCGTCCCAAAATCGGAGGAGTTCGTTCATATTATTGCCCAATCCAACGCTAGGCGACCACACGTTGCCTGGCTTGAAATACCACACAACATAACCAAGTTAAGAGCGGCTCGCTATTTTGGGAACGCGGACCAACACGCTTCTGATTCCAGGAGAGGCGTGCATCTGGCCACCAGCAGCCCACCACCTTCTTCGCCTTGCGCAGACTTTAGGGACTCAGCGGACTTTGGGGACGCTGCTGGCCAAAGGGGTGCCCCAGCTCTGAGTCTTCACCCACTAACACCTCGAGGGTCGCTTACCCTCGGCAATGTGTGGCTCAGTGCCTCTTTCAGCCTTGCTCAAAGCGTGCCCACCAAAAGTGCTGCGACTCCAAACCCCAACATTCCCAGCCCCGCTGTCTGAGGAACCTGGGAACTGGAATCCTTGCCTCGACAAGTTCCACTCAGCGTTTCTCTTCAAATAATGGGTTCCAGCCAAACGAAGAAGGTTGAGGTCCGTGCCGGCTCCTCCCGAGGCCAAAGAGTCAGTGGGGATCGCTGGGATCTCGGCAAACAAGGCCGGACAGCACTAAGGCGGCTCCAACACAGGCTTTGCCGACAGTCATCTCGGGGTTAGTGCCGTGTTAACCCGCCGTCCTTTGTTCAACAGGGCCTTGTGTAAATCCAGCCGGGGTCTCCTTCCTCGCTTGGTTGTTCGAGAGTGCGAACGAAAATATCTGGAAAGAATCTCACGCCTTTGACAGAGGCTCAGAATAATGGAAGTAGTAGGGTTTTAAAAAGCACCCCATCTTCTGATGGCAGCCTTGATCTATTGCTTTATTGGAAAACCTAGTGTGGTTTAATTGGTATGATTCAAAATGTGGGGTTGGGACTATTCCTTCTTCCGGAGTCCGACTTAGCAGAGAATTGGTTTGGCATTTTTAAGCCCACTCTCTCCCTGTAACTTTTCTCCCCTCCCACTCCATACCCATCTGAACTAAGGGTGGGTTTCTCAAGTCAGCAAAAGAAGTTGCTGTGGAGCCCGGAAAAAATCCTTCCAGGTGGACACTGAGAGTTTGGTATGGTGGCACTAAATGAAGTCGGGGTTGGGGGAGGGGACCCTTCTTGTAGGCCCAGGAGGGCCTACTCTATGGCTACCTGTGTTGGTGAAATTAGCTGCTGCTAGAAAAGCTTTTGGGGATTTATCCTTTCTCACTGCAGTTATCTAGAGAAAAGGGTGGTTTCAATCCTCACCACTGATTTGTCTATATATCTCTTTTATCTCTTGCTATTTTATCTCTCCCCTCCCAAACTTTAGACTTTGTTTATACTGATAATAGCCTGAGCTCAATTTCATTTTTCTTTATTTAAATGCATAAAATGGGAGATTAAACAATAAGTGCAATAATTAATTCAGATGTGTAATAATGAGAGGCTTCTCTCAAAATTGCAATAACTATTACAGCCTTATCCTGCTTGAAAGAGGAAATTCAGTCATGAATATTGTTCCGAAACAGATTCTCAAACAGATTCCTTTAATCTATTTCCTCTTTTTTCTTGCCTACATAATGTCAACCAGCTCCACAGTGTCTACTCAAAAGATCTACTGAGATTAACAAACATTGCTCCCAGGAAAGCATGACAACGAAGTTGCAGGTTAGATTCTTTTATATGCTTTCTAATGCTTTCCTGAAAACATGGAAGAGCCAGAACCAGCATTAGAAAGACAACAGGAAAAGGACTACAGTTGCTTTGCAATTAAAAATTAGCATCAGGATGACTTTGTGAAATATTCATGTTGATTCATACATTCTTATAACACTTTTTCAGCAGAAAAAGATATTTATTTTCATGATTTTTTTTTAAACAGAGGGAAATAAGAGATTACAGGAAACTAATACTCAAAATTCCCACTGTAGAAAGCCTCTGGTGTGTACTCAAGTAATGATGGCGTATTTAATAACAAATCATGTTTACATAAACCATGGTTTACTGTATATGATACCAGAAAGAGCTGATAAGGTAGGAAACAAGTGTACTAACTCATTGTAGGACCAAATGTAAAGTCCTTGGAATTTTCCAGGCTCATGAGACTCATGAGAGAAACAGACTTTCTCACAGGATTTAGTAGTTTTAATTTTTCTGAATCTTTTTTTTAATTGTCCAGGGATTGGTTTTCTGTTTCCACTAAGTTTCTGCAATGGGAGAAGAAACTGTCTATCTTTTTTTAAAGCTTTCTATAAATGCTATCTGTGAAGTAGATCCATTCTGATTTTTTTCAGATATACAATGCAGCTAAATAAGACTGATTATTGTTGTCCAATAGTTTTAACAGAACTTTCAAGTTCGAGGTTGGTGAAAGAGGAAATTCAGTCACGAATATTGTTCCGAAACAGATTCTCAAAGCTTGAGAGTAAAACTGCTTTTAAACTAGGGTAGACAGGGTAACTCCCAAAAGGTTCCACGGGCTTCAACTCTATGCTACTTTTCAGAGGTGACTTCACACAGATCTCTTGCAGAACTTGGTGTCTTCCTAAGAATCTTTTTAAAGATGGTTTCCATGGCTATTTAGGAGCCTGGGTTCCAGAAAGAGAAGTCAAGAACCACTCTTAACGTTTAATACAAAAAGCCCTTTTAAGAAGGGCTTATGGCCTGCCATGGCAAAACCACAACATTTCGAAATCCTTCAACCTTTGACAGTGGAAAATACTTCCGAAGGTTGAATGTCGTCCCAAGATCTGATAGAAATGAAAATAAAATAGAATATCTCTACATTGGTCATTGACCAGAATAATAAACAGCTTTATAGTAGGACTTACTGGTCAGGGCTCAGATGGGAAATACATACTTTTAAAAATTATTATGAAGCCCTGAATTATTCTCCTTAACTTAAAGAGGCTGCTGCCTGGGTGAAGCAAAGTGACACAAAGAACACCCAGAAGCAGTTGAGATGACAGAGTACCAAGAAACTAAGAGCTGAGATGGAAAGGCTGGTCCCTTTTCTCCATGCCCACTAGAAGCACTGAGGCTAGGTTCACACATTACACCAAGCCCCAAATTGCTTTAGTTTACCTTGTGGAACCACCACAGTTCCACTGCTTGAACAGCTCACCAAGTCACAAACTGCCTTAAGTTGGTTGGTGTCACAAGCCAGTCTAAGTCAAAACTAAGCAATCCAAATCAGGGATTTGCCTGCTAGGTGAACCAGGCCAAAAACATGCAGTATTTAAAAAGGAAGGTTTTAATTCTTCCTTTTCAGACCCTTCTCAAATTGCTTCTCACCTAGAAACCCCCGCGGTCTGATAATCCACCGGTTTCAAAAGAATAGCGCCAGATAAAAGCTTTTGGGGAACTAACTCAGAAGTTAACTTTTCCGATTCCATCTTCCGAGGAGCTGTACTTAACCTGCCTTAATCTTGCCTTTAAGCCTGTAGCAACCGATAGGCTTCATCACAGCCTGCTACAACTACGCACGGATCTGTTCCCTTTCTACCGTGGAAAGCGCTGCGCCTCTGAATAAACACTGGAGAGGATTAAAATCTCCCGAGACAAAGCCGAAAAGCTCCCCTGCAGAGGATGCCTTAGTCCTGGAGACGATCCCGGTGGATGGAGAGCTAACCGCTGCTCTTCGGGCGTGGATAGATTTCCTTCCTCCCAGAGACGGGGAAGAGGACGGAGCCTCGCTTATTAGGCTGCCTCCAAGAGACCCTTTCTGGGCCAGAGGGGAGATGCTCGCTCCCCGCTCAACCTTCCACTGGCTCTGCGGTCGCGGGGCTGGTGGAGTCGTCTCCCGAATCGGCGGGCCGGACGAGGCTGACAGCGGACAAAAGCGCGTGTTGCCAGGCTGTTCGTCTCCGAGCGTAAAACCAACTCTGGCCTCGGGCTGCTTTCCACCCGCAGGAGAGCGAAGAGCGGAAGAGGAGACAGCGGCGCCCGCGGGTTGCGCTCCAAGTCAACGTGCAGTTCGGAGGCGAAGGAAAACTCGGGCCCAGCAGTCCAGCCCGCGAACGAGCGAGAGCAGAAGATCACCTCCCTCCCCTCGAAGCTGGTAGTCCTAAAAGACGCCGGGCTGATTCCCCCCCCCCCTCGTTGAGGGGCCCTCTTCCAGACCAAACATTGAGCTTGTTCCTCCCCCCCCCCCCCCCCCCGCTTTTTCCGGACCGGAGAAAGGAGGAACAACCAATTCCCACAACACTGTCAATTTATTTACTAAGACTGTATTACTATTAGTCTTCTCATCCTTCCCACTTGACTATAACCGAGTTGCTTGTATCTTTATATTGTTATTGTTTAGAAATTACGTAAACAATTTATATTGTTGTGTTTCCTAGTATGATTTGATTGCTTATTAGTAACCTATGATTATCACTAAGTGCTGTATCTTATGATTCTTGATGAATGTATTTTTTTCCTTTATGTACACTGAGAGCATATGCACCAAAGACAAATTCCTTGTGTGTCCAATCACACTTGGCCAATAAAGAATTCTTTCTTTCTTTTTCTTTCTTTCTTTTCCTTTCTTTCTTTCTACCTACCTACCTATCTATCGGGGTAGCTCTTTGCCGGAACCCTAATTTCGGAGCCCTCCAGGACCTCTCCCGGCGTGCGGGGCCGGGTGCTCCACTGTCAAGACTGAGCTCGACTTGACGAGTTGGGGGGGGGCGTCGATCCTTTCATTTCCCTGCCTCTTCGAGGGTTTCCTGGCTCCTTCCCTGGGCCCGCAGCAGCCGCCCCCATTGGCCGAGCGCTGGGCTCGGAAAGCGGCCGGACGCCACCCAGGAGCTGGGGCTCTGCCTTCCGTTCAAGAAACGCCCGGTTACTTTGAGGACACCCAACCGCCTCCTCGAGAAAACCGCCCGGCTCTTGCTCCGCTGAGGGATCAAGTCCACCGACAGCGATCCCGCCCGTCTCACAAGTACCTACCTGGTTTGGAGAGTGGCGGCGGCTGGAGGACGGCGGCGGGCTGGTCGGAAGCCCATCTCAGCGCGGCGGCGGCGGCCAACTCCATCGGGGGACGGTGGGAGGCGCCGGCCGAGCCCTCCGCGGGACCGGGGACGGTGGCAGGCGCTGCTCCGGGGTGCCCAGGCGGCGTAGCAGCAGCGGGCGCAGGAGCGGCGGCGGCGGCGGCAGCAGCAGCAGCGGGCAAGGCGCGCAGCGTGTCGGGCAAGAGGCTCTCCAGGCTCTCGTTGGCCTGCTGGCGGCGCAGCGCCACCTGGGCGGCCATGACGCGCTGCCGCTCGATGATGAGGATGCACTTCTCGCAGGTGCAGTCCTTGAAGCGGCAGTAGCGCTTGTGGCCCTTCAGCCAGGAGAGCACGCCGTGGTTGCGGCAGCGCGCGCACTTGGGCGTCCGCTGCAGGGGCGCCCTGGCCGGCTGAGCCACCGGGCCGCCCATGTACAGATACGGGGAGCCGTAGCCGTTCATGGCGGCCCCTCAGCCCCTCCACCCCAGCCGCTAAGCCCGCCTCACTCGCGCCGGGGCCATGCTTCGGCGGCCAAACGCGGCGGCGCTGCCCCGGCTCTGCTGGCGCTGAACCAGGCGCTGAACTCGCCTCAGCTCAAGTGCAAGTTGGGTCGGCGGCTTCCCGCGCCCCCGCCAGCGCTTCCCCGCCTCTCGGACGAGGCTCCTCCTCCTGCTGCTCTCGGACTAAGCCGCCGCGGCGGCGCTTCTGGCTTTTCCCCTTTACCCGCGCCTAGTCCCCCGCCCCTCTTCGCCTCGTTCTCACCCTCACATATACACCCCCCCACTTTTCTGGAAACAGGTGGACTCGCCCACTGCGCCGCTTTCCTCGCCTAGGCCGTTTGTTCCTCGAAAGCTCGCGGCGGGGGGGGGGGGAAGAGCCTCTTCGAGGGGGGTGGAGAGAGCGAGGCACCCAGCGCGTGCGCGCCTATAGATGAAAGCCACGGATGTTGTACGTTGCCGGCGTTGTCCCTTCTGGGTTGGGACGCGAGTGGCTCGAAGTAATGGCCTCGGCCAGGAATTATACTGCGCCGTCAGGGGTCTCCAATCTTGACCAACTTTAAGACTTGTGGACTTCAACTCCCAGAGATCCAGCTTTGCTGGCTGAGGAACTCTGGGACTTGAAGTCCACAAGTCTTAAAGTTGGTCAAGGTTGGAGACCCCTGACCTACGTCATCCCTGAGTCCCCTTCCTCTCTCTTTCACACACACATACACACACACACACACGCGCGCACAACACAGGAATTTTTAGTTTGCCCCCCCCCCCAAAAAAAAAAAAAAAAACCACGTGCATTCAAGCTGTGCGGTCCATCCAGTGGCAAATCCCAAATAGGCTGCCGTATGTGTTTTCCACACAGCACCCTTTAACCTCCACACACAACCCGACCATCAGTTTGGCTTGGAGATAAGGAAGCAAAAGCGTACGCGGATCAACGCGCCGAGTTCTCCGCGCCATTCAACCCCAAGCTCCTGCCCAGGCTTTTGGACCCGCAAAGCAACTGGGACCCCATTCCCCCCCCACACTTTCTGCAGAAGAGGGGGCGGAGCCCCTGCTAAAGGTTCTGTATCCCAACCCTCTAAAACTTTCAAGCGCCGGGATTGGCTGAAGGGACCCTGCCGGCGTAACTCTTTCCCTTCCGGCGCGATTTCTAACCAATAATCCGCTTGGACACTAAATCGCTGCCTCTGACTCGCGGGCTGTGAATTTATAACCACCATATTAGAGGCTGCATTTTGCCCGCCCCCACCCCCAAAAAACCTAACCTCCCCTCCCCAATACATACACAGGCATTGTTCCAGAAATCCTTCTATGTATTCATTGGGATGTAAATATCTGCTAATAGATTTCTCAAAGGAGGGGAGAGTAGACCTTTGCAAAACATCAGTGCAAAGGACACGGATGCGTGCATCCAATCTAAAACCACGATTTTGGCTTTAGATTTTTGAGCATTTTTTAGAAAGGTTGCACAGTATAATAAGTTGTAGCCCCTAGTTCTAATTCTGAGCAACCGCGCGTTTAATGCAGAACATTTTGCTATATTCAGGGTGAAATAATCAGACTTATTAATAAAACAAATGAAACTGCCTCTTTTGTCCGTTGGATTTTACTTTGGGGTTGCTGACAGCCTCTGGAATTCATCCCAGTCCATCCCAGGCTAAATGTGGATGGTTAGGGAAGGGAACATATTGTTCAATATTCAACAGCTTTTGTTAAACCTGAACCGCAGTGGGAAAATGGATAATGCCCACTCGAAATCCATTTTCCCCAGGTCCTTCGGAATCCAGGTCATTCCAAATCATCTGAGGGGAAGGGTTTAAAAGTATTTAAAATACTAGGGAAGGAGATAAAAGAAGATTGGGAATTGGCCTTGGAAAAGAAATGGATAGAAATTTAAGAAGGCGATGGGAAGATTTTTTTCTCTCTCGAACAAAACATACTCTCAATAATTCGTAAGGTGGAGAATATGAACTTTTGGAAGCACAGTTTGTAGAAATGATTATTTTGACTCACTTTTTTTAAAAAGAAAAGCGTGAGCTGCTTATTTTACGAATTAAAACTAAATTTTAACCTTAACATTTTAAGAAAATGCAACAAAGTGAGCCACTGAACCCCGAAGTTACTAAAGGATTATATACCGATCAAACACAGGATCAACTGTTGAGCAAGGAAGGAGGAACCCGAGAGGCCGGAGGTCAGGAAGGCGGGTTAGGCCTCTTTTGGCCCTGGCGAGACCCAGGTTCAACCGGCTCTCCCAGGCAAACGCAGCCGCGCTTCCCGAAAGGAGCCGGGTCAAGGGAAGCCGCAACGTCCCGGGCAGTCTCTCCTCTTAAGGAAGCGGGGATGGAGGCTTCCCTCCCGCGGGGTCATCGCAAGACCCGGGCTTTTGAGCCGGGCCGCGGAGCCTTCTCCTCGCTTCTTTTACTGGGAATCGGGCGAGTTCTGCCGCCTACGCCAAACCCCGCCCCTCCCTGCGCCCTCTGCCACCCCCCGTATTTGACAACATCTCCCCACAGGTCCGGGTCGGCCTTTCTGTGAGCGCCACGTCCCCTGCCTTAAGAGTCTATTGTAACTCAACACCTGACGAGAACCGGTCCCATCGCTTGGGGCAGAAAAGGTTTAGTCAAGCACATAATGGGATCCCAGCAGAAGGCTTTTCAGAAGCGGGGCCCAGGGTAAACTTCGCCACATGAACTCCGTTTCCAGGGCTGTTAAGCTTTTAATTGGGAAAGGAAAAGCGGCGTAATAAGAGAGGAGGCAATTTCAAGGTGACTCGAACGTGGTCGCCGTTTGCGCCCCGGAGAATAGCTTGAAAAGGGAATGAATGGGCCGAACATATGGTCCCAATCAGGTCGAGCGGCGGGGCGGGGCCCTCTGCATTTAGGGGGGTGGGGGTGGGGGAGATCCCAGCTCGTTTTCTACGAAAGCCAGGCGCCCAGGCAAGAACGGCAGAGGCAGCCGAAGTCCGACCTGACGAGGAAGGGGCAATGGAGTCCTTGAAACTGGAGCCTAGAACCATCAAATCAGCGCCCCTTCATCTGGGTTTGATTCGTAGAACGGGGGAGGGTGGAGGGCTTCCATAAAATAGGAAGGCAAACCTGGCATTCTGAAAAAGAAGAGCTAAAATAGGATCCAGAGTGATGGGTACCTGGGTAGGGCTTCACCAGCGTGTCCCGGGATTCTACGGTCGGAAGTAAAAAAAAAAATCATCCCAGAAGGGCAAACTATGTCGAGAACAGGCGGAGAAAATTCTCCACCTGTTCTCGACATAATTTGCATATATATATAATCACTCTCGTTATTAAAGGTATGCAGGAGTTCCGGTCTATCAATTTTATTCCGGTGAATATCCCATATTTTAATATATTGAAATGCTGGAAGAGGACTGGGGAGAAGAAGGGCTTAGGCAGGACTTCATGTTTGGGGATCTCAGTCACCAGAAGGTTTCCGAAATATAACAAGACTGCCTTGTTGTCCGCCAAAGCTGCTGAATTAAGGGGCAGTCTGATCCAAAAGACAGGGACATCACAAAGCACCCTCCAGCCACCCCACCCATTGTAATTTGTTATTGTAGGCCGCCTGAGGAGTCTGGCAGGAAAGGCAGATATGAATGAATGAATGCAAAGAACTATCGTCAGTTCTGGATTAAACTTCGCACCTTAATTAAAGCTCCGTCGGAAGCGATCAAGGAAATTAAAAAGGTTTCCAAATCAGCAAAAGAATAGAAAAGGATTTTGAGAACTGGCGCCCCGGCGCGACCCTCGGAGCCTCAAAAATACCTCGGAGCAAAGTGATAGGTGGGGCCCTGAAATTAAGACCAGTGGGATCGATCCAACTGTTCCTGGCTCACTAAAAACAGTGGGGCTCAAAGCGAACAAAGGTCACCCTTGAGTAGAAGTGGCGTCTGTGTTTCGGCTAATACTTTACTGACCCAATCGAAAAAACAACAACACCTGTGCCTTCCAAATGCCAGAAAACGAAGGAAAGTAGCCATTCTGACTCCTGTTTAAAAGAAAGTAAAATCCATCTCTTTCCGCTTCCTCCATCGCTGAACTGGTTTGAAATCTGTTTTCACCCCAAAACTTGCATTGTAGCATAAGTCAAACACTTCTCCTTCTATCCCCTCTCCGCAAAAACTAAGTAGGGAAAAATCCGAAGTAGTAAAAATGAAATATAGTCCCACTGCATTTAATGGGGCTTTAAATGGACCTCCGCACCTGGGAGTTTGAGAGCAAAACATTGGAATCTGAGAGGGTGTCAGAATGGTTTTGAAGGAAAAAGACCAACGGGAATTTGGGAAGAAAACCCAGCGGAGGCTCCTAAGAAAGAAGAACGGCGCCCTAAATACTTAGATGGACCGGAAAAACCAATGCTTGGAAGCTGCCTCCAAACACTTAAAAGGGTCTGGTTTAGTTTTCTGTTGGTTTGAAATTGGTTTTATTCGTTTGGGGAGGACATAGAATCACGAAAAAAGTATATCTTTTTTTTTAAAAAAAATCAATTTGAAAAAGACTCAACCGAGAAGATGACATCCTTCTTATAAAACCTGAAGGCGAAGCGAAGGCAGGTAAGTCTTTCTTCCAGAGGCAACTTCCTATCCAGTTCGGGAAGAGGAAAAAAAAATCTAGACTCCAAACATCCAGTAGGAGCTCTGATCATTCCCGGGGACAGGCGAAGGGATCAGAAGGCCCCAGCCGCGCCCTCTCAAGAAGCCCTTCCATTTCAAGGTACTGTAAAGGGTTTTGCTCGCCGCCCCCCCTCCCCCCTCCCAGCAGAGCTGGCACAATGGGGCAAAAAGGACGAATTCCAGCTGCATGAGAAACAGCCGTGGAAATCTCGAGAAAATGAATAGAATTAATAAAGGTCACCGATCATTAGCCATTCATAAATATTTGGTGACACCTTTCTGGTTCGGGTTCTGCCTCTCCGCCCCTTTCGTGAGGGGGCGGGGCGGAGACTCCCGAGACTCCAGGCGGGTCGGCATTCGGGTTCCAGACGCAAAGGCGGGCGGTCTGTTTCCAAAAGCACTGCGACGCGATCGCAGATTCTTTCCTAAGCCGGGTAGCGTTGGCGATGGCCGAAAGAGGGCAACGCAAAAAAAAAAAAAAAGTCTCTGGGCGGCCGTCCTCTATCTCGGGGGGGAATCTCTGAATAAACAGGGCGAAGACCAACAAGGCCTCGATTCTGGAAGGGCTCCCGGGGTAGATCGCCAGAACCGATCTTAAGGGCTTCCGCTCGCCAGAACTCTCAACGGCAGCCCTTAAGATTTGGGGCCAAGGGAGCGCGCTGGGATTTTCAGCCGGCCGGGGAGAATCGAGCTGAGGGTTCGCCTAGGTTTGCCTCTTCGAGCCGAGCTTTCCCAAAGCCGGGGAGCCTTGTAAGCTCCTCCTCTGCCGGTACTTCGGAGGGGAATCCGGCCCAAAATCTAACTTTTCCGCTCTTGAAAAACAGTAGGAGCCGAGGATCCATTCTGGGGTTCATTTTAGGAACCGAAAGAGACGCAGGGCCAGATCCTGAGGTAGGCCTTTTGCGTGGCCGCCGAGCTTTTTCCAACTCCAAATCAGGCGCCAGGCGTGGGCGCATCGGCTGCCAAAGACCTTCGCGCCCTTTCGCCTTCCATAGGCTCCCTTCTCGGCCCCTCCGGGCCTAAAAGAGCCCCGTCCCCCAATCCCCACCATCCCAGTGCGCTAAAGAGACAGCTGGGGTAGCTGCCTGGCGTTGCTTTCCTACGGCGGCTTCCTGGCAAAGGAGACTGGTCTGTCTGCGGCCTGATCGCTCACCCTGAGCCGTCTGCCCGGAAAGGGGAGCGCGATTTGACAGGCCTCCAGAGGCCCCGCCGCGGTCATTTCCAGACTCCTAAGGAGAGGTCAAGGCCGGGAAGCGCTGGCCGGCCTGGTAGTGTGTGAGGACGGAGCCGTCCGGGCGGGCGCTTTAGTCGGCGCTCCGGCGGTGGGAATGGAAGGTCCCGATTTCCAGCCAGGCGCGATTAGTTGCCATAGTCCGCCCGCTTGGAAGCCGCCCCCACTGCAGCCTCACCGGGGTGCCAAGGCCTTCCCGGCGTTGAAGCTTTGTGGCGAGCTGGCTGCGACGGATTGTACAGGCGCCCTTCTCGGCTCCCGGAGGCGCTTCTCCGGGAAAGGCGAGGAAGGGCCGTTCAGCGGGGCGTCCGCAGCGGTGCTGGAGGAAGAACCGGGCCCGGCTCGCCTGCCCTTTCACGCCTCGCCAAGCGCGGAGCAGCCCTGAGTAGGAATGCCTGAGTGTATAACGCAACTCCAGTCCCTCCAGCCGTCTCGAGCACAAATTCCGCAATTTCCAGAGATCGCGCCCACGCGGACTGAGAATAAGACCGTTGGGTACAGGGGGATTTTAATTTGCATTTAGGAAAGGATGCTGGCGGTTATTTCCCTACGAACATTTTTCTCTCTTGCGTGATTTTCCTCCCGCACATAATACTTATGCATTCGGAATAAAAACTACTAACGCCTTTTTGGCAGTGTGTTTTGTGTGCGTGTGTGTTTGTACTAGCTTCTTTGCGAGAATGTCATTTCTTTGAATTGGAAACGGGCCACAGCTCAGTGAATCAGTGAAGCATTTTATTTTACCTCTTGTTAAGTAAATGCAGTTAGAATCAGATCTTAATTCTGAAATTAGGAATGCGAAATTAAATGAAATCAGCAAGATTTAACTCATCTAAGGAATGGGGTGGGGGAACCCTCTTAAATAGATTTATTTGCAAGGATTTTCTTTTGGCCTGCTAGTTAAAAAGAGGGAAGCCTGATTGAATTGATTCAGATTTCACATGTTTAAACTTCACTAAATATATGTCTTTATGTAAGAATATTTTTGGACCTAGTTCCAAAGGGTAAATTGTTGCCTGTGGTTTTTTTTGGGGGGGAAGGGAAGTAATTGATTCTCACACTGCTGTAAAGGATTATGCTTTTTCGCTATTCTGTATGCTCTTAAAATGCATTGGCTTAAATTCTCTTAAAAAGCACCTGCTTATTATTTAACTAGAATCTCTTGTCAAAATTTGTGCCCATTAATGGAGTAAATAGGCAATGATTAATTTCTGTAATTAACGTGATTGGGTTCAGAGGTGTACAAGTGACTTCGTTTCAGCTGGATAAGATCATGGTGTCACAAGTACAGGAATGAAGAAACAAAAATATAAGGCTCTCCTTATAAAATAATGTAACACCTTAATATACCTGCTATAAGCATGGAACCTATAACACTCTTACATTGAATTACTATTTATTAAATAGCTCTCATTTCAAGCATTTATAAATAGGTTACATTTTGCGTATGACCAAAAGCAATCTTAGTAGTGCTGCTTAAATGTATGCAGTGATGTAAAAAAGGAATTCAAGTTGTAAATTCTTAATGAAATAGTGTGTCCACCAAAATAATTCTATAAAAAGGGTGTACATGGGAATAATGAACTAGATTTAAAATCTATTTTTGGTTTTTAAGGTTTTACTGCCCTTTTGACACCAGCAAAATGCAAAACAAAACAAAACACTCCAATACTTATTCTTAGGTGTTAGGATTGCTTGTGCTATTGTCAACATTTGTTGTATACAGTACTCCCATACACACATTCACACGTTACATAGGAGACTTAAAATTGTCAGTTTTATGTATTTGGCTTTGCTCTCTAATCCTCAATTTTGCATATTAATCAGAAACAAAAAATCATGTTTGATTGAATTGCCTATATAGTACCAATTCTGCATGATGCTGACACTATGATCTAAGCTAAGTTACTTAACATTAATGTTAACATTAATGTTAATTAATGTTATTTAATTAACATTGCAACTCTCGCTCCTAAAATAATATATGCCTTCTTAATCAACCCTTGAAAAAAGGTTGAAGGGGAAATCATTATTTAACCGAAAGAAATGCTGATATAAGCTTCAGCAATTTTCTCAAAGGTGCTAAGGAAAATGTGTTAGATACAACATATAAATATGTAAATTAACATTTCAATCCTATAAAGATGTATATGGGGATTTTTCTCATTGGCTTCAGTGAAGTAAATTGTACCTAGAATTGCACTGATAATGGCTGTAAACAGATTTTAAATGTTCAAGTTGTGTTATGTTATGAATCTGAGTTGGAATCTTATTTTTTGTTACTTCTTGTTCTAATTATATAACTCATTTCATTTTCCATTTTATTCTGCAGCTTTCCAATGTCATAACAAAATAGGTAGCTGTAGATTTTTAAGCTTCTCTGAGTAACACAAGACCCTGGAGTTTAGCAGATACTGTCTTCTCTTCTGGAATAGGGCAATGATCTTTCCATCGTTTCTTACAAGATTTTAAAGATGACTTTGTTAAAAACATTCGCACATGGTGATTAACAGTGAAGTACAACTCTCAAATTCATATATGAAAATGATCTATTGAGGACACAATATTAAAAGGGTAATGGAATTGTATCTGCTGTTCTAGCTTTTCCCCTTGAGTGTGTAAAAATACCTGGTGTTATTGTGGAGGTGCTTTTGATACATCCAGGAAAATAATTTGCTTTTTTGATTCATTGTGTTGGTACTTATAGATTGGGATAAATTGAAATAATGACAATTGCCATTTCTTGTTTGAAGTTTCCTCCCCCCTCCAATAGATTGAATCCCACCTGCACCTCCCAAAGGAAGGTAGATATCAAAATCTGAATTTCTCATATTGAAAGGATCAAAGTACTGGCAGTTCTTATTCCACATTTTTGTCCTTTTAAGGATATTTCCTGGTTGTTACATGAGGTCACTTATATTTTGGAAAGTGGGCAGCAACTTGATCTCCAAAGGGAAGTTTAGACCAGGCTTCATTTACTAATTATTTCCATATATCTAGACTGTATTTGGGAAGCTATTATAATCTAAAGATGGGTAACCTTAGCCAAATGGATTAAGAATAAAATATTTAATACTCCAAACAATGTATTTGTTTGAAATACATTGAGACTGGACAGAATTTCATGATAACACATTCAATTTGGAGTATGCATAAACAATGTTTTGTTTGTGTAAGTGACGCTGAATCTTTCAATTGCTCCAAATTTTTATTTGCAAACAGATATAGTCACACTCAATTAAAAAGAAATTACATATATTTTGAACAGCTCAATAGCAAATGAATAAGCTTTATCAGATACATGGAGTAGCTAAGTGAACTGCAGGCACTATCAGACTTATTTTAGATTTTTGGACTAACAGATCTGTCCAATCTATATTTGGAGGAAAAAGTTTATTTGCTGGTAAGGTTATCCTATGTATTTGTTCCGATAATTCCAGTTGAATTTGTTTTTAATAGCAAAGTGGTCTTAAGATTACTTATATATGGCCGGGGAACATTTGGTAATGTATTAAAGAACAGACCGAAAAGAGAAACCTGATATAGAATGTAATCTGATACTTGTGTAGTGCCAGGGAGGTGAGGATGCTTCTAAATTCACCTTGCCAGGGTTGGACTGGCACAGTGACATTCTTTCATACAATAAACACCCACCTTTCCTCCATTGTTGCTTGATGTTCTCCTTGGAGGATGGAGAGAGGAAAGAGACAACTGAGCTCAGGAGGAAAACTCTAAGCTCCACTAGGAAATCCCAGCTCTATATTTCAACAGTTTAGCAGGAAAGCAAACATTGCCTTGGCTGCAGTTGGCTGTTAGCTGCCCAGCTCAGCCACCTCGTCCTTAGATTCTTTTCCTTGCCCTCTGCTCCAACTATGTGTCTGTCACAATGGCAACAGCAGCAGGCTGCAGCAGAAGGAACCCTACTGCAGTCGCAGGCTGACAAGTGTGATAAAATGATCTTCCTTAACTAAACTCGTAAAGCACCGGGCAATAAAACTCAATCTTCTGTAAAATCCAATTAAGTCATTATCTGACTGATTGTATCTTTAATTGAAAACAGAAGTGACAGTAAATTTCTGTGATATATCAGGATCAATCGATACCACTATACAATTCAGCCCCAAGAAGTGATTTATAATGTCAAACCCATATAGGTAACTCCACATTATTCTCTCTAAAACCACTGGTGGATGAAATTAAGAGTAAGTGCATTTAATAAAAAACAAGATGGTCAGGTTATTGATTACAACAGATGGGGGCGAAATCAAATAGATGTTTTCAAAGTACAGAGTGAAGAAAATACAAGTAATTTCTTTCCCCCCCACCCCCGTTTAATACAGCTTACCAACTATGCACACACAAGAAAATTTGGTCATCAATAACATTTTTATTTCAGTACTACTGCAACTGTAGAGAACAATGAATTCTTTTAAAGAGCAGTTTTATTTCTGGTTGGCTTCTGTAACTAAGAGAAAATACATGCTAAGGCATTTTTAACAGAATATTGAAAAAAAAATCTATAATAACTTTAAAAGGCCATTTTTACTTGGAGCTAACATTGTAGCAAAAAGCTTAACTTGTACAAACTTTTTTTTTTTTTTACATTTTAGGCTAGCAATAGAGGCTATATCTGGCCAAAATACAGTGTCTTCTATTAAAACAGAACTAAGAAAAATCCATCACAGACCTTTTATTAATTAAAAATACCATTCTTGCCTCAACTTTTATCTACTTTTATATATCATGAAAAGAGGGGAAAAGATCCTTGGGTCTGTAAAACATAGAATCTTATGCCTCAATCTTAACTCATGCAGTGCAGCTTAAAAAAGGAACAGCAATTCTGTTTCACAATAGGAAGCTATTTCTCAAATTTTCACGTTTGAAATATCTTGCTTTTGAACACCATTAAAGAATTAATCAAACCCTTTTGTGCTGGATACATCGATTATGAGCAAATCTAAGTATCTTTTGCATACACTGAACTTTGATTACACTTTATCTACAAAATAATCTTTAATTTTATTTATATACTGTTTATTAGTCAAAAAGGAACTTTTTTAAAAAAAAATTAGAGCATACCAATACATTTCTTTCAATATACTTAAGGGAAATGCTCTTGCAGCCCTTTACACTATATACTATTCTCATTCTTATCTAACACTGAAAATCACAAAGTGCAGAACAAACATAAAGGGAATAAGTGAACATTTTATCAACAGTTATTTCAGCATCTGTCATCACAAAACAGGCAAACCCAAATTAACACACCAAGGCACTTCTTCAAGGGAATTCACACCAGGACTTTGATTTTTTTTTTTTTCATCTCCGCTTATTCGCCATCTTCCATAACAGAATGAACTGGAAAGGCGCTGGAGTCAGAGGCGGATTCGCACTCCAGCACAGCCTTGGTACTTTCATTGCTGATGGGAGAACTGCTGGAAAGGGAAACCAAGCCAGAATCTTGACTACTGGGTGGTGAAAATACTAAAGGAGCAATGGGATAAAGGGGGAGGAGAAAGAAAAAAGGGAATGCCAAGTTTAATGACATGGAATAATAATATTGCACAGCTGCCTTACCCATGGACATATCAATACAAATGAAGGTCCAGAATTTGTTCTTAAGTACAGTCCTAGACATGTATAATATTTCAGATTCAAATTCAGAATAGAGCTGGAAGGGACCTTGAAGGTCTTCCAGTCAAGCCTCCTTTTCTAGCAGGAAACCCTGTACCATGTCAGGAAAATGTCTGTCCACTCTCTTCTTAAAAACCTCCAGTGATGAAGCACCTACAACTTCTTGAAGGCAAGCTGTTCCACTGGTTAATTGCCTCACTGTTTGGAAGTTTCTCCTTAATTCCAGGGTGTGTCTTTCCTTAATTAGTTTCCATCCATTGTTTCTTGTCCTGCCTCCTGGTGCTTTGGAAAATAAGCTGACCACCCCTCTAATAAGATCAAAAATAAATTTTATTTTCTTTGGAAAATATTTTTATTTTCATTATTTTCTTTGGAAAATAAGTTGGCCTCCTCTAATAAGATATTATTGCAGGAAGAGAAGAACGGCAAAGTAAGTCCAAGGCTGAATATTAGTTACAAAAACCTCAGGATATCACACTTGCCTTCTTTTAAGGATATGGAGATTCATTTATCTCATCCATTTTCCGAGGGATGGGTGGAGGGAGAAGACGCTGCTCATGGTGAGTCACAAAACATAAAACATTAACTTGAATCATGGCCTGGCCAACAATCTGGTACTAGATTGTTTGCACTTCAGATAAACATACAGGTATAAATAGTCAGATACATTTGACCTTTCTAAACCTTTACAGGTCCATTTAAAAACTGGAGAGCATCTCTCCCTCTCTGTAAGATTCTCACAATTTTAAGAGCTGGATGATAGGGGAAATTCAGAAATTTGAAAAAACCTGTGCCACCAAAGCATCTCCAGAATGAAAAAGGGCACACCTAGAAACTCTGCGCTTGTCATATAAGTTGACAATCTATGGAAAGTAAGCAGATGTTTGTGTATTAACTAGCCTCTTCTAATTTCAATGAAACAACTGAATGATGAATCGATTGTACTTTATGCAGAATAAAACAAAGACTCCTCCTTGAAGTTCTGGCAATACCTGAATTAGATTTATAAAGACCATGTGGCTGTTTCATTAAAATCAAGAGGACTTCGTATCTGCTTAAGGCTTGGAAGAATAGGAGTTTTCCTTAACGTTTTTTAAAAAGTGGACTGTAGTTAAAAAGCACACGATAAAACCAAAATGTAGACATAAAACAATTGCATTACAGAACAGCAGTAGCACCAGTAAACAGAAATACCTACAAGACACACTGACCTAAAAATGACACGTGCATCATATCATGACACAAACGATGCAATTTTCTGATGTCATAAAGTCTTGCACAAGTACCAAATTTATGTTTGTTCTGACACATAACACAGGATCTCCTTGCCTCCAGGCACATGTCAATGATAGTATGACTTAACCAATCAATACATTTCAGAACATTAACATCAATGTTGAGACATTTAGAAGCTTATGCCAGTTAGATGGCAGACCAATATTCCATGATTATCTATTTTGCATTCAATCTGAGAAGAAGCCACCTAAGTTATCACCAACTTACTAGCTTTTGATGGTGGAAGCACTCCAGATAAGGAAATTCACATACAAAAGGTATGAAAACATAGACAGTTCTTGACTTACAACCTTAATAGGGAATTTCAGTTGTTAAGCAAGACAGTTAAGTGAGTCACATCCAATTTTATGACTTTTGCGCCATGGCTGTTATAAGCAAATCTCTTGCAGTTAAGTTAATAACACAATCGTTAAGTGAATCTGGATTTCCCTATTGACTTTGCTGGTGGAGGAGACAATGGGGAGGAATGCCTTTTCAATTTCCCCACAGAGCCAACGGTCCTGAGATTTCCTGGTGTTCTTCAACCCATGTATCATCCACATTTAACACCTTTGAGAAGAGGCTGCCTCTTGGTTGAGTAGAAAAAAAAAATACTTATCCGTTAGGGTCTTATTAAAAGGTACCGGGAGCTCACAATGAAAAAAGGTAGAATTCTGTGCAGCAGAAATTTCGGTCACCTAGTTACTATCTTTGAAAACATTTATGGAATGCAGTTTCGGTTTTGCAAGCTGCTACACTGATCCCCCCTCCCTTTCAGTTGGCAACTCTAAAAAGACCAGAGAAATATTTTATGAGTTGACATCAAGTTGACTTCAACTCCATTTGGACTGACACTGCTACATATTTTTGAAAGGGCTCCAACAATAGGCATATCACAAAGAAAATAGGCACATCAAGCAATAACTCAGCAGCTGAATTCCTAATTGCTTTTAAAGGCCCAGAAAAAGGTGGCAACTCAAATGGGAATCAGAGATGAGTTCCTTTGTTTATATGCATTTTGCTAATATGGAGTCTTTACGCAACTGAAGAAACAGCTGCGCGCATGCACGCGTGCACACACACACACAAAATTCAGTTTGGACTCCTGAATATAATTCAGGGAGAAGCCATGCTTATTCTATCAACATATGGTCCCAAATTCTATAAAAGTATAAGAAACAGCATTAGCAATTATAACAAGATTGAAACTGGAGGTATATTTTGCATATTGCTGGGGGGTGGGGGGAGGAGGGGGGGGAGAAGAATACTCCCAGAAGTACTAAATTCTACTTGTCAGAGCAACTGTCTCTTCCCCAACTAAGTGATTGCCTTTTTCTTGGAAGCCCAACAGTAGTGCTGTGCTGAATTTGTTTTTCAATTTCTCAGGAGTTTTTCTTCCATGCAAGGAATATTCTCCTTTTTTCTATCTTATCCTCAAAGTGCTTGGCAAAGGCTGCTGCAACTGCTGGTCTTTCTTTCTCTTATCTTCCCATCAGACTTCCTTGTCTGAAAAAGCCCATAAGGACTTCTCTCTTGGCATCTTCCCTTGAGATACAGCAAAGTGTGGATGCCAAAGGAGGTTACCAATTCCTGGACAGATGACTGCACTGTGAAAGACAGGGGATGCACCTGCCTTAGGTAGCTACTTACATTCCACTCAATTTAGAGATTCAGTCAAGTGCTCTTCTTTGAAAAGCAACTCAAAATTAAATTTTTTTCCATCAAATTGACAATTGTCGGGGAGGGATCTCTTTTCCTGTTCAGTATTTTCTTTGGGGGGGACGGGATATGCCCTTGAGTCAGTGCAGATTCCTGGCTATGGAGAAGTCCCTGCAGTTTTTTTGGCAACACTGACAGAAGAGAAGTAAACATATATACACAGTCCACCTAATTATAAGCAAAACTTCTATGCAGGGCCGTCTTAACAGTATTTTGGGCCCCAGGCAAAGCAATGTACTGGGCCCCCTATCACAACTACTCACAGGAATAAAAATGTAAATGGTAGATAAAATTAAACATATATTTATTTTATTGGCACTTCCAACAATATGTTGCTGTATTTATATGATACAAGGTGCATTGAAGGGTTAAGATACACAGATTAGTATGGGGCCCCTATGCTCGTGGGGCCCATGGGCAAGTGCCCAACAGGCCCATGCGTTAAGGGGTATGAAAGTGGCGTCATAACTGGATGTCCAATTCTGTTATCTAGGCCTCTGGTGTTACTTCATGCAGATCTTCTAGGGAATCAGAGAATGCACATCATGGGCAATCTTACACAATGTTTAATACTTTGCATATCAGCACCACAATCACAACAAAGAGAATCTTTTCATCCCCACTGATACAGGGCACAGGCAATTCTTCCAGTATCACACCTAATTCTGTTCAATTTCAACCAGATGAAATGAGGCAGGTCAAAACCAGATGGTTTGATAGAGAGATCATTAATGATCAGGCCATAAAAAGGAAATTTGGACCATTCCTCTCTCCAGGCATTCTGAGGATTAAACTGGATATATTTTAAGTGAATACATAGCTGTTTTTCCAAGCTGGCCTGGATTTCAATCTTGTGATGGGTTGTGAGAAAGTGATTGAGTGGGATATAAACACTTGTAAATACATAAATGAGTAAAACAGACTCCTAATCCAAGAGGTTACCCATCTCTGGCCAGAGGAAGGTGTCCCGATTTCAGTGGCCCCATACAGAAGGAATGGAATAAATATAGAAAGTGGCATATTGTTGTGGTTAGCTGGCAGCAGGTGCAGATGCCTGAGGAGAGCAATGACTCTGATGAGGGGCCAGGACCATCAGGGAGTGAACTGCTGCCTTCAGAGATTGTGGGGGCTGGCAGCAGTGACGAGGAGGTTCCCGAGGAGCCTGTGCCAAGTGCACATGCACGAAGGATTACTCGGAGGGAAGAACAATTACAGCAGCACAGGTGACTCAGGAGTAAGGCTGCAAGGTAATGGCCCCTCCCTCAAGAGGATAAAAGCCAGGTTTGAAAAAGCATTCTTTGCAGAAAGCAAAGAAGCTCTGAAACTCAACCGGTGGACATATTAGTTCATGTTTGGATAATTCTGTAAATTAGTTCTTATCTCTGGGTTTTTGGCAGCCTTGACAAACAACTTGGCAAGGCTCTTTCTTGTCGGAGCTAATTGTTGGAAAGCAGCCTTTTATCTGTAAAAGAACAGAATTGTGATTAAACTTTAAAAGGTGGGGGCTGCTGCCTTTGTCTATGTTTGCTCTCTGGGAACCTGATTGGTCAGAATACATATACAGCAAGATACAGGCCCCAAATCACTGAAGAACTAACGTTACGCCGAAGGAAGTACTCTGGTTCCAGAACAATAAACAGCAGAAGATCAAAGCAAACTTTTAAACAGTTTAAAAGTTAATATAGTGGAAGAAGTATTTGCAACATTTCAATCTCTGCTCGATACAAAACACGAAATGGAAGGGTCTCTGACCCCATTCACCTTTGATGAGTCAAATTTCACCCACAGCACTCCTTTCCCGCCTAGCCTGGATGTAATTAAGGAGAAGCTGCAGTGGTAATTTCTCTCCTCATTAACTTCCTGATTGGTTTGAGCCTCGGATTTCCACCAGGCCTCCCGTTTGTCATCATCAAATCCAAATTGCCAATCGTTAAGACTAATGTTTGTGTAACTAAGTGCCAACATCTGCCATGGCTTCTTGTACAACAATAATAGTGAAAGGGTAACATTGATGCTCCTGTGTTAATTCTGCATATATTCATCAATGGGGAAATCTATGATATAATTAGCAAAATGCTTTGGTCGACAAGTATGCTAGAGTCATTTGCAGAAGAAAATGTGTTGCAGTCATTCTGTTTTGAGTGGGTATAATTTAGTGGGGAACTATACCCAATGAATTTCTTTCAAGTGGACTATAGAGTCATCCTCCTTTCCTTGACTCCATTGATTTAAACTTCCTACTTTTATTGCTTTCAAGAAAGAGAAAAACGTACCAATGAAATCTTGTACAATCAATGTTATTAAATAATTGAAGGCCATGATAATTCTAATATTTTGAGAGTCAGTTGGATGTAGTAATTAAGGTACCAGGCTAAAGTTTGGGAGACTGGGAGTTCTAGTCCTGCTTTAGGCAGAAAGCCAGCTGAGTAATCTTGGGCCAGTCTCTTTCTCTCAGCCCTAGGAAAGAGGCAATGGTAAATCACTTGAAATCTTGTCAAGAAAAAAGTTGTCAGGAGTTGAAAACTGATTTGAACTGAACCGAACCAAACCACAGCAAGATCAGAACCTCACACTTTTCTTAATAATAAATATCACAATAAATAAAAACTATTCACCATTAATTTTATTATATTTTTATTGAAAGTAATGGGTCCTTGTGCCTTGACTAAGAATACCAATCCACATTCAATTGTTTACAGTTCTTTAAGAATCATTGATTTTTCTATTGTAGATACATAAACTCCACCATTCTGCACTTACACAAATAAGGAAGCAACTCGTATCCTTACATGCTATCTAATTTCAACCAAGGTCTAAATGAGGAAGAACAAGACGAAATTAAATCCAGATGAAACAGAGATGATGTCGGGAAACAGAAAAGTAGAATCTGCCCAGAAAGAACAGATTCACAATTTGGCAGTGTTTCCTGATGCTTGGCTGTCAGTGGACTTGCAAGTGGTAATTGTTGCGAGGTGTGTGTTTGCCCAACCTGTGACCTTTCTGAACTTGTCAAACTTGGCAGTAATTATTCACAATTGGTTACAATCCTTCTTGACTAATTGTGCTGTCCCAGCCAGTCTATGGGAATTGATTTATTTATTTATTTATTAAATTTTTTATACTGCCCCCTTTCCCAAAATGGGATTCGGGGCAGTGTACAGCCGAGATAAAAACCACATAATTAATAAAAAATTAAAATAGATTTAAAAAGAATTAAACAAATGGCTGAAATAACACAATAAAAACAGGGTAAAAAGTTAAAAATTACCACAAATTTTAAAACCCTAGTAACTGATACTAGGCCAGACCGGCCTGTTGGAAGAGGTGGGTCTTTAATGCGCGGCGGAAGGTCTGCAAGTCAGTGATGGCTCGCATCTCCGGGGGCAACTCGTTTCATAGGGAGGGTGCTCCCGCAGAGAAGACCCACACCCTTAGGGCTACCAGCCGGCATCGTCCAGCTGACGGCATCCTAAGGAGGCCCACCCTGTGGGAGCGCACTGGCCGGCGGGAGGCCGATAGTGGCAGCAGGTGGTCCTGTAAGTACCCGGGTCCCAAGCCATGGAGCGCTTTAAAGGTGATCACCAACACTTTGAATTGCACCCGGAAGGCCACTGGAAGCCAATGCAGCTCACATAGGAGCTGTGTAACACGAGAGCTCCGAGGAGCCCCCAGAATCACCCGCACGACCGCATTCTGTACCAGCTGAAGCCTCCGGATGCTCTTTAAGGGGAAGAGAGCATGTAGAGAGCATTGCAGTAGTCTAGGTGGGAGATGACGAGAGCAGAAGTGATCGTGCGAAGAGCACCCCGATCCAGAAAGGGCCACAACTGATAGATCCGACGGGCCTGACAAAACCACCCCCTGGCGACGGCCGCTATGTGATTTTCTAACGACAGCCGTACATCCAGGAGGACACCCAGATTGCATGCCCTCTCCGTGGGGGTCAAAATTTCTCCCCCCACAGCCAGCGATGGAGTGAGCTGGCTGTATCTGGGCGCAGGAAACCACAGCCACTCAGTTTTGGTCAGGTTGAGATGAAACCTGTTAAGACCCATCCAACCCCACACGGCCTCCAGGCACCGGGTCATCACTTCAATGGCTTAGTTACTTAGGAACTGTGAGCTGTCTCCTTAAGGGAGACATGGGAAATGGAGTTAAAGGTATCCTGGGAAATGTAGTTCATGTCACGTGGCCACATCTGTAATCCTGATTGGCCACTAAATTGACCCTCGAGGGATGGAAAGAGGTTGCCCTCCATTCTTGCCTGCATTCATGGACTGATAATGTATTTTCCTTCTAACGCTACGAGATGGGTTAGGAGATAACCATCTTTCACGTACAAGGCAGATATACAAAGGATTCGTCACAAATGTGAGTTATGAGGATACCTGATGTATCGATAAATGAACTTTGTTATGAAAGCTTTGTTGAGTTATCTATCTGCATCTGAACAGCTGTAAATCTATCTTTGTGCAAGAGACAGAACACTAATGCAATTTGCTGTACGTGAGGCTGGAAGTCACAACTGGGGCAAAATGTCACAGCTATTACCTGGTTCAAGCTTGGTTGTGGGTCCAGGCTTGGGGCTTGAAGTATAAAAATCACCTGAGTTTTTCAAAAATAAATTGTACAAGAATGACTAGGTTAGTATAAGACTCCTGCCTTGGCCGGGTGGGGTGGAGACTAGAAGTCATCCGAGATACCTTCTAGCTCGAAGATTCTATGTAAGAACTGCATTTCTTGGCTGTATTCATGAAAACAATTCTACTTGGCATCCATACGGATTATCTTGTATTGTTTTAAATTTGTTTTTACATTTTTTGATGTAGGGCTGTCTGGAATCACTCTTGAGGTGGGCAGCTATAGAAATACAATGCAATACAGTACAATAAAAATAAAAATGCAAAAACAGTGAATATCTACAGGACTATCTTTTTGGCAAAAACCCATTTACTCATAACAGCAGATTAAGCCGTTCTGAAGATGCCCCTCAAGTCAGAAGTTTGTCTACCTAGAAAATGGGAGAGTGTCTTCTTCTCTTGTGACCTTCTAAGCTAAGCAATTTATTTGTCAAAAAAGTATGTTTGCTCCCTCTTATCCAGGACTGAAAATTAAAGGAAACATTTTGATTGCCAGGCTTTTGCCTCTTAATTATTGTGATGGTTTTATTGATGGTGATTTAATTTGTGATTTTAAGTGTACTGATTTATAAAAGTTTTGCTACTGTTATAAATGGATGTGGACTACTTTGTTTTTTTTTTCACAATACTTGATTAATTTAAGAATAGAATAAAGAAATGATCAGATAGGTACCGTAATAGTAACCTTACTTCACATTGGAGGACTCACTTGAAAGAGAAATAATTGCCTGGAGTGTGGGAAGAGCTTTAGCCAGAATTTGGACCTAATTTCTCATCAGAGTCCACAAAAAAAGGCTATAAATGTGAAATGGAGAGCTAATTTGAGCTGAGCGCAAACGATTTAAAGGAAGGAATATTGTCCCAAACGATTTAAAGGAAGGAATATTGAAGACTGTTGTAGTTTGCTGGCAGCAGGTGCGGACAGCTGAGGTCACAGAGAGCAAGGACTCAGATGAGGGGCCTGCGTGTGATGCAGGGATGGGGCCAGGACCATCATTTATTTATTTATTTATAAAATTTTTATACCGCCCTTCTCCCTAGGGACTCAGGGCGGTGTACAGCCAATCCAAAACCCCGACAATGATACAAAAGTTAAAAAGAGATTAAATTGAATATTTGGCCGAATATAAAAGCCCACCCCACCCCCTTAAAACCCCCAAATTAAAATTACTAAAAAGCAATGGAGACAAATTAAAACCCTCTCTCAGCCCAGGCCGGCCTGCTCAAAAAGCCAGGTCTTCAGCGCGCGCCTGAAGGACCTCAGGTCCATGCCGGTACGCAGTTCCGGTGGCAGAGTATTCCAGAGGGCAGGGGCCGCCACAGAGAAGGCCCTACCCCTCGGGACCACCAGGCGACACATGGCAGCCGACGGAACCCGTCAACATCAGGGAGTGGAATGCTGCCTTTGGAGATTGTGGAGGCTGGCAGCAGTGATGAAGAGGTCCCCAAGGAGCCTGTGCCCAGTGCACATGCACGCAGGGCTGCTCGAAGGACAGAGCAGCTGCAGCAGCACAGGCAACTTGGGAGTAAGGCTGCCCCTCCCTTAAGAGTTAAAAGCCAGCTGAGAAACCGGAGTTCTATGCAGGAAGCAAAGAAGTTTTTGCACTCAAGCCTTGTGGACATTCAGAGTATCTTGGTTGGTGTCTGGAGACTCTTTGTGTTTGAAATATTTCTTAGTAACTTTATCTAGTATTCTTGGCAGCCTTGCACAACCTAGGCAAGGCTCGTTCTTATCAGAGACAATTAGTTTGAAACAGCCTTTTAACTGTGAAGGAACAGAATTAGTAAAGAATCATTAAAGGTTTTACCTCTGTTTCGTGTTTGTTTCCTTGGAACAAGGTTTGGGGCAGAACAGAAACATCCCTGTTGTCAAAATCCAGCAGGGAGGCTGGACTAGAAGACCTCCAAGATCTATTCTGTTTCTGACTTAAGTTCTTTGTTAGACATAATGTGATGGACAGAAGAAAATCCTGCATCAACTCTGAGACGTTTTCTTTCCAATTCTAGTTACACAAGATGAATAAATGGAGGATTAGGTTTAAGAAAGTTGCTTAAATTAATCTCCTACAAAGCGGTGAAGAGTACTGTTGAGCAGCCACTAAGTGAAGAAATTGAATTCTTCCTGTCAGAAAAAGCCAGAACAGCCCTGCCTCTAAGTTGATCCAACCCAGAAAAAGATGTTCTTTCTCACTGGTTATAAGTACTGTATGAGGAAAGTCCCTTAATCCTCTTTTCAAAAACCCTCCTGTGGAACTTCCTCAGATGAAATTGGATTTTAACTTCCATCAACTTCAGCCAGCCCTGCTTATTGTCAAGGATGCTGTGGATCAAAATTTAACACATCAATGTTTCAAATCACTCTGGTAGACCTGAGATTTGGCCAAACTAGAATGAAATCAAGAGGTCCCATAGGTTTATTAGGACAAGGCTGGTGAGGTTCTGTCTCCTTTTCTACAGGTAGTCCTCAATTTAACAACTGTTTATTTAATGACTATTATAACAACAGCCCTGAAAAAAGTGACTTATGACCATTTTTCACACCATGACAGCATCCCCACAGTCACATGATCAGAATTTGGACACTTGGCAACTGCCATGTATTTATGAAAGTTGAAGTATCCCAGGTCATCTGACCACTTTTTGCAACCTTCTGAAAAGCAAAGGCTACGGGATGCCAGATTCACTTAACCTTGTGACTCACTTAACAACTGCAGTGATCCATTCAATCGACTGTGGCAAGAAAGGTTGTAAAATGAGGGCAGAACTCACTTAACAAATTTGCAGATTAGCAATGAAAATTGTGGGCTCAATTGGGGTTACAAGTCGAGGTCTCAATACCTTCCCTTTCCTATTTTTGTTTGGCTTCTGACATCATTGAAGGTCTTGGTTTCAAGCATGCCATTTTCAACTGGCCTGCTTGTGCAACTTTCTCAGTGCCTAAATTTCCCTACCTCCTCTTAACCATCCCACCAATGATACCCATGGCTTCATCTGTGGCCTTTCTACCAAACTGCCTGCCTGATCTTCCAAATGCCTCCCTTCTTCCCCTTTTAGTTCTTCTCCAAGCCAGCATCACAAGAAAAAAAATGCCAGCAGAAAACTAACTTTTAGAATGAAATTATCAATGGACCAACCCCATACAAAGAACAGACTAACTTGAGTGAACTGCTGTTAAGTCAATGGCCTGGAAAATATAATATGCTTCTAGAGATGTGAGAAACCACTAAGACAGTCATGCTTGAAAAGCAAAATGTTATTTGTATTTACATTTTAAGACCATTAGACTCTTAATGCAAAGCAATATTTTAAAGATTTAAGCTCTGAAAAGTTCATTTGTTAAAGCTTTTTCACACATTCTTATGTTCTTTCAGCTGAGAATCTACATTAAGGTTGCAAACTTATTTTCCTTTCTCTGAAAGTAAGCCTTAATAAATCCAACAAAATTTGCTTCTAAGTCAATGTTTACAAGCAAGATCGTGCTAAAAAGAAAATCCTTACCAGTCCAAACTAAGGAATATAATAAAGAGCAGTGAGGGTAAGGATTTCTTTCCCAGGTAAAACATCTATACCATGATCATACTGTGAAAAGCAACCTTATGTGCAGGCACATACTGTCCATGGAACGGTATGTGAAATAAAAAACAGAAGTTATTTTTAATTGGAATGCATAAAAGCCAGAGAAACAATGTTATCTCCCTAATGATTAACTGCTTGAGAGAGCTTCTGCATATTGAGATAAGCCTAAATTGATTAAACTAAGTTTTCATGAAAACAGAATCAAAATTCAGTGTATCCAAAACGGAGTAGATCTTCACAAAAGAAGAAGTCAGATTGCAGGATGGCAAATGGGGTTTTGCGTATGGTCCCATGTCGGTTATTGGTCATGTAACAGAAGATAAAGTGCAGTTTCCAGTCAACGACCAGTGTTAAATGGAAATTCTTGGAGTTGTAATGCTAACACAGAACTGAATTAGGAAGACTAACGTAGAATGTACTGGCTAGTTTTCAGAACAACTGAAGCGATGCAGGCTGGCCCCTTACATTTTCCAGGACTGCCCCACGGGCCATATCTGGTCCAACAGCCTTGTGTTTGACACCCCTGAATTTGTAGCACAGTTGTTAAGTGAATCCTGTTTCCCCATTAACTTTGCTTGTCAGAAGGTCACAAAAGGGGATCACATGATCCCAGGACACGGCAATAGTTGAGTCAATTGCCAAGCTGTCTGGATTTGGGGATGCTGCAATTTATTTTATTTTTTTATTTTATTTATATTTATATGCCGCCCTTCTCCGGAGACTCAGGGCAGCTTACAGTCTTTAGAGCACCATGCTAAGTGCTCGGCAATAGCTTTCATTCCATTGTATATGCCTGCTTATTACTAGGGCTCTTTTGGCCCCCCCAAGCGGCATTTTTACAAAGTCAGCTTATTGCCCCCAACAATTCTTGGGTCCTCAATTTACCTACCCCGAGAGGATGGAAGGCTGAGTCAACCTTGAGCCTGGTGGGATTCGAACCTGCACTAATTGCAGGCAATTGAGCTAAGTGCTAGATGATTAACAGTCTGCACCACCAAGGCCTTTTGCAATGGTTGTGAATGTGAAACATGGTCATAAGTCACTTTTTTCCCAGTGCCGTTGTAACTTTGAATGGTTACTAAATGAACTGTGGTAAGTTGAGGACTACCTGTACTGGCTGCTGCTAAAATAGTGGCCTAAGATCCAATTTACTTCTCCTTCCACCATAAGAAGCGTTTCTCTGTCTTGAAACTTCTATCCTTTTTATTCATGTTACCAATCTCGCTATAATTACTAACTAGGACATGAAATAGATATTTTCAGTACTGCCCCTATTTGCCCTAACATGTTATTGTTTCTGTATTTAATACTTCATCACATAGTTTTTTGATGCTTTTGACCACCAATTCTTTTCATTAACATCTAAACATCTAAAATAAGCATAACATGACAGATTTCTGGCATAATTTCCAACAGTCCTTTATTGGCATTCAAAGCAACGTGAGAGATATAAATGGAGGGATTATAACATACATTTGCAGTTCACCCATTTAATTGTAGTTAGGGAGAAGATTAAGTTGTGTCAAAGCAACAAGTATAAATGAAGAAAAGAGTAAACACATTTCAGCTTATCTATCTTTTCCCTAAAAGTTCATTTAAAATAAATGATTTACCTTAAAAAAAGGGAGTGTGGAAGAAAAGAGATTGGGTTCTATATCTCTTCCACTTCCTCTGTCCCCTTTTAGTAAGGAAATTGACTCAGAATTGTGATTTTAAAAAACCCACCACAATAGAAATGTGAGCAGAGGATTCCAACACATTTGTCTGGAAATAAGTCCCAGTGAACACAGAATCTGTTTCTGCAGGGAGTGTAAATATAGATGTACTTATTCTATAAGAGCGACACCTAAGTATTCATCCTTTCAGAATAAGTCCCTTTGAGCATAATAGATTTTATCTCTGTAAACATTACATGTACATGTCAGAAACCCCCAGAGCTTTCTTTCCTGACCTCAGGGCTGACCTCAAAGCATCAATGTAGTAGTTTAAGGGGCCTCTTAATTATGAGTGGTCTACTAGCTTGTTGGAGAACTTTGAAGCCTTCTTAAAACCTAGTCAATGTCTCCCCTAATGAAAGGACTCACAAAGGACAAAATTTGGACTGTCTTTGTTCTCAAATAGGTACCTGAAGAAATGTCATGAAATTGGGCCCAATGAGGCCTACAAAACTATGGGAAAATGGGAATCTATAAGCAGGGACATTAAATCCTATGAGGGTTTGTTTTTATTTTTGTTCTGTGCTGAACACTCAACTTTAGATGCTGGCTTTAGAATTCAGGCTCTACGTTTGTTAACCCTATCGTGGTGCTTTTATTCAAATACAATGTCTTCTCTTGATTATCCCAATCTTGGGCTTGTAATCTAGCGCGGCATACTTCAAAATTGCTAGGGCCTGGTGGTGGCGCGCAGCCATGGTGACACAGTGGTTAGAATGCAGTACTGCAGGCTAACTCACTACTCGCTCCAAGAGTTTGATCCTGATGGCCACAAGGTTGACTCAGCCTTCCATCTTCAGATGCGAATGAAACTACACTTCAGGTGAGTAATGGCATCTCTCCACTCAAAAACCGATTGTATCAATGTAGCTACCTGCCCAGATGGACAAGTAGAGGAGATATAAGACTGGAGTTCCAAGGGAGTATGTGATTATATGGACAGATCCATGTACACTCCATGGTCGTTTTCATCTTTTAATGGGGCTTTTGTGGGTTCAAACCTTCTACGTTGAAATGAATTCACAGACTTTCTTCACTTTAGGTAACTATATTCAGCGCATTGCCTTAAAAGACTATCCAGGATTTTGCTCAGTGGTAGAAGGAAAGGATATCTAGAAGCTCTCATATACAGCCTAACTTTCCTTAAACTCTTGGACCAGAAAGATGCAGAAATTATATTGTTTCCTGCTCTCCCTTTTGGCATTTTCCATAACTTCCATGAGTTTGTGAGTTCAACTCCTCGGAGGAGGTTTGAACCCCATAAAACAGTATCTGGCTAAATGTATCTGAAGCGTCTCAATCAAGGATGAAGTCAGTCACATGGTACACCTCGGTAGTCAGAGTAGCTACAAAACATCACAGAGGATATCAACTGTGTGTAAAAATTGAGAAAGTTTCCCTCCCTCCCATCTTCAAAATCTATAGAAGTCATGGAAAATCCCATACACTGGAGAAAGACACAATATAATACCTGTATGTTTCTGCTCTGAGAGCTTATGGGAGGTATATATACCATTCTGAGAGCTTCTTCTAAGAACCCAAAGAGAATGATTGGTCCAAAGTTTTCCAGCTGGCTTTGTGCCTACGGCAGGACTATAATCTCCCAGTTTCAAGCCTGTTGCCTTTAACCACTACACCGAACTGCCTCGTAATTTCTAGTTAGACAGTGGAACAAGTGGAAATTGCTTCAGAAGTGGCTAAGAGCACACAAAGAGCAGTTTCTTCTCCATCACACAATGCTAGGCTAGCTTGAACAGTAGACTTATACTTGGAACAATGTATATTGTATTCTGGCTTTTTTAGTTTAAGTATCTCCAACCAGGGCTGCTTTCAAAGTTTTGAGATTTTAGTGTGGCTATTTAATGAGTGTCCCAGAAAAGCCGAGGAAGCAGTCTTAAAATCCTGCATTAAATAGAGGAGAAAAAAAAGATTGTTTATCTGCTTCCAATGCCATTTTAGAACTTGCGCTGCTCAAGTAGTTTGTGATTGTGCAATAAATGTGTTCAGTCTTTGAATGCCACAAGATTCATGATTTTTGACTCAAAACACTACAGGCCCCCTCTGCAACTCTTCATATGTATGTAGGTAATCCTCGACTTACAACAGTTCATTTAGTGACTGTTCGAAGTTACAAAGGCACTGAAAAAAGTAACTTATAACCATTTTTCACACTTATGACCATTGCAGCATCCCCAGGGTCATGTGATTTATATTTGAATTCTTGACCATGCTTGTGCCCTCCTGACAAGCAAAGTCAAAGGGGAAGCCAGATTCATTTAACAACTGTGTGACTAATTAAACAACTTGCAGTGGCTCACTTAACAAATGTGGGAAGAAAAGTCGTAAAACAGGACAAGACTCACTTCACCAATTTCTCATTTAGCAACATATATTCTGGGCTCAATTGTGGTCGTAAGTCAAGGATGACCTGTACTTGAAAGCATCTCCTCCATCAAAAATAAACAACATACTAGAGATAGGAAGAAGTACATATTTGATTCATGTGGTGGAGCAATTTGATCTATACAGATTTTTAAAATGACACCTCTGCCTTCGCAAAAATCAGACAGCCTGAAGTAGATAGGCAGGAAAAGAAAAATACTGGCAAGATTTAGAAAATAGCAGCTTTGGCATTTGCATGCCTGATCTACCTCAACAGGTCTAGAGGGGAAAGAAATATAATTTATTATAGCTCATTTGGCTCAGCAACAATTGCTTTCTCCGAAAGGAAGAGAGAACAATATAATTGAACATAAGTGCCCTCTTGAGTGGATAAGCCTCCAACCGCCTGAGGCGAGAGCTAGTACTGATGTACTACAAGGCATTATAAGAGTGCTGGGTGCTATAGCTAGCAATTATCCTGGTATTTAACCAAATCTATCGCTCATCAGCAAAGCGTTTAGTGCAGTAGTCAGAGCGAGACAAGCTGACATGGAGCAGAGTTACTTAACTGTCCCCTGCAGCGATTATGCTGTTCCCTTTCCGCAGCTCAAGAGTCATGTCAAATTAAACAACAACACATTGACTTTTCACTTGTAGAAACATTACCAGGTGATTGACAGCTCTGGGATGCTGTGGGGGGGGGGGGTTGTCTCCCATCACATCAACAAACAGAGGTTCCTTATTTGTCAGGCAGTTTTGCTCTCTTTTCACTCCCTTCCCACCCACCCCTAACTAGTTTATTTTCTCATGCATGGTTTTCACTCCCCTTCAGTTTGCTTATCTCTGATGGGCTCTTTTGTAATCAAGGGCTATTTTTCTGCTGAAGGAGGAACAAAAGTGAAAGTCTGAGTCCCAGAGGTGTCACTTTTCCTCATGAATCCAAATGTACAATGGCAAAAAAAAATCAGTATTCAAAGCTGCAACCATTAAAGAAACAGAAAACTAGCAAAGTTAAATTATTAAGAGAGATAACCATTAGTTTATTGTTCTTCTGTGTACTTTCCTACATAGCTGTAATGCAATGCTATCTACCCTTTATTGATGGGCATTTTTCTGGTATTTATGTAAGATAACTTTCTACTTCCATGGTCACACAGACTTCAGCTATAGCAACATTTCTCTACGCTAAGTTTCCATAAATGCTAATGGATCATAGTCTGTATCCAAACCTTCAGGAAGTCTGAGGATTGCTGTTGAGTTGCTGAAGTGCCAAGCAAATAATTCATCTACTTTAATATAAATCTAATTTGTAGTAGCTTACATGTAATTGCTCTCTTATTTGCTATTTGTTTTGTGAGGGTTGACACATACCCAACAGGGCTACCTTAACCCCACTAAAAGGTAACTGTCATTTTGCTTATAATTTTCCAGAACAATTCTCTTCTCCCGATTTGGATTACGTTGGCAAATGATCTGACCAGTCTAAAATGTACAGAGAATTCTCAACATACAACCAGTTGCTTAGCAACTATTCAGTTACAACGAACACCCCCCCACCCCCCGAAAGGGTGACCCAGATTTGAAGTTCCAATGGCTAGGCCCCCCAGCAGTCACAATCAAATTTTGGCACTTGGGAAATGGTTTGTATTTGCTATTTGCAGCATCCTGCAGCCATGTGATGTGATTTACATCATTTTTTGCTGGAAACCAGTGTTTAATTCTGTTTTCTGGCCAAAAAAAAAAAAAAAGCCCATGGCAGACAATGGGTTTGCTTAACAATTGCTGCATTCACTTAATGACTGCCACAAAAAGATCACATGAATGGCTGAGGTCATTTGGTGACCTGCTTAAAAAACCAGCACAACTTACAACCAAAATTCCAATCGATGACGGTGATAATTCTGGTCAAAGTTTAAGACCATAGAGAGCTATAAATACATGTACAGGTAATCTTCAACTTACAATCACAATCGGGACCACAGTTTCTATTGCTAAGCAAAGTATTTGTTTAGTGAGTGGCACCCTATTTTACGTCCTTTTGCGCCACAATTGTTAAGTAAATCATGCAATCAAGAAGTGAAACCAGCTTCCCGCATCAATTTTGCTTGTTGGAATCCCAGTGGGGAAGTTGCAAATGGCAATCACATGACCTTAGGATGCTGCAACTGTCATAAATACATGCCAGTTGTCAAGTGCCTGATTTTGATCATGTGACCATGGGGATGCGGCAATGGTTGAAAGTGGGAGGCTTTCATTTTTTTCAGTGCTGTTGAAACTTTGGTCACTAAATGGATGTTTGTAAGCAAAGGGCTACCTATAGTCATTATTGGCATCAGACCTACTTCTTAGAATACCAAAGCAAGTACACAGCCAATTGTTCATCGTTGGCACCACCAGCCACACTCTCACTGGATCCAGAAAGATTATGTAAGCAAGCCAACACTTTTTTCTTGGTACTACCACATTTGGCTTAAAGAGAAAGAGGTCACAAATAGAGAGATCTGGTCATAGCAATGATCATTCTTGACTCTTGATGAATGCATCTTGTCTTTTATGTACACTGAGAGCATTTGCACCAAGACAAATTCCTTGTGTGTCCAATCACACTTGGTCAATAAAGAATTCAATTCAATTCTATTCTATGAGAACAAGTAGGGAGCACTCAGAAAGGGAAGCCATTGCAGCAATCATGTGACATGAGTGAATTCGCTCAGCCAAAGTGCTCTCATGCATAAGGAGGTAATGGAACAGAGTGCCTCTTTCCTGGCTTAAAATAAATCTGTGTTTGTTGATCTACCTTCTCCCACACTCGAGGGTTAAAGCTGGAAATATTAGGAAATCTATCTTCTATATTGCTATTCTCCCTCGTTCTCTTGCTATTTTCTTTCCTCATACTTGGGTTGAGAAGACAAAGACAAAAAGTAAAATTCCACTTGCGCACAAACGGCTGAGTTTGACTAATATTTCACTAATCTCTGGTTTCCTACCCCATACTTAAAAGGTGTTCATTTAAAATATCATTGCTTAATAGTCTTAAGGACAGCGTCAGGGAAATAAAACAGGGAAATAAGAAATGTATAGTTTTTATGATGTTGCTGGACTACAACTTCAATTCGTCATCACTTGTCATAGCACACTTGAAGGCAGAAGTTGCTTATTTTCCTATTAGAAATTCAAGACCAAAATGTAATTTCCAGTGTTGGCAATTTTGGATGAAATTACATAAGTCCTTGCAACTTGCTATCAAGTATATTTTGTTAAAAAAAAGCAAGCTAGCAGTCTTATCAATGCTTTTTTAAAGGATCTAAGAACGCTTCTAGGCATTCTTAGTTGCCAACATTCACAGTAAAAAAAAACCCCATACCTCTTTTGTCTTTCCCTCCAGGAACAAGATGAGATAGCTGTATAAATAACAACTTATAACAGTTATAAACTAAAAACCTCCATAATCAAATTTTCCTGACTTTTTTCTTCTATAATGAAGAGGATAATATGATTAACCTATCAAATGTGCCCTGCAAAATTTGACCAATTCTTTGCTCAGCAAAGTATGACAATTGAACGAGTGAATTCTTTTTTATCTGAACTTTGGTGTATAGACTATAAAGCCCCTCATGGAATGGCTACAATGATTGGAAAACAATATACATCCCCATGTTTAAAAGTAATACGACTGAACACTTAAGCTGGCAAATGATGTCACCCCGTTTTATAATAACTAAGGAGTTATAGGAGAAAAGAAGTTTGGGGTTGTAGAACATTGTATTTTTCTTGATGGATTTTATAAATTTATTTATGATTGCAGTTAACAAGGCTTGCCAATATTTGTTAAAACATAATTAAACTAATGAATAATCAGCAATAAGAATACGAGCAACAACAGAAAGTAGTGAACAGAAGGAGGAAAGTATAGAAATTAATATTTCCAACTACATATAAATAACCCAAGGACAACTAAATATGTATTTCTACCACTTAATTCATTCAATCATTCCGCCATCCACCCATGTATTTTTCCAGCTTTATGAATGAAAGCAAATTGTATATTATCAAAACACACAAACATATATACCCATATACACATATACATATTTTATACATATAATATGTATGTATGTGTATATTTATATGTATATGTGTGTGTGTGTGTATGACATATAATATATATATATATATATATGTGTAAGGTGTTTAAGCTGATAATTTTTAAATAATAAATAAGGGAGAACTAGATAAGATCATTCGAGCTAGTGTAGCTCTCTTCAGCTAGCCATACCCTTACTGGGATTCGAACCATGGAAGTATACATGTGAGCAGTTGGTAAGATTGCCTCTACAACCCACTTGCTCTCTCTTAATGCAGCTCAGGCAGGGGAAATAAGTTATATACTGTGGTATTACAAACAAACCCCTGTTAAGGCTTAACAGGGTGTTGTATACAAAGGTATATAATATATATATATATTATATATATACTATATATTATATATATATTATATATATAATATATATATCATATATAGATACATAGATCAGTATATATAATACCACATTATTAATATATAATATAGATTTATGTATGTAAATAAATAAATAAATAAATTAAAACTTTTCAGTCTTGAGAAAACAAAAGCTATCCTCATATAACAGCCAAATTCCTACATAACTCAATTTCGACATCTCATCTGGTGTGAACTGCACTCATTCCTAGTGTAAACCCTACCGCGCTGTGCAATGATATACTGTAATGTCACCTCGCAATCTGGATTTACTATAAAGGGCTTCTGACGAGTTTCAGAGCAGTAAACATTGCAGCGAGGTGTATTTCACACTGAGCTGGTTTTTATGAAGAACACTTCACCGCCCAGCCACAGCACCCAGATGATGAATGGTGAAAGATGCGTGACAAGCTTCATCATTGTTTGTAAATCTTAACTGTTCCCGCTCACTAACTCTGCAGGCAATTTTCAAAGACAGCGGCCGACAGAAGGACAGCCCAGCTCTCCTGAAGGTTATTCAACTTGTACTTGGCCTAAGTGCTGCCTGTGAGGAGGTCTGCACTGAAAAATAACTTTCTGGTTATCAAAATACCCAGCCCTGAAGATACTTTAATGGGAACCAACTGAAGATATCCCACCCCCAAACAAGCCTGCCATGGAGCAGGATTTCCAAGGGTAAGATCCAGAGCAAATGTGATTAAAAATTGTCAGCCCTACTAGATAGATCAGATCAAGAAACTGCCTCCACAGAAATATTAGAACTATACTTCATTGAGACAGATTATAACAGAATTTTGCAAATCTTCTCTCTTTTTTTATATCATGAGGAATCAATGGGAACAAGTCTTTTTCTTTCCTTCCTCCTAGGTTTATGGTATGTGGTCCCTTTAAAAAACAATCTTATCCACCAGAAAACTGCAGAGATTTTAAGCCAAAAAGCTGCTTTGGGGCTATAGAGGAATTCAAAAAGCAGTTGCTTTTTCTGGGATTGCAAACCTCCCTTCCTAGCACAGTCCCCAATAAAATCCCACAAAAATAAGCATCTAATTTAACTTGCAGGCAAATACTTCCATATTCTAGAGTACAAAATGCTACATAGCTCTAATAACCATGTTTCCCCTTTCAATGCTATTCAAAAATTAATTATGAACAATAGCTAAGGACCCAAGAATTAAGCAGAATACAATGCCTGGCTTATAAGGAAGCAATCAGGAAGTGTCAATTAAATGATTTGCCACCAAGCAAGACAGAACATGTGAACTCCGTATCACTTCAACACCCAGCCTTCTTTCAGGATTATTTCCATGGTATCAACTAAACAAATCCATAATTACATTTATCCATGCTCCATTCAGAAATTGGAGGAAGGCAGGAGTAAAAGAAATAACTTGTATTTATTCAAATTTGGAATTTTGCTTCAGTTGGGCCCAAACTGCCCAGAGTTTGCCTTGAGATCCTTGGAGTGCATCTATCTATCTATATCTATATATTTACAGTTGAATAGACCTAGTCTTCTTAATTACTTAATAAAATCTCCTTCTCCCCTAACATGCAGAAGCAGCAATGGGAAATCTCTTTGACAAATTCTCTTTTTGATGACATTAATGAAATACCTTAGTTCAGGGTCATAGCACTGAATTAAATTTCCTAAACCCTAGTAGATAACCACAATCCCATGGTCCCCAAAGTTCTTGAAGCCTCATTGCAAAGCCTGCTCTTCCCTTGCCACCACACTGCTAGTTATCTGAAAGGAAGAAAGAGGAAGTGAGGGACAATTTCCAATTTTATGGTTGTCAGTCCTCCTAATGACAGAGCACAAGCTGAACATTTCCAAGGCTTTAGGAATTAGACAATTCCAGTTGGAAACTGAGTAGGTTAGCATGGAATCCCTGAAAATAAACTGGGGATGACTATCTTGTCTGCCAGTTGGGCTTGTTCATGGATGAGCGGGTCTTGGTCAAGATCACCAAAGGCTTGGGCACCTCTTGTTTGGATGATGACAATCTACTGGCTACATGATAGGTATTCAGCAACATTTGCACTGAAAGTGCAGTCACGTGACTGTGGGATGCTGCAAACGTTGTTGACAGTTTTACTGAAAACCCAGCATTTAATTCTTGTTTTCAGCAAAATCGGCCCAGAGCAAAGGAAAAGTTGGTTTTACAACCGACATTAAAAATAGTCATAAAATTGGGTTGGTGACCCTCTTTGCAACCATCACAACTTATGACTGTGATGGGCAATTCCATTAGGGCTGTAAGTCAAGGATTACCGGTAGTCATATTTGACCAGCTGCTGCCATCACTGATGGATTGATAGATTTGCATCTTTACTCCAAGAATTCAAGACAGCATACAAAGTATTCCCTTTGGTTTTTCTCCACAACAACCTTGCGAGGTAGCTTAAGCTTAGGATAAGTAGCCCAAGTGAGTTTCTGTTATGGCAGTGGACTTGAACTTGTGTCTCCGCAGCTCCTTGACTTTGATTGCGCTCAAGTTAAGAAGATATGAACCTGATTAATATATAGCTGGGATACAATATCCTTTTGTTTTTAATGATACGCTGAACGAATCTGAAATTATACTTTAATCTGATTTGTTGCTCTAACAAATTTCAGAATGATTATCTAAGAAGGAACCCAGGTGATTAGCAACGGCTGAGAACAAAGGTAAGGTAAGAATCAGCAATGAGGACAAACTTTCAAGCCATATAATTTTATGCTCCCTCAAGGATAGGGAGGAACAGAAAGGTCCTAAAAGAACTGCACAAAAAGGACCCATTCCCCAATGCTGTCATCCCTGATTAACAGTGAACAGACAAGAAAGTCACAAACTCTCTCAAGATTATTGTGCTTACACAATAATGTTTATCAATGCCTTCTTCTAATTTTTTTTTGCATCTAGTCTGGTCTACAGCTATAAGCATGTGGAGGTATTCCATCCAAAACTAAACAATCACAGCTGTTTTCACTTCTGTGCCAGACAAGTTTGCCAGGTGCTGCCACCTATTGAGATCTTTAAGTTACAAAGTTGTTAAAAGATTTCTGACATTCACATGTGGGGCAGCAAATAAAGGGAGAATGAACAAGGGGTATCCTTCAAACCCTTATATTTTGATTTCAAAACATATATAAGGTTCCACACTTTCTACATTTTTATTGCAATCACATGAGAGACTTGTGTCTGCCTCTAAAATAGAAACATACACAGTATACCTGAAATGATCATTGTATTAGGAAGACGAAGGAACTATTAGAAGGATCATCCAGAAAGTGTGCTGTGTGATTTTGTATTCACACTCTTCCTAAGCGTACCTGTGTTTCTCAGGCTGGCAGGTCACCCTGCTATGGAAAAATACTTTGTCACAGCTGAGAAAAGTCTGCTTGAGCTCTGTAAATTGCATCTCCCTGCTTGTCTGTTGCTGATTGATGGATTAATTTAGAGAACAATATCAGAATCTGGAATATTGTCTGGACAAGTAGTCAATAGTGATGGAAAACACTGAATTTTTTGCAATTTAAAAATGCAGAAGGGTCTACAATTCTCCTCCTTCAAATTTCTACAAACAACTTTCTCCAATTAGACGCCCTCCAGATTGGTTGGAGATCAGTTCCCAGATATGCCAGTCTGCTACATATAGAGGGCAAGGTGTCGAGGAGAAGTAAAATACTGCTCCCCAACAATTTATATTTCGCAAACTATTCAAGTTGAAGGATTTAGCGCTATGCCAACAGCTGCAGGCTGCAAAACCACACAGATTTTCAAGAAGGCCCTAAGCACAAACACAAACCAAAACTTGGAAATATTTATTCTCTTAAGGAAGGAATAATGCTAGAAGGAAAAAAACGATTACCATACAATGGAAGTAAGCGACCATTTTAAGAGTCATTCAGAAAATTTTAATAAAACGTTATCTATCTCCAATGTTACCTGCTACTACCAAGTTCAACCACTTGGCTTTTCGGAAGACGCCCCAACACGTCTTCCCATGAAGTTTGACAAGGTGCTTACCATTTGCTTTTGTTTCAGAGTAAGAAGGATTCTCCTCGAAAGTAAAAATTTGGGGAACACAGGCAGGGCCCCCAACACTCTGTCCCAAGTAAGAGCTGGAAGGATAGTAGGAATGCATCCTGTACTGAGAACTCAAGCTGTGCCGGCCTTCTGGGCTTTTCACCTGTTAAGAGAAACAGCAGAAAGATCACATCATACAAAGTTGTGAGGAGAGAAAACCTGCATTGGACGGAGACAGTTTTCCTCACCCTGTAAAGTATTTTTTGGGGGGCTTATTGCCATGCTTTCCTCCCGCTGAATTTATCCCTGGAACTCTCGGCCTGAAAGTATTAGGCCTGAAATGTTTGATTACTTCCATGTCGAAAACTTCAGTGTTATCGTTCCCATCCCTGGAAAGGCATTCTGAAAGCCTGAAGTGGCGGCCAGGTCTTCAGAGAAATAAAGGCTACCCCGCCAACACTATTCATATTTATCTTTGTGTAGTTTTTATTTTATTTTGTTTTTATTGTGAGCTGCCCAGGGTTACCGTGAGGTAAAATGGGTGGCCAATAAAATTTTATAAATAAATAAAGTATCTTGTGGCTGCTCAAGTTTTTGCAGGTTTTGGATAGTGCTTCAAATGCCTCTAGCCCTTCCTTGATTAGTAATGAGGAAGAGACCAAAGTGGTACGAGGAAAAAGCTACGGCTGGAGTCCTTTTAAGTCTCTTTCAAGCAATCCAGTTCCCAACTTTCACACGCGGAGACCACAATAAGAGTATTTGTAGTCTCCAGTAAAAAGGAAGTAAGGATATTATGACAGCATATTGCCCTGATTCCTACCATCATACAGTGTTCAGATTCTCAAACTGATCAACACTTTATTGCAGGGCTGCCAAGCAAGCAAATTATTTATACTCGGGAAAAGTCGTTTCAGTTCGCGAGGAAATATAAGCTGTTTACAAATTTGACATAAGAAGCGTAAAAATGCCAAGCAAAGCTTTAATTTCTGAATGAGATATCCTGATGCAAACCTCAATCTTCTTTTAGCCAAGAAGACATTCTGGCTGCATGAAAACAAAAGATCTGCGTATCTCAGATGAATGTGTTACAGATCTTGCCAAATCAAAAGGACTAAAAATTTCATGTTCCCAAACTGCAGAGTGCAACTACAGAATACGAATTACAGCAAAGTAAAATAGCACTCGTGTATGAGTACACAAAGAAAAGGTGCACATGGGAGAATTGTGCATTTCAATGGGCATTCTTTATATGGTTGGGTTTCAGGCTTCATGTTCTGCTGAATTTTGTAAGACCAGGCAAAAGTCTCTCTCTCTCAGCCTAACTGTCTTGCAGAGTCGTCGTTATGGGGAAAGTAGGAGGCAAGAGTATTAGGTATATTTGCCACCTACTGTTTGATATATATTCCTGTTATTCATATATATATAATTAATCATAAATTGAGGATTACCTGTATAGGAGGTTACCAATTTACTAGAACTCTGAATCATGACCCTGGAAGTTATTTTTCAACCAGGAATAAAACTGGAGAGATGCTTCTAAGGGCAATCTTTTTGTATTGGCTGTTTTTTCAAGCCTGCTGTTCATGATCTTTTATTTTGTTGCGGAAAAAAAAAACCTATTTCATTCTGGTTTTTTGTGCACCCTCTAAAAATAATAACTGTAAAAAGATAATATAATTTCAAAAGCAATAAATTGCACCACTACCCACCCGTGCTTAAAGGATTTCTACTTTGTTTACCTTATGTAGGCAATGACCTGTTTCCTTTTGATCCTTCTTGTGGTTTCTCCCATTTCTTTCTCTTTTAAAAAAGCCCAACTAATTTCCCAGGATCCAGTGAATTATTACAACTATTACTAATAGTATGTGCTCCTTGCCTAGAAAGACATGGTTTATAATCTTATTATCTGCACCAAGCCTGTGAACCATAGTACAACCAATAGACAGAGGCAAGCCAAGGTTCTGCAAACAATGTGTTGAATTAACCACTAGAAAAATCTATAAAGCTTTTCTTTTTGTTTTATTAAAATATTTAGAATACATATAAAACACAATAAATCTGAACCACGAGGTTTCCTTTTTATAGAGTTTTAGTTACTGTTTTATAATAACAATAATGAACTAGCCAAACATTAAAACGTTTGACCTTAGCATGATATTCATGAAACAGTCCCAGATAAACACTTAATGGTGACCGTGAACTCTTTTAGGCTGACAATGAACAATGTTCAATGTGCCATGTATGTTTCAAAAATACATAATTAGCCCTGAGGATAAGAGAAGAAGGCAATAAGATTTAAGAGAGAGGTACCTTAATCTTCCAATCTAAGAAATAAACACTTTCAATGCAACTATACCAAATAAATTATTACTTTTGTAACCTTCCTCTTATCTATTCTTGTTTCAGAATCAAGGCAGAGATGAGATTCAGAAAAGTTGGCTTGTACATCCTAGATATTACTAAATCCATCATTGGACACATTATGATCGGATGTTACTTCTGCCAACTATTGTTTCAACAAAGCCTCTCAAAGAAAATCAATCCATGTACAAGAATCTCGTGCCTCTTGCTGAACTAAACATATTGTTAATAGCTGGTTGTATTTTCTCATATTATCCTCTCTTATGGACTGACTGTAGTAAACACCTACAGAAACATTCTCTAATAAGACACCATCCAGGTTGGAATGGTAAATATTAGCAAGCAAATTTGCTAGAATTTGGGGAGTTTCAATATATCTTAAATGTTAAAAAAGTTCAGAAAGTTTCCTTCTAGGGCAGGGTGTCAAACTCACGTCATCACAGCGGTGTCATGTGACGTATCGGGACTTTTTCCCCCTTTGCTAAACCGGGCATGAGCATGACCAACACGTGATACATCCAGCCCGGGCCAGGAGTTTAACAGCCTTGTTCTAAGGTAGTCTATCCCAAACCGATGCTCTTGAATTCTGCAGATTTCAACTTCCAGAATCCCAGACAATAAGGCTGTTGGTGAGGGTCAAGAATTTGAGGACAATATATCAGGAGATTGCCCAAACTGGTCTGGAATTCAGAATTATATGGAATCATCATACGATAAGGATTATCATAACCACTGAGCATCTTTCATACCGTAATTGCTTTTAAATTTTAATTCTAAAGCCCTGAGTGACTTTTTCAATCATTAAAAGATACACAGTGCTTGCCTCCCATGGCTTCTAAGTGGAAAAGGTAATTTTCATACAAAAGAACCATCTGTATCTGTCCCACCTTGACAGACAAACTCAATTAACCTTTGCTATTCTCTTCCAATCTACTCTTTTAGACAAAAGCAGTGATCCACAAACAATACGTTACCATCAGAATCTCAACCACTGTGACATCAAGAGATATAGTCCTATCAGCAGTATCGGAAAATAAACAACTTAGATTAGTTTCTCTAAGAAATATGGATTATATTCATGTCACACTTGAGCTGTCAGAAACATTAGGTTACTTTTAGCATAAATCTGTGTTGTATAGTGTACAATAAGCTGTCTGAATGACAAACCAGAATGGATTCAAGTTGCTGACATAATTCAACTACATGTTAAAATTAAATCCAATGTTTAAATTATAATTGGTTATTTTATAGATTAGTCATGACTAATTTAAAAACAATGCTGGCATTCAATTAGTAGAACATCTCTGACAATGTTCTACAGTTCTATTTCATATGCGAATATTTCATCTACACAAGGTGTTTCAAGGCAGTTTTGAACTAGTTCAAACAACATTTAGCAGAAATGATCCAGCTGACATGCCCTGCTTGGTCATTCTCATGTAGCTTCTTCTCTCACTTGGGAGAGTTAAGAGAAATCAAGTTCCTTTGGTGGCTTTTTTACCATTATGTTGAATAAATCAATATGAATCTTGGCTTGCTTTTTTCTCAATAAGCCAGAACGATTTTTTCTTCTTCTTAGCTTATGACTATCATTTATAGGGGAAAACAATCCTGGTTTGGAAATAATGCTAAAGTCAACCATAGATGGGACCATGTGGTCTGGTTTAGCAATGTCAAGAACAACTAACTAATGTATATCAGCACATTTGTTCATTGGACCACTGGTTCCATTTATTTCTCTTAATTCACTCGCAATGTTTTTACCCTCTCCTTGACATTAAACTGGGACAGTGGTCTAGAACACCATTTTAATGAAATATTCTATGTAAGCATTATGTAAAAGACAAAGCTAGTGCAATAATTTTAATCTGATTGGAGGGATTTAGTTCAAATTGTTCAAGGATCTGAAGAACTGCTGCTTTTCAGGTTTACACAGAGATGTGGGGCAAACTGTGGCCTTTAAGTTCCTTTGCTGAAATCCTTGGAACCCACGCCCAAACCACGATTGCTGAAAGTGCAGCCACATGCTGGTGTTAGTGCTACTTTCAAACAACACATTATTTGCTTCGGTGACTACAGTAAACATAGTCCTCAACTTACAGCAATTTGTTAATGATCATTCAAAGTTACAACGCCACTGAAAAAAGCGACTTATGACCGTTTTTCACATTTACGACCACTTCAGCATCCTTATGGTCACGTAATCAAAATTCAGATGTTTGGCACCTGACTCATATTTGACAGTTGCACTGTCCCAGGATCCCCCCTTTTGCAATCTTCTGACAAGCAAAGTCAGAAAGCCAGATTCACTTAACAACCATGTTACTAACTTAACAACTTCTATGATTCGTTTAACAATTGTGGCAAGGAAAGTTATAAAGTTGTTGTTAAATTGTTAAGTCACTCTCTGCAATTGTTAAGTTAGTAACACAACTGTTAAGTGAATCTGGCTTCCCCACTGACTTTGATTGTCAGGTGGTCACAAAAGGGGATCACATGACCTCGGGACACCGCAATCATCATAAATATGAGTCAGTTGCCAAGCGTCTGAATTTTGATCACATGACCATGGGGATGCTGTGTAACAGCTGTTAAGTGTGAAAAACGGTCATCAGTCACTTTTTCAGTGCTGTTGTAACTTCGAACGATCGCTAAATGAACTGCTGTAAATCGAACTTTTGTAAGTCAAGGACTACCCGTATTAATAACATTAGCTATGTCTCTATGGTTTGTTCAACAAACCATGGTTTAAAATCATGACTTAACATTTCTATATACATCTCTTAAGATGAACCTTTCCCTATGTTGGGTCTGCAATTTTCAGAATTCACAAGTTGATGGGAGATTCTGCTGAAGGGACAAGAGCTTCTGATCATCGGCCATTATAAGGATTCTACAGGTTCTGTAAAAAAGAGCTTTGGACCAACATCAACTGCCACTAGGGATGTGGGGCCCTGAAACAGGGCCTCCCATGCAGTCAACTCCTTCAATGCGCTACTACCCTCATGTTTAGCACGGGCCACCTTAATCATTTTAGGTGACTCCCATCTGAGGTGAGCTTTGAGGGTAGAGATGATGGGAGTAACAGCTTCTTAGCTGAGGTAGCAACTGCATTCAGTCATCACATTCTAAAGAGCTTAAATGATGCCTGAGTTTTCTTAAATCCTTCACACACAAGTTGTTTAGGTCAACAAGCTCAAACGCCTCTTGCAATTAATAATGTAATATACCTGCTGGTACACCCAATTAATTTTTCCTTTTAGCTTTCCATGGTAATTACTTCATATTGCCTTCCCAATCGCTGCCACAGGAAGGAAATAAGAACAGAAGCCTTAGAAAAGGAAATTGGTAGTTTGGGACATATATTTATTTTTAAATATAAAGGCTTGTGTAATTCGTATAAAGGCAGCATCACTGTCTGAAGCCTCCAAACAGCCTTTTCCTTTATCATTGTCCTTGTCAAAGAAGGGGAAATGCTTATAGTATCTCCAAACAGGGGTCTCTAGACTTGGCAACTTTAAGGCTTGTGGACTTCTATGCTGGCTGGAGAATTCTGGGAGTTGAAATCCACAAGTCTTAAAGTTGCCAAGTCTGGAGACCCCTGCTTTAAAAGGTCATCTGCCTGAGACTGGGACTCCTATTCCTGAGAATCACCTTCTTGTAAAAGGTGTTACAATTTCTCTTCGGGTTAAGTTTTGAAAAACAGCTCTTCCTAGTTGAATAGGTCTCTAACTGCATGAAGTATCATCACTCCAGGGTTGCAGGCAAGTGGTAGAATGGAGGCTCTGCAGCCTGAAGGCCCAGGTTGTATCTGCAGGGAGAAGTGGGAAGAATTTCAGCCTAAAATGTCAAAGAGCCACTGTCAGTCATACTAGACAGAGGCATGGTCTGCATCAGTATATCATGTAATTTTTATGCTTTTCAGGCTATTGTCTTTTATTTGGTGGGTTTTATCTACTAGGGTTTATATCCAAGTAGAGTTTCCACTGATGCAAACCCAGTTTTCATAATAAATGTAATAATAATGAAGTAACATGGGGAGTCTTTATCCAGAGCAACAGCAGCTCTGTTATTCATTTATTCTGCACAAACACTATGATTTTCACGCACACACACAGTTTTTATGCATACCAATTCCATGGGATCTAGCAGGGTGAGCAGTGGTCAATGTTTAACCAATGTGCTTCATGGCTAAGTGGGAATTTGAACCAACATCCTCAGTTCTGGTCAAACACTCCATTCTAGTTACGTTTATGTAAAAATACAAAACCAGTAACAACAAAGAGAATGATTCCCGGGATGCTGATAAACACACATTACCAATAAATCTGAAGACAGAATCTTAATTAACATATACCTATTATGAGGAGGGAAGAACCTAAGAGCATGGTTTAAAAGCATGACAATTCTATGTTTGTCTGTTTTTAACACATCTGCTCCTCCCTAGTAGATGTGTTGGACTACAAGTTCCATCATCACTGACAATTAGCAATAATAACTGGGAATAATGGCAGTTTTATCCCCAAACCCTTGGGGAACATCAAGTTAGGGAAGTGCTTTGAACCTGTAGAACCAAAGCAATTCCAGTGATTCTCAAAGAAAACTCAGAATAATCTTCATTTAGCAAACAAGGCCCTGCCTTTACTCATTTATACAGTACCTGCCATTGGTTTCCTGACTGACTTGACATATAAGTGGTTGGGAGGCTTCGAAGGCTGCTCTTAACAGGTGACCCTGTCAGTGGGCTTCCCATATCACCAGAGGTGGTTTCGGTGGCCACAGCCATTTGATACTGAGAATAGTTGTAGAGGTTGTTGTAATAAGGATACAGGGATGGTTGGTATAAACTGCTGTAGTAGGTGGGGTCCATAACTAAGTCAGATGTGCTCTCCAGATGCCCTCTGCTGGCCAGGGAAGGAATGTCTTGAATCAGCATCCGTCCTTCTGCAGAAAGAGAAGTGAGGGAGAGAGAGAAAGAATAGAAGAAAGAACCAATTATTCAACAGCAGAAGCAACCTGAAAAATCCTGCATTTCATCCCTCGGTGCATTTTGAACTACAGAGTGCAATGCAAAAGAAGGAAGCAACAAGAAACAGCACTGAAAAGATGATGGAAATAACAGAGGAATGAGATCAAAATAAGTCATTTTCTACATATCTCCGGTGCCACAAGGAAAAAAAAATGTAATTGTCCATTCATCATTAGCGTTTCCAATTCTCCTGCATAGCTCAGTTCCAGTGCTACCTCTTCTCCTTTTTTCCTTATTTGCCATTTTTATGTCCTGCTTTTCCAACTAGAATAGAGTCAATTCTAGTAAAATTGAGATGGATTAAGCAGATGGTTTGTCCTCACACCCCAGATCCAAACTAGCAAGATCCTCTATAATACCTGGTTCCACATCATCGACGGTGGTAGAAATGGGAGGACATGTTCTTGACTTACAACAACCACAATTGAGCCCAGAATTACAGTTGTAAATGATTAAGGTCTTAAGTCAAGGCACCCTGGTGACCAGAAGAAAATTTCTGGCCTTTTTTCTGGCAGTTGTTAAGCAGTCACAGTTATTAAGCAAACTCCATGGTTGTTAAATGAACCCATTGAATAGGCAATTTTGTGGGAAGCTAGCAAAAAACATTGCAAATCACTGTGACATGAGCTTAGAATGTCATGATGGGTTGTAAAGGTAACCTACCCAACGTGCTGGCCGTGTGACTGTTGAGGTGGGTAGTGAACCATTTACAACAGACCATAAAGCACCCATTCTGTAGTTGTCATAAATTCAAACAGTCATAAAGCAAGGACTACCTGTAGATATTCTTCAGTCCTCAAATTGCATTTACACAATAATAAAGAAGAAACACAGAAATAACCTCTGTAAAACTTGTAAATATATCTCAAAGGACATAGCTGTGGATGACAGGAAGTTGTAGCCCAGCACATAAAGAAGGAAGCACTTTCCTGTGCAAAAAGGGTTCCCAAAAAGTAGAGCAATGGAACTGAGCCATTATACCTTGCTTTCCTTCCCTTAACATGTGAGAAATTTTGCCATTCTACACTCCATATCACAATCACAAGGAAGTATTCATTGCATATTAGTAAGTAATTCTGAGTCTGCACAGATACTATGTCTTCAATTAGATATGGCTCAGTTACTCACTGGCATCATACTACAGTTTCATTTCGGGGGCAATGTAACTGCAGTATCTTCTAAACCAGGAGGAAGATATATGGATTATATCAAACAAAACAAAAAGTTATTTACTATTTGGGCAAAAATAAAAAAGATGACCACATTATGGAAAGGATAAGGTTAATACTACTACTATCTAAGACATTCTTCCATCACTGAAATGAATTAAGTTACAATTCTCAAGAGTGACACCATCTGACCATAACTGAGAAAAAGCCACACAAGCCTTCAAGAATAGTCATGGAAATTAGACTGACCACTGCATTTAAATGGACAATTCTTTTCGTGCCACTGTTTGCACTTCGAGGCAGCAAGCAACTAAGCTCCCACATGATTTATTAAAATCTGAAAGCCAACCGAGAAAACAAGGTGAGGGCTACAATCATCTTGCCACATGGCCTATCTTTGAATCAAGCTGTATTATCATATTAGCAATGTCATTCCTCATAAACTGTCAACAGTGAAAGCAATAATGATTTCGACAAAAAAAATGTCACACTTGGAATTAAATAGCTTCTACAATCAATAAACAAATCATTCTAAGCAACTGGTGGCTAATTCACCGGCTATAAATCAGAAAAACACCCAATGTACACTGCAGGGAAGGGGAAGGGAAAGGGAAGGGGAAGGGGAAGGGGAAGGAAAGGAAAGGAAAGGAAAGGAAAGGAAAGGAAAGGAAAGGAAAGGAAAGGAAAGGAAAGGAAAGGAAAGGAAAGGAAAGGAAAGGAAAGGAAAGGAAAGGAAAGGAAAGGAAAGGAAGGAGGAAATATTATTTGTTAGAGATCCACAATGGGGCAACTTCAAGATTGCAGCACAGATACAGTTTTTTCTTGAATTTCAAAACCTAATAGTAGAGTTGCATGTAAAAAAGAGAATTAATTAATTAACTTTGTATGTCACCCACCTTCCTGATAAGGCAACTCTGCATGGCTTACAGATCATAAAAAGATAAACAGGAAAGCAATTAAAATTTTAAAACTATGCAAATTAAAGTTTAAAACTATGCAAAAAACCAGGAACCAAGAGACAGACAGTACAGGGATGAAGTCTTACCCTGTCAACCAATTCCAGTAATGAGCACCCCACTTGAGCCTCGATGGTGCAGTGGTTAGAGTGCTGTACTGCAAGCCACTTCTGCTGACTGCTGGCTGACTGCAATTTGGCATTTCTAATCTCACCAGGCTCAAGGTTGATTCAGCCTTCCATCCTTCTGAGGTGGGTAAAATGAGAACCCAAGACTGTTGGGGGCAATAGGCTGATTCTGTAAAGCTGCTCAGAGAGGGCTGTAAAGCACTATGAAGCGGTATATAAGTCTAAATGCTATTGCTATTGCACAGTCCATGCCAACTAGTAAAACCAAGTTTTAATACCCTTCCAGAAGGCCAAAAGCACATGGGACCAGTTCTCACTTCAGGTGGTAGAGTGTTTCACAGAATCCGGGCCAAGGCAAAAAGTTTTTTCCTTGACTCTGCCTGCCAGAATTCCTTAGCAGAAGGGTGTTTGTAGCAGGTCTCTTCCAGTGATGGAGAATTAGGCTTAGAATTAAGGAACTGGACACTCTCAGCTTTCATATGAGCACTGAGGTCCCAGCTTTCATATCAAAATTATGTTGTTTTCTTGGTTATATTTTAAGCTGCCTCGTTTTGGGAAGATGGAATGTGGAGTAAAGGATTGGTACTAGAAACCCTTCCCAAGTTGTCTGTTGGAGAGAAACTGGCTGAGCCAGGGGGAGGAGTCAAGCAGGTAATTAGTCCGGGATCTTTATGTAGGCACAAGAGGTCAGACCTTACTCCCTTTGAATGCCACTGAATCTTATCTGATTTGGTCTAGGTGCAAACTGCCAGTCTGGGAAGATTCCTGTGAAACAGGTATAAGCAATAAAGTAGTTAATTCGAACTCTTCATTATGTGGATTCGATTGTAAACACCTGAATCAGTAAGAAATGTCTAACACATAGCCTGGAGATTTACTAGTAGATTCTGATCTTCTATATTTGCATATCTGATCCGGACAATCTTCTATTAAAAAAAGAATAGGGTCAGGACAAAAAGTTTTGTTATACGAGGCCCACTGGGAAAAGAAATAGCGCTGTGCCCTTTTTTTCAGTTTAGTTAATCAGCATAGCTACAGAAACATACCGTGATATTGTAAATAATTCCAAGAAGATTCACGAGAAAGTGTTTTTTCACTAAATCTAGCTATATTTCAAAACACTAGAAACTGTAAATATTTAACATAAGGTACTACTGTATAAAGGCTGCAACTGTGGAAATTCGAAGGCAAAATAGAATTTTAAATTGTATAAAAATGGGTTTGGAGGCTCTGCATTGGTTTCCATTTTTAAAAAGGTCAGTAAAATAAAGGATTCAATTTCTAATAGTCAGGGGATAAATTTTAATATATATTTCAACTGTTTTCCATGTTATAAAGTCCTTAGATAGCATCTATCCTGTCCCATACTCTCAATGAGAAACACACATCTTTTATGCCCAGATCAATATCCCATTTGATAAATATCATTATTGATCTTTCATTTGGACAAAAGGCATCAGGAAGACAGGATATTATGAATTGTTAGCAATCATTCATTTCTGTAGAAGGTACAATACACAAACGTTGAAAGCCAACACAGCTACTAAATCAGCTATGTTGCCAAACAAATGGCTCTTCCCGAAGGTACAAGATGTTCCCCAAAAAGAAGTTACTGCACTTGGCTAGCAAAGTTTTTTCTCCAACTATCTTGGCAATATTTAAGAACTGAGGGTTGCAAGTGAATCCCAGCCAGCCTTCCCCAATTTAGCAGCCTCCAGATGTGTTATATCACAACTTCAAGAATTTCCAATCAGCGTTTCTACATTTGAAGGGCACCAAGAAGGGGAGAACAGGAAAAGTGTATCTGAACATATACATTGTGCTTTCATTTTTCATCCAGCAAATGGGAGTCTCTCCCACATATTCAAGAGCTAATACAGGAAGTCCTCAAGTTATGAAGGCAATTATGACTAGGATTTCCATTGCAAAGTGATGTGGTCATAAATTGTGATGTCAAGTAACCGAAATTTCTTAGCGATGGCAATCCGGGTCATTGTTGGAACTCCAACACATGTAGCTTATTAAACAGGAAGTGGAGGCAGTCCCAATTAAACACCATAGGGGTGATATGGGGAGGTGGGGGTGAGGGGTTTCCAACAAGGATCTAGTATAGTTTTTTTCTGTATGCACGTATACCTATGCAAAACATACAGCCAGTTTTGTCACAATAACTTTGTGAGATGGGGGGAGAAGAGGGAGGGGGCGAGAGGAAAGGGAGGAGGCACACACAGAGAGACAGGCTCAATCTCCCAATGTCCTTCAATGGTTTAAGACAGACTTGAACCTGGGCCTTTCATTTTTAGTTTAACCCCATGACTGCTACACTATACTGACCTTTGGAACTAAGAAGATGTTAGTGGCAGGCTGGGAAATGCAGTTTCAGTTCTAAAGGACCACACTGGTCTTAAAAGGCCCTTTCATATTCCTCTCTCTATATACGGTAGCTCAATGACAATCCAGAAAAAGATCCTGGGAAAAATTCAGCTGCTTACAAAAATACAGATTGTTGTAATTCTTGAAATTCTTAGGGCTTGCTCTCAACATTATGTGCTTCCTGCCACCTTTCTGGAAATGAATTTGAAATGTTCAGTTTTAATAGCAATAGTATTTAGACTTATATACAGCTTCATAGTGGCTTTACAGCCCTCTCTAAGCAGTTTACAGAGTCAACATATTGCCCCCAACAATCTGGGTCCTCATTTTACTGAGGCTGAGTCAACCTTGAGCTGGTGAGGATTGAACTTCTGACAATCAGTCTAATTCTGCCTGCAATATTGTGCCACCATGGCTCTTTACACCCCATTACAATCTCTCCATATTAGGATGTGATGTAACTGCCATAGGTAACTGTTAGAAGCATGGTACCTGTTCATTAGGTTCTTATTTTTCATCACATAAATAATGTCACTATAATATCACAAGGCTAAAATATTAATGTTCATTTTATGGAATTTTTATTATTTTATTATACCACATTACAAAAATAAGATTATAAGTCAGAATAAGTCAGAATTTTAACAATGATTTAAAGTCATCACAAACACAAAGCCATGAATTACTATAAAACTTATATGTGAATATTGGTGCTTAATAGCTTTATTTTTTGACATACGACTGTACCAGAACTCCGTTTATTGTGAGCAAAAAGAGAGGAAAAAAAGATATAAATGCACCATCTAAAAGTGTATTCTTCCTTGGAAACTCAACTCTTCAATATTAGAACTTTCTTCGGTCTGACAGATGATGGACGGACGCATAGAAATGACAGTAATGCATCATACAGATGATATATATGTTCTTTTCCCATAAAAAGTAGAAGGTCCAAAACATTATTTCTACTCTAAGCCCTTCATGAGGAAACATCCAGGGAGAATTTAGAACAAAATATAGGAGCAAACCCATCAACCTTATAACCCAATGGTCGTATAATCTATTTCTAGAAGAAATCAGGCCTAGGCTTGGAAAGCCGATCCCCAAAAATCTATGCTAGATTTTTCTGCCAAATTTTAATTTGCCTGCTAATCTGTTTTGATGTCCAAATATTTTCTCATTTATGATCTATGGAAGAGTCAGCAAATCTTCTTTTGGGGTAGATTTTCTCTCTGGAAGCACACTGCAATAGAGAAGAACCAATTCATCATTAATTTAGAAAGTTCCATTCTTTTAAAAAATGCCACACAAAAAGAAATGAGGAAATCATTCTGACATGCACTCTTGAGTTGTTTGATTATTTTAAATGAACCAAGTGTAGTTCATTTAAACTGACCATCTATTGCAAGGGGTCTCCAAACCTGGCAACTTTAAGACTTGTGGTCTTCAACTCCCAGAATTCTCCACCAACTATCCATGAAGCTGTGCTGGTTGGAGAATTCTGGGAGTTGAAGTCCACAAGTCTTAAAAGTTGCCAAGTTTGGAGACCATATAGAGTTGCCAAGTTTGGAGGCCTCTGATCTACTGAGTGTTGGTCTACTGTCTGATCTAATATGAGAACTGGTTGTCTTCTTCAGATTCAGAGATGCCAAAGGGGAATTTTTATGTGTACTGAAACAATCCAGTTGATTCCATTACATTTTCCCCCTGAAAGTGGAAAACACACACACACACACACACAAATAAGTCAAGGTACGAACATAACCAATATACCTCCCTCCTATTTTTTTTCACGACCACCACCCTGTGAGGTGGGTAGGGCTGAGAATGAGTAACTGGACCAAGATCACTCAGCTGGCTTTCATGACTAAGTCAGGACTAGAACTCCCAGTCTCCCCATTTCTAGCTTGGTGCTTTAACAAACTTAAGTTAGAGCATTCTAATGCCTACTGTGTGGGTGTTCTATGGCTTTTGATGGGGCGTAATAGACCTCTTCTTCTAATTTACATGCTTTGAAGTATTTTATTTGTTTAATCTCAGTTCCTTGAGAGTGATGCAGGACAACCACAGACACAGGGGTCCCCAAACTTGGCAACTTTAAGAATTGTGGACTTCAACTCCCAGAATTCTCCAGCCAGCTAGTTAAAGTTGCCAAGTTTGGAGATCTCTGGACTATAGCCATTGTCTACACAGGGATGGAGAGAAAATTGCATGAATGCACTAATGATCATTCAAAGACATAAGTAACATTCTTCTCCATCAATGTGATCCATTAGGTGTCTAGCTAGCTAACATCTTCAGGTGATGGAGAAAGGCAATTGGCTAACCACAAAGGCAACACAATCCATCCAGGTGCAACTTCTGATCAAGCCCTTGTGTCCAATTAATGCTTTACAAAGACACATGATTCAGGAACGTGCTGAAGAGAGTGAGTGGATGAAGAGTGAGCCCCACAGCAGCAGTGGCAGAGGGAAGGCTTGATAAGAATAAAAAGATTTTCTCAATCATCCAGAGTTTTATACGCTGCAAGGAGACCATAAGATGTTAAAGACGAAAAAGATATAAGCATTTGTAATAGGTAAACGGAGGAGAAAACTCTCTTCCTGGTTCTCTCAAGCTTCACAAACACAAAATGTCAAATGTTTATGGACCACACAATAAGTGGCAAAACCAGAAGTAGAGTTCAGCTTTTGGCTGCATGAACAAAGTTAACTGGTGAGTCATCACCATCATCATGACTAAATTCCATTTTGGTGGCTTGACTCCAGAAGTACTCTGGGCAGCACCAACATTGAACAAATAAAATAAGCCTGAGGTATAGGAGAGTAGTTACTGTGCTGAGGTCTGTCTAATGCTCAGTACAGAAAAAAACAGTGTTTTATAGTGTTGCTCAACCGAGAAGACAAGAGTTAGAACATACTGAACGGATGATTCATTGGAGGACCTACTGGAGGACCTCCAGCGAAGATCACCACCCTCTCTCTAGATTACAACACTGTCAAAACCCCTGCCAAAACCTACTACTCACTAATTTGAAACCATTCAATTTAATCTTTCCCTCTGAGGCAATAGAGAGTAAGCGTTTCTCCCTTTCATACGAACTGTGTCTACAAGGTCAAAACATACTTATTTGACTGGGGAACTCAAGGGAGGAGGATGCTGCACTAAAGGAGTCCCTGATGCCAGTATACGTCTTCTTCTTTGGTATACAGGTACTCCTCGACTTACAACCATTCATTTAGCAACTGTTCTGAAACTACAGCAGCACTGAGAAATGTGATTTACAAAAACTGGGATTTACATCAAAGCATCCCCATGGTCACCATGAACAAAATTAAGGCATTTGGCAACCAGCATGTATTTATAAGGGTTGAAGTATCCCAAGGTCATATCATTACCATTTCTGACCTTCCCAGCTGGCTTCTGACAAGCAAATTCAATGGGGAAAGCCCGATTTGTTTAACAACTGCATGATTCATTAACAATTGAGAGAGTCGCTTAACAACCATGGCAACAAAATCGGGCGTGACTCGCTTAACAACCATCTTGCTTAACAATGGAAATTCTGGTCTCCATTGTGCTCCTTAAGTTTTATTTATTTATTTATTTATTTTTGTCAATTGCTTACAAGGTAATAGTTATAAGTAAAAACATAGTTATGAATACATGGATACATGTAAGAAAAATAAAAATAAAAGAAACAATAGGACAGGGACTTTGTGTCTAGGAATGTGATGAATACACTTAAGACAGAAATCCCACAGTTTAGATCCCCACACTGAGTTTATTAGGCATCTAAGAGTGCTAAAAAGTTTAAAAGTCTGTTTACTGCACATTGGAGTTTATGGCTAATCTTTTTACAGTCTGCCTACACAGTCTTAAAAGCACAATAAAAACTATTTTTCAGGCAAAGCCACTGGCCGTCTTTCATTTTCTTTCTTTCATTTTTTTTTTATGTTGCGCTATCTCTTAACTGGAAGTAATTATTCACACATCCAAAACTTCTTTTCTGATCACAAAAGAAGTTTAGATCCCGACTCAGCAGTTTCCAGCCCACCCCCTCCCCTCGGCTGAACGCATCCTCCCTTCCTCATTAACAGACCTGGCTTTAAGGCTGCGTCTGAGGTCGAACAAGAGCCTTGAATGAGAGTGGTGTGAAATCACTCCCTAAAGCCATAATCAGGAACCGGTGGAACAATATGTTTCTCCCACCAGACCTCTCATGACAGAGCAAAATCTTTTTTTTTATTTTTTATTTTTGGCTGTCCCTTGTTGCTGGCCAGCTTTTCTCAGCCATCAAGGTTGTTTTTGGAAGAGAGTGAGAAAGAACACAAACAGAAGCCAGAAGTTTTACCTGTTTTTTGTTTTTTTTTTAAATGGCTTAAAACAAAACAAAAAAAAGATTCTCCTTGCAACTTGCATTGTTTTGGGGCTGAACTTGTAGCTTGCCATAAAGTTAATGTGCAATGCCATATTCATTTGTTAGGGCCGTGAGGGTTTTTTTTTGCCACCCCCCAAAAAGAGCCATTATCTGTAATTACCCATCTCCCAAGTATAATTATTTCTTCTCGGCTGCCTTCCAGCCTTCCAGGATTTGATGCAGTTACAGCTCACTGCGTTATGCGATCAAGGAGGGTTTCCTGACCTTTAGAGTTCCCCTCTCCACATGCAGAGACAGGGCAGTGATTAGGTGTCCCCGCGGAGTATGCGCGAATAGAAATGTTACTTGTACCCACTGTCAAAACATTTAGCGGTGGCACAGCGCTTGCCAGATCAAAAGGGGTTCAATGTTTCCAGGCTTCCTTTGCCCGTAGGATCCTTAGGGGTCTTTTTATTAGAGCAGGGCTCCCCAAACTTGGCAACTTTAAGACTTGTGGACTTCCACTTCCAAGTCCACAAGTCTTAAAGTTGCAAGTTTGGAGAACCTCTCTTTAAAGAGAGACAGTCTGTAAAAGATGGTTGAAATGAGATATGGAAAGTCCTCAATTTGCAAGCATTCACTTAGTGCCGTGATGGCGAACCTGTGGCACACAGAGCCATCTCGGCCAGGACGTGAGTCGTCGCCCCAGCTCAGTTCCACTGCGCATGCATGTGTACCTCCCACCAGCCAGCTGATTTTCGGGTATCTGCTGTGCAAGCGCAGGACGCATGCGGGAGACGCATGCACATGCGCAGGGGGGCGGGGCAGCCCAGGGGGTCATGTATTGTATTATGGATGCAGACACGCGTGTGTGCACTTGCGCACACTTTCAACACGCGATGACAAAAAGGTTAATGGCTGTTCGAAGTTACAAAACAGAGAAAGTGACTCACAACTGGTCCTCGCGCTTACAACCATTGTAGTATCACCATGGCCGTAAGATCAAACTTTGGGCCTTGGCAACTGTCATGGGTTTACTGTGGTTTCTGCTTCCCAAAGTCATGGGATCAACTGCTGCAACTTTCCTGATCAGCTTCCAATAAGCAGTCTATATTAGAAGCCGGATTTGCTTAACAACTGTATGGTTCACTTAACGACTGCGGCGAGTCACTTAACCACAAAAGGTCATAAAATCGGGCACAACGTACAAACCACCACCTCACTTAGCGTGGGAAATTGTGATCACAATTGTGGTTGTAAATCAAAGACTCCTGTACTTAGCGCTTATAGAATATGGAAATATGTTCTGCACAGGATTCAGACCAGCTTATCCCATCCCCCTCAAAAATCAGCCATATTAATTACAAATGAACAAAATGTAGGAAAGACTTATCGGGAGTCCTCGACATACAACTATTCTTTTGGTGACTGTTCAAAGTTACAACAGCACTGAAAATAGTTGACTGATGACAATTGTTTACACTTTCAACTGTGGCAGCATCCTCATGATCGCGTAATTGAAATTCAGGAGCTTGGCAACTGACCCATATTTACAAGTCTTGCAGTGTCCCGGGGAGTCATGTGAACTCCTTTTGTGACCTTCTGACAAGCAAAGTCAATGGGGAAGCCAGATTTACTTAAGAATAGTGTTACTAACACTGCTGTAACACTGTAGTGATTCACTTAACACCTGGGGCAAGGAAGATTGTAAAATGGGGCAAAATTCACTTAACAAATGTCTCCCTTAGCAACAGAAATTTTGGGTTCAATTCATGACATTGACTACCTCAATTCTCCTAGTGCTACTGTTGGAAAATTATTGTTCTCAGACTTTAGTATTAAGATTAGGATTTCAAAAATGTCGTCGTTTTTAAAATGATAAAATTGTATTTATTCATTTGATTTCTATAGCTGCCCATCTCAGCAAATGACTCTGTCACAATGTCACAAACAGCCGGAGTATCAAGGAAGGCAGCACTCAATGAGCCTACAACAATTTAAAAAGTGCTCTTGGCTAGAAACTTTAGAAAAATTATATAAAACATCTCTATAACAAATGAAATGAGTGAAAGTAAAACGAGTGGCATACTTCCACATTTATACACACACCATCTTGAATAAATATTTAAAAGGTTCCTTTAGGGCAGTGGTCACCAACTGGTGGACCAGGGACCTCTGGTGATCCGCGAGAAAATTTTGGTGATCTGCAGAAAAATGTCCCCCCTAAAGCACTCCCCCCAAAGCAATTAATCCAGGCTGCACAGGATCACATGGCCCATCTACCTGATGGCCCCCACCCTTTGGCCAAGCTCAAAGCTTACTTTGAGTAGAGCCATGTGAGCTAGAACTAGAAGGTAAGACCAATAGCAGGGGAGGAAAATCCGCCCCAGGATGGCTTGCTGATGTTGGTGGGAAAGTCGGTTCCCATATTCCAGTCCATGGCTGGTCGGTGCACCCAGGTGGAAGAACAGCTGCTCTGCCAGTCCTGTGACTACTGCAGCTCTGGAATATGGGACTGACTTTCAGCAAGCCACCGTCAGTCAAAATTCGTATTAGTGGTCCACAGGATTCAAAATTATGAGTTTGGTGGTCCCTGAGGTCCAAAAGGTTGGCGACCCCTGTTTTAGAGGAAGAAGGCCTGATTATATCAGTGGAAAAAAATAGTTCTTTCTTTCCTCCTTCCCGGTTTTGTTAAGATTCACACTGGCTGTGCCAGTTGGGGATTATAGGCATTGTAATCCCCCTCATGTAGAGCAGGTCAACTTGCTAAAGTTGTTACTGAAGTCACTTCAATTCCAGAAGCAATAAACTGAACATGGATTATTTATGATTGTTACTCAGGATTCATTGGTTCTTTGTTTTCTGGAAATCCCATGGCCCTGTTGCAGAATTCACAGAGTTATCTCTGAAGAGATAATGGGATTCTAAACTTTTTCCAACAAAACTCCCATTCTCTTATGGGACGGTTTTACGATTCTGAACACTTCCTACCTGCCCACCCCTGCCCCATCTGCTGGAGCAGGGGTAGGCAACTATGGCCCCTTTGCTACTTGTAGACTTCAACTCCCAGAATTCCTAGCCAGCATTTCTGACATCTCCTTAACATCCAGGTAAACAGATACACCTAGCTGACTAATGCTAATGCATCTCTTTGAGGGAGATGAGTGGCTTAGAAATATGAAATATAAATAAATAAATACACAGAAACTTTAATTATCCCACTTTGGCTTTCTTTGGTAAAGTTGGAAGGCATAGGAAAATTGTCTCGGGCTTGTTATTACAGCCCACATTAATAAATAGAGTTCTATTTTTTTTTGTATATTTTCTGACCTGGCCTATTTCAAAGAGCTATCAATGGGAAACCAAAAGGATAAGAGTGATGCAAGTAGCATATATAATATCACTGCCCAGTTTCCATAGTAGTGTCCTGCTCATTCCTTCTACATCTTTCCTATTGCTTTCAGGAAGGAACCTGGAAAAGAGTTTGTTTTAAAACAAGTCACTGTGTTTTTAAAGGAGAATCAGGGGTGGGATGCTACCGGTTCTATAGAGCCGGTAGCTCTGAAGAGCAGCAGACACCATACCGGTTCTGTGTTTGCTGCTGTTTGGCCCACCCACCTGCCCAGGCTCTTACCTGTCCTTTATTTCCTGCTTTTTCAATCTCAGCTACTTTGTGAAAAAAGAAAAAGAGGCTTTTCAAACGCTGCATACCTGCGTGCAGCGCTTTTCAGCTGTCCAGGTGGCACAGCCTAAAGTTATTTTACACACGTGTGCAGTGCATGGACAAAACATAGTCACCAAACCGGTAGTAACACCGGTTGAATCCCACCCCTGAGGAGAATGACATTCCTGGTAAAATGGATTGGAAAGACCTGACAGGAAGGAAATGAATAAATAAATAAATCTACAATAAAAGAAATGAAAAGATATGGAAAAAATCCTTTACAAACAAAAAAAACCTAATTTCTTCTAAGGAAAAGGAGAATAGGGATAATTCTAAAAAGATCTCACAAGGAAAACTGTTTCTTTCTTCATTCTCTTACATAAGTTTTGCGTTAAAATGTTTTCTCCACTTTAATGTTAGGAACAATTAAAGGTAAACAGTAATAAAAAAAGAGGATTGAGGAAATTGTACTTTCTAGTACAATAATATCTATTCAAGAAACTCATCTCTTATGTCCTCTTATTTAACAGAAAATATACTAGTAGAATTTTATACAGCTGTTTAGCCAGTCAACTTTCATGTCTCTTACTAATTTAATTAATAAAGGAAACACATTTTTGAGAAGGAACTCAAACATTTGGCACTTATTGAGACATAACTTAAATAAATTATAATATCTACCAGAACTAATTTATTCATAAAAAGGATTTATATATTTAAATGTGTAATTTGATTTAAATTAAATAAATACTAATTCAAGAAGGTGTTAATACAATAAAGCCCATTATAGGGATACTCACAAATAATCTCTATAAACTGAGTTTACTCTCTAGTAACTTTAAGAAATTAAATAAAATAAATAATAAATTAATTAAACATAATTACGCTTCTAATAATTGTATGGTTTTCATTAACTTACAATAAATGAAATGATAATTTCCTTCCATGTAGACTTCCCCCGTTTGCCAGAGTTGAGTTTATATAATTAGAACAATACATGTCAAATAAGTTCAAAGAAGTTAAGATATATATATTAGATTTTTTTTTTTCAAATTTCTTTGATCCTTGCCACAATGCATATAATTGGGTACCATGGCATTGTATTATGTCAAGCATAATTGGCTATTTTGTGAAAAAACACAGTAGTTATATTGTAGCTGTGAAATAGAAACTGTCTTTAATCATAAAAAATAAATTATAAAAACTAAATAAATATATACAGAATGTTTAATTATGTTAGCAGTCGTAGAAGCTAAACAGAAAGGGGCCCATTGAATCTACAAATAGATTCCCACAGCCTTTTTCTCTTTGTGAACCATTTCTATCTGACTTGATTATTTTTTATAGGCTATGTTACAGGTGTTTACATTTCCTTGTTTTATTCTCCCTTGCCTAGTCTTATAGACCAGGGGTATCCAACCTTGGAAACTTTAAGACTTATGGACTTCATCTCCCATAATTCCCGAGGGAGCATGGAAGGGAATCCTGGGAGGCGATGTCCACAAGTCTTAAAGTTCCCAAGGTTGGACATCCCTGTTATAGACCATAAATCTGATGGCCGAAAATATGGAAACATATTTTTAACTGAGCTCTAAACTTCTACCACATAGAAAAAAGGTAAGGGTTAGCACAATTCAGGCTGGACTATACTTATATTCTCTGTAGGAAAACTACGGGGTACCTACAATTTTGCAATTTAATTATTTTTCTACTGGATTTTTTTTTAAAAAAGCTGTTCAATATTCCAAAGATCAAATAAGCCTTTGCTAACTGTATATAAATATTGCTTACTGTAGCTATACACGGTGCATGGGCCTCATCCTATTGATGTCTATATTTAGCTGCATGCTCCTTACTTGATATTTCTAACTCCAGCACTCGATCCCTCAAACAAAAATGGTTACTGAGGCCTTCTGATACTGCTAAAACTATCCAATGAACTCTAGGATATGTACAAAAGGCTTCAAATTGGAACAGTACAATTGTTGTAAATATTATCAAGCGTTCATATAAGGCCTATCTGCAGAAGGGAAGGCAACTCTGGGGGCAGGCAGTGGCTTTATCAGGAAAGACGTCAATGCCTAGTGTCATGTGATTCTCAAGGATGATTTTCTTTTTTCTTTTTGGTCAGAAAAAGCACTTGGCTCTGTTTTAAACACAGTGAAAAGATCATAGTATTTTTCCACACTATTGAAAAGTTGGCACAGTTGCCAAACGGCAGACATTAATACTAAAAATTGATCCACTCTATTACATTGTGCACAGTAGTGTACTATATTGATCAACTGCATTGATTTATATTCTTGTGGACAGGTTCTTCCATTTGTTATACAACCAGGCATTCCAGATTATTCACTGCATTAAAAATTACAGCAGGCAGTTGTTGAAAGGCATTCAAAATTAACATTTAATTCACCGTTTGTGCACCGTGGCTCACGGTCTGATACACTTCTTCAAGGGATTAAAAATGTTATGTTTTTAAAAATGTAAAGAAGATTACAACTAACTGGCAGTTCATAGGCATATTTCACTTAGTATTAAATGATATTCAGTAAAATAACCAAACCCAATCCAAAATTAGATTTGTCCTAAGAAACAAGGCAGTGGCCTTAGCTAAATGACCATCTCCAGAGATGGGTAGGGGGCTCTACCCTGAACATTTCATTAATCTTAGTTTCACTGGAAAATGGGTACCCAGAGAAACTGAGAGCTTGAGAGCAATGTTAAGAACACATTCATGGTTTTAAACCCTTAAATTAGTGTAAGGCAATAATAATTCACATGGCTCCCTGCATCAATGCTCAACTTCCATAGAATTTGTGAGGCTAATATTTCTTTATTTTTTATTTTTTGAAATACGGGAGCTCAGGGCCATGGTGAGTTTTCATTCTTAGATGAAACTGGAATGATTCTTTCTCTTTTCTGAAACAGAATTTAGGACAAAAATAAGTGCCTTAAAATTGAGGTTAAAGTTTCCAATTCAGCACTCAAAATCCTGCAAAATGCAAAGAAATATAAGCCAGATATTATGGATACCTAGTCTAACATGAAAACATCAGCAACACCCTTTTCAATCCCTAGAGTCTATATATGAAGCATGGTTTTCTGTACTAACAATGTTATACTTCTCTGCATTAAAAATTACACAGCATTAAGGAATTAAGGAATTTCTGCATTAGGATGTCATATAGCTCATTTAGGCTCTTCTTCTTACAATGAAAGTCATAGTTACGAACATCTAATCTCTAATTAGCGGTATCTACTGTTGGAAGTTTGGAGTACTGTAGCTGGAATGATTTGAATAATTTACATCCAAGTCATAAAACTTATGAATTGAGAAGGAGGAAGTGTTCTCCGAGATTATACTGGTACTGCTCTCACTTTATCTTGGGGACAAGTCAAGGGCAGCTTTTCATAGACCAACATTTATAATCTGCCTGAAAAACGTGGTTCTATTTAAGACAACAAATCTGATACAAGATGCAGAGCACACTCCCATCTGAAGATCTGCATTAATTTGGAAACAGAGGCTACAGTTTCTTGCAAATGTTGGCCAACAGGATTGCCTTTTTCAAAAGGGAGCAATTCCTATCCCATGGGTTGTGTTCTAAGACACAGAGTTAGAAAGAATTCCAAGCACATGCAAATGGAAAGCTTTCCCCAGCCTAGTCTCTTGCAGATATTAGTAATTGGAAATTCAGAGAATTGAAATCCAACACAACTGCATAAATCAGATTGAGGAATACTAACAGAGGTGGAAAGGATCTTGGAGGTCTTCTAATCCAATCCCCTGCACTCAAGTAGGAGACCCTATATAATTTCAGACAAATGGCTATTCAATCTCTTCTTAAAACATCTAGTGATGGAGCACCTACAACTTTTTAAGTCAAGCCATTCCACTGATTTCTGTTGGGCAACTTCTCCTTGTTTCCAAGTTCTCTCCTTGATTAGCTTCCATCCACTGCTTCTTATCCTGTCTTCAGGTGTTTTGGAGAATAGGTTGATCCCCTTTTCTCTGTGGCAGCTTCTTAAATATTGGAACACTGCTATCATGTCACCCCTTGTTCTTCTTTTCATTAAACCAGACATAATTCAATTCCTGCAACTGTTCTTTATGTGTTTTAGCCTCCAGTCTCCTAATCATCTTTGTTGCTCTTCTCTGAACTCTTTCTAGAGTATCAACATCTTTTGATATCATAGAAGCCAAAGCTGGATGCAATATTCCAATACATTCTTTTCATAGAAAGCCCACGGCAATGAAGAGGATATTATTTTCCTTTTTAGGCAACTGTCCATTCAAAATTACAACTTGAAACACATGCATTTTATTTTCCCCCAGAAGGAAAATGAATGTCCTATTCATCCCTCACATAATTTTATTAATGTTTTCATGTTTTAAAAAGTTGTCTATTATAGTTCATGCATATTGAAACACATTACAATCATGATTTTCTGGATTAGATTGATGGGGTTCACACATAATGCTAAGTAATAACTCACACTTCACAGCCAGGTTGAAAAGTGATGACAAACCCAAATTAAATCAGTAAGTTTATGGCTCAATGTGATGCCCACACTAGTCAGAGCTAAGGAATACAGCTCACTGGATATGAAGCAAATGATAACACAAAATCATTGAAAAATACTGTTATTAGAATAGATAATTTTGAGGAAAAAACCTGAAAATCCAAGCAAAAATACCCCCATCTACAATTCCATAAACAGTAAAAGCTAATATTAGCATTGGGATATTCGTGCTCCTCTGAAAATAAAACACTGTCTTTTTTTGCCACCAAAAAAAGGCACCAGGTCTTATTTTCAGAGGATGTCATCCACTGACTAACCTCACTTGCGCACGTCACCCCTGGCCTCCTTTTCGCTGTCAGAGACCTTCAGGAACTTTTTCTTCTGTGGCTGTCAAGACTTTCCTGAAGGGCTCTGCAGCCGATAACAGAGCTCTGGATCAATCTGGAGCTTTGTTATCAGCTACAGAGGCTTTCAGGAAAGTCTTGTCGGCCTTGCTGGCTGTAGAAGGAATGGGCAGGCGAGGCAGGTGTTGGGGTGTGCGAGGCCTGACTACAACTGTCCAAAGGTAAATAGTAGGGCAGCTCCACCCCCCCATCCCCACTCTAGCTTAATTATTACCTGTCTACTCTAGAGTGGGCAGGATCTTAATTAGGGATTATTTTGGGGGTAGGGCTTATATTGGGCACACTGTAAAAACCAAGCTAGGACTTACTTTCAGGGTAGGTTGTATTTTCAGGAAAAAGGTATCAGACTGTAATCTATTCAATAACATATCAAAGACTAGGTTAAGTGGGGAGTAAGAGCCTTTTATGAATATCTAAAAAGGCAGAACTTGGAAAAGTAAGACTGGGATAAAATTATTGTAAGTTCACTCTAAAAATAAAATTAGGGAGGTATCTGCTGATAGAAATTCTCCACAGGCTACTTCAATAGAAGCTGCATTCTAGAATTCACAAAATGATAAACACAAGAAGGATTTTGGCAAAGAGAAGCGGTCACTCAACTGTATTACTCAGAAGTGCTGCAAATAATAAAAAGCAACTACACGGCATCGCTGTAGTAAATGCCTCTGAATTCAATGGCATGTCATTCAAACAGACTAACAAAGGCTGAACTATAAGTTATCCAAGTGCATTTTTGAATAGGTAGACACACAAAATCATAAATAAAAAAATAAAATGTGTGTTTAGAAAGTATAATAAAATGGTCAAAATAAAATCAGCAATCAAGTATTTTCTATTTCTAATTGCGGATTCTAGGATACAGCTTCTATTGAAATAGCAATAGAAGTAATCAAGTGGTAAATTTCCACTAGTAGATATCTCCCTTATTTTGTACTGTTTCTTTACACAAATTATTCAATACAGATCATAGTAAATTAACTTTCCTGCTTACCGGATAGATTGTTTGGATTTGGTTTAATGTGCTGTGTAAATCCAGTCGATATTGTTTATGAACTTTTTGTTAATACATAAAATTAGTTTAACACATTTCATTACCTAACTAGCAAACAAGGAAACAAACAATCAGTTCAGAGAGCACCAAAGATTCCACAGATCAATCCTGGATTATATATATTCTCTTCTATTAGTTTAATATAGTATTAATCGTAATAATGTAATGAAGTACATAATATAACAAATGAAACAAATCATGCTAAACTCAGTACGTTATCTGAACCAAATTATCCATTCCTACATGTTAGTTTGAACAAAAGCAAATGGACAGGGAAGGAACATGTTCAAAGCTGAATCCAACAAAATCAACCAATTTTCCAAACTGTGAAAACAATGACAAAGTTATTGCCCAGAAGTCTAGCGGGTGAAGTAGATTGGACAGCATGCTACAGAGAATTCCTACCATTTACCAGCAGTGCACACATACATAGCTATGCATATGAGTGCAATGGGAAGCGTGGGATGTGCTCTAGATGTGCTATTCTGGATTACATGTCTGGAAGAGAAGAGACTTAAAATAAAATAGTCACCAATATTCCAAGCTGCTGCCTGACTGCCTCGCCTATAAGCAAATGTTTTCCTGCAGCCTAATGTGGCTCATTTTTGAACTCAATCTTTCTTTTGTTCATACCAAATCAGGTCTGGTCCTGTTCAGTTTTTGGATTGATAGACAACCGGACAGAGTCTAGCCGGTTAGAAAAATAAAAAAGAAGAAAATGACTTCTATTTCCATCATGTTTGGGCTGCTGGCCAAATCACTGGACATATTTGGAAGCAAAAGGAGCAATTAGCAAGCATATTGATCTAGATCCAGCATATGAATACTTAAGAAAACAGACTATTCGAATGACCAATCAACAAGAGAACTGATCAGCTACTCAGAATTTAAACATAGCTCCAAACGAACAACTAATCAATCACACAACTAACTGACTAAAAATGCCACACGAGACATTTATAAGCTAAGGAGAATAGGACAAGAAAATCCTGCTAATGTTACCTAGTCTGGTAACAAAACGTTCAGAAACTAAATTGAAACAAGCATGGAGAGCAAATCAAAATGTAACACTCAAACTACAACTATTTTCTATTATTTCAAAACCCATAACCTCTGCCGCCATCTGTAGCTGTTTGGTTTTTGCAGCCAAATTATGGTAGCTCTGCCTCTCTGTGTAATTAATTGGTCTAGTTTTTTTTCTTCTTCCCAATCACTGCAGGCTGCAAGAAGTCCTTTGCAGCTTTTTTACATTCGGAGTCAGTCTTGTCTTCAGAGAGTTTCATGGGGCAACCCAGATTGCATCCCTGTTCTATTATGAGCAACTGCTTGTAAATTGTGAGTCCGGCTGGAACACTTACCGGTACCTAAGCAGAAATATTTACTTCTCTGGAAATATAACATTTTTTTTAAAAAAAAGTCATTATATATCTCCAGTCATCTTTTACAATTTAAATAATTAAGTAAAAATAAGCTGGGAATTGTGCAAATCGTTGCTCCCCCAGCATATCTGAAAGGGCACCTAAATTGGGGAAGACTGCCTAACATTTTTAAGCAGTACACTTTAAAAAAAGACATATTTGCGAATGCAATTGCAAACTCTTGATGGGTTCATTGCGTTTGCTTTTATTTAATGTGAACTTGAGCCCCATACACCATATCTCATGCTATTGATGTTATCAGCTTCTGTGCTTTAAAAAAACTAAAGAACAGATGCCAATGAAGTCTCTGTATGTCTGAGGCACTGTCCTTGGGAACGTGCTATCGATAAATCCTTCCCCCTCCTGGGAATAAATCCTTCCCCTCTCATGGGAGTAAATAGTAAGAGAAAACTACATCATTTACTGCTTAGTGATATCTTTTCTCCCTAATGTTAATGGCTGCATGCAAGTGGGGGAGGGGAGAGGGAAAATTTCCATAGTATAATGATTAGGGAGGGAAAATTGAATCCAATTTACCCACACACACGCTGGCATTTCGGAAATAACTCCACTGCATACTAAACATTTTATATATTTTTTAAAATGCGTACACAATATTACTGCTAGGCATGTCACAAATGCAACATGTTGCTAGGCTCTTCGCTATCTAATATAAATAACCTACCTCTGCAGAGGTTAAGAATTAGAGAATGGTCTTAAGCAATTCTCTTAAATCCATCTGCCAATGATGCTTGAAGCATTGCCTTGTGTTCCAACAGTCTAATTGAACCTTTAGTTAAAGAAGGAAGCGTCTCCCAATTTAATTATTTCCCTTGTATTTCTTTAGTTTCAAGCCATCACTCTTTGTTATGCTGCTGCAAGCATTGTAAATAATACCTCCCCTTCCTTCATATTATTACCTCTCAAATATTTATAGACTGTTATATTCACCCTCTCTCTTTCTACAAGGTATATATCATTTTTGTCATCCAAGTGTTGATCTACTCAGGTTTATCCACGTCCCTGTTCATAATGAGATGCCATGCTCTAAAGCAAAGTTCCAACAAGAGAGGCTAAGTTAGACTAACTTCCTTGTTTCCGCACTTGCATATCATCACCATTTCCACCCCTCCCAATCTCACAAAAGTAATTAAAAGTTCAACATGCCAGCAGAATGCAAAGAACGTCTTTCCATTTTAAAGCTCCATCTATTCCATGTTTTTAGTTCACGTTGTGTGCATCTGTACTGTGATTTGTAAAACCATCTTCTGCTATGAAAGAAGCTGCCAAATGGCCATAGTACATGCCCTTTCTTGCATTTGAAGTCCCAGAGATGGTGGTGTTTGGATATCATTGGATCAGCAACTAAAGCTCTAAAGCAGGGCTGTCAAACTCGCGGCCCATGGCCCAGATGTGTCATGCGCTGGCCACACCCACGCTCGGTCTAACGAACAGAAAAAGTCATGATACGTCACATGATGCCACCGTGACAATGTGGGTTTGACACCCCTGGTCTACAAGAAGACAGGCTAAACAGCCAGGAGGTGAGATAACAACAGTTATCACCAAATGGGAATTGGCTCACCCTTTTCCAAAACTTTAATCAAACAGTTGCCTTCACTATTACTCCAGATGCAGTACAGCACAGCTCGGAGAGGGGAATTATTCAACTGCTGAACAGAAATGATACCATGAGATCACAGAGTCCTTAATCTAACCCGGAGAAGGTCAAAGACTGGTACTGATATTCAAAGCACATTACAGACTGTACCCTGGGAAAACTTCCTAATAATTTTAAAACATAGGCCACCCCTCTTCATCCCCACCAAGTATATTGTTGACTACATTTCCTGGATCTCCAGTTGCCGATATATGGAGTAGGACAGGCTGATAAATGCCTAACATTCACCTTGACCATCACTTCTAAGGGCTTGGGAATGAGCCTTTCAATGAACCGACTGTTAATCAAGAATGGAATGGCATGGCTAAATTCAGCATCGATGCTGCACTTCTGTAACCAATACGGCCAAGAGACAGAGAAATAAATACTGTATGCTAGATTTTTAATTTGTCAGAGAAAAGTCAATGTAGGAAATAATTAAGAGTTATTAACTTTAGCCTCTTTCAAGCTATTTAATGTTTTTTAACAAAATGAAAACCACCCAGCTGAATCTGAATTCAGAAATGATCAATTGGCATGTGGCTAGCAATCATAAAATACTGAATACTCACCTTGCAAAACTGGGTAGTTGCACAGCATTCCAGTTGAACATTTCAAATCGTGCAGCCTCCATGTAAAATGGATTGCAATATACCAGTTTGAATATTTAATAGGGTATTTATAAATTTAGATTTGCTTTTCCCATCTCTGTTCCAATTAGCTCTTCATTGGGATGGATTGAAGAAGCAAAGTGAAGATTACAATATATCCTTTTAATACCCAATTCTGTTAGTATGAAGATCTAGGAAGCTCTTCATGGATATATTATAGGAGAATATATGGATTAACTGGAGATTAAAACAATTCCAGTAATCCTCAAATCTATAGCAATGTGACAACACAACATGGAAAATGTTCCGGTCCTAATTTTTTTTCCATGTTAACTTTTTCATTTGTGGAACTGGTATGGTTTCAAGTCATCCTTATAATTTACTTAACCATAAACTATAAATTATAATAATTTAAATGAAAGATCATCAATAATACTTCCAGTATCATTTATTTTGTAAATATCAAACATTTGTACACAGGTTTTGCGCATATATGCTAATTTGCACCACCAGCTTACCTACTGACTATCTTCATTACAGTAATTTTTATCTGATATTTTTTGATGAATGAAACCATAAGCTATATGTAAGCAAATGAAAAGGGAGGAAATGTGGTATTTTGTTTTTTAACTCCAGTACCTTTCAGATAGATTAAAATGAAACTTCCAGAATTCTTAGTCAAGCCATCCAAATATTTGGAGTGGCCCAAATCTAAAAAATGGCTTTACATGTAAAAATGGCTTTTGCACGTATCTGTAGAACTGTATTCATATAATAGAAGACTGTTCCCACCAAATGTGATTAATGTATCCCGAAGAAAAAATAACAACACAACTACTTTTTTCTCTTGAAATCTAATAAAGTGAAGTATTAAATTCTGGTCTTGCTAGATAGTTCAATCTCTTAAAGAGAGATTATGGAAGCACATTTTTTAAATCCTATGAGCATAAGATTTTCTGCTAGAATTGTATAAACATCTTAAAAATTATATTGTGATCACCTCCTAATAGTCTACGTTTGACTAACAAAATAGCCATACTCCTATGTCATTGCCTTCCTACAGGTCTACTCAGGCATTTTCTTTATCTAATTCATTTTTGCAAGAACCTTATGTAAAATATTATTATTTTCATTTTTTTAAAGAAAACTTGCTTTGGTTGGGGCAAAGGTAAGAATTAACCAGGAATGAGTGAAAACAGGTATTAAAGACAGCTATGTCCCCATTTTGTAGAACAGAATAAAGAAGGAGATAACCCTTTTCTGGCCAGATTCTACCAATACATGGATGAGAAGGCAAAGGCTAAATAAAGTAGGCCTTAAATATGAGGAAGACTTGAATTTTACTTATTCCATGATTTTTGAAGATTTAAAAACTATATTAAGCCTTTTTTTAAGGAAGGCTTTTTGACCCCAGTTGGAACTAGGGTTTTTAAATATGATAGAGGGGTTCCAAAATAATTGGACTGGGAGGCACAGATGGTCTGATTTCAGCTAAAAGCAGGAATAAACATCACTATATCCAAGAAACAATCATATGCATGAATCCCTTTCACAAGCAGATGCCTGCTTAGCAAATTCTCATGCCATAATCTGTTCAATCAAGGTACAAAAGTGGTAGAAGAGAAGGCAGCAAGGGGAAGGATGGGTCATCCATGTTTGTCTCGCTCTTAAAAAGACAAGACAATATAATTCTTCTTATTCACCCTTTTAAATTAGATGTGAGAATTTGTTTTATTTTCCCTCAAGAGCAATCTGCTGCATTCTTCCATCAAACCACTTTTTTTTTCTTTCTGGCCACCAGGACACACATTGAATTCTTCAAGAGATAAAAGTGATTATTTGCAGAGGGATCGTACTGTTTTGTGCTTTGTGACTGCCCACCCCATGTGATCAAGTCATATTTCAAACACATATACAAACACAGCAGTCAGTGTCACACTTAAATTAAGATGTGATTCTGAATGGCCCAAGCACAGAAGAACAAGGATTATGTTCTCTAATGAGAAATGAGAAAAAAATAAGTAAGAAACACAGGCACTGTAAAAATACAAATCTTTCTTTTGCTTTCCTCACACAAACACCTCGTTTCTAAAGGTTTAGCTATCAAAACACCTTCATTATTTCATTTTCTCGTGTAACTCATCCAGTTTCCTCTCCTTTATCATGGCTGAAGGTGATGAATTTAGACTACAATCTTAAGACTAGATTCTTTTCAGTAAGAAGTGCAGAATTTCCAGGCTCAAAAATCTCTGTTTCATGCTTCCTTTACATTATTGATCTCCATTAGCATAACCGGTTTTAAAAAAATAAACACACTGAAACACAATGACAGGACTGAGGAATAAAAATAATGGTAAGCCCTCTCCCCTTCTGTTCTGTCTTCTTACTTTTCCCCCCTCAGGAAGCATGGCGTGTCACCAGAGGTTTGAAAAATTGACTCTGGCCTCTCAATGTGCCATAATATTTCTGACCTGCCAATAAAATGGATACAGCAAAAGAAAAAGACTTTTCTGGTACCATGTATGATTTGTGTGGCTCCTTCACACCCTATTCCTCTCTCGGTAAACCATGTACAGTGTGATGAAGTTTGAAAGAAAAACTGCTATACCTCTAAGGAAGGGAGAGGGAAAGAAAACCGTCACAAGAAAGAAGTGAACCCACTGCTTTCTGGAGTTGTCAAATGAAAAATCTGGTGTCATGGACTTGTGGACAATAATGGCGGCTGCTCAAACTGTCTCGACTGTGGAGAAGAATGAAACACAAATTATGAAACTGTCGTCGACTTCTGTGACTTATTAAAGCTGTGCCTGAACATTTATTTCTTTTGCTGGTATCCAATTCTGCTCAAACTCAGAGGAGCTTATAAATAAGAAATCATATATATCGTTCTGTTGACTGTTCTTAACAGGACTTACTGGCCATATGACTGAGAATGCAGGAATTGAAGTTCTGCATAATCCATAGATTCAGAGGGAAAGCAATTCTTCAATGTAACCAAACTAAACTACAGACTGCAGTTAAAATTGCTTTTTTAAAGCCAATTGAGATCTGAGAGTTTTTCAGTGGTCACTGAACTATGATTTGCAGCATCCTTCACATGATTGAAGCTCTGGGTTTCAGCAAAATGGAAGGCTTCGGAAGTTAACTCATTAAAGTGCCTCTGTCTCTTAATACAGCCACTTTCTTTAGGCTCATGCAACCTCAACTGCTCCCCCAAAATAATGCCACAATGAATACCAGAACTATGCCACAATTTCTAAAACATGGTTTTTTAAAACAAAAACAAAAAACTTGATGGAGTTCTGAAACACTAACAGTGAAAAAAAGTACATGTAAATGCAGTCAATTTTTTATCACTTTAACTAAGCCTTTTTATTTTGTGTCTGTGTGTGTGAGTGTGTATCTGTGTGTGTATTTTCTAAAGCTTCTTCTGAATCATTGTGAAACTGAACAGAGTCTGCAGAAATAACACTGAATTTATGGACACACAATTTAATCAGATTAAGGCAAGCTCTTCAACTTTAACCAAAATGATACCTTTAAAAGAATGCACGTGGTAAAGATGTAACATAAACCAGGATTATTGTACCAAAGGTGCTTTTTTAAAGAGGCAACTGGACTTTCTGGTTTTTCTTTGAAGACGTTTTGCTTCTCATCCAAAAAGCTTCTTGGAAAAGCACCTTTGGGATAACCATGACCTGGATGACTGAGAATCTCCATAGGATTATTGTACGTCCTTTTATGCATGCATCCCTGGTTTACTGAAATCAAATTAGATCCGTTAGAGTCCAAGAAACTCATGACAATCCATTTTTTCCAGTTGTAAGACTTTGAAGGGGGGGGGGGTCCCTTTAACCTGGGCATTACCTGTGGATGAGGTAGACACTACAGTTGCTGTGGTAGTCGACTGGGGTGGGCTGGTGCTTTCCAGCAGGCAGGAACTGTTAGCATTGTTTTCTTTCTTCACATACATTTCTGTGGTGCTGGGCAATGGGATGGGGTGGCTGATCCCCAGCTCTTCCTCTTGGGCTTGTTGTCTTCTCAACGCAACCTGGAAAAGAGAAAGTTACACTGTATTTGCACTGTTTTCTGAAAAACAACAGCAGCAAAATTGGGTGGAACACTGTAGTTTTATTTATCTTAACACATTTGAAGGTTTATGGACGCAAATAAAGACAAATTTTAAAGCTAAAAAAATAAAGAAAAGATAAGAGAAAAAATTAAAGACACCTAAAAGGTAAGCATCTATCAATAACATTTCTAATGTGGCAGCTATCTAATCTTAGTTAACTGTTACTTTTTAACCCTTTGCTTTAGTGAGTTTGGAAACCCCCTGAAATACAAACTGAGATCCTTGGAATATGAAGGATCAATTTCAACTTTTTACTGAAAACCAGATTCTTTATTCTTGTTTTATAACAAAGGATTTAGTCAACTGGAGTTAGTAGGATTAACAGCATCTATCTTTCATAAACAACATAATTTTTCACCTTTATCTCATATGCATGTCACATGAGTCTTTTAGGCATCTCAGGATGTAAGCCTTATTAAAGCAAAATAACACAAAGTACTTGATACAGAATTTATACAGCAAATGGGAGGTTTTCAAAGCGCTATTCTACTCTGGAAAAGAATTAAAATCATGTTTCAAGTTCAGAGCACTCATTTTACAGAAATCTCACTGAAATCAATCCAGGCAGATCTTTCCTGAGCATTATTTTATAAATTATCTTATGCTGTTGCAATATAAGCAAAGTGAAACAAGACTATATATTCTGAGCCACTTAATTACACATATGTAAAATATATACAGTATGTCTCTCATTCAGAGTTACCATTAAAAAATGGCATTTGTTCCTAGCACAGATCCTTTAATAGTTACATAATATTGAGCAAGAGTGTGAAAAATGTTTCAAATCTGAACTGTTCTGAACTCAAAAGATGCCTGTCGTATTTCAATTATTTGGAAAGCATTCTCAGCAGAAACAAAATTGTTCAGAGAACAAAATGACTTTCAAAATGACTGAAGGGCCTGTTTCACACTTGACATGTTCTAAACACACCAAATTTTGAGAACTAACTAGAAGGAAAAATACTGTATGACTGATTTTCAGACTGGTACAAAATGAAAAAGTAGGTTAACTGATAACAAAGAAGCAGAATACAGAAACAGAGGCAGATGTAACACCGTGGCTAAAGGAAGCAAAAACTGGCATACAAATATCTTTAAACCAAAACACATTTTAACATTTAATGCACCAGGAAGGAAAACATTAATAATCAAGTCAACTGATATTAATTCAATGGAATGTAGAACTTTTGCATCTTTTTAACAGATTAAGTTTGGATCTGCTGAAGAGATAAGTTTTTTATCTAAGAAATCAATTTTTTCAAGCCAAGACACTCCAGATATGATGTGCTATTTCTATAATCCCAACAGTGTTGTGGTTGGGGACGAGTGTTGAAGTTTAAAGGCATCAGAGTCTGCAAGAAAGATTTGATCCTCACACTATCATACACCTAAGCAGTTACAACTTTATTGCAACCAACAGCTACAAAATTATAGGTAACAATTTTGAAATTAAACATCTCTGAAAGAAATATTCCATGGCAACTAAGGCAGTGCTACTGCTGGGCTGCAAATATTATTTTTTTCTTTGCTGCCATCTAGTTGTCATTCAGATTTTTGCAGGCTAGACCTGGTAACTTTACTACAATTCCAATTTTCACACCAGTGCTGCAGTTTGCAACACATCTAACATCAGTACATCAGTAAATACAAGCTGCTTGCTTCCAGACTGATATCACACAATTCTAACCAGCATGTATTTACAAAGTTTGCATGATTTTGGGGTCATGTGATTGCCATTTGCAATCTTCCCAGGGAGCTTTCAATAAACAAAGTTAATGGAGAAGCCAGATATACTTAAATAACTATGTAATTTGCTTAATGACCATGGTGATTCTAGGATCAACTCTTTTCCCACTCTACATAAATGACCTCTGTGATCATATCAAGGGCAACTGCGCTCTCTTCGCTGATGATGTAAGCTATTCAACACTACAGACAATACTGCTACCCTTCAAAAAAACCTCGACTATGTATCAGAATGGTCAAACAAATGGCAACTTCAAATCTCAACAAATAAATGCTCTATCTTACATATTGGCAAAAAAAATCAGAAAATAAAATACAGACTGAATAGTCAAGACCTTATTGATGATCCAAACTCTTTGGAGTACTCATCTCTAATGATCTAAGTGCTAGATTAGCCCACTGTAACTACATAGCCAAAAAGGCGTTAAGAGTTGTTAACCTAATCTTACGTAGCTTCTTCTCTGGTAATATTACACTAATAACTAGAGCATACAAAACATTTGCTAGACCAATACTCGAATACAGCTCATCAGTCTGGAACCCACATTACATATCTGATATTAACACAGTTGAGAAAGTCCAGAAATATTTCAGAAGAGTTCCTCACTCCTCAACTCCTTGCAGAATACCTTATGCCACCAGACTCGAAATTTTAGACCTAGAAAACCTAGAACTACATCGCCTTCGGTCCGATCTAAGTATAGTATATAAAATCATACATTGCAATGTCCTACCTGTCAATGAATACTTCAGCTTCAACCATAACAACCCAAGAGCAAACAATAGATACAAATTCAAGGTTAATCACACCAAACTTGATTGCAGGAAATACGACTTCAGCAACAGAGTGGTCAATGTCTGGAATACTCTACCTGACTCTGTGATTTCTTCCCCAAACCCCAAAAACTTTAATCTTAAGACTGTCTACTATTGACCTCACCCCTTTCCTAAGAGGTCTGTAGGGGGTGTGCATAAGCGCACCAACGTGCCTACCGTCCCTTTCCTATTGTTTATTTTTTTATTTTTCTTATATGTATCAATATTCATAACTATGTTTTTACTTATACCTATTATCTTGTAAGCAATTGACAAAAATAAATAAAATGATTAACCACCATGGGAAAGTTTGTAAAATTGGGCATGACTTACTTAACAGCCACATTGCTTAGTGATGGAAGTTCTGGTCCATACTGTAGTCATAAATTGAGGACTACCTGTATGCCTTGGATTGCACAGGCTAAAATTCAATCTTTTCTTCAAATGGTAAACTTGATCATTCTTTACCCAGACAGCTTTGTAGCAATACAGAAGTGATTTGCTACGCTCTTATTAGTTTCTCCCCCCGCCCCACCAAGTTTAGCCTAATATAGCTTTCTGATTTCTGCTGAGCTCTCTTCCAAGTATTAACCATTTCAATTTAGCCTGGAAGCGAAATGATATACATACACAACCATTCATTTAGTAACTTCTACCTATCTGTTATCTTCACGCATTTAAGACTAAAATTCCCCAAAGGGTTTATGTTTACAATGACTGATGAAAGCTGTTGTCCATAACATTAAGACAGCATCACTTTGGGAAGGCCAGATTAGACACTAAGACTTTAATTTTTACACTAAACTCTCCTATTTATGTATGAGACTGAATCTGAACTATAGCGAAAGGTATGTGGCTTTACTACTATTATTACTTGACTGTTTTAGCACTTCAGTAATGCTTCCTAACATACGGTATTTAAATGGACAAAGTCTAGGCTTATCATCATTTTTTTCCAAGAGATGACTAGAACTTGGCAAGGTGCTGATATTCTATCTTTCCTCCATGCAGTTAGCATGAAAATCAAGCCAACTACCGGTAATTCTGCATAATTTCAAAGGGCTGCTAAAGAAGCATATAGGGACTTCTTGTCCTCTGGGTAGATTGCAGTATCTGTCTGTATAGAGGTAGTCTTTGATTTACAACTATTCATTTAGTGTCTGTTCGAAGTTATGACCACACTGAAAAAAAGTGACTTATGAGCAATTTTCACACTTACGATGGTTATAGCAACCCCATGATCGAAATTTGGGCACTTGACAGCTGGCATGTATTTCTGACAGTTGGGCCTACTTTGGTGTCATATATTCACCATTTGCAACCATCCCAGCCAACCTCTGAGAAGCAAACTCAATGAGGGAAACCAGATTCACTTAACAACTGTGGCAAAAAAGATCGTAAAAACACTTAACTGTCTTGCTTAGAGATGAAAATTTTGCGCTCCATTGTGGTCGAGGACTACCTGAATTTAAATGAACATGCCAATCGAACAGTAAAAGTTGGCAAAAGCTAAACTATGAGATTATAATTCAGACATATATTACAAAACCCTACTTACATATGGTCTTTTTTTTTTTTTACAAATAATTGCTAACAAAACCAGAATGTATTTAGCAAATACTTCTTTTTTTTTAGTGATGTAAGTTGAAGAATTTTCTAAAGCCCTGTCCCATTGTAGTTTACAGCAACATCTGCCTGTCTACTACCCAAATTTCTTCCCTGATCATCTGGTGGCCTCAGCCCATGATTTAACAGCTGTTTCCATGTATCTGTTAGCCAAAACCCAAGAACGGCACATGATTCTTCTACACTGATTTCATTACTGTTTTCATACCTGTATAGACAAAATCTTGCCAGACTGAGGACTCTACTATCTGTATCTACAATATACTACGTAAACTATTAGAGAGGGACTGTCTTCACTCTTTCTCTCACATGTAACATCCAGATTGAGTTGCTTCTTAGTCTTCTAGACTGCACCCCCTGGGGAGCTTCCTTACTACATTCCAACATAGTATCGGAATGAAACATGTTTTATCCACTGTTCCATCATAGCATGAAGGCATATTAAATCTGCAAATTCTGGCACCCATTCTTCATGGTGCTCTGGTCAGGTGATCAGCTGCACTGTATTTGGGGATTCACGGCTTGTGTCCCTGCATGGCCTCTCTTCTCTGGTCACTGGTCTGCCTCTGAGTGCCACTTCTTATCTGCCACTATGAAGCTGACAGTGACCCTCTTACATTATTGAAAAAGATCTTATAACATAAAAACTACAAATGAAATCAAAACCAAAATTTTAAAATGATTCTTAGAAGAATTGCAAATTATCATTATTGACTGCTAGCTCATTCAAGCTCACAGGTAAAATCATTTCCTAATGGCAATGCATACTTCATTTACTTGTTACTTGCAAACATTCTTAAGGAAATCATCCATTATTTTTTAACCTATTCAGTCCTTACAAATGAACAAAACTCCTTAAGAAATAGAGAATTTTTAAAATTACATCTTTAACTTCATTCTATATCTCTGTCTTAACAAGCAATTCCCATTTAGAAGATCCTCTTCCTAACCTTGCTGGAGTAATTCCTTAAGACCAGGGGTCTTCAAACTTGACAGCTTTAAGACTTGTGGACTCCAACTCCCAGAATTCCTCCTCCGGTCATGTCAGCTCAGGGATTCTGGGAATTGAAGTCCACAAGTCTTAAACTTGGCACGTTTGAAGACTCTTGCCTTAGACCATTGATTGCTTTTCTGTTGTATTTGTAGAGAAAGCTGGAATTTAATTTATATTAGATTTTTATCTCATCTTTATTACTTGTGTAAATAATTCAATGTTCCTAATATTCATTCCTCTTATTTTCTCCAGAACAACAATCCTGTGAGGTGGATTGGACTGAGAGAGTATGACTGGCCCAAAGTCACAATTGCACAACTGTGTGTAATGGCATCAGTGCATATGCTTAGATAACCAGATATTATTCTGAGTGTCATAATGTTGAGACACCAATCACAAAGGCTGAAACAAATGGTGCAATAAAAACATGGGCTGCACTTTAATCATAACAAACGCTATGGAAAAAACTAAGGGTTCATGATACAATTAGCTAATATTAAGATAGCATTATTTTGTAGTGACATAAAGAAAGGTGACTAGGTGCTGAACAAGCCTTTCTATCAGTAGGATCAATGCTATGTTAAATAGTAAAAAATGCAGTTGTTTCCTTTGGAGTATTTGAAACAACCAGCTTAGGTTTAAAAGAGATGACTACTCTGCAGAATAAAGTTTATTTCCCAAAAACAAAGTTTGTTCATATTCACTTAAAGCAATCAATTATTGTAGGGGAGCAACTTCAATGATAAAAGCAAAGCAGCACAAACCAGCATAATTACTGAGATAGTAGCACAGGAAATTTTGATCTAGATACTTGGGAGTCTTATAAATGCCATAACAGTCAATTGGACATAAACTCTAGATAAGTGCAAAAGTAGTATTTAATAATTGCCCTTGTGCAACCATCTGTTGTAGGACAAGTAATAATGTTGTCTTGAAAGTGTAAAATGCATGTTGTTTCTGTGCCAACTTCTTTTAAAAAATGAACACCCAGATAAGCCAAAGAAATGGGCACTGATGGTCGGTCACACAATGGAATGACTTTCTACTTTTGACTTGCCAAACTGGCATTCTTGAGATATTTTGGACTACAATTCCCAGCATATCCAGAGACTGGGATAGGCTAAATTGAAAAAAAAAAAAAAAACCGTTGGAAGATTATGGCAGCACCCTTTTCAAAATATTCAGAAATGGCCAAAGGTTTTTTTTTTAGTTTACAATTATTTATAACTTTTAAAAATGTTGATATTTGAAAACTTCAGTATAATTTTTCCAATCTCTCATGATTCAAGCTAAACATTCTGAATGAAAAAAAAAAAAACAAACATTAATTTAGTTTTCGAACAGGAAGAATTTTTTTAATACAAAGATTTTGCAACTCAAAATGTTGAATATGTTATTTTTCAAAAATATTTTTTCACTCACTGAATTTTAAACCTTGTGAATGAAAACAAAGATATGAACATGTTAATGCTTGTGCGTTACTGATACTCAAATTTGACATTACGTTTTCATTGATTAAAAAATAAACTAGTGAATCTTTAAGGATCTTTCAACAATCTTTAAGGAGTCTTTCACCGACCTAGTTAGGATCTAAGCATTTATTTTCACTATAAAAATCAGTGTCACACTTACAAATGCTTTCCAATGCAACGATGCAACGATGCAATTTGCATTATCCATTGCAGGATTCCTTTCCAGGGCATCTGACTTCCTGTTTTTCCCTTTAGATACCGTACTCTCTATATAACAAGTATTATTACTTGCAAATCAACCCGCAAGCCGCACGCTATCAGAAACTAATGCCAAGAAAGGGGGGGGGGAATATGAAAACAGACAATAAGGTGGAATTCCATAGTGGATATGATTTGGACAATAAAAAGGTTATGCATACTTCTGCTGAAAGTCAGAACAATATCTTAGGCGGTGCGGGACACACTCTTCTCTACCCGCCCCCCCCCCAAATAAATTAAGGGTTCTTGCAGAAAAAGCATCTGAGTTTTTTTACACAGTAGTTCAAACCTACCCATTTCTCTGGGGCACAGTTTTAGGGGATGAGGCTTAGCCTTATTTTCCAACCGGCATTACCGAGAGGGTAGCAAGGCCGCCCTGTGCTTTTTCTGGCCCCAGAGCCGGGTCCCCGCCATTTCTTTCCTTCCTTAGCCCTCCGGCTGCTCACCTGGGCGGCCATGACCCGTTGCCTCTCGGCGATCAAGCTGCATTTTTTACACTGGCAATCTCTCCACATGCAGAATCGCTTGTGGCCCTTCAGGGGCGAGGAGTAGCCGTGGTTCCTGCAGCGGGCACACTTGGGGAGCCGCGGGGACTTCTTCCCCGCAGCAGTGGCAGCCCCAGCAGGGCCCTGGGTTAAACCCCCCGAGTTGCCGCCAACTCCGGCGGCCGCCAGCCCGGCAGCCTTCCCAAAAGGGCCCGTTTTGGTCCCCTGGGCGTGATGCTCCGACGAAGCCGACGGTTTGCTGAAGGAGGTCTCGTTGGGCATGGTGCCGTTTCCGAGCCGTTAACTGCAAAGAATTGCTCGCTTTTTTTTTAACCGGAGCCTGAAAAAAAGACGGGCGAGGGTCCCCCGGAGGAGGCAGCTCGCCTTTGCCCTGCAAAAGCGGGGTTGCTTTTTGCTTGGGTTTCGATGCAGCTTCTGGAAGAGCCGGCTGGCAGGTGGTAGCAAAGCCGTGCAAAGTGAGCAAGCCCACCTCGTCACTTTGCAAAGACGCACGGATCAAATGGGGAACTCGCTCAACTTTTTCCTATTTGCTTGAAGGTGTAGTTCCAAAGCCCGGACCCGCTCCCGGCGCTCTAGGCTCCACCCCCCAAGGGCCTCCAGCGGCCTTTTGCAAGCCTGACCCCCGCATTCTCCCCCACCTCCACTACCGCCCGCCCCGGCCCAGTCTATGAGATTCCTTGCAGAGAGATGCCTGCGAGGCAACAGCCTTTGGCATGGAAGCTTGTCCTTATGCAGCCCACTTGCAAACGTCTATGGAGATTCTCAATCATCCATCCAGGTCGTGGTTGTCCCAAAGATTGCTTTTTTCCAAAAGGCAACTGGACTTTCTAGGTTTTTTTCTTTGAAAACCTTCTCTTCTCATCCAAGAACTGAAGAAACTTCTTGGAAGAGAAGCAAAAGTTTTCAAAGAAGAAGAAAAAAAAAACATCCAAGAAAATCCAGTTGTCTTTTGGGAGAAAAAAAGCACCTTTGGATGCAGTGTTTGCAGGCTGCTGAAACTTAGTGGCAGGGTACATAAAGTAACCGGGTTGATCTTGAAGGCGACACCAAACTCTTCGCTGGCATTGCTGCTGGACCCGTTTCAACAGGAAACGTTTCCACCGCCCAGTTTTACGCGGCTGATTTCCAAAGATGGGTGCAAAGCGAGGCAGGTCGCCGACGCGCGCAAATCCGAGCCGCGCTCGCGCAAGGCCGCTGCCTCACAGGCTGGGTTTCTGCAATACAGTCCTATCACGACCCACAAGTAGTTTTGTTGGCATGAATAGAAGGCAAATGGATTGGGTGGCGTTGATAATTTGTAATGGGTGGGGGAGACAGACGCAAAAGTGACATGTTTTTAATCTCGTTTTGGGCCTTTTGGGGACCCCGTTTGTCCCCGGTTTCTTTGCAAGGCTTTTATTCGGTTGGTTCCGGAGAACTTTGGAGGTTTGCAAGCTTTGGCGATTGGATTAATTAGAGATGAGTCTTCGTAGAGGACTTAATTTCGTCCTTGGGTAGGATGGGGTGGGGGCAGAGGATCAGCAGAAATATATCTCGGGCCAGACGATTTATGGAGAACAGCTGCTTCCATACCTTACTTCCACTTCATGAGGGGGAAGAGAAGTGGGAGATTTCCGTCCAATTTCACATCTTTAGTTTGGCTGATTAACGGCTAAAACCCACCACCTCCCTGGAAAATTCAAGGTTTCTCTTCGGTCGGCATTTCTGAGAAATAGTTCTTCAGCGGCTGTAAATTTGAATTAGTAATTGTTAAATATATGTGGACGTTTCGTTCAAACGGTCTGAGGGACGAACACTTTTTCTGTTCTAGAAAGGAGAGTATTTATTAAAGATGTCCGTTATCAGTTGCTGATTGGCAGTTTCGCTGTTAGGGGAAAATTTTGTTAAGTACTTCTTCCCACCTGCCCTAAATGATCATGAATGTGATAGTGGAATGAAAACAAAATGCAAACAGTTGTATATGTGATTCTGACTTTGTTACACAAGCGGGGAAATGCAAATTACAATTTTAAATATTTGATGTGAAACACCTGAACAGAGATGGGATTTTGTGGATTTTTAGAGGAGAGGCAGCTAGACATAAGATTTCTAATTCAGACTGTGGTTGAAGAATAAAACAGCAATTCCCAACACAGATTATTGCTGCTGTGATAACATTGCAGCTTTGCCTCAAGAATCCCCCTCCCCAAATAATCTATAACTTCAACAGCAAAACATTATCTAAGTTTGTGAAACAAATGAACTTGTGTGTCTGCTGTCAATAGAAAAATGCTGCTTTCTCAGTCTTTTTCCAGTGTTTATAAATTAGGATATTTCACCTAGTTAGAGGAATCCCTCCCCCTTCCAGGACATGTCATGGCCAAATTGATTATGAAGATAATTCTACTATTGTTCATATGCATTTTTAAAAAAGACAGACCTTTATGCCCAATTGCCAATGACAGAATATGATGCAAACAATCAGATCAATTGTCCAAAGTGGGGCCAGAGGGAGAAATTTGGTCCCTAGAGAAACTGAAAGACCAGATTTAGAGGTCAAGACATCTGCTAGGCTTTGATCTAAATTTTACATTATTTATTAGTTGTGTTTGCATGACATGATAGCCCAAGGTAATGGATCAATAAGAAGGTATGCGCCACAGAAATGGACACTGCAAAGCATGTTTTATTAATCAGATTCAGATATATTATGTTGTCCAATACTCCACGGGTATAAACCCCTGGTTTAGCATTTCAGAAACTAATAATCAAACCCTATCACCTGCCTTGTTTTCAGATTTTAATTTCTGTATAAATTTCTGTATATTCAGAACTTTAACTGCTCTGAACTTGGATAAACAATGGCCTGATCTTGTTGAGCCTTTCATTAGCTTTGCATAATATGGAACTAAACCTCTGTCAGTGAACGGAATTAGCTGCCCTGAACTCATGTGCAGTCATAAGGTATGCTGGCTACATATGAAAGGCTGCTGATGGGGCCTTAGTTTCTTAGTAAAACTAAGCGAACTAAGTAAACGAAGAGGCCTGTAGAGACCTGCAGGAAGGGACATTTATGAAACATGGGAAAACGGGCTTCTGGTGTGTTCTTATTAGCGGTTGAAATGGCTTTTGTAAACAGGACACTTCAATTGTGTTTTTTCACTGAAAGAAATAATTTGGCTATATTTGTAAGAAATTGTAAGCCTTAAGGTAATGCATTTGCATGTCAAAGTGCCTACACAAACAGCCCCTTCCATCTGTAAATATGCACTGGGATGTGACTAGAGCAGGTGTCTCCAAGCTTGGCAATTTTAAGCCTGGAGGTTTTCAACTCCCAGAATTGCCCAACCAATTTTGCTGGCTGGGGAATTCTGGGAGTTGAAGTCCTTCAGGTTTAAAATTGCCAAGGTTAGAGACACCTGGACTAGAGGATCCCATGACAGCTGTGCTATCCTTGGGAATGTCCAGCAGGACTTTAGAGAGAAGATGGCTGGTCACCTTCTCAGACCAAGAACTACAAACAAAAATATGTCCTGAACTGGATGCTAGGCTGTTCCACCTGACATTAAAGAACACTGACAATAACATTACTGAGAAGCAGAGGTTTCCACAGTTTCGCATCATTTTCACATTTACAATGCAAGTGACATGATTGCAGACACAGCATGAAAGTCTATAAATAGCCACCATACGTTAACTGTCAAAGACACTCTTAGGGTAAGGAGTCCAGGATCTGAAACTAAATCTCTTATGTAATTGTGGGGAAATCACTATTTCCTGTAAGTCACAAAGATTGCTAAGAACAAATGTTAAGATAATTTTAAGCGTACCTTTTGTAAGGATAAAGTCACTTAAGATGCAAATAGTGGTACCCACGGTGTAAGCTTTACAATATGGGAATTGACATACTTGAAGATAGGTTTATTCACATTTTATATGCAGAGCCTGAGCAGTTTTACTTGTGCGCTATGTGATGAGTACCTAGTAGAGGATCATAAATGGTAGCGCAGCTTAAACCTGCTTTTGATACGTGGAGATACCATACACCCGTTAAATATTAATATGGTTTGATCACTTTATATTTAATTACATATTCCACCAATGAAACCAGATCTAGCAGAAAAGCAATCCTCCAAAAATCAAAACTAGATCAAATTGGGACCGGTAAGATAAGCAGACAAAATAGGTTAGAACTAGAGAATTGCATTCCAGAAAATCTCCCCAATGAATCTTAAAAGATCAGAATTGTGCAAGTCTCAGTATTTCTTCTGACACTGTGGAACCAAAAGTTGGATATGGAGCAAGTTGTGGGGGAAGATATCAATGCTTTTGAATTTTAGTGTTGAAGAAGATGCCTGAGAACACACTACCATAGATGGCCAAGAAAACAAACCAATGGATCATTGAATGAATCAACCCAGAGTTCTGACCCGAGGCACAAATGTCCAGGCTCAAATTAGCCTACTCAGACACGGTGTGCAAAGCTGTAGCTCTCTGGAGAAGTCTATAATGCTGGAAAAGGTGGAAATAAGTAGAGGAAGAGAATAGCCAATAGTGGCTACACCGTTGGAAAACCTGAAAAATCAGGTTAGGGACAGATAGCCACGGAGAAAAATCTATCTATATGGTTGCTAAGAGTTGACACTGACCTGATGGCACATAATGGATTCTGCAAGAAGCAGTTGAGTGGGTGCTCACAATGCTGTCCATTCTGGCAGTGCCTCTACCTCCCCTCCTGCTCACATGATGGAAAGCAAAGTGTGTTCTGTTCACACAGTGCTTTTTGTTGCATATGTGGCCCTTGACTTACGACCAGTTTCATAGCAAATTACCACAGACCACCCCAAAATGTAGTTATGACCCAGGTTCAGAATTCAGACAGCTGCCCTTCCCCATGGGTATGTGATTGCATTTTGGATGCTCAGTTGCTGGCTCTCATTTAAGGCCATTTGCAGCATCCCGCAGTCACATGACCCTGATTTATGATATTTTTGTTGGAAATCGGTGTTTATATCCTGTTTCAAGCAAAAGAAAAATGACTGTTGCGGATGATAGGTTCGCTTAATAACGGCTGCAAAACCACAGTAAAATCAGGTGCAGTCATAATTCTGGGCTCAGTTATGGCTGTAAGTCAAGGACTACCTATATGCATGTGTATAAGAACAGAGACACAATGCAAAGGGAAAACTTAAGTTTACATACAGTGTTCTGTATTATGTGGTCACGTGACATGGACTACATTTCTCAGGATACCTTAACTACATTTACCATGATGCATTCCCTTAGGAGGACAGCTTACAATTGCTAACTAACTATCCAATTCCCATACACTGGCTGGATAGCACATACAGGCATAACATGTTCATTACACAGAAGAAAATACAGATGCCTCCTTTAGCTCTTGCTGGTAAAGTGATTGGAAAAATTGTCAGAAGCTAGAAGTTGCGTATGCATGGTGCTTTTATTTAATTTTTTTCTAACCTAACACCATGTTGTAAAGAAATTATGCCTGGGCTCCACTATTCTCTCTGTCCGCTTCCAAAACCTGAAAGGCCTGGCCAAATTTAGTGGGTGGGAAGGAAAGCCAGCAAAACAAACACAAAAAACAAGACTGAGTTTTAAAAATGTGCTGGATCTGCCTAGGAAATGCAAAGAAAGAAAAATCCAGAAAAAAATGCTCCAGTGTCATCTTTTACTCAGAACCTTACTGAAGTTTCCATTCTAAGTTGGCTTTCCTCTTTCTTAGAGATCACATGATCCGTAACTAATTCTAGACGTCATGCCCTATGCACTGTCCTAACATATTTAAATTATTAACTTATTGAAATTATTCATGTTCTGTATCTAGATATCCAGCTGTGTCAGTCAGCAGCAAAATCTCTGCTCTTTTAAAAGTTCTTGTACACATTCCAAATTCAGAAGTGTTCCTTGGAGTGCTTTGGGATTTTCCAAAGAGGACGGGAGCCTCTGGTTTTTTTTACTATTGGTCATAAAGGATGAAGTGCAAGATCCCCACTCCATGGTTTGGTTCTTTGACATCATAATTATTTATAAATTTTACTGCCCAAACCTAGGTCCTCACGTCTAGTAATTGAATAGTCTCTATCATCAGCCCCCATGTCCCTCAGATTGACTCCAGCGAACAAACTAATTCTAAGTTTGGTGCAAATGATTGTACGAGGGTAGGAAAATGATGATATACAGATGTTCATGTTGTTAGACAAATACCAACTTTTCACACTTTCTTTCTGACATCTGATGCAAGTACTGTAGGTCAGCTGTAGCATTTACAGTATATGATGATATAGACCCTGGTCTATCATCATTTGTTCCTTCCTCCATTGCCTGTGTACTTACGGACCAAGGAATGTGTTGCATCAAACACACATTTGTGTGTTTAGTGGGCATAAAGACATTCAATGCCTCTGTGTATAATCCTCTAGTTAATTCTCACATTCATGGTCTTCTCTTCATAGTTGATTTTCTTCAATGTTGTGGTATAACCTAGAAAGCTCTTCAGAAAAGGAGTATTAACTATGCTGATTTTCTATCCCGATGCTAAATTTGCCTTGTCCGTTTAACTTCTCAATACAACTATTTTTTCAGACAAGCTTCCCATTGTGCCAGAAGTTAGAATTCTTCATAAAATTGTTCTCCCTCTAATTCCCTTTGTGGTTTGACTCCTTAGGATCAGGAATTCTGAGGATGGGCATGCAGGTCATAAGTATGCTTACCTAACAAGCTAAATCCAAACCAACCAACTCACATTTCGACTTAGAATGTTGTGTGAATCTAGTCAAGCTAGTTTGTAATGTATGTTTTATGGTTCATGTCTGACTTTGCAGGTATGAAAATAGCCAACTCTTAGTTATAAAGGGAATCAAGGTTACACACACCATAGTTTAATGCAATGTATGAGCCAGTGACTACAGTTCCTGGCCTACCCCAAATACTGTAATTTTCAGACTATAAGATGCTCCGAAGTATAAGACACACCTGGCTTTTGGGGAGTAAAACAAGAAAAAAATCACGATTGCTGCGTTTTTGGCCTCCGCATCCTGTTTTTGGCCCAATCCAGGCGGGGATCAGAACAGGCTAAAAATGGGGTGCATGGAGGCTGAAAAAAGGGTGTGCGGAGGCCGAAAACAGGATGTGGAGGCCAAAAATGGGGGCTCATGGAGGTGGCAATAGGCAATGGCAATCCCTGCAGCCTGAAACAGCTGATTGTTGGGGGGCAGATCCAACCACCAATCAGCTGATTGTGCCAATCAGGCTGTGCTGAAGCTGACCAGGCTGTTTGCTGTTTGCTACAAGGAGGCAGAGGCCGAAGGGTGTGGGGTGGCAGATGGACGGTGCTTTGGCAACATTTGTTGTATAAGACCCACATACATTTCCACCCACTTTTTTGGGGGGGCGGAGTGCATCTTATACACCCAAAAATACAGTAGTTCAGTGACTCTGTTCAGACAGCAGGTGCCTCTCCCTCACAGATTAAGTACTGTAGTACTTAGTGGTAGAAAAACAAGCAGAACCCTTGAACAAACAAGAAGCAAACCTTTCCTAAACATCAAGCTTCCTCAAACATTAGGCCGTCCGTTCAAACACCCCTCACATCCCACCCTCACACACCATTATCCTTTCACAGTGCTGCATAACATTCTCTATAGGCACCCAATGTTGCGAATCTTTTCCCTGGAATTTTCATTTTTGAGCGTTCTATTAAATGATGACCCAGTTAATCAACCTGATTAATTTATCGTGGCTTCAAGGCTTGGCTAGGCTTGATTTGTAAAAGGGACGAAGAGGGGCGGGCAAAAGCCACCCCTGTATTACTTGACACAGATCCTCCGATTCATTTTAGGGGCACTAAAAAAATTAATTGGACCAGTGACTTAGAACATTGAGGGCTGCTGCATGACTCATTAAACTGACATTCAGAACATTTGTAATTCACAATGCAAGACGGATAGAATCCTATATGCACTCTATATGTCTGTGCTCTTTTATCACAGGCCAGCTTCAGTTCCTAGGAGGCCTACTGATTAGAATGTCACCATCAATTGAGAGAGAAGACAACCGTAATGGAGCTAGATTTGATAAACTGGCAGAGTGTGACGAAGGAAGCTTGGGACTCTTTAAAAGGGACTACACAATTAATTGCTACCTTTTTATTTATGATACTTAATTTCCTTTTGGATACAGCTAGTTTTCCCCTGTGGCACAGAAGGTCAGAAATAAGTAGATTGTTTCAAGTGATTAAGCAAATGCTTTCCTCTCAATGCAATTTTTAATACTGCTCATCTACTGACGAAACGTCTTGGCTAAAGGGCTCCAGTCCATGTCTTAACAAACAATTTCTTTTCGGAATGAAGAGCCGATTTCATTTATTCCCTCTTTACCCTGATAAACAATCCTGCCAAGCTATGCTTTGTTTAATCCTAGTTGGTCATCTAAACCACAAAAGCTGGACTCACACTTAGTACTATGCTATACATTTTCAGTCTGACATCGGGTGGTGTCAGGGTGCCTATGGACACGCCTCTCAATATTTGGTCTTTTCTGCATATTTGTGAATAAAAGCAAATAAAGAAGCCTACCTATCCATGTCAGAGTCAAAGTAAGCCATACTGAAATGTGGAACAATATCTCTATCCAGCCATTGGGCATGTTCATACAATACATGAGTTAAACCGCTCTGGCTGCTGAATGCAAATACACATGTCTCCCGACCTGCATTCAGTATGGCTGCTTAATTAACTACAGTCAGTGTGGTTAGGCACTGGGTTCAAACATTGGTATTTCTCGTATGAAGCTTCTCCTATGAAGACATCCACTGAAGGGGACCATATTGTTAGTGTTAGCTTTCCAGGATGACGTTCCTATCATTTGTGTCATCCCACCAAGTTTCAATGAGGCCTAGGACATTATTATATCCTACCATGTTAGGATTACAAGTTCTCCCTCTGTGCTTCCCATTCTCTCCCCATCAGTATAGAAACTTCTGAGATTGTGAGTGCTGCTCTTAGCTTGGTTTTCTTGTTGTAATTTCCCACTAGTCATGTATTTCATCCACTAATTTTGGCCCCAGTCTTCGATAATATGGATGATTCTGGGATTTTGCCACACTGCCTTGTATTTATTCAGTTTAGTTATTTAGCTACAGTTAGAACAGGGATGGGCACCTATGACCCTTTATGACCTGGGGACTTCAACTCCCAGAATTCCTGAGCCAGGTTGTAAAGGAGCCATAGTTAACCATCCCAAGTTAAAATTATACTGGGGGTTGTTGCAGTTTTTTTATTTTAGCTTTTTGTATTTTATCTTCATTATATCTGTGTCTTGCACCCTATCTTACACATTGAATTTTATTTTACTGTGTGTGTGTGCATGTGTGTGTGCGCCTTTTGCTATATATTAATAGTCAAAATCAAAGGAAAGCTTTCCTTCCTCTATTTTCCTTGAAAATAGAATGATTGCTGTTCCTAGTTCATTTTTTTGACAAAAGAAATTAAGACTGCTAATTTAATTGCTATTCACTGAGACTATTATTCTGTGTAAAAAGGTAGGCAATAAATCTTTATTGATTTTCTATAATCGTTCCTTCCCATTTACTTTTCTATCTGTAAAATGGGTACAGTAGCAAAAAAATCTAAACATTCAAAAAAAGAAAGGATTAAAGATTGATTTAATTGTAAATTGTATTAAATGAGCTCTAAGCAAGAAAAAAAAACAAATTTTCCTCATGACTCAGGAATTCATTCTGAGTATATAAAAATAGACTTAAAAACCACCAAGTTTAATTGAATAGTTAGCACTCTTCATTGTGAAACTTGCTATCATTTAACAATATGTATTTTTATGACTGTGTGAAGGAAAGGTAACATGTTGTCATCCTTAGCATGACGCTATTGAGAGGGGGTGGGAGGTGAACAGTATCTAGTTTAACTAGCTGTATTTTTATCTTGTCTGTTCCAATTAGAAGATAAATCCTATATGCAGGGAAAAATTTAATCAGAAAACAAGCCCTTTCTGAAAACATATTAGACAGTGCTCCCTGTTCTACCATGCTATTACTGTACATTAAGATAGAAAGGATTATAATCAGATATTCAGTAAATATGTCAGTAAACAGGATTTAAAACATTAAAACAATTTTCTACCCTTTGCTGCCCTGAGCCTTGAGATCTAACAAAACAGAGAAGCAAACAAACAAACGTCATTGTTGCATTTTTCTTGTGACATTTGGAACAGATGCTGATGCTCTAAGCATATTTATCCTGCTTTTCAGATTAGCAATCCAATTGGATTATACACCCTTAAATCGGTGTCAACTTTTAGCAACCACACAGATAGATTTGCTCCAGGAATAGTAGTCTCTCCTATTTGAGTCTCTAGCTATCAGAGAGACCTATATAAAATGGAACATAGAAAATAACGCCTATGACATTTAAGAAGCTGGCTTTGGATTTCACCCAGTGTGATTCACAACGTTGAAAATTTGCAGAGAAGAACATTGGGCCAGGCAAATCCTGTTTTTTTTAAATTGTCAAATACAATAACTAACCCCATAAGATTCTCCCTATGTGAGTATTAGAAATCTCACACCCAGAATAAATTGAGAACCAGAGAGGCTCAGAGAGACATGTATGGATCTACAAACGATACTCTGTGTATATTTTAGACTATGGATTCCTAAAGGCCCAATCAGCATATGTTGCCGATCTAGAAATATAGTTGTTAATTCACACATTATCGGAGAGGCCTGGGCACCATTACCTTTTGGCATAGGAATTAATGGGTAAATATATCTATCTAATAAAATAATGGTGACATGGAGGAAACATTCACAGGGAGATACTTTCTTTTAACATCTCCTTCCTGATGTTCACCGGCAGAGGTCTCCCTTCTCCTTGGGGAAATGGCTACTGTTTAACAGTACTTTTCCCTTTGGAACAGATTAAGACTAAAGGGTGTTGACCTTTTGCTAAGAGAAAGTCATTTATTCCCCTGCCAGTAGTCCAGATTTACCAATCCTTTGGGGAAATCTTTTAGCAATTATAGGTACTTCAATGATTTCCAAAAGGTCCTAACTCTCTTTTAGGTGCTCTAATGTAGTTTTTTGTAAGCTGTATACGTTTTCAATTCTGTGATTTATAAATACTAGGATTATTTTAATTATAATTTCGTTACATATTCAAGAAGTGAAAGATGCCATAGAGCTATACAATTACTTCCTACATTTATCTTGATAAACCCTTTGTGAATTAAGACTGTGATGATTGTGCCATTCTCTGGACCCTAATCCTTATCAGTGGGACCATCACGGCTGGCTTATGCCATAATCTTTCATTTTGATTTCCAAATCATGTTACTTTGTGATCACAAAATTCTTTGTCTTCTCTTCTGCTGTCTTCTGGTGTTGCCACATTCACTTTCTTCTTTTCAGCCATAATTAAATCCGGTGTGTTATATGAGCCAAGACTTTTATCAGTCTGTATTTGGAAATCTTGATTACTATTGATGTGCATTACAATCCATAGTGATATTGATAGATTGCAGGTAGACTTTGACTTACAACCACAATTGAGATCAACATTTCTGTTCTGGAGACATTTGTTAAAGTGAGTTTTGCCCCAGTTTATGACCTTTCTTGCCTCAGTTGTTAAGTGAATCATTGCACTTTGTAATTAGTAACGTGGTTGTTAAGTGAATCTGGCTTCCCTCTTCACTTTGCTTGTCAGAAGGTTGCAGAAGGTGGTCGATCATAAATATGAAGCAGTTGCCAAGCATCTGAATTTTGATCACGTCATTATGGTAATGCTGCAAAGGTCATAACTTTGAAAAATGGTCATAAGTCACTTTTTCCAATGCTGTTGAAGCTTTGAATGGTCACTCAATGAAGTGGCCAGCAAAAATGGACGTAAAGCTTTAGTTCAAGTGAAATAAAGTGTTGAAGAAGGCAGAATGTTCATTGGCTGATATAAAAGACAGCCAAGAACAAACATTGCTGCAAGTTAAAAATTGGATCTTACTAAATGTACAGGAAACAAAAAATGAAAATCGTAATAATGTAATAAAAACACAAACAGAATGCCTGGAAAGAAAAGCATTACATGGTCAGTTTCTACAAAAGCTGGAAGGGGAAAAAGGATAAAGATAAAAATCTGGCAATGTCTTACAAAAACCCTGAAGGCTTGATTTTAGCTACACAAGGGCAAGCTATTTAAATTAATGCGATCAAACCCAGAATGGAAAAATCATCCAATAATTCAAAGTATGGATTGTTTAAAGAATCAGAAAAAAATAGTAGATCGTATACTCAGCTTGTGCAAGAAAATCTCATCATCTGATGGTAAACAACATAACATAAATGTCAAAATGATTCACTGGAACATCTGTAAAAATTATCATGTCTCAGTGATGAAAGATTGGTGGGAACATAGAGTTGAAAAATCAGTAAAAAAAATGAGCAGGCTAAAATATTGTGGGATTTCTTACTTTTTGGTTCAAAGTGTGCAAATTCAGGTTATGTCCAGTTAATTCCAGCAGTGCATTATATTACAGGTACCACCCAGGTATTGATGGCTTTGATGGTGTTGCCACCACTCAATTTTGGCTCTAGCACTTTTCTCACACTGTGATTATATTGTTTACTAATCACAGCTTAACTTGTCTGTGTGCGATGTTATCCAACTGTAAAATTCCCAGATAAGTGTAGGTTATTGGCTGTTTTGCATTTCCATTTTGTTATTATTTTACCCAATGTATCGCCACTGTACCACATTTCTTTAAGCCAAATTCCATTGTTATACCTGTGTTAAAATTCTTAGCGTTTGTCAATGACTAGATTTCAATTTCTGGTTTTCCATAGTTTTTAATCATCCATATAAAGCAAATGTGAAACTTTATTAGAATTTTTTTTGCTGTTTGATAGCCAATATTTGTTTTCTTTAAAATCACTGAAAGTGGGATCATTAGCAATGACAAATAATAAAGGTGATAAATGCGTCACCCTGGAAAATGATTGTGCTATAGTTGACCAGCCCATATTCTTCACTTTCCACCAATTCTGTTGGTTATTAAAAATTTATAAAAATACATTATTTTTTAAAATAAATATTCTGTTTTTACCGACACCAACTATTTCCAAACTTTTAATGATTCAACTATGTGGTAATGAATCAAATGACTTTTTATAATCAATCCAGATGGTGTATAAACTGTTTTTTCAGTTTTTGCAATTCTCCAAAAATCATGTTATCAATCTGAAGTTAATTTTTTGTACATCTGCTTTGCCTTTTATTTCCTTTCTATTCTACTGGGATGATTATGATAATAGTCCTCATCATCTATTTTCAATGACAAACATAATGCTAATAATTGACATTTCATGGTTCCCCACCATGCAGTTATTAAATATTTGGCCAGGCTTAAAAGTTTATTACATCATCAGGAAAAAAGTCTACTTCTGTAGACTATCATACCATTTGATTTTTAATATAGCACTTAAATTTTCAGACAAGACATCATGTCTTAGAAAGAGGGTTAACTTCAATGAAGGTACGTTAGGTTTCAAAATGGAGAGAGTAGTTATATTTATGTGCCAAATTTCAAGTAATTTGTGCCAAATAAATGCCCAATATACCCATATTTTTCAGATGTGTTCCTCAGTTTCAGAAGAATTTCTTGGCAACTCTTGCAAGTTTATTTACTTTTCGTTGTAGCACAATGCTGCTGTATACTTGGTAAGGGCTCTGTATTACACCCTTCAGCAACTGGGTCTTGAAAATTGCTGCTGTGCTTAAATAAGCAAACAGACAACCTATGATTAGCCATTTCCTTCCTGAGGAAACTCGGCAGGGTGCTCAACTGGCCACAGATCCATTCTAAATAAAGCTATTCTTCACAGTTAAGTGGCAAACAGAAAAATGCTGCCATTTTAAATGCTACTACGTACGTATCTCATCTTTGTACCATATATAGGCACCTGCACCCCTGTCCCAGAATGACCGAAAAGGTGTCTCCGTAATAAACAATTACTTAAAAGGGGATACAGAGGTGAAAAAGTACAACTAATTATCATATAATAAGTTTACTATAATATGCATATAGTCAGATAGGAAACCAGCAGGGGTGGGATTCTACCAATTCGCACCTATTTGCTAGAACTGGTTGTTAACATTCTAAGCAGTTCGGAAAACCGGTTGTTAGAAGAAATTACTGGCCTAATCCTGTAAGGAAGGCAGGAAGGAAACATTCTGGTGTTGCTTACAGAATCTGCCTCTCCGTTAACCCTTATTACATTCTTGGCAGGACTAGACTTCCTGTCTCAGGAACGTCTCTGGAGTTCTTTTCCCCTTCTTTGCTGGTACTTTGCTTGTGTGGAGAGACTATTCAAAGTTACAATGGCACTGAAAAAAGTGACTTATGACCATTTTTCACACTTACGACTGTTGCAGCATCCCCACAGTCATGAGAGGCCAGGCGAGGAGATGCGTGCCTCGATGTGAGTGATATTGAGTTGGCCACGCCCAGCCAATAACATGACCACCAAGCTATGTCCACCCAGTCACATGACCACCTAAGCCATGCCCACCACCTAAGCCACGCCCACAGAACCAGTTGTTAAACATTTTGAATCCCACCCCTGGCATATATTTTGCTCATATGTGGTTGGAAACCAGGCATATATTTTGGTCATATGTGGTTGGAAGAATCTTAGGACTTCAATCTTCTTTGCATCCCTTACTAGAAATTATCAAGACAGAAAGAAAACAAATTTATTTTGTGTTTTACTTCATAGGTAACTTGCATTATTAACTCCCCCCCATTGCTTTTAATGGAAAGAGAAACCAGCTAATTGTTTCCTCTTTAGCAACTACTATACAATGGTTTAGCTTAAAAAAAAAGCTTTTATTTTATTTTATGAGGCTTGGTTTCCTGACAGCGTGGATGAAATTGTTCATGGAAAACATTTGCATAACCCAGTGTTTCTCAACCAACTTTAAGATATGTGGACTTCCAGAATTCCCCAGACAGCATTGGCAATTCTGGGAATTGAAATCCACACATTTAAAAGATGCTGAGGTTGAAACATTGGTATAACCTAAGTACAAATCTCAAAATAGTTTAATTCTACCAATTAAAATGTGACTTAAAACATTAATAAAATGACATTTTAAAACACATACAATGAAGACCTTTTAATTGAGGACAGAATTAGGCCAAACTAATTGTATCTGTCCTTCCAAATACTATATATGTCCTAATTGTTTTTGGAAGGACAGATGTGAAATCGAAATGTTTCCGTATATCTTGTTTTTTTGGTGTGTTGTTCTGATTTGAAAGTTTTCAATGTGTTTACACAGCAGTCATCAAACAAAACTTTTGTTTCATGGCAGTGAGAAAGTATCTGAAGGAAGCAATTGGGTTTTAAAATTGGGATTATTTTTCTTCCTATGAATTCTGAGGAAACATCATGTTACAATGAAAAAGAGTACTTGTATTTGACTGGCATTGCGTTTCCATCTTTGTATAAACATATAGGAAATAATGGCATCTCTGCCAGGAAATCACTTTGATGTGATCTTAGGTAGGAAAAGTTATGGTGTTAAGGATTACTAAAATAAGGAAGAAACAGAATTATTTTTATATTGTTTAATTTCCCATCTAAGTGATTCCTGGTTATTGTAGTAAGCTTGCTTACTTATTTGTTGGTAGTGAGTGTGGGATGGGACAACTCGCTGTGAGATAATTCAATAAATATAAAAGTTAAATTAATTTCAACAGAACTGTGGCCAATAATAATGAAATAATGAAAGGCAATCCAGAAATACAAGAAATAACAATAATTTAGGCAAAAATGTGGTCTCCAATAATAAAAGTACCTGCATGAAATGATTAATGCAGCATTGAGTTGTACCATGGGGAACAGTTGTCCTAGACCCGTGATGGTGAATGCTAAGTCAATTCACAATAAAAGCTATTAGCTATTATTTAATTGTAAAGGGACATGGTGGCTCAGTGGCTGAGACGCAGATCTTGTTGATCAAAAAGGTCGGCAGTTCAAATCCCTAGTGCCACGTAACAGAGTGAGCTCCCATTACTTGTCCCAGCTTCTGCTAACCTAGCAGTTTGAAAGCATGTAAAACATGCAAGTAGAAAAACAGGGACCACTTTGGTGGGAAGGTAACATTGTTCTGTAGCGCCTTCGGCGTTTAATCATGCCGGCCACATGACCACGGAGTCGTCTTCGGACAGCACTGGTTCTTCGGCTTTGTAACGGAGATTAGCACTGCCCCCTAGAGCTGGAAATGACTGGCACGTATGTGTGAGGGGAACCTTTACCTATGATTTAATTGTAAATGAAGGAAATAAGCTAATATGCATAACTGAAAGTTCAGTGGAAAAAAGTAGGTTTTCAACTGTGTCTTCCTGGGCACCTTGTCAAGAGACCATCTAGACATGAGATTAGGGAAGGGATATCACTGTAGACTACAGTCTGTAAAATGTCTGGATATTGCTCTTCTGTGTTGTGTTCAGTAATTGGAATAGTATTCTGGAATAATTTTCGGCTGCTCCTCAGCTAAATTGGCTATTGTTGATTTCAACTAATATTTTGCATTTGATTCAATACTTCTATGTCACATATTTCTCCTGAACCAATGTTCTACTGTTTCCCCTTTAGTTTTACATTTGTCTGTTTTTCATGGTTTTATGAAAATTAAATGTTAAAATGTCATTCATTTGGATTTTGGAAAATATTAATGAAATACTTTTATTTTTATCTGTTAAAATATAGGACCCTGATGCATTCAAATTCCTTTTAAATTGTAGTTTCTAGCTCTCAAATTTAATGTGTATTATTGATACAGTGTAAACCAAATAGAAGTTTTAAAAAAGTTTTCCCGGTTTTCAAGTTCCATAAATTTTTTAAAAATCCAACAATAAAAAACCCAAGGCATATAAGCTAAAGAATTTTTTATTTTGAAAATATGGCAAGAATCTAAGGCACTTCAAACGTTAAAATGCATATGATGCAGAGAAAAAGGCAAGAAAATAAGTATTCTAGGTGCCCAGAACTACATTTGCATTCACTAGAGAATAGCATCTTCCAACATCTTAGAGATCATGGAGTTAATAAAAATATAATATTAATAATTATGTGTAAAGTATTATTTTGGTTATGTTGGAATTCAAAGTGTCAAAAATACTGACTGACTGTTAAGCTACACAAATCAGTAGCAACCATTTATTTAGCCAATTCAGGCCATAACGATCTATCTTCTATTGTTTAACCCATGAAGCCACCAGCTGACATTCCAAAAGGCAAATTTAAGCAATGATCCCTTTTTAAATAAAAAAGTATTCAAACAACAATCAGAATCATTTTGGAATGATATGTATAATAAAAGGGTTCTTGCCAACATCCCAACAGTAGCAAATATAAATATATATAGAGAACATACCTTTACAAAGTAATACAGTAGAGTCGTAACCAAATAGCTAGCTTAAATAACTGTATTTAGGTAACAGCAAGATATATTCGGCAGCAAAGATAGGCTATTTTCTGGAAGCTGAAAATAGGAGCAAAAGGGCTTTAGAGTTTAATGTGACTTATGGTGCAGCAGAAAACCTTTCCTTTATGACAGCTGTTCCCATACAGCAAGTCATCCATCCAGCAAACTGTAATCACATCAGATTCTTTCACCTTCTTGGAAACCTAAAAAGTTTCTGCTGTATGGATGAGTTTGTCCAATCCGAGTAGTGTGGATGGATCTGAAGTATCAACTGACACCATTTACACTATGTGTAAACTCTGTCTTATCCGCAAGAATGTTTCTTAACCTCTTTCTTATAGATGTTACTCTAGCTCTAAATATTCGCTTTCAATTTGCTGGTGAGTACAGGCACATGATGATTACATTCAATATCTGTCACTGTAAAACAGTAATCACTAGCAGCTTAGAGGATGTGGCAGTTTTTAATACATCTCTTGGCATTAGCAATCAAATGAGCTTCTGTGAGTAGGACTGGGGGAAGGCTTTCTTCCAAGCCTTGGAGTTCCCTGAAAAGAAAAGGGGGAAAATGGTATTAGTAAGGTTAGAACACAAAGTCACAGAATCATTCAGTATGTTGAATTACTGTGCTGAATCACTGCTACTCTGCTAAGTATATACTTGAAACAAAAAAAGTTGTACAGCACATACACTTTCAAAAAAGTGGGGCTATGGGAGTTGGTTTTGCAATGATTCAGTTCCAGAAATAGAAGATGGTGGGGAAAAAAATAACAATAGAAAGGGACAAGAACAGATTTCTGCTCCTTTTTGTAATCTGGATTGAAGAGCACATCACCCCCACCCTAGAGATAAGACTTATAACTCATTACTGCTTCTCTTAGTTTCCTACCAATCGACTCTATCTCCTCTGAACTGTTCCAACTAATAGAACAGATACATTGAAATAGCTCAAGCATAAATAACCATGACAGCAAAAAGACACTTATCAAGAACATCACCTAGCAGCTTCTAGCCTGTGGGTGGAAGACTGGACCTCCTAAGAGTCAGAAATCCTCTTAACACACAGCCATATATACTAGTGGTTGTATCAACTGTAGAGTACATGGAATACGATTTATGCCACTCACCGGGGACTGAGTTTTGGAAAAGTTTACGTGAGCGTAGAGGAGAACAGCAATATCCTTGTGCCCCGCATCAAGGGCTATTGAAAGTGCTGTGCTGCCATCCTTAAGAGAAAGAAAATAAATGAGATTAAAAACATGTCTGTCTTTTTAGATCGTCGCTTCCTCATAGTTCAAGAATGTCCCCTCAGGAAATTTCAAGGTACCTAGGATGATTTCACTGCAGCCATACCAGAAGCAGTTGGATGGTTAGCTTCTTTAGAATTATACATCTATTCCACTGAAAGTCTATGGGTCTTTCTTATGGTGAGTTTATTGTGGTTTTTTTTAATTTATTATTTCCCATATTGTATGGTATTGCATTTGCATGTACGCATATGCTTTATTTAAACTACATTTGTACATCAGTGATTGCACTTAATAAATAAATCACTTCCCCAACCTGGCCCTATATCTACATTTCCCAGGGTTACCTGTTGTTATGGCTAAGAGTTACAATGCTAGCATATTTCGAAGAAACTGTGTATATTATTTTTTTTTGAAATCCATACCAACCTTGCTATATTAAAAGCAATTCTGATTAATTTCCTGTAATATAAATCAACCACAATAATAGTCCTTTAAAAAAAACCCACTTAGTTTTAACTAAGAGGTAAATGCTGTGATTTGTTTTATGAAGTCTATTCTATTCTGTTCTATTCTATTCTATTCTACTCTAAAAAGCTGATTTTTATTAGTATATTTGACTATTGTACTTTGAAGAGAAAAGCTATGGTACAACTGGAGTTGAATATAATTAAAGCCTCCACTGGGGAACATTGTTTTAATAAAGCATTTATTTTTATTTCAGCTTTAAACTCCCTCTCTATCATCTACCAACTGTGACCTAACACATGATCTGAGCTTCATCTAAATTTAGTAGAATATATTTATCTATTAAAAATGGATATGCTGATTAAAAAGCAGCAAAATACATATTGTGGTATGTGTTACTGAACACAATGAGCCAATATTCAAACTTGGGAAAAATATGTGAAGCCATGGATATTTTTAAGGGAATAGGCTGAATTAGATTTCCTATCAATAATATGATAGGTATGACAGAGCTAGAGGGCACATTTTCTATGGGAAAAAATGACCAGAGTTTGTTCTTCATAACATGGGTTTCTGATGAATTATGCCTTGGTCAAAAGAAATCTCTGCAGAATTTTTGAAAAAGTTAATGCTGGAAAGAACTATATTATCATTGTTAAAAATGCTAGTTTCCCTTAATCCATAGTCAGATAAATAGCATATTTCAGAGAAAATGCAAGAGATTCAAAATATCTCTGTTTGTTTCAGATTCAAATGCCAGGTGCCTCTGCATGTAACTGGCAACCAAGCAGAATTCAAGTATTTAATGACTGCTGGATTTCAAGCACCTCTGATGCATATTTTCAGTCTACTTACTTCTACCCTAAAATAGTTTCAGCCATGATGATGTGGAATGTGATGAAATAATGGTAGGCAGTGTGTGGAGGCAACTGAAAGCCAGTGTGGTGTGATGGTTAAGACGCAGGACTAGCAATTGGAAGATCTTGAGCTCTATCTAATTATCCTTTAATATGAAAACTGGCGGTTGTTCTTGCAACCCAACTCACCACACAAACTTTATTGCTGTGGGAAAAGTAAGGAGCATTTTGTAGCCAGCCTTGAATTGTACAAAATAAGGGTGGAATGCAAATAATAAAGAAACAACTCACATTGTCTTCCAGGGTACCATTACATCCAGGCTGAGCTAGCAAAAGTTTGACTATCTCCACATGCCCATGTTCACTTGCGCACATCAAAGCAGTGGAGCCCTCATCATCTTGGATGTTGACATCTGCACCACAAGCCAACAGAGCTTTCACCATGTCTATTCGCCCGTGGCTCACAGCAAGCATCAGAGCAGTCTGACCAGCCTACATTGTGGGGAAAAAAACCAAAACCAAAGGAGAGCCCCTCTTATTTTGCGAACAGAATTTCACAGATAATTCTACTGAACAGAGAACACCAGCACCTATATTTTTGTACACCCAATTAAAGATCACCATATTCTTAAATGTGGATCTGTCATGCATACTTATAGAGAATACATGTAATATCAGGGTTTCATACAAAATCTACTCAGTTCTGGATAGGCAGCCATTTCTTCATCTACTCTAAGGCTTCCTATAAGGCAATTCATTCCTCAGCATTTTAAAGAGTTTATATTAATAATGTTCATGGATGACCATTCATTTGGTTTCTTTCTAAATGTACTTTTAAAGAAAAACTCAAAGTGAAGATAGAAGTTTTTCTAGATAATATTAACCAAATTAATCATAGATACCAATCAGGATCTTGTACTTTAAATTTCAAATTGTACTATGTTTTGTGCAACGTTAGGCCTCCAGTGAAAAAAGGTTTTCTGAACAGGATACATTGTGAGGTTCTTATCTAAAAGACTTTACTTGATCTTCCCCTTGAGAAATGTTTTGGACATCTCCCAATAGTATAAATACAAACGTATGAAGCACATCTTATTAAGCCATGGATTTGCATAGCTACACTAATTTTAGTCATCACGTATCTTCTCTGAAAACAGTAAAGGAAAATTGCAAGTAAAGCCAAAGGATTTCCCCCCACCCCAAAATTATAGTTGAAATGTATGATTTCTTTCAATGTCAGGCAACAAAATGCACAGGTTGGAAAATTACTCTAAATCTTTTTTTTAAAGAGATATGATGGAATTATTGTATTTACAAGCAAGATGATTCTCTTTCTCTTGCAACCTTCCTAAAGCAGGTATCACCCCAGCTCTCACAATCCCTCCCAAATGCCCCCTTCCCCATGCATGACCAGTGGTGGCAAGTTAGGAAAGACTTTTATTTTTCCAGGGAGCATCTTCCAGCCTCTGAATGACTGAGATTGATAGCAGCAGACCAACCTGGCTAGCTTTTGCATTCACGTCTCCACAGGCAAAGAGGTCTTCCACTATTTTCATGTCTTTTTCTGCCTCTACAGCTGCAAGGGCAGCCAGCATAATCGGTGTATAGCCAGCCTTGTTTTGGTGATTTACATTACAGACATCTGCAAAAAGATCAATGAGAGAATCTCTTGAGAAAGTTGAAAGCTCAGAAGACACAATTGTGCAAAGAACTGAATCAACTATTATCAGAGCAGTCTTTTCCAAGTGCAGCAATTGCTTACATAATGAAGATGATTCAGAAGAATTTGCAAAGGAGAAAAGAGAGACAGGAATGATTCTCCGGCCAAGTAGAGAGAACAACTCTCTCTTTATAGTTTGCATGATAGGAGGGCTGGAAAAGAGGGCACAAAGCCCCAGTTTATGCAATGGCTACAGACAGTAAACTTAAAGACAATTATTCTAAAATGCTATGAACTGCCACAAGTAACAGTTTCTGGCCAGAATTTCAGGTACACAGGGAAGTCTTAGTCGGGAAGATCTCATAAACAAATCAACAGTATGTAACTTTAAAAAAATCAGCTGCACTTTATTCTACACCCGTACATATATATTTTAGCAATGCTTTTCACATTTCTTCCAGAAATGACATATTTGTATGTATTTAACTCAATGGCTTAGAGGAGTCAAAGAATGGTATTTTTTTGAAGGGCCTTATCATCACTAAAGAAGTACTGTAGTTAGGTACAGAATTCTTAGCAATTAAAGAAAGGATTTCCAAAGGAACAACAGCTCAAATGCAAAATCAATGTAATTCATTTGAATATATGACAAATTAATTATTATTAAAACCTCCTATATTTAGAGGCCAATATTCTGAGCATAATATTCTGCTAGTTCTAGATACAACGTATACAAGGAACCACATAAAATTCAGACTAGCCAACTTACTTGCATCTAAAAGCAGTTTCACAATTTCAAAGTTAGAATGGGAGACACTGTAATGAAGAGCTGTGTTGCCATTTCCATCTGCCATGTTGATGATTTGCCTAAGGACTGCAGGAGAAGCCTCTTCAAAAGTCGTTATGTAATCCCCAACCATGGCAGCAATAGCTGATTTTTGGCTCGATATACGAAACCACTCATGCTGGATGGTGTTTAAACAAAATCTCTGCCAAAATCAAACACAAAAAGCTTCAAAGCAAAGTTCTATTTATAAATTATTTCACCCTCCCTGGGAAAATAAAGTACATGAAAAACCATTTCCTATATTAAAAACAATTATTCTAAGCCCAGGTGCCCAACTTTCTCCTCAGGGACAAGACACAGCCATTGTGAGTGGTGCCGCCCAATGCTTGGTTTGTGTTCCACTGGTGTTTTTTGTTTGCTGACTGCAATTATAGTTTTGTAAGAATATTCCAAATTTCAAATATAGAAAATGGGCAAAAATGTGGATTCCTACTCTAAACTTCCAAAGACTTTTGTATACTGAAGTTCTGTATTTAATTGTTTTTGCTTATTATAATTTCTGTTTGTTTAAAAATATTTTACAATAAATCTATATAGTTAACAATATAGTTAACAAAGTGTTAATAATCAATATTGACTGATAGCTTGATTATGTGCTCAGTTGGTGACAACATAGTTACGATTTTCTTCCGGAGGATCTACCCCTAAAATACTAAATATAGTGAATATAAAATATAAAGACATTTTCTTAAAAAGTTATGTCTGCAAATAACCTTAAATTAGTGTACTAGTTATCTTCATGTATTCTAATATATTTTCTATTGTATTTTTTCTCATTCTTATCAAGTTGCTCAATTTAATCCTTCCTGATGACTTCCAAATTCTATTTTTTCCAATTATATGACATCCTAATAAAAGCTGCCATTATAAACACATAAAATAGTGCTGTACAATTAAAAACTGCATACATGGATCTGATTGGGGTAAAACAGAAATATGAATTGTAGTTCCTATTAGCTTTGCCTTTTACTCTGTTATATAATGTCTTATCTCATATTTTGTGTTCTTGTATGGACTCTTGGCTAATCAATAAAGCATCATATTCTTTACGTGCATAATCACTACATATTTTTTTTACTGGCTAGATCAGGCATTTCAAATTTGGTTCCTTCCAACTATATTGGAATTTCAGTTTTATAATTCCCACACAACATGGCAAAAATTGTTTTTGCAGTAATTATATTGGTTGTAATATACAAGAAAAAACCAAATGGAAAAAGTGGGATAAGATCTTCTCTTTTCTAACAGCTTATTCATTAAATTATCTCTTCTTCTTCTTCCTAGCCTTATTCCCATGCTATGTTAGGGTCCGTATGAAATGAATTTGAAATTATCTCATTAAATATTAAATTAAAATTCCCCGTGGACTTTAGCTGTCAGAAAGTTGCAAAAGATACATGACCTAGGGACACTGCAGCCATCATAAATATGAGTCAGTTGCCAAGTGTCCTAATTTTGGTCACATGACCACAGAGCTGCTGCAACAGTCATGTGATAAGTTGTCATAATCTTTTTTTTCAGTGCTGCTGTAACTTTGAATGGTCACTAAACATCTGGCTGTAAGGACTACCATAATTTGTTTTGGAAATTGGTATCTAGATATATATCATGGTTTGACTACTGCTAGTAATATTAAATTGAACTAAATTTGTTTTATAATTTGTGAGAAAGTATTTGATTCCATTTCCTTCGTACTCAAATTCAAAACTATTAAACATATTTGTTTTGACCTGGCAAATGGCTTTGAAACATCATTGGATTTAATTCTATTTCTATATATAGAACAGTTTCTCGTTTAAAGGTATATAATCAGTTGAAGGAAAATGTTTGATTTTGAATTCTTAGAAGACACAGAATTCAACAAATAGCTCTATTTCTTTGCATACCACAAACACACTTTCAAAAATGAAGAGATGTAAGACTATGTATTTCTATTTTTGGTAACACTGGAAGCACATTCCATATCAAAACAACAGATACACTTTCACAGTCAAGTGGAACATTAACCTCCTATCCTAAGTATTTTTCTACACTTGTTAGCAGCATCCAGATCAAGATCAAGACTAAATGGATTACACTGTTGCTTTTAAATGCAATGAGATTTTAGCCAAGTCTGTGCAATGCATTTTTAGTATATATTTTGGCTGTACCACCTACCAGCATAGCAAATTTTGAGGAAGGCAAGTGGACTGAAGGCTAAAATTAACACCACAGAAACAAGCCCAAACAAGCCCAAACTATGCTAATTGAAGGGATTAAATACCTTTATTTCAGTCTGTCTGCTTATCTTATTCACTGAAATATGTTGTATATTAGTCCATTATGGTTCAGAATCGATGGAGCAGTTGGTTTTCTTGCACAAACAAGCTTAAATAAAACAGAACATATTTGCCACCTCCAGGAACATGTGCCTTCTCCCCTACTCATGAATTATATGAGCCATTCAGGAATATAAAAACTTGTAACATGAAGATTGAGGATTTTTATGCTGCTTTTTCACTGACATCGTTGATAAGTAGCAGCAATTTCTTCCTTTTGATTAATGGGAGTACAGAAAATATTTAGACTTACTATTTCTTTGCTGCTCATGGCTTTTGGATCATCAATGCTGTTTTTCAAAAAATGACATGCTGACAACATCTTTTCACTCAGTTCATATCTGGGGAAAAAAAGAGGTATGTTTAGATTTTATTTTATTATTATCATTAACTCGTGGTACTAAAGCATCTACCCCAAACTTTCAAACAATATAAAAAAATGTCACACAAATTTTTCTTTCTTTTTAACCATCATTATATTGCCCGTTGATATTTTTTTAAGCAAAACAAAATTCTGAAGAAGATTTGTGAAGATACATGGATTCAGGCCTATTATGATATAAGGAAAAATGTACTTTCTTAACATATATATTACAAAAGCTATTTATCACTATGTAAATTTCTGGCAAGGCTTACCTCAGGACATTCAAGCTGTAATTATGTAAGTTTAGCATGAGCTAACTGGCAGGAGATGTTCATCTTTCGAAGATTATATTTTCAACAACACTGGATGAATTTGGTATTTATTTCTACCCCTAAAGGAACACCTTTATAGCCACTCTAGCATTACTTGGTGGCTTCCTAGGAATTTTTGCTTTGTCTCATGATATTTACATTTCAGTATTTCCATCCTTCCATTTCATCCTACACTCTATCATGACGCTACTGAGCAAAATCATTCATGTATTTAAAGAGAATGGGAACCAATTTATAATAAATAATTTCTACTTTTCATCAAATCCACAAGTGGGAATTTAAGTTCTGAATCACCCCCAGGCTGCATTAATGGACTGGTTAAGGGTCAATAAACTAAAATACAGTCCGAACAGTTTAGCTTTTTGGTGGGATGTCTGGGAAAGCCCAAATTATGCTGATTACACAAGTTAGTAAATGCATGTACTAAACTTCAACATTGGCCTGATAAATATTGACTCTACAACAATACAAATTATTTATCTGTTTAAGAAAAGTAGTCAAGAATAACAATCTCAATTTTTTTTTTAGTTTTCACTGCTCTCAAATATACCATATTCCTGATAATACAGTGGCTTCTATGTACGTTATGTGAAGTTAAAGGATTACTGATAGTTCTCAACTTTGTAATTTTTTTTGTATTTATAATATAAATTTTGTATTTATAAACACATTTCAGTAGCTGTTTTTCTATTAAAATATGAAGCAATTTGGAAACTTAAACTTTGTTTTGTGAATGCAGGCCTTAACTTGCTTAGCCAAAAAAATAATTAAAATATAGGCCTATTGAGAACTACAAGTAGTCCTCAAATTACAAGAGTTCATTTACTGACAGTTCAAAGTTACCACGGCACTGGAAAAAATTACTTATGACCATTTTCCACACTTATGACCTTTGTAGCATCCCCATCATGTAATCAAAATTCAGATGCTTGGCAACTGGTTCATACTCAAGACTTCTGCTGTGTCCCAAGGTCATGTGATCACCTTTTGCAACCTTTACACAAGCAAAGTCAATGGGGAAACCAGATTCACTTAACAACGGTGTTGCTAACTTATAAAATGCAATGATTCACTTAACAACCATGGAAGGAAAACTGTACAATGGGGCAAAACTCACTTAACAAACGTCTCACTTAACAACATAAATTTTAGGCTCAATTGTGGTCATAAGTCAAGAGCTACCTGTATTATGATAAATTTTAAATAATCAAAACATGTACTACTTTCTGCATTATGCAGAAAATATTTCATACCTCTCATGGATTTCTACATTCTCAGGTTCAGTCTCTTGAACATGCATTATTTCTTCTTCTTGAACAGATTTAACATCTTTCCTGATTAATCTATGTTCCCTTTCAAGTACGCCTGAATTTTCAATCTGAACGTACTCATTCCCGGCACATTCATCATCAGACTCTGATGAGGAACTCTCTTCGGAACTCGAATCATCACTTGATGTGGTTTCATACCTGGTAAATAAAATGACTTTTTATTAATGTATCATTACATACATATTCAGAGTTAAAGCAACTAGTTTGCCACATCCCAGCTTTCTCCAGCTTAGTGCCTTACATATTATACTAGTCTTGGGAAGTGTTAGCACTTTGAGCTTGTCCAGATCAAGAAACAGACTCCAAAAAAAGACTAGAAGTAGGTTTTACTGATATACCGAGAGGCTATATTAATAGAATCTTGCAAGTGTGACCATCTTTTCTTCCTGTTTTTTTCTACTTCAGTGAGTTAGGGAGGAGTTAGCAGTTTTTTCCTAAAACTATCTCCTTCCCCAGGACTTGAGGAATGCCTCTGTCCCTTTTTGTTTTTAAAACAGTTTCTAAATATTTCTCTTCCATGGGTCTTTACAGGAAGGCTACACTAGGTTTCCAACTCTAGTTTGCTCATAGTTTTAATTGGAGAATTACCTGGAAATCTGTGGCATTTTTTCCACAGTGTTTTAAAAGTTATATTAATGGCAAAGTTCCTTCCTCAACAGGCAAAGGATCAAAATGATGTTAATAAGCTGACTGATAGAACACAAGAGTTATGGAAGTGCAATAATTCATCAAATGAGTAATGAGAAACCTGATTTGTGTTAAGTATTAAATAATCAGGTAAAGATTTTTTTCCTGGGATGTGTAAAAAATTCTCAAATAAATTATAATCTCTTATCTCTCAGTTGCTTCTATATGTTGGAAGAAAATATTTGTTTGAGAAAATCAATTCTATTTTTTAAATTATAGCTTGACTGGTGGGAGATGTTGAAATGGTGGATAAAGAAAAGTATAATCTCATTTAAGAAATTCTCAAAAACCTCAATTGAAAAAAAAAACTATGATTAAAACATTTCACTCCCAAAATATTGTTGCTGAAGATCAGGAAGACTAAAACAACCACTATGCAACTACTATGCTCATATAAAGATATCAAGGATCATCTCAACATGTCTTGTGGGGAGAAAATAGACTGAAAATATACTGTTCCCCCCACAAGACATATTGAGAATTTCACTGAAATATATGCCTTGGAGCAAATAATTTATGATATTATAGTTTTATGATCAAATATCAATTTATGAATATAATTACTTCTATAGACTTGGAAAAGAGGAAAAAAATCTAATTTCAGAACTGTAAGGTCTTACCCTCCATTAATACCCACAAACTGCAAATTCTTCTTTGTATTCTCATCTTTTTTCCCATCTTTTTTCTTCATGATGGACTTTAACATACCATCATTTGCACACACTACCGAAAAGAGGACAGAAATTATGTTAACAAAGATTTGTATTAATACTGTCAATATGCTGAAGTTAAGCTATTCTGGCCAATGACAAATTTAAAATGTGCAAGAAACTTATGGACCACATATCGGCCATATGGTCAAGCCTATCCCAGTTGTATCTCCACCTTTGAGCATTGTTATATACATTATTCATGCAAGGGATAGAAATCCATATGATAACATCTTGGCCCAGCTTTTGGAAGTTTGGATGGTACAAGCCTCCGCCCCACTCACATGTTCATTTAATATCTTTACAATGGCCTTTAAATTTTAGCAAGGTTTTCTTTAGGGGGAAGGAGAGTATTCAAGTCAGTACTGACTCATGGTGACTGCCTTGGCTTGTTCCTGCAGTTTTTTTTGGCAGAATTTATTTATTTATTCATTCTTTCCATTTCTATGGCCACCCAACAGTACCAAGTGACTCTGGGCGGCTTACAATTCTAAAATTATAAAACAATTTAAAAACATTAAAACAATAAAATTATCCACAAAACAAATAAGTAGAAACAGCAGCTGGGATAATTAATCAACTAATGGTAAAGCCAAGTAACTAGGCCCTTAATACATCCAAGTATCAGGCCCAAGTACACAGCAACTTTTTAAAGCTTTGCGAAAAGCCAACAAGGCTGGGACCATTCTAATCGCTCAGGGCAGAATATTCCGTAAGGCAGGAGCTACTGCAGAAAAAACTTGTCTTCTAGTTCCTGCCAATTGACAGTCTGTGGCTGATGGATCTGCAGTATGCCCAATGTCAGAAATGATTGCCATTGCTCCTTCCTAAGGCTGAGAGAGAGTGACTGGCCTAAAGTTACCCAGGTGACTTTGTGCTTCAGGACTAGAACTCACACTCTCCCAATTTCTACTCTGCTACAACAAACTGACTATCTAGTCTTCAGCAATAAACTAAATGATTTTTTCATAGCCACATATGGAATTTTTTTAAAATTGAGCTTAGAGATTGAAGATGTTCCCGAGACTATTAAAATAATTCCTGAGTATAAATTACATATTCAACTTTCTGACCAATATAAACCTTTTTTAAAAAAAGAATTCCTGAATCATATAATAAAAAGGCAATTAAATGCCAACTGAAATATCTGTTCAAAATATCTGTGCACAAAATGTATACAAGATAAGCATGCAGATACAATAAATCAAAAACAAAGGTGCAAGAAGCTATACATATACCTAAAATATGTTTTATTAACAAAATGCATACTAATTTCCCAGCCCACATCATAAGTTATTGGGATACATTAGACTAGATTGTATCCCGTGTAAATATCCTTTTTTCAAAATTATGATAAATTATAGTCAGCATATTTTACTTTGAGAACAGAGACCAAATATATTAAAACCACACAAGTATAAGCATAGTTCTCTACAGGCCAATTACAATTTTTCTACATGAATTATCTAACCTTTTTAGCATTTCACTATGAGAATTAGAAAATGACCAACCTTTTTAAAAAAAAAATATGTAACAAACAATAGTATAACCGAATTACCATAAAGCCCAGAGGCAAGTTGGTCATCTGTAAGATTAATTGAAGATAATGTGCTATCCTGGGAAGTCAAAATCTTTTGGTCCTGTCTCATTCCAATTATTGCAGTCTTCTCCTCATTTATGGTCCCGATTTCCTTCAATTTTGAAGAGCCTGGAATTAGATGACACATTTTACTGTGTTGCCTTGTAGAACTAATATCTTATATTGCCTGCCTCCCCCCCCCCCAAAAGGCAGTATTAAATTGCATTTTGTCAAATAATTTTTTGGGGGTTAGTGTTTCTTCTATACATAAATTCAAACATTCCAATATTTGAGACATGGTTGACTGAGGAATTCTAGGAGTTGAAGTCCACAAATCTTAAAGTTGCCAAGGTTAGACATCCCTAATGTACAGTATTCATTAAAACAATTTTTACTTGATAATCCTCTTGGAAGTAAGTCATCTTGAGCTAGCAAAAGTAACCTTCCTGTTTTTGTTTCTAATGAGGGACAAAAGTAATACATTTTTCATCTACAAATATACAAATAACAATAACATCACATTTTTTCAGCCACTAGAATGGAGATATATGAATTTAAAATAATTTCAGATGATAACATTTGAAACTTCATTAATTTATTTTAAAAAATACTTGTTTTTTTAAAACACAAATTCATTAAAAATGTGACAATTTATTACAAGGGGCAGCTGTTTTACATCTTTTAAATGCAACCCACAGTACAGCTTGTTTACTTGAGTGTTTATCATGAAGAAGCTACAATATGAGAATCAGAATGGGTGGAAATAAATATGATTTAAAAATATTTCAGTCAATCTTCTGTCATAAGCATAACATTCAACATTAAGGAGATGCAATATTCCTTTATCATATTGGTTATAATTATTTCTAGTTTCTTCTTGTAGATATATGTGTGGCATACTGTAAAAGGCTACATCGGAAAGTAAATTAAAAGATGATAGCAAATAATATAGTGAAAAGGAGCAGAATACCAAGTCCTAGTTGTAGAACACTTCCTGGAAAACACTAAAAGCAACCAAAGAAGTTGAATGACTTGCATACTTTCTCCCCATCAATAAATGGTAGAACTATTCATCAATTTTGTTTTGCTTTTTCATTTAGTTCAATGTCCTAAACAATTGCAGATGGATAACAAGAAGTTTCCATTGCAGTTACTTCCTTACCAGGAAAAAGGAAAACATTTTCAGGATTATAGGAATGCAATTGCAAAACAGTCCCAGATTGCAAAAGATCTTGGTTGACACATGAAACTACTATTCTATAGCCTTTAATTAAAGTATGAGGTCTGTGCACAAAAAGAAGAAAAATACAGCTAGAGACAATGTTTTCAGTATTCAAGGAATTGTTTTGGGTACATTTGACCAAAGCAAAGAAAACTATTTTTTTCTTGTTCAGATTTTAAAATAAAAAACCTACGCAGCTCCTTAAGTCCTGTTCTTAAAAACTGCTTTATAAAATAAAATCTTTACCAAACTACTGGTTTTCATCATCAAATTAAGTAACAACAACAAAAAAAACAGAAGTCAAGTACTGAACAAATCAGTAAAGTGTTATTTTGGCTTAAACTAATCCATTTTTTACATATTACTCCTGTACTAAAAGTGATGGCATTACATATAAGAGTAAAATTTGCCTTCGTATTTTTGGAAAGCATGAGAAATGAAGAGAAATGGTCCAATGGCATCTGATCCATGTTTTCAGCTCTATAGAGATAAAAGTCTCAATAACCATACCTGGGTTGACAACAATCACAGCATGCTAACACCTATTTATTATTTTAAGTGGGTCTTCTTGGAAAATGTTTATATTAGTATTTTGGGGCAACCTCATGTATAAAATTATATTCAAGTCATTTATCATAATCTTTGTGCAGTGTAAACAAATTATTATACATTATTCTCCAATTACGGCAGAGGCCACATAAACATACAAGACTTAATTAAGTAACAGTGATTAAAATGAATAGCTTGTAAAAGGAGACGTTCTTTTCATAAAGATTGATATTTCATGAAAACATCCAGACAGAAACTACTCTGGTACACAGGCCTCTCTTTCATACAAAAGCACAAAAATTCACATATGTTATCCCCTCTCCTTTCAGCAAAAACCGCAAACAAATACTGTAGATTGTTGGATGAAGACAGAATAAGGGAAAAGAGCTAGAATACTGAGAGAAGAATGTGAAAAGGGAGAACAATATCTAATAGAAATATAGGTAGTTTTTGACTTACAACCATTCATTTAGTGATCGTTCAAAGATACAGCAGCATTGAAAAAAATGACTTACAACCGTGTTTCACACTTACAACAATTGCAGCATCACTGCATCACATGAACAAAATTTGGATGCTTGGTAACTGGCTCATATTTATGATGGTTGCAGTGTGTTTTGGGTCATGTGATCATTTTTTGGCGACCTTCTGACAAGCAAAATCAATGGGGAAGCCACATTCACTTAATAACCATATTACTAACTTAACTGCAGTGATTCACTTAACAACTGCAGCAGGAAAGATCTTAAAATGGGGCTAAATTCACTAAACAACTGTCTTGCTTAGCAACAGAACTTTTGGGCTCAACTGTGGTCATAAGTCAAGAACTGTAAGATGAAATTAAAAAAAGTAATTGGGAGTTGGAAGAAAAGAAAGATTGTGGAATATGATTATCTGCAGTGAGAAAGAGAAGGAAAAACCACTGCCTTTTTTGGGGAGGTCCAAGAGCAAGGACTTTAGAAAAATGCAGGTGAAGCCTAGAATGGAGAAGGCTCAGTCCAGCACAATCTTTCTAGAATCCTGATTCTCAGCAAGGCAGAAATGACTTTTTTCTTTAGATCAGGGGTGTCCAACCTTAATAACTTTAAGACTTGTGGACTTCAACTCCCAGAATTCCCTAGTCAGCTTTAAGTCCACAAGTCTTAAAATTGCAGAGGTTGGAACCCTTGCTTTTTGATAGCACCTGCCTCTAGAACATACTACAGATGTTCTCCACATCTGAAAGCAATTATTTGAGGGGGGGAACCTTCTTTTCCTTTCTCTTGAGTACTGTGGCATGTAACCAAAGTTGACTCTAAGAGAAAATAGGCAACAGTACAAAGATGTTGTTAAAGGGGTTCTTATAAAGGAGGGCAGGGCAATTATTAGCTGTCTCTGCTCAGATGAATTATACAAAAACCTAGACCACTTCTAAAGTTGTACAATATTTTATGCAGACCTGTATTATTAATTAGATACAAAAAATTAGACAGTGACAAAGCCTGCATCTCTTATCTCTTACACAAATAGTAACATTTGGTATTAACAGTTTGTACCGTATCCACAGCAACACTTTGAAAATAAATAATTTTTTATACATAGCACTGTTTCAAATAAATTCATGCCATTTTGGGAATTTGGAAAGCAAAAAAAGGCAAGGGAAACAAATATTGCTGGTTCACAGAAGTGCACAGTGTAATCATTATTCAGTCTATAAGGTAAGTCTTATAATTTTGAGTTACATCCTGCTCTTATATGCTATATCATTTTCTAGATCTTGAATCATTTTCTAAATAAAGATGAAATCCATTTTTTTTTGCTAATTTAAATATCATGCATTGATAGTTTATGTCATCTCTGTTATTAGGATATATGATAGCCCAAAATCATGAGGAGACTGGTACGTCCTTTCTCTGGCTAACTGATTTTATTAAAAGGCATAAAACTCATAATGGGTGGCTGTAGCTCATAATATTTTATGCCTGTAAATAAAATTGGTTAGCTGGAAAAGGGCTATCAAACTCCTTCTTGTTCTCGTGAGAGAGAAGTAAAGATATTTAGTGATCTTCTGAAGAATTAAACAACAACTTTCCTAATTCCCAGACACTATATGCTAAGGCGTCGCAAAGCCCCATATATTCAGAAGCTGCAGCTTAAGGCAGACTGCTCTACAACAGCTTAGATTCAATACACTCTGCCTACCTGTTGTAGTAGGTTTGTCCGTGCATTGTTTTGGTACCTCTAAGCTGCGCAGTTCCTCTGTGCTTGCATATTTCATGACTGTGTTGATGGATGATAGAGTGCTGATGAGCTGAGAATTGAGAGAGCCTATTTGTGAGTGAGGTTCTCCAAAAGCGTCTGCTAGTTCAGCATAATTTTCAGCAAGGAGCATCTGCTGTTCTTGAACAAGCTTTTGAACCCGTTCAATGTAATGGTCCAGACCGGTCCTTATTTCGGGCAGAGGAAATGGACTGTCAGTGTTGGGGTTCCCTGAATCATCCACAGAATCATCCCCAACACCAATGCTTCTCGTGCTGGGTGGCGCATGAGAAACTGGTGATGGACCACAGGCAATGTTTCTCATTTTTAATCCAACTAGATAGTTCTCATGAATACTAATCTGACCTACTCCACAGTCTTTGGTCTTTGTTAGAGAAGATTTATCAAAGCTAGAAGTGGTAGAGAACCAAGTCCCTATACCAATGGAACGAGTTTTAACAGCAGTATTTATATCCTTGACCCTACCATCTCCAACAGCCACCGTCTTCAACTCCACAGCCACAGTGTTTGTCTGCTTATCAGAAGTGCTCAACAAAGTATTGGTGCTGGAATCTGTCGAAGTAGTTGTTTCTGTGTTGGTGAATCCATCGGCCTTTTCTAATATTGTATTGGTTCCCTGATTAATTGTATAAGGCACTGCCATGATTCCAGAGTTGGCTCTGCAAGCAGTCTCTGTGTTTGTGCTGCAAGATGTGGTCTTTTTAGCTGGACACAATGTCAGATCCAAAGAGTCTCTATAGCCAAGTGACCGCACTTCCTTGATTTGTAGTTCTGTCTTACGCAGGCTTAGGCTGTCCATCAATTCCTCTGTATTGACTCCGGCTTCGCAGAAGCTCATTTCTGTGCCCACACATTTATTGTAGGTCTCAACATAACTCCCAATACAACGATCACACATTTCGTTTCTCTCTTTCACAATCCACCAATTCATGGGAACATCTGGCCCCACAGCTGAACTCTGCAACATAGGCCTACACAATACACCAATGCTACTCATCTGGGGACTGTTCCCTACACAAGAATCAACAATATCCACGTGGTTTCCCACCATTTGGTCTCTCGTTTGCATTTCTGTGCCTACTGCTTTGCTGAAGACAAGGGGCTGTGCCATTAATGCCTTGTCTGATTTTTTCCTAGATCCAGCTGCCTGAAGCTCATGCTTTAATTTGATCATCTCCCTGTCGTAAGTGGCTTCCCTCAACTGCACCTCCAGTCGGTAGATTTTCTCTTTAAGGGATTCAATCATCTGATGCTGAAGTTCTATCTCTCTCTCAGCCTCAGTAGACAGACCAAGCATTTCTTCAGACACCCCAGCAACAAAATCTTTAGTCTTCACATCTGTTCCCACGGCTACATCCCTGGAGGCTCTCAAAGCTCTGTTATATACCACAATATCATTCATGCTTTCATCTGCACCGACAGCAATTGACCTATTCTCTTTTGCTACATTTGTTCGATTGCCTTGCACAGAGGAAATATCGTAACTGCTGTCCTGGATTTTCTTCTCCAGTGCTTGCACTCCAGCAGTCAACTGCCTGAACTCTTCTACCTGCTCTGTGCTATGCCCCACATTCCCCGTATCTTCTTCACAGTCTATGTAAAGCTCCCCCCCTCCCCTGACCGAAGGCAGGTGCTTCCACTGCTCTGCATTTCCTGCACTGTAAGATCTCTTTCTGAAAGTGCCTGTGTCATTTTGATTGACCGTTCTTTGGCTTTTGAGCTTTGCCACCAGCTGTCTTTTTTCCTCCTGAAGTACTGAGATCTTAACCTGGAGCACAGGGATGGTCTTGACTTGCTCCTCTAATTCCTTGAGATGTTTGAGGGCAATAGCCATTTGTTCCCTGATGTGTTGCAGGTGCACTGGGCTCACATTAGTCACAGGTGTTGATACTCCTGAACTCAAGGGACTATGCCGAATAGAACTGCCCAAAGAAGAGGCCAGATAAAGACTACAATCTCCATTGCCTTGATAGCCATTATGAAATTGCTGGCACATCTGATTCTGGCTACTGGATCCTACAAAAGAAGGGAGCGAGCCAGTGGAGCCCATGGCTCCAAAACTGGAAAGTCTAGGCCTCCGAGTTTCTCCAGGGATGGGCTGCATTGCAATTTTCTCCTGCTCTAATCTCCTACGTGTTTCCATGAGAGTTTTTGTAACTCGAAGGTTGTGCCTAGGCAGCTGTGGTGAAGGAGGAAGTAATGGTTTGCTTTCAGGGATAGTTAGGAAGCTTGGAGAAGCTTCAAATGCCAAGGATGGCCTTGCAGAAGTTGCCCCTGCTAATTGGCTTTGGGCTGTAAAAAGTAAAGATGAATGTTTGTTTTCATCACTGTTGGATGAAGAAAGAGATTCATTTGATGTCCATCCACTGTACTGATTGGAGGCGATTTTGACAGGAGCAAAAGGTGGTGTCACTTTCCGCTTCTTCTGAATGTTCAGTTTTTTAATAGTATTTCCCTTCTGTATATCTTCCACATACTTGAGAAAATCCAAATCAAGCTGGTAGCCATAAGGTGTCTCCACAAAATAGGGATCTTTCTGAATTTTGTCATCCTCCCCGTTTATGGCATTTTCTTCATTTTCTAAAAAAAAGAGAAAAAGAAACAATGTAAAATTTAAAATCTTACTAGAAGTTAAAAATATAGAGATGCTGTTCAAATACCAGAACCACTATATCATACTCCCCAGGAGAATGCATTACATGTCTTGGGTCAGTTTTTAGCGTCGACTCAACATTTCATGTTAAGATTGGGTCATCTAATTATAAGAACCAAAGTAAATGTATGCATTTGAGATGGGTTTGCATATAGCCATTTTAAAATATCACTGCTTATAATTAGTATCTGATAGTTCTGTATTGTTCTATAATGAAAGGTGAGATGGATCTCTATTCTGTGGCAAACTGTGTTCACACACACACAAATCATTCCTGAATTTATAAATGGTAAAACAGCCAGCAGAGATATTTAACTCAATGCACTCAAATATAAAAGCAAAACAATATAATGGAACCCTGACTCTCTATTTAGGAACACTTTTGTGTAGGATTGTTCATGTTATCTCTTTCGTATTCTTATAGCATGCACATCATTTACAAGACTGTCGAAAATATCTCTGCTGAAACAGAAACTGCCAGCTCAAATGTCAGAACAGGATAGCTTCCTGCTGTCACAGGAGACACATGTTTTAGCAAAGCATTTTAAATTAAACTACAATCCATCTACAGTGTGGCTTCAAAAAGAGCATTTATGCCTATGTGTGCAGTATAAGCTTCTCCTCACCCCTCTGCCCCATTCCTCAGCCTAGACACACAATAAAAGCCTGTAAGCACCGACGGCAGGATTTTCATTGAATTAATACTACCTTTCCATTTCTGTTTTTGAGTCTGCACATACTTCCGTCCAAAGTCCACCAGGCTTTGGAATATTTCCTGCAATCATAGTCCCATACGTCACAGAAACCCTTGGCTTGCAAAATCCCTGCCTCTCAACTTGCTCATTCTTTATCCCATAAAGGGAAAAAATGTTTCCAGCATGAGTATAAATAAACAGATCACGAACTTTTATAGGCTAAGCATTCACCAATGACTTTATATTAGTTTCTGTACTAGGGAAGGCCCTCCTCTCCCCCCATATTTCCTTTTTCCATTCCTTTTTGGTACATAGCTAACTTTTTTAACGGCTCAGCCACTTTAAAAAATCATAGGCAATGATGCAAGCATTTAAAACAGAACACAGAATAACAAGGTAAGAAGGGACTTTGGAGGTCTTCTAGTCCAACCCCCTGGCCAAGCAGGAGACCTTAGACCATTCGTTATGTTGTAAGTTCCCTATAAAAATAGATGTCTGAGCAATGGACTAGCAATTGCAAATTATTTGCAACAAAATGCAAATAATAAAGGTTATACTTGGCTTTGCCATTTACCTTCTTCTGGGGATTTTATCACCCAGCCTAGAGGGGAGGATCGAAGACAAGCACACTCTGTGCCTCCCCAAATCACATTTTCATTTAATAAATATTACCAATCCTTTCTCTATCCAAGCCTTTAATAAGTAGTTCAAAACACCAATTGCCATTCTTAGAGAACCAAATTTAAAAACAATGAAATTGTTCCTAAAAAGAAAACTCTCATATACTTATCTAGATGTTTCAAGTGATATTTCTCCAGCTTGCTATGAAGGAAAACCTCTACATGCAAAATTAAACTAAGTCAGTGTAGTTAGTATTATAACCTGTGTATTTATAATAATTTATTTTATTTATTTTTATTTGCATTTATATGCCGCCCTTCTCCGGAGACTCAGGGCGGCTTACAGTCTATGGAGCATCATGCTAAGTGCTCGGCAATAGCCTTCATTCTATTGTATATGCCTGCTTATTACTAGCGCTTTTGGCCCCCCAAACGGCATTTTACAAAGTCAGCTTATTGCCCCCAACAATCTTTGAGTCCTCAAAAATTTACCTCTTCTTTTACATACAAAGTCATAATTTGTATTTTTTGAGGAAGCACTTTAATCACCAGGAAAATTTGCCATGAGGGTATCTTTGCCTTAATGTCATCATTCAGCTTAAATTCTCAAACAACAGAAATGTATCCCATAGCAGTAAAATATGAATTCACTTCTGTTAAAAATACATAAAAAGCAAGAAAATGATTCGGCAAACTCGACACAAGTCCAGTGAATTAAAATATTCAAATTCTTGAAGAACTAGGGATCTGTGTTTCCTGTTTTGATAATCATATTGTCAAACTTGTTACAATAATAATATATTTTAGATTACATATCATGTTTTGTTTATCTTAAATGTCTAATATTTTGCTCTGTGTCATAGTTTAATAATTTAATATCAGGATGAACTATATTGTTTTTCTTATAAAAAGGCATAGAGTCATTTTTACTGAATCAAAAAATTCAAAGTGCTAAAACTTCATTTCATTTGTTTATGTTAAAATTACTCTAATGAATCCTCTCTTAATTCATTAGAAATTTAATGGCTAGGCAAAATAATTAGCTTTTAAACGGTTTTGTTTTACTTGCATGAAGACTTTTTTTGTAAGTACTTCCTGCTTACTCACTTTTCCCTTTCTCAAATAAAAACAGATTACTGATGAAACACAGATTGCTTATTTGTGTCATAAGTCACAAACAACAGAGCTTCTACAGACTTTTGCTGCATGGCATGATAAAATTCAAATAGGGCATCTGTTTGTTCTTTTTTGCTAAATCTCTATAAAATTAGACTTTCGGTATAGTTAATATTTGGCTTGATAACCCTTGGCAATTTCCCAGAAGCCTCTAGGCTTTTTACTAGAAATAGTTGAAAATACTTCTCAAACGTATTTAACAAATAACTTATTTGGCATAAGCACTATTGCTCATGCTAGTACTTGTAGAATCTTGGCTGAGACCAAAAAAGATCAGGCTTATGGGCTACTTTAGGAAGTGAAATTATGTGGAATAGTAACAAAAGGCACTTATGTATTGCTGACATGTAATCTACATGAATGTGACCATTAAATCATTAGCAATAGAACTCAGCTTGAATGAAACTACCTTACCTATTCAGAAGCAACATATTTCATTCAATTGGAGTCATTTATAGGGTACAAAATTATGCCTGTCAAGGTCCCAGAATGTATTGTCTAGACCTCTGGATGGTATATGGTGACTTACATTTAAGAATTTGGTTCCCTCACAAGTCAAATATTTTTTTACCTAGATGGAATGGTCAAATATATATTTGTAGGAATCCAAAATTTTCTAGTGTATAGTAAGTTTAACAAATCTACATCTGTAGTGGAACTAGAAATATGTGATCCAGAAGAGCACTTTGAATACTGTAGTGATTAACAATCATGTTGCATTTATTAATTGTTATGTCCTATAACAACCATCTAGATGCTTTTCTTGGATGTATGTGATTATTTATGGCTGGAGATTCTAAACAAGTTTTAGATCCTTTACTGGACAGTAATATTGTACAACTAAATTCAATTCTGTACAACAATCAGATTAATTAAATGGAGTAAACCTTATATATTTTCCATAGGTGCCAATGTTTTTGCATACTGAAATACATAAAACTGCAGGTCTATTTAGTATTTACATTATTTTAAATATCTTGGCATCATTAGTGCAAGAACTGTTATTCCAAGAAAAAAATATTTGTTTATAGTAGTATACATATTGAATTGTTTATTAGTAATGTACGGTCTTTGCATTTCAGCCCAATCTGTTGACTCTCCGCATTATATAACAGAGCAATGCATAAAAAAAAAGACATAAAGGCATAACTCATGCAAGAAGGCTGTCACTTAATGACAGTTGGATTACAAGCCCAAAAGAATAAGCTTATTTTCTGAAGCAAGGGACTGTATAATTCCCAGGGGAAAGAAATATTATAGCATGAGGGCTACAAGAAAAAAAGGCAGCCATTGTACATATTCACTTGAACTCATGGGGCATGTTCTTACCACATGGGCATATTCAGTCTAGGTAAGGCATGAGTACCCTGGAGAAAGGTGACATCATAAAGTTTGAAGAGCAGCATTTGGAAGTGAATCTAGAAATCTACTGTTGACTAGTGCATTGATAACAAGGTAAATAGATGCTTACAAATCCCAATGAGTTACAAACTCTCTTAGAAGATTGGAATGGCCTCTTCCTAACACAATTTTAGAAAAAGGCAAAGACTATTCCAGAATTTTGGAGCGTAAGTTAGTAGTTAATACAGCTGGGAATTGCTTAATTTTTGACGATATTATGTTTATATTGATAATTTCTATGTTTAATGCTAGTTTTATATTGACTGGTATGAACTGTGCAGCGTTTATGAATGGGGAATACAAACCATGCAATTAAATAAAAAACATTTTGATTACAAAATTTAGTCCACATGCTTAAACAGCATTACAATACACTTTCAGCTATCCTCAACCTGCAATTTTTAAATAATTGTTGTAAAGGCAATTAAATATATTTTTAAAAAGATATATATTACATATTTACAGTAGTTTTTAAAGAATTGGAACACCCCATATTAACAAATCAATGGTCTGGAAGAATAATTACAGTTCTTATGAAATTTAGACAAGATTATTTCAACAAAAGATTTTAGGTTTGTTGGATAAATTTGAGAATATTTAGAAAAGGTGGATTGTCAACTTCATTAAGCTAGAAGTGTAAAATGATAAATAGAATGCTTATACATATAGCAATAGCACTTGTCAGATTTAATATGCATTGATCTCTTGAGATGGCTTTGCATGGAGTAATATGATTTGATGTGAATATAATTTTTGAATTTTGTACAAAAAATTGGAAGTTATCATTATAAAGAAATTTACAGATTTACTGGGCATAGGAAAAAAGATGACTTGGAATCTGACTATTTTTCAGAAATTATGGTTCTATCAGGTGCTACTAAGAGAAGTAGTATAAGAAATTGGAAAAGTAGTAATATTCCAGGTATTAAGGGCTGGATTCAAAAGATATTAACTTGCTGTTGAGAAGGCACTTTTATCTACTAATAAAAATATTTTGGTATGTTCTTCTTTGGCACAAACTTTGTGATATATTTGTAATGATACAGAATATTATTTTTAATGTAGATTTAGAAATGTGTTTGATATTAGATGAATATATAATATATATGGGCTTTTTGCTAAGTTGATTGGTTTTGTTTTCCCTTGTATTTCCTTCCATAAAATTTATGATGAATAAACTTAATATAAAAATGATGACTCTTTTGTGATGAAAATACAAGGCCACACAAATTTACAGTTCTATACACACCTTTTGCTTTTAAAATAGCTCTTTGTTAATGTAAAAGGAAAAATTGTCAGCATTATTCCATGTGCTCAAGGTTTTATAAATATATTTGAGTTTTATATTCTGTTCATCTCAGTGGGAATTACCACAAAGACAACCTACAATGTTTTCAAAATTCTATGTTAGCAAAGATAGGAGATCTGCCAACCCAATACCGTTTTATAACTTTTCTAGTATTCAGGCTTATCCAATATCAGCTCCCCCCAAATCTATTTTAATACACATTTATATTAACTATACAGTATGATTAATGAGTGAAAATGCCTTATCCAAACAACAACACAGCGCATTCCAACTTATTATTGGTAAATACCTGGAAAACACATATGCTTAAAAACTTAATTCAAGCATTCATACAGTTAAAGGTTAATTCAAGCATTCAAGCAGTACTTAAAAAGTTAATTCAAGCATTTCCTCAAGGAAACAAATAACTAATAGAGCCATGGCAGTTGAATGTTCTTTCATGAAATTACAAGAATTTCCCCCTAATATCCTTAAATAACATCTAAAGATATTGTGGCTGAAATCCTAGCCTTCAATCTGTATTGAGAGCATGTATCTAAAAGTGGAAGAAATGATACAAGGTAAATAGCATATGTATATGTATCAGAAAGAATGCACATTTCATTATATCAATCAAATGGCCAGCAATTTATAAAGAGAAGTACCTATTTTCCAGACAAAGGTCAAATACCAAAAAAGTGTACCCCAAATAGGAAAAATATGAAGAAAATTAATTCTTCTATTCTTAAATAAATCAGTTAAACTTGATATTTACAGAGGGGGGACATATTTAAAAGGTGTAAACTTCAACACTTTGGAATGGAAATATTTCTATCCCTATGACTGCAATCCAGCATACAAAAAGACAAATTCTTTAGGTCTTCAGTGAAAAACCTTGTTATATCCAAGAACAAATGCCATTCACACTTCTGTATATATATTTTTAAAAAAACCTGCTGGAATAAAATGCACTAATGTAACTGATATTCAGATAGTCATCCAGACAAATGCTGTGTGAATCAAGAAAGAAGCTGGTTAAAACCAACGATTAGTTTGGCTAAAGCTGAAGTTAGTTATAAATAGCCATTTTTCTTTGGACTAACAGAGTTTTACTTTGTATGAGAAAACAGTGCTATCTTTATGTTAAGAAATCGCAGAGAGAAGCCTAGCCAGTCAATATAGGTATGAACTTCTTGTTCTATTTTTGAATTTTTAAACATGAAAACAAGCTATAAACAAAAAGTTATCTTAAATCTAGCATCATATCCCCCTCGTATCTGTTTGTTTACTCACCATTCTGGGAAGAAGGGAATACTGCAATGTTTTCTTTGCAGGAACTTGGGTCTGGAGCCTTAAACAGAATATGTACTCCTGACACATAAGCAGGCAAATTGCCCAGGACTTGCTGAAGAAAATTTATTTATACTCATTTGGAATTTCCTGACAAAATTCTCTCCTCCTGCCCAGGCTCAGCTAATGGAGTTCCAATCCATTTTTCTTCTTCACATTTTTCAGCATACAAATATTTGATGATCATAATTCAGAAGGTACAGATTGCATACTTCATAAGTCACAAAAAGTAACACTTTTCTCACTATGTGAAACAAGTAAAATTGGATAAGAATGAAAGAAGGTGCCCCAGACCTGGATAAAAATGAAAAAATATTGTTCACAGACTGGCCTCATTCCTTACCCACTTGGCCCAACCTCCCAACAAGGACAAAAAAGGCGGTACTGAAACACGCTGCTCAGAATAACTATCTCTCTTGTGATCATGTTACATACAGCATTTGAATATTTTTGGTTTTCTATACCACAGGCAGTCTGTATTTTGCTTGTATTTGCCCAGCCTGGCTTATAATTTAAAAGCTAAAAATAAATACTTGACAAAAAGACTTCCTTAAGGATGTGGCTAAAAGAATGGTGAACACATTTTATATAAAAAAGATATGACTGAAATAAAAGATGGGCCTTAATAAGCTCATCAAGAATAAGCCCTAACTACATGCATTTTTACCTTCTAAAAACTGTTACTTAAAATACTTATGACTTCAGAGAAAGAAGTGGTGATCTAAGACTGCAGCTGGTGAATAGATTTGTAATTCATCTCTGGACAAAGAGAGGACTTGAGATTATTATTATTATTTATTGTTATTTTTACTAACTTTATTTGCTGCCCATTTCATTTTGAGATCACTCCAGACATCTGCTTCTTGTAAGGAAACTGCAAGACAGTAGACTCTGGCAAGTTGAGAACATGGCACAGCCAACTTTTTGCTCAAAATTGGATTGGCACTTTCAAAAGGACAGTGGATTGGCATATTTCTTTTTCTAATAATTTTCTAACCTGCCTTTATTATTTTTGAGGAATAACTTAAAGTGATGAACATATATACTGATTTTCCATCCAACTTCAGTCCTTTAAGTAAGGTGGGCTGAGTCAATGATTGGCTCAAGGTCACCCATTTGGCTTTTGTTTCTAAGCCAAGACCAGAACTCACAAAATCTCCTGGTTTCTTGGCCAGCATTCAATACACCAAACTGGCTCTCAACATCTTTAATGGACTTTTACTGATCAAGACTGAACAATGAGGCTTTAAGGATTTATTTAAAGATAAGAGATGGGTAAGGGAAGAAGACATCATTTGTTGTATTTTAAGAAGAGGTGATAAGCTGTTGACATTGTTTATACTTATGAGGAAGATGGGAAGTCACCTTTTATATATTTCTTTTCTTCTTCTACTTCTTCACTATATTATTTTTTTCCTTTTCTGTTTTTTCTCTTCTGCACTTTTTTATTCTTTTTTAGTTTGTATTAGTTTTTTATCTTTTTTAAAGTGTAATTTTAATAACAAAATTTATAAAATAAATTCTATTACATTTATAATTATATACCTAAAGCCATATAGCTTGTATTCATAAGGCAACAGTTATTGAAAACTGTTAACAAGGCAGGATAGAAACAAATAACCCACCCATTTTAGATTAATAAATAATTGACAATTTAGATTTGCTCTTATAGCAGAGTTCAAAGTCTAGGGATTTCAAGAAATGTTCTGCCCAGGATCTGGCAGCATGTTTTTAACAGCTTCTGTTTGAAAAATATTGTCTTAATACTGTTTGCAAAGGACACCATATTCAATTAATTCTGCTTTTGAGAAGTACTGCAAGAATGGAATTCAAATAAAATCAAATCACAATTATTTCCCTCCAAAAATATTTATATTTTCTCTCATATAGGAAAATTCCCAGGTTATAACACAGATATGGTAAATTCCTAGACAATTATTGATCTTTCCATTTTCTCCTATCTAGTCCATTAAACTAGTTTGCCGTCTGTTGCATAAAGGAACCGGCATCCAAATGGTGGATAACAAATGTCTGCTCCTAGAATACAGACACCCTTATATAATAAGGATATTTGGATGGGGATGCAAATGCAGCTTTCTTGATATAAGAGGCAACATTGAAGACACATCCCCTCCCACCTTAGAACAACATCCCCAAAACCAGGGATGGGATTCAAATTTCGTAACATCCAGTACTGTGGGTGTGGCTTGCTAATTGGGCATGGCTTGGTGGTCACGTGACTAGCTGGCATGGCTTGTATGTAAATATTTATGTAAATATTGATTTTTTTATTAAAAAAGAGCAACTTTTATCCAAAATCAGGCAAACCAGGCAAAGCAGATTGAGTTGTTCCCAGAATCACAGATTCACTCAGAAATCTATCATTCTGCAATCTGCTTCCTGAGTCTTGTCACATAAAATTTGCTAGCAACCAAACTCGCAAAGTTAACTCACAACACACCGTGTATGTAAATATTACATTTATTTTATAAAAAAGAGCAACTTTTACCCAAAATCAGGCAAAGCAGGCAGGCAGATTGAGTTGTTCTCAGAATCACAGATTCACAGATCTACCATTCTGCAATCTGCTACCTGAGGCTGCACTTGAAAATAGAAGCTTCCATCCTAAGGAAGGTTCAGCTCTGCTTTTAGATTAGGGGCCAGCCAGTGGTGCAATTTGCCGGTTCTCCAAACTGCGCAGAATCCTAACAACCAGTTCTATAGAACCGGTCCGACCGGGTAGAATCCCACCCCTGTCCAAAACTATGCAGAGATAATTCTGTTCTCATTGCCAGGTATTATGGTGTGTTGGTGTACAGATGATTGACTGAAAAACAAGCCACCTTTGCATGATTTGCACACAGGAACCAGAAGGGATGTTGGTATTGCTCTCTCTCACATAAGCATAATAATAGCTGATCCCAAAGTGGATGTGTGATTTTATATACACTAAAAAAAAACCCTAAAATGCAAATAGGCTTTGTCCAAATGACAGAATGTTGTTCAAATAGAGTTCATGTATGCAGTCACAGTAAACTTGTTGCTTGGCTCCATTAAATGTCAAAAGGTCAGTGAATCACCCTATCAGCACAGCACAGATAACAGGATGTAGAGGTACATTTTCATTTGTGCCAGCAGGAGATCCTATTAATAAAAAGACAATCAACAGCCAGAAATATAGAGAGCTCTTTCTCCACCAAGACATGTGTCATATTCTGTTCTGTAGGGCCTAACACTTCTCAAGCTATTCCATTGCTTGCTCTGGGGAGAGGGCTGCCTGTCTCTCCTACTCATGGAGTGACTATCTTATGGAGAGTTAACTGAACAACATTCTCCCCCAACTTTTAAACGCAGGACTGAGTTTTCCAAGTATAGGTAAGAGGGCACTTCAATGAATATTAGTTCCTCAAAGTGCCCCGTAGTGTTGCAACCACAAATAAGGAGATGTTGAGTTCTAGCTTTCATACACAGAACATGCAAATCTGCCCTCCTGGTGGGAAATTCTGGTTCTTGGCATAGGCTGAGTGAGGACTCTGGGGAACTCATGATTTAGTTTAAAAACTGCCTCATCTAACAATCTCCATTCCATCCACAATTTAAGTCACCTTTAAAATGTTTGAGGAACGCTGTAATTTCTCCTCAAAATCTATTTAGAGTTTAAAAGGTAAAAGGGGAAGGTTACTGTAAAATCCCCATTCCCTCCCCACCCCACTAACCTGCTTTCCAGCTCCGGTCTCCTTTGCAGGGCAACAAAAGAAGACCTAGCCAATCAGCTGGGACTTGAGAGGCAGAGAATAGATGAGGACGGGGCCAGTCAGAACTCAAAATTTCCTGCTACCAGTTGTCTGAAGTACTCAAAATTTCTGCTACCGGTTCTCCAGAACTGGGCAGAACCTCCTGAATACCACCTCTGGAGCAAGTACCACTACCTTTTCTTCCCCTACAGCCAGTACTGGATTTTTATTTTTTATTTTTATTTTTGCAAATCAGAGGGTGAGATTGCTGATAAAAACTGAAATTCGAAGTACTCTGGGGGGAAGCACACAGCAGATAACCAATACAACAGAGTGAAGCCAGGAAAGCAAAAATCATGTAACACCCCCCCACACACACACACACACTTCCTTCTCTAGCTATTACCCTGATCTCCACAAGAGGAACAGTCACCTTTTTCTAAGAAGCAGCTGTAGGAAAATAAATTTGCAAAAACTTTCACAATTCTGATCCTTTTTCTGATAAAAGGGCTTAAGAGTCCAGCCCATTTATTGCAGTCACTTTTTTGAGGGGAAGCTAGCTTTACTCTTTCGAGTTCAATAGATTGGAAAAAGTATTGCTTTAGGGCTCTTCCAAGGAGCGAAAGCCGCCAAACCATAAGAAGGATAGGGAACTTTTCATAAGATTTTTCCTGAAAACAAAACATTAGACTGGGATTTGTCCCCTGATGTTTCTTATACAAAAATATTGAAGCAAACCTGACTCCAGCAACTGACTGGATAAGCTCCCAAAGTTTTTTTGACAACATTTTGAGAAGTGGGTTGCCAGTGCCTCCTTCTTAGGAATGAGAGATGATAACTGCCTTAAAATCACCCAGTTGGTTGCAGAACTAGAACTCACAATTTTCCAGTTTCTAGCCTGGTGCGTTTAATCCTAACACCAAACTACCTCTCCACAAAAAAAAAAATGTTTGTTTTTCTTTCATTGGCTCCAAGAGAAAGGAAAAGAAATTCAGTACAAATATTTCACACAACTGGCCAACTCCTACAGTGACAAGGAGTTCCAAGTGCACATACCTCATTAGATCTTAAATTTCATGAAGCAGAAACATGTCAAAGTTCATATTTTTTGCTCTTTTGGCTAGAATGCCTTCAGATGCATTATTAAGGACACATCCAGACCAAAGTACAATAGACAGAGAATCAGATTTTGAGACAAAACATTTGACTTTAAACCCTCTGAATCACATTTCTTAACTTTCTTATCACTGACCATGATTGTAAAGCATAAACTTGCTTCTTGCTTCCTCCTCATATCCTGTCCAGACCATCTTTTGGATCCCATTTAGAACCCTTTTTTAAATCACTATTTTTCTTTAATCTCCCCTTCCTTCCTTCTCCTTTTTCTTTCAGCTCCCATTTATAAGCAGTTATCAATCATTAGCTTTCTTATAAACAATAATGTGCATTACAAAAACCAAGTATTGTTGTGAGTATGACAGCTGTCCTTACTCCATGCAATCCTCTCATCCTTTACAACAGTTTTTTATAAATAGAAGGGCAGATTGGCCCTAGCATTAACTATAATATCCCTTAATGCTTCTCAAGCAGTTGTCTTTAACTGCCTCTCCTGGGTCTTTCTCTCATGAAGGAGGGATATCTCCCACTTTCCCTCAGCCACCTCTTTGCTCAGTTTCCTTATAACACTTAGTAGATAAGTTTTGTTATCTTTACTAAAAGTGTTTTTAAACAGAATTCTAATGGCAAAAACATTTGAATAAACAATTATAGTCTCTCATGCCCAAAATACCAGTCCACCTAAACTCAACCAGCTTAAGTTAGAAACAAGAGAGAGTTCAAATCCCAAATGAGGTACAGGGTCAAACAAAAGTAGTATAAGGGTCAAGGGTCACTACTTAGAGCAGACAGGCTAAAGAGTTGAGGACCACAGTGGAGTGCCATCATCAACTGATTTGTGAGCCATGCAGCTCCCTTTATATAGGAGAGGCGTGACCCACATATGTTTCTTTAGAAGGGTGGGATTGTTTCTGGCCAATAGTTTTGCTAAGTGCCTTTCTTTAGTCCTCGTCTCTTCAAGGCGAGCCCTTGTACTGGAGGGAATTAGCTCCACCCATCTGTCTTCTGAGGCCAATAATCTGCCTCTCCTGGTTGTGAGGCAACACAGCTTTCCCTGCCTGTTAACTCTTCAAGCTGAATCCTCCTCAGGCTGATGACCCTCCTATAATTCCTCTTCATCTGTGAAATTCTGGAAATTGAAATCCACACATCTTAAAGTTGCTAAGGTTGAGAAGCCCTGATCTAATGAGTCTGAGTTGGCCACGACATTTGTGTCAATAACTCCTCCAATCTAGCTGAAGAAGCCTCTATCTCTGGCCATTCTTGCAAGGGTTATGCTACAGTACCCACACTCCTGTAGATGGCCAGTCCAGTACTTGGCCCTGAGCATATTTTCCTCCTTTTTGCCTGGCTTCATCACTCTGTCGACTATGCCCATTGTTGTAGTTAATTTGTGCATCAACCCTTAATTTAGAATTTGCAGGACAGATACCAAAGAACAACAATACTAAAGGAGACACCAGGATGATAATAAACCTTGAAAAAAGTTTATTAAGAAATTTGCTTGAATATAGTGTACTTACAACATCAGATGAATATTACCCTAATCGTTAAACCACTGAACTATACATTGCAGTTAATCAACAAAGAATCTTCCAGGTTTTGATTGGTTTCCTCTACTCAGAGATTTCTGGCTCCCCAGATCTGAACTGGAAAAAATGAATGTGAAAGGAAAGAGTTTTCCTGTATCTCTTTCCTGCAATTATTAGTCACGTCCATTATTCTTATTAAATCTTTTTTCTCCAGTCCAGACTACATCTGACAGAGTTTTAAAAGATCTTCTATGTCTTGAGCATTTCAAATCTTATTCTTTGGCCCTTTCTATTTGCCCATCAATCCTGACTGCTTTTATATGTGAATTACAAATTCACAGAGATACTGACATATGAATTCTTTTCCTTTTAATGAAAAATATATATAGCTATTTGTTAAGTATCAAGATGGAAGAGGAACAAGTAAAAGAGACAATGATAGTATGGACTAAAAACTTTGGCTATTCGATTGAGTTAGATCAATGGCAGAAATTATGATATAGACATTATAAATCAACAATGTCTACTGCATACAAAGAAAATCTTCATAAAATGTTTTATAGATGGCATTTTCCACTCTTAAGGTTAGCAAAGATGTTTAAGAATAAATCTGCAAAATTTTGGAAATGCCATCAGATACTTGGTTCCTACTATCACATGTGGTGGACATGCAAAAAAGCAAAAAATTTTTGACAAAAATACATACATGGCTTGAAAAAATGATAAAAAATGATAAAACAACATATAGATTTGAAACCAGAGACGTTTTTTGCTGGGCATTCTACCAGACAGGTATAACAAAAGGAATATCTGATTTTACATGTATTGACTGCAGCGAGAATAGTATTTGCACAACAATGGAAAAGTGAAGAGACCCCAACAGATGAAGATGTGATTAGAAAAATATTAGAATGTGCAAAAATGGATAAACTAACACAATTAAGGAAAAGGAAGAAACTGAATATTTTTTGACTTGGGACTTATTTTATCAATGGTTAGCTGATAAAATCAATGATTAACTGACAGGAGCTAGAAACAGAGAAATATATAAAAGGATTAGTTATATAAGGAAGATATCACTTAGAACTTAGTTGAACAAATAGCATGATTATTATGGTTATTAACATTAATATAATTGATATTAATGCAATGAATATTGTTATAAATACTGTGATTATTATTTCCTAAAATGATTTGTACCCAGACAACACATACTGTTCAATTGAAATTAGAATTTTTGTATGTTATAAAGTAAAATAAAAACTTACTACAAAAAAAGAGAGAGATTCTGACTTATGGATAATGAACCAAAAGAAGCAGCAGCAACGAGACCACAATCTGCACTGAAAGATACAGTGGAGCAATAATCATGGATATCTTGAAAGATTCTGGAAAAGGAGAGAATTCTGTATCTTTTTGAGGACAGTATTGACTATTATGTTTCTGTTATACTCTATATTTTTCAAATAGCAAGCAGTATTCTTCATTGAAAAAATCTGAAAAATGTGAATGGAAGAAATTATCCCCCTTGGTAGCTCATTTCCAAGATGCAAGCCATTTTCAACTGCAATTCCTAGAGGGCTATGCTGCTGGAAATTCTAGATACTGTATTACTCATATTGTTTCAGGGTGCTAGGCTGGAAAAAGGGATATTTATTTATTTATTTATTTATTTATTAATTACATTTATATACCGCCCTTCTCCCAAGGGACTCAGGGCGGTGAACAGCTCATCTAAAAACCCCACAAAAATACAAAAGTTAAAAAGTAATTAAATATTTAAATCAGCTGCAGACTAAAATTAGGAAACCCCCCCCCCACCCTTAAAAACCCAATTTAAAGTTAAAAATGGAGATCAAATTTAAAATCATTATCTCAGCCCAGGCCGGCCTGCTCAAAGAGCCAGGTCTTTAACGCGCGCCTGAAGGCCCTCAGGTCCGTGCCGGTACGAAGTTCCGGTGGCAGAGTATTCCAGAGGGCGGGGGCACCCACAGAGAAGGCCCTACTCCTTGGCGCTGCCAGACGACACATAGCGGCCGACGGCACCCGGAGCAGACCCTCCCTGTGGGAACGCACCGGCCTGTTGGAGAACGTTGGCAGAATGCGGTCCTGAAGGTAACCTGGTCCCATGCCATGGGTCGCCCTAAAGGTCAAAACTAGAACCTTAAAGCGAACCCGGAGAGCCATCGGCAACCAATGCAGCTCGCGCAGGAGAGGCGTCATATGGGCGCTACACGACGCCCCCATAATCACCCTCGCGGCTGCATTTTGCACCAACTGGAGTCTCCGGATGCTCCCCGCAGGGAGCCCCATGTAGAGGGCATTACAATAGTCCAGGCGAGAGGTGACAAGGGCCTGAGTGACCGTGCGCAAGGTGTCCCGATCCAGGAAGGGCCGCAACCGGTAGATCCGACGGATCTGATGAAACGCCCCCCTGGAGACGGCCGCGATGTGATGTTCAAGCGACAGCCGTACATCCAGGAGGACTCCCAGGTTGCGAGCCCTCTCTGTGGGGGGCAGAACTTCCCCCCCAATAGCCAGCGAAGGTGTCAGCTGGCTATATCGGGGCGCCGGAAACCACAGCCACTCGGTCTTGGATGGGTTGAGCCGAAGCCTGTTCCCGCCCATCCAGTCCCGCACGGCCTCCAGGCACCTAGACATAGCCCCCACAGCATCGTTGGGGTGGTCCGGAGTGGAGATGTACAGCTGGGTGTCATCTGCATACAGATGACACCTCACTCCAAGACCACGGATGATCTCGCCCAGCGGCTTCATGTAAATGTTGAACAGGAGGGGAGAAAGGACCGACCCCTGAGGCACCCCACAAACCAGGGGCCTAGAGGTGGACCTCTCCCCCCCCGCCAACACGAATTGCGAACGGTCAGAGAGGAAGGAGGAGAACCATCGAAGGACGGTTCCACCAATCCCCAACCCCTCCAACCGTCGCAATAAGATGCTATGGTCGATAGTATCAAAAGCCGCCGAGAGATCTAATAGGACCAGGACAGAGGAGAACCCTCTGTCACGAGCCCTCCAGAGATCATCAACCAACGCGACCAATGCCGTCTCAGTGCTATGTCCAGGCCTGAAGCCCGATTGGAACGGATCGAGGTAAGTTGCTTCCTCCAGGTACCGGGGGAGCTGACGTGCCACCACACTCTCAACAACCTTCGCCACGAAGGGAAGGTTGGAGACTGGACGATAGTTGTTTAAAATAGCTGGGTCCAGGGAAGGCTTCTTGAGGAGGGGGCGCACCACCGCCGCCTTCAGGGCGGTAGGGAGCACCCCCTCTCTCAAGGAAGCGTTGACAATCCCCTGGAGCCAGCCTCGTGTCGTCTCCCTGGCGGCCGAAACCAACCAGGAAGGACACGGGTCCAATAAACAGGTGGTGGCATTCAGACCCCCCAGCAACCTGTCCACACCCTCAGCGGTCACAGGATCGAACTCCCCCCAGATAACACTCTCAAGACCTGCCCCGGACACCTCCCCCGGGACCACCCAATTGGAGTCGAGCCCCTCCCGAATCTGAGCGATTTTATCATGCAGAAATCGGGAAAACTCCTCTGCTCTACCCTGCAAGAGGTCATCCCGCGCTCTCGGTTCAAGTAGAGAGCGGGTCACTCTAAACAGGGCGGCAGGCCGATTTTCTGCCGATGCAATAAGGGCGGAGAAATACGAAGATTTCGCCGCCCCTATCGCCACAAGGTAAGTCTTAATATGAGATCTCACCTGTGTTCGGTCAGACTCAGAACGGCTCGCCCTCCAAATGCCCTCAAGACGTCTTTTTCGGCACTTCATCTCCCGTAGCTCCTCCGTATACCACGGAGCCAAATGGGATCTGTGCCGAGTCAGAGGTCGCATAGGCACAACTCGCTCTAGGGCCCCGGCGGCCAACCCCTCCCAGGTGGCCACCAGGTCTCCAGGCGAGCTGAGAGCCAGAGATTCAGGAAATGGCCCAAGCTCCCTCTGGAACCGATCCGGATCCATTAGGCGCCTGGGGCGGAACCATCTAAGTGGCTCCGCCTCCCTGCGGTGGGGGGTAGCGGAACAGAAATCCAGCCTAAGGAGGGAATGATCTGTCCATGACAAGGGTGTAATAACTAAATCCCCCCAATTACAGTCATTCAACCACTGCCCAGAGACAAAAATCAGGTCCAGCATGTGTCCTCCCATGTGAGTGGGGGCAGAAACTAACTGGGTCAGGTCCATGGCCGTCATGGAAGCCAAGAACTCCCGGACCAACCCCGAGGTTTCACCGAGCGATGGCAGGTTGAAATCCCCCATGACCAAAAGCCTAGGGGTCTCAACCGCCAGCCCGGCTATTACCTCTAGGAGTCCGGGTAGGGCCGATGAGACGTGGCAGGGAGCCAGGTACGCCATCAAAAGACCCATCTGTACCCCTTGCCCCCACTTCACAAATAGAGATTCACAGCCAGCCGTCTGAGGGACAGTGGCCTCCCTAGGACAAAGGACTTCCTTTATAAGCACCGCTACCCCACCACCCCTTCCCTGAGCCCTAGGCTGGTGAAATGCAAGGAAACCTGGTGGGCACATCTCAACCAGAGGGACACCACCCTCTGGGCCCAACCAGGTTTCGGTGACACCTACCAGATCCGCGGCCTCCTCCTGAACCAAATCGTGGATCAGGGGAGCCTTATTAACCACGGACCTGGCATTGCACAACAACAGCCGGGTATTCAGGGCCTGAAATTCCGGACAACCAGGGCTGCAGGATGGGTAATGAGGGTCGGAGCGCGCTACCGTTTGCAAACATCGGGAGCGCGATCCCCTTACCGGATATGGCCCTCTACCCCCAGCATATCTGCCTCTCCCAGTCACCGTGCTAATAAAATTGACCCCCCGCTGCCCACCCCCTGTCTGCCACCCCGACACAGAAACCCCCGAGGTCCCCCAGGCGCGCGCGCCGGCCTGGCTGCCCCCATATCCATGCGGGCTGTCTCCCCCGCCCGCCCTGGATCCTTCCAACCCCTTAAAAAATCCCATTAAAAATTTAATCAAAGGTTTAGAACATTTCCTCCGGTTTCTTCGGCCCCACCATCGCTCCGGATCCCAGGATCCCTCATCACAAAAGGTCTTCGAGAGTCTTGGAGGCCACCTGAGGGAGAGGGGGACATCCCTCAGGGCCCAGAGTTCTGCCCTCGAATAAATCCGTGGTCCCGGCCCCCTCGACAGTCTCGGAGCGCCTGCAGTCTCTGCCATCCTCTGGCCGCGGAAAAAATCCAGGTAGGCTGGGGCATATGCCGCCTCCCCCCAGTCGTCCCACCTCTGCCACCGGTGGGACCCCCAGGGGGGAAAAGGTCACAGGCAGAGCTAATCCCCCCCCTGGGCCCACCACCTCCGCCACCGGTGGGGGCCCCAGGGGAAAAAGGGGAACAACCATGGCTCTGCCTAAGCGGCCCACGGGGGTATCGGCACCACCACTCCTCAGCCGAGCTCCTCCGTGGGTCCCCCAGCCTCCGCGTCGTCCTCGGGGCCGTCAAGGGTGCCCCAGGTCCACTCCAGGGCCGAAACTGCCATAGGCCCATATCAGGACCAGCCGGAGCCTCCCAAGACCGCCCCGGCCCGAGTGAGGTCGCCGAGCCTGCCACGCCGCCGTGCCTCACTAGGGGCGCCAAGGCCTTTTCACCGCCCCTTGGAACTCCGGGGGTGTCACGGCCGCTGTTCCAGGGCCTCCGCGGCTGTAATAAAGCCGCCGAGGCCAGTCCAAGGCCCTCCAAACGGCCCCCGCAAATCGACCCCGCCCTGGGGAATCCAGGGCCACCACACTCCTCAGGGGGCCGCTGGGGCCATGCCGTGACATGGTCTTTGTACAGGACGCCGCCACAACGGCCCCAGAGGCAGCCGCCGCGGCCTCCGCCGCGGCCTCCGCCGCCGCCGCCGCCGCGGCCTCCGCCGCCGTCGCCGCCGCTGCGGCCTCCGCCGCCGCCAGGCGCTCGTCCACCAACACCCCGTTCCGCCGACCGCCGACACACTCCGCCGACCGCCGACCGCCGGGAAAGGCCTCCGGGTCCTCCACGATCGACTCCACGATCGACTCGGGGCCGCCACGGCCGTCGCGACCACACCGCCCCCCACATCGGCCCCGCGGCTCCAGCAGACCCCCGACCGGTCTCCAGATGTCCCGACCGGCCTCCCCCGATCCTCCCCCGCCTCTGCCACCGGCGAGGGGACCTAGGGGACAAGGGGGGCCGCAACTGAGGCCGTCGAGGCCGAAGCGAGCAGCGGCGGAGCACCGCGTCGGCCATCTTCAAAACCGGAAATATAAGCCATATAGTTCAAAGGCAGGATATAATAACTATGTGAACAGGAGCACTGGCTTTTATTAGTCATTATTTGTAAAAAAAAAAAAATTAAGCAGCCATATTCTGAATAATATAATCTTCTGCATCGATTTTGAGGAAGGCCAAATAGTGCTCAATAAACTAGCCTAATAGGTCAAAAAACAATACCCTATGCTGTCATTTCTTAGAGAAGATTTTTTTTTTCATAATGTATACTAAAATGTAAAAAGGGTACAAGGGCAATCCTTATAAGTATTTCTACCGCATATAAAATTATTGGCCAGATAAGGATGTGGAGCTGATCAGAACCATTGTGCAGGCAGGTAAACTCAGCCAGCTGTATTTTTATATATCTCCGTGGAGATCCTAAACTAATTCAGTGGACCTCAGTTACCTAGATTGTAACTGAGAGCGGAGATAAATTATTTATTAGAGATAATAAAGACCTGATGGGGTACTTCCTCAGTATATGTAGCAACTGAGGGGTATAATTTTTTGTTTTTTTTTAAAGAAGCAACACAAAGAGTCATCCTGCGTGTTAAAAATATCAATAACTACTCAGAAATTCAAGTGAATTAGTTTCACAATCTTCCAGAGAACATCTGGGTTAAAAAAGTGGAAGAATAAATAAAAACAACAACGTTGCAGTTATTTATAGCTGCCTATGCAACCAAGATGATGATGTCTTAGTGATCCTTTCTAAAACAAATGGCTTTGTTGTAAGTGGGAAATAAAAGTAATGGGGAACTTTGACTCTCCCACCATCTGCTAAGAAACAAGCTCTTGTTCAAGGCTGTTTCTTTAACCAAATTGCTCATTTCTCAGCTATTCTTAATTTGATAGTAGCCAATAGGGAATACTTAGCTGAAGATCAGGAAATAGCAAGCAACATCAGAACAAAGCAAACATGAAATAATGAAATTCTTGATTTTAGGGTGGGGGTGGGGGAACAAAAGCAGACAGTATCAAAACACATCCTTCGATTAAAAAAAAATTCAATATACTCCAAATTATTATATATATTATTATATATTATATATAATATATCCAAATTATTAGAAGCAAGCAGATGGAAAAAGGAGCTTAAGATAGGGGAAGCAACAGAGTGGTCAATGTCTGGAATACTCTACCTGACTCTGTGATTTCTTCCCCAAATCCCAAAAACTTTAACCTTAGACTGTCTACTATTGACCTCACCCCTTTCCTAAGAGGTCTGTGGGGGGCGTGAATAAGCGCACCAATGTGCCTACCGTCCCTGTCCTATTGTTTCTTTTATATTTTATTTTTCTTATATGTATCCATGTATTCATAACTACCGTGTTTCTCACAAAATAAGGCAGGGCCTTACTTTTTTTTGAGCCCTGAAAAAGCGGCTAGGCCATCTTTTCGGGGGTATATTAATTTCTCTCCCCCCCATCAGCGGGTGGGCGGCAACAGTGTTCCCGCCGGCACGAGAACAGCAGCAGCGCCGGCGGGAACGTGGAAGCGTTTCTGCCGCCGCTCAGGTGTTTGCGGAAGCTCCGCACACACCCAAGCGGCGGCAGAAACGCCTCCACGTTCCCGCCGGTGCTGCTGCTGTTCTCGTGCCGGCAGGAACTGTGGAAGCCATGGAGGCAGCTCCCCCACCCGAGAAGCAGCAGAAACGCTTCTACACTTGCTGCTGGCGCGAGAACAGCAGCAGCGCCACGCAGGGCACTGTTAAAGGCAAGTTTCCCTCCCCTCCCCCCCAAGCATGTTTTAAACTAGGCCTAAATTTGGGGGGAGGGGCTTAATTTCATTTCATGCCTAGAAAAACATGCTGGGTCTTCCTATTGGTGGAGGCCGTATTGTTGGAGAAACACGGTATGTTTTACTTATACCTATTATCTTGTAAGCAATTGACAAATAAAATAAAATAAAATAAAATAAATAAAAGATCCTAAAAGAGGGAATGGTAAAAACACAACTGCAAACATTCTAGTGTCAAAAACTGAGATCAGCTATAAATAGCCAACATGGCTGACAAAAAAGCCTGGTGATCTGAAAACAAAAAAGGGCAGATAATGGAGTGACAAAGAAGTGTAAGTCATCAAGGTAAAGTACACTATAGATCAGACCTGGGCACTTCACGGTCACCAGGTCACATCCCTGTCTGGTCCTTGTGAAGTCAACTGAAAATTAGAAATCAAATATAAATAAGTGTATACCATGCATGCAATATAATTCTACTACTTTTATTTTGAAGGCAACTGGTATTTTTTTTCCAATGTATTCATGTGTGTGGGTGTCTACACACTTCATAGTAATGTATTAGTCTTACTGGTTCAGCCTTCCACAACAGCCCCAGTTTCTCATGTGGTCCCTTGGGAAAATTAACTAATTAATTAATCACAGAATGGCAAAACAGTGATTAACAAGGCAATAGCAAAAGCACTGGACTCCCATTTTGGCTCAGCCATCTCCAAGACAGAGTACACCGCTAGGCAATTGTGCAAAGCAAAAGCAGTGTCAAAACTTGAGACTGACAGAAATTTGCTGAAGGAATACCTATTTATTCTGAATGAGTTTCAAATTCCAGAGCCAGATCAATTGCAGTAATTGCCAGGTCAGCATGGATTTGTCCAAAAGATATCTAACCAGAATAATCTTAACTTGTATCTTAATTAGGTACCTTCCATAGTAGATTATAACATTGCTGTAGATATAACTCCAGCTAAGCATTTGACAATTTTTCCTATCATGTCAGATGAGCAAACCATTTCAGTATGGACAGCCTGGCAATTAAGTAAATACGTAACTGGGTTAAAAACCAAAGTTGCTAAAAATAACTTGGGGAGAGGAGAAACAAAGCTGTGTGATGAAGATCCATGACTTAATAGCCACTAATGAAACATTTTTGGAGTAGTTGTTGATAAGACACTGAATGTGAATTGGTGGTGTTAATGGCTGCAAAAACAAGGTAAAAAAGGGTTGGAACAACAGAGGTACAGCTTCCAAATTACAGGAAGCTAGTATTAATTTCATTCTGTGTGGTGATAGCATTCAAATTTTATCCAGAAAAACAGGAAACATCAGACAACTAAAAACTAAATCCTATAAAGATTGAAGGAGTTGGGTATATTTAGCCATTTGAAAATATAACTGAGGATGAATATGATAGATAACACTTCTTTAAATACCAAGAGACAGGAATGTCAAGTACTGTCCGCTGTTCCAGAGCTTAAGAAGCAAAATGTGCTTTCAAGCTACAGAAAGAGAGATTTTGATTTATGTCAGAAAAATGTTAGAAAAAAGCTTCCTAATAGGAATTCAATAGCAGAACAATGAGGTCAATACCTTGTTTTTACTTAATTCAACTAAAGGCTATATAGAATTCAATTAAAGGCTATACAGACATCCATAAGGAATACCTCGGTCTGGATTCCAACACTGATAAGGGATTGGATTTACTGGCTTAAAAAAAGCCCCTTCCAACTCTAATCACCTTAGAAAGAGATTACACTGGTTTTTAGAAGCAGAAGATATTTAGCTACCAACACATATTTCCGCCAAACCCATAAAATCTAGGCAATATATTTTTGGAAGTTGCTTTTGAAATTATTCACGTTGAGAATGTTCTTGGTAAAGTTTCTTTTCTCTCCAGAAAATCAGCTCAGTCATCTTGCTTTTTACTGATGTCGTCAAAACCATGTGAGTACAGCAATCTGCATTTATTTTTCGCAAAGGGTAGCTCTCTCTACTTGTGGAAGATCTGACTCTCCCAAAAGCAGAAAGAGTCTGAATCAGTGAGCAGCAGTCAATGAGGTTTACCAGCAGTAGTTATAGTTACCCTTTTTATTAACTACAATTTGTCTAGTTTACAGAGTTAACAGTGATACACATGCCCTTTAGTTTCAATTCTTATGAACACCTCCTGGAATTGGTTAGGTAGACAAAATATTGATTAGTTAGCAGTTAATTAGATTAGTATTTCTGGCCAGATGGTGGGGATTTTAACTGTATAATTCCAGTCTTTGTCTAGTTTTTACAAGTCAATGAACTTTCTTCTTTTATATTGCAACACTTGCCCATCTAACTATGAATTCTTAACTACAACACCCAAGGCAAATATTAAAACAAGAATAGCAGAGGCTAGTAGTTTGGAGTAAATATAAGAACTAGGAAAAAATTCTAGAACGACTCAACAGAATAGTTCACAAATTGTGCACTCAAGATCACAGATAAAAACTTACATATTTCAAGAAAGGATAGCAAGTTAATCCTGAATTCATTACCTGGCAAGAATGGTTAACAGCAAGTCAATTCACTTAACAGCAAGTCAATTCACTTAACATGCAGATTCAAATGGGCACTGATTCCCACATTCAGTCTTCTGTTGTACTGAATCCTTATAAAGAACTCTTGATACTGTTGACTTTGCAAAAAAAAAACTAAGGGAAAGGAATCTCAGGACTGTCGGTAGAGAGAGAAGAGAAACAAAGCAGGAAGCTAGAGAAGCGTTCTAAGGGAAAACAAATCCTTCTGTACAGTGGAAATTCAAGCAACCATCAGGGTGCACTGCAGAAGTTTTCTCTGAATATAACAAAGCAAGCAGAATTGAGGCCATATAGAAGTTGAAAATGAGTCACAAGAAAACAATGTGACAAGGGGAATGTTTGTGTTTACTTTATTCCAAGGTACAGAGACCAGATTTTGTTCTGCTTTCTTCTCTTCCAAAGAGTAACATCACATGGTGCAATACTTTCTGCAAGAAATGTCATGTCACAGGTTAGAAGGGACAAGAAAGAATCTTCCAATAGGCTTTAGCCTATTGCTAAATAAATAAGACTGTCTTCAGATCTATAGTTAATCTGATTCTAGAGTAATTTTAAACAAACTATTAAGGTAAGCTATTTAAACCAAGCCTCTGCTTTGAATTAGCACAAGCAACTGTCGACTGTTGAACATAAAAAGGAAGGGGAGAAAAAGAAATAAGTTGTAGTAAATGGATGGATATTGAAATAATGGATGGATGCTGACTGTTTGCCACTTCCCCTAAAAGAAGGTCATTCCTACATTGAAGCAGAAGATAGAAAGAAGGGATGTGTAAAGGTTTTGGTGCCTCCTTGGAGAAGCAATATGAAGAAAACCCAGCGAAAGGGCAGCCTGCCAGAGGTGGGGTATAATGGGTTGAGCAAAAGTGGAAGAGCCAGTAAATCCAGCTGATTGTGAGGCCCTATCATTCTAGCAAGTTAAAGAAGGCAGATTTGAGCATTGAAAGAATTTGACTTGCAAGCTTGATAGAACTATTAAATAAATGAACCCAAGCCAGGTAGGTTTAGTCTTCCTAGTTTTTATTCAGTTAAATGTGATAAAATATTTAGCAGTTCCATGTGGAAAGGAAAGAAAAAAGGAAAAGAAAAATAAGTCATAAAATAAGGTACTTGCAAATGAGAAACATTTGTCAATTATCATTAAAGGCATATATTCTGGCTGAAGCCCTGCTGTCTGATAATATTACAAGACGGCAATCTGAGGCCTGAACAAGAAAAAATCAAAATAATTTTAATTTTAAAAATTGCAGAAGCAAAGTATAAGTCAAACTTCTGAAAGCAGAAAATAATTTTAAAATGGTCATTCATTATTTTTCAGAATGTCAGAATAGTTGACATGTTTGCCATTTAGGTTATTAACTTTCAGTTCACTCACACACAGATTCAATAAACTTATAATCTATTTGCAAAGCTACGTTTGAAATTTCAACATCATGCTACTGTATTTCAAGGAACCCTTTGTGAAACAACAGTACAGATTGTCCTTGATTTACAACCATTCATTTAGTGACCATTTGAAGTTGCATCAGTACTGAAAAAGTGACTTATAAACATTTTTCACACTTGCTACCAATGTAGCACCCCTATGATCATGTGATCAAAATTCGAATGCTTGGCAATTGGTTCGTATTTATGATGGTTGCAGTGTCCTGGGGTCATGTGATAAGTTTTTATGACCTTCTGACAAACAAAGTCAATGGGGAAGTCAGAGTCACTTAATAACCGTGTTACTAATTTAACAATTGCAGTGATTCACTTAGCAACTGTGGCAAAAAGTCACAGAATGAGGCAAATTCACTTAACAACTATCTCACTTAGCAACATAAAATTTTGGGCTCAATTTTGGCTGTATGTTGAGGACCACCTGTAAAGTTTCCATTCCTAAAGCTGTTGCAAAAGTCAAAAGTAGTTTGCTGATGAAAAGCATATGGATTATATCTAGCAAGATAATATATATTAGCTTAGCTCTGATCTTTCTGCTTTGATACATAATAAGCTCCTAATGTAAGACTAAATACAGCTCCTACTTGGTACAAATAACTTTGGAACATTATAGGTTACAATATTTCACTTTTGGAAAGAAAGAAATCTATCAAATTAGGGTAAAAAAAATTCAAGAGGCAAAAACAGGAGAAGCAGGTTACAGCATATTATCCAACAGTAGTATTATTGCATAGTGCTACTGCTTGCTTCTTATGGACTTAATGTAGAATTATTGGTTCCCTCTGACAGTTTTTATCACCTTAAAATTAATTTTAAAAAGTTTTTTTTTAAATGTAGACTTATTTCCAGAGCAATATATAAGGATATTATTTCTCCACCTGTTATTTATTACATACATAGCAATCATAGAATCTTAGTCACAAAGTTGGAAGGAACCACCGATGTCATCTAATCCAATCCCCTGCTCAGTGCAGGATTGCCTAATTGCTAAGAGCACGCAAGGTGATTTACACATTGAAAAAACAAGATACAAAAAAGTTAGAAATTTAAAATTCATACTAATACCCATTGATAATTAAAGGCAAGCAAAATAGGTACATACTTATAATTTGCAGTTCTTAAGAAAGTGCATTCCATAGTTAGGAAGCATATCAAAAGCCCTCTTCTGCATGCAAGATATATGACTCGGTCACAGCAGGGACTTCTTCAAAAGAATTTCCTCTGAACACTCTAACATCCAAACACCCTCAGTGTAGGAAAGAAGGTCCCTCAAGATATTTAGGCTCTAAGCCAAGGGTCTTCAAACTTGGCAAGTTTAAGACTTGTGGACTTCAACTCCAGAATTCCTGAGCTAACATGACTAGAGGAGGAATTCTGGGTGTTGAAGTCCACAAGTCTTAAAGCTGTCAAGTTTGAAGATCCCTGCTGTAAGCATTTACACTTAAAAGACCATGCCATGATTCCACCCCTCCCCTTTAAATTCCCAGTCTAGACTGCAGCTTTCCATCTGCCAGGTGCAAACAACCAGAGTCATACATGTAGAGTTCAAACAAGCTACTTTGTTGTTCAATTTCTATTTTACCGGAATCTCCCCAGATTAACGGTAGTCCTTGACCTACAAACTACCTGTTTAGTGACATTCGAATTACAATGGCACTGAAAAAAGTGACTTATGACCGTTTCTTTCACACTTACAACTGTTGCAGCATCTCCATGGTCATGTGATCAAAATTTGGATGCTTAGCAACTGGTTCATATTTATGATGGTTGCAATGCCCTAGGATCATGTGATCATCCTTTTGCCACCATATGACAAGGAAAGTCAACGGGGAAGCCAGATTTACTTAACAACTGCAATTATTCACTTAACAACTTTAGCCAGAAAGGTTGTAAAATGAGATAAAACTCACTTAACAACTGTCTTGCTTAGCAACAGAAATTATGAGCACAATTATGGTCATAAATCGAGGACTATGTAGTAGCTTTTGCCTGGGGGAAAAAACAGGTAAGATTCAAAGGATTTTTTGTGGGGGGAGAGGGGCCAGACCTTGCTCTCTTGTGTTTACATAACAAGTGCAAAATAATTTCCCACTTAAGCCCCCCTCCTGACTGGGAGGGTTGCTCTCTAACACCATGAGGTCCAACTCTGCGTAGCTTTTTGAGATCAACCAATGTGGGTTTAATGGTACAACATCAATATCTTAAATTGTGCCTAGTAAGCAACTGGCAACAAGCACAGAACTCTCAATACAAGCATTACACAATTCCCTACTATCTGCAAGACTTAGTGCTTAGTGGCTACATTTTGCACCAACTGCAACTTTTGTACATTTTTCAAGTGCAGCAGGCAAAACAGGATGGAACCAAAACACGGGTAATTTTAATCAAATCCAGCTGGCTCAGGAGTTACAGCTGCACTAACCATAAATTGTGCAAACATGTTCCATGCCTCAGGTGCCCTTGGAGAATTATTCAGTGACAGATGAAGAGCAAGAAGTAAGTACTCTTAGTCTTCCAAACTGCTTCAAATTTGTCAATATACAGCTGCTAGTCTAACTTACTTGCACCAATTTTTCTCATTTTTCTGTTTTCTTCATATGCAATACTCACATCTGGAAGAAAAATTAATGCGCCATAATTTTAAAAAGCCATTAGCACACATTTTGCAGCTTCCTATAACAAAAGAAAAGGAGAACTTTCTTGAAAATATTAACAGCAAGAGAAAGGCTATAATTTAAAATTCTTGTCCTGGTCTTCCTTTTTTCAAAACATAATTCCTGTTAGTACATTGCGGAATGAATTGTGAAAAGTCTTGTTCAGAAATCTAGAATTTTAAGATAAAAAAAATATTCTTAGCATTACTTTTGAAATACTAATATTCATCAAAATAACAAAGGGTGGATGGAAAATGAGCCAAACATTTGAACTACACAAAATAAGTGCAAATAAGTCTTTTTTCTTCATGCATCATGCACATACAAATTATTATTATTTAATATCAACAGCATATTTTACGGTATGTTATAGGTCAAAAATCCTTCAGGTATTCTGAACTTGTATTTTTCTCTAATCAGTAGCTGAGTTTATTCTGAGTAGTAGCTTAGCATAATTTAAAGAAACACAAATTCCTTGTTTGTGTCAGTATACAATCTTTCTGAATGTATACATCAATCTTTCCAAGCAAACACCCAACAAATCTGGTAGATATATATTTCATCACAATTTTTCACAAAATAGCCTGCAAACAGAAAAGCTGAAAATAATAAATTGTAAAGCTTAAGCCAAAGGGTTTTTTTTTAAAAAAACTTGTGTGTCTGACTGTGAGATAATTTGTCAAACAAGCTACATATGTAGTCCCTTATTCTTTACAGAAAGAAATCCACAAGTAAAATAGCAAAAGGATCCACTCACCTTGCTTTGTAAAATGACACTGTTAAATTAATTAATATATCTATATACTTTTGGAATCCTTACAAACCAAAGGGTGTGTACAACATATTTGCAATTCGGCGCCTACTCCCAGGGTTATCATATAAACAGCAAGAAAATACAAAGGTCTATGAGGAGGCCCAGAAAACTCCCCCCACAAACAGGGAACAGAGAATAACTCATTTCACATCCAGGAACATGAAATTTAAGAAATATTTTGATACCCTCCAATTTATCAACCTATTCCCTAAATATTTTTTTTAAGTTCATGCAAGCATAATCTCTTAAATTGGGACACTTTGTTTGGTAATTGAAAAAAACATTGTTTGGTTAAAAGAAAATATTGCACATATATTTTTGTTTGAAATGAATTCAGCAACATCACTGCAGTTTTTCAATACATCAGATACGTCTAATGGGATTTATGAAGTAACTTCTATATCCACTATGGGCCATTTGTCAGTTTGACATAAAAATGAACCAGAGGATAGTGAATGGACTTAAAATATAACTGGATATAAAATATATTATGCCTTTGATTTTACTACATGTCTCTTATAGCTTTGTTTTCACATTCTAATGCTAGGGACAACTCTTCACCACCACCATCATAAAAGTCTTTTATTTATTTAATCAGTTTAAATACCACTCCTGTCACTGTCCAAATGACTCTTGATTGTTTACAGATGCATACAATAAAACCATAAAAAAGAAATATAATTAAAAACAGAGTTAAAACAGAGAGAAAATAAAATAAGAGCAGAGTAAGAAGACAAGTTATGAAGTTTTTTAAAAAGTAGAGGAAGTACCCTCAAGCCATCAGACATCCCTAGAATTGTAGGCCACTCTTCAACCATCAAAGTGCAAAGGACTGGTGGACAAACTCATCTCCGGGAGTAAGATATACTATACGTCGGGGGTAAAAAGGCTCTTTTCCTAGATCCTGCCAATCAAAATTCTTTAACAAATGGAATCTGTAAGGTACATTTCCTGTTTTTAACCGACAGAATCTGTAACATACCTTTCTTACTTTCCTGATGATTTGATGTAATTGAGGCAAGACTGTTCCTCGGGGAACTTGATGTCATGCCAGCTTTAAAGGTGGTAAATAACTTCTTGAATCGGACCTAGAACCAGAATCCAATGTAGTTCAAGCAACAAAGATGTTATAAACACAGTCCTTGGAGCACCCAAGACTGCTTGTGCAGCTGCATTCTGAACCAGCTACATCTTCCAAATACTCTTCAAGATTAGTCCCAAGTTGAGTGCATTATGACTTAGGTACACTTTTAGGAATACTGACAATATTTTCCTAGATGCTTCTTCATATGTTCATAACCTGCCTTCATTTGACCTAAATTCAGAATGTTTTAGCCAGCAATTTGGCCAAATTCATATAGCCATTCCATGGAAAAAGGCAGTCATCTGAGGAAGGTCTTCTCTCCATCTGTTCAATGAACCTCATGGTTAGAAAAGAAGCAACTAATTTACTTCCATCAGTGCTTTTCTTGCTGTCAGTAATTAAATGCCACATAATTAGCTTCAGAGATGTTATTATTGAGCAGTCTTTTAAATTTAATGTATTGCTTTGTCTGCCTCTTAAACTACAATAAAAACAATTTTAGGGCAACAGTTTTTCTATGTTTTTCAGGGAGTCAAAGCTTATGTTCTGGAAAAGTTCAAACTGTATTTAGAGTTTTTTAAAGCAAATTTTTTATTTATTTTATTGTTTTGGGGGGAAGAATTGTGTTTGGGGAAACATTAGTTAGAAAGTCATCCAAAGTAGTAAATATACAATATGCATAGTTCAGCAGTTATAAATCCAGCAAAATGTTTATGTTTTGTATGGGATAAAGTCTGCTTCTATATCCTTAGCTAAATGAGCTTGTAAAAACAGTGAATTAACTAAACCCTACCAAATTTTCAGATAGTACTAAGCTGGTAGGAATAGCTAACACCAAAGAAGATGAAGGCTCAAGATCCAGATGGATCTTGACAGACTATAACACTGGGCCATATTTAACAAAATGAAATTCAATGTAGAGAAAAGCAAACTCCTACACTTAGGCAAGAAAAACCAAAAGTACATATATAGACTGGGTAAAACCAGACTCAATAGTAACTGTGAGAGGGATCTTGGAGTCTTAGTGGACAACCAGCTAAATATGAGCCAGCAATGTGCAGTAGCAGCCAAAAAAGCTAATGTAATCCTAAGGTGCATTAACAGAGGGATACAATCGAGATCAAGTGAGGTACTTAACACTATCTATAAAGCCTTAGTAAGACCACACCTAGAGCACTGAATCCAGTTTTGGTCACCACACTATAAAAAAGATGTTGAAACTCTAGAAAAAGTACAGAGAAGAGCAACCAGAATGATTAGGGAACTGGAGACTAAAACATATGAAGAATGGTTATAGGAACTGGGCTTAGCTAGTCTGGTGAAGAGAAAAACCAGGGAAGACATGGTAGCAGTCTTCCAATATTTGAGGGGCTGCCACAGAGAGGAATGGGTCAAGCTATTTTCTAAAGCACCTGTAGGCCAGACAAGGAATAATGGATGGCTGAACAAGGAGAGATTTAACCTGGAAATAAGGAGAAACTTTCTGACAGCGAGAACAATCAACCAATGGAACAGCTTGCCCTCGGAAGTTGTGGGAGCATCATCACTTGAGACTTTCAAGAAGAGACTGGACTGCCATTTGTCAGAAGTGGTGTAAGGTCTCCCGCTTGGGCAGAGGGTTGGACTAGATGATCTACAAGGTCCCTTCCAACTCTGATTATCTGTTATGTGTTATCTGCTGTTAGGTGCGCCAATTGTTGAATGTGTAGAGGAAATAGATGAGCCATCTGAATAGCACACAAAATGAAGCAAAAACTCTGAGGAAGATGGGCAATTTAGAAATAGGAAATGTAAATAAAATAAATAAAAAATCGAACCAACCAAATATTTGGGGCAGTAAATTGTCCAAATGTTGAATAGCATTTTAAAATATAAATAGTTGGTCTTCACAATCTTAAACAGAGACAGATTTCACCAACATAGTGCTTAAGAACACAGTGCTGCATACATTTTCTTTGATGCCCATCTGTTTGATACAAACAAACAAACAAACAAACAAAGAACCTATGTGCAACTTTACAAAGCAAAAAGTCAGTTATCATCTTTGTCAAAGCTGCCCCTGGGACCCACATAACCAGATCAACCTGTAAGGATGTCAAGAATAAGGTGAGGAAAAACTAAGCATCTTCTAAAATAAGGATTGGGAAATACATAGCCCTCCAGATGTTGTTGTTGTTGAACAGCTTCCATCAACCTCACCAATGACAGTGGAAATACCTGAGATAAAAACTGCAGTCAAGCAATGTCAAGTGGAACAGTTGAAGCCGTGAGAGTAAGTTATTTTATCCCATGGATTTGGGAGAACTGAGGGAAGGGAGAATAGTGGCTATAGCAAAAGACTCCTCATTCAGGGCTGAGCATATTATAGCTAGCAGGAGCCGTGTTGGTGCAATGGTTAGAATGCAGTACTGCAGGCAAACTCCCATGGATTTGGGAGAACTGAGGGAAGGGAGAATAGTGGCTATAGCAAAAGACTCCTCATTCAAGGGCTGAGCATATTATAGCTAGCAGGAGCCGTGTTGGTGCAATGGTTAGAATGCAGTACTGCAGGCAAACTCTGCCCACAGCCTGGAGTTTGATCCTTACTGGTTCAAGGTTGACTCAGCCTTTCATCCTCCCAGGGTCAGTAAAACAAAAACCCAGATTGTTGGGGGTAATATGCTGACTCTTTAAACTGCTTAGAGAGGCCTGTAAAGCACTGTGAAGCAGTATATGTCTAAGTGCTATTGCTAGTATATAATAAAGCTAGCAATATCTACAATTGACATTCTTGCCAAAATGGACAAGATTCAACTTATTATATGTTCTTTAAATGCTGAGAAAATCTGTGATGTGGTTTCTTGAACACTTCAGAAGGAAATTTTAATTTTCTTTAGCTGTCTTATATTTTGTTTTGGTATGATTTATTACATGTAAATAATGATTAATAATATGTTATTTCCCTGATTAAATTAATATCAGTATATCAGGGTATGTACCAAGAATGACCCCTTTTTCCCCTCTTTTTTAAATCAGCTTTAAAACTTTCTCTGTGTGATTAGAATTTTTAAAAACATTATTGAAATTAGAGTGGTGGGGAAAAAGCATATAGTTTTAATCTATACTGACAGTATTTCATGTTAATGGCTGTGGCATATAATTATATGTATCTGCAAGACTTTTTTTTCAACAAGATTCCACCATTTAAGATGCTTCTCAGTTTAAAGTATTAATAAGAATTTTATCTTAAAAATTATACAGGAAAATTTTAATGTTATTATATTAAACCACTTCAATTAATTAACAAAGCAAAAATACACCGATATGTATTGCAATATAATATAATTTCAGAACTGATAATCATGAGGATAATTTAAAAAGTGGGCAACATGTATCCCCCGGAAAGAAATGGAAACATTTGATTATATAAAATTGAAATATAAACATTCTTCGTGCCTATAAAGTGGTTAAGATGAAAGACTGATTAGATAACTGAATCAATGATTGTTGAATGATTCATATAACATTGAAAAAGTTCGGAATTCAAAATTATTTCAAACGCTCCTTATTTGCTTTCTTTGGGAGATATAAATCAAAGAGAATTTAAAAAAAACATTTCAGAGAGAAGACAGGTTGGTGGCATAAAGTATTAAACGAATTCAGTGAATTCAATGCCTCTTCTGTCCTACTGTTTATCTAGTTCATTTTCAAAAGTTGGATACAGGTTTTCCTCTTTCATAGAGCACCAATATACTTTTAAGCAATCAGCAAACTGACTTTGTTGGCTAGCAGGAGATGTAAACAGATAATCCTCATCTTATAACCACAATTGAGCCCAAAATTTCTCTTGCTAAGCAAGACAATTATTAAGTGTGTTTTGCTCCATTTTACAATTTTGTTCCTTTCTTTCCACAGCTGTTAAGTGAATCACTGTAGTTGTTAACTTAGTAACACGGTTATTAAATGAATCCGGCCTTCCCATTGACTTTGCTTGTCAGAAGGTTGCAAACAATGATCACATGGCCCTAGGACCCTGTAACTTTGATCACTAAATGAATGGTTGTAAGTCAAGGACTACCTGTATAAATAATTGCAGATAAACCAGTTGTTACAATAATAATAAATATAGTCATAGAGTTTTTCAATTGCCCTGTATGCCATAAAAAGGAAATCATAATTTTTGTGAGCCAAATAGTGCTGCTAGGAGCTTAAAAGAAAAACTAATTCACCTTCTGCCAGCATGACTGAATCAGGCGTGCATGACTTCTTTTCACTCTCCATTCTCTCTCCATATCCCGAAAAGACACTCTTGGACAGCAATGTCTCCTTTTGTAGCATACTATCCCTGGTACCAGAAAGAGAAAGGGAATGGGGGGTGGACTTCAAGCTTTCCATAAAGCTTCTTTACCTCTAGAGGTGATGTGCCATTAAGTCCATCATCCGTGACCACTCATGCTACCTGAAAATTACTAGAGTTACAGACCAACACATTCAGAGATATCAGCTTGGGAAACAAAGATCTAAATAGACAATTATCATAAAATCATAAAGTTGGAAGGGTCTCAGTATTAATTTAGTCTAATTTCCTGTTCAGTGTAGTAGTAGGAAGAATAAGATGGCAGAAATCGGCTCGAGGTAGTAGAAATAAAATCATAAGGCAGAAAATTTAACACAATAAATGACGAACATTTTATGCAGAATTTTTTAAAATGTTATGTTACTTGCAATTAAATGTTGTATATCAGAATTATATTATGTATATACCTTAGAATTCTCAACCAACTTTCAGTGGTGTACACGGAAAAAAAAGTCCACAGTATAATAACAAATGCAGTACAGATACAAAAATTAAAACCAGCAACCTAATTACAACAATAAATATTATTGTTCGCTGAACTAATTTTAAAAGCCCTTTAGAAAAGGGCTTGCTTAACTTGATTTCAGAAGGCCAGCAATATTGAGCTGATCTCATTGCAGGGAAAAGGTTATTCCATAACATGGGGGCTATAGAAAGAAACTACTCTTCCTAGCCTTAACCCCATTGCGCCCTGCTGATAAAAAGTAATGGAGAACTATGGGGATTTTGGTGCCAGGCCACATACAACTTTACAAGTTAAAGCCAGCACTGGAAACCTACTGGCAGCCATTGCAAGGCTTGCAGTATAGGGGTAATGTACTCATGGCATTTAGCGCAAGTTCCAAATGTTTTTGGGCAGTCCATGTAAAGCACATTCAGGGTGGTGATGAGAACCTACATCACTGTCCCTCCCACTGCATGTAAGGCTGCAACTGGTGCACCAGCTGAAGCTGTATGTTTTTCTGGACCATTGCATGATTTACCCATCTAGTAGGAATCCAGAAAGTCTCCCGAATCTTGGTCCTGGTTTCCCAGGGACTATGCCTGAAGCAACATGGAACACTGTCATTTTAAAAATAATTTTTATTAAATATTTTTCCAATAAAAGATACATATGAAAGAAAAAAAGAATAAAAAGAGAACATGCAAAAAACAAAAAAATAAAAATAAAAATAAGTGACTTCTAACTTCTTTGCAACAGAAATTAACCAAATTATCAAACCTTCCTCCTTAATATTAAAACATTTCTTCATCCCCTTGTTTAGTTATTTTTTCAATCATCAAATCCATTGTCATCATTTTTTTCTATTTTCAGCAAAAATGTGAGCTAGAACTGTTGAATGAGCAGCAACTGCAATCTGCTTGGTTTCAGCTACAACCTGTTTCTCTCCACTCAGGTCATATGCACTAAGGCAAAATTTCAACCGCATCATTGGACGAGCCCAGGATTATAATATAGAATAGGGTCACTCCAAATTAACAGATGATCTTTCTCTAGTGGCTTCAGGTAAATGTTTAAAAATTATGAGAAGACAGCCTCACTGCACCCAACCTGTGAAAGGTTCCTGGTGTTTCTTCACCTCCAAGCACCGACTGAAATCACTCACCAGGAAGGAATGAAACCACTAGAGCACAGTGCCACTAACCCTTAATTCCCAAAGATTGTTCAGGATGCCATGGTCAATAGAATCCTAGGTAGCTGAGAGGTTTAACAGGAGCAGAATGGATGAACTCCTCTGCCTAGATACTGCCTAGGCCTGAATCCCTCTTGAGAATGGTCCCAATAATATGCCTTGCCTAAGATGCTCTGAAATTGTCTTCCTACCATGACCTCAACAAGGAAATGGGAAGGTCGGAGCAAGACAAAAGTTATCTGATAGCATTGAATCAAATATCTCTCTTTCAGGATACACTGATGACTTTTAGAATCACATACATGAAAGAAGTGATGAAATTCTGAGCTGAACTCTTTCAGGTTAATCTACTCTGAACATTCTTCTGCCTGCTCCATTCTCTGTCCTTGATGTAAGGCAGACACAGATCAAAAGTGAGAAACAATCCTTTCAAATGTATTTGTGTTGGAAGCAGAAAACTGAAAAAGAAGGAATTCCAAATAGAACTAAATTGCTTACAAGGTTGAAGTGACGGAAATATACCAAAGTCTAACTAGAATTAGATTATACAATTCACTCAGAATTTAAATACTCAAGATAATAGAGTTTTCTTATTTCTCTACTATTAGCAAGTGTCATTCAGATGAACTTCTGAATAGGTGGTTCATTGTGTTAATGACCTCATATGTAACAGACAAAGGTTCTTTAATATTATTTAAAACAGAGCCAAATCATTGTTTTTTACAATTTATTAATCAATAGCTTTACAGAATACAAAAATATTTACAGATTAACAGCAAAGCTGAAAAATGATATAGCCATTTTCAAATGTATTAAGATAACGTATGAAATCATTGCAAACCTCATAAAATGTATATATAAAGAGCATCTTATTTTAAGTTTCTTGATCCATTACGCTTTTGATGTTTACACTATCTCAGAGGCCCATGCTGTCTTATAGTGTTCAACAGACACATGAAAAATATTTTATATTTCTACAGTGCCTTCACAGAGTTGAAAAATCATACAGTACTGTTAACCGGAAAATTCAGTATTCCATACAAACATGCACAAAAATAACAAATCCACTTCAAACATGCAATTAAAGATTCAGCACTCACCATTGGCAGCATAATATGGGAATGTTCCTTGAAATAACTTATATCGGGATGTGTGTGCAAAGACTACCAAATTCTGAAATCAGCACATATTCCAGCAATGATATCGATAAACAAACATTCTGGTCATTTTCTACTCCTTAATGGATTCTGAGGGAAGCCTTCAACTCTTTAGCTTGACTTTCCACTCCTTGATCACAAAGCAATTAAGAAACCTGTTTCAAAGCTCTCAACGCCCAATTATTATTACAAGACCAGACTCCTTTACCCAGCAGAGAGATATAATAACAGATGTGTAGGGAAACCAATGCTATTATGAAATGCTCAAGATTTAGACAAACAGGCATATGAAAACTAAGCTCAGCGCGTTAGAACTAAGGATTTAAGGGTGTACAAAATGAAACAAGTCTCAACAATCCCTAAGCAAAGCACGATGTGAAACTTTTCATCTAGGAACTTTAAGACACTCCCAGTGAGTAATGGGCCAATCTGAATTATACACAGGCCTAGAAACTTGGACAGACCACTTAATTCCTTAGTTATAATGTACTTGTCTATAGCAAAGCAGAGTTTCACAGGACAAAGGAAAAAAAGCTAACTAATAGTGTTAAATTTTTTGCCTCCATTTTATATAAAAGTCAATCAGATTGAGACAAGCTAACTGTGATTGAAATGCTAGATGAAACTTTAAATCATGATAGGCTATACATGTATTACTGTCAGGTAATATTTATATTATCAGTTTTTTATAAAGCATTTACAGTATATCTGCATTTTAAAAACCTCTGGACAAAAATTACATGATTAATGCAAGCACAAAATTTATGCACACATTGATGGAAAGGAGAACAGAGTAACAAAAGGGTTTCTAACCCCAAATTGAACAGGGCTGGCAAAAAAGTTATCTTTTGGACAAAGAGAGAATAAAGTCAAAATGGTTTGTCCTGAAAGTTTTTCACAATGATGCAAATGTAATTGTACAGTCATACAGCCTGGTGAAACAAGGCAACACTGTCATTTTAAGTGTAATGTTCTACATAGCAACATGCATAAAATGAATATAAACAGATGTACATGATCCCAACAACTGATTAGCACACTATTATAAAGAACATATGAGATCAACCTTTTTGAGCTAATAGTGTGCTTTAGATATTCTGGTTTTCTGTAGAGAATGATCAGTCCTCTTTAAATGAAGAATTGAAATGCTGGCTGGTGGATTCTGGGAGTTGAAGTCCACACATCATAAAGTTGACAAGCTTAAAAAATATTGTTCTATGTACTAATCATTTCCTCATCTCTCATTTAAACCACATACTTTTTTGTTTTGCTTCCTCAAGATTTACATAGCAATAATTAACTATCAACTTGATACTTAATGGTGGTACCATTAAGGATTCACTGACCACACCTTACCAATGTAATGGTTTGTTATTTATAAATAGAGCCTAAAGGTTTTAGAGATTGTAAAAACAAATGCTACTGGACTTGCCAGCAGTTCTCTGAGCTAAGGAAAAGTATGTAAACATAAAAAGGAATAGAGAAAAAAAGAAGACAAATATGTTTAGCTGTTAATTAAAAAACGGATGCAAGTTGTAATGGATAGGTGAAATGAAATCAGTTGAGATGGAAGCCAATATAGATGATCTTACTGTAAGATCTATTCACTCTGATAAACATAAGTGAGAGTATCTCTGAAACTTAAGGAACATTTCAAAGGCACAATCTTTAGTTTGACTATGATTAACTTGTCTGTTCTTCTTCAGTTTAGGTGAACAAAGCTATTTTCTTTAATTCTTTCAACTGTAGGACAAGTAGCTATGGAGATTTTCAGTCATCCACGTCACAGTTGTCCCAAAGGTGTTATTCAAAAGGCAACAGGATTTTCTTGTTTGTTTTTTCTTTTCCTGATGAGAAGGGAACCATCTTCAAGAAAACAAGAAAGTCCAATTGCCTTTTGAATAGCACCTTTGTAAGGCAAGTAGAACATGGAAGAATAAAAGGCATTCCATTTTGCACATATATAAATATAGTTTTATAGGGTTATCTATTAGGGCAGCCTCCAACCTAATGCCATATATAGTATGTTGTAACTACCCTTTCTAACTGTAAAAGTTTTCATAGTGAAAATATAAGTTTCATATCTCTAAGGACTGAAATCTCTGCCTCCCCCCCTTTTTTTTTTATAAAACAGAAAACTACAGTCATCCAGAATGCATTTTGCACCCTGGATTAATGTGAACCAGTTATCACGCAAGAGCCATCCAAGCACAGAGATTATTAAAATGAGAATTGTAAAGTAGAGATTTTATGTTCACATTTCCATAACTGAAGGGTGCATACATAGGCTCAGATAAATGTATAAAATTTAGAAAATATTAGGCTCAGTTTCCCTTATAAAAGAAGGACTGCTTACAACTAAGACAAAACATTACCTTTAAAACTGCCATTAATATTCACTGAGTGGGCCATGTTTGCTCACTGGCAAATCCAGCACCTGATTGTAAGGAGTCATGCAAATCAAGCATCAAGTCCAAGGCATGCAACCTGAAATAAAGAAAGAGAAATCATTATAGCATTGTATTTTAAAAAACATTTCTTAATATAAAGCCCCCAAATACAGACTGCCATTGTATATTCAAACCTGAAAGGTTGTGAAGTAGAAGCCTTAAGAACAGCAGTTCTTTTATTTTAATATGCTATCATCATGCCATCTTGGGAATTAACATGATTCTTACAATGAACCACAAGCTGGACCAACCACCACATGAAGAAGTTTAGACCATCTGCATAAACCCCTGTATCAATACATACATATCCCACATGTCTTTTAGTGAACAGAAGCAAACCTGCACCAGACATGCTGAGTCTATTTATCTACTGTGCTTAATTGCACATTATGTTTACCTATATTAAAGAATCTCATTAAGTTACCCACACACAGAACATACTATTAGCCACGGGGTCTCTAAATGATGACAGAAGCTTGGTTTCCAAACACAGTGCTTAAGAATGTTATTTGAACTCATGCGACTGCTACTTCTAGTAGCTTAAAATTACTTACTGTAAACTATAGTCACTGATTTCTGTCAGTTTGAAGTAACATGTATATTTCATTTGATTGCCAAGGAAAGAATTTCTCGTTGCTCACTTAAGGTTAAACAGATATGTAGGAGAATATTTATTTATTTAGATATTTTTCTTTAATCCAGTCTTTATTTTTTTATAAACAGGGATGGGATCCGACCGGTATAACTACTGGTTTTGTTGCTCTGCGTTCGCGCATGCATGCATGTGAATTGCGCAAATGCAATTTATGACCTGCTGAGCTGCCCGGACAGCTGAGCAGCGCTGAGTGCAAGTGCGCTGCAGTTGGAAAAGCCCTTTTTTCCTGCTTTTTCAACCGCAGCTGTGTCGCGCAAAGCAGCTGCGGTTGAAAATGCAGGAAATAAAGGTCAGGTAAGAGCCCGGGCGAGCGGGTGGGCCAAAACAGCAGCAAACATAGAACCGGTTCTATGTATGCTCTCTGTTTGCTGCTCTTCAGAGCAACCGGTTCTACAGAAGTGGACAGAACTGGTAGAATCCCACCACTGTTTATAAGTAACTCAAAGTGGCTAACATACTAATACTACTTCCTTCTCCTATTTTCCACATAACAAGCCTGTGAGTTGGGTTGGGCTGAAAGAGAGTGACTTTCTCAAAGCCACCCATCTGGCTTTCATGCTTAAGGCAGGACTATCCCAAAGGTGCTTTTTCAAGAGGCAATTGGAGTTTCTGGTTTTTTTAAAAAAAAAAAACATTTCGCTTCTCATCCAAGAAGCTTCTTCAGCTGAAGTAGAGCTAAAGAGGCTTCTTGGATGAGAAGTGAACCATCTTCAAGAAAAACTAGAAACTCCAGTTGCCTCTTGAAAAAGCACTTTTGGGACAACTATGACCTGAATGACTGAGAATCTCCATAGACATAAGGCAGGACTAAAATTCCCAACCTCCTGGTTTCTACATCAACACCTTAACCACTACAGACCTCATTGACCATTCAAATTTTACTGTTAACTATTATTAGTTAACAATAAATCCAGTCCATGCTTTTCATTGGATACAAAACCAACAAGTCACTAGTGTATGGAAGGAAACCTTAACTACACGAATTCTTTACATAGTTCTTTTAATCTGTACAACATGAGAATTTTTAATGGATTATCAAACCTTTAAAGGAAAGAAAATAATAAAACGAATATATAATACAGAAAAAGGAAGTAAGTAAAATTCAATTTACAAAAGTCATCATTTTATTCTTCCTTAGCACAGTTTCTGGAATATTATTATACTAAAATGATACAGTATCTTACTTTTATTGGTTATTAACACTCTTTGGAGCTTGTTACAATAGTACGTTTAGCACAAGATAGATGAAACTAAATATTGATTAAATTATTAAAAATATCAGAACTAATAAAATGTAATCCATATTATTTGAAGTAACACTGAGGCTGGCATTCTATCCTTATCAGCCGTAAGTTTTAATTGAGTCACACCTTGAAATTACAGGGTTCTGGAAGACTTCTAGGTAAATGCAAGAACAGGTAAGGGCTGGCCAAGAATGATTTCTTAATCAAAACTGGTGTTGAGATGGAGAAAGCCTTCTTAATTTAGGTTTCAGATTTCTACATTCTGCAGAATGCTAGTTCTAAAGTTCTGTAAAATGTAGAATAGGAATGCAAATTAAAATAATCAAGGAAATAGTAAGAAAACCTATCCATTCTATCCACTCTAGAACTCAAATCACCAGGACCAGACGGATTACACCCCAAGGTTCTGAAGGAACTGGCAGATGTGATCTCTGAACCACTGGACCATATCTTTCAAAGATCCTGGAGTACCGGGGATCTATCAGATGATTGGAAAAGGGCTGATCAAGTTCCCATCTTAAAAAAAAGAAAAACAATTATTCCAGTAAACCATAGACCTATCAGCCTGATATCAATATCTGGGAAGATTCTGGAAAATTATATCCACAGCATATGGAAATGATAACCAAGCAACAAATCTGTGAACAACTAGAGGTAAACGAAGTCACACAGATGCCAATATGGGTTTGTCAAAAACAGATCAGGCCAGACAAATCTCATTGCATTCTTTGACAATGTGACGAAATTAGTGGACCAGAAAAATGTTGTGGGTAATGAAACCTTTGCAAGAAAACAATGAAACTCAGACCCCTCATATTTCAATACTGAGTTTTTTATCAGTATAATATTTAAATATACAATAAGTACATACATACATCTACACCACAAATAGTTGAAGCTGTAAGTAAAATGTCACAGCCTTTGCTCTCAAATTCAAGTTTTTAAACCTTAGTAGGTGAAACAAAGATTGCACCATCCAATCTGGGTCAGTCACCGGAACTAGAGGTTTTGTCTTCCAAACTTTTGCACTCATGCTGGAGCCTATCTTCAGGGAGCTTCTCTCTACACCAGGGGTGTCCAAAATTTTTGCAAGGAGGGCCAGATTTGGTGAGGTGAAAATGTGTGGAGGCCAACCATTCAGACTGACATTCACGGGAATCGCTGTGCGCTGAAGGAAAAAAAGCCAGCTGGCGGGGATGAGTGACAGGCTGAGCCAGCGGGGAGAAGAGGCTGTGGGCAGCTTGAAATTTGAAACGGGCCACAATTGACCTCTGGGCCGGACTTTGGATGTGCCTGCTCTAGCCAGTAATGGACCCAATTTGGATCATGCAATATTATCCTGGGACACATATATTCGCTTTCATTCATGAAACAAAGATTGTTTCCACTGAAACAGCAAATAGAGCAGCTCATATCTTCCAATATATTGTGACTGCAGTTGCCAACATATGTAGAGCAGAGGAGAACTGCTTTAGACAGTATACCAATATATATTTATTTTAAATTTGACAATAGATATGGAAGTTCTCAAAATCTCCCTAAATTCTGTATCTTTTCAAAATCCCTGCAAATATATTTCCTCAGATTTATTGCTTTATTAAATGAACATATAGACCAGGCCTGGACCACCTATATCAACAGTAGAGACTTCAAATTTCTAGGTTCTACTATATCACACGACCTAAAATGGACACCTAACATCAAAAACGTCATCAAAAAAGCACAACAAAGAATGTTCTTTCTGCGTCAACTCAGAAAGCTCAAAGTGCCCAAGGAGCTGCTGATCCAGTTCTACAGAGGAATTATTGAGTCTATCATCTGCACTTCTATAACTGTCTGGTTTGGTTCTGCAACCCAACAGGACAGATACAGACTTCAGAGGATAATTAGGACTGCAGAAAAAACAATTACCACCCACCTGCCTTCATTGAGGACCTGTATACTGCACGAGTCAAAAAGAGGGCTGTGAAAATATTTACAGACTCCTCACATCCTGGACATAAACTGTTTCAACTCCTTCCCTCAAAACGACGCTATAGAGCACTGCACACCAGAACAACTAGACACAAGAACAGTTTTTTCCCGAAAGCCATCACTCTGCTAAACAAATAACTCTCTCAACACTGTTCAACTATTTACAAAGTGTATACTACTATTACTGTTAATCTTCTCATCACTCCTTATCATCCATTCCCTCCCACTTGTGACTGTAACTTCATTGCTTGTATCCTCTGTTTGCTATGATTTGATGTTGATTGTACCCTATGACTATCATTAAGTGTTGTATATTATGATTCTTGATTCTTAACGAATGTTCCTTCTTTATGTATACTGAGAGTATTTACACCAAGACAAATTCCTTGTGTGTCTAATCACACTTGACCAATAAAGTATTCTATTCTATTCTATTCTGTAGAGAAGAAATGCCAATATTGATAAATTAAAAAACTGCAATCCAGAAAGGAACAGCTAATGTGCCAACCAGCAATTCAATGGCTAGCAGATTGCCAACTGTGATGGAGCTGGTAGTGTTGGTGAGGCCTGGAGCTGTTGAAGGCACTTAGCAGCAACATGTCTTTTTTTGGGGGTGTGGGGGGGAGGTAGCAACTTCTTTTAAGAGCAATGAATGTATTGAGCTTTTTTAAAATACCAGCTGGCTGTAAAGGACACTACCTACCTAATCCAGCACTTTAAAGCCAGATCTTTAAAGCTACCCAGAACACCATTATACACAACATAATTTTACATCTAACTATAAAAGATTCTCTTGAAAATCTTTAAAGTATGGTGTAAACAAGATCTAGCATTTGAATTTGATCAGCCAGCCTGGAAGTCTTTATAGAATAAAATTCCTTTCTAATCTATTCTGATAAGTTATCAAGAGTTGTCTATGAAAACAATTCTTGGTTGGTATTCCATTTCCTTAAAATAGTATTGAATATTTAAAATGTCATTAAGGATTACAAATGTATTTCTACAGACTTCCAATTTATTATTTTTTAAAAAAGAAACCTTTATAGTTTTTCTATTTATATTTGTTTTATCTTTTATTGATCTGCTTCTATTTTCTTATAAATTGATACACTATTGAAAGCTGAAAATACACATTTCCTGCTCTCAGCCCTATGAAACTGTGCATGTTTTATGCTTGAACTAAACACAGATACCAGATGGCAGCCAAGCCCTTTAGTCCCCAATCAAACTGTGTTTTCATATGTACCTAATTCTGCTTTACACGCTATACAGTGTAGAAAGTTAGCACCCATCCCTCTCCTAGAAAAATTAAATATTCAAGGAAATATTAAAAAGGCGGAATATTTATTTTCCTGAATGAGAAAAGGAGATACATATTTTTAATGCTCCCCTTTCAGCTCCAGGGTGATGGGATTAAGACATGGCCCTCAGGACATGATAGGATTAGTCCTCTACTCATCTCACTATATGGCACCTGAGAAGATTATATCACCCAGCAAAATTCAACCAAGCTTGGAACTCAAGACAACCTACAAAGTTACCACTGCATGGCAACATGGGAGTCTGACAACCAATCAGGATACATTTCTTGCTACAAGAAAAGGAAGCAAGTTCAAAGCCCAACAGAGCGTATAATTCTCCCTCCTTCTCTCACCCATGTGCTCTTTTCTGCTCAGGAGCTCAATGTGGTCCTGTCCACCATTAAACAATCGTTTAAGCAGTCTCCATGTTTTCAGTGTCTTTCTTCCCACTTGGAACTGAACCTAGATCGACATTTCTTCCAACAATAGTAAATTCAATTTCTAAATTATAAAACTGTCTATGTATTTCCCTTCACCTAACACCCTTGCCATTGTTTCATCTTGATAATTATATTGTTCTAAAAAAGACAATGTAAATTCTTTTTTAAAAAATTAAATGAAGAAAAAATATAGTTATCCCTATTATAAACAATTTTCATAACTGCAGAAATAAAATAAGCTTAACAGAAAAAAATTCTTGTGTTGTGCATTTTGTTGATAAGAGCCTACTGCATTGGAGAAATGACATCTTAACACTTTATGTTATTTAAAAAGGCTATTCTCCACAAAAAATGTGCACCAACGATGTTTATGCTGCAGTAGATAACCCCCCTCAAGTAGATTTATTTCAAGAGTTAGACTGCTTGTCAAATCTCTTATCTCAATCATTCAACAATTCACTGAAAAAATCAAGAGGCATCATTAAGAACATATCTTTCAGCAGGCTTTCATTGTGCTACCTAGACAGTGTATTTCAAATCTGAAACATTGCATAGTTTGATAATAAAAACAATAATAAAAGCTGCTTTCCTAGCAGAGAATGTCAGGTGCCACAAGAGGAAAACTGTCCAGAGGTAACTGTGATAGATATGCCAACACATATTAATTAACTCACATGATTATACTTTAGAATTTGACACATTCAGAACAAAATGCCCCTGAATGCAAATATCTGAATTCACCAACCATGCCACCTTGTCTGGTTGGTTAAACAACTGGCAAGTCTTTGGGGAAAGGTCAAACCAACAACCCTCCGCCCCCCCCCAAAAAAAAAACACACACACACAGAAAGAACATACATTAATCCTAGAAAAGACCTAAACAACTGAGGCATTCATAGCACAACGGTTTCACTTGTCTAGTCTTTCACTTGTCTTTTATTTGCTCCATTACTATAAATCAACTTAAGAAAAGTGGCATAGAACTGTGCTACATAAAATGATTTTAATGCATCCTTTATTTATCTTGTGCACGATAGAAAGACTATTTTTTTCTTTAGGAAAAAAATAATGTTGTTACACAAAACAACTAACTGTATCATAAACGGATCTTAATTTTCTAAACATCCCTATGTGTGTTTCCTAACCTGGATTTTGAATTATGGTATTCTAAAAGCTCTTTACAAGATATTTCACTCAATTTTACATATAAACAGAATATATTCTATATTCTCTGTATATCTGTAGAAACATCACTATGTTCAATTCTTCATTCATATGTAAATTATTAAAATGTTTGGAATTTTAAGCATATTTATTAAACACAGTATATGTACATCCACTATATTATAAATCTTTAAGCTATGGTAATCCAATTCCCCCAAACCCAATGTTTAAGTAGTTGTATCATTTGTGATACTATTGGGATTCTTTGCAGCCCATTGAACAGTTTAAGAGTGATTAAAAAAAACATTAAAACTCCCTAAAATAATTAAGTTGGGAACACTAAAAAGAAAGGATTTGTCTTCAAGCATTAATAAAATAAGTTCTCTCGCACTAAAATATTTATTTATTTTATTTATTAGATTTTTATACTGCCCCCTCTTCCAAAAAGGGACTCAGGGCGGTGTACAGCCATATAAAAATAGAAACAAGATATAAAAACTGTACAGTTAAAAACAATTTAAAATGATTAAATTAATGGCCGAATTATAAAATTATCAAAATGTATAAAAACAGATAAAAGTTTAAAATACCAAATTTAAAACCCCACGATTATTACTGGGCCAGGCCGGCTTGTTGAAAAAAGTGGGTCTTTACTGCGTGCCGGAAGGTCTGAATGTCGGTGATGGTCCGTATCTCCGGGGGCAAGTCGTTCCAAAGGGAGGGAGCCCCCGCAGAGAAGGCCCGCACCCTCAGGGCCACCAACCGGCATTGCCCAGCCAGCGGAACCCCAAGGAGGCCGACCCTGTGGGAGCGCACTGGGCAGCAGGAGGCCGTTGGTGGCAGCAGGCGGTCCCGTAAGTATCCAGGTCCCGAGCCATGGAGCGCTTTAAAGATGATCACTACCACCTTGAATCGGATCCGGAAGGCCACAGGGAGCCAATGCAGCTCGCGCAGGAACGGTGTAACATGAGAGTTCCGAGGAGCTCCCAAGATCACCCGCGCGGCCGCATTCTGGACCAACTGTAGCCTCCGGATACTCTTCAAGGGGAGCCCCATGTAGAGAGCATTGCAGTAATCCAAGCGGGAGATGACGAGGGCGGAAGTGACCGTGCGAAGTGCGCCCAGATCCAGAAATGTATCCACTTTGAATTACACTGTTTTGATTTATAAGATGAATTGTTGGTAGCACAATGCTTAAGGAATCAAAATCCTGTTGACTCCAAAATCCACTTTTGCAACCGCACCCTTGCAGCTAATGACTGGACATTGGAAAACTAATATAATCATCCATTTTTCGACTTGTATTTTCCTGACATTTTTGAAACTGAAATTCTCCTTCCACTTTGAATTCCTTCCTTTGAATTCAACCGTTTTCTCAAGTAAAGGAAACAGCCATTTTGAAGAAGAAAAAGGCAACATCTGTCTTGTTTTTCTGTCTAACTCTGTTTTCTAAAGAATAACCAGATACTCACAGTAATTCATAAACCACAATTGTCAATGAAAAGGGTACCTGGTATTTTTAGCAATATTTTCTTGAGTGATTTGCGATCCATTTACTTCAAAGCATAAAACCCTACTTAGCAGCTCACCAGATGTCATAGGAAAGCTTTCCAAAATATCTTAATCTATGTGTTCTTCCTGTCACAAAACAGTTTTATCTGTGTGATCCTAAGTACCCTAGAAATAGTTCAACTACATAAAATGTGGATAGTTGTATTACAAAAGTAGAATTAAATTAATCTGTAATTCCTGACTATAAATTCTAGATATTATTCCTTCTAATAGGGAAACTGAATATTCGAATATCAGTTTACAAACAAATTATAGCTATTAAATTGTAAGGGAAGCAAAAACACTAGATATTATTTTTGTTTAATCTACAGAAGCAATATACTCAGCCTTATAAAATGCTGAAGACATTTAAGAAGGATTATACAAATGTTTGAAGGGACACATTCAGGAATTTAGGTAGAGTAGACCTACCCAAAAATCAGGCTAATAATTGTTTCTCGTTCTGCCATGCAGTTCAAGGAAGGAGAGTTTTTACTTTCTATTATCTGCCAGAGGGAAAAGCACACATATATTTACGACTATATGTTAATTTAAAAAACCCAATAAAATAACAAGGTATTTTCTGGCAATTTAATTAAGAAGTATGAAAATACATACTTTTTTATTGCACACCACTCAGAGTTGCTCTATGAGTGAGATGGGCAGTCTTTAAATCTGACAGAAAGACAGACATCATAAAATGGGGGACAGGAATTTTCAAGTCCTTCTCCTTTTAGAAACTTTCTTCCAAGTAACTATTGTTTTGATAAAATTGGCAGCAGGGTGGTTATAAGAAACATCAATGTCATTTGAGACTCATAGATTAAAGGAACATCATGGAAAAGTAAGGGTGATGGTAAGAAAAAGAATGGTCCTTCTAACATCTGAAGGGATGTTTGTCAAAGATGGAAAGAAGTCACATTTCTTTTCTCATCTAAAGATTAGAAAAATAGTAACCAATTTTGTAGTAAAATGGTAAAAATAAGGATCGCTTTTCGAGTTTCTATAGTATATACCATTTCCAGAATGCTGGGCAACATATCATGTTCTGACTAAGGAAGTTATTAGAGTGATCAATGGTGGTCACTCTGAGTTGAGGACAGACCTGTTAATCGCTGAATTCAATCCCACTCTTATCACCACAACAGTTTTCATGAAACCTTTTCTCCCCATTTTTGTCATGTCTGCCATTAAGGAGCTCAAATTTAGGTGATGACTTTGCAATTTAGGACAAGACTAGTTTGTTTGCATCCATATCCATATTTACATGCTGGTCTGTTTATCTTGAACCAACTCTGGAATTCAGATCTTGTCCAAATCTGATACATAGTCTTACATTCAAAAAATAAAGGGCAAATCAGCTAAAACAATCAGAAATCGGACAGGTAATGAAGTCTTAAGATCATTTCATGAAAATAATTTTGTACAGTCAACTGTAAAAACACCACAATAAAAAAAATCTACAGACCCTATTTTCAAAACATTTCATAAGTATCATTTTATTAAGACAGCCTTAACTAGTTTTACAAAAATAAAAGAATCCGCCATCTTTAGTGATATTGATGATGTACTTTTTCCTGTCACTTTTCTCTCTTTTAAAAGGACAAAGAAACAAATGCATACATTGAAGGTGGGACACATAAACCATGCTCACCCCCATTTCCTATAATATTTGAGCCTGAAGGATCTATGCCTATCTACAGATCTGTCTACACAAGCACTCAAAGAAAGTTTAACTGATAGGCAGAGCCTCAAGTATGAGAGATTTCTTAATTTCTTGTAAGATGTTTCCCACAGAAGAAAGTGAGGGATGATTGCTCAGCTCACAAAATAAGGTGGAGGCTTAAAAACAAAAGTCTACCTGGAAAGGAAACCTGAAGAACTGGAAGGAGATATATAGGCTAGCAATCTAAGGTAGATTTAGGCAATGCTTGTCACTGAAGATTCCTTGTGGTTGATTTTAGTACAGAGCAGTATTGCCTCGTGATTCTGAGACAGACCAGATAGTATTACACTAATGAAGAATGTATTTATTTATTTAAAATACTTATATGGCTACTCATTTCAAAAGTAGAACTCTAGATAGCTCACAAGCTCAATATAAAAACAATATACTGAGAATAAAAAATAACCCCCCCCCAGTAAAATAATATATGGAACCACACCCACATTCCCTTGATGCAATTCACAACACTCTCCTTCAAACTCCAACTTCATCCTATCCCAACACTTGGTGGAAAATCAAGTTCTTCAAGACATTTCAGACTCCTGGATCTCAAAAGGAAGGGTGTTCTCTAGGGGTGGAACAGCCACAAAAGACACATGCTTCCTAGGTCCCACTACATGGCAACAACTAAGGAAGTTGCTGCTTGATGACAGCCCTGGTAAGACTCTTGAAGTGTTTCTGAATGTGGAATCTGAAGTTCCAGTGAACAATTAGGGGCCACTGTGGTCAAAACTTTCCAGCACAATGGGGAAGGCAGAAGAGAGAAACAATCATATTCCACCATCTAAAAAAGCTGCTGAAATAAAAAATGCTCACCAGACCAGAAAACAGGATACTGTGAGTTCAAGTTCCACCTTAGACATGAAAACCAGCTGGGGGACTTTGGGCTACTCATTCGTTCTCTATCCAACCCATCTGACAGGGTTGTTGTGGGGAAAATAGGAGGAAGAAGATATGTCGGATATGTTCACAGCCTTGAGTTATTTGTACAAAGGCAGAATACAAATAAATAAATATATATATGTCCCATTAGGACTTCTCCAAGTCATTCTAAAAATCAAATGGTATCAGGTTATCAGTCAAGTAAAGAATGGAATCTAGTGGTACATACACATAACTTGCTAAGAAAAATGACAATTACTGAAAGTAAATGGTGTTTGACATCTTAGTAGCAGGGGAAAAAACAATACACAAGAGATGTTTTGCCTTGTGTCTTGCATCAAATTCTGTACACTCGCAAAACCTTTGACAATTTGGATATATATTTTTTTCACAGCTTCTAATTCAGACTTCCTGCAAATTGTTAAGATTTCATAGACATTGGGTTTTCCTTTCCATAATTTCATCTGGGAATCATGACAGATATAGTACTATATATCTGTAAAATTAGTTGAAGATGACTGCCTACCTCCATTTTCTAATCATTGCTAAAATATTTTGTTAGCTGTACTTGAAGAAAAAATGATAATTATTCTTTACACTTTGACATTAAAATGCTTCTTAAACATTTTAAATCTCATCATTATTAATGATAAGTATTAAAACATTTTTAAGGAAAAATTGGATTACTATAGCATTATAGTATTACAGCATGATGTCACTTTTACTAACAAAACATTTTATCTGAAAAGCATTTTGGCTCTGAAAAAGCAATTAGGGATAAACAGGGTGATAAATAGCATCCACTGACTAAAACAAGGATCATTATAATTGGTGCTATTTAAAAAGTGCTGAGCATCAAATACCTGCTCAAGGGAACTGGAACTTGTGCATCCTCATCCTCCACAGCTAAATCACCTATTATTGTTGTGTGATACCAGAAGCTATAAACTGAAAGGTGCTGTTATTTGTAATTTCACTTTGTTAGCTTACACCCAAAGAGGTTGAACTGGTAGTCTTAAGAACCATCTAACTGGGAGTGACTTAATTCTTTATCAGATTTATTTTACAACATGCAGATGTTGTAGAACAAGAACTCTATGCTTTAAGCCCTGTTTACAATAAAAATAAAGTTAACAACTATGACATTCTTCATCCTATCTCCAAGATCAACTTGCAATCCAGACAGCAACTGCATAGCTAAAGTATGATGAGGTGGTCAGATTTAGTAATGATTAGATGCTGGCTTTGCTCTCTCTCCTACGCAGACTCATTCTATAGAGAACAAATGTAGAGGATATAAATAACAAAATTGTTAGCTCCTTACCTGAAAGCTACATACTTTACCAATTAATATACTATGCAAAAAAAAAAAGAACACTATGAGAAGTTTCCTAGTTCCAGCCAGAGTAATTAATGGCAAGGAGCTAAGGGAGTTGTAGTCTAAAGTACATGGAGGCCAATGTATTTTCATTTAATCTGATTTAATTTATTCCTATACTATCATCCATATTAAGCATCATCTTGTGTATCAATGTTACATATGCATTAACATTTATTATTGGCTCCTATGTATTATAATTTTTATTACTGTAATTGTTTTTATATTATTTTTAATTTTATTAGCAGCTCACAGTCGCTTGTTGATATGAAGACTTGCAAATTGAATAAAAATAAAAGTAAATTAATAAATACGCTTCAGGAAAAAAGAGAATCAATTAATATCTATTTGATCAATGACTAGCAAAAACTTCCCAAATTGATAAAATACTCTTTAAATCAGCTTCTATTTTAACCATGTATAATTGGAGATAATCAATATTTCATATTTTAAAGAGGAATGCACTTATATCTAAGCACAGTATAGATATCTATACTTGAATTGCAATGTTTCTAAAGACTATCATTTTACAGAAAACCCTATTCTTCAAGACTCTTAAAATAAACAATAGGTAATTATAATTTACAGGCAATATGTAATTACAAAGTATTATATGTAAACAATTATATTCTAAAAAATAATACCTTGAATATTTTATTTAAAAATTTTTCCTGAGCATTTCAAAATGAGATGCCTAAAATTATTAATTGCAATGGATGGTAAACAAATACCTGAAAGAACATCATCAATTGATTAACAATTTTATTATTCCCCCATCTCAGGTTTAAATTTTATATACAAGGAAGATAAAATTTTAGACTATACAAAATATGAAAATACTGTTTTAAGAAACTACATTTCTACCACATTTGGAAATTAACATTTGCTGTGTCTGTGAAAACACAAGAGATTCAGTGTGGTATGTGTGCAATGGTATTTTCACTGACATTCCAAATCTACTAGCTGAAGGTTGCATGAATTAAATGTAGCAATAAGAGTTGAGGATATCCAGCTGCTTGATGACAAATCCAATCCCAGCAGTAAGCTGTTGCTGAAGCTTTGCAAGCAAGGTGGCCAGGATGGCACCAAAGAATTGAAAGAAACTCTGGGAAAATCAGAATGAAAAGTAGCTGGTGGATTCATTAAGTGGCCAAGGAGTGGAATGGTTGTTAAAGTCCCAGAGACACTGTTCATTTTATTTCCTGCCTAGGCTGGGAGGGATTGTCTAAGTAAACAAAGAAGGTCAAAAACCCTGAATAAGGAAGGCTTCTAGTTGTGAATGAAAGAAATAGCTGTGGAAAATCAAACAGGATTTCTATATCAGCTGCTATCACTGAGACTGAATTGGGGAGACAAGAGAAACAAAACAATGCTAAATAAGATTTGTCACCTGACAGGCTTGGATAAATTTTACCTAGGTTCTTGAAGTTAATTAAGATTTTGTGAAATCAACCAAATTACATTTTCTTGCCTAAATGGTAGAGATTCTGTTGATTCTTCCCATGGAAAGAATTATCCATATTAAGGCAACCTTTTGAAGAGGGCTGATTCAAAGTTGAAAAACATTCACAAACTTTGCAGGTCTGTAGAAGTGATTTTGATGTTTGATACTGAACACACCAGTAGAAGAGAATATATTTGTAGCTCAGGGTTGAACCATAGGGTCTTTAGGTCTGCAAGAAAACAGCCAAGCATAGAGAAAACCAAGAACTCTGTGATACAGACCTAAGAGGTCTGTAGGGGGCGTGCATAAGCGCACCAACGTGCCTACCATCCCTGTCCTATTGTTTCTTTTATTATTTATTTATCATATTTTTATACCGCTCCATCTCCCAAAAAAGGGACTCGGGGCGGTGTACAGCCTACTTAAAACACATAATAAATACACTATAAATACAATTAAAAATATATTAAACACGATTGGTCCGGCTGTGTCCCATCAAAATTAAATTTAGAAATATAAAATCAGGGATCTGAATAAAAATTAAAAATTTATTATTAAAACCGAATTAAGTTTAAAAACCGAAACCTAATTACTGGGCCAGGCCAGCCTGTCTAAAAAATAGGGTTTTAACTGCGCGCCGGAAGGTCAGAATATATGTCATGGCACGTATCTCCGGGGGGAGATCATTCCATAGGGAGGGAGCTCCCACAGAGAAAGCCCGAACTCTCGGGGCCGTCAGCCGACAATGGCCGGGCGGCGGTACCCCAAGAAGGGCAACCCTGTGGGAGCGTACTGGGTGGCGGGTGGTTGACGATGGCAGTAGGCGGTCCCGTAAGTACCCAGGTCCCGAACCATGGAGCGCTTTAAATACCATCAGTACCACCTTGAATCGAATCTGGAAGGCCACAGGAAGCCAGTGCAGCCTGCGGAGAAGCGGTGTAACGTGGAAGCTCCGAGGGGCACCCACGATCACCCGCGCGGCTGCATTCTGGACCAACTGCAACCTCCGGAGACTCTTCAAGGGGAGCCCCATGTAGAGAGCATTGCAATAATCCAGGCGGGAGATAACGAGGGCGGAAGTGACTGTGCGAAGTGCGCCCAGATCCAGAAAGGACCGCAACTGGTAGATCAGACGAATCTGATAAAAAGCCCCCCTGGCGACGGCTGCTATATGTTCTTCTAAAGACAGCCGTACGTCCAGGAGGACACCCAAGTTGCGTGCCCCTTCCACGGGGGTCAAAACCTCTCCCCCAACGGCCAGCGAAGGAACCAGCTGGCTGTATCTGGGCGCAGGAAACCAAAGCCACTCGGTTTTGGTCGGGTTGAGACGAAGCCTGTTACGACCCATCCAACTCCGCACGGCCTCCAGGCACCGGGACATCACTTCGACGGCTTCGTTGGGGTGGCCCGGGGTGGAGATGTACAGCTGAGTATCATCAGCGTACTGATGGAACTCCACCCCGAAGCCACGGATGACCTCACCCAGCGGCTTTACATAAATGTTGAACAGCAGGGGCGAGAGCACCGACCCCTGAGGGACCCCACATAATAGGGGCCTCGAGGCCGATCTCTGCCCCCCCGTCAACACAAATTGCGAACGGTCGGAGAGGAAGGAGGTGAACCACCGCAACACGGTGCCACCCACCCCCAACCCCTCCAACCGCTGCAATAGGATACTGTGGTCGACAGTATCAAAAGCCGCTGAGAGATCTAACAGGACCAGGACAGAGGAACAGCCCCTGTCCTGGGCCCTCCAGAGGTCATCCACCAATGCGACCAATGCCGTCTCCGTGCTGTGCCCAGGCCTGAAGCCCGATTGGAGGGGGTCGAGATAACTCGCTTCATCCAGGTACTGCGGGAGCTGACGTGCCACCACACTCTCAACAACCTTCGCAACAAAGCGAAGGTTGGAGACAGGACGATAATTAGATAACAATGCTGGGTCCAGGGACGGTTTCTTGAGGAGGGGCCGCACCACCGCCTCTTTCAAAGCGGCGGGTAACAGCCCCTCTCCCAAGGAAGCGTTTATAATACCCTGGAACCAGCCTCGTGTCACCTCCCGAGTGGCCAGGACCAGCCAGGAGGGGCACGGGTCCAGCAAACAGGTGGTGGCATTCAGCCCCCCCAGTATCCTGTCCACGTCCTCCACAGTAACAGGATCGAACTCAACCCAATTGACCTCACCGATATCCACCCCCGCACGCCCGCCCAGAGATGCCCAGTCGGAGTCCAGTTCATCCGGATCTGAGCGATTTTGTCCTGCAGAAACCTAGAAAACTCCTCAGCCCGTCCTTGCAAGGGGTCCTCCCGTGCTCCCACCTCCAGGAGGGAGCGGGTCACCCTGAACAGGGCGGCTGGGCGGTTTTCCACGGACGCAATAAGGGTGGAGAGGTAAGACCTCCTCGCCATCCTTATCGCCACTAAATACGTCTTAATATAAGATCGTAATAGTGTTCGGTCAGACCCAGAGCGGCTAGCCCTCCAACTGCTCTCTAGGCGTCTTTTCCGGCGCTTCATCTCCCTTAGCTCCTCAGAAAACCAGGGAGCCACCTGGGATCGGCACCGGGTCAGAGGCCGCAAGGGCACAACTCGGTCAAGGGCCCCAGCAGCCACCCTATCCCAGGTGGCGACCAAGCCCTCAACTGAGTCGTGTGTGTGAGCTTCGGGAAATGGCCCAAGCTCCGTCAGGAACCTATCAGGGTCCATCAGGCGCCTGGGGCGGTACCATTTTAAAGGTCCTGCCTCCCTGCGGTCAGGGGGTGCGGAACGGAAGTCGAGCTTCAGGAGCGAGTGATCCGTCCATGACAGGGGTTCCACAACTATATCCCCTACACCCAGATCACTCTGCCACTGATCAGAGACAAAAACCAGATCCAAGGTGTGACCTCCCACGTGAGTAGGGTCCCGAATTAACTGGGTCAGGCCCATGGCCGTCATGGAGGCCATGTACTCTTGAGCAGTCCCCGAGGCACCGCCGGCAGATGGCAAGTTGAAATCCCCCATGACCATAAGCCTGGGGGTCCCAACTGCCACGCCAGCTATGACCTCAAGGAGCTCAAGCAGGGCCGCTGCCGCATAGCAGGGAGCCAGGTATGCGACCAGCAAGCCCACCTGAACCTTGGGACCGAACTTCACGAAAAGGAGCTCACACCCGGTCGTCTGAGACACAGTGGCTTCCCTCGGACACAGATCTTCCTTAATAACCACCGCAACCCCCCCTCCCCTCCCCTGGGCCCTCGGCCGATAAAAGACCCGAAACCCGGCTGGGCACATCTCCACCAGAGGGACTCCCCCCTCCTGGCCCAGCCAGGTCTCGGTAACACCCACCAGGTCCGCACCCCCCTCACAAATCAAATCGTGGATGAGAGGGGCTTTATTAACAACGGACCTGGCGTTACATAACATCAGCCGAAGGCCCAGGGCCCGATTGCTCAGACCCCCTGGGGAACGGGAGATGACAAGGGGGTCGGAGCGCGCCACAGCAGACAGGCAGCGAGGGCGCGCTCCCAATACAGAATATGGCCCCCTATAACCGCCAAATCTGCCTCTCCCGCTCACCGTATCAATAGATTTAATTTCGCCCTCCCCGGTGACCCCCCCCCATCCTCAATACAGTCCTATCCGGATTCTGACTCTCCCGGCCACGCCCAACCCACGGCCTGGTCCCAGCCTCTGGCGAGTTGTCCCCCAACTCCCGCCCGGACTTTCCTAACCCCTTTAAAAACCTAGTTAAAAATTTATTAAGACACCCCTCCCTCCCACGTTTCCTACAACCCCACCATCTCTCCGGATCCCAAGATCCGTCCTTGAGATGGGCCTTCGAGAGAGCAGAGGGCCATTTCTGAGACAGGGGGGACACATCTCAGGGCCCAAAGATCGTTCATAGCATAAGATAGCAGTCCCGGCCTGAGTCCTCTTCTGTAACTGACCCCGACCAAGCTGGAAACCAGCCAGCCGGGGCCCGAGTCCAGATCGAGACCATTCGGAATACAACCGACTGGGTGGAAAGAAGAAAAAGGACTTCAACCGTGGTGGTAGTCCTCCAGACCGGGCTCCAGCCGAGGCGGCAGTTCTCCAACCCCAACTCCGATGGCAATCCTTCAGCCGTCTCGGCTCTAGCCACGGTGCCAACCGCGGGAGCGGTCTTCCAACCCCGGCTCCAACCGCAGCAACAGTTCTCCAACCCCGGCTCCGATAGCGATGATGGTCCTCCAGCTGCCCCGGCCCTGGCCACAGCGGCCGTCCTCCAGCTGCTCTAACCGCGGCAGTAGTTCCAACTCCGGCTGGGGCCTCTGCAATAGCCTCAGCCCCAGCCCTGGCGGCAATCCTCCAGTCGTGCCGCAAACCACTGGACCTAGCGCCAGGCCCATCGCCGCGCCATGGCCCCAGGGGTCGATAATCCTCCAGCCGTCCAGGATCTGCCAGCGGCGGCCGTCCTCTGGTCATTCCTCCAGCTGCTTGGACCGTAGCAATGACTCCAACTTCGGCTGGGGCCCTCGCAATGGCCCCGGCCCCAGCCCCAGCGGCCGTCTTCCGGTCGTGCCACGAGCTGCCGGGACCAGCACCAGGCCTGGCACCACACCATGGCCCCGGAGGTCGGCGATCTTCCAGCGGCCCCGGGGGTCGGCGGTCCTCCAGCCGCCCCGGCTCTGCCCGCGGCGGCCATCCTCCAGCCACTCGAGCCGCGGCACGAACTCCAACTTCGGCTGGGGTCCTTGCAAAGGCCCCAGCCCCGGACCCGGCGGCAATCCCACAGCCACGCCGCCAGCCTCTAACCGCTCCAACAGTCTGAAAACTTGGACTCCGCACGGCCACGCCGCCAGCTGCCAGCCGCCAACCGCGAGGTCGCACGACCACGCCGCCGCCAGCCGCCGGGCACAGCGCCAGGCCCGGCGCCGCACCATGGCCTCGGGGGTCGCCCACCCCCCACGGGTCCCTTCGCCACCCCTGCCACAGGTGAGGACCCGGGGGGGGAACTCACCGCACCGAACGGCCGTCGCGGCAGAGCTCTTCGGGCCAACCACGTCCGGTCGCCATCTTGACTCTCTCTCTCTCTTTTATATTTTATTTTTCTTATATGTATCCATGTATTCATAACTATGTTTTACTTATACCTATTATCTTGTAAGCAATTGACAAATAAATAAATAAATAAATAAATAAATATTGTACATGTTACTTAGATTGCTAGCTGGCATCATTTTTTACATATCAAAATGCAAAATTGGTTCCTAAAGATGACAATAAAACATAGTCAAATCATTGTCAGTCCCTACATAGGTAAAAGGCATAGTTTATGCTGCAGCAAATTATATCCATGAAAACGATTTGAAACCAAGGCTCAAGTTCTATGCTGATGTTAGCAAATATACTATTTCAGGCATGTTCTGTATATTTGTGTACATTCCAAACTATAATAGATACTCATGCCTCACCAAACTTCAGTTCTAAAGGTCAGATTTAATTGCATGACAACACTGGACAAGATAAAATCAGAAGATACAATTGGCAACATACACTGGCAGCAAACTTGCCAAATTAGGATATAATGCTACTTCCTACATTTATTAAACATAAAAACATTTAAATAAATTTATTTTAATCAAGTCAGTAAATGAAGATGTGCTTTTATTCTCAGGTAAATTATTACACAAAATGATTCTTCCTGTTTATCAAGTTTTGTCTCGACTTATGACTACATTTAAGCCCAAAGTTTCCACTGCTAGGCAAGATAAGTGAGTTTTGCCTATTTTATGATCTTTCTTGCTACAATAGTTAAGTGAATCACTACAGTTGCTAAGTTAGTTACCCGGTTGTTAAGTAATTTTGGTTTCCCCATTGACTGCTTATCAGACATTTACAAAGATGGTCACATGATCCTGGGATGGCCATATCTGAGGGGCAGTGTTGGGCTTTAGGACTGGGTGACCATGGTCTAGAGCAGGGGTCTTCAAACTTGACAGCTTTAAGACTTAATAGATAATCAAGAGTTGGAAAGGAGCTTATAGGTCATCTAGTCCAACCCACCGCCTAAGCGGGGGACCCTACACCATTTCTGACAAATGGCAGTCTAATCTCTTCTTGAAAGTCTCAAGTGATGACACTCCCACAACTTCCACGGGCAAGTTGTTCCATTGGTTGATTGTTCTCACTGTCAGAAAGTTTCTCCTTACTTCCAGGTTAAATCTCTCCTTGTTCAGTTTCCATCCATTATTCCTTGTCTAGCCTACAGGCGCTTTAGAAAATAGCTTGACCCCTTCCTCTCTGTGGCAGCCCCTCAAATATTGGAACACTGCTATCATGTCTCCCCTGGTCCTTCTCTTCACTAGACTAGCCAAGCCCAGTTCCTGTAACCGTTCTTCATATGTTTTAGTCTCCAGTCTCCTAATCATCCTGGTTACTCTTCTCTGTACTTTTTCTAGAGTCTCAACATCTTTTTTTATAATGTGGTGACCAAAATTGGATGCGGTACTCTAGGTGTGGACTTACTAAGGCATTATAGAGTGGTATTAGTACCTCACTTGATCTCTACTGTATCCCTCTATTAATGCAACTTAGGACTGCATTAGCTTTTTTGGCTGCTGCTGCACACTGCTGGCTCATATTTAGCTGGTTGTCCACTAAGACTCCAAGACCCTCTCACGGTCACTGCCACTGAGCCTGGTTTCTATGTCTATGTGTGTACTTTTGGTTTTTCTTGCCTAAGTGTAGGAGTTTACTTTTCTCTATATTGAATTTCATTTTTTTAGATAGGGCCCAGTGTTCTAGTCTGTCAAGATCCATCTGGATCTTGAGCCTATCTTCTTGGATGTTAGCTATTCCTGCCAGCTGAATATCATCTGCAAATTTAGTAAGTTCCCCTTTTATTCCCTTATCTAAGTGGTTAATGAAGATATTGAAGAGTATTGAGCCTAAGACAGAACCTTGTGGCACCTCGTTGCTTATTTCCCTCCATGTGGACTTAGACCCATTAAGGACTACTCGTTGAGTATAGTTTGTCAGCCAGTTGCGAGTCCATCTAGTGGTGATGCTATCTATTCCACTTTTTTCTAGCTTACTAAGAAGTAGGTTGTGGTCTATTTTGTTCGAATGTCTTGCTGAAATATAAATATATTACGTCCATAGTATTTCGCTGGTCTACTAATTTAGTCACTATGTTGAAGAATGAAATAAGAATTGGTTTGGCATGATCTGTTTTTAACAAACCGTGCTGACTGCTAGTTATTACTTTACTTGTTTCTAGATATTGGCAGATTTGTTTTTTATTATCTTTTCCAGTCATGTTAGCTCAGGAATTCTCGGAGTTGAAGTCCACAAGTCTTAAATTTGCCAAGTTTGAAGACCCTTGGTCTAGAGAACAGATTTCCTGATGTTTTACTGACAACTATGGCTGGCATCTTCAGAAACAAAGTGGTTTGCTATGTAGACCACAGGCAACTCTCTTTATAGCCAAGTATCCTGATTTCTGATTGGTCTTTGGCTGAGCTGGTTTCTGATTGATTCTTTGTGTCCAATGCTGATAGGTTGTTTGATGATGTTGATTTAGGATTGATCAGTTGTTCATGCCATTTCTGCTTGGCCATTTTCATTACTTTGAAAAGCTGATTCTTGATCGGTCCTACTTTGGGGCAGGATCTTGGTGTAGCACAAGTAGGTAACCAGACTTCATTAATTTTTAGTTTTTCTCTCTTGTTGAAGCTGTTAGGATGTTTGTGGATCTCAATAGGCTCTTTATGCAGGTGTATGTATTGTACCATCTGATATGCTGTTGCCTGCTCAGTTTCTTGTGTTTTACATAGCAGACCACTTTCTCTATGAAAATGCTAGCCACAATTGCAAACAAAATGTCAGAAAATCTGTTCTCTAGACCATGGTCACTAATTTAAAGCCTTTTTTATTTAACACCATACACTGAAGGTAATTAATCCTTAAAATATTATTTAGATTTGATCAGATTTTACCAGATTCCTTATCTGCTGCCATCACAGTGGAACAAGTGTGAGGTTGAATACGTGGTAGGAGTATTGCTACAGTAAGAGAAATACAATAATTAACTAATCAAAATATAATTACTGAAAATTGAGAAAGTATTCAGATTTTTCTAAGTATATTTGAAAGTTATTTTATGATAACTAAAGCAAGCCATCTAACAACTTACCTACCAATATATTTATTAGATTTTTATCTTGCCTTTGTAACTTAAGGCAGAAAATATATATAATACTTCTTCCTCCTCCTATTTTCTCTACAATAGCAATCCTCTGAAGTGTGTTGGGTGAGAGGGAATAACTGGCCAAAAATCATCCAGCTGGCTTTCATGCCTAAGGATAAAATCTCAGTCTTCTGGTTTCTAGGCCAATACCTTAACCACTATAACAAACACATGTGCTATTGTCAGAGGAGCCTCAGAATTCATTCCCCTTATGTAAAAAATTGTACTGAAAAACACCAGTACTATTGAAATTAAAGCTATCCCTCACTCTATGCTTCTCATTCTAAAAAAATTACTTAGAAAACAATGAAATGCAAAAACTAAAGTTGTAGCTTCTCAAAAGAGCATCATTTAAACAGACTACAATTTTAACTTTTCCAAGTTCAAAGCCAACCATTTTTACACCTAGCATGCAATTTATCTGAAAGCAATGTCTAATCCATCTAGCACAATGCCCTACCATTCCATAATCAAAATAGCAAACTAGCACCTCAGCAAACTCTAAAACTGTACTTTATGCCTATAGCATCAGCACAATGTTAAAAATAAGAATCCTGCAAGATTCTGCAGCTGCTTATTTATACAACCTGTCATTCTTCTTTACATTTTTGAAAATGCAATTGATTTATAAGGTTTGTTTGAAATATACAAATGGTAGTTATTCCAAAAATTTCTAACCCATATTTACCATTCAAAGTTATATCATTTTAGGATCTTTCTGAAATATTAAAATATGATTAATGATTTAATATGCACATATAAGTTGCAAATAAATTGATAGCATTTGTTTACTAACTCTTAGTTTTAATTGCATAGTAGTTAGCATATGTTCATTATTCCCTAGAAAAGTCTGCATTAAAAGTGAATCTAAATAATCAAATATACAATTACAATGTTGCTAGAATTAAGGCTTCTAATAATTGTAGTTACACAATAAACAGAAAAGTTGTTTATATTAAATAACATAAAAGTTGTTTATAGTAAATAATATCTCCTACACAAGGTCTTCCAAGATTTATTTATTATTGTGATTCCAATCATGTGTCACTTTCAGCTGTCTCTGAATTAATTTTTTATTTTATATTATTCCACAATTCCATAATTTTAATCCAGTTTTTATTTTTAAATATATAAAATTTTAATTTATATAGATATATATAGATATATATATATAGATATATAAATAAAAACAGCATCTTCTTAATAATTTTATCTATCCAATTTCTCACCTCTATGGCTTAGATTCTCCTTTGTCAGTCAAAATACTGTATCAAAAAGAGAGCACTTTCCTAGCTCTGGGTTAAGGCTGATTTGCAACTAGTCACCAGCAGTTCAAAGTCTTACTCATAATTCAGAGACGAGATCATGTATCATGTTCCCTTAAGATTGTATAAGGAATAATGGAACCTATGTTACACCATTACCAGCAGAGGACAGAACTCAAACATTTAGTACTTTGCAACTCCATGGCAATTATTTCCATATTATTTGCCAACATTGAACCTAAAAAATACCAACCTTGTAACAACCAAAGGCTCCTCTCTGGGAAATTGTTTATCAAGCTAGCTCTAGCATTTATTGGCTTTGTTCTTGAATATCGGTTACCAGCTAAAATAAACTGTGTGTAAGGTCAGCAGTTCTGCATAGTCTGTCCTTCCACCCTATTCTCAGAGCTGTTCAAACAAAACAAAAAGAGCGTTCTCAATCATCTCATCAGCTTTTTCTATCCCATCGTCTACAATTCTCTCTCTCTCCCCCTCCCCTCCCTCCCTCACACACACACACACACACAAAGTCTCTCTTGCTGCAGAAAAAGTCTCCAAGGTCATGTAGAAAGCTTTTAGAATTGGATACACATAAATCTCATTATTTTTAGCTGAACCTGTAGAGGGAGATAAAACCAATGGGTAAAATCTTTCTCTTCTTCAATGCTATGGCAAACACCCAAAAATCAAATCTCACCTTTTTCTGCATGAATCAGTGATTTCAGTGTTAAATCTTTATAGAGCACCAGCACCAAACTATTTTCCAACCATCTTCTCTAGGTATTACTCAGTGCTATCATGTTGGGGAAGCTATTGGTTACAGTATTTTCATGAGGTACAGAAAACGGAAGCCAGGAAATGTTTCTTTATCATGTATCAACATTACACCCAGCTTCACTTTGGAAATCCGACTATCGCCACCCCATCCCTCTTTGCTCTGGTGATCACCTTCCACAAATTTGATCTTTGCCCCACAGCCTAAGCCACTTAGCCTGAAATTTTAAAATCTCCTATAGGATGACAAGAAAAATTACTCCAAGGGTGTCCAATCTTGGCAAATTTAAGACTTGTGAAATTCAACTCCCAGAATTCCTCAGCCAGTTGAAGTTCACAAGTCTTAAAATTGCCAAGGTTGGACACCCCTGAACTATTCAATTCCATGCACCTTCTTTAGTCAAATCCCAGCAGCATCTGTTTAAAATATAGATGGAGGTCAGAAAGGATTAGCCACATCCGTGCCAATTATCACATTTCCAAAATAATTGCCCTAGTGATCCCTCCCTGAACAGCTGTCAGGGCTTCCCCAATTAAATTGCATAACAACTAGTAAAAGGCACTTTATTTTTTATTTTTATATTTTGCCCATGTATACAGATAATCCTTGACTTACAACAATTCATTTAATAACCGTTCAAAGTTACAACAGCATTGAAAAAGTGACATGACCATTTTTCACATGTACGGCTATTACAACATCCCCATGGTCATGTGATCAAAATTCAGTGGCTTGGAAACTGACTCATATTTATGATGGTTCCCAGGGACACACAATCATCTTTTGTGATCTACCGACAAACAAGGTCAATGGGAAAGCCAGATTCACTTATCAACCATGCTACTAAATTAATAATTGCAGTGATTCACTTAGCAACTGTGGCAAGAAAGATTGTAAAATGGAGCAAAATTCACTTAACAACTGTCTCAATTAGCAACAGAAATTTTGGGCTCAATTGTGGTTGCAAGTTGAGAACTACCATAAGTAACTAACACATAAGTATTGATGAATACAGGACTCTATTGAATGCCTACATTTTACTTAGCTAGGAACAGGTCATCCCAGAATCTATGTGGTCACTAAAAGTCAATACAAACTTGGTGCCACCTAATAATTTAATCGGTCAAGAAACAGTAGACCAAAAACTATAGCATTAAACTATCCACTATTCTTTGAAATTATGTTCTGATTTTAAAGCCTTTTTTCATATACTTTGCTTATATTAGACAATCAGGCTAGTGTAGAATTTTTATATGCACTTTAATGAAAGTGAATGGAAGAATAAAGTTAACTGATTGCTCAGTGATGGTTTAATAGTTGCCTTGCTACTCCCCAATTCATTTGCCTTGACAAGTTAAATAAATAGGGTTGTGATAAACAGTGTGCAATTGGCAGAAAGCATATGGCAACTGAATCACTCTGTTATGCTGCCAATAAGAACATCCATCATCTCTCCAGTCATATTTCTTAGAGTTAGCTGCATTAAAGTTCTTTAAGAAATTCTTGCTATAAACTTCAGGCTAGTGGTTGCCCAAATTTTTGCTAGCCCTGATCTGGGCTGCAAAAATTTGGGCAACCACTAGGTAGCACCAAAGAGAATCTTACAGATTTCTACTGCCTTCTAGTAGTAACTGAATTTTTGTTGTTAGATCTATTAAACCTAGCCTTGGAAAGATGTTAGCTTATTTCTGTATTTTTTCCCTAAACCCATGTTATACTCCTGGAGTGTATTACATTACATTACATTTTAGAAGCATTCTGAGAAATAACATTTGCTTATTGTGTTTATATTCTACTAGATTAAAAATTACTCTTGGCGGTCTATAACATTTAAACCTGTCTATATTTAAAATCCATACATGAATCAAAATGAAATCAGGTGGGGCATGGAGATTAATGAGCCAAGAACATTTATCATGGACACACTGAAATCCATCAGAGGCAGTCTTGAAAGTAGTCTTATGGGCTTTTTCCATTTTATTATTAATATATTATATGCGTGGATATAATAGTTAACTTTAAATCTCTGAATGTCTTTTCATACTCTATTGAATACAATGTTATCAGCCAGAGAGTTCTGTGAACTTGTATACAGTCTTTTTGTGCCATATAATGCACCTTGGCAACCACATTCTGGCTTTGCTATACAGAAAACAAAGTTCCTAAAATGGATGCCAGAGGTGTAGAGACACGTGAAATGACTTGCTGATGATGAAGTCTAAACCAGTTCTAGAAATCAAAAAGTACAGTACCCACCCAAATGTCACCACACCTAAGGTACCTCTAACCCAGCAAAAGTTGAAAGAGTTCAAAACTCTACCTAACAATGGAACACCAATCCCAGGAAGTTGGTGTATTTGGACAAGAGGGACAAGCAAGTTGATGAACATGTTTTCATTTCCTATTCAGAATAAGTTTATGTTAAGTTTTTTATCTCATTTTGTTTATTTAATATTTCTCATTTAACAGAGGCCCAAGTTGCGGGGGGGAGGGGGGATTATTAAAGGCATGAACTAAGTCAACAAATGGTTATAGAAATTATGCTAATTTATTGAAGAGAAGGCTCTCTTGGGGCCTTTGGATTTTTCCAGAATGGAGTCTGCGTCATTTAAACTGACTGGTAAAATAATAGATACAGCTTTTGTTATTTTTCAACAATTCACTCCTTCTGAAACCCACCACATCTTATTCTATTTCCAGAAGATCCTCGCCTTTCAGGAAAGGATTTTCAAGGGCAACAGTTTCAAAGAAAAGAAAAACTTTCTCTCAGGCTTCTGTTCGTTTGACTTACAAACCAGACTACTGCGACAGCAATCTTTTAGATCTAAACAAGAGGCTCAACTGATCTGTCACTGGGAGTCTCTCGAGGAATTGGTGCACTGGAGGATAGTTCACATACTTCAACCCACTGAAAGCCCATTCTAGAATTACAATATGATTATCTGTTGGTGTAGGATAAAAAAAGATAACATTAAACTTGCTGACAATCTACATCATAAGTAACACAATGCAAAGCTCCATGACTTCTCAGAGTAGACTAATGCTTTAAAAATATTGAAAATGTTTAAAACTTAAAACTCTCCTTCAAGTCAAGCTCAGTTCCTGCTGACTTCATACACACATTTGCAGGGTGGAATATGTTATTTCTTGCCCTTATACAGGATTTGTTTTTTCCCCAGTCCTAGATTAGATTATCATTAAATCATGAGGCCAATCTTTGTATTCTTCTGAAAGTATTAACAATCTGATTTTTTCAGAGAAAAAAATCTGTTATCTCTTTTAATTTTCCTTAAACATTTATCTCAGAAAATTGTGCAAGCATAACACTTTAAATTTCAAGATACCAAAATATTACACATGACCATTAACTGAATTTCAAGAGATTTTACTAATGGAGTAGTCATGAAGTTACTTTTAAGACCTGCCTTAACAGTCCATTTGCTCAATCTCTATCTTTGCTGGGTTGAATTAGAAAATCTTTTAAAGAGTCTTTTTTATTGAAGAAAATGTGATAATCAACCTCTTCTAAAACTTTCCAGTCAAAACTGAAAAACTGGATAGAGGGTACTATTAGAGTGAGTGCGGTTCACCACATTTTTATTGCTCATGGGAGCAAGGTAAACAATTGCCCAGTTGGGCAGCAATACATTCAAATAAATAATAAACATCTGACTCAATAGGTGGATAAAAATGCCAAATCCAACCTAAACATCAGGCTGGCTGTGCAATGAACAATAGTAATCAGAGAAAATCACAAAATACAAAGACCTTCAAATAGATGTAAAATAGGGGTTTCAACCTTTTATCCTTATGATTTATATTGACTGTTTCCTAGTATGATTTGATTGTTGTTTGTACCTATGACTATCATTAAGTGTTGTACATTATGATTGATTCTTGACGAATGTATCTTTTCTTTTATGTATACTGAGAGCGTTTGCACCAAGACAAATTCCTTGTCACACTTGGCCAATAAAGTATTCTATTCTATTCTATCAAACTCGCATTATCAGAGTCATCATGTGATGTATTGTGACTTTTTCCCCCTTTGCTAAACCGGGAGTGGGAGTGGTCAGTGGATGATGCTAATTTAACAACCCTGATGTAGAATGAACGTGGCAGAAGAAAGCAAAGATAGCACCAATAGTAATAAATACCTTGCATGCAATCCCAAAACATCTGGAGCATCACCTGAAGAGCAATGGCCTTGACAAAAGCATCATCAGTCAATTGCAAAAGGCAGCAGAAACATCCCTTTCACTGACCCTGCTTCTGATTGAATAATAAACTATGTGCGCATACTCATACTTCTTTTGCAGTGTACTAGCCATTGCAAATAACCTGGAAGAAATTAACAGCTCAGTAAGCATCGAAAGTATTCTCCTGAAATGAAATTGTATATAACACCAAGATATCCATGTAACTCATTTTGTATAAAGAAATACAAATAAAATCACCGAAGCACCCATTCTCCACCAAAGCAGCAGGGAAACATGAAAATGTTAATGTTGAATACTAATGCAAAAGGAATCTCTTTCAAAGGCTACATTTAATACCAATCAAATTCCGGATGTAGGAACACTCCAGTTTCCTCTGGCTTAACACTGAAAATGCAAACACCCAACACCTGCCAGTTGATAAGCAGTAGGCTGTGGAAATTATTTTTCCTTTTCAGCATATATGAGGACTGAGTCAAATTCAGCTGTTTAGGGTTAGGTCTCCCCATCCCCCCCCCCATATCTTGTTATTTGAAGTACTGTATTTCCAAATATGGCATACTTTCTTCTGTCTTGTCGCAAACACATCTAAATGCATTTGGCTATAAAATCAAGCTAAAGAATAAGACTCTTCACCAAATAAATTCCAGAATGTTAATTGATTTGCAGTGAGTGAAGCTTTAGAGTTGCTTTTAAAATCAGCTTAACTGTGGGTGACTTATGTAGACACATCCATACAATGTTGAGGTCAGCCAATGGGAAACCAGAGATGGTGCCACCTGCTGTTTACAAAAAATCAATTTTATTTCTCATCATTCCTATGCACTCTTTTTTATTTCCAATTAATCTTTTATTCCAGCAAGATGAATAAAATGGGTATCTTTTTTCCTTATATTTTCTTTTTTCTATCTCTTTTATTACTCTTTTTCTTTTTATAGTTTTCTTAGCTTGTGTTAGCCTATTATCTTTGCATTTGTAAACGCTAATAAAATTATAAAGAGATAGAGGGAGAAAGAGGGGGAGAGAGAAAAAGAGAGAGAGAGACAAACAGATGGAGAAAGGGATTCTTCTTAAGTCAGTAAAAAAGTTGATAGCACCCTCTTATCTAAGAATGAGTCTTACAGTCAGATTAGCAGTATCAGATTTGCAAAAATATGAAGCTTGAAGATCTACAAGATCTTGTTTGTAGATTGTTCTGTTCCAGGTTCTTTTTCTTTTCCAAAGGTTATATATTTTACTTTAATGGTGGCTTTTATTAAGATCCACATTCTGATTAGAGGTGAAAAATTACTTCAACAGCTCCAATTTAACTATTTATGCATGCAGCTTCTATGTTTGGAGTAATTTTAATTCTATTCCATTGAATAGAACAGATCTGAACGAGGGAAATAATCAGAAGTGAAGGCTAATGCTTATAAGCAATGCTCCTATTTTTTTTCAAATATGCACAAACATGTGTATTAAAATGGTAAAATTATTTCTAATCCAAGCCATTTTATTTTAAAAGATTTGCCTTACACAAGATTATTTCTTAATAGTCCACTTCCCCTTTTGGAAAGCTCCATAAAACCGTAACTAATTACATACAAATTTAAAAACTTATCTTTTAAGTTTCTTTAGTTTCGAATGTGTTTTTTAAATCTTGGTTGAGTGACAAGCTATTTTGAAAGAGGACTTCTTGGCAGTCTCAATTTTTTCAGGTGAACATGCAGCAGCATGCAAGAAAAATTCAGGTTACACCTGTAAAGCCAAATGGCAAAAATGTCATGAGATTATTTTTCCTCTATGCTAATTTTAGAAGGTCAGCTTTCAGAAGGCATCTGGGTAACTATCAATCTTCCACAGTTAAAAATTAAATTTTGAAGGCCTTTAACATTTACTACTGCCAAAGTTACTTCCTGCAGTTATATTAATTATGTCTTCTCTTTTTAAATAATTGACTGATGGGCAACTATCAGCAGCAATATCTGAGAAGGGATAAGGAAATCAGATTGACAAAAGCAGTGTTGCAACACAAACCCCACCCATTTTCTAAGAGCATCACTATGTCACATGTATTTCCAAAAGGCAATGATGCTGTTTTTGTCATTCTGATGAAAGCAGCCACATGCTGAATATGAGAAATAATGATTCATCAGGAATGTTGGTTCAAATTAATCTTTTTTTTAAATAAACCTAAAGCTTTTAAGCAATACCTTTGAGTGATGGAAGACATGTCAACACCTATTTTTAGGACATATCTTTTCAGGCCATGACTTACTGTATGAAAAGAGTCTCACTTCTCTTGTCACTGTCTCCAGTCTGCAATACAGAAAAACCAAACTATAACTCCATTGCCTGAAGACTTTAGAATCAGGAGGACTTAATTCAGCATCCAAAAGTGCACTATATTTCTAAAACTTCATATACAATCTCTGACATTGAGTAGATAGAAAGGGAACTAATTATGGAAATAGGACCATCGGCCTACAGATAGTCCGTGATTTACAACCACAATAGGACCAGTAAATTCACCAAGTAATGGTGTTAACCAAGTAATGGCTTGTTATGTAGGACATCACAGGAGAGCATCCAATCTTGCATCTTTTTTCGCTATGGTTGTTAAGCGAGTTACCAGCAGTCGTTCAGTGATACATGATGATGACTTATCTCCTGTTCACTTCCTCATTGATTTTGCTTGTCAGAAGCCAGCTGGGAATGATTGTAAATGACAATCACATGGCTACAGGAAACTGCAACTTTCATAAGTGTGAGCCGATTGCCAAGCGCCTCATTGCAATCCTGCTGGTAATTCCCAGAACAAACACAGCAAAAAGGTTGCAAAATTGGATGCTCTCATGATCCCTTTTCTCAGCAACTTCAAATGCTTGCTAAATGAATGATCCTAAGACAAGGACTACCTATACTTCAAAACAAAGTAAGATTAAAGAAATTGTGTGCGCCAGGATAACAAAACTGCATGCTATGCAAAAAAAAAAAAATGGCATTCAAACTTGTTTCATACTATGTTAAAAACTACTGAACTAAAGTGGAAGCAGAAATATAAACACACATTCCTTCTTCTCCATGTTAAGCTAGCTGGAAGAACTTATAACTATAACTCTTATTAAAATTCCTCATTTTTTTTCCTGAGTTCCGGAGAAATTGCAACCGTTTCTAAAATATTCTGGTAGGACTTTGTAAAGACTACTGAACTATGTTCACTCAATATAGGAGCTTTTAATGAAGATTCGTGTTCTTATCAGTTTTGATCAAACATCTATTTTGTTGTGTACTGACTGCAGTTTCCACTCAGGTCCGTGCTTTAAGTGGGAAGCACGGACCTCTCCCATTGGTTAATGCCGTTTGACAGCCGGCTATAAAAGGAGCTGTCAAATGGCATCAGCTGTTGCCGCTCCAGCTGGCTGCCGTGTTAGAGCGGCAGTAGCGGTAACCCTTTATTTGTTAAATAAAGTAAGAGCTGAACCTTTTGCCTTGGTTGTCTACCTCAAGTGATTACCGCCGCTCCACAACGTATTTCTTCAATTTGTATGGCTGCCCATCTCAATGAGTGACTCTGAGAATTCAAATTGAATAAGAAATAACATTATAAAAATTAAAAATGTAAGGCAGTTTATAAAATAACACATGAAAAACTTAAAGGAAGAAATGTATGCCTATTCTGAGCATCTTGTTCCAGAATGAATAAATGTGAAAACTGAACCTTAAAAGTAGGAATCTGGCAGTTCTCCAAACAATTTTTTATGAGCTAAATACAGAGGCAGGAATCTCCTCCCCACCCCACCTCAATGAAAGAGTAATTCTAAGGTGATCTAATTCCCAGTTTTAATGCAAATGAGAAAAGGGGATTGGAGCTAGCATTTCTTTTACCAACAGAAAGGACACAGAATGTTTTATCAGTTTGGAGTCTGAATCAGACTTTTAAATTTGTTAAACGGGTTTGCTCCATTTTACAACTTTTCTCACCTCATTTGTTAAGTGAATCACTGCAGCTCTTAAACTAGTAACAAGGTTGTTACATGAATCTGCTTTCCCCGTTGACTTTGTTTGTCAGAAAGTCACAAAAGAAGATTGCACGTCTCCGGGACACTGCAACCATCATAAATATAAGTCAGTTGTCAATCATCCAAATATAAATCACATGACCATGGGAATGTTGCAAGATTATAAGTGTGAAAAATGTCAAAAGTCCCTTCTTTCAATAGCATAGTTAATTGTAAACTGTCACTAAATTAACTGTTGTAAGCCGATGACTATCTGTATATATGGCTTTCCCTACATATACCCTTTATGTACTTTTTAACTATTATTTAAGAAAAAGGACTGGAGACAACCAAGTCCCAGTTCAGAACTGGCCAGTGTTTTAGGAGAACTACTTATGATATTTTTTGGAAAAATGAGTCAATTTTCTGTTTCTATATTTAAGATGCCTTTCAGTATCCATACTGCCATCTAGTGAACATTATTTAAAAGAAAAATGAAGAATAACGACAAGGCTGAACTATTCGCAACATTTAAACAAACATATCATATTTGTTTTCTTTCTTTCTCATTTCCTACCATTTTTTATTTTTCCCATAAGTACCGTAGCAAAAACTATAAATAGGTGAGGAAAAACAAAATAACAATATTTTTATCTTAAAAAACAACAAAAATGTCCTGTTACAAGCACCAATTAAAAGCAAACCCAAAAGGTGTGTCTGGGAACAGAATGTAATTCTTCCAATGCAAGTACACCAACAGCAAAACTATGCAGCCTCACCCTCATGGGAAGCTTCAGCTACTAAACAGGTGTTGCATCAGTAATTATGATTAATTGGAATACCAAATAGCTCTAACCGAGATAGTTCTAAGATAAAATAAATATGATCAAGTGTAGACAGTTATACAAAAAAGAAAGAAATGCAGGAGAAAAACAGTTGCATAGGTAAACTGTCTCTTAGACATTTGCATCATACATTTAATTGTAGTACTTGAAATTTAGAAGGAAAATCACATTTTGATAGTTCTAGGTGTACCAACGAAGGTTCAGTGTAATTTTTTTGTAGTAGGAAAAATATGTTTAATTTATCAATGCAGACATAATTTTAAATGTAATTGACCGTATTTGTTATTACTGGCTCTCTCCCATCAAATGGAGGCCTGACTCTGCTTAGGTTCTGATTGTGACCTTCAACAATCAGATATAATCAGGACAAACAGTAATAAACATAAATTCACATACAGTATAATGATTGCACTAACTGATTCACATAATCCAGTTGGTCAATTCATTACCATGACCATTGGTGGTATGCTACCAGTTTGCCCTGGTTCTGCCAAGCCGATAGCAGCGATGAGCAGTGGAGACTGAACCGGTTCTCTCCGCCGTTCTGCTGTTGGGCCTGCCTGCCCGCCCGGGCTCCCATACTCATCTTTATCTTCTGCTTTTGAAGCGCAACTGCTTTGCATGGCACAGAAGAGTGCTGCGCGGCAGCTGCTGAAGTGACCGGGAGAGTGAATGCTTGCAGAAGGTGAGTTGGAACACCTCTGCACCTGCACAAAAGTCCTTTGAGCCTGCACAAAGTGCATGTTTGGCACACACATGCACGCAAAGTGTGCCCACCAAGCCATGCCCACCGAACCAGTGGTAAAAGTTTTTGAATCCCACCACTGACCATGACCAGTGAAGACAACACAAAAGAACATGAAAACTTTCAAAGAATTATTCTGTCAAAGAACTCGAAGAATTCTTCTTAACCCTAGTCTCATATGATGTTTGACTATATTTTTATATACCTATTTACCTTTTAAAATTACATTCTTATTTTGTACTGCATGCTTTTAGTAGCAGATATAAAAAGCTAATAGGCATGAAGTTGCAGTGACATAGGTAGAATATGCATATTATATATCTATATCCAATTCTGGGATGGTATTCATAAAATCCAAGTAAAAATTTTCTCCACACTCCATCAAAACTGTCAAGCACAATGTAATCCCGGCATATTAGTATCCTCAAAAGAACAGATAAAGAATAGACAATAGTAAAAAGATATTTGTTACAGTACATGGAAACTGTAAGAATGCTGTCTTCAACTGTAAAACTGATATTACTCCCACAAACTTTAGAAACAGTTTCTTCATACTGTCGAAAAAGGTCAGCAAAGATAAGCAGAAAGGAGTTCTCAGTGGTGTCCTTGGGCTTGAAAATTTACATCCAATCGTGGGAAGCTCCTAGAGCAGGAGGGTGGCTTTACTTTTGCTAAAAGCCAGGGATGGAGTTAATCCAGAAGCTATTTTAGTTGATAATTTGGTATTTTGTTAGCATATTGCAAAGATAAAACAGTAAATTGGATCAAAGGGTAATTAGTAGAATTGTAAATACTAGCACTGTTCTGCTAATTTTGCGTAAGATATATCATGCTTTTACTAGCTCTTATGCCAGGAAATTATCTTTTGATTGATTTATTTTTCTCTTATGAAACGTTCTAACGTTTAAGGGATAAAAGTTCTTTTATGAGTCGAGAACACTTTCCTTCTGCATGCCGAAAGGCATCTCTAATACAGGTAGTACTCCATTTATGACCAAATTGGAACCACATCTTCCATCATTAAGCAATGCAGTTGTTAAATGAGTCATCAAATGACTACAACCAATTTTATGACCTTTTTGCTGCAATTGTTAAGTAAATCAGGCTTTCTCTGCTGACTTTGGTTGTTGGAAATAGTGCAGGAATGTTGCAGATGGCTATCCTGTGACTCACAATGCTGCAACCATTATAAATACATGCCAATTGCCAAGCACCCAAATTTAAATCATGTGAATGTGGGGGTACTGTAACGGTCTTCAGTGTAAATAACCTTTTTCAATGCCATAACTTTGAACACTCACTAAATGAACAGTCATATGTTGAGGACTACCTGTACAAGCAATTAATAAGGGTCCTCAATATGAATCGGGGGGAATAGGAATTATCTACTGAACAAAACACACAAAAATTGAATTAAGGGTGTGTTATGGTTTTATACGAAATATATTCTAGTTATATAAATAAGATTCACCATTGTTTGCTTTTATAATTCCAAGGAAAACCTAACTATCTATTATATGATACTTTCTTAAGAACAGTATCACAATGTACTTATTTACACTTAAGAATTCCTTTTAAACGTGGCAAAAATGATTGAGTTTTCTCTGGATACCGACCTTCGCCAAGTCAGATATATTTCTAAAAAGGAGGCTGGCTTTCTGTTTCTAAATTATTGTGTTATGAAAATAATTGTTTTTGTAGATATTTGGTTCTAGGATAGTTTTTCCCAAAAAATTCTGTGGCTCCAAAAGTCCTATCTTAGCTGGCCAACTGTAATAATTAGTGACTTCACGTTAGGACTGGAATGATTTAGTCCTACACAAAGAACTGCTGGAGTTTAGCAGTTTAAATCTAACAAGTTTCTCTGTCTTTGCCACTTCCTTCCCTGATTTTGTTATAATTCTGATTCAAGTCTGCTAGATTTAAAATGTTCATCTGAATCCTCGTAATTAAAAACATATGGAATCCCCCATTTAAAAAAAAAACTGCACAGAATTAACATAACACTCTACAGGGAATCACATATTGAAATTGGAAATCATAAAAGTAATAGATGCATTTTAAAGTAATCAGGTCTAAATTAAGGCAATTCATCTTCATAGATTACTGCAACGGGATCTGTAAATAAGTGATTACAGATAGTCCTTTACTTACAACCACAATTGAGTCCAGAATTTATGTTGCTAAGTGAAAAATGTTAAGTGAGTTTTGCCCCATTTTATGACTTTTCTTGCCAAATTTGTTAAGTGAATCACTGCAGTTGTTAAATTAGTAATGTAGTTGTTAAATGAATCTGGTTTCTACATTTACTTTTCTTGTCAGAAGGTCGCATAAGGTGATCACATGATCCCGGGACACTGCAACCATCATAAATACGAACCAGTTGTCAAGCAGCTGAATGTAAAACATGTGACCATGGGATACTACAATAAGTGTAAAAAATGGTCATAAGTCACTTTTTTGTGTCATTGTAACTTTGAATGGTCACTAAATTAATTGTTGTTAAGTCGAGAACAACCTATATTGGGACTCTACAAACACCATATGTGGCGTCCTAATCCCTGCTCAAAACTTTAAGGTTTTGAGGGAAAACATCTCTGGGGGATTCAGCATTCAGAGGAACTCCTGGGAGAGAAGAAGAAGCGGCCTTAATGCTTCAAGCAACAGAGCTATGCCAGTTTGTAAAATGTTCCTCCAACGGGTGGAGGAAAAATCTGTGTAAAAGAATTCCAGAAAAAAAAATATATTGTTTGGAAAAACTATCCAATTCAGGACATTATTTTCCCAGACAAACCAGGATTTCACACTCAATAATTTCATTGTTTAGTCTAAGATGCCAAGATTCTCTCTCAAGAGTTCATGACCTTAATTTTGCAAAGTTTTAAGTACACTTAAAACCTCAATTTATTTTGGGTGATTTCTACTACAAGACTAAATGTTATGAGTTGTTTGTCATTTTTAATAGTTACTGCTATTTAATTTAATTTTAATTAACCTATAATTATAGTTTATTGCTATTACAATATTTTTTTTTGTTTTAATTGAATTTTAAAGACACACACACATATGCTCTAAAATAAATAATTAATCTGTAAATACTGTTAACTGTAAGAGAATTGTCTCAGGGGGAAATCCTTGGAAATGAGAGCTGGGTATGTATAGGATTCTACAATATGCTGCTTGTAGCATGTTCACAGTCTAATATCAAACATGTATTGAATTTTAAAATAATTCACATAAAATAAACTCTCAGCTAGAAATATATGTTCCACTTATGCCCTCTTGTGGGTATAATGCTTTAAATAAGCAACACAATCATACAATATATACCAGTTCTGCAGAAAGCACATATCATTCTCAGAAAATTTTTAAAATGCAATGGATGTTTATATTCCTGACATACAATTTAATCATTAATGGAATACAAACATATACCTATGTCCAATGCTTTAAGGATATATAGCAAGGTAAAAAGCTTAACTGTGAGGAGAATTTCTGCATCTAGATTTTTTTTTTCATGCTGAAGTCCTACATGAGACATACTGTGCACATTTTGAAAATCTTGAACAAAACCTTAATTATGAAGCAGGAATTCTCTGCATACACTTTAGAAAACAAGAGGTTAGGGAAAAGATTCATTAGCTTTTATTGGAATGACTATATGAATATAGCACTATAACAGCAAAAAAGTATTACTCAATAGTTATAAACCAAACGAAGGGAACATTGGGGACGTTATGAAAAAGCCAGGTTCCATTCTAAGTCTGGCTTCTCAGTGTGATATTTTTGCAGGAAAATTCTGGAAGATGCAGCCCAATGCATTTGGAAAGATGTTTGACACTTCTTTACTGGAGAACAAGGAAAAATACCATAGCCTTTTGTACTGTTAAATATTAAATCAAAACTTAAAAGAAAGAAAAAACCCAGAGAGACAGATTTTAAAAAGTCAGCCAAGAATGTTTGGCTTTTTTATGCCCGGCAGCCAACCACAGTAGCCGAGACGAAAAAACAAGTGTATTGGCAAACGGAATGGGACTTAGAATCTTTTTTGTGTCCATTGTGATTTTTCCCTTAGAACAATTAATTCATGTTCCAATCTTAGATCTGCACAAGTACATAATGCTAACACTGTACATCAATGCAAAATCAATTAACTTGAAAGCAAAATCTGTAGTTTTCAATGAAACTTGAAAGATAATATTGTAGCCTTAAATCCAAGAACAGAGTTCGTGCAATTCACAACTTACTTTAAAAATAAATACTGCAATTTCATACTTGTATAGAACAGTTTATGACTCCATGGATATTATGGCCAAATGACTCTCCACCCAACAGACATTTTGGGGTGGATACTATAATAAATTATGGCAAGAAAATTAAAGTTTCATAGAATCACCTTAGGAAATATTCACTAATTAGCTTTAGTGGGTGTAATAGCCTGCATAAAGACTCAAATACCTATGCATGTGCAACAAAATAGGCAAACACATGTATATTCATCTAACTGATGACTCAAAGGATAGGCTTCTTAATTGATATATATAAAGTAATTTCCAGCGAACAAACTATTCTTCCAAAAGCATACATTGAGTTTGGCATATGCAAGTTAACCTCAGGAATTATAATACTGATCAGAAATATTTTTTGGGAATTTGCAAGTTATACATCAGCATAAATACAAATGTAAGCAAGACTGGTAACTGATTTTAGAGACAATATGTAAAGTTACATTGTAAAATAAAGTAGTAGTTCTATGTCAAACACAAATATACAGTTAGTCCTTGACTTCTGACTACAACTGAAACCAGAATTTATTTTGCTAAGTTAAGTCAATCATATTAGACTTTATCACTTTTTTTTACTTTACTTTATTGTCATTGCATCTTGTACAACAAAATCTTCAGTGCACATCATGACCATGAAAATAAACAAAAACACACATCCTTCACACTCCACACATTGAACTGAAAACCCGCAACACTGCACCAACACTGCACTATACAGTAGAATTCAAAAGAGCTACTGCCCTGGGATAGAAGCTGTTTTTCAGCCTATTAGGGCTTGTTTTTATTATTCTGTACCGTCTGCCAGATGGTAATAGTTCAAAAAAAGGGTGCCCAGGATAAGATGGATCTTTGAGAATTTTTTGAACTTTCTTAAGGCAGCAGGAGCTATAAAGCTCTTCCAAAGAGGGGAGAGGGCAACCAATGATCTTCTGGACAATGACGTTAACCCTCTGGAGTGCTGTCCTATCTGCTACTGTGCAATTGGCAAACCATACAGAGGTGCAGTAAGTTAAGATAGTCTCTATAGTGCAGCGGTAAAAGATCACCACCAGTTTCTCATTACAACTACTTACTACAGTATCTCTGGTTTTTCAAAATCTGGTGGATGAGATTTTTAGAATAGACTTAAGGGTACATAATAGGGTTAATAATGGGGAACAGTCCTTTCACAGAATGTTTTTTGGTCCTCCAAAAGGGCCAAATCTAATACATGCTTTTTTCAATCTTCTTCTGTGATACAACTTCTATATACCAACAAACAGATACTTTAGCTTTTTTTTTGCTTTTTTAATTTTAGGATATTTTTGCTTGCTTCTTTTTTAAATTGTAATTTACATCCCAGAATTCCTTTGGTACCCTATCCATCAAATCTAATTAAATCTATTATTTACCTTCATTGCATATTCATATGTAATACTGCTGAAGACCTACCTAGTTGACCTCATTATTTGTTGTCTTTTAAGTTATTACATTTTATTTCCAGATCAATAAAATACCAATACAATTAAAATATCACATCACGATATAACTTCTCATTATTGCTTCAATAATTTTGTATTGGTGTTATTAGTTGTACAGTTAAATAGGTTTGCAATCCAAACCAGTCAACGCTAGAACTTCTTATTAACATGGAACAGAGCTTTTCTACTTTTACTTGCAGAATATTAGTCAATGTGATTTTGGTGTTCTCTATCCAGTGATATCAATGTGTGGGGTCATCTTTTATGTCATTGTATTAAATATTGAATATTCTTGATAGAATTCTTAGTCTGTGCAACATAATTTATCACAGACATCTTAAAAATGTTCACCTGTGAATGGAAGAGATTGGAAGAAGTTACAAGTCAGGCTAATAGGACTCTTCCTACTTCTCCCCCACTCCAGCTTTAATTAATACCAAAATTGTTTCATATTATATTCTTTATACTTGATATATGCTTTGTTTTTTGCATTGCTGACTTTTTCTTGATATTATCTTAAACAAAGGTTTTAAACTAAGGAGCCCTGCACATCTGGTTTATCAGTCAACGTTTGCAAGATTATAACCTGTACCTGAAATCCTGAATCATACGGACACCTTATTCCTTATAAAGTGATGCGAGGGATGTTTTAGATACTTTAGAATGTGCAATCTTACTAGAGGCAGAATTAGAGGAAGACATAGTCAAAGGGAATATAGATAGCCTGGAATAGGAGTATAGGAAGTAGTATCACTTTAATAGAATGGGAGAAGGTCTGAAGTAGAAACAACAAAATCACAAAATCGGCAGCTTATAAGGAAACCCTATACAAGATGTTTTATAGATGGCACCTCCCCCCCTCGAGATTAGCGAAAATGCTGGAAATGTAAAAAAAAGGAGGGAACTTTTTTTCACATGTGGTGGATGTGCACAGCAGCTCAAAAATACTGGCAGAAAATTAGGAAATGGTTGGAGGAAATGACAACAGAACAGATTGAATTTAAACCAGAATTCTTTTTATTAGGGATTTTAAATAAACTCTCAAAAAAAGTACACAATAGTATATATCTTGACAGCAGCCAGACTGGCTTTTGCACAATGTTGGAAGCAACCTTATACTCCATCAGAGGAACTGATTATCCAAAAGATAGCAAATGGTGCAGAGATGGACAGATTAACTTTGGCATTAAAAGGAAAAGATACATCAATGCATTACGACAGTTGGAACTGCTGGTACAAATGCTTAGAACAAAGATTGATTAAACAATAAAGGGCAAAAGAAAATGTATTATAATTGTAGTAGTGACTATATATATATATACATACACACACATTTGCTAAGGATTAATTGTATAGAAAGTATAAAACAAGGTTGAAAATAAGATCCCACAAACTGTCAAGGACAAAATGGTTTTTAATTGTTTTCTAAATTTTTCTTTTTCATTTTTCTTTCTTTATTCCTTTTCTCTCTTTCACATTTATGTGTGTGTTGTTTGTCTGTTTTAATGATAAAATTAATAAAGTTTATTTAAAAAAAATGGAATGTGTAATCTATCAAGAGAAACTATTGGGAACAAAAAGAAAAATCACTTTGTATTTTAAGCAAACATATGTTAAAATTATTTTTTGTTGACTTTTCCTTCACCCTTGTAGAAAACACACACAAACTTTCTTTTGAAACTCTCAGACTTGAACTGGAGTGCCTAACTATAGATTTAAATATGAAAAATCCATGTTCAAACCTGCATGCAAGCCTGTAGCTTATTTTGTTGCCTAAGGCAAAACATTCTCTCAAGTATAACTTCATAAGATTGAAATGCCAATCTTGAAGTACTTTGAGCTTCTCCAGAGGAATGTAACATGTGGCCTTGCTGGATAAGACAAAAGGTCCATGAAACTCAGAATCATGTTTCTAAGACGTTTACAAGCAGGGCATGAAACTGAAACCACCTCCTATTGTTTGTCACCAACTCACACTTATTACAATATTTAATACTCAGTGCTGTACATTGAATATGAAGGCCCATAACAACTACTGCAGTGGTGGGTTCCTACCGGTGCTGCTACCAGTTTGGTGATATCACGCAGTCACGCACACACACACCTAACACACACTGCATTAATCAACTGTGAGGATACCGAAGGAACAAGCTAGGAACGACTTGCCCTCCCTCCCATGCGGTTTGCTTGCTTTTATCTGCTTCCAGCTGATTGTCGGAACAACTGGTTTGGCTGAACTACTGATTCGACTGAACTGGTAGTGTTTTCTTGCTACCTGTTCTCCCGAACTGGTGTGAACCAGTAGCATATCACTACTGAACTACTGGGATAAAAGTTTTAAAACCTATCCTTCATGAATATGCTGATTTGGCTGTCATCAAAATCTTACGGCAAGGAATTCCATGTGTTCATTGTGGAAAGGTTTATGCTTTACACTAAATGATAAACATATATCACATATGTAAACACTCTGTTAATCAAAATATCACAGCAGTGAAATCCATTGTGGATGGGTTTATGATTTACACTAAGTGAAAAAACATATATCACATATATCGGGTGCAATTCAAGGTGCTGGTTGTACCTTTAAAGCCCTTCATGGCTTGGGACCGGGTTATCTGAGGGAACGTCTCTTGCTGGTCACATCTACCTGACCCATTGGAGCAGGGAGGCAGGGAATGTTGCAGGTCCCATCCCTGAGGGAGATAAACTTGATGGGACCAAGAAGAAGGGCCTTGTGCATGGTGGCTCCTTCTCTCTGGAATATCATTCCCCCAGATATTAGAATGGCCCCCACTCTAGCAGTCTTTCAAAAGGCACTGAAGACCTGGTTTTGCCAGCGGCCCTGGGGAACCCAGAATGGGATTGGAACCCATCAAATGGCTAGTGTGATCTGTTGTCAGGGCAGGATGTGGGAGTTAGGGGGTGATTCCCCCACCCCAGATTTTGTTCTATTGTACTTTATTAGTTTATTTGATTCTTTTTGCTAGTTTTTAATGTTTTTGTTTTAAATATGGTTTCATATTGTGTATGTAAGCCGCCTTGAGTCGCCATGGGCGAATAGGTGGCAATATAAATTAAATAAATAAATCACATATATAAAACACAATAGTTGGCTCCCAGGACAATCTAAGCCAGAGCTAAACAAACCAGCATGATGTATAAATTCAGTCTTCAGTTTGTACATTGCTACTCTAAATAGTTCTAATATTGTACAGAGTATATTGTACATTCTAAATGCTGTACAGAAGCAAAATTAGAAGTCAGCCCCTTCCCATTAACTCATAACATAAAATTAAAAAGTATGTGAATAGGAAAAACTGTAGTCAAACATCAGTTTTTTCTTTGGCCAAAGGAGTGCATCTGATTTATCCTTCTCTAACTTTGAAGCTTTTTTTCCTAAAGTAAAAGAAAGGGTTTTTTTTTGTCTTGTTGAATCTAAACAGCTTTAAGGGGAAATAAGAAGAAGACAAAACATAAGATATGCAAGAATCCTACTTAAAACTGACAAAACAACAAAGAAGATTTGGCATGTTATTTAGAGACATATCACCTGAAATATTGTGCAAATTATTATGCCATTCAGCTAGCTCATTAAGATATTACATAAAATATATGACATTTTGCCAAAAGTAATGGAAAAGATCGTATAGCAAGGCCTTGGAATCTTTCCAGACTGTCTTCCTTTAAACTGTTTACGTTCTCCACAAACTCTCAATCAACTTTCAATCAGTCCTTTCTTGACTGTTATGGATTCATAAAAAATATTCCTATAAATAAGGTGGAAGAAATGGGGTGAACTTCCCAGCAATTTTTATTCTTCTTTTATTCATAGGTGCTACAACCCAGAAAATGTTTAAAAGCCATAACACTGTTACAAGTTCATTCTGGCTGAATGATAAAATAATCTTATTCCTGCAGCCTCTGTACCAGCTGTAAGTGGCAAGAACAAAACCAAACAAAGTTGTTTGCTAACTGCTATGTATTAAGAATCAGCATTCTACACTATTTTATTTTCAGCTTCAGTTATTTTAAATTCCACAGGCCCCAAGATATGCCTTCTTTAGTGAGTTTTATATTAAAAAGGAAGTTTAAATCTATGCTTACCTGAACTACTTCAAGGATGAAAAATCTAGTTCTAAAGTGAATCTTGCAAGCATCTTATAGTTCCAGAGGAAAGGGGGGGGGAACATTTATCTTATATCCTATCACTCCTCCCTGTTCAAACACCTCAATTTCTAAAGCCACCTTGAGGCATGAATCTCATTTTCTTCCTTTGTTACAGGTACACAGTTGAGTACAACAAATATTGGCAGGGAAACTCATTTAGTAAATAGGGAGAGAAGGTAGAGGTGAAGCATCAAGAATTGCCACATAATTATGGGAAGGAATGAAATAATAAAAATACAACTCTTCTTCCATTGCTGCTCTGTTGTTGTCCTAAACTACTAACTTCATGAAATCCATAAGAAAGAGATGTTAGCTCATGGTTGTAGGCCACATTGAAGGCTACCAAATCAGAAAATACTCTAGTTTTCCTGTATTATTGGAAATGTATATGTTAACACATTTCATATCAGAAAGAGCAGTTACACTGTAAAAATTATCAGTTTGCTAGAAGGAAGGAAAAGAAGAGGAAAGGGCATACCAAGAATGAAATAAACAAACCACAGTTCATATATCATATGGGGGCTGAGCCAATCTCATTGAACACATGCTGTGCATTGACAATAAAAGTTTGAACTGAATTGATTGAATTGATGTCATATACTTCATTCTCAACCCAGAGTTCTCATTAGAAGCACAAATGACCAGGCTAAAATTATCCTATGCACAGCACATTATATGAAGACCTATCTCTTTAGAGCAGTGGTCACCAACCACTGGTGGTCGTGAGAAAATTTTGGTGGTCTGCAATGTACCTGGGTGCACGAACTACTCTGGGATGACCAATGGGCCAGTCCTGTAACTAGAGGTCTGGAATATGGGACCAGCAGACAGCTCATGGTGGGACTGGAAATCTCCACCATAGAGGGCGGTACGTGCAATGTGCAACTTTGCAGGTGGTGCAATGTGCAAGGAGTAGCGCAGCCCTCGCCAGCCGAAATGAGGTAATGGTGCTGTTGCAGCAAGTGGGGGGCGCCAGAGGCGGGCCAAAGCAATGGGTATCAGCAACCCATGGCTCTTTTGTCCCCTTGTTGTGGCTCCCTGTCATTTGAACCCACCTGTGGCTGGCCCTGCCCCTCGCCCTGCCCTCTCATTCACTCCTCGCCAGGTAAGAGTGGGGGATGGAGACTTGTTCCATATTCCAGAGCGGGAGCAAAGCACCCCTGTACTTGCCTTATCTCTTGCTGGGTCTCGTGGGCGCTTCTCCCGTCCCTTTTTGGTGCTGTGCACACCTTGGTTACTCGGGGAGGTGCATGGCTTCCTCTCTGCTCTGAAACACTGGCCCGGCCTGGCCATTTCTCTCCATCACTGCTGTTGGCACCTCCATGACCTGCCCGCTGCTGTTGCAGCACCTTGCACAGCACAGTTAAATTTAGTGTGCTTCATAATGGAGGAGGCGGCATCCCCTCCTTCTCCTGGAGCCCATTATGATGCAGAGCATCGGCCGCAGCCAGGATGGGCGAGTATCTCAGGGCAGAGAGCAGGTCATGCATCTCTCTGAGCGACCAAGGAACATCCAGCACCAATAAAGGCCAGAAGAAGAAGACCCCGTGAGACCTAGAGCGCGCCGGTGAATCAGAAGAGAGAAAGACAGACAGACAAAGACAGAGAAAGAGACAGAGAGAATGATACAGTGAGAGAGAGAGATGGATATCTATATCTATATCTATCTATCTATCTATCTATCTATCTATCTATCTATCTATCTATCTATCTATATATATATATATATATATATCTATAGAGAGAGAGAGAGAGAGAGTGAGTGAGTGAATGAGTGAGGAAGAGACCTATTTCTAAAAGAAAAGAAAGCACCAGGAGCCACTAAACCTGGGTAGGCATGGCTGGGAGTGGGCAGTCATGTAACTAGGTGGGAAGGGGTGATGTCGAGCTGTCCAGCAGGTTTTGTGGCTGCCGGTGTTTTGTTTTCTGTGGGAAAAAGGTCCAAATGGCTCTTTGAGTATTTAAGGTTGCAGAAACAGGCGACCAAGCTAAGTGTCTGAAGGACCCCATCCCGTCACTGGGAGTTCAGGTGCTTCAGCAAGTGGCATGCTGCATTTGTATTAGTGGTCTGCGGGATTTAAAATTATGAATTTAGTTGTCCCTGAGATTCGAAAGGTTGGTACCCCTGCTCTAGAAAAGGCTTTAATAATGGGGAAGATAGGAGGACAGAGAAGAGGACAATGACCAGTAACAAAATGGGTGGACTCAGTTACAGCAGCAATGAGTGCACTTCTGGAAGACCAGTTAGAGACAGATCATCAGGGAAAAAGTTTATCTAGTCACCAAGAGATGACTCCAGCTTGATGGCACACAGATGACACCAGCTTGATGGCATTCAGTGGCAGACAATCTGGTCTGTATTTTCATTTTAGCTAAACTTTGGCGGGGAAAAAAGATTCTAACTTGTGCTTTACAAATGCTAAATAAAAAGCAAACCATTTCACCCCTCTTCTAATTCTTTGATATGAGAGTGCTGCATATATTTCAGTCTTTGTCAATCATCCAGTATAATGACTCCTTGAGAAGAAAGTGCAGAACTATCCAGACTAATATTCAATTCAATCCATGCGTGTGAGGGGTAAAAGGCATCAATATGGCAATCTTCTGAACCATATCACCCAGATGTCCCTGACTCTATCCAAATGTTACAGTAGCCCTCAATTTAAAACTCATCTTACAACAACTTAAAAAGCTACTTACGACCTACCCTCAAAGTCATAAATGCTGCCCTCACTGGAGTCCTGTGATCACATTTTGGATACTTGGCATTCATTCACATTTACTAATGGTTGCAATGTTCCCCAGTCGTGTGTCAGCAATTTACAATGTTTTCCACTAGCTCCTAGTGTTTTTTTCTTGTAAAAAATGTGCACTTGGGAGACAAATGGATTAGTTCAATGACCAATCGCCTAACAACTACAGTTATTACAACTGTTGTTAAAATGGCTGAAAAAGAGAGTATAGTCATTCTACACTCAGCCTCAACTTATAACCACAAAAAATTATGGCTAAAATTCTGGGCTTCATTATGGTCATAAGAGAAAAACTACCAGAAGCCTTTTCCTATTCTTTCTTTCAGTTTTCTTTCCCTTGATATGAAAACACTGTGACATTTATTTAGAAAATTGAGGCATCTTTAGTAACTAAATGAAAAGGTTTGGACTAAATAATTAAATATATATCAATGTGTCAATATGTATCAAAATTCTCTTAAGCGTTTGTCTCAAAATTAGTTTTTACTTAAATGTACTAAAACACTTAGTATTTTACTTAGGCCACCTTCATATTTTACAAAGAGAACTATTTAGGCAAGGATAAACTTGCTTAGAGACTTACAAAGTAAATAAGAAATCATAACTTCTGTATTTTAATCACATGTAGTCACTATATTTGATTTACTTTTATCACTCCCAGTAGAAAATGAAAAAAGAGCTCTGAAGAATGAAGTTATTCTTAATGTAAATCTTGAGCAAGCCTCTGTCAATCATATTAGCTAACTGAGGAAATAGCTGTTCTTGACAGAAACTACACAGCCAGGTTAATTGCTTTGTGACTTATACTAAAAGTCAGCAAGTTATGGAACACTAAAAAATGAACACTTCATCCCAGGACAATTGTCCTAGGCAATGCAAAAACAAAGCCATCTCACAAATGTATACATCTTAGCTGCTTTTACTCTAACAAAATAACCTGACAATACAGATTCCAGAGAATATTTTAAGTACTAAGAAATTATTTTGCATATAAAAAGGGTTTAGAGACTGCTACAGAAGTGAGTTAAGATTATTATGAATAACTAATTAAATTTTGGAATCTGTAAGAAATCCTCTACAAAATTATCTTGTTTTTCATAAATTAGCCTAGCAGAAAAACATAATACAGGGTATCCTCAATTTATGACAGCATTTGGGGCTGGGATTTCTGCTGCTACATGATCCTATTATAAACTACCTGTATAGTTTCTTAAATATACAGTGAATTTTTACGTGATTCAACTCACTTACTGAATTAAGCAGCACAATACAACCATGAACAAACTCAAATGGACTGCTTGCACAATCACACTGCCCTACAGTTCTAAAAGGGATTAAAGGTAATAAAGTTTTGTACATGTGCAAATGCAGCCTCTAGGTTTTTAGCTGGTTAAGCATTTTGTATATATACAAAACAATAAGTTATGGAAGAAAGTTGCAAACCATACTGTATAGTTAGCACATCTAGGAGTGTCCCAGTTCAATTGTATGAGAATACTGTGTAACAGGATTATTCTTAGGTCACAATATTCAGAATAAATGTAACTGCAAGATAACAATTTGTCCACTTTTGATAAAGACTTACTAATATGGTGATTCAAAATGCAAAATGCTCTCCAAGCATTATCTGTAATAAGCTACATCCTAGAGAAGTAAGAGATTAAGAATATACCTTTCTTAGTAGCTTCTGAAACTGGGGAAAACTTTCTTCAGCTTCTGTATCAGCCCTGAAATTATGATTTTATCTCTGAAATATTTGATATCAAAGGGAGAAGATCATGAGACAATGGCAACATTTTACACTATTTTTTTTTAAATCATAGATAAGATCCAACTCTTTTTTTGTTCCCCAAATTGCATGTGTCTATTTTTTAAAACTGAAATTAGATGAATTCTTGCTAACTTTTCAGTATAATACAGGTAGTCCTCGATTTAGAGCCATTTGTTGAGGATTGTTCAGTTATAATGGCATTGAAAATATGACTTACAATTAGTCCTCATACTTATGACCGTTGCAGCATTCCCCACAGTCATTGATAAAAATTTAGCGCTTGGTAAATGATGTCATAAAATTGGACATGACTTACTTAACAATTACCTTGCTTAGCAATGGAATTTCTAGAACTAATTCTAGTTGTAAATCTAGGGCCACCTCTATTAAAAATGCTATCCATAACTGGTAAGAGATTATCCAGTCTCAAATAGTAACATCTCTGAAAGCATAAGAGAAGTTTTCATTCCATAGATTTCCTATCAGTGATATAAAATCAAAATTTATGTTCAAATCTCTGCTTCAGTTAAGTATAAATGATGCTTATTCTTTCAGAGAAAAGGAAAAATTAAAATAGGTTGGAGTTAAAAGAAACTGAAATAGTACTGTCAGTTTTACTGTTTAAGGTGTGAGGAATTTCCTTAACTGCTTTTGCAAAGTTTGTTGTGTGGCAATTAGTTGTTGAACAATCAGGAGCAATGTTCAATATCAACTTTAAAACCTATAAATGAAATAATGGAGGAAGAACATAAATTAAAGCAAGTATAACTCAGCTATTGTGCTGAGATGAAATGAAGAAACTGTGGAGTTTTATTCTAACTCTTCATCAATAATGCATGAGTGCACACAGACAATTTATAGCTGTTTTCCATCACTGAGTACTGTGCAGTACTAAATTAAGTCTACAAAATTCAAGGACAATCCACCCACATAGGTAATGTTAACTGGGACTAGCACTTTGAATTAACATTTTTAAAGGCCTTTTTAGTTTTATTAGCAACTTGGGACATGTAGCTAATCAGCTATGTGTTTCTGTCTTTATGAAGAACATTTAGTCTTTTTTACTACTGAAAAGAGAAAAACGGAAAATCCTATTTACCTTCCTTTTCCCAGTATTAAGAATTGACAAGTATCATGCACGTGTCACTATAGCTAAATAATGTAAATAATATATGTAAATAATATTATTCCAAACCCTGATGAAATGTTTTTGCAAAACTATGTAAATGAGCCGTGGTGGTGCAGTGGTTAGAACGTAGCATTGCAGGTTAATTCTGCTGACTACTAATTGCCAGCAATTTGACATCGCAATTCTCACTGGCTCCAAGGTTGACTCAACTTTCCATCCTTCTGAGGTAGGTAAAATGAGGACCCAGATTAAGATCAATATGATGACTTTAAACCGCTTAGAGAGGCTGTAAAGCACTGTGAAGCAGTATATAAGTTTTAAGTGCAATTGCTATTGCTAAATAATAATTAGGAGAACATTCAACTTTTAGTAATCATTGTCTATCTGAAGGACCGCATAGTGTGGAGAAAATCACACAGAAAAATATGCTATCCTTAAAATCCTCTTGCAATAATTCAGATGAAGATGTTTCCTTAAATCTGAACTCCTTAGCCCTAGGAATAAAAATTTTTTCCAACTCATAACTCATATTAAGTTCAGCAGAGACATTATCAGAGCTAAGTTTTTAAACATAATTATATTTTTACAAAGTTACAAAATTAGCAGTCAGAAATAATTTTCACATATATGTGCATGAATAGGAAATGTATGATCAACATTCACTATGAGGAAATTTGGATTGCCTGCTTATTGGACAGACATGAAACAACAAAGTGTATTGTTTAACAGATAGTCCTCAACTTACAATCGACCATTCAGCGACCATTTAAAATTACAACGGCACTAAATGGAGTTACAACTCATGCCTGAGGTTATAGCCATTGCACTGCTCCAAGTCATATGACAGAAATTTATATTGTGGCAGCACATTCCTGCTTATGACTGTGGGGTGCTTGAACTCCCCAAACCTGCCTATCTGCAAAGGTCTGAAGTAGAGGACTGGGGTCTTCAGCAATCAGCTACCCAATGTGATATAATACTATTAAGTGACAGAATAAAAAATATTTCAATTCCTTAATGAAGAATGCTTACATTCCTAGCAGCTCCTATAGATTTTGTTATAAAAAATAGCCCAAATACCAAGTATTCATAACTTTTTTTGCTTGATCTGCAACATGCTCATTTCATCTCTGAGAATGCTAAATTCCATTTTAGAAAAAAGTACATTTCATCACACTGGTAACATTATACTTGCTTGAAAAAAAATTAACAACAAAGACACGATAAAGGAAACTGCACAGTTGCCTTACTTTTTAGACTAAACTCTTCATCTTCCTTCACAATACCAGTGCAAATGTGGTCAAGGTACAATTTATTGAAGGCAGTTCTATGCTTGTTTTAGAGTTAAATGAGAATAAGCAAGCAAGCTCGGGTCATTAAACTATGGTCACTTTACCGAAATACTACCCTGTAATTTTCCCAGTTGGGTGCATCCATGAATTTAGAGGGACTTGTTAAACTGTAGACTCTGTGTTTTAGCAATTTCACCCAAGGGCATGAGTAATTGTTTTGCTAAATGTTATTCTTCTGATAAATCAAGTATCTTATCCTTAACACAAAAGACACTGTTTTACAATATTACCCTGGTATGGTAACATGAGAAGATGGATGATATTTTAGACCGAAATACTAAAAGCCATTGCTAATGAGTTGACATTTTCCTTTTAAAAAAAAGTCAACAAATTGTATTAAATGTCTCAGTAGGAAAAAAATCTCATACTTAAGCTGTGAATTGAGAATGCAAATAAATACTAATGGATTCAAAAATAGTTCATAAATTGTACATATTTAAAATCCTTTAAGAAAGTAGTCAATATAATTTTAAAAAAACAATTACATCAGAGGATATTTCTTCTATTCTTTGTCCATGGGATGAAATAGTAGTTGTTTAAAAAAGAGAAAAAGGAAATATTTGGAGAAATGAATGATGGAGATTTGACATTTTTATCTGTTTGCAAGATAACTTATCTTACCTTATTCCTTCAGAGATCTGCGACTTGTGTGATTGCCCACGTTTCAATTAAATCCCAGGAAATAGGAAACTTTTCAAAAGTAACACTATTTTCACTAGCTTGCGGAAACACAAACTTTGAGAAATTGACAGAGGTTTCTTTCTCCTGGAGGAATTCTGATAAATTGTTTATTCAGTGAAGAATTTTAATAAGTAGTTTATTCCCAATAAACTACTAAACAGAAAATCTAGTTTTTATCATATTGAATTGAATATAGAGTAGGGACAATCACTTGTATGGCTTCAAAGCACTCTTGCGGGAAAGCATATCCATCTTGAAAAAATAAAATTGATCTATAGTGCAAAAATAATTTTAATTTTGAGGAAAATTAATTAGTAAAAGTAATACTGTACAGTAGTGGTTCTCAAGCTATGGTCCATGCATCCTTTTAGGGGCTGCCATGTTGTCACAGAGGGCCCATGAAGGCTTGAAGAAATTTAAATCTCGAGATAAATCTTTTAACTGTCAGCTTTTCAGAAAAAATGTTTACTTATTGTTTACTGATTTTTCATAGCAAAACATCAGAAAACCAATATTTATCATTTATGGGTGGAAAGAACAATGAGGTGCACAGTTGGAGGGTTGAGAATGTGTTGCCATCCTGTTCTCCAATGATTAAAATTCACATTTGCATATATACATATATGGTACATACACAGGGCAGAACTTTCTTGTTAGAAATTCCCCCTAAAATTAATGAACATGTACTTTTCCTAATAAAATTATTAATAATGTTTCACAAGCAATGAAAACTATCTGTCATTCCTCACATAATTTCCAGACTTTCTCAGCTGCATCCTATCTCCAGAACAAAATAAAACCAAAACGGAAGACCTGAACTAAGTCTCTGGACAATAGTAAAGCATCCAAAATATGTTCATTTTTGTGGAAAATGTGTACTAAACATGAGCAAAATAAACACTAATAAAATAAACCATATATATATATAATGTTGTTTAATTATTTATCAGCTCAAAAACCTAACACACAAACACACACACACACACAAACACACACACACATATTAACAGTATATTAACAGTAGAAAATTAGGTACAATGGCTTACTCGTATTACCTTGTAAAGAATGGATAAGAATTGAAAACTAAGTAGGGATGGGATTATAGGATTTATTTTTTTTATTAGAATCTTAAGATTCACCAGTGAGAGATTAATGGATACAAAAGAGAAGTATATACAATTAAAACATTCTGAGCTCAGTGAGTTGTCCTGGGTAACAGAACTAAGCAGATTTTATCATCTTTCTTATGTATAAAATTTTTCTTTTGTTCAGCCAAAGCTCTTCTTCCCACTTTTTAGTTAAAATGCAAGCATGGACCACAGTTGCCTTTATATAAAACAAGGAATGCTAAATTCTTAGCTACTGAATGGAATTCTTCTCTTCTTCTTTTTGGTTCAGAAAAACACCTCAAGCTTTCTTTGAATGAGCCTTAGGGCTCGTAAAAATATTTTGTAGTCCACAGCAAGCCTAGGCAATGTCACAATAACATCTGACATACATTGAAAAATTATGAGTTGTTATATTCCAAGACACTGTTTCATAATCTAATTACCTGATAGGTGGTACAGACACAAGCCAAAACATGTGGCACCGCTCTGGTTGTAACAGCCAGTGCTACAATTAAGTTACTCAACTCTGTAAACATGCTCAGAATGCAAATTAATTTTAATATCTGAATATTAATATTTTATATATTGAGCTTTCCATCATGCTCGAGTAATATTTATTAATAATATACAAGCCTTCCAGGCACAATTTGATTTTTTTCCAAAGCTGCCATACAAAGATTAAAAATACCTTAAGCTTTTTTTTTTTTTAAGTGTGTATAGGAGAGCCTCAGATCAAAATACTGGATTACTCTCAAGACAGTTATTAAAAGTATAGTCAAAAGTCAATGGAATGATTTATCACTTGGAGCAATTTTGCACTTGAAAGGCAACAAGTATGTTAGGTTGTCTTTTAAAACATCTGTAGTTTTAATAATTTCCCTTAGCCCTAATAAAGGTTATTATTGACACTGATATTGCAGTATTAAAATGCAGAATATGATGGTATATTCTGAAACCATGGAACAATCTAAAAAAAATAAGAGAAAAAAGAAAACAGATGCTTGAACTGCAACAAAACTGAAAGCACATAATTCTGTGGTATTTTATTTTTATTTATTTAATTAACAATAAAACAGAGTACATCTAGTTTCTAAGTTAGTATGAACACTATCCAGCAGCCTTCAAGCCAGTTTCATCTGTATGGATAAGACCTGGGTTTGGTATGTAAGCAAAAAGAAAACCCCTCCACAAATATCTTGCCTTCCTGGAGAAGAAAAATGCTGTATTAATTCCAAAATGAAAAGCAGAAGTTGCTGACCAAGGTGGGGGGAGGTGTAAGATTTTCTACCTTCCCACAGACTCAGCTTTAATTAGAAATTCCAAAGAAATCGAAAATCCAGGTACAAAGGAAGTAAAAGGAATTTCTAATTCAAAGCCTTCTTTATTTCTACAGAATTAAATAAACTTTGGAATCAAGTGTCTAGATTAGAACTTTTATTTATTTTGCTTGTATTGTATGTTATAAACCCTAGTATTCTTATTTATATTTCTCTGCCTATATAGGTCATTCTGTGATATTTTAGATCATGCTAAACTAATTCCTTGGGAGTTGATAAACCCTGAAAACCATCTTGAGAGAGAGATAGCTTGCAAGATTTATCAGTTTCCACTTAAATCACTAACTATATTACAGTAGTCTGCTGAGAACACTGGTTATATTCTTGTAAATATTATATATTTAAATAAACTTTTATTTTGTTTACCCCTGTTTTATCTCCAAAAGAAGGAAGGAAAGTCAATGGCACCAGTCAAATTTCTTAATGTTGAATTATAGAAATTATTTCATTTTTTCCATGCATACCTCTCATTTGTCAAAGGCCACAAAGACTGTGGGAATATCTCCTCCATAGACTGGTGCTTGGGAGATGATGCGAGGTGAGGTGCCCCTGGAAAATAGGCAGTGCCAGCAGAAATTACTAAGCAGCCACACCATCACAGAAGGAAAGGCCAGAGCGTACAGTGGTCTCCAATCTTTCACCTTACTGTCCCAGCAATGGCAGTGTACAAGTGATTGACTTGTCATGCTTGCAAGTTTGAGATACCTATTTATTTTTATCATCTTATCTGAAACAAGATGATCATGCCCATAGACTACTATAGCACTTGCAGAATATTTTCCAGTGCTTTATTTTTCCATGAAAATACTTTGCAGCTCACATCAGGATTAATGCATATTTTTGTAGGCAAGTTAAACTAATTTGTACATAGTAATTAAACACTAGAAAACATTCCACTGCAATGCAAATTATCCTAATTTCCAAATAATCTGCATTGAGACCTCCTAAAGATTATAGGCAGTAACTTAACTTCCATTTTTAATTCAGACAACTTAGATAATGAGGTCATTCTAATATGATACAATATGACATTCCTATTCAAGCACTTGACAAATGTATTAATGAATGCTGTTACAGCGTTAAAGTGAACCCACAGTTGTAATTTGACAGAATACACTGTAATATTAACATTTCAGAATTTTTATTTATTTATTATTTATCAATTTTTATGGCTCCCCATCTCTCACAACAAGTGATTCTGGGCACCATACAACATATAATAATTGCAATTAGTCAAATTAACATCAAAGGGGAATCCAAGTGAATAAAGACTCTTATCAGAAATCTCCAAGAAAGGATGGAAGTATAATAATATTTCCACAGTGGAGGACTGGATTGTGAAAATGTTACAATTTACAGAAATGAAAAAGCTGACCCGTTTGGTCAGAAAACAAAGCAAAAATATTGATGATTTATTCATTTGAAAATTTAGAAAGGCACAGATTAAATGAGAGGTTGCAAAATATTTTAAGAAAGAGGAAAGTAAGATTGTATTATCTATTGATAGGAAGGTCAGAAGTCATTTACATATTTCTTCATTTTAGTTTCATTTTTCTCTCACTCTTTCATTTCTCTCTTTTTCTTTCTTTTGATTTGTCTTTTACTATAGCAAAATGTTTTAATAAATATAAATTAAAAAAGAAACCTCTAAGTAAGGAACTTTCATGGCTACTTTTACTTATACAGTCATATACAGTATATGTAATCTATTTTTCTTGTTATTTAACTTGATATAATAAAATATGTATCCAAAAATATATGAAGAAATTAGCATTGTTATAACTTCCTGTTAGCACTTTAACTCAGAAAACAGGCTCAGCAAGGATTACTGGAACTCTGTTTTATTGTTCCAGGATATAACCATCTTGAAAACCTGACAGAGATTCTCTCACAATTTTTTTATATCAAAGAGAAATAAATCTGGGCAATCTAGAGCTTCTTTCTTATTCTCTACTTCTTTTCAAAGCAAAACTTGTGTTATAGCTGTTCAAAACCTTCTTCAAAGCCATTTCTACACCTTTCTGCAGAGTCCTTCTGAGATTATCTCAAAGAAATTTAACAGAATCTTAAAAATTCCCAAGAGAAATATGACAAATATAATTTTGTTAGTCTGTATGGACGCTTGATATGAAATTAGATATACTGTATTAGATCTCTAAGAAAGCCAAAAACCATTCAAGAGCATTGACAGATCTCATAAATATGTCAAACAATATTTACAACTGAGGCCAAATTTGCGGTTTAGTCAATTAGTTCATTCACCCCACCAGAGCTTTGATCTTCTGACAAATCATTTCCTGATACAAGTTTAAACAGGCAAGGACTTTGGACACTAACCAGCTGTCATGGTTGCCCTGCAATTTGCCCTCAGCTCTTTAGGGGGGAGGGGGGAAAAGGAAAGATAGGCCACAAAGTAGGAATGATATTCCTTGAATAAACCAGTTATTTCTGTTCAAAACAGGTAACTGATGCCTTCTTTATCCTTTTATATTCACCCATTTCCAAGGGGAATAGGCGTTGGTTCTTACCTGATACGCCGGTTCTCTTCGAGCTGCGAAGAGCATCCAAAACATGGGGTGGTTCAGTCTTCATTCTGATAGGCTGAGCTTAAACTTCGGAACGCTCCTCCTCCTCCATGGAAATCCTCCCTACCGTTCCCCAGTTTTGGCGAAGATTATAGTAGAAAGCAGGTTTCGCTTCCTTGGAACTACAAATTTACCTCGACTGAAACAGGACCCCCCCCAGATGGAAAGAAACAGAAAAAGTTAGGATGGGGCTGGATGCTTTTCGCAGCTCGAAGAGAACCAGCGTATCAGGTAAGAACCAATGCCTATTCTCTTACGAGCTGCTCAGAGCATCCAAAACATGGGACATACCAAAGCTTGGCCTGTCCTACGGATGGGATGCCGTCTGGTCCTGGATTCTCTCCCGGTCCTCCAGGACTCGCTGTAAAACTCTCCTACCAAAGGAAGCATCAGCTGACGCAAACACATCGATTTTATAATGTCTGATAAAAGGGGAAGGTGATGGCCATGTTGCGGCTTGACAAATATCAGTGATTGGGGTTGAGTGGCCCAAGCTGCTGAGGTTGCTGCACTTCTTGTGGAGTGAGCTTTGATTCCCCTGGGCACTGCCAGAGCCTGGACTTGATAAGCTTTGGCTATGGTCCCTCGTAACCCTCACGACCAATGGTGGGTGAGAATGCCTTAGTACCTTGACTGTGTGGTAAAAAACCAACGAATAAAGCTTCGGTCTTTCTGAATGAAGCAGTGCGATGGATGCATGCTCGTAAAGTTCATCTAACATCCAGTTTATGCCATTGTCGTTCTAACCCTTGGGAAGGTTGTGGACAGAAATTTGGTAAAATTAACTCCTGTGCCCTATGAAAGGCAGCATTAATCTTTGGAATGAAAGTAGGGTCCGGTCGGAGAACAACCCTATCTGCGTGAAAAACCCAAAGGTCATTCCTGACCAATAAAGATGCTAACTCAGAAATTCGACGAGCTGAAGTTATAGCTACTAGGAAAACTACCTTATATGTGAGGAATTGAAGAGATGTGGATCGTATCGGTTCGAAAGGAGGCTTAGTAAGGGCTAAGAGCACCTTATTAAGATCCCAGGTGGGATAACGATGAACCGGTGGTGGTTGTAAATTTGTAGCTCCTCTAAGAAAAGCGCGAATAAGTGGATGATGAGAAAGAGAGGGTAATCCTTCATAAGTGATGACTGAAGACAAGGCAGAGACTTGTCTCCTCAGGTTATTGGGTGAGAGCCCCCTGTCGAGACCATCCTGCAAAAAATCTAAGATTTGAACTACTGAAGGAGATCTGGAATCGATTTTTGACTTAGTACACCATTTTGTGAAAATGGACCACGTGGCATTATAAATGCGAGTGGTTGAGGGACGCCTTGCCGCTAGAATGGTGGAAATAACTCTATTAGATAGGTTATTATTGCTTAAACGCGTCCGCTCAACCTCCAGACGGTCGAGTAGAACCATTGAGGGTCCGGATGTTGAAGAGGATCCTGGGTTAGGATGATCCTGTCCGGGGGAATTTGCCATGGCGGCAACACTGACAGGCAGGAGAGGTCGGCAAACCAAGGCCTTCTGGGCCAATATGGGGCCACCAGAATCAGTTCTGTCTTTTTGTCGAGCATCTTCCTGATGACTCTGGGAATCAGAGGAAGAGAGGGGAATGCATATAGGAGCCCTGGAGGCCACTGGCAGCGAAGTGCGTTGAAATCCTTTGCTCCCTGTGAGGGGTATCTGTAAAAGAATCTTGGGAGTTGGGTGTTGAGAGGGGATGCAAATAGGTTGACTACCGGTAGACTGAACAATCTGACTGCCTCTTGAAAGAGGGTCGGATGAAGATGCCATTCTGCCTGATCCATTGTGGCCCTACTTAGCCAGTCTGCCTGGGTGTTGCAAATGCCCGATATATATGTTCCGTCCTGATGGAGAGTAGGTTGTTCTCTCCCCAGCGACAGAGACGTTCCGCCTCCTTCATAAGATGTTTTGACTGAGTGCCCCCCTGCTTGTTTACATGTGCCTTGGCTGTAGTATTGTCTGTTAAAACTAAGACATGTCGGTTACGTACCTGAGGTAGGAATGAACGAAGGGCCAGGTGTATCACTCGAAGCTCCAGCCAATTGATATTGTTTGACTGTTCTATGGCGGACCAGCGGCCCTGTGCTGTGGACAATTGAAGATGAGCTCCCTATCCCAGCATGCTGGCGTCGGTGGTGATGGTGACCCTGTGGGGCTCTTTGAAGAAGGAACCTTTGTTTGTTGCTGGCCAGGACCACCAGAGAAGTGAAGTGAGAACCTGTGTTGGAACCTTGACCTTGTGTGTGGAGTTGCTTTGACCGGACTGCTGAAACAGTAGGAGGAACCATTGAAGAGATCTAGAGTGGAAGCGAGCCCAAGGGATTATAGATATACATGAAATAATCTTACCTAGGAGTTTTGAAAGATCAGCCAGGGAGACCCTCTTTTATTGCCCTGACATACTGCACTAGTTGCTGTATATTTTTCTGTCTATCTTTGGAAAGGTAAACTTTACATGCCCATGTATCTATGATAGCCCCTACATGAAGTAATTTAGTGGAAGGAGTCAGTTGACTCTTTGTCCAGTTAATGGAGAAACCATGGAACTGCAGAACCTGTAGTGTGGTCTGGGTATCTCTGATTGCTTGATTGATGGATGATGACAAAATTAAGATGTCATCAAGGTAACACTGCAGTCTGAACGGGACACTGCGGACACTGAGCGGCCAGGGCTGCTAGGACCTTGGTAAAAGTTCTGGGGGCAGAGGCTAATCCGAATGGGAGGGCTAAATAATCAAAATGATGGTTATTATAACAGAATCTTAAAAATTTACGATGAGATGGTCTGATGGGAATATGCAAATAGGCCTCTGTTAGATCTATGGAGGTAAGAACGTTTCCCTCCCTGAAAGAATGGATTGCAAAGTGTGCATTTTGAATCTGTGATAAACCAAAAAATGGTTAAGGCGTTTTAAATCTAAAATTGCACTCCACCCTCCTGAACTTTTAGGAACAACAAAGAGAAGAGAATAAAAACCACGCCCCCTTTGATCCCTGGAAACCGGTTGAATAGCCCGTATTCCCAAAAGATGCTGAATAGCTGTATCCATAAGATTATGTTTGTTCGGATTCCTGGAAACCGGAGATGCCATAAAGAAATCTTGGGGGGCAGACTGAAACTCTAGTGCCAAACCAAACCTTATAGTGTCTCTTACCCAGGAGTCGGATGTAGAAGAATCCCAGCGGTCCCGCGTACAACTTAAGGCGGCCTCCTATGGGATTAGGGTCCACGTAGTTAGCGTGGTTAGCCTGAAAGTTCTGTTGCCGGTGATCCTAAAGGACCTTCTGGGCTGACCGCCTCTCTGGTATCTATCACGGGATCTGTCTTGAGTCTGTGGTGAACGAAAAAATTGGGGCTTGTGGATTCTGGATTGGAAGGAAGTCTGAAAATAGGGTCTGAATGAACCCCTCCGAAAGGACTGGGGGAATCTGGGGTCTGACTTGCGAAAAAGGGAAGGTAAAATCTTTTTCTTGCTCCGGGTTTCAATGAGTAGCGGATCGAGAGAGGAGCCAAATAGTTTATCTCCTGCTAGGGGAGCTGAGGCCAGCTTGGACTTGTGTCTGATGCTGCCTGCCAATGTTTGAGCCAAAGCAAGCGTCTCGCTGAGACACTAGATGGCTCTAGTGGAAAACTTGACTATATGGAATGTCGCATCTGCAGAAAATTCCGTGGCCCCTGTAAGTTTGGCTATGTCCTGGTGAGCCCTGATATTAGAGCTCGGAACGTGTTCCTGGAGCTGCTTGAGCCATCTAAGAGAAGTCCGGTTAAAGAAAGAAGCAGCATGTGGCTGCTCGGATCGCCCATGCGTCTGACTGATGGGTTTTACGTAAGGCTAATTCAGCCCTTTTATCTTCTGGTCTTAAGGCCTCAAGGGCCTCGCTAGGAACAGAGGAAGAAGATGCTAGCCCAACAATGGGATCGTCCACTTCTGGAATATTCAACAATTTTAAATACTCTGGAGCCAGATTAAAGAACTTCCTATCATACCCCATGGGAGCTGGGCATGTTGCAGGGGAAAGTAACTGTTTCTGTACTAGATCTGCTGAACATGGGAGGGACCAGAATTACCTCGGCCTGAACTGTGGGTTGATTAAAAAAGAGATCTTGAGGCCCTTCCTCTGGTGAAGAGACAGAGAGGGTCGTTGTGTCTAAGCGTGCTGTGTTTTTTGCTTTGAAGAGGAGTGATTTAAACAATTGTGGCTGAAACAGGCCAGTAAAGGTAGGTTGGTCAGGGGTAAGCCCTTCGTCCTCAGACATCCCTCCTTCCAGAAAATCCGGTTCAGATAAGGAATGGTCACTATCCTGTGGAGATTCTAAGTCACTGTGTTCCAAATGCTGCATTTGGAGTAGTTCCTGTGCCTCCATTTCTTGATCCCCCGCCTGTAGGACCCTAGTATGGGAAAATCTCCCGGTGGGAGTACCTGTTCATATTGTTGTTCCAACCTAACCAGGGAATGAACTGATTGGGCGTCCAATTCAGTAGGTGCAGGCTGATATCTGGTCATAGCTGCATGCTGCAAACTGGCTGTGATACCCTGCCGGATGGCCATTTCCATCCAGGATCTGATTTGATCAGGCACCTCCTCAGGAAGAGAAGTATCTTGCCGAAGCCTTGCTACAGTTGGGGTGAATGTGGCCTCAGGAGCCTGCCTTACAGTTGGCGAATCTGATGGCTGGGCTTGCTGTACCAATGAGACTTGGCCGAGCCTGGATGGAAGAGAGATATCTGGGGGGGCGGTGAGTAGATGAGGAAGGGCCTGGACTGAGTGGAGAAGGGTGTTGAGAAGTCCTATGTGCCTCCCGAGCACATTTATCGATTTGTTTTTCTAGTGCCCTATGGCGCCGTCTGGCATCTGTTTCAGAGGCTTTGGAAACCCCCCCACATGCTTGGATTTGGATTTAGATTTTCCTTTAGAGGTAGATGTGTGAGAACCGCTACCCCCTGTCATTTTTTTGTTTAAGAACAGTAAAAAAGATATATAATTGAATGGATATAGACAAATATGGTGGTTGGCACGCCCAGGGACCTGATCCCAGAAAGGGGCAGGGTGCCCTGAAAGATATCTTTCCCTTGTTTGTAATAAATAAGTTTTTTAAAAATTTTATTTATTTATATAAATAAAGAAAAAATAGGATTGATTCAAAAACTATTTACACACACCAACCCTATGTGATTATGATAACAAATTCAATATTATTTAGATTAGCCAAATCAAGAACGCCAACAGGGCCTTGGTAGATAATGGGCCCTCAACAGCATGACTGCACAGGCTACCTCAGGCCCTAGGTGCTCGCTGTTGTGCTGCTGGGAAAGGACTATGAGTGTTAGCCAACAATAATAGTAAGAATATCAAGAAAGACAATATTACTTAGGACTCTTGCCTTGAAAGTCCCCAGAGAGCAGTCAATACGCCACACAGTTAGTATCAGAACAATGCCTATGCAATACACAACGCTGCCATGTGGTCTCCTGCAGCCAAAATGGCGGCCGGCCGAATTTTGGCGTGGGCACTCACCAGCAGCAAATTCCTGCCTTGCAATGGAGATCAGGCAAATCCTGTCTCCTTAAGCCCCAGCAGCAGGAAAAAGGCAAAAGAAAGCAATTGCGCCTTCTCACTTTAAAAGAAACGGCGTTCAGGGGAAACAAGGAGGAAAAAACCTTGCCACGCAGTTTGCAAATGCGGCGTTATCGAGCGGCAGGAGGGGGTAGTGGGGGGGCTGGAAAAACAATGTTTCCAAGAACCCTCACAATTCAGAGCGCAGCAGGCGCTTCCCGAAATAATCAGACGCCCCCCGATGCTCCCGTAGGGAGAATGGAGGGCTCTCTGCTCTCTTTTTTATTTTTTATTTATTTATATATACATATACATATACATATATATATATATATAATTTTGAGGAAAACCGAAATCCAACAGAAAAAAAACAAGAAAAATTCAAGAAGGGTATGGAAGGGAGAGGAATAGAAAGGAGAGTCAAGGAAAGAACTGAGAAAATTAAGAATAATTTAAATCACCTGTTTCGACCAGAGCAAACACTAAACACAACCTATTCTGATGAGTCTGAGCTAAAACTGGGGAGGAGGAGAGTTCCGAAGTTTAAGCTCAGCCTATCAGAATGAAGACTGAACCACCCCATGTTTTGGATGCTCTGAGCATATCGTAGGAGAAAAGATAATACTTTTCCTCCCAGAGGCAAAAGTCCAGACCGAAATACTGTTTAAAGAAAACTTATCAAAATGATACCAATAAAGGAAAATATTTGGTACAGATGTTACCTAGTTTGAGTAATGAAATATCTGCAAGAAAACAATCAAGTTCAGAGAATACCAAGAACCCCTCTTAACAAAGTGAAGATGCTGTGAATTACACACAACTGTTGTACCAATAAAATCAACTTCAAGTTCATATTACTTCTCAGTCTGAAATACTTCAGTAAACCAATCATTCTTGTAGAACTGATTGAAAAGTTGAAGGAAGCTTAATAATTTCATTATATATAATAATAATAAAGATACATATATAGGAGGATTATAAAAAGAAAAGCTTTTCCTTTATTTTACATCCTCTCCTAAGTACTGTTCTACTTTGCAGCAACTGTATTTTGTTTCCCTCACCATTTTTGTTCTTGGTAGAAAAGGCCTGTAATTGCAATGATCAATTCAGAAAAGGAAAGCAGATAAGCCTATGAAACTGTTCCATAATAATAAATTATTACTTAAAAAGTATGTAGCCTTGATCACAGCTGTCAAAAATGATTATCATGGTTTTAACAAGTGTTGTGATCTAGAAGTACTGGATGTTATTGCTTGTTTTGTTTAAAAAATAAAATAAAAAGACTTTAATGAGTCATAAAATTTGTGAACTTCATACAAGCAGGGCATTTATTCGCAGTATTTTCCTGAACTCTCTTGTTTGTAGGTGGTGGAGAGAAACATTCCTTACTCCCACCAAGAATATATTTGTTTCATAGAAACATAGAAAACAGATGAAAGTAAAAGATCTAGTGGTCCATTGAGTCTGCCCTTTGAGTTTGTTTCCATCTTTTCTTGTTGTGAAGCCATTAAGTTGTGTCCAACTTTTTGCGACCCTGTGAAACGTAGCACACCAGTCTTCCATTATCTTCCAGAGTTTGCCCAAATTCATGTTCATTGTGTCAATAACATTAACTAACTATCTCATCCTCTGCTGTCCTTTTGTTTTGCCTTCAATCTTTCCCAGCATCAAGGTCTTTCCCAATGAATCCTCTCTTCTCATTTGGTGACCAAAGTATTTCAGTTTCCATCTGGTCATTTCTAATTAAAAAGAATGTGCTTTTTTAGTGTTACGCACTTTTTTGTGGGCACATTGACAGAGGTTATGTGAGATATAAAGGAATTCCAAGAATAAACCAAGAATCGTACTGCTGGTTTTTACATAGGAAGTATAATGAATAACAGAAATGAGTTCTTATTAACAACCTCTCATAAAAAAGCCATCTACATCTATCTAAAATCTGGACACCATGCATTATCTGAGCCATACACACTAGGACACACTTTGCTGGCTGGGAAATTATGGGAATTGAAGCCCACACTTCTTAAACTTGTCAAGTTTAAGAAACACTGGAGAAGTTTCCTTTAATACAAAAGATATTCTAAGTCAGTGGTTGCAAGTGGTGGGCCGCGGCCCACTGGTGGTTCATAGAAAATTTTTGGTGGTCCGCAGAGAAATGCCCCCCCCAAAACAATTAATCTGGGCCGCGTGGGAAAACAAGGCTGCTCCGCCCACATGGTCTGCCCACCCACTGACCCTCACCCTTCGGCTGAGCACAAAATTTATCTTGAGACTGAGTAGAGAGCCACACGAGCTGGAACTGGAAGGTAAGACCAATAGCGGGGGACGGAAATCCATCCTGGGATGGCTTGCTGACGGTGGAAAGTTGATCCCATATTCCAGAGCTGTAGTAGTCACAGGCCTGGCCCTTTAGTCATCCCGGAGCAGCTTCTCCACCAGGATGACTACAGCTCTGGAATAGCCTGTGGTGGCTGGAATGAGGTAATGGTGCTGTTGTTGGGGGGGGGGGGGTTCAAGCGGACCGAAGTGGCAGTGGCTGGAAGAAGTGCTACTCACATTTGCATCTCCCTTTGCCGCAGTATATTTGTGGCAGCTGGTGGCGCCAAGGCAGCCCCTTGTGTCCTGCAAAGTGTAGTGCAGAGAGAAGCAGCCAGGGTCAAATCAGCTCCCTGAAAACTGTTGTCTCTCTTGCTGAAGTGGCGCGAGAAACTTCGTCCAGGCTCTTGAGAGATGAGAGTGACTCTTGCTGCTTCTCTCGTCTCTCTCGAAGAGCGCTCGACAGATTGGCTGGAGGGGGAGCCTCTCTCATCCCCCCGTGGGCTCTGTGAGGCAGGGCGGCAGGGAAGCGACACTTGGGAGGAGCGGATCAGCCACCACTGGGCTCCGGGGTGGATTTTTCTCCTGACGAGGGTGCAGCCTTTGGGCAGGGAGGAAACGGTGCCCGGCTCCTCTCCCGGGGCAGGAGAGGCGAGGAGCAGCAGAAGCGGCGGATGGAGGCTGATGAAGGAAAGCAACTCTCCTCTTGGGGGGGCTGAAAGTGTCAGCCTCACCACTTTCCTTGCCTGCCTCCAGGTAAGGCTAGAAGAGCCCCTGCATCATCGTCCTGGAGCTTTTCCTCAACTGCAGATCTTAGCTCTCTCAATCCTCCCCCCGGGCTCTGAAAGGAACCCCTACTTTCTCCCCCTCCTCTACCCCCAATTAATCACCAACGGCGGCGGTCCTTCTGCAGGCAGCTGCCTGCTGAGAAGCTCCTGGAGGGGTGGCCAAGGGGCGCTTCCCCCCAAGGAGAGCAAAGCCCCCTTTCTACCTCTGCTTCTCTCAGCAGCAGTTGCCCTCAGATCAGACCCTCCCACCCCACCCACTATTCTCTCTTTGGAAGGTGCAGGTGGGGGGAGGGATGGAAGCAGCCCGGCCCTCCTTCCCTCCCCCAACTCCAGGCAGCCACATTTCTAATTAAATAAGATAGATAGATAGATAGATAGATAGATAGATAGATAGATAGATAGATAGATAGATAGATAGATAGATAGATATGTTTTCTTATGTTTTTGTGGGTATTTATATGTATGGTGTTTAGGTTTCTTCAAGTATTTTCCCATGTAATATTTGTGCTTTTATTATAGCAACGTTTCGGCAGAATCTCATCTGCCATCCTCAGGCTTGTGTATTGGGTTCTTTTTAATTTTGTGTCCGGCTTGGCAGACGTTTTTTGTTTGAATTTGGTGCTGGCTTTCTGCTATATTTGAATGGTTTTTTCCTCATCCTGATTGGCTGGGAGTCTAGGTCTGTTTTTATTGGTCTTCGAGTTGCTGTGTTTTTGATTGGTTGGCAACATTGTGTTTTGTGCATTGGGGTTTCTTAGTGCAGCTTGGTTTCTTGTGAACGGCCGATAATTATTTATTAGGAAGCTAGATTTTATTTGGGTAGCTGGCTGGGACGTGTTTGGGCTGGAGGTATTAGGGGGGTCTGTTTGTGTCCAGGTGTTTGCCTGGATTGTGGTATAGAGATTTTTTTTTGTTGGTGAGTGCAGGCTTCCAGATGATTGATAGTCTGGTGGAGTCATCTCTTCTATTCATACTATTAAGTCTTTTATCAATTTCTATGGCTTCTCTGATTATTCTGTAGCCGGGGTTTTCTATAGCAGCTAGGGTTTTGATGCCATTGAAGTCGATGCTATGACCTGTGGCTTTCATATGTTGGACTAGAGAGGAAGTGTGTTCCAGCTAAAGTGTGTGCTGCTAAATGCTCAATCCCACCACCACCCAGCACAAATAAATTGTGTAGCCCAAACACTAATTACCAGAACCAAATGCCTGGCAGACAAAGTACACATAAAGACTGAACTATGCACCCTGACCAAAATACTGATAGCTAACGGCTTCCACAAAAACAAAATCATGGACCTGATCCACAAAAACACACTGAAACACAATAGAGACCCAGAAGATGAACAAACCTATGGAACAGCTGTCCTGCCCTACATAAGAGGAACAACAAACAAAATCAGCAAGATACTACGCAGGAATCACATCAAGACTGTCTTCAAAATGGACAAAAAAATAGCAGCCATCCTAAGAAACCCCAAAGATAAAATTGACCTAGAAAACCAAGGCATATATGAAGTACCCTGTGCATCATGCCCTGCCACATACATAGGACAAACCAACAGAAGGATAAGTACCCGCCTTGAAGAACACAAGAATGCAATAAAAAAGTTGGAACACACTTCCTCGCCAAGCCTGTCACACAAAATTAAAAAGAACCCAATACACAAGCCTCAGGATGGCAGATGAGATTTTGCCGAAACGTCGCTATAATAAAAGCACAAATATTACATGGGAAAATAACCGAAGAAACTTAAGTACCATATACAGTGTGTATATATGTATATGTGTATATGTCTGTGTATATATGTATGTATATATATATATATATAATTACATTTATATTTAATATAAAATATTATTTTTATTTATTTATTTTTTATATTAAATATATTACCTTTTTTAAAAAAGTCATATTAGTGGTCCTCGGGTTTTAAAAGTATGAGTTTGGTGGTCCCTGAGGTTCAAAAGGTTGGTGACCCCTGTTCTAAGTTTATATACACACAAAGATTTCCAGTAAAAGTAATATGCTTTAATATGCCTTGAAGGAAAAATATCACCCCACAATTTCCCCTTAATGTATCTTTTGTAACTGATATAAATAAGGTAGTGAACTGTTATTTCAATTGATGGAAAAGCAACTTTTCTTCAAGTATTGCTTTTAAACCAGCATCTGTCAAGCACATTTTATTGGGAGCCAGAAGGCACTCAGAACTATCTCCACAAAAATTATTTTTTTACAATACTTTAAACAGTATTTTAAACAGTATTTTTTCTGCTTAAGGTAGATGCAAATTTATTTGGCACTTCATTTCTAAATTTCTCTGCCTTCTTTACATTTTCAGTATAAACATCAGTTTATTAGCTAGCGGAATGTATAATGAAGCTATACTGACCTTAATCAGTTGCTCATTTTAATAGGCTTGTACTGCGTCATGCTGCGTTCATGTACTTACTGCATCACACTGCTCCACGGGAGGCAGATAAACTGTTCCAGATTCATATGACCAATGTCATTTTCAATTTTTGGAACATATGGGATATTCCACACGTACTTGATAGCTACACCAGTTATCCCCATCCCTATTATTATTTCCATTGTAATTTCATCTCCCACTACTACCCATCCATTTCCGCAATCTCCACATACCCAAAACCAAATCCATTTTAACCATGAAAACTGGGAGTAAAACTATCAAATATTGCTTTTTTTCCCAAGGGTGTATGGGACAGTTGCTAATAATAATAGGCTTGACTATTTATCCCCAAAGTCAGTGGCTGTTCCAGATAGAACCTGCCAGAAAAGCACAGATGGTTCTATATCTCTTATTCCATACTTTTTTTTGCACACAGTCAGGTATTTTATGCCTTTAACATTTTTAACCTTTAGTACAGGACTTTCATTCTCAGTAAAGTCAAATCAACCAACCTTTCAGGCTTTCCTTTGCAGAGACAATGATAAAATCACTCTTTTTTTTGTGGTGGAAAGCATCTGAACTACTCATCAGTTATCCCAAGACATTATTTTTATTATTGGAGAAAGGCAGCAAAAGCTGCCAATATTTAAATCTTTTGATATGAAGCCACCATTCTTAATTGTTTCCTTATTTTTTTAAAGTAAACCTAGGAATTTGGCTGTCTAGACATGGTTTAGAATCATTCCTAGCAATCAATGGTATAGTAAAACAGTGAAAGGATTAAAAAATGGCTCTTGTCATATGGAAGGATATACTTAGATTACATATGAACTGTCCTAAAAACATAAGCTTAGATTTATTAGAAGTAGGATAAACTGGGGAATTCCTGAAGCATGTATAATTAAGATACTTAATGGCTGTTCAGAAGACAGGAGAAAGTTTGAACATACAAGCTTCAGGCAGAACTCCAAAACAGTTTCATATGAACTCTCCGTTCAAACAAGCTGTATCCCATTTCAACACAGTAACAGTCTCTGAAGGTTTAAACTAGGAATTAAGATGTGTGGCCTTCCAGATGATGCTGAAATAAAGTCACCAATATCCCCTTCTACTGATTGTGCCAACTGAAGCTACTGGGGAATATAATTTCAGTAACATCTGGAGACTCTTCCAGTGTCTTATTCCACCATCATTTTAAAAACACCCAAATACAGATAGCCCTTGAGTTACAAAGATAATTAGGACAGAATTTCTATTTTAAGCTTTGCAGCTATAAAGCACAGTGCCGTGTGACTGCATTGCTTAGTAATACCACCGCCCTGTCATTAACCAAACCCCACTAGTCATTCGATGAGGACCCACCCCAATCTAAGCTACAACTGACTCGGTTCGACCAAGCCCTGAGCCTTTGTAAAGTAAGGGAATGCCACCTCTTCAATTCCCCCCACCCCATTTATCTCCCTTCATCTTTGCCCTTTTGATTCCGCCAGCCTTGCTGCCCTGCACTCCACTCACCATGCCACCTGCCAGCCCTGCCAGCTTTGCTGCCCTGCAATCTGTACATCCTGCCACCCTGCCACCCTGTCTTCATAATGCTCTGGAAAGTCTTTAAGGCCTTCCAAAACATTGCAAAGTGGTACACACAATTTGGGATCAGGCTTTGCTTCTTCTCCCCCTTCTATTTTTGGTAACATCTCACTTGATAATGACTTGAGTGTAAAACAAAAGTTTTCATGTCTTTTTGTGTTATTTTGTTCAAATCATTAAAAAAGTAATCCAATTAGAGTTGAAAAGTTACATAACTGTGACTGATGTTATTTGCCTAAAGATCTCTGTTCCCACACTTTTACTGAATTTTTTTGCTCCTCAAGTAGAGGAAGTGGTTATAAATTACTTTATAGCTAATGGGTAATTGCGTAGGACTAAACTGCAATTGTGAAAGGTTGCAGGTCATTCTGGCCCTATGCATTTCAGACACACAGTAATTGTCTAAAAAATACACAAGTTGCTCACATCCAGATTCCCTTCCCAAAGATGAGTTTTATTTTGCTCTGATACTATATGGCACTATAGAAGTAAAGGTAGTGTGATGTTGTTTATGAGGCAGACAGACAGAAACTTTGTTTCATTACTGACCAATGAAATTCAATAATACAAACAATACAAAACTATCTCCTAATAACAAAAACTATTAGCAATTATTTGTGGGCGAAGCTTGCAATGTAATAGCAACATTTTGCTCCTTTTAGAGAAATAAATTTATCTTGATTGTTTAACGGATAAAAGTTATCAAAATGCTTTGAAAATTTAAATAAAAGAGAGCTAATCAAAATCAAAGAGGGTGGCGAATGTCCCATTAATCTAACCATGGTTGTTTAAACAAGCCAAATTGTTCACTATAGGATGGTTTTGCCAAAAACATGAAGTAAATGTCTTTTTTTCCCCAGCAAAAACATTATAAAATGCAATCACATTTATTTTATTTATTTATCTATTTAAAAAATTTATATAGCCACCTACTCATTCACAGTGACTATAGGTGGCTTACAAACCATAAAAACACAATATAGAAAAAAAAATTAAAACAATTCCCTATCTACTCCTCCCGGTGACAACGCACAGTCAAATGAGCCATTTGATGGGCTCCATCCTACTTTGGGTTCCCTAGGTCTTCAGGGCCTTACAAAAGTGTGTCAAAGTGGAGGCCAGTCTAATTTTTGAAGAGAAGATGTTCAAAAGGGAAGGAGCCATCACAGAGAAGGCCCTTCTTCTAAGTCCCGCCAGATATATTTCCTTAGGAGATGGGACCTGAAACATTCCTTGGTTCCCCACTCTGGTGGGTCAGATGGATGTGACCAGCAAGAGATGGTTCCTCAGATAACACATGACAGTGGGACACTTCAAATAGCTGTAAATGCAGGCCAGTTGGCAAACACCCAAAATGTGGTCATGTGACCACAGGGAGGAGCTGTCAGAACTTTTGAATCAGCTTGTAAGTTACTCTTGGGGAAGTCCGTCATAACCTCAAATAGTCACTAAGTGGCCAGTCATAAGTTAAGGACTACATGTACTCTTGATGGTTGGAAGAACTACTAGGAACATCTATAGGGGTGTAAAAACAGCTATGAGGGAGGTAATGAAGAGAACAACATAAGAGAATTTCCATTCTCATGAGAAAGGATTTTATCCAATGTCCTCCACCATAAGCTGAGCAGAGATCTGTGCCAACAATTAGAAGAAACTTTTCATAACCACTTAGCTTTTATTATTCTATTATATTATTAAAAACAAGATGCATGAACATATAATTTTAAGAGACAGAGCTAAAATTCCTTTAACTTTACCTAATAATCTCATAGGTTTATTCCTTTAATTAAAAGAATTGTTAATATCAACATATATCACGACTCTTTTTAAAACTACATTATTTAATTCAATTAAACAAATGATTAATGAACTCTAATGAGTGCTACCAAAAACTTAAATTTATAACTGCTCTCAATTAACTGAATGGTTTTATATAAACAAAAAAACTAACTGCTGATAGCATTATCTCTACTGCAGTATAAGCAGTCACAAAGGGAAAAAAAGCTTGCATCAGTTATCAAGCGAATTCTTCGTTAGAGAGTTTTCATTTCAGTTCCTACATCTATTATTTAAGGCAGGCCACACAGAGGAAACACAGAAGGCAATGGATACAACTATTTAGAAAAAGAAAAGCTGATGATTATGATTTCTTTCATTTATTCATAAAAACAGGCATGTTTTTAGTTTCTATCAAAGATGCCTGATTGAGCACTAAGTGCCAGGTTTATGAGAAGGCTACAAACCAAACAAAATATTTATCTTAAATATCATAAAATAATATTATGCAGAAGCAATGAATTATATAGCTCTGGAAATGAAATTATGAGCTGGGTTTTTTTTTCCAGTCCTCAGAGACTGCCTGTACAAGTGCCTGCAGTTTTTTTGGCTAGGTTTTTCAAAAGTGGTTTGCCATTACTCCTTTCCTAGGGCTAAGAAAAAGTGATGTTGGTTTTATGTCCAAGGCAGAACTAGAAAGTCTTCTTATATCCTAAAGAAACATTTTGATTTGCATACTGCAGTACACATATATACTGTACATAGCATTGTTCAACTATCAATTTATAGCATTGAATAAATAATTGGCTGCATTGTACAATGTCATAAATTATAGTATACAACCACAATGATTATGTTCATACAGCACACTAAGTTATATACCATATTCCTTTCGAACCAAAATAAATGGATAGGTAATCAGCACCAATGCCTAACCTGAAAAGAGCATTAATTATTCTGATTAAATAGAGGCATGCAGGGAAAAATTCAACTTAATTTATTATTCTGATTTGATATGACCTCCCAGAGAATACCTAGGAATAGGTGGTGTTACCTTACAATAAATTTTACTTACACCCCTCAGAAGATTATACTGGAAGGTTTCTGCTCTTCCCAACAGAATTTACCTTGGCTTGCATCTACATAAAGTCACTAGATTTAAATCATCTGCATGTTTTTTTCACCACTATCCCTGAAAGGGTTATCCTGAAGCTAACTGAGCCAGAATGATAAATTGTGTCTCAGTCCAGGCAATATACAAAGATTAGTGTTGGATAAACGCAAAATCAAAATATAAAGGTATATCTTTTTCTCAGACACTGCGCTCTCTAAGGATTTTAATTATTATCACAGTTATTTTTTGCTGTTTCAACCAACACAATCTTTAGCTTCCAAAAGCTTTTTAACACAACAGTAATTTTAAAAAGCATTAGCACATCCCAAGTACATTTTTCATCAATTTTCAGTCCCTGAAAGTCTGTCTAAATACTCAGGTCTGAACCAGCTTTATGAATGTTAATAGTGAATAAGCCTATTTTATTTCTTGGGAAAAGAGCTTCAGCAGAATATTTCCTCTCCTACTATACCTTGTGAAAAGTGGGCACTACCGATGCATAATCACTACTTTGTAAGTGCTTCTGACATGATTTGAGACAGACGGCTGACCTATTCTGGGCAGGCAAATTGTAGCTGGAGCAAAAGACTTCACAAATACTCATGTCCCAAACATTGTAAGTTACTAGCATTGTAGAATGTCACTACTTGAATTGCATCCAGAAGCGAGCTCAAAACCAATTCAGCTCCCATAGTACTGGCATTATATGACAATATTGGGCTGTTCCTGTTAGAAACATTATAGCTGCATTTTGTACCATGAAGTTTCCAGGTGGTCTTCAAGGGCAGCCCCACATAGACCAAATTACAGTAGTCCAATCAAGCGCTAAGAAGGGCATGAGTGACTGTTGCCTATGCTTCTGATGAGCCATAAGTGATCCATCATCTAATAGCTGGGTACAGGGCAAGCACCACAGATTCATCTGCTGTTTCAGCAGGAGCTATGAGTTCAGCAGAAGAGACAATCCTTTGGCTTCAGATGACTTTTGGATTAACACTACTGTATCTTCTTTGGATTAAGTTTCTCATCATCCAGATTTTGCAGCCTCAGTCAAGAGATCACAATTTTTCCTGTATCTCACATTTGGTCTGGGATAGAGATAGTATTATATCTGAACTGTTCTCCAAATGATTTCATGTAAATGTTAAAGACGATGGGCAAATAATAAAGTCCTGTGTTACTCAATGTTAGAATAGCCACAGGCTCAATCTTTCCTATCACACATCCCTCAACTGAAACCATCCACTCAGAAAGGAATGGAACCCCAGCAGAATAACCCTCACTTTCTGTAGATGGAGGAAGAACCGCTACCAAAGAAGAGTCAGGTAAAAGGGGCCCAAGCCCTGGACAAGAATGCTTTCACAGAACTCCACTTGTCTTCTGCTTATTATTTATTCCTTTGCCTTTCAAATGTTTTACAGTTGACAGTACAGTTTTCCAAGAAAAATGTTTTTTGAATATTTGATACCATATAGCTGAGCTAATGTTTTTGTTTGTTTGGCCTGGGAACATGTAAATGGGGTAATGGATTTTATCCTGGTTCTGCAAAAGTTCCTACAGTTTCCATCCCAAACCCAGTCCTTGAGTTTATGGATATGATGGAATATAGGCAGGTTGAATCCATAGGAAAAAGGGGCTGCATTCCAGAGGAATAAGAAGCAGCTCCATCCAGATACAGGTAGTTTTGTTTAGTGATCATTCCAACTCACTATAAATATTCATAAATCTTGATCACATAACCAGGCAGATGCGGCAATGGTCACAAGTGTGAAAAATAGTCATAGGTCACTTTTCTCAGTGTTGTTGTAACATTATTATTAAACAAATGGTTGTTTATTTATTATTAAACAAATGGTAGTTATTAAATAAATGGCTGTAAGCTGAGGATTACTGTATTAAGCTAGACAGGTTGCCGATTCACTACAAATGAGCTGCTATTTATATTCCATATTAAGTATACTGGTAGAAACATAGACTATAACCTCTTTCCTCATTACATTGTATCAGAGTGACCAAGTACAGCCTCAGTTCGAAAGGAACAGCCCATTATGAAATACACACGCAGAACGCATGTATAAGTGTATACTGTATCTATATACAACTGTATGGAGTTACAACACTGAAGAAAATGACTTATAATTGGTTCTCACACTTACAATCTTTGCAGCATCCCCATGATCACAAGATCAAAATTTGAGCACTTGGCAACTAGCATCTATTTACGATGATTGCAACATCCTAGGTTCAGGTGATCATCACCATTTGTAGCCTTCCTAGCCAGCTTCCAGCTAAGAAATGGAATTGGAATTTTCTTACTGGGGGAAAGCAGATTTGCTTAACTACCATGTGATTCACTTAACTGCAATGATTCACTTAGTAGTTGTGGGGGGGATTATAAAATTGGGGACAACTTACTATCTTGCTTAACAACAGAAATTCTAGTTCCAATTGTGATTGTAAATTGAGGGTTACTCTACAGAGTTCAAAATAAACGCATTCATTTTGTTTAGCTATCATTAGGTTCAACTACAAAAAATAAACTAGTTAATTCTCTTATTCATATAAACAATCTACTTCTTACACAATCCCACTAGTCACACAGCTTCATGCAATGTATGGTCTTTAATTAATAAATGGTTATACAATAAACTACTCAGATAAATCATTTATATGCCCTAGGTTAATTTTTAGCCTTCTCTGTGCAATCCAAAAAATACAGAATTGCATTGCATTGGCTAAAATCCACCCAAACTGCTAGAGCAACAAGATGAAAAAACAGCAGATCCTTGACTAGAAATGATAGATATACAAATATAATTCAGCTCCTTAATGATACAACGCAAACTGCCAAGTATCCTTAACTCATAAAAACAAGAAAGAAAGAAAAAGTTTATATTTCTGCATGTGCCTACAGAGCTCCCTGCAGCTGCTACTGGCATCTTGGAAAAGCTGAGCTGCTTATGGAGCTGCAGACAAAGCTTACACCCCTGGGCACTCTAAAGTACTGTACAGCCTAAATAGTTAGCACCAATAGAAGCCACTTCAAACCATCCAATTCCATAATCAGTGCAACAATATTAACATGCAATAAAGTTTGTGAGGGAACTGTTGTTTCAAAAATCTGATTTATACCACAGAAAAAGGAAGAGCAACTACAGCTAGGATCCCTAAAAGCTGTACTTAGGGAAAAAAGAATTATAGAGGATAATTCAGCATTCTTAATAACAAGGAAAGATTCTTAACAACAAGGTAAGATAATAGGGTGAAATACAGTTTTTCTCCTATACAAATAGAGTTTTAATTTAAAGAGAAAGTGCTTCAGAGTACAATATTTTAAATATAATTTGACTGAACTGGAAATCAGTTGCCGTTAGATAACCTGTGACCCATGGGGTCATAATTTCACAGACATTTCCTTGCCTAAACAGAGAAACAGCATGACCACAGGTGGTCAAAAAAACAGTGGGAGCAGGAATGACTCTTGACTTTCTGCTGGCCTCCCCATTGATTTTTCTTGTGGGAAGATGGCAGGGAGAATTGGAACTGACAATCAAGTGACATAGCAGCATAGCAGCAGCCACAACTTTGTTAAATTACAATTCCACAGGTCCTGGATTTGGACACTGTAATGGAATCTGTAGATGACTTTGGAAAATGAGGGGAAGAGATGCTGCCTAGGAAACAAAGAGAAGCAGAAGCTCCCAATGGTTTGCTGTCAAAGAAACTCAGGAAGGACATGCCATAATGGGCCAAGCAGTTAAAAGTAGAAGTGGGAAGTTTGTAGTTTCAGACTTGCAAGATTCTGCTAATGTGGCTTTACAATAAAGTAAAATTAATTTATCTAGTCATTTTTTCTGTCTGGTTTTATGTGGGCTGAAAGATACATTTCATATGTTAGCCTATTTGAGGTGCACTGATTCAAAAATTGTTGCCCTACAATGCACTATTTTACCCAAATGAACATTATAAACAATCAAACATACATAAGAGTTTATTAGTAAATAGATAGCTACAGCATTTCTGATAATTTTCAAAGAAATAGTTTTAAAGAATTAATATAACATACTTTTCATAACTTCAATTATTTAAAAAAACAAGTACAACTATGTAAATGCAACAATCAAAAAAGTAAACACTTTAGCAAAAATAGCTTTTTGAAAGCAAAAGCTTTTAAGCAACCATTGACCACAATGTGTTAAAAACCCGTCTGAACAAATAAGCTTTCAAAATCATGTAAACACACAAAAGAGAAAGGGCACCCAGGGTATCTCATCAGGATCAACATTTCAGAATTTCCCAGTTTTTTACCATTATTTATTATGCCTCATCCATGAACAGACTATACTCTTGAGTCCTAAAACATGTAATCCCTCCATGACTACTCACTTCATCCCATAGTATTAGTAACAATTAGTATTAGTAACACGTTATACTTAGTCTTACTTTCAGAGAAGGGGATCTCCAGAGGATTAGACAGTGGAAAATCAATCCCAATCCTAATACTTGCAGATACACCACTGGCAACAAAGAATACATACAAATATACAAAAAAGAATATAAATGATTCATCAAAAGGCCACCCAGCTAAGTATCCACTATGAGGACAATGAAGAATATTGAATTTTATGTATACTTAAATCTATTCCAAGCATCAGGCCAAAAGATTTATGATCAGGAGTCCTTCCAGGGAATGATTAGAGTGATGAAACTAACTTTGCACAGGGTATGTGCAAACTAAGATTGCCTAGCACATGTAAAAGGTGCCCAGTTTGGTTCGTAAGCCAAATGTTAGTTAATATTCTCTCCTCAATTTCTCCCATGCCAAAACTCTACCCTGCAACTTCTAACCATTACGGCTACTGGCCTCCTGCTGCTACTTTACCATCACAGATAGCAAAAGGAGTTCTACCTTTAGAGAAGGCTAGCTTCTGCCACAGAACAACTGTTTTATTCAGCAAATGGCAAAACAAATGGAAAGAAATAATATGTACTAATGAGATAGTTTCTACTATCTTTTGGACAGAGTACGGAAGTTATTTTATTATTTTAGGAGCAGTGACAATTGAGGGGGCTGGGATACTGTTTGAATCCCATTGTGTGGATTCTATTGGTCAGCCGTCCTCTAGGGGGCAGCACCTAACCAATCACGACTGGCTTCCAAAAGTTACTTGAATGGAAGACTACTAGGAAATCTCAAGACTAGGAAGTCCCCCAGAAATCTTGAAATATATGGTAGTTATGGCAAACCCTTTCCACATTATGAAAATGGCACAGATATGAATTCTACTTGAGGGAGTATTTTTTTTTTTTTGCTTTCATTCATCAGCTAAAAGAATTCATTGGCTTGTGATTTACCCTGCCAGTTCTCAGGATTTGTTGTCTAGAACAAAACAATTGAAGGTCAGTCACAAATCAGTTTATGAAGAACGGGTGCAAATGCAACCTGAATGAAAATTATTTGGAAATGCCCATAATAATCACATTATCCCTCATATAAAAGTTGTGAGCTGGTTTTGCAGAAAATGATCAAAAGTCTAAATCAAAATTGTTCTCCTTAAGTGCATACTGTACTTTGAAAGGGCTAAATTTAAACATTTTTCACTTTCAAGCAGGAATAAGTTAAGGACCTTCTAATCTATACCTTACAAAGTCTGTTAAGTGGGCTAAGATACATTCTTTCATCAACCATGGAGGCCCCTTTTCACATTTTTTTCCCTAGAAGTACCCACAACTGGTTAAGAGGCACTAAAATGGCCTAAACCTATGGGCAATTTTCAAATCTTTGTTTTCTTTAGCTGTAGGAATAAGACACCTGTTTCCAGAACTGGATAGCAACATGACTTTTAAGATGGCAAAGGAGGGAATCTGTCTTTAGCTCTGCAAGTTTAACTTTAAAACAATTATGGGCAATGTGTTACCTTTCCAAACACTGGCACCAGGCTGTTCAAGTTAGATATCTGGGTTCAATAATAACTCTTTAAGCAGATCAATCGGCTCCCAATCGTGTATAATAAGCTGCTTCATTAATTAGGTAAATCACTGTACACAAGCAGGCAGGCAGGCAGGCAGGCAGGAGGGAGGGAAAGAAAGTTTCATTCTTTTTTCTCATTCAGGAAAAGGCGCGTTGGGGTGGGGGGGGCGCCAAGCCAGCGCTGACAGGCAAAGAAAAGCTGAGAGAAATTCTGCCGTCAAAATTATGTCTTCTCTCCCACCCAGCCCACCCACCCACCCCCTCAAGTCCCTTTGATGTTTCCCGAACAAAAGCCTCCCTCACCCAAGAACGGAGGGAGAAGGTGAGGCAACAAAAGGGATTTTTTTTTTTTTTTTGGAGAGGGGAACTGAAGGAGGAAAGGGGGAAAAGTCACCCACTCCCGGGCCGCTCCGGGCCCTGCCGGTTGCAATGTCAACTGAAGGGGAACCCGGAGCAAGAACCGGAGCGAGGGAAGAAACATGCACAGAGAGTCCCGAGGCTTTTCGGGCGGCCACCTGACCACAGCAGGAGCCGGGCTTTTACCTCAGCGGCACGGAAAGAGGAGACGAGCCGGGAAAGGGCGGAATTAGCACCCACAGGAGGAGGGGGAAGAAGGGGAAAGAGCCGAGTTCAGGGAAATCCCCCCCAATCCTTCCTAAAGTACCCTTTATACTTCCCCCCCTCAGCTCAGGTCTAAGAAAAGGAGAAAAGGACCGAAGCGGGGAGAGGGGTGGGGGGTTGGTGGGAGGTGGAGGCGGTTGCCCCGGTGCGCCGCCTCCCAGCCGAGTCGCACCAAGGGGACCCCCCCTCCTGCGGAGAAAAGGTTCAAACTCACCTCGCGGCGCTCTAACCTGTGGGGGGTGGGGGAGGCGGAGGCGCCGTGCCAGTCCCGAGGCGAGGGCAGTGCGGGGGAGGGGGGAGCTGGAGTCCGGGAGTAGGATCGGGGGACAGACGTGCCAGGCACCGGTTGTTTCCACCGCCGAAGCCCACCCGAGCAGCGGGGAGAGGTGGAGGAAGGAGAGCGAGCTCGAGAGATCGCCGTCCGCCACAGCAGCTGGCGCTGCCTCGGAGTTGAGCCCGCAAAACTCCGCTCGCGCTTCTTTTGTAGCACTTCGGGCTCGCTCGCTCGCTCTGCACTCGCGCACACACCGGCTTGGTCCGCACTGCGGCTGCGCACTTCGGCCCCAACTCCACCAGGCGCATTCTCTCGATCTCTCTCTCTCTCCCCCGCCTCCTTCGCCGGCAGGGATTCCAGGGAGCAGGAATCTCCGATCACATGGCGGCTTAGCCCGCTGGGAGAGAGAGAGGGAGCTGGGGGGCGGGTGCCGCTGACTTGTGGGCCGGGGGTGGTTGAAGGAGAGAGGACACCGGGTCACGGAACGGTAATGTTGTTTAGACGAGGGGGTCGTCAGCGTCCGCAGGGGTCTCCAACCTTGGCCACTTTAAGCCTGGCGGACTTCAATTCCCACAATTCCCCAGCCTACTGGGAGTTGAAGTCCGCCAAGCTTAAAGTGGCCAAAGTTGGAGACCCCTTGCAAGTTCAGAGAGTCCATGGTTCAAACCGGGGCAAAAGTGACATCAAGAAGAAGAAGAAGAAGAAGAAGAAGAGCTGGCCGGATGAAAAGTTCTGCAACTATTCAAAACCTGGAATGTGCTTACAGGTTGGCTTTAATACGGTATCTCCCTGGGTAGAAACCTAATTAATTGTAAGGAAATTGATTTTTTTTAATGTTTTTTGTCCTTAAGTGTCCTGGATGCTGAAACTGAGAAATGAGTCCTATTCTATAGTTCAATAGGTTTCATTGAAGTACTAGAACAGGGGTCCCCAAACTTGGCAACTTTAAGACTTGTGGACTTCAACTCCCTGGGAGTTGAACTCCACAAGTCTTCAAGTTGCCGCAGTTAGAGACCCCCTGCTCTCAGTATTGGTGCTGCTTTAATGTGGCTGGTTCAGTTCTATGTTTGCACCGCTGTGCACTGTTTGGAATCCAAAAATCTGCACACAGCTTTATTATCCAGCCACCCTGGAGTCAGCACAAAACAATTCCCCGCATAAAACTTGCTGTCCCTCTTGCCAATTCCTCTCCTGCTTCTTCTGAAGGTGTTCCAAGTCATTGCTGAATGGTGTTGCTCTGAGGGCGCCAACTATTTATTGTAGGCAAGGTTATTGGTTTTCTCCTCTGGCTTTACACAGCCAGCACCTTTCAGGAGATTGGCAGCCCGTAGCAAAAACATCCCCAAAGCAGACAACTGTAAGGGAAGGAGGTAGGTCTCACTTCAGGACTCCACTTCTCTTCCCTAAACTGTTTTATCTGCTTTTCCTCCTGTACAGGTAGTCCTTGACTTACAACTATTTGTTTAGTGACTGTTTGAAGTTGCAGCAGCACTGAAAAAAGTGACTTACGGCTAGTTTTCACACTTACGACTTGCAGAATCCCTATGGTCAAAATTCAGGCGCTTGGCAACTGGCGTGTATTTATGATCGTTGCATTATCCCAGGTTTGCATAATCGCCATTTGTGACCCTCCAAACAGCTTCCAACAAGCAAAGTTGGTGAGAAGCCAGATTCACTTAATGATCACATTTCAGTGATTCTCTTAACAACTGCAGCAAAAAAAAACATGCAAAGGAGCAAAATTCAATTAACAATTGCCTTGCTTAGCAATGGAAATTTTGGGCTCAGTTGTGGTTGTAAGTCAGTGATTACCTGTAAAGAAGCACATTTGAAGACAGCAGGGCAGAAATACTGCCAGAAAGAAAGGGAGCAGACTCTTGACTATTGGTGCAATGGTCTAAGGATGACTGAAGTTGATTGTTGGTTGATAAGACAGGTCCTTCATTCTGATTTGGGGCATGATTGAAACTGAAAAATCTAAAGGAAACTGGCCATTAAATGAAGAAATGCCCAGTTTATTTATTTATTTATTTAATTGTATTTCTATACCGCTCCCTCTCCCAAAAGGGACTCGGGGCGGTGTACAGCCTAATAAATACATAAAATACAAAGTTAAATAGAATTTAAAACCAAATTAAATACAAATTGGCTGCATCCCGTCCGACAATAATTCATTTAAAACCGGGAAATATAAAGTTTAAAAATAAGATTAAAATTTAAAACCCCTATTAACTTAAAACCCCATAGACCCTTACTGGGCCAGTTCAACACCTCTCATCATTTTGTGCACATTGCAATGAGGATAAAGCAGGGCTGCTCCGTATAAAAATAAAGATACATCCCAGAATCCTGTTAAAGCAGAAGAGTTAAGCTTTCATCGGTAAACAAGCAGAGAAAATCTAAAAATTTTGGAATATTCTTAAAGCAGAATGGCACTAATTAAAAACTTTCCCCCCTCCCCAAATGAAATAATGAAATTCTTCCCTCCTTCTTTCTACTTGGTTGGAAAATAGAGAAGTTGGGGTCAAAAGTTGGGTGGGAGGTGACATCTCTGAAAGGAACTCAGGCAATCAAGGGCTTAAGTGGGGTCAAAGGATGTGGGGGAGGTTGGCCAAGGCCAGGTGTTGTCCATACTTCCCAACCCACCTCTAATCAGCTGAATTCATGTCCAAAACAAGGGGTGACAAAGAGTTACAGAAATGACATAAACCTTAAGCTAGGTGGGGTTTGTGTCAAGAGGGGAAATGTTGCTTTAGAAATCAATACAGGTAGTCCTCGACTTACGATCACAATGGAGCCCAAAATTTCTGTTGCTAAGCAAGACATTTGTTCATTTTTACAACCTTTCTTGTCACCCTTGTTAAGTGAATCATTGCAATTGTGAAATGAGTAACACACGTGTTAAGTGAATCTGGTTTTCCCATTGACTTTGCTTGCCAGAAAGTTGCAAAAGGTGAGCATCTGACCTTGGGATACAGCAACCGTCATAACTATGAGTCAGTTGCCAAGCATCTGATTTTTGATCAGGTGACCATGGGGAGGCTGCAAAGGTCGTAAGTGTGAAAAACGGTCCTAAGTCACTTTTTTTCAGTGCCGTTTAACTCTGAACCGTCACTAAACGGACAGTAGTAAGTCGAGGGCTACCTGTATACTTAAATGACGGTTTAAAGGTGGCCCATTCATGTCTGTGGCCAAGAGGGAAAATAAACGGGGACAAAGCATGATGGTGCCAAGGCTAAATATAAATCGAATCAAGGCCTATGACTCAGGACACCTTAAAAGATAGACAAATCATTGCACTATAAGGTTACATGGATTAGAATTACATTTGTCAAATGCTTTATGGAGTCTTTATGGAGTCGGTCTTCCCTGCCGGTACGTTACTGAAAACTTATTTGCATCCATTTAGCAAATCTCCTCTGTTGATTAAGTGTATTGGTTTACCGAGTCTGGCATTAAAAATATAAGCAGTATTCTTAGCTGTTCTTATACTGCAGGAAGAACACTTGGACTTGTTCGTATTTTAATTAAAAGAGACTTTTTGTTTCTTTTGTTAAGGAAGCACATCTGTTCTCACTGGTCACTGGACAGGCCCTCTTCTCCTTCATGTAGCCTCTTTCCAGTGTCCCTGAGCAGCACTGACCTTGATGGAAAACTACTGCGTTTCTGTGACAACATCAACTCCACGTCCTTGTTTCCATTGGTGTCAACAGATGTCCGTGTTTTCCAGCAGCCTGTATAATTAATGAACTTGAGCAATAATGTATCCTTGGCTATTGCTTCCTGACACTTGCAAAAAATAGACAGATTCAGAACATCAGTCATGGTAATAACTGGCCTGCACTATATTTTAGCAAACTAAAGGAAGGTGTTTACCTCTGACCCTAATCTACCTTTCTTTCTTTCTTTCTTTCTTTCTTTCTTTCTTTCTTTCTTTCTTTCTTTCTTTCTTTCTTTCTTTCTTTCTTTCTTTCTTTCTTTCTTTCTTTCTTTCTTTCTTTCTTTCTTTCTTTCTTTCTTTCTTTCTTTCTTTCTTTCTTTCTTTCTTTCTTTCTTTCTTTCTTTCTTTCTTCCTTCCTTCCTTCCTTTCTTTCTTTCTTTTTCTTCCTTCCTTCTTTTCAATTAAGTGACAGAGACCTTTAGAATTGAAATACTATCAAATAGAACAAAACCTTCTCATTTTTCGACAAATTTCCACAAGGTGTGGAGTGCTGGATACTGAATACGAGATTAATCCTAGGCTGGAATATTTTACAGGTTACCTATATCTAGTAACTATATCTATATCTAGCTTGGTAACTCTCTTCTCTCTGCTCGAATAATGTTGGTTTGACATGTACGATTTCCCTTGATTCTTCAATTCTACAATTCATTGGCTGTTTGACCAGATGCCAATTTGCTTAACACTCTTTGAAATCTTAACTTGATATCAATACTGTAAGTGGGCAGAGATTACACAACTATGGCAAACTTCAATTCTGAAAAATCCTTCTGAAGCTTCCCTCAGTTAGGCTGTGTGCTGTGCTGCTTAGAACTTTTTTTGGGGGGGTGATTTCAGGGTAAAGTATGGAGAAAATGAAGGAAATTACTCATGCCAAGAAATATGCCCCATTGAGTTTAACAGGTTAACAGAGTTGGAAGAGACCTTGTAGGTCATCTAGTCCAACACCAATACCACCCACCCAAGCGGGAGACACTGCCTACGCCATTTCTGACAAATGGCAGTCCAATCTCTTCTTGAAAGCTTCCAGTGATGAAGTTCCCACAACTTCTGAAAGCAAGCCGTTCCATCGGTTTCCATCCGTTATTCCTTGTCTGGCCTTCAGGTGCTTTGGAAAATAGCTTGACCTCTTCCTCTCTGTGGCAGCCCCTCAAATGTTGGAAATTGGAGTTCTAAGTGGGTAAGTTTGTAAAGCCATGTCTTTATCTGGTTAGGTAATCAAAATGAAGCATAGCTGTAAGGGTTAGGGTTTTTTTAAAAAAAACACATTTAGACCAATTTCATTAGAAACGTTACTTAGTCTCTGATTCCTAAGCATGACACTACACCAACTTCTAAATCTCCTTGCTTTCCAAGTATGCTGGCTTGAGAGATTGTAGGCAAGATGGCTGGAAGAGCTGATTTATCCCTTCTCCTCCCACAATTCCCTTGTTTAGCAGCATTAGGAAGTCGTGAATTTATAGGCCTCGAACAAGAAGCTCACAAAGGGCTTGACAAATGCTTGCAGCGTGAGGAAGTTTGTCTTTCATTGCTGGTTGATCAGGCAAATTATATTATTCCATTACTTACAAAGCCTCCGCTGTTATATTTAAGGTCTCTCCCATTTCCCTGCTTTCTTTCCATCTCCCTGCTGGGCATCTTGTGACCTTTTCTCTCCCTGTTAGCCTTTCTCAAAGTTTGTTCCTTTGCAGAGAAAGCTTTTCTTGTCATTGACAAGAAATGTCACTCTTCAGCTTTTTAAGTACCTGCCACAGCTAACAACTCTCCATCCGATTCCCATGTAAACAGGGTTAGCATCTGCAAATATGTATTATTATTATTTTAAAAAGGGATTCCCTTGTTCCTGAAAATGGAAAGTTTCCTATCATTAAGAGTGAAAGATGACACATCTTGACTTCCTAACGCAATTTTATACCAAGTAATTATGATGAAACTAAGGAGATGCAATTGAAGTGTCCATAAACACTTAGACCCAAAATGTATGTCCTTCAAAAATGTTACAGGAAAACTATGTACGCATTTTAATTGAGAGCTTATATTTTTAGAAAGCTCCAGCATTGGGTGCTTTTTGTAACACTTGCTTACCACATCATTATAAGCACTTAATGTAATATATTTAAACTCAAACTGATTTAATATTTTATGCATACATTTTCAGTCGCTAGAAAATAAAGCAGAATCCTTTGTATGAATGCATTCCATTTATAAATAGACTTAGGTGTGTCTCACAATTCAGCTAATATATGAGCTGAACAGAAATCTACCACTCAATCCTAATTTTTTAAAAATTTCTAATCATGCTTACCTTGAAGGAATAATAAAACCGTATAATTGAAAGCACAGATTACTTGGAACTGGTTCATTTATTTGAATAGAGGTGACAAAATTACAATATGTTTCTAATTACAATATGACATGTCCGAGGATGGCAGAATCATATCAGAACTGGGCAAACACTAAGCAATAAACATAATCAGAATATAACTATGTTAACAAGATGGTTTAAACATCTTTTTGCTTTCTTTTTCATTTTCTTCCACATTTATGGGAAAATACACAATATTCAATGTTACAAAAGTTGCTTCCCCAACCCAACTCCAGCATTTCTGTCCTCCAGCATTCAAAACATATGGAGATATCTAATCAGTCCTCGTTGTCCAGCTGTCAGCCTTATCAAGTAGACTAGACCGGAAACATGACTAGAAGAGCTAATTCTAGTTTATTGTAAAGCTACATTAACAGACTCTTGCAAGTCTGAAATTACAATTGTCCCACCATCTCCTTTATAGTCTGAGAACTTGGGGAGTGTTCCTTCTGATGCTACACCCACTATGTAGCTGTGCTCTCTCATATCTGACCATTTCCTAGGCAGCATATCTGCACCTTGTCTCCCAAGGTCTTCCCCACATAATATTGCACCAACTGACCAACAGAATAGGGGAAAGATTATCATCCAGTGTCCCAGTCTCTAATGTACTATAACTGAATTGCAAAAATGCTCCTACCTCCACTCCATACAAAAAAATAAATTGCTTTCCCTTCCATGTTTTTCAAGTATGTTTGGCTAGTAATTTATAAAACTCTAGTGACTGCTAAGAGTAGAATCTATGAAAGGGAAGTTCAGTGGAAGAAACAGTAACAATAAGCAAGCATTGAATTTTCCCCAAAATTTGAATAGATTAGAAGAACAGAGTTGGAAGGGACCTTGGAGGTCTTCTAGTCCAACCTCCTGCCTAAGTAGGAAACCCTACACCACTTAAAACAAATGGTTATCCAACATCTTTTTACAAACTTCCAGTGTTGGAGCATTCACAACTTTTGGAGGCAAGTTGTTCCACTGATTAATTTTCTAAATTAATTAAATTTCTAAAGTATTTCTCTGTTGTGTTTAAAACTCCCTAGAATTGTGTAGGTGAAATACTGGCATACAGGCAAGTTTATACTAAGGGATTTCCCCCATTAATTTCCCTGTGATATCTGGAAGAGGAAGATTGCTAGCTCTGGGTTGTAAAAATTGGAGCAGCCACTGGATGGCAACAAAAGATTTTATCTGTATTATTTTACTGCCATCTACTGGTCATTCAGAATATTGCAGCCCAGAGACCTTAAGCCTAAAAGGAAGCAAGCGGCGTGTCAAACTAAATAAGTTAAGGAATTTTAAACTTCCATTAATAGACTGAGAAGTAAGTGAATACAGTATCATGAAGAAAATCAGTACAGGTAGACCTTAACGTAGAAGCACAATTGAGCACAATTTTTATCACATGACTCTGGGAATGCTGCAACGTCATAATAGCAATAGCAATAGCACTTAGACTTATATACTGCTTTATAGTGCTTTACAGCCCTCTCTAAGCGGTTTATAGAGTCAGCATAGTGCCCCCAACAATTAAAAAATAATTAAAAAAATATGTTTCAAACCTGGTCATAAGTCACTTTTTCAGTGCCATTGTAACTTCAAATAATCACTAAATATACGGATGTAAGACAAGGACTACCCATATTGCACTTCCAGGGTGCTTCTTCCTCCAACAAATATGGAACAATGTAAGCAAACATTTTGTCACTTAATTGAGTGACAAAAGTGAATATTTTGTCTAAACCTAAGGCTGATGTTACTGTAATAGAAAATCAGAATATCTTGATAGTGATGTACATCTGATGTATATTCTGTATGTGCATTTAGGTGAAATTGTAAACATATCGTTGATGAGTGAGAGAAGAGACAACAATTAATTAATGCCTGCCCAGCTTTATTGCTCAGCATGTCACATAAAAACAAGTTTTTAATTCTCTGGAAATCAGTGTGAAAATAGAATTAATACCTCACTGAATCCAAACTATTTTAATAGGTCTGGGTGCAACTTAGTCTGAATTTTGCTACTGAACATTGCCTCTTATTTTCAGACAATTTATTCCCAGTAACATCCCCGTGCTCCAACAGTGTAATTGTGATACAGTTATTCTTCTTGTGCACTTTGAAGCCACTGAATTCCATCTCATTTCAAAGTCCGTGGGTGTTTTTAGCAAAAACAACTTGCCTTGAGTATCTGGCAGAATTGGATGCAGCGTGAAATGGAAAAACATCAAGAGAAGCATTAGTGCAAATACTCCAACTAAAGATGAGTCAGTTTTCCCTAACATCAACAGGTAGCTAGCCTGATTATTATCTCTTTTATTGTCTAGCTCAGGACTGTCAAACTTACGGGCCGCAAACTGGATGCATCACACACTGGCCATGCCCACATCCGATTTAGCGAATTGGAAAAAAGTCCTGATACATCATGTGATGCTGCAAGTTTGATGCCCCTGGTCTAGCTTGATTTTTGGTTGCTGGTAGTCTTATAGCAAAAGATCTAGTTCTCCATCATATAAAGCAGGGGTATCCAAACTTGGTCATATTAAGACTTGTGGACTTCAACTCCCAGAATGCCCCAGACAGCATAACAGCTGGAAGTGAAAATCCACAAGTCTTAAAAGTGGCCAAGGTTGGACATCCCTGATCTAAAGCAACAGGGGCCTATGCAAATGTTGCAATAGCAGAAGCAGTGATATCGGCATCTTAGGGTGAGTCCACAGATTGAAGAAGCATCATCATGGTGAGTTGGGATACGCCTCAACTGGACACTGAGAGCCCGTGGCTCCCAAAATGAAGATCATGCTTTAAATTAAGAGGCCATCGAAAAATGATCCAATCCTATTCTTGTATTTGATAGTGGGGGGAGGTAAAGGTTCCTTTCGCATATATGTGCTAGTCATTTCCAGCTCTAGGGGGCAGTGCTCATCTCCATTACAAAGCCAAAGATTCCGTGCTGCCCAAAGACGTCTCTGTGGTCATGTGGCCAGCATGACTAAACGCCAAAGGCGCCTGAAACACTGTTACCTTCCCACCAAAGTGGTCCCTATTTTTCTACTTGCATTTTTTTTACATGCTTTAAAACTGCTAGGTTGGCAGAATCTGGGACCAGTAATGGGAGCTCACAGGCTCACAGCTTACACGGTGCTAGGGATTCAAACTGCCAACCTTTCTGATTGACAAGCTCAGTGTCTTAGCCTCTGAGTCACCGCGTCCCTTTTAGAGGGGGAAGAACCACAGCCTTTTTCTAGAATTCCTAGTTACATTTTCCAGAAATTGAAAGCCTGAGGATTTTTCTGTGTTAACCTTCCCATTCCTCTTTTGGTTTTTGCCTCCTCTTTCACCCACAGGAGATGGCTGAGAAAACCATTCTAAACAGCACCATTCAGGGCCAACTGGTAAATTATTCCTTAGGCATTGTGTTACTGTATAGAAATGGAATAGACTATGCAGTATTTCACAAACGCTAACGATCACGCTACATTCCCATTTATTATTTCATTTTTCAGCATTTGCCTTAAAAAGGCAGAAAGGGTCTGCCTGCCATCGGTTATAATGAAGTGGAATGAAGCACCAGACGCCTGACTTTTCACTATTTATTTTTCACGACTGGCAGGTGGTGGGTGCTGCTGTGGAGTTGCCGCTACAGGCTAGATCTTATCCAAGGCCGCCCCACTGGGTCTGTGGCTCAACAATATCCTTGATATGTGCATGAATGCACAAGAATGCCATTCCAGAAATAATTTACTTAACAGAGTGCAACTGCTTTCTTACTCTATTTAATAGAATCTTATCAAGACTTTCTGTCCTCTGGGATATGGTCTGTCTTGCAATAATTAAAATTAGGAACTACTACAGCCAGAGTGCAACTTGACATAAATGATGGAATGCACATAATATTACTGAGCTATAAAATATTACAGAGAAAAGAATATAGAATAACAGAGTTGGAAGGGATCTTGGAGATCTTCTAGTCCAACCCTATATTGTTTCATGCAAATGGTTGTCTAATCTCTTAAAAACTTCCAATGTTGGAGCATCCACAACTTCTGGAGGGAAATCATTCAAACTGTCAGGAAATTTCTCCTTAGTTCTAGGTTGCTTCTCTCCTTGATTAGTTTCCACCCATTGCTTCTTGTCCTAGTCTCAAGTCGCATTGGTCACATTGGTCGCATTGGTTATTCCTCTGTCCTGGTCCTATTAGATCTCTCGGCGGCTTTTGATACTGTCGACCACAGTATCTTATTGCGACGGCTGGGGGGGTTAGGAGTGGGAGGCACTGTTATGCAGTGGTTCTTCTCCTTCCTCTTTGACCGTTCGCAATTCGTGTTGGCAGGGGGGCAGAGGTCGGCCCCGAGGCCCCTGGTTTGCGGGGTGCCTCAGGGGTCGGTGCTCTCACCCCTTCTGTTCAAATTTATATGAAGCTGTTGGGTGAGATCATCCATGGCTTTGGGGTAGAGTTCCATCAGTACGCTGAGATACTCAGCTGTACATCTCTACCCCGGGCCACTCCGATGAAGCTGTCGAAGTGATGACCCGGTGCCTGGAGGCCGTGCGGTGTTGGATGGGGTGGAACAGGCTTCAGCTCAACCCATCTAAGACTGAGTGGCTGTGCTTCCCGGCACCCCGGTACAGCCACTGGTTCCATCGCTGGCTGTGGGGGGGGGAATTCTTGCCCCCACAGAGAAGGTCCGCAATCTGGGTGTCCTCCTGGACGTGCAGCTGTCATTGGAGGACCATGTGGCGGCCATCGCCAGGGGGGATTTTGGCCAGGTCCGTAGTATCTACCAGTTGCGGCCCTTTCTGGATCGGGATGCGCTTTGCACAGTCACTTCCACCCTAATAACCTCCCGTCTAGACTATGCCTATGCTCTCTACATGGGGCTGCCTTTGAAGAGCATCCAGAGGCTCCAGCTGGTGCAGAGTGCGGCCGCGCGGGTGGTGTTGGGGGCTCCTCAGGGCTCCCATGGTACGCCACTTCTGCACGAGCTGCATTGGCTCCCGGTGGCCCTCTGGGTGCGCTTCAAGGTCTTAGTTATCATCTTTAAAGTGCTCCATGGCTTGGGACCAGGATATTTGCGAGACCGCCTCCTGCCATTATCGGCCACCTGCCGACCGATACGCTCCCATAGAGTCGGCCTCCTCGGGGTGCCGCCGGCTGGACAGCTGGCGATCCCAAGGATGCGGGCCTTCTCATTGGGGGCACCCTCTCTCTGGAACGAATTACCCCCGGAGATGAGGACCATCCCTGATCTGACCTTCCGCCATGCGTTGAAAACTCATTTATTTCAGCAAGCCGGTCTGGCCTAGGGGTTTTTAAAATTTTTAATCTGCTTTTAACTTTCTTAATTCCCTTATTTTTAATCTTTTGTAAGGGCCAATGTATTTAATTCTTTTAATTTTTAAATATTGTATATGTGTTTTATATGTGTATTTTATTCTGGCTGTTCACCGCCCCGAGTCCCTTAGGGAGAGGGGGGCGGTATATAAATTTAAATAAATAAATAAATAAATGCTTTGGAGAATAGCTTGACTCTTCTTTGTGGCAGCCCCTGAGATATTGGAATACTGCTATCATGTCACCCCTAGTCCTTCTTTTCATCAAACTAGAAATATCCAACAAGGAACAAGGCCACCATACTATAACTCTCTATATTATTAGAAAGCATCATTTGTTTGCTTTATTAACAATAATAATCCCTTCCATTTTTCCTCTCTGTGTGTGTTTCTCATGTGCACATGTGAGCATGCTATCATATATGGTCTGATTCAGCCTTTGAATATCTATAACCAGGATCCCCCCAAAGTGGCAAGTATCAATCCCCAAGGGTCAATGGCACTATCAATTACTCTTATTGTTGTTGTGTTAATCATAGCAAAAAAAAAAGTAAGGGTTTCTCCTGTCTAATTATGTCCAACTCTAGAGGGCAGTGCTCATCTCTGTTTTCTAGCTGAGGCAGCCTGAGTTCTCCAAAGATGCTTCCATGGTCACGTGGCCAGAATAACTATACATCAAAGTGCACAGAACATTGTTACCTTCCCATTGAAATGGTGCCTATTTATTAACTTGCATTTCCTTGCTTTCAAATTGCTAGGTTGGCAGGACCTGGGAATTCACCCTGTCACACAGTGCTTGGGTTTCAAACTGCCAACCTCCTACTCAACAAGCCCAGCCTCTTAACTGCTAGGCCATCACACCCCATATTAACCATAGTAGTATTAGTTAAATAGTATTTATTAAATTATTTTCATACAACAAATGGGAACTGCTGAACAATCTGAAACTTCATGAAGAGGTTGCTGAGTTAAAAAGTTGGTGGATCTGTGCTTTACACAATGGAAGAGAAATTTTGGGAATGAGTTTTGGAGAAAGTTATTTGTGCCCAGCTGAGTACAAAATTATCAACCTGCTTGACATAATTCAAGATAGTAAGACAAGACCATCACATCCGAGGTGACTTACCTACTTTAAAAGTTTCAACATAATGAGTTTCACAACTAATCACCTTGTCAACTTCTCTAAGGTGTGTTAGATTCCATAGTTCTAGTTTATTCTTCCTATGAAAATCCTGCTTGTTCGTAATTAATATAGAAACAGATATCCTCATATATGACTTTTAGAAGCACCTCTCATCTTGAGATGCACTTATTAATTTCAAGGAGACCTAATTTTTCCAGAGGTTTCTCTCCACACTAGAACACAGGAGAATGAAATAAGCTTTATAGCATCAAGCTGGGATGAAAGAGTCAACAGACAATACTGCTACCCTTCAAAAAGATCTTGACTATGTATCATAATGGTCAGACAAATGGCAACTTCAAATCTAAACAAATAAATGCTCTGTCTTACATATTGGCAAAAAAAAAAATCAGAAAATAAAATACAAGCTGAATAGTCAAGACCTTGTTGATGATCCAAGCTCTGTAAAGGACTTTGGAATACTCATCTCTAATGATCTAAGTGCTAGAGCCCACTGTAACTAGATAGTCAAAAAGGCATTAAGAGTTGTTAACCTAATCATATGTAGCTTTTTCTCTGGTAATACCACACTACTAACTAAAGCATAACAAAACATTTGCTAGACCAACACTTGAATACAGCTCATCAGTCTGGAATCCACATTACATATCTGATATTAGCACAGTTGAAAAAAATCCAGAAATATTTCACAAGAAGAGTTCTCCACTCCTCTACTATTGTAGAATACCTTATGCCACCAGACTTGAAATTCTAGTCCTAGAAAACTTTGAATTACGCCATCTTCAGTCTGATCTAAGTATGGTATATAAAATCATACATTGCAATGACTTACCTGTCAATGAATACTTCAGCTTCAACCATAACAACACAAGAGCACACAATAGATACAAACTCAAGGTTAACCGTACCAAATTTGATTGCAGAAAATACGACTTCAGCAGCAGAATGGTCAATGTCTGGAATACTCTACCTGACTCTGTGGTTTCTTCCCCAAACCCCAAAAACTTAGACTGTCTACTATTGACCTCACCCCTTTCCTAAGAGGTCTGTAGGGGGCGTGCATAAGCGCACCAACGTGCCTACCATCCCTGTCCTATTGTTTCTTTTATTTTTCTTATATGTACCCATTTCATGTATTCATAACTATGTAGATACTTATACCTATTATCTTGTAAGCAATTGACAAATCAAATCAAAATAAATAAATAAATAAAATAAAAGATAGAAAATCCAGATTAAAGGGTCACTGCAAGAAAACACCCACACTAAAACCATGAAGGGGAGTGTGTTCCTAAAAATAAGCAATGTGGGAATTCATAGTCTTGCAACAACAACATGATTAATTTTTCTATTTAATAAAAATTGCTCTTGCTAAGTAAACATAAGGAGAACAAAAAGAAAATATTGGGTTTAATATCAGGACAATCTCACTAGGGCACACTGATATATTTCTGACAAGTAGCCCTGTCCAAAAATCCAGAAAAGCTGATTTAAGTTTGTAATTTTATGTCATTGTTTAAATACTTTGTGTAAGTTTCGCAGCTAGTGGTACAAATTCTAATCCACAACTATTTATGCTGTTTGGGTCAGAATTCTTATATGTTTTTTCACTGAAATATTTATAGCATTTAGTAATGACAGTATTGTGTAAGTTAATTGAGGGAATTTTAGGTTCCTTGCTGTGCTCAGTTGGTTTACTTGACAAGTTTGTATTTGTATATTGTAATGTTTTTAATCTATTATTACATAAACATAACCTATTTCATCTTTGACATTTTAAGAATCGTAATTGGATTCATAAAGGCCAACTTACACGTTTATTTTCTATGTATATATATATTGCAGAAAACAAAGGCCAAGATAACTTCTTTTCTATTTTTTTCCCTCCTCCAGGTGTACATTCCAGTATCCCAAGGTAGGAACTCAGGAAACAGAATTCTTTAAGAGAATTTGCTTTAAGGCAAACTGGATAGTGCAGTTACCTAAGACGAATATATTCCTTTTCTTAAAAAGTACAGAGGGAAATACCGTATGTTCCTTTTCTCAAGCATGTTTTTTTTTCTTTAAGAACCCCTGATGTGTGCCAAAGTAAAGGTGGAAGAATCTAAAACAAACTTTTATGTTTATTTTCACAAGCACTCAAAGCCTGAAGCACTTTAAAGACACCTGATGGAGAGTCCTCTGTAACCTATAATTTATCTTCTTCAGTGTTCTTAATACCTGAAACCGAAAAAGAACTTTAAAAAAAAAAAGCCTTCAAATACTTGGCTGTCGCTTCCAGGAAATGTGAAAAAAATGTTTTATAGACGTTTCAGAAGCAGTAGAATAAAGTCATAATGTATAACCTCAAAATCTTATGTTTACATAGAAATATATGCTAACCATTTCTATAATAATAAACCTACCTTATCAGCAAATCCCAAAATCAAAGTTTCATTTTATCCTCATCTCAAGCACAAAGTCCAGAGTTGGTTTCCAAGTAAAACCAAAGTTGATATAATATAAAAATAAAAACTTGGGGTATGTTATTACTTTGCTGCGTTAAAAAGAGTCAGAAATCAATGCTTTCCTTTTCCTTTCCCCTTTTACACTACACTCTTTCCTCTTCCCTTTTTCTTTCCCTACTTTCCCATTATTCTCATTTCCCCCCCCCCCTATTTTATATTTGGGTAAATTAATAAAATTTGTAAAAGTTTGTTTTTTCCAGGAGTGATTTTTAGATTTAAAACATTCCCCTTAGGCACTATTTTATCACATTTAAGGCTACAGTTCACTCTGTGGCTCCTTCGATTAATAGATAGATTAAGTGCTGTCAAGTCTGTGTCAGTCCTGTAGATAGATTTTTCTCGAAGAGGATATGTCTTCAGTTTAGTCCTTCAAGTCTTCTAACAGCCTGGCTTTTGTTCAAATGCCAAATCAGCACAGCCTATTAAACCCTTAAGTAGATGACCAGTCCGTTGTGTATATGCGGTTTCTGTATGTTTTAGTGTATCATGTTATCCCAGTTTAAGTAAGCCTTTCCCTAAAGCAGCTATCTTATGAATAAACTTCCGAAGATCATCCACATAGTCCCTTAAATCACGGGTGTCAAACTCACTGCATCACGTTGCCGTCACTTGACGTTTAGTGATGTTTTTCTCATTCGCAGAGCTCAAGTGGGCGTGGCCTGTGCATCTGGCCCATGGGCCGCCAGTTTGACACCCCTGCCTTAAATGGATTCTGTGCCTGCACAAAGTATTATTTCAGGTAGTTTTAGCTGATGTTTAGACAAGGCAAAGGCCCTTGTCCATTATGTATACCGAAGGAGATGCTTCCTACCATCAGATCGTCTCTGCTTCACAGCATTTCTATGAATCTCTTCTAAATGAATGTCTAAAGCAGAGGTGTCAAACTGACTTCGTCGTGGCAGCATCATGTGAAATATCAGGACTTTCCCCCCCTTCGCTAAACTGGGCATGGGTGTGGCCAACACGTGACTTATCTGGTCCAGGGGCCAGGAGTTTGACAGCCCTGGTCTAAAAGTTGACTCAACCTTCCATCCTTCCGAGTTCAGTAAAATGAGGACCCAGATTGTTAGGGGCAACATGCTGACTCTGTAAACCGCTTAGAGAGGGCTGTAAAGCACTATGAAGCGGTATATAAGTCTAAGTAGCTATTGCTATTGTTAACACTTCTTTGAATTGTGGATTTCTCAATTTCCTTTATGTACATTTCATATTTATTTTGTTTCCCCTCCAGAATTGCTATCTGTTGTGTCAGTATGTGAAGTGAGAGCAAATAACTCTTAACAGTTTGAACCTGGGCCTGATGCATTGGAGAGAAGAGTAAACTTAACTGGTGGATAGTCCAGGCAGATCTTTTTCAAAAAAAAAAAATGACACAAAAGGATCTTATCATTTGAAACTACAAAGAAAATATATGGGTATATAGAGCCAAATAAGGATGATGAGATAGGGTACCACGGGTACTAACCAGAGGTGGGATTCTATCGTTTTGGACCGGTTCTGCTGAACCAATAGCTCCAAAGATCAGCTGAGAGGGAACTGGTTCGCTCCGGCGGTCTTCTGTTCTTCTTCTTGTGTAACACAGGGCTTGCAGGAGATGATGATTTTCAAATGCAGTGCGCATGCATGCGCAAAGCGCACTCTCACCAAACCAATTATTACACCATTGAATCCCACCTCTGGTACTAACCTATAAGTAGTACATTATACAATAATCAGAAATATCTCATATGCAAACAAACTTGCTGCAACACTTACGTAAAGCTAACACACCATGCTATGCTATGAGTTATTTAACAATCCTGGATTGAATATGCTACATTTAGCTAGATTCACTTGTAATACTCATCCATATGATCTTGGTTTGTTTTCCAAATAAATGTTCTTGAAGTTAATGGTAAGTATCTTTTCATTTGGTACTTTGCTGTAGCCACAGCAGCTCTTGTTAAGACCTCTGAGCTCTTGTAAATGGCTGTATACTTTTATCTTTCTTTTGAATAATCTTGTTTGTTTATGGCTAATATAGAAATGAGCACAACATCACTTTTTATATTCTATTCCACAGCTCTGTTTTTTCCCTCTAACTGATTGGGTTATCAGTCTGAGCCAATTATTATACTGAAAGTACCTTAATATTCATCACCTCCACTAAAATTCTGGCAGATACTTAGTGATCAGGATTTTTTCATGTTTATAGACAAAAAATATTTATATAGTATAGTATAGTATAGTATAGTATGGTATGGTATGGTATGGTATGGTATGGTATGGTATGGTATGGTATGGTATAGTATAGTTAGGAGCCCCCCTTCATATAGCCTTATATATTGGATTTCAATTCTCATAACCCTCAGCCTGATAATCTCAGAAATTATGGACCACAGATAGAAGAGTGTTTTATATTTTGATTTTGTCTGGTGCTTCTTCAATTTTATTTTTGTTTGTAGCTGGTTCTTCTGTTCAGTATCGCTCCACACAATAGTTTCCAATGACTGAGACAACAAGTGCATGGCAACACAAATCACTGTTTATGCATTACAATGGCTTGATTCACACAACATCAAGCCGAAGCCATACCAGCTTCCAACATAGAAGCCAATGCTATGGGACTCAATGTTAGCGTCATGATTAATGAGCGGGGAGATACAGGTTCTAGTCTGTTCTCAGCTATGGAAGCTCATTGGGTAATCTTGGATCAATCAGTCTCAGTCAAACCCACTCAACAGGAAAGCTGATGTGGAGAAGCCATTTGCCTGATTAATGTTATAGATTATCAATATAAACAAGTATTTCTTACATTTTCCCCAAGGCTATTTGAAGGGGGGATTTCTAAAAAGTCTGTAATTAAAATTCACCACTTAGTGATCAGCTTCCAATTTGTCATATATCAGCCTTGATAGTTTTGGAATTCTAGTGAACGTTTCAACCATAGCTTGCCTCAAGAAAGTGTAGATCTGTCAACATTTGAAATGTTTCCTCATCTGCACTCTCAAAACCTCTTGTTTCTTCATATCTTGCTTGAGGACAGTAGAAGCTTTCTCTTTTACCCACTCCATTTGCAATTAAACATGATTTAAGTCCTTGTTTCACCCTTTCCGTTTTTCCTCAGGCCAGCCATTTTCGTTAATCCTTGTTTTTGTTTACTGTTTTTTTAAAAAATAAAAATCTTACCATTATAAGATATAGCTTTCAACAAGAGTTCTTTCTTTCTTTATTCAGCCCCTGTTCAGTATAACTCTAATCATAATTACTCTGTTTTGTAAGCTTGGAATAAATAATTTTTTTAAAAAAAATCTTTTTCATCTTTTCCATATTGCTTTTGAACTTATTTTTTTCTCATTTTCTAAAATGACAGTTGAATAATTTTAAAATTTGCTCATCAACTGATTTTAACAGACGGGGTCATTCACATTTTTTATTCTTATTACAACTTTTGATTACAGTATTGCAAATCTTTGTGAATTGATCTTAGCAGCTGAAAAGTTACAGCTGCAACTACAACCCCAATTATTCTTGATTATCAATTTTATTTATTATTAAATTCTCTCATTTTTCCTTTAAGAACTTTTGATGTTTACTCAAATGTAAAGAACTGCCTCATATTATTAATAATTCCAATAAAGTATATTTCTTCAGCAAACCTAAAGAAGTCAAGGGTTGACTAGATGGGGTAGAGAAATTGGATGGCTATTGTCTTCCTAACATCTCTCCCCCACACCCCCGAAATCCTCATTACTGTATATTCATTTTTGTAAATTCTTAATGTAATAGCAGACTATCCTGAAATGTGGACTATATTTTAAAATCCTATAACTCCTGGAACAACCGTAAGAATTCAAAGCATATACTGATCCAGCTTTCTGTTTTCTGCTGATGTTTCCCTGGATTTCTTCCTTATGTGCAATCTAAGGTAGGGAAGACTAAAAAAAAAATACAAGCAATCTACTCAAATGGTTTGCTTCCATTACTGTGAGTTTACATGGGATAGAAGGGATGGAATGGGACAATTCACAGCAGCCAGGTGGTCGTGACCAGGTCGCCGCAACTAGGTAAGCGTGGCTGGGTAGGCGTGGCCAACCATGCCCACCTGGCCACTGAGTTGTCAGGCCCTAGAAAGGAAGAACAAGGCTTTAAGCAAAGAACAGGATTTTGAAGAGCTCTGAAAAGAGACAGGTGGAATGGAAGGCCAGATTAAATCACCTTAACTAAAAGCAGCTGTCTAAAACTCAGAGATTATGTAGCTTCATCAGATTATGCCACACACACACACACACACACACACATACAAATGATAAATGAATTTGTGTGCTTCTCTTCTCATAAAGCTGATAAACTCTCTGGGGTTGAAGTTGGACAAGTAATATCCAACTTTCTAAAAGAAGTGTAATTGTCATCACATTTTCTTGACTGAGACATTTATCAGCACTACTAGTAGATTGATCACCTTTAATTTTTTATTTACCTTCCAGTCTAGGCAAGTAATGCAAAATAATGGCTAAAAATACTGAACTTCATTAGCATGTACATTTGTTCACAAAATATTCTGAAGGCAGGTTAGGTTGGTTATCACAATGCTGGTTCTGGACAGCACTTAGCAATTGGTGTCATGGAGCTTGATAACCTGGAGGAGATTATTTTTAATACACAATCATACCATTTTATAGTTTGGATGGATGGATCTATGATTGATTGGTATGGAGAGATGATAGATGAAGATATAGATAGATATATGATATATGATTGAATAGATAATAGAGATAGATGATAGAGATAGAGAATGAGATGATAAAGAGTGTTGACAAGTGGTTAGAGCTACTGATTTCGTTCTCTCTCAAAACTTCCTCCAGGTATTGTTCTCTGCTTTGTGCAAATCACTGCAAGTTGTCCAGGCAAAGTAGGCCTGAGTTTAAACAGTACTCGTTTTGCTTATTTAAAAAAGGCTTCCCCAGATAATGGTTGTGACCCACAGTTTGAAAAGCCATGCACAAAGCTATAATGTGGTTTGTCTAGTTTTAGCTTAACTGAGAAAGGCATTCTGGGAGCTGAAAGATGATAAGAGGTCCATTTCATACAACATATTAAAGCAAATTGTTTGCTTTCAGATTAGCATGTTGTGTGTACACAACTATAGTTGTTTTTAAATGGCCTGTGTTAGCCTTGATGGTTTAACTCTTTTCCCCCTGGAAAATATCTTGTGTTTGAAATTAATTGCTCCAATGGCATTTTGCCTTGGTGCAAGTTTGGTAATCATGCCCTCAGAATTAGGTGGAGACAGATTGTTGGCATAAAAGCTTGCTTATTTGTTTATTTCTGTTAGATGTAAAATGCTTGACTTAAAATTAGTCTGGGTGACTCAGATTATCAAGCAGAAATAAAGAAGAACACAATAAACTATAAATAACCGAAATGGAACTCAAAACAGAACATTTGCAAAAACTTATCCAACAAGAATAATCATGTCTTCAAGGCCTTCTGGAATGGCATTAGGCAAGGAGCCACGCAGATCTCTAAGGGTATCTTATTCCAGAGAGTAAATTCTTGAATCAGGAGGGAGGGGTGTCTTTCTGGGGTTGTAATTAAAATAGTTTCCTCTTCTCTATCTGATTCTTCTTCAGAGTCCTCCATTTCATCTTGCAACTTTGAGTTGAGCCAAATTTGAAATGGCTTGTAATCCATCTCATTTTCATTCCTATTTTACTCAACAGTTCTCAGGGGGGAAAAGAATAGATTCCAGAAGTATGCTCCATAAAAATACCTCACATGGTTAAGTGGCAAATGACAATGAGAGTAAGTTTGCTGCTGTGATTAAGCCTCAGGTTAGTAACCGAGAGGCTGTGAGTTTTAGTCCCACCTTAGGCCCAAAGCTAGTTGGGTAACTAGGCCAATCACTTTCTACCAGCCCCAGGAAGAAAGCAATGGCAAACCATTTCTAAAAAACCTTGCCAAGAAAATTGCAAATTTACTTATCCAGGCAGAATTTTGCAGAAAATTGCAAAATTACTTATCCAGGCAGTCTCAAAGCAGACACAACAGAATGGAGGACAAAAATCTAATTATGTATCTTCTCACTAATTATAAGACTTAATTGCTTTGGAAGGCCAGGAGAATGTGATATGTGAGATCTACAATCTTGCTAAAGGTACTATCACTCTATAGCAGGGGTGAGCAACTATGGCAACTTTATGACCTGTAGACTTCAACTCCCAGAATTCCAGAGGAAGCAGAGCTGACTTGGGAATTCTGGAAATTGAAATCCATAAGTTGAATTCTGGGAGTTGAAGTCCATAGGTCATAAAGTTGCTATTGTTGCCATTGTTGTCCACCTTTGGTAAAAGAGTTTTCTTTTTGAAAACAAGACTAAGGACTGGAAGGATACGACATTTCAATTAGTAAAAACACTGTAGGACGTTAGCACCCATCCCACTCCTAGAAAATTGAAATAGCCTAGGAAATATTAAAAAGGCAGAATATTTTCTTTAAAAAGAGTAGAAACTCAGAAGCAGAAACTCACTTCAGAAGTAGAAACTCACCCCCACCTTTGTTAATGGGTGGGCCATTAAGACCTGGGCCAGAATACTTTACATAACAAAGATCTCCAGGTAAAGCTATAGCAATTGCCAAAGGCCCTTTTAAGGGCGTAATCATCCAGCAAGGAACTCAGGCCTGGAACTCAGGACAGCCTACAGAATTGCCCCTCCATGGCCCCATGGGGATCTGACAACCAATTAGAATACAAGTTCCAATTCAAATCCCAACAGAGGGTACAAAACCCAGGCACTCTCAACATCTCAGTCTTTTTTCTTGATCTCTTCCTTCACATTGAAGCATGTGGTCATCCTTCCTTTTCAATCTGGAGCTCCAGGCCATATGGTCCTGTCCACTATTAAACCTTCCAAACAGCCTCCATGTTTCCAGTGTCTTTTTTCCCACTTGGAACTGAATCCAGAAAGATATTCCTTCCAACAACACCTAAAACTCTAGTGGGAGATTTATGTGCCAAACATCTAACACCTATGAGACCCAATTCATCTCCTATCTGCTAAACATGAATGCTCTTTCCCATTATTGATAGTACCCAGCCTTAGCCTGTCTTCTGGCATCCGCTATTTGTACCTTCCCCAGATGTTTTCTATTAAGGAACTAGCATTGGTGTTAGGATTACAGAAGAGGTACCCTGAGCATCATCACCACTCAACTCTAATTTTTATTAACAGAAACAAATACTTTTAAAAATAAATAAGTGGTTCTTGCAAATATCTAATGACACCGGCTGGTCGTACTAATTGGCACCAACTTTAACTGTACAAAAAGCAAAAATTTACCAATACAAAAATCAGTTATGATTGGACCAAGGGGAAAATAGAATCCGCAACCAGAAAATCCCTTTTTATACATCAGTACAAAGTCTCCTTCTAGCCAATTTAGACACCCACCCATGTCTTAAACGACTTAACCCTGCTTATCTTCTGAACTCAAATAAGGTCAGCCAGCTGCTTCTGTTTGTAGACAATAGGCTCAACGAAAGTTATATACAAGACTTCATAGGCTGTAAAGTCTCAGTGCTAATAAAGGCACGATTCAGCAATTGCTAATATTTTTTTATCCATTTAAGAATGTACACATTTATTTTTATGTATTTATAAAATTTGGAAACCACCCATTTCCCTCACAGAAAAACTCTGGGCAGTGTACAAATAAAATATTATGGTGTAGAACAGCGCATAGAAATTAAAATGTCAAAAATTGCAATCTGATTCAAGTGTGTCAGATGTCATGTGAAGAATCTGTCCCACTGGCTCGTCATGCTGTGTGTGTAGTTTAACATAACACACAGGCTAGTTAAGACAGGTAAGCGGTTGACTTTGTTTTCTCTGCCTTGAAACTTTGCACAGCTATTTATAAAAAACAAACAAATGGCAAAGCTGAACATAGGAGCAAACAAATGGAATGTGTTAGGTCTCTTGCTCCATTCAGTGTTGATTTTGTATTCTTGAAGATATTCCAAAATACTTCAAGGGAGAGTGCTTAAAAACAGGCATTTGGCTGATACATGCCAAGACTCTTAAATTATTAGTTTTTAGGAAATGATCTCACTATTTGCTTTACTCAACTGACAATACAACCTGATTAATGTAGAATGCCACTTTAAAGAAGCTTCTGTGGACCTTTCATGTATTATTTTCAATAGTACTAAATAAGGCTATTTGTTTTTTTAAAAAAAGTTCAATTCAGCTACTGTTCTTTCAAGTCAAAGGGAGCAATTTGTAACAGAAGAATAAGCTAGCTGAATACTGATTCCCAATCAGCAATTCTGAGATATAATGCTACAGTAGAGAGAATTGCATATTGGCGACATAGAATCCTGAGTTTAATAAGCCATGGAAACCTGGAACAGATTGATCACATGTCCATTGTTCTAAAGTGCTGTTCAGATGTAGAGCCATTCCATGCTCACATTTAGTTGATCTGGAAAAAAAACGCAAGTGTAAAGTGATACTGATAGTCCTCAACTTCTGACAATTGGGACCAGAACTTTTGTTGCTAAGCAATGTGGTTCTTAAATGAGTCATCATGTGACCGTGCCCAATTTTATAACCTTTTTTGCTGTGCTCTTTTAGCAAATCATGCAGTAATTAAACAAATCCAGTTTCTCTCAAGGACTTGTCAGAAGCTGGCCGGTAAGGACAAAGGGTGATCATATGACCACAGGATCCTGCAACCATTGTAAATATATGCCAGTTGCCAAACACTCAAATTGTGAACATGTGACAGTGAGGATGCTGCAATGATTATAAGTACAAGGAGTTAAGTCACTGTTTCCAAATGGAATGACTCACCACGGTCAACTTGCCATGGCCAATTCACCAAGGCCGACTTACCACAGCCAACTCACTGTGGGACAACTTGCCACAGCCAACTCACTGTAGGACAATTTAACTATTCAATTTAATTATTTAAAATAAATAATCATTTTAATTGTTGTCATTCATATTTTATTCTGTCCCTCCTTTTTCATCCTTTCTTTACTGATTAAATTCCATCATTTCTTTGGTATTAACGTAACTTTTGTCTCACAGTGAGTTGTCCCACAGTGAGTTGGCTGTGGCCAGTTGGCCATGGCAAGTTGGCCATGGCCAATTGGCCACGGCGAATTGTCATAGACTCTCACAGCACTGTTATAATTTCAAACAGTTGCTAAATGAATGTCTTAAGTCAAGAACTACCTGCATCGAACAAGAGCCACTAGTGTTAGGCCCATACCTATAGCAAAGTAATGTCAAGCACTGCTATGTACATACAGTATAGCGTCCTACAGCTAATGAACATATATTGCTTAGTGTAGCTGACATTTGTCAAAGTCTTGTTCTACTCTCTTCATTTTCAAACATGGAGTTTGGAAAATTAAAGAGGATAGTATAATGCTACCGTATTTGAATCAGAAATCAGACAAGGATTTTTCATACTAAAATAATATTTTATTTCATTAAAAAATTATATATACCAATTTTAGATCTTGAAGTTTAAAAGTGCCAAAATATTAAGTTGCCCTCAAAGACTTGGACAATTTACAACACTATTTACATATACACAGGTATGTAACAGGAAAAAATATTTTTACCAAATATTCAGAAATAGGCGATTATTAAGAAGCACTTCATATTTCTAAAATTGTAATAAATCTACTACTAGTTTTATAATAATAATAAGAGAATCTCAATGTATATAAAGGTCAGCCCAGATAAAGCACTGGCAGCTGTGAGTTCACCTTTGTTATATATATAAAACAATGTAGCTATAACAGTAAGAAAAAATATAATTAAGATGGGCTCTCCATTGTTATCAAATCCTATTTCCTCAAGTTTATTAAACTTGCTTTTTTATCCTTTTTGATAAACTAAAACCTCAGCTTTTATGACACAATTGCTTAATAGGCTCATTGCAATGCTACCCATCAAGCATTTCAGATTGTTGATTTCATGCAACAAATCGGAATTGTACATATTCATAATTTATCTATTAAGCTCAATCAGATTTTACTTGAGCTAAATCTTATTTAATTAAACCTTGTTACTGTCGATATTTGTACTCCTCGGAGAACCTGTCTATATAATTTGAATGCCATCCATGATTAAGCTAAATGCTCTTTATATTAATTCTGGTCATTTTCATAGGACTGCTGGGATCAAAGATCCACGAAAGTAGTCTTCACAGCTATTTAAATATACAAAGAGGGACACAGTGCAATATCTACTAACTGGCCTTTATATCTTTGGAGAAAATGCAGGAATATTTTCTTTGGAAGTACAAATAGTATTAAACTGAAAAAAAAAATCTCAGCAATCTCCCCTCTTGCAGCTAATGGCCATTTTGACTCATATGTAGCAATTGCTGGTCATGATATTGACAAAATATGGTCATCAGGAATGGTGAGAAGAGCTTCCTAAATATGGCACAACAGCCAGTGTCTTCCTTCATTTGATTCTGTTGCCGAAGAATTGCTTGTTTTCATAAGATTATTCTTCCTAAGAGTTCTGCGTGGGCAGTTCATACCTCCTTATACTAGAATTCTTGAAAGAATCTCTGAAATGAATAACAATGATAAAAATCATTTTAAAATGTGAAAATAGAAATGTGTGTGTAGAGAGAGGGAGAGAGATTTTAAAAAGACAATCAAAGAACATTCAGTCTGCATATAAAGTCTTTCTTTCTTGGTGTCAGTAGACAGAAAAAATATGCTATACCCTTGAAGCAGAATTAATATATTTCTAGAAGTACTTATTATTCAATATACTCCTTGTTTTATTATTATATGACTGATTACATAGCTATGTATCACTGCAACATATTTAAATAGTGCACCATCTTATATAGAAACAACTGGAAGAAAAGACATGATTTATTCAAATATTGAATATTATTTTCATATAATGTAGCCTTTAAATTTAAATGGCTACAGTATAAAATGTACATCATCAAAATCCAGAGGATTTTGTCTCTATAGAAATATAAAAATAAAAACACAAATCAGGCAAAAAATTAATTTGGGGAAAACATCTATAGGTTTTGGCTTTTTTCATTTTTTAATCTAGGCTAATTCTTTAAAAGCACAACTTCTTTTCAATTTAGAAACAGTTGAATTATATTTGCTATATCCCAAAGATACATTTTGGTTTAGATGGAGACAGAATATATTCTCTGTTTAGCAACTGTAACTTAAATCAGGAATAGGATAAAAGTTCTTTTCTGCATTATAAGGATTATCTCAGTTTATTGTGCAAATCTAATTTTATTAAGACACTATATAACAATTCTGATGACTTGACCCTGACTGGATGCTCCTCACTCCCATGTAACACATGTTTTAATGCAGTCAGCATCCGAAATACAATATTGTTTTAATACCTTGAAATACTGTTAAATTTCACAAGAGGTTTATATAGCTCTGGGATTTTCCTCCTAATCATTGGTCTGAGGCTGTTTTCTAATTTCTCATAGTTCTTCTTCAGTTCCTTGTGATATTCTTTTTGCTCAGGGGTAATCAGGTGCCGGTTTTTTTCCAGTGCTTCTCTACACCTATTGCCCAAATAATGGAAAAAAACAATTACTTGGTGATGGGTTACACTTAAGCCATGTGTAGTGACATCAAACCCTTGACAAGAATAGGTATGTTAGTGACCTCATTCTGAAAAAGTAGGATGGGGAAAGATGAATATTAAAAGTAACATACTTCTTATGTTACAATCGGAGGCAATCTCATTATTAGTTTTCTTTCTATAAATGTAGAAATATGCTTTATCAATGATTACTATATAATGCAGTGCAGATCCTGTGACTTTTTACTTGTTAGATGTATGCCCTCCCACCTTTTCTGTAGAAGCTTAAGGCCACCAATATGAGGTTATTTCTTCATTTTGTCTCCATAACAATAAGCCTAGGAGGTTCATTGGATTGAATTATTAGCCCTCATTATGAAGCCCTCTCACACCCAAATCTGCTAGTACAGACCCACTCAGGGTAATTACAAGATTAACTGATTTCTCTGTCCTCTTCACTTACCTCATTATAAACTCTTTGAAGCATAATCTCAGCTTGTTGTGATGTCGATAAAGTTTTGGATCATCTGGAATCTCCGCCAGAAACACTTGGGCTACCTCTAGTGGTCCCTTATTAGAATAACATTTAACTGTATTAGGGCACTATATTTTGTTATCTATAGAAATATTAGCACGTAACACCCAGTAGAAGAACAAAAAGGGCCTTTTAATTAATTGGGTGATGAATTTTCAGGGAATCCCAGGTGCAATAGAATGGGGGGGGGATAAAAAGAAAATCAGCATCAGGAATCTACTTAATGGTAGCAAAATTATAAAATCACCTAGATCAGAAAGTGAATGCTAATAGATTATACACCTGGTGAGACCCTCAGGAATCATTGGATGATGTGAGCAACAATGAAAAACTTAAGTATATTTCAGGAGTGGGTATGTGCACACATGGTTATGATATTTTCTGTTGTTGTTTTCCCAATATGCCAGTAAGGCTGAACAAAAAATAGTACTCTGCAAAGCATAGGTATTTTATTATGCATCCTTATGTACCTGGTTAACGGTAGCTCCTACAGAACCTTGAAGGACCATCTGGAGCATTTTGGCATCCGGAGGCACTTGGTTGGTGGCAACTGCTAGCTCAAGAGTTTTCTTTTGCATGTCTTCGATTGCTACTTCAATTGGCATCAACACATACTGAAATCAAAGATAGCCCGTTCATTAATAAAATGCAAACATTAATAAAATAAAACCTGAAGCTACAGATTCACTGTTCCTTCTTAAGATATGTGCATTACCTCCTCCTTTTGAATTACGTTGATTCTAGTTTTGATGTAAGGAAAAGCATGCATTGTGGTCAAAATGGTCTTCCTCTTATACTGTTCACTCAGATCTCCTCGTGGACGCCCATCCTGAGTAAAAGGGGTAGTGTACATAAATCGTCGAAGATTGAAGTTTTTCTCAAAGCGGGTCACTCTGTCTTTCATCTCATAGTCATCAAAGTATGGTTCCACAAAGGTAATTTGTATATAGGCCTGGGGAGAAGGTAGAGTGGGTAAGTCTTATATGTTAATTATTACTATGACTCATCACACAGTCAGCTAGATATTTAGACTGGGATTTGAGATTTTTATCCATCTATTGAGTTCTTCCCAAGGATCTTAGACAGGCAGATCTTGTTGTCTGATGGTGCTGAAGGTATTGTCACAGGACGTAATTATTATTATATGGGATCTTCACCTTAGTATTGCCTTCTGGTTACTGCCTGGAGTCGTCCCTCCTTATTTTTTAGCAAGGTTTCTCAGAAGTAGTTTGCCCCTTCCTAGGCAGAGAGCAAAAGAGTGATGGCCCAAGATAATTCACTTAGCTTCATGCCCAAGGCGGGACTACAACTCACAGTCTCATGGTTCCAATATGATGCCTTAACTGCTGCACCATGTAGGGCCTTGTAGGTTAATTATTATCAAGCTTAAGGCTAAAGGGAGTCACACATGAAAAAGAGAAGGTATTTGTTATGCATGTCCTGGATCCTATTCTTAGTTAGTTGACATTCATTAGCGATCCAGCACCCACCACGCAAAACTGATCTTGCAAGACCACTTGCAAGACTGAACTTCAGTCTCTCTCTGCCATACTATCCTGGGATGTTCACCATAGGCATCTGGATACTGCAATACTGTGCTGGTGCCTTCCCAGACTCTGCTCCCTTTTCATTTGGACAAACTTGTCTTAATTTAAGCTCAGACTTTAGGGGCTTTTAACTGCAAAATAAAAGTTAGAAATAATGTTACCATACCTTTCTGGGATCTAACTTGTTCTTTTCGACAGGAATAGAGTCTTTGATCACAACAATGCGATCTTCTCCAAAGCACTGACCATAAAATCCCTGAGAAGGAAACAAAATCATGAGTATAGGTAATACGTACATACACAAGTCTACGAAGTAAGTCAAGTGATAAGTTGAAGTGTATTTTTTGACATTTAAAGTCCTACATGACACGGGGCCAGACTATTTGAAGGACCGTCTCTCTCCGATTAAATGAACACATCCCATCATATCCAGTAGGAGAGGAAGGATGATACCTAGGAGATGAATCTTGTCTGCTGTGGCATCTCTCCTTTGGAGACAGCCATGGTGGCACAGTAGTTAGAATGCAGCACTGCAGGCCACTTCTGCTGACTGCCGGCTGCCAACAGTTCGGCAGTTTGATTCTCACAAAGTCAAGGTTCTCAACCTTCCATTCTTCAGAGGTCGGTAAAATATGGACTCAGATTTTGGGGGACAATATGTTGACTCTATAAACTGTTTAGGGAGGGCTGTAAAGCATTATGAAGCAGTATATAAGTCCAAGTGTTATTGCTAGTGCTATTCATCCCCCCTGAGGTGAGGCTAGCCCCAGTCCTTATGGCTTTCTGGAAAGCTCTCAAAACATTTTTTTTTTCCCAATCAGGCTGAGAATTCTGTGGCAACGGGAAGACCATTCATTGACTGCACCACATAAAATACACTGATTTTAACCCCTTGTGATCTTGTACTTATTTATGTTTAATTATTTAAGTGCTTTAGGTGGTTTTATAATACGTTTGAAAAAAAGAAAAAAAGGCTACCCAAGCTGAAGTGAGAACCAACATAAGCAACCTACTCCAAAGCATTAAAAGGACAAAAGATTAAATGCATCCAAGGAATTGGTGAGGTAGACTATAGTATATCCAGAGAATAACAAAAATAGCAGAATACATTTTATTGCATTATAATTAGACACCTGCAGATAACACTGATGCTCCTAATTATGGCCAGAGGCTAACTCATCACATTCCACAAGTGAGTTTGGCAACAATTGGCTTGGAAACCAACTCTAAGCTTTATTTTGGTTTCAAAATAAAAATAATATTTAGTGAAATAAAATCTCCAGATCTGCATGGATTACAAATCCCAGAATCCCCAGAAGGCATTGTAGGGACTGCTGTCCCATTACAACTGGGGGGACATGACATTGGGTAAGATTAGTTTAGGAGACTATAAACAAAATTATTCTTTTGCCATTTCCATTCAGTTTATAAAACTGTATTTTTCTGAATAGTCTTTTGCTACATTTTAAAAATTATAGCTATAATTACCTACCTCCAATCGGTGAGATATTTCAGGAAGTTTGGTTATAGCAGGCTCTTTATAAACAAATTCCTGTTCATCCAGATCTCCAAAGATGGCTCCATAGAAACCAACACGGAAATACGTCCCAAACATTCTCTTTTGACCCTGATTAATGATTACAAAATCACTGAAATAAACCTGTCTTTTTTGCAGCAGTTTTCCAAAGAGCACTTGTGTTTTACATTTAAGTGTAGCCTAGAAGAACTGACTAGATCAGGCCTCTTCAAACTTGGTAATTTTAAGATTTGTGGACTTCAACTCCCAGAATTCCCCAGAATGGCTGGCTGAGGAATTCTGAGGGTAAAGGCCACAACTTTTAAGGTTGCAAATTTGGAGAGCTTTCTGTGTGAAAATTGTTTCTTGGAATTTTATTGAAGGTGAATTTGGCTATTCTGATCCCATTCACAACACTATCAAAGTTAGCTACTTGTTTTAGTACCTGATTAACAATGTGTTTGTCTGTATCTCAATCAATCAACCAAAGATTTGGAGCAATTTACATAAAGAATTACCAAGTTTGCAAAAAAAAAAGTATGCCTCTTAACTGAATGTAAATATATATAGAGCATTTATAACCTTACAAAGCTTTTTAGCTACTTGGGAAAAATATTGTAGTGGAATCCTATGTTAATACAAATAGCATAGCAGATAGGTATTTATTGAACAGCATATCTTCACTAAAGTGAAATTTTAAGCAGGGGGAAACAAGGGTTGTACAGGTAATCCTCAACTTATGGCCACAATTGAGACCAAAAATTCTGTTGCTAAATGAGGCAGTTGTTAAGTGACTTTTGCCCCTTTTTATGACCTTGCTTGCCACAACTGTTAAGTGAATCATTGCAGTTGTTAAGAGAGTAACATGGTTGTTAAAGGAATCTGGCTTCCCCTTGATTTTGCTTCTCAGAAGATCACAAAAGGTCATCACATAGCCCTGGGACACTGCAACCATCATCAATATGAGCCAGCTAGCAAGCATCCCAATTTTGATCACATGATCATTGAGATGCTGTTACAGTCATGTATGAAAGCAGTGCTGTTGGAACTTTGAATGGTCATTAAATGAATGATTGTAAGTCAAGAACTACCTGTATTGCAAATATCCTTATCTTCCTAATCATTATACAAATACTGTAGCCCAACAAAAGAGATGGGGCGGCCGGGTCCACGGAAGTACCCGAGGACAGAGCTTTGGGCCTTGAGGGATGCCCCCCTCTCCCTTAGGTGGCCCTCGAAGCTCTCTAAGACCTTCCGCAATGAGGGATCCTGGGATCCGGAGCGATGGTGGGGTCGGGGAAACCGGGGAGGGCGTGGTAAATTCGGGCTTGAAAAATTTTTAATGGGATTTTTTAAGGGGGAAAAGTCCAGGGCGGGCGGGGGAGACAGCCCGCATGGAATTGGGGGCAGCCGGGCCGGCGAGCGCGCCTGTGGGGCCTCGGGGGTCCCCGTGTCGGGGTGGCAGACAGGGGGTGGGCAGCCGGGGGCCAGTTTTATCGGCACGGTAACTGGGAGAGGTAGGTATGCTAGGGGTGGAGGGCCATATCCGGTTAGGGGATCGCGCTCCCGATGTTTACAAGCGGTAGCGCGCTCCGACCCTCCCTACCCATCCTGCAGTCCTGGTTGTCCGGAATCTCAGGCCCTGAATACCCGGCTGCTGTTGTGCAATGCCAGGTCCGTGGTTAATAAGGCTCCCCTGATCTGGGAGTTGGCTCAGGAGGAGGCCGCGGACCTGGTAGGTGTCACCGAAACCTGGTTGGGCCCAGAGGGAGGTGTCCCTCTGGTTGAGATGTGCCCACCAGGTTTCCTTGCATTTCACCAGCCTAGGGCTCAGGGAAGGGGCGGTGGGGTGGCGGTGCTTATAAAGGAAGTCCTTTGTCCTAGGGAGGCCACTGTCCCTCAGACGGCTGGCTGTGAATCTCTTTTTGTGAAGTGGGGGCAAGGGGTTCAGATGGGTCTTTTGTTGACGTACCTGGCTCCCTGCCACGTCTCATCGGCCCTACCCGGACTCCTAGAGGTAATAGCCGGGCTGGCGGTTGAGACCCCAAGGCTCTTAGTCATGGGGGATTTCAACCTGCCATCGCTCGGTGAAACCTCGGGGTTGGTCCGGGAGTTCTTGGCTTCCATGACGGCCATGGACCTGACCCAGTTAGTTTCTGCCCCCACTCACATGGGAGGTCACATGCTGGACCTGATTTTTGTCTCTGGGCAGTGGTTGAATGACTGTAATTGGGGGGATTTAGTTATTACGCCCTTGTCATGGACAGATCATTCCCTCCTTAGGCTGGATTTCTGTTCCGCTACCCCCCACCGCAGGGAGGCGGAGCCACTTAGATGGTTCCGCCCCAGGCGCCTAATGGATCCGGATCGGTTCCAGAGGGAGCTTGGGCCATTTCCTGAATCTCTGGCTCTCAGCTCGCCTGGAGACCTGGTGGCCACCTGGGAGGGGTCGGCCGCCGGGGCCCTAGAGCGAGTTGTGCCTATGCGACCTCTGACTCGGCACAGATCCCATTTGGCTCCGTGGTATACGGAGGAGCTACGGGAGATGAAGTGCCGAAAAAGACGTCTTGAGGGCATTTGGAGGGCGAGCCGTTCTGAGTCTGACCGAACACAGGTGAGATCTCATATTAAGACTTACCTTGTGGCGATAGGGGCGGCGAAATCTTCGTATTTCTCCGCCCTTATTGCATCAGCAGAAAATCGGCCTGCCGCCCTGTTTAGAGTGACCCGCTCTCTACTTGAACCGAGAGCGCGGGATGACCTCTTGCAGGGTAGAGCGGAGGAGTTTTCCCGATTTCTGCATGATAAAATCGCTCAGATTCGGGAAGGGCTCGACTCCAATTGGGTGGTCCCGGGGGAGGTGTCCGGGGCAGGTCTTGAGAGTGTTATCTGGGGGGAGTTCGATCCTGTGACCGCTGAGGGTGTGGACAGGTTGCTGGGGGGTCTGAATGCCACCACCTGTTTATTGGACCCGTGTCCTTCCTGGTTGGTTTCGGCCGCCAGGGAGACGACACGAGGCTGGCTCCAGGGGATTGTCAACGCTTCTTTGAGAGAGGGGTTGCTCCCTACCGCCCTGAAGGCGGCGGTGGTGCGCCCCCTCCTCAAGAAGCCTTCCCTGGACCCAGCTATTTTAAACAACTATCGTCCAGTCTCCAACCTTCCCTTCGTGGCGAAGGTTGTTGAGAGTGTGGTGGCACGTCAGCTCCCCCAGTACCTGGAGGAAGCAACTTACCTCGATCCGTTCCAATCGGGCTTCAGGCCTGGACATAGCACTGAGACGGCATTGGTCGCGTTGGTTGATGATCTCTGGAGGGCTCGTGACAGAGGGTTCTCCTCTGTCCTGGTCCTATTAGATCTCTCGGCGGCTTTTGATACTATCGACCATAGTATCTTATTGCGACGGTTGGAGGGGTTGGGGATTGGTGGAACCGTCCTCCGATGGTTCTCCTCCTTCCTCTCTGACCGTTCGCAATTCGTGTTGGCGGGGGGGGAGAGGTCCACCTCTAGGCCCCTGGTTTGTGGGGTGCCTCAGGGGTCGGTCCTTTCTCCCCTCCTGTTCAACATTTATATGAAGCCGCTGGGCGAGATCATCCGTGGTCTTGGAGTGAGGTGTCATCTGTATGCAGATGACACCCAGCTGTACATCTCCACTCCGGACCACCCCAACGATGCTGTGGGGACTATGTCTAGGTGCCTGGAGGCCGTGCGGGACTGGATGGGCGGGAACAGGCTTCGGCTCAACCCATCCAAGACCGAGTGGCTGTGGTTTCCGGCGCCCCGATATAGCCAGCTGACACCTTCGCTGGCTATTGGGGGGGAGGTTCTGCCCCCCACAGAGAGGGCTCGCAACCTGGGAGTCCTCCTGGATGTACGGCTGTCGCTTGAACATCACATCGCGGCCGTCTCCAGGGGGGCGTTTCATCAGATCCGTCGGATCTACCGGTTGCGGCCCTTCCTGGATCGGGACGCCTTGCGCACGGTCACTCAGGCCCTTGTCACCTCTCGCCTGGACTATTGTAATGCCCTCTACATGGGGCTCCCTGCGGGGAGCATCCGGAGACTCCAGTTGGTGCAAAATGCAGCCGCGAGGGTGATTATGGGGGCGTCGCGTAGCGCCCATGTGACGCCTCTCCTGCGCGAGCTGCATTGGTTGCCGATGGCTCTCCGGGTTCGCTTTAAGGTTCTAGTTTTGACCTTTAGGGCGACCCATGGCATGGGACCAGGTTACCTTCAGGACCGCATTCTGCCAACGTTCTCCAACAGGCCGGTGCGTTCCCACAGGGAGGGTCTGCTCCGGGTGCCATCGGCCGCTATGTGTCGTCTGGCGGCGCCAAGAGGTAGGGCCTTCTCTGTGGGTGCCCCCGCCCTCTGGAATACTCTGCCACCGGAACTTCGTACCGGCACGGACCTGAGGGCCTTCAGGCGCGCGTTAAAGACTTGGCTCTTTGAGCAGGCCGGCCTGGGCTGAGATAATGATTTTAAATTTGATCTCCATTTTTAACTTTAAATTGGGTTTTAAGGGTGGGGGGGGGTTTCCTAATTTTAGTCTGCAGCTGATTCAAATATTTAATTACTTTTTAACTTTTGTATTAATGGGGTTTTTAGACGAGCTGTTCACCGCCCTGAGTCCCTAGGGAGAAGGGCGGTATATAAATGTAATTAATAAATAAATAAATAAAATAAATAATAAAAGAAAAAATACCTTATTTATTATGCTCTCAAAAGCCTTTTGGAGTTTACTGTGAACAGAAGAAAGCTTCCTAAAGTCTCGATTTGTTTCCAAAATGGGGATGACAATCTTGTAGACCTCATTGACAGTTTCATACAATCCTCCCTTGTGGAAAGAAGAAACATTTTTTAAAAATACTTTCAGTCATTCATCAGAAAATTACCACAGTTAGAACATCATGCCTGACTAAGAAATGTTTACTCAGCTGTACACTGTTTTCCCCAGCGAAGCCACAGTGACAAGGCTCACATGCTCACAAACCTTGTGTTTCCACACCGTGCTAAACAAAACCAAACGAAGTGCACCACTGCTTAATGTGCTATATAAATCAGACCACTGCTAATGTGTAAATTAAGGCTGTACTCAATTCAGACAAAATCTTTTTGATATTGGATTTGATATAGTTAGAACTAAAATGATATGACGTGGAATATGAATGGTGACTATATCATTTTACTACAAAATGTTATTGAAATGAGATTGTCCGCACAAGTGACTAAACCAGGGGTATCCAACCATGGCAATTTTAAGACCTGTGGATTTCAATTCCCAGAATTTCCCAGCCAATTCTGGCAGTCGAAGTCCACAAGTCTTAAAGTTGCCAAGGTTGGACACTCCTGGACTAAACAAAGAAAGAAATATACTTAATTTTACAGAGCTTCAGGATTATTTCTTTAAGCAAAGAAGTCAACCGAAGCCTTTCCTTATTCCCATGAATACAACAGTGCCTTCATGTACCACCCACATTAGGTTTTAAACCAAGCAATGCAAATAAGCAGGACATAAATATTTTAAATTAAACAATATCATTTATTAGGAAATATTTCTAGCACCCCCTGGAAATGCATATGGCTCCTCTCCACAACAGTTCTACAAATCTTTGAAAAGCTGGCTTGGCTCTCGGGCTGGTGTTAAGATGGCTGTCAAGCCTCAAGTTAGTTTTCTTTTGATGCATTGGATTGTTTGTTCTAGATGTGCATGCCTTTTACTTTCACTTTATTGATCCTGCTTTTAGAGATGCAAGCTGCCTAGAGTTGCAGCAGCCTGTAAATCCAATTAAAGACATATATAAATAAACAAAATAAATAAAAGACGGTGTACTGCTACTCACAGTGTTAAAAAGTTCAGCAGCGTTTTCCAGCAGTCCCACCAACCCGTGCTCTGAGAAATATCTTCCCGAGCAAACTCCATCTTCATCTGGAGACAGGATATCATCCGAAACAGCGGACTCTTCTAGCACATTGGAGGAAATATTCTGAAAAGGAGAACAAGAAGTTACAGAATAGACAACTCTGAATTTTGTATTCTATTGGAAATCTTTCTGTATTCCTTTTACTTTTTGTTTTATATTATTAAAATATAATCTGGCAAAAAGAAAAAGAAAAAAAATTTATCGACAAATATTCATTTTTTTCCCTTCATCTCTCATAACTCAAGCAGTAATATATGTGAATGCTCATTTTCAGTTTGTATAGGAAAATATTGTTTGCCCACCAACAGTCTTATTTCCAAAATAAATCATTGATTTTAACTGGACTTTGTGTTAAGGGGAGGAACTTTGGCAGTCAAATATCCTATCTAGAATGATTTACTTAGTAATTCATCTGCTATATAAGGTGCTGTAGCTTCAGAATTTCATTTGAAAACTTGTATAGACAAGCATGTTTAATAAGATTGGCATGTGCCAGTTTTAAAGTATCCAGGATGGCTTTTGAAACTTAAGAACATGATTCACTGCATAGGGACGCTACAACACGCTAGAAAGAAGACTGAACTTAAGGTAAGGATGGAAAAGTTCCATCCTTAGGTTTTATCAAACTTGGAACGTGTGGGCCTCGGATGTACACATTTATATTCTCCATAACTTCAGGTTTGGACAAGGGACCACATCTCTGCCCAGAACTCTATGTCCCTATAATAAATAATAGGCTAGGATAAATAGGGTAAAATAATTTTTAAAGTATCTATGTAATGTTTTTTCTTCACAAGTCCACTGCTTCTGTAGCATGCTTCTCCTAATTTGCATTCTGTTTTGTTAAGATTCACTCTTAACAAAGAGTGAATAAGTTAGGATTCACTAACTTTTTTTTGTTCAGTCATGTCCAATTCTCAGAGACTGCCTGGACAAAACCTTTCAGTTTCTTGGCAAGGTTTTTCAGAAATGTTTGCCTCCTTTCTAGTGCCAAGAGGAAGTGGCTGGTCCAATGTCACCTAACGGGCTTCTAATTCAAGGCAGGACTAAAATTTATGGTCTCCTGGTTTCTAGCCCAATGCTTTAACCATTATACACATGGTACATGCAATGGCAAAATGGCTCTCTACTCTAAATTAGGTAACTTTTAAATTGATATCATACTCTGCCTATTTTTTTGGCAAGGAGTGTGACATAGAACAATAAGCTTTTGGATTTCTAAACTAATTATACTGAATATGTAGTTTTCAGTGTGCAGGTATGCTGAGTACATAGAAAGGATTTAAATCTTACAAGCTTCTTATCTGCCTAGAAAGATTCATGCAGTACCAATAATGAGAAGTAGGCCGTTTCTCCCTGCTTTATTTCTGCTATCTGCTTTGGCTATTGGTTTTTATCCTGTCACCCTTGCTAAGCTTCAGTGAATGTGCTTAGCATTTGTGGGATCAATCTAGCTTAACCCAGGACATTTCCTTGGTTACCCAGAAAAAGTCTTGCATGAAATGGAGTAGTTTGCTCCTACCTGGAAAGTGACACTTCCAACTGGCAGATAACTATGGTCCTCTAACATGCTCAAATATTCTGCCACAAGAGCAGCAGCATGAATGAGGCACATGGCAGCCTCTGTGTAGCATTTCTTCTTGGTGTGCTTCTCTGCCATGTTCTGAAGCCAGGTAAGTCTTAAGTCAGGTGAAGTTTGATATCCTTTGGCAATTCTAAGAAAATAACGTGATAAAAAGAATGTTTGGTTTGATTTTTTGCTTGAATGATGAACGATATCATATTATTGGATCTTGAAGCATAGCATCTGGCTTGAAAATGGCTAATAACTAGAAAATAATAATATTCCATAGAATTTACCATATCTCAATTAATCTCTTTTACTACTAACAAAAAGGTTACACCAGAACTGCCTCATAAACACCTCTTTCCTTATGAGCCCTTATGTAGATCTGTTTTTAAATGCCACATTTATCAATAGTCTAAATTCCAAAGGTAATTTTAATGAGTTTTTTTATCATGCTGTTAAAATGGAATAATCCTCAAATTATCAGATAATCCTCAAATTAGGATCATAATGGAGCCTGCCCACCACCATCATAACTTGTGAGGATTGTAAATTGGGTCACCCTGATTTTACAACCTTTCTTTGGTGGTGATCATTAAGTGAATGCCAAGGTTTTGTTATGTACACCCATGTTTCGCTAGGTGTTTCTTTTGCTGAGAAATCAAAGTAAACACCAAAATCATTCTAAAACCTGGCCATGGGATCACAGGAGGCTGCAAATTACTGTAAGTGAAGCCTGGTTGTTGAGCATGTGAAGTGTAGTCACATGAATACAGAGGAGGGGCATTCAAATCTGGGTCATTAGTACAGGTAGGCCATTTGTAATTTTTATGAGAAACTATGCTATAGAATCAATTTATTTTTGTCGAATATATATACTGGTAAAAGGAATTAAAAGTTTAATAAAATCCTGGATTAAAAACTTAGAATTAATAAGGAACCTTCTTCTCCAAGGAAGATGCAATAACCGCTTCGGAAAAATAGATATCCAGTACAAGACATCAGAAGTCTCTAAACTAGAATCTAAACTGTAAGTGACCTGAATGCTAGAAAAATGCTAGAGTTTTCAACCTGTACATAAGATCCATAAGCATCTCTGGGTCTTCTTGAAACTGTCGCATTTTTACTGTGTCTGATAATATGCAGTTCAGATTGTGCAACAATTCTTCCACCTAAATAAATTCAAACAAATTTTCAGGTTTTTCCCCACAGATTTAAAAAAAACGATCAATGGTAAGGAAATGGACACCCCCCCCCCCCACACACAATGAAGAATATTGAAAATGGGGCTTCCGTTTACCAATAACACATAACAAAATTGGGATCATATAATATAATTTCTAAAATATTACATTTCTTTATTATATCATGTAGCAATGTTCCTCAAGGATTGCAAAGTGAGCACAATGAGCAGCGTTTCAGTTCCAGTTCAATGTAATCTTATTTGAATTGGAATATATCACCATAACCAATCATGACAGGAATTCATCCTTTGCCTGAGGACTCAGCTTTTGTATTCTTGGTTTTTGACAAACTGGGAATCAGATCAAGAATTTTTCCATTAGCAACAGTTTCCTACTTCCTCCAACCTGATAAAATAGGACTGATAGATTAAGGGTGGGGACTGGGGAAGTCAAGATATTATATGATAGCCTCTTCCTAAAACATTAAGGAGTTTCCTAATTCAAACAAAAATACATAATTGAACTGTATTTTCAGAAAGCTTTTCGGATTTGTTTGCTGGCTCAAATAAGCCAAGAACAAAAGGAGACAGGGACAAAAGACATATTTATTAAGTTGTTATACTATTGTTTTATTCCTCAGGTTCTTTAAATGTGATTCATGTCAGGCATCAATGGCATTATTTTTTGGACCTTCATGCCAACCGTTCCTTAACTAAATACAGCAGTATTTTGCCATCATTTTTTATTACCAATTACTTCATCCTCTCTCTAGGGCAAGGGTTTCCCAACCTTAACAATTCTAAGACATCTGGATTTCAACTCCCAGAATTTCCCAGCCAGCTATGGGGGAATTCTGGGAGTTCAAGTCCACAAGTCTTAAAGTTCCTGAGATTGGACATCCCTGCTCTAGGGTAATTTGCAAAACACAGTTTTGTAGAGGTTAGATGCTTCTTCCTTGCTTTGAGCAATAACAAGAAAAAAGAGCATTTTAGGAACTGCCAATAACCCTATAGTATTTTCCCTGAAGCTTTACTAAAAATTATTGGAGATATTAGATATAGCTTTGATTGCTGAAGTAAAATGCCTTTGCTGCTGTTTTTACCTATGAGTAAGCAATACAGGTTTTGCCCAATAAATTTATCTAAATATAGAAAGCGTAAATTAATGCAAAAGAATTAAAGGCCACAAAATGCCTTACTTGTCCTGGGAACAAAGTTGATTGCATTTCTAAATCTTCCTCTGCATATGCCAAAATGGTCCGTAATGACCTTCTGAGATATTCTTCATTAAATTCTGAAGTCTTACCAACCAGAGATGCCAGGGACATTGTCACTTGCATTTTCACTCTTGCAAAGTTCTTTTATAAAAGAGCGGTGGGGGGAAATAAATCATTAATTATGCAAATCAGGTGCATAGATTTTTCATTAGTAGAAAGTTCCCGTGCACAAGATTTAAAACATTTACAACTTTCTAGATCCTATACATAGAATTTCTTAGAATTTCCTTTTGAGTGAATGGGACAGAATCCTTATTTCTGAGATAGTCCTATTGAAAGCAACCACAGAATCAAACTTTAACGGGGGCGTGCATAAGCATGCCAACGTGCCTATCATCCCTATCTTACTGTCCCCATTTATCTGTACTGACTTCCTTTGTTTATGTTTATGTTTATGCCTATACCTATACATGTTTGACAAACAAATGAACAAAGAAAGTTATGCTTTGTTTATTTTGCATAATGGCATATCCTTAAGCTATTCTACGTTCAAGATTAAATAATGAGGTTGAGATATAATTAAACATTGAAATGTATGATCTTCACAAATCCAATTTATCCAATTTATGCTGTTATTTGTTTCTTTCTATTCCAGTTATAGATTTGAAATTAAGTAATCCTTGATGGTTTACAAGATTGTTTTAAATAGACCATCACTCTGAATTCTGAATTTCAGACTTACAACACTGACATGTGCAAAAATAATTATTAAAAATATGATCTTCATTCTATGGCAGTGCCAATTTCCCCAAATCCCCCAAAATATTGCATGGAATACAGAAAGTGAACCCCTTTGCAAATAGTGAAGAATAACATTTGGCAAGTGGACCACCAAAAAAGAATGAAAGAAGGGGAATTATGGTAGATGTTAATTATTCTGTAAAAAGTAAGGAATGTGGAAACACAAATTGTGATTCAGGCCATGACTAGAAGAAAGAGCATCATCTCTACTCTTACACTGCTGGAGCTGAAGCTGTATCTCATCAAGAAGTAAAGCGTGGCACAAGCTTGAACCCGAGTAGTATCAATACTGCTACTGCAGTGCTGCAGGACTTTCTGGCAGAGATCAGCACATTGCTCCACTTCTTCTTCAAAGAGCAGCTCTCCAAACTGCAGGAGAAAAGACTGTCAAATTAAACAGCATTGGGCTCTTCGGTTGGACCGACTAACGACAGGTGATTATAGAAAAAAATGTTGCATTTCTTTTAAAATCCTTCACTTTAATGGCTATAGAACTGTAGGTCACAATAGGATTTACAACAACAGTAAAAATAAAATACCCAATCAAGACATTTTATAGGGAGGACAGATTTCCATTATACTGGTAGTCCTTGACTTACAACACCTTTCATTTTGTGACCATTCAAAGTTACAACGGCACTGAAAAAGTGACATGACCATTTTTCATACTTATGATCATTGCAGCATCTCCATGGACACTTGATCAAAATTCGGACTCTTGGAAACTGGCTCATATTTATGACAGTTGCAGTGTCTTGGGAGTCATGGGATCCCCTTGTGTGACCTTCTGACATACAAAGTCAAGGGGAAAGTCAGATTCGTTTAACAACTATTTTACTAACTTAACTGCAGTGATTCACTTAACAACTGTGGCAAGAAAGGTCACAAAATGTGAGCAAAACTCACTTAACAAATATTTCACTTAGCCTCAGAATTGGTATCAATTGTGACACACATTGAGGACTACTTGTAATTCTGGTGCCTTCAGGAAGTTATTAAAATTTGGGAAATGATTTAAAAATTTCATTTCATAAAGGCTCATTAAGCTCTTTTATAATAAGGCTATTGCAAGCTACTCTTTATGGTACGTCATAAGACAAATATAAATACAGCAAGATGCAAATAAGATCTCTACAGAATAATGAGCAGTCTGCCTATGGAAGTTTTAATGAAGTGTAGGAAAGACATCTCTTATGGGCAGTTTAGTTGGTTATCCTGCCCATTGCAGTGGGCTGTGTTACATAATCCTTCTGTTTGCTTCCATTTTTACAATTCCGTGATTCAGCAGATACCAATCTAGTCTGACGTTCTGTTATCCTTAATGGCTAAGCATAGAGCAGGAGAATGATAGTCCTTCTATTGTTTTCTGTTGTTCTTCAGTAGCTAATATATTGAGACATGCTGTTTTTAGTCCTGGAGATAGCATGTAGGCACCCTGACTAATAAACTTGGTGTGCACATTTGCCTCATTCTCTTTGAAATCCATGTAAGCTGGTGACTATCATCAATTCTTGCAATGACAAACTTCACTGTTTAAAGTAAATGCAGCATGAAGGCGGTACTTATGGATGTCTGCCCAGGATCTCCCACCACTCAACTTCAATGACTGATTCTGGATCCTGGGGCTATGACAAAGAGGGTTTGTCATATTGTAACATGCCTTTTCTTAAACTGAAAACCTCCAAGTGTAATTCTGCTCCGTTCCCCTGACCATTTTGATTTGCCTTTTCGATATCACTTTGGGAGGTAGATTTCTTTTTTGCTTCTTGACCTTTATAACTTTCTTATATAAGGAAAATCCAGCTGAAGCAGTTATTTCATTGAGTTGCAAGCAGAGGGAGATGAGAAAAGGAGAAGAGCAATCAGTGAGAGATCAGGTTTTTTTTCTCTCTTTGAAAGATGTCTCATTGTTCATTAATTGAGACGTAGCATTTAAAAATCATTATATGAGCTATAGTTCTGCTCTTATTTCCATATTCCCCCATCTTTTCGGTAGCATATCTTTTAGATCATAATCCTGTGAGTAGGCACCTTTTTTCCAATAAGAACATAATAGAATTGGCAGTATTTATGCACTGTACAGCAGAGTAAAATGTTACTGTAAGAATGCGAACAATAATGCTATGTCTCTTATACACCTTAACTAAACTGCAGTTAAAAACCTGTGGTGATTTACATGAAGTCACTTTAGAAAACATTGCCCAGTTTGTTTCCAATTACTTATTTGTTTATTTATTGAATACATATCAAATACAATATCCTTTTCATATATGTGATTCTGGGCAGCTAAAAATAAAATAAAAACAAGATAAAATAATCAAAAATGTAAAAACAACAGTATATACTAGCTGCCAGGAACGTCCACAATGTCTCACAATGATATCAAGAATGAACTGGGTTTGGCCATACTCCCAAGGCCCAAGGTTAGATGGCTAAACCAACTTTTTAATGGTCAGGGAAAATCTAATCTCAAGGAGGAGGATATTCCAGAGGGTGGACACTACAGCAGAAAAGAATCTCATCCTGGGTCCCACCAGTTTGAATTCTCCAATGCATCTATTTTTTTACTGTGAATTATTTTCTGTCTTAAAGTTGACAGACCTTTCCTTCTACAATTTGAGAACCTACAATATTTTTCTGTACAAGTGTGGTAGCACTGTGGTTTGAATGCAGTACTGCAGGCTAACTCACTGCTCATTCCAGGAGTTTGATTCTCACCGGCTCAAGGTTGACTCATCCTTCCATCCTTCTAAGGTGGGTAAAATGAGGACCCAGATTGTTGGGGCAATAGGCTGACTCTGTAAACCACTTAGAGAGGATTGTAAAACACTATGAAGTGGTATATAAGTCTAAGTGCTCTTGCTCTTGCTATAAAACAATTCCCCCCACCCCCCTGACTTGATTTCATATCTTGGAAATTGGGGCCCATCAATTTCCCTTGATTGTTCATAATGTGCGTGACCTATTCTCTGCAAAAAGCCAAGCTGAGGGCCCTTTCATTCCATCCACAATGTAACATTCTGTGGGAATGGAGCTGAGCTTCCAAACAGAGTGAGAAGAATGTAAAGACAAAATAAAGCCAACACTTACCTTGACAATTAATGCTCGGAGAGTTGCAAAGCAATGGGTCAAATAGGTTGTGCTCTGATCATAGCTCAGAGAATTTATGAGGACCTTCAACACACCTCCAAAGATGTTCACCTTGCAATCCATACCTAATGTTACCTGTTGAAAGGAAGGGGAGACTTCTTAGGACTTTATGCCATACAACAGGAGTCTCCAAACTTGGCAACTTTAAGACTTGTGGACGAACTTCTTGAATTCCCTTGAATTCCTTCAATTCCCTTCTGGGAATTGAAGTCCACAAGTCTTAAAGTTGCCAAGTTTGGAGACCTCTGGTGTACAATAATGGTCCAATCTTGTTTATTGTGGAATGACTTGCAATCCTACATGCTTTGGGGTTACGTTTATTCATGTAGGAATAAGGCAGAACTTAATTATACTTTTTTTCAGTTTTGAAGTTTATTTTATTTCTGTATTTGTTTCTTGCTGTGATCTCACCTGAAATATTTTAAGATGAGGGACAGTGGAAATAATTTTAAATGGAAAAAAGTATGTAAGACATTTAGTAAACAAAGTTTATGCCTCAATATGTTCTCATCCTCTTTTCTCTTTGATACTATTTTTACTGCTGAGGACAAAATATGAGATTCTATAAACGATTTAAATTTCTACATGTTTTTAATTAAGACAATTCACTACAGCAATGCCAGTAGTTTTGTGAAGTTTCTAATAATTATAATATATATCACTGGGCTCCTCACAAAACCAGAACAAAAGTTTAAAACAATGTTTTAAGCAATTTGTATATAATGCAGTTGTGCCTCTTCAGAGTTCTATTTGACAAATGCCACTTAGATTTCAATAATAAAATAAAATCCAGCCTGTTACTGAAGTGCACTAAATTAGATTCATTCTAATGTGCTTGAAGTATTATCACAACATCTCAAAATATTAGAAACTCATTCTCTATACCACAATGGGTGGGAACTGTAAAGCAATTTAGCTTTGTTCCCTAGCATTTGTAGAATAACATTGGTTGTTGAGGCTATTTTTATAAAATGTTTTTTAAAGTGTTGTTGTACGATCCAATGACTAAAAGATTAACTGAATTCTCCTGCATTTCTCTGGCTATAAGTACTGGCTGTCAGCCTTTTATAAATTTCCCACCTTGATGATATTCTCTTGCATATCTAAGATGATCAGATTAGCTTCTGTAGCCAGGTTTCCACTAATCAGAGATTCTTGATCAATCTCAGCTTTTGTTCTGTAAGAGCAACAAATGTTATTAAACATTCACAAACCAATGAATACAATAATATCTTACATTACAGAGGTAATTGTCAGGATTGGAACCTATCATTAATCCTAGAAGTACCATATCTGGATTTATTTTTAATATATGATCTTTTTATGTTTGATATATGATTCAGCAAATGTAAGTGTAGTTTAATATAATGTTTTTAATCAACAACTAATGAAGAGCATTAACGAATCTTTGTGCTAATTGTGTTTGGCATCATTTTTAAAACTAATAAAGTGCCTTCAAAAAGTTGTGTACAATAAAGATGGAAGTATTAAACATATGAGAAAATGTAGTATTGATTATGTGCCTTCGAGGTTTTTTTGACTCCTAACGACCACGCAGATAGTTCTTCTTCATGATAATCTATCCCTAACCAATTCTTTCTATTTTTTAATGCAACAATAAAAATGAATGCAAACTAAAAATAAGGGGGGAAAGGACATAAGGTGGTTTCTTTTGTATTTTCAGTGTAATGTCTTTTCCAGATCATTCTGATAGCCTTTCATTTTTATGAGCTGTGGTAGCACAGTGGTTAGAATGCAGTACTGCAGGCTACTTCTGCTGACTGCCTGCTGCCTGCAGTTCAGCAGTTCGATTCTCACCAGTTCAAGGTTTACTCAGCCTTCCCTCCTTTCGAGGTCAGTAAAATAGAATACAGATTGTTGAGGGCAATATACTGACTCTGTAAACCACTTAGAGGGGGCTGTAAAACACTATGAAGTGGTATATAAGTCTAAGTGCTATTGCTATTTTAAATCCACTTTCAAATCAGTATCAAACTTTTCAGGAAAAACTTGTTCCTCCTCCATAACATCTTTTAAACATAATCTATTTATAGAGGTAGACGCTCTTAAAATTAATTTCTGAGTGCATTGTTCAAAAATATCCTTAAATATATCAAATGTTAAAATATTTGCTCTGTTCTGTATTAGTAAGTCAAATTTAATTGTTTTCCTTTAATAGAAGTAATCTTTACTTCTTTCTAGTATCCATCCTTCAAGGTACCACCTTTTTCTTTGTCAATTCAAAGATTCAGTAATAGCTTCACAGCATAATAGCAATGAATTCAGTTTACCATCTCAAAAATGACCATAAAAACAGGTCCTTATATAATGTTAATACACATTTGTGGAACTATGCTGGACACAGACTAACATACTGCAGAGCTCCTATCTGTATGTTAGCTTTTGGCTTCCAATGCACATGAATGAGAGTGTGGGTTTTTCTTTAGCTGTTAAGTTTATTGCTACATAGGCATACACCAGGCAAGCATAGTTGCTACATAAAATGAAATAGAACTCTGATCACATTGATCACACTGATTTTTACCAAAACACCAATCATTAATGTTATAGTTCCAAGAAATGGCTTACGTTACTTTATCTGTGCAATGAACCATTGAGTTTCAAAACTTGCTATATAAAGAAAGAGAATTCAAATGAATCTAAAGTCAAATACATTTTGACTTCCATTCCTTGTATAAATTTTGGCATCTGCTTTAAGATAGTCCTTATTAGGACAGATGTTTCAAAACTCATTCTGCAGGCCCTCACTGTTAAAATAAAGAAAAGAATGTGGCTTCAATGACTCTTTATTTTACTCAGTTTTATACTAAAGATTCCAAGCTGGGAGGAGAAATGCCTTCCTTTTCCTCAACTATAAGAGCCTGGGGGAAAAACTCCATAAAATATAGTTTGCCTTTGTTGCAACTCCAAATCCACTTGAAACTGAAAATGGAGAAAGATACTGCCCTGTTTTCCACTCTATTTGTTCTTGGCTCTTGCAAACTCCAAGAGAAACAAACAAAAATTTGTGTATTCATTTGAACAGGAGTCTCTAGTAATTCCTATTTTATTTAGCATATCACCCAAAGGGATTCTGGTGTGTTTAAAACTACCACCCTTAAGCACTGAGAGCTTTTGCTATTGGTGACAGGAGAACAAAGGATTTCAGAGAATTCTCTCCACCAAGTTTTACAGAAAGTTACACATGTAGCTGTTCAGGATGCTTTCAAGATAGAATTTCCTGCCTTGGTACAGGGAGTGAACCTAGATGCCCCTTGAAAGAAGCAGTTCTGGTAAAGGTGATATACATTCATTAAATTACTCACTTATCTTGCGTTTCGTTTGCTTGCCGCCACTGTGTCTGCTCTTTTCTCCATCGTAAGTTTTCATTCGACCCTGGGAGTCTATCATTCCCTGCAAGGGCAACATTCACAAATCACAAACTTTAATATCAACATTTCTCAGGCGATAGGAGCTTCTACAAGAGGCTACATCCACTGTGATTGCAACCAGGAGAAATGTATCTTTTTGTCCGCAGAGGCAATGAGTAGATTTGATATGAAATTACTAAAATGTGACAGATGGGAACAACGTGTTCCCAAGACATACAAAGCACTGGCCACAAAATCAAGACAATTGTAAAGCAAACAAAAGACAGACCAGATGTGAATAAAAGAATGACACTCAGAATCCAGCTGGGAGTGAGGTGCAAGAGTCATTCTTAGTCCATCCTCTTAATGAAAAAATATGTGGAAACAATCTCTGCTGCTACTTTTCTTCAAATGAGTAGAAAGTTTGTAATGCACACACATAACCCTTAAAAAACTCCTTTTTGAGGAGTTATTACTTTGAATATTATTTCTGCCAGATCTGACCTGCAAGCCCCCAGATGAAAACAGCCTGTAGCATTTTTTTGACAAATAAAACAGTTACCAATTTAGCAGCTAGCTTGAGTCCATTATGTGGTTTGTACTAAATGGGCATTCAGAACTGGCTCCTAAAAACATTACTTTATACAACCGATGGTCAAGAACAAAATGAATAATGATTGAGTTCATTTGTAGATTTAGAGAAGGTGGATGAGAAGCACAAACACCAATCAATTCAACCAATCTAGTATTTATAACTATTCATATCTTATTGAGATTGGTGAGTAGTGCTTTTTGATCTTAGAAAAAAATATAATTCTACTGAACCAACTCCCCATGTTCAGCTCACTTATAGTTCTGCAATTTCTTTATTAAACTCTCTTCTGCCAATAAACCGATCCTGTTTCAGGATCCAATCCAAGGTTACTTTCAGCTGCATGCAGATTTATTTTTTGCCTTAGTGCTTCATAACATTTGGAGTTTTAAGCCATCTGATAAGACCCATAGATAGGTTTCCTTCCCAAAGAAGGACAATGGTAGAAGAAAGAAGTGGTTAGGAATAACTCCTGCATGACCTCAGATTCCCGATTACTAGCAAGCACACTGGGTACAGTTTGCCTCATACTAAAAATAACTTCAGTGAGGACCACATCAATGGTGGGATTCAAAATTTTTTACTACCGGTTCTGTGGGCGTGGCTTGGTGGGTGTGGCCATGTGACTGGGTGGGTGTGGCTTTTTTTTTTGCTTTTTTTTTGCCCACACCTGTTCTTGGGAGCCTCTGGGGGGCGTTTTGTTCTCCTAAAGCTCCTCTAAGGCTCAGGAAGAAAAAAAAACAGAGCATGGGAGGGGCACCCAGCACCCCTCCAAGCTCTGTTTTGGGAGCTTCCTAGCCTCAGAGGAGCCTCTGGGGAGAGCATTTTTGTACCCCTAAAGCTCCTCTAAGGCTTAGGAAGAAAAAAAAAACAGAGCATGGGAGGGACGCGCAGCACCCCTCCAAGCTCCATTTTGGGAGCTTCCTAGCCTCAGAGGAGCCTTTGTGGGGGAGCGTTTTTGCTCCCCTAAAGCTTCTCTGGGGCTCTGGAAGGCAAAAAATGGAGGGAGGGCTGAGCTCTTCCCTCCATTTTTTGCCTTCTTGGGCCTCAGCAAGGGGAATCCCGGCACAGCTGATCTCTGTACAGCTGAGTTTCAGGAGGGAAAAAAAAAAAGAAATACTTTAGGCAAATGTCAGGCAGGCCGGGTAAGCAAGCATCGGGCGGGAAGGCAACCGGGTTGGGGGCATGGCCAGCCAGAGCTTACTACCGGTTTGGCAACCCACGCAAAATTCTTGCTACCGGTTCGCACGATTTGGTGCGAACCGGCTGAATACCACCATTGGACAACTTCAAGATTCATATCGTGTCACCCAACTGTAAACACAGTCCTGATCAGCAGACGTATTATGTCTGGAGTGCCACCTTCAGTTACATGCAGTCCTCAACTTACAACCATTCATTTAATGACAGTTGTGCTAAAATCAGATATGCAAAGGAATTGGACATAAAGAAGAACTTCATCACAAATGTGAGTCATGAAGATACCTGATGAACCAATAATAAATACTATGTTTTGTTGAGTTTATATACCTCTGTAGAGAATACAGAAAAACAGTTCAAAGTTACAACGGCAGTAAAAATGACTTATGGCTGTTTTTCACGCTTACGACCCTTGCAGCATCCTCATCATCACACGATCAAAATTCAGAAGCTTGGCAACTGGCTCATATTTATGATGGTTGCAGTGTCCCATGGTCAGATGATTTTGTGACCTTTTGATAAGCCAAGTCAAAGGGGGAGTCACTTAAAAATCATGTTATTAACTTGGCAACTGCAATGATTCACTTACCAAGAAAAGTCGTAAAATGGAGCAAAACTTGCTTCACAACTATCTCACTAAACCACAGAAATTCTGGGCTCAATTGTGATCGTAAGTCACAGACTACCTGCATTTATAAGGTAGTAAAGGCAGGGTAATTACTGAATGAGTATCTGGCAATAGTAACTGCCAACAAGAGTCCAGATTTTGATTTTGATAGTTATATCCAACAATGTATCCATTTCAAGTATTCATAATTATGTTTATACTTATACCTGTTATCTATTACTTGCTTGACAAATAAATAAATAAAATAACAGTTCATAACAATCTCAATTCCATTCGCATCTCTGCCAAGTAACGCCAATGACAAACAATGCTGTTTTAGAATGCCTTGCTTTGAGGCTCTACTTTTGTTACTTTCTAAAAACTCTGGGAGGCGCAGGCACCATTTCTCCGCACTTCCAATGAGAAGAACAAACAGTCCAAGAACAACAGCAAAGACATACCAGCAAGGAGCCTGCTCCGCTTCACCATTTCACCTCGGGCCCCCTCTCCCCTCAGCAATGCCTCTTCCAGACGAGCTTTGGCATCTCGTGATTTCTTGAGGGCCTGAGTGCTGACTTTGTCTGAGCTTTGCTTGCCCTGTCCAAAGAGAGGAATAAATTTACATCTCTAGGCAATTATACTTCAGGACATAATAACAACGACAACCATGTTACTGAAGCCTTTTAAGAGCCCAACCAAGAGTTTTGCCCAAGGATGCGGTAAACATCCATCTGAGAAATAAACTTTTGCAGTGCAGTAGTAACACTTTGATTTGGACATAATTTCCTCTACCTTGTATTCAAAGCCTGAGACGCAGATGAAAAGAAGATCTAAGATCCGGTTCAGCTGCAGAGAGGAAAGATCGGCAATCCATTTCTGAATAAGGTTCTGATCGGCATTCTTCATGATCCACAGGAAGCAAATCAAAAGATGACGGGTTGTCTCAGGACTTAATGTGTTGTATGATTTGCAAGACTGGAAAGAGATGACATGAAAAGCACATAAAGTAGCAGATGACTTCCAATACAGAAAATTCATCACAGGAACAAAACATTGGAACATCACATTTTCAAATTGTGAGAGCTTCTTACTGTCAGCTTAGAATGTCTTTTCTAATTAACAGCCAAGAGCCATTTTTATTAGTTTTTATGTTTTACTAGTTACATTTATATCCTGACTTTCTTCCAGCTCAAGACAGTATACAGAGCACTTCCAATTTTTCCCTACAACAACCATCCTATGAGTTAGGCTGAGTAAGAGTGTCTAGTTCAGGGGTCTCCAACCTTGTCCACAAGTCTTAAAGTGGCCAAGGTTGGAGACCCCTGGTCTAGTTGGCTCAATGATACTTTAATGGATTCCTGCAATGGGTAAGGTATTGGATTATATAATCTCCAAAATCCGTTCTTTTTGGCTTCCATGATTGAAACAGACTGGAATCTGGATCTCCCTGATCCTAATCCCAATATCTTTGTTAATTTACAACCCTAGCTCATTTTTAGTGGTGGTGCAAGTATGCTGATCACTGGCTGCCAGTAATTCGGCAGTTCGTGTCTCACCGGCTCAAGGTTGACTCAGCCTTCCATCCTTCTGAGATCAGTAAAATGAAGATCTAGATTGTTGGGGAAAATAGGCTGACTCTGCAAACTGCTTAGAGAGGGCTGTGAAGTGGCATATATGTCCAAGTGCTACTGCTACTGCTATATTGCTGAGCAAGGAATATCTTTATTTCAAATAGTAAGCAAGAATTCCTCTATCAGTAGTTTTTTACTCAGCAAAAGCCAGCTCTTTATTTGACTAAAATGAAACTTCAGATGGTCGTCGCTGAACTTCTCAGTGGAGTGACTTCTGATTCATGTAGGAAATGAAAACTTTCCAATGTGAATAAATGCATAAGGAAAAAGATATGGATAAATATCCTAGACCCCTGAGATGAAGATACATTTTCTTAAATGAAACTCAATAAGGAAGCCTTTTAGATGGGTTTTCTAAAGGGCTGATGTCATTTTGTCAACTGAAAGCAGCTCTACTTCAAACACCCCACTACCAGATTAGTTTACACTGCTGCTTTACACAACGGATTAAGTTCATTTGCTTAATCACATGCAGTTAGTCCCCTTTATCCAGGAGAGAGTCTTCAAGATAGTTTGAACCATAACATCCATAATCCCTGATCACAGTTAACTCTGGCAGGGATAACTGCAGCGGTAGTTCAAAACATCTAGAGACACTCTGCTGCCCACCCTCATTTTAGGTAGAGAAAGAGAAAAAGGTTTTCCCCCTTGGAAAAAAAATTAAGTGTACCTAGAACGTACATAATTACCAATCTAGCTCAAATCTGAGAATGAGAAAGTTTTGATAGTAAGGCCAGTAATAGCAAATAACATTACAAGATAAAATAATAGGAACATTATTCAGGAAGGGACTCCTGTAAAGTACTGTAAAAAGCCTTACCATCGTAAGCATAGAAGAGCCAGAAGATTGTAGATTAAACTGATTCCCAGCAATAGCCAGAGCAATGTTGTGGTTAATCTGGTTTGCCGATTCTTGTTCTTCATCTGGCCACGCAGCACGGCCTTTCCCATTGTGAACATCTGGAGCTAAATTGGAAAGTGCAAGATCTCTGAAAGGGTTTTTTGGCATGGTCCAAAGCTTTTTCCATATTTCTCCAGTCAAACACTTTTTGGATAGCTTATTCTCAGAGGAAGATGTATCAAGAGTGTATCTAATAACCACTGAAACACATTTATTTTGTTCTAACTGCTGTGGATTTTGATATGCTGGTCAATGGTCATAATAAACATAGTACAATTAGGTAGCTAAAAACTTCTGAATCTGCAAAACTGAGTTGCGGCACTCCAACTTTCAAGAGCCCCAAATCTTCTTCTTCCTATCCTCCTTCCTATCCTCCTTCCTATCCTCCATTCTGTTTTTCTAACACAAGTGCTAGCCCCATGGAAGCAAGGGCAACAAAGTATTAAATATAACCAGGCTGAAAATCCCAGAAATGCCAGGTTAAAGTTCCAAGCAACAATGGCATATTGGGAAATACTTCTACATTTCTGAATAATCTGCATCCTAAACAAATTTATATGAGATGGGCAGTGCAGAAATCTAAGAAACAACAAGGCTATTGCATATTAGCTGCAGTGGGATGAAAGCCTGTGAATTCTAGTATAAAGCCTATTTTCTACGTGAAAAAGTCCAACAGTGAAAACTATGTGTCTTTTATGTTTCTTGTGGATTTTTGAAATTTGTTCTGTCCCTTGATTAGGGTGAACTGGACTTTGTTTATTAATATTCCCACTGCTTAAAAGAGTTTTGTGTGCCATTACATTATAATCCTATGTATGCATGCATTATTTGATTTATATCCGGTCTTTATTTTTACAATTCAAGGTAGCTACCTAATTCTTCCTCTTCCTATTTTTCCCACAATATCCCTGTGAAGTTTGCTGGGCTAAAAGAGGGTGACTTAAGCAGTTTACGTGCCTAATGGAAGATTGCAACTGACAGTTTCCTGATGTCTACTGTAGCATTTTAACTACTGGTTAATTACAGACTGGCTTTCTATATTTGAACAACAATGAGACAGAATAGTTAGTATAAAACTACAGCTGATGATGTGTAAAATTACCAGTTCTCAGAGCTAGATAACAAAAAAAGATTTGTTTTAACTCTAGAATTAATGAATTTCTTTACTTGGCAAATTTTAGAACAGATAATATATCTCTAGCAGTGTTCACAAGTGTTTTAAAACCAAGTCATACTTTATAGCTTTAGTTTCTCTTATTATGTGACCTTTGTTCCCTTTCTTCAATCTTGTCTATCTGCTTCCTTCTCTTGTTTTCCTTTTCAGCTCTTCTTTTCCCTCTGACTATAATTGATTAAAACTGCCCCCTCTGTTTGCTCTTTTACCAATATTTTATGGTGTTCCCTTTGCTTGTTCTGAATTATATGAGCTCAGAGCAGGAACAGCCATGGCATAAATTTCTCCATTCAGTCCTGCCTGACACCGAAACAACAGATGGGAAAAAACACAACAAATGCACTCTCAAGAGCCTTTAGGAAAGAAATGACTTTAAGAAAGTCATTTAGATGGGTGTATACAACACTAAAAAAGGCATTACGCAAGAAAAATTTGAGAAAACTAAAGCTGTGAGACATTTGCTGCATTTATGCAAATTGTAGTGCGAACACCATTACCACTCAAAATGTTAAAATTACTGGTTCTTGAAAATATGTACCTATATTAATGACATCTTTATCACATTTACACAGGAAGAAAGTTGGAAACTTAACACAGATTATCTTGTCTGTTGCATAGCCAGTAGGCTAGGAAAGAAATGGAAATTGTCTTGCCTCTCAGATAACAAAGGTTTTTTTCCCCTCTGAAGGACTCTATCCACATCTTATTAAAACCAGATCCTTAGAAGATGACCTTTGAGTACAAAAATTATGGGATCCTGAGGAGTTTTATAGGATTTTGAAAAGATACACCTGCATTGGAAACTGGAAGACAGGTGCTAGATTTGCACATTTGAACATATTTTTTAAAAATCAGATCCAAAGTACTGTGTCATCCTAATATATCTCCTCTCTCACTTTGCTATGGGCACTTAGATTAACAATTCTCTGTGGAGTTGCTTTTCCACATTTGTTTAACCACTATATCCCATTCATGAGTCCAATAATGTCAATGAAAAGATATTGGTTCTGTTTGTATGACACTGTTAACTGAATCATAGTTTATTAAACTAAATTTTCTGGGCTTTTGTAATGATCAGCTAATTATCATTAATGGGCTTTCGTAATGATCCACCTTCTGACAGTCCTTCTCAGCAATGTAGGAAGTGTTGGGGATGGAGCACCATCTACAGGACTCCAAAGGACAGAGGATGAATAATAAAACTCAGGAAAAAATCTGTCCAGGGAGCTGGGAATATGCAGAACGGGTTCAGCTGAGGCAAGAGGAATTTTAAGTAATAGAAATGGTTTCATTTCAAAATATTGAGAGAATAATCATTTCGTTTTAAATGCAGAATGGGGTGTGTATGTGTGCAAAAGCTGCAGTTGCCATTTTTTCTTTTGTTCTGTTTTTCTGCAATGAGCAGAAATCACAGAGATTGTTCTCATCTCCTGCATGAATTTTGCACTTATAGAAACACTCTGTGGCTTGCTTGAGAGAAAAGTGCTAAACCCACATGAAGTTTGCTTGTTTATGGCTTAGGGTATTTTGTGAAGTTAATCATCTTGATTTGCAAGGCACACCTGATGAGTTAGACTGCCTGATCCGTGCGGCGGTGCGACGCTGGCTGCGGTTACCCAAAGATACCCCCACAGGCTACCTTCAAGGATGGAGGATTGGGGGTGCCCTGTCTTTCCACTTCTATCCCACTCCTGCAGGCGTCGTGTCTGGAGAAGATCGCATCCCATCCCAACACGCTATTGGAAATTGTACAGCGTCAGGATGCTTTTGGTTTTCTGCAACGCCGAATGAACCTGCCATGCAGAATTAACGCCACTGCTATAACAACAAAGGCCGAAGTGCAGGAAGAATGGAAAACCGCGCTCCTGACCTATTTCGATGGCCGGGAACTGGGGATCCCCAGGGTCGACACAGCCAGCCATGATTGGCTATTACGCCCCTCCTGAGTATTCCCCTGCTTGTACTTAATAGTGATCCAATTGAGGGGTGGAGTACTCCCTACTAGATCGAGGAGTGCGAGGGGAGCGATTGTTTGGTCACTGGTAAGGGGACTGGTAAGTGCGAGGGGAGCCTGCCGAGCCCCAGAGTTTGCGAAGTGACACATGACACCAGGTGCGCTAGGCATAATCGCGTGGTGCAGCAATTGGACCAGCTTTTGCGCTGGCAAGGCTTTTGTCCATGTATTGAGCCGATCGTACCCTCCGGCACATCATTCATTAAACCGGACCTATTAATGGAGGCATTAAACAAGCTTTGGGTTATAGATGTCTCCATTGTGTCTGGTTATAGAATGCCGGAGACTTGGGATATAAAGGTCTCTAAATATGGACAGCCTGAGCGTGTCACTGATATCCGAAGTTGGGCCGCCATTAAATCCTCCATCTCTCTATTGTGGTCGCCAATCGAGGACTATAACTTGAACCATCTGGCGCTGTGCTACAAACCTTGGGCTTGAGCCGTAGAGTCTGTGGGGACATTGGTCTCCTTACTATCATAGGCTCGCTCAAATGTTACAACGCATATATGCGTGGAACGGGAAAGGTTGAACCGGACCCTGGATAATGCATGTTTATGACACTGCCAAAAGCGGCGATTCCACTGGTGCAACCACCTCTAGCAAATTTTCGCGCTCAGAGAGAGTTGCCTCTCTGATAATTCATGATACCCTAGCACACCTTATAATAAACACAGCCAATAAATTGCATCCTTACATTTTCCATTATCACTTAGGCAATTATATTTTGTGTGGGGGGGAATCATCACCTTATACTGTAATGACAAATTCCTGAATTTCTGCTCTATGTTGAATGCCACAGAGGTCAAAACAACCCACATCTAGCAGATGGTAGGTCAAAAGGGAAAAACAGTCAACTTTTTCATTTTTATACACCACCTTGAACAGCAGTCGCCAACTGGTGGGCCGCGGCTCACTGGTGTTCTGTGATAAAATTTTGGTGGACCGCAGAGAATCTCACCCCCAGAGTATCCTCCCAAAGCAATTAATCCAGGCTGCGCAGAAACATAAGGCTGCTCAGCCCACATGGCCTGCGGGAACCCTCCCCGCCCATTCACTCCTTATCCAGCAAACTTGTCTGCTAAGTTGCTATTTTTCCTTTTTCTGACCATCATCTGTTCTGCTGTGTCGGGAGATTTACATTAGCTAGGAAGCAGGAAATGGTTGGATTTCTTGCTTTCTAGCTAAGCAAAGCCAAACCTCCCTTAAGATTGAAGGTTTGTTTGCAAGCAAATTCAGTGCAGACTCACGGTAAGCAAGTTTGAGAGACTGAGCTAGCCGATGGTAGATAGATAGCTTTGCCTGATTTTGGATAAAAGTTACTTTTTTAAAATAAAAAATTCAACATGTACATACATGATGTATTGTGAGTTAATTTTTTGAGTTTGGTAGCTAGCAAATTTTATGAGTTTGCTTGCAAGCAAATTTTATGTGGCAGATTGAGCTAGCCAATGGCAGATAGATAGATCTCTGAATTAATCTGTGATTCTGTGAGCAACTCAATCTGCCTGCCTGCTTTGCCTGATTTTGGGTAAAAGTTGCTCTTTTTTATAAAAAATTCAATATTTATATAAATATTTATATTTCCATTCAAGCCATTCCCAGCCAGTCACATGACCACCAAGCCACACCCACAAATTGGGCCACACCCACAGAACCAGTTAGTGGTCCTTGGGATCTAAAATTATGAGTTTGGGAGTCCCTGAGGTCCAAAAGGTTGGCAACCCTTGATCTAGAAGATATTAAGTATATCATCATCATCATTTCTTGCCTGTAAAATCATGTAATTGAGGAAAGGCATCCAGAATTATGCCAACCAGAGGCAGATAAAGTGCAGCAATTTTCACTTTCATTTCTGGTTTCAAGCAGGCTTTATCCAAGTCGTGTGAACTCATCAAGCTGTGGACAGCGCTGACGGCTTTCCTCTGCACCTTGCTTATTCTGTCAGGAGAACAAAAAAGTCCAAGAGCCTTTTAATCGCTTAATCATAGAATAGTCCAATAAATAACAGGATAATGAATATGGGAGTATTTTGAGAGACAAGTTAAATACGTCCTCTTTAGGAAAAGAATTTAAGCCATAGATTGTGCATTCTTCCCTTTTAATTAAAAAAAAATACTATTCTCACACTGCTTGGAGATTAACAAAACATTTTCAGGTCACACTATGCATATGGGAGCATCCTGGGCTAGTAAAATAATATAGACAGAGTTGTTTATTCTTTTTGGTATGTTGTGCTCAGGCTATAACGTTAGTCCAAATGTTAGAAGCGGCTGAATTCATACAACATGTAAGTAAAATGCTTCTTAATTTGCTTTGATATTTAGAATATAAACAGTCTTTGACTTACAACCATTTGTGTAGTGACTGAAGTTACAATGGCACTGAAAAAAGTGACTTAAGGCCATTTTTCCTTATGAGCATTGCAGCCTCCCCATGGTCACATGATCAAAATTTGAATCCTTAGTAAGTGGCATGTATTTATGGCAGTTGCAGGGTCCCAGGCTCATGTGATCATCTTTTGAGACCTTCTGACGAGCAAAGTCAATTGGGAAGACAGATTCATTTAATAACCACGTTACTAATTTAACAACTGCAGTGATTGTGGTAAGTAAGGTCATAAAATGGGGCAAAATTCACCCAACCACTGTCTTGATTATCAACAGAAAAGTTGGGCTCAGTTGTGATCATAAGTTGAGGACTACCTGTACTGCCTAAACCAAAGCTATGGAAAAATATGACTGAACGTTGTACGAACATACCCAGTTGTGGCCTATCCATTAAATGATTCTCAATCTACATATTTTCCAACATTTAATCATATCATCATATAATCATTTAATAGTATAACTTGGCTTAATCCTAAATCCCCAAGTGGACAAAAGTTGTAAAATTTTCTACAAACCTGCCTATGGATTTTGATCTTGTAAACACAGCAGTCAATTCACTTTCTGTTTATTTAAAGTCTGTCTCAGATTACTATAGGACCTAAATTGGTTTTGCAACAATTCAAGGTTGATTGCCCTTGACCCTGATTTTTATTTATTTTATTGATTTATTAAATTTATATCCCACCTTTATTACTTTATAAACAACTCAAGATGGCGAATATACATAATACTCCTTCCTCTTCCTATTTCTCCCACAAGAAAAAAACCCTATGAGATAGTTGGGCTGAGAGACAGTGACTGGCCCAAGTTCACCTTGCTGGCTTTCATGATAGCTAAGGTGGGACTAGAACTCACAGTCTCCTGGTTTCTAGCCTGGCACCTTAACAAAATAGATCAAGCTGGCTGATCCTGGCTGTATCAAAAGAAGAACTGAGTGATTAAAATATTTCAAGAATACTTGACTGAAACCTAATTCCGTATCTATAATTCAGGAGTGTTGCTTACACATCCAAATCTCTGGGGGGAAAAGGAGACCTACCCTTCCCCTTCTGCATCCAAGGTAGCTGCCAACTCTGTGAAAAGTAGCCCTGTGATGAAGTGCTGCTGCCGATAATCTGCTGTAAGCTCAAACATGCTGGAAAGTTTTTGATCCTGGAAACTTGAGCAGGAACTTGAATTCTATAATAAATGAAAGTGACAAAAAGTAAGTTTATATTGAAATACAAAGCATAGATTTGTTAGTTGCATTTAAAATAAAATAGAATGACTTGACATAAAGTTCTTTCTTAAATACCTCTACTTCGTAATAAACAAAATCTCTTTAATTTCATCTCTAAAACATTTTATACAAAAAATTGAATTAACAATCATTTATTAAATCAAAGGAAGAATAAAACATATCTTTGGCTCTGTAAAGTATTTTTGTATCATAAAAACAAAAATAAATATACAGTAAGCAAAGAAACTTTCAGAAATTTAATGGAATGAATTTATACTTGTATATACACAGGTAAGGCAGAAACTGATCATCATATACAGAAATCCTCTTAGTTGGCAAAGGCTCAACTGACAATATTAAATCATGCCAAAGAAGCTGAAGCTGCTGTTGACTTCAGCCACTTTGTGGGTTATTCCTGAACGTATAAGGGTTGAATATGTTTGTGCACAAACACTCTCAGTTGAATATATAAGGAGATGTTTTTATTTAGTTTAATAGAACTGATCTGATCAGATTTCTGTTCCATCCTTATATGGCAGAAAATTGACCTGAATAGCTACCTTCTCAGACAAGCTAGATTCTGCTTTTTTAAAAAAAATGGAATCCAATTCTCCAATTCCTCCTAATAGATACCTTCCTAGAAAACACCAGTGCTTACAAATATCCCTAGATGTCCCTTTTCTATGTATGTTGAATGTACATGAGGAGAAAGGAATTGTGCTTTGTGGATTTATTCCTGCATTCTACATGTTGAATGGATTATCTGGCCTATGTATATGCAATTACATTCATTAATATGACGTATGACAAAATTAAGAAGTGAGGTCAGCAAACATACTCCTGCTTTCCCATCTACACAATTGTATGTGGGAAAGGATGATGGACTCATTATGACATAAAATATTAATGTATAATCAATGAGAAGAAATATGAAGACCCAATCATCAATATATTCTATATCTGCTAAAGAATGTACTCCCGATATTATTAAATTGTATTTTTATTTTTTAAAAAATAGGGGAAGTACCTGGGATGATATAGAAGGAGAGGGAGATGTTGGAGCACATCCTGAAGTCAGGAAGAAGAGATTCAAATTGAGGTAATGTTCATGACTGCAGAGAATTTGTAGGAACTCCAGCCTCATGGACAACAACACTGGGATATTACTCATTTTATTTGACAACTAGAAAGGAATAATTGCAAAGAAAAACATGATGAATACTTCCATACAGAGAGAAATACTTAGCTCTTGAAAGAGATCAATAAAAATAATAAAGAAGAAATAAATATTTTCAATTGTTCCATTTAATATTTGCATCACATTAAGTATATAACTATTAGACCCCCCCTAGTGGCAACATTTAATAAACTGGATTGTTTTCTGTTAATGCCATAATTCTTGTTAGAAAGTAATTCTGTTGTAATAGACTTTCTTCATTTCTGCAATTTAAAAATATTGTGTTTTAAATTCCATGGCACTTGTCACTAGCAATATCCTTAGTACAACTGAATTACATCAGTAAAATGTATCAATGCAAAATTGATCTTTAATTCCAAAGAAGCCCTAGAAGGAAAACAAAATTCCATAGCACTGATTTGAAACCTCTGCAGCCTGCAAAGAATGTTAAAGAAAGTATCTGAAAAAGTTGGGAGGATTTTTAATATGTCTAAAATTGATAAACGTTGGGTGTAGGAATTGTTCTGTCCAACTGAAAACTAGTTCACTTATTCAGGAAGATGATATAATTGCACATATGTTGGTCCGTGCCAACTGAGGGAGCATGTAGAGGATCATACACATGTTCTTCCGACATATAGGCTCTAGTCTAGACATTTGAGTTAATTGTTTGGCTTGACAAATCAGTTTTCCATGTGTAAGAAGACTTATGTAGGAATCTTTTTGCATGAGATATTCACCAGTTAATTATCAAGCTGATGTCAGCCCTGAAGCCATTTTTTGGCTGAAGCCACTTTGGGAGCATCTTAAGGGCACATCTTTGGGTGTGTTTGCTGGAACCCTGACAGCTGATTTGAATGATTTAATCAATAAGCTGTTATGATCTCCCTCACGTTTTGACAATCTTCAGTTCCCATCAATATTAGCATGAATGAGTGAGAGTTAATGGAAGTAATGGTACATTGGGGAATTGGAGATTTCATACTTATGGCCACTTCAAAGTCACAAAATAGACTACTAACTTGTGAATTCTTAAACGCTTTCCATTAGCCAAAAACAAACAAACAAACAAACGAACTTGGATAGGAATAGCCTGAAAGAAAAAAAATCTATACTAGCCCTGTCTCCATGCTGCTAGTCTTAGGAGACTACTCTCCAAATGTACAACTTGGATCCTATTGGTGTGGGATTGTACTCAGGAGTTTCCCCAAGAGTTGTAGACAAAAAGAAACAAGCTACTGCATCTACAGGATATTTCAATCCTTCCGGCCTTATACCATTACTATGTTTAAGAGAACCATGGCATACTAACTCTATGTTTAAGAGAACCATGGCATGATAACTTAAGCCTCATTTTAAAAGCTTCTATTTTTTGCTTTAGTTACCATCCTGTCCAATGAAGACTTTAGAAATGTAAAATATCAAACCTTATTATCTGATTTTCAGCCAGCTAAGTAAGATATTTCTGTAATAGGATATTTGAATTTTTCTTATGGGTAATGGACCTCTCTCTGTTTTACACTTAGGATATTAATCTAAAATCAAATTGCAATCTCTGCACATTTGAAAATTATATATTGGGATGTACTATTGCACAGCCTTTATTTGAGGGATTTTTATAAAGAGGCCTACCTGATTGCAGTAGTGTTTGATGAGGTTAAACACAAATCCACGATCCATTAAAGAAAGAAGATCGTATAGGAAAAATGCCAAGTTAATGTTGATCTTTTCTGCCTGTTCACTTTCCTTAAAAAAAGAAAGAAAGATTATTGCCCAAAAACAAATGTGTTATATACTCTGAGGTAAAATCTGCACAATAATTATAGATTAATATAATTATACATGAATTAAAATGACAGGTGAGGGAACCTGTCACATAAACTTTTTCCCACTGTGTTTAGATGTATCATAACATGATGGACCACACAAACAGGTTCAATACCCAAAAGAATAAAAATTTGTTGACATGCAGTTAGTGGCCCAGAAACCAGCATTCTGACTTAGACTACAGTTAGTTAGATAAATGCATTTGCCTCATCATGTGCAATTCATTCTAGATTCATTCTAAGATTCCTACATGCCACAGACAGCACATGTTGACACATGTTTGGCAATATAAATCCTGATTGAGTTTAATAAAAGAATGTAGATGTCAAAAATGTAATAATGATTAGGGAAAATCTGTAGATTTCAGGCTTGTTTGGTAAACTAATTATAACAAATGGCTTTATAAAACATAGACCAGACATCTGAAAATATCCGTTGTTATCATTAGACCCATTAGAGCGAGGAGGCAGGGAATGTTGCGGGTCTCACGCCTGAGGGAGATACACCTGGTGGGACCCGGAAGAAGGGCCTTCTCCATGGTGGCTCCCTCTCTCTGGAATATCATTCCCCCAGAGTTTAGAATGGCCTCTACTCTAGCACTCTTGCGAAAGGTACTGAAGACCTGGTTTTGCCAGCAGGCCTGGAGAACCCAGAGAGGGATGGAGCCCATCAAATGGCTAATGTGATCTGCTGTCGTCGGGGTGGGAGGTGGGTTTTTTTCCTCCCAAATTTTGTTCTATTGTACTTTACTAATTTATTTGATTCTTTTTGTTAGTTTTTATTGTTTTTTTATTTTTGTTTTTGTTTTAAATATGGTTTTACATTGTGTAAGCCGCCTAGAGTCGCCATGGACAAATAGGCGGCAATATAAATTAAATAAATAAATTTGTCAACTGACATTTTGGACATTGCAACAAATAAATTAGAATAAGATATTTTAATCTGATTGGATGTTGATATTATTCAGACTAAATTTATGAAGTATGTAAGAGGATATGAGTTTCTACCATCTTTGGAAACCTAGTGGTGCAGTGGTTAGAATGCAGTATTGCAGGGTAATTCTGCCCACAGCCTAGAGTTATATCTTGAGAGGGTTCAAGGTTGATTCAGCTTTCCATCCTTCCAAGATCAGTGACGACCCAGATTGTTGGGGCCAATATTCTGGCATTGCAAACTGCTCAGAGAGTGCTGTAAAGCACTATGGAGCAGTATATAAGTCTAAATGCTATTGCTTTGTCTTTTGGATTATAATTTGGGATTTTCAATCTATAGTTAGAGTCACTACAATTATATTTTTTAACCTATCAAGCTATTTTAGAGTACCTGTCATGGCCCAGGACTCAGAGTCTGAATCGGAAGAAGCTGTTTCAGATGAACCAGTGAAAGGTCAGCCTCGAGACACCAGGCCAGGGATCCCTGAGACTGATCAAACATAGGTATCATCATAACAGTGAGAGGTCATATGATAAGATACGCACCCCAAGCCCTCAGCCTTACAGGCAGAACAGAGAGCAGAGCAAATATTCTCAGTCAGGCTCCAATCTGCTCTGGTTTATGTGTATTCTGCTCATGTAAAACATCCTGAAATTCTGACCTTTAAACTGACTGACAAACCTGGCTTGGCTTTCTGAACTTTGGACTGGATTTTAATTTCTCTTCTGTGCTTTCCTGTTAAAAGTGAAACTATCCCTACAAGTTTTCTTTCCAGGAGACTGTTTACATTTACATTCCTTTCCTTGCCTGCTGTTTATCTACTTACTTTTGAGTAAATTGCTATTTTCCTCTAACAATAGTGTGTGTGTGTGAGTTTGAAACATTAATATCAACCTGAGAAGGATGCCCTCTATCTCCTTTAACTTTTAATTTGGTTCCTGAAATCTTAGCTTCTTTCAGTAAACAGCTTAAAGATATTAATGGTATGGTAGCATTTGGTATTGCACCTATTCAGAAAATAATATAGTCATTCCATTAATCAGACAATTTTGTTGCATTATTACCAAAGCTTACTGATATTATACAGCTTTATGATTTAAACTCTGGCTATACTATAACTTAATTTTTTTTTACAAAGGCCCTCTTAGTCACTGAAGAAGTGCAACTCCATTCAGAATCAAAGATAGTAAATTCCTAGATCCTCAAAACTCAAAGCCTCTTTGTCTTGGCAGGGATGAGCCAAAATCTATTGTTTCCCATTGAAACCCCTAACACCTCTAGACATTAGGATAGGACATTGGCAGCATTCCTTAGTTCACCAAGGGTGGAGATATTTAGCTAATTGAAAATTCTGGCCCTACTATATACAAAATGCAGCCCTAAATTTGTGATAACCCTGCCTTTCCTTGTCCACCATGGTTCTCAGTTTCCCTAAAATATGAACTCCCTGAAAGTGATGTTATTCAAATGCTCCTGTCTCGTAATCAGAAAAAAATACAATGATCTAGAATTCTAACATAAATGGTTTATTTTGAATTGATACTGAGGTATAGGAACAATTTCCATGGAATAAAATTATACAATTGTGAGATTTTTTTCAAGGTTCTGTTTATTCTAGATTATAAAATTACCTTCTGGGTCTTGACTGAAAGTGCAGCAACCTCTGAGGCAACAACACTGACAATTGTGCTGATGTCATCTCTGAAGCGGTTGGAAAATCGACCTCTGCGGGGAACATTCTGCTTCTGTACATTGTCAACATACTGAGCCATGCTTTTTACCTCAAAAAAACATCAGCATCGTTTATCAAATGTGAGTTTGTAAACCACGGCAAATAGTAGAATTGAAAGAATTCACACTTTGTGAAGAATCCTTTCTCTATATTTCATGGACAGGTAACTTAACATTTGTAAATTCTATTCCAAAAATTCTGCAGCTAAAATGAGAACTTGCAATGCAACTGTTAAACTTAAATGTGCGATTCCATTCTAAAATTCTTAAGTGTATAATATAAACCATATTAGGTGTATTGCTCAACTATTATAATGAGTAGTATATACATTTCCTGCTTTTACTTATACATAATTTTAAAAAAATGAAATTTAACCACTAGGAGCCACAGGGACTTAACATTAGGGGTTGTCTACTCCGCTGCTCATGATTACAAAATTATAATATTAATAAAATGCTTCCAGTTTCTGCACAGTCATATATTTTTAATGTGTTTGATGTGACACTGGGTAACTCTAAACAGCATATTTTTTTTAACATACATATGTATATATATGTATGTATATTTCCTTTGGGATAATTTTTCACTTATGAAACAAACAGTTCCTTTCAGCCAGTATATTTTTTTGCATATTTGATGCAGATGTCAATTAGATTAATAATCTAAAATTTTATTTTAATTGGCTTTTTAAAAAAAAAAATTAAAATTTTATTTTAATTGACTAGAATAATACTATTACTTCATTGAAAGCTATTCCCATTTCATAACTTCTCTCCTGAACATGCTGTAGACATTTATTGTTTGCTCAGAAGTCATGTTTCCTTATTACCTAGTGATGGAAAGAAAGTAAATGCTGAAATATTTGTTCTATTTCAGGGGTGTCAAACTCAATTTCATTGAGGGCTGCATCAGGATTGTGTTTGACTTTGCGGGGCCAGGGTAAGCATGGCCAGATTGTTGTCACTCATGTCGGGGGCACCTGTGGTGGAACAAGTGCTCTGCCAGTGAAAATGGGCTCCCAAGCTCAATTTTCGGCTGAAACAGCCTCCTGCAACCTTCTGCCAGTGAAAACGGAGCTTGGGCGGGCCACGGGCAGTTCTTCCAAGCTATGTTTTCATTGCCAGGGGAACCATGGGCCGGTCCTTTGTAGTTTCCAGGGTGGCCCGATTGGCCAGATCTAAACACCCCGTGGGCTGGATTGGGCCCCCGGGCCTTGAGTTTGACACCCCTGTACTATTTATTTGAGCTGAACATCAAATCATATGCTATCATTTCCTTTACCGAAAATAAGAGAACCATACAAAATCTTACCAGCAATTCAAAGAAGAACCAAGAATATTTGAAGACTGATTCTCTCGCTAGGCCTGCGCTGACCACCATCTGAAGTGCGATCTCTTCATGAAAGTGCTATATAATATATTAAAACCCAAATGTGATTACCAATTGACTTTCAAGGTTAGATTTCAAAGCAGAACTCTCAAAGGAGTAGATCCAAAAGGGAATCCTTTCATATTAGGTCACGTACATACACAGGCAGCTAAACATTAAGAAAGCACACAAAGAGCTATTGGTGGCAACAAGAATCACCAGAAGACTGACCAAAAATAATAGCTAAAGAGGTGGTGAAAAAAAAAGGTTGACTATTCTAACTGTCATACATTTTGCAATGGCAGAACTAGTACATAGGGCAACCCTTGAAAAGAATGAATTAGTAGAGCCTAATAAACCTTACAATACTGTATCAGTAGTAATTTTTTCCAATAAAAATTAGTAAGAATTAGTGATAATTACATGTATGACCAACACATAGGTGGTCCAGAATGAAGGTCTAAATATTCCGTAGCATGCAGTTATATTTTCATTCATTTTAAATTAAAGAAGATGAAGTCTACAATAATATGTGCAAAAGAAGACTGTCACATAAAGCAGCATGGAAGCCTTTAGCTTTAGTAAGAGTGAAATTAGACCTTGCAGTTATTTAAAGATTATTCAAATACAACTTAAATTGGACTGAATGCATTGATGACTTAGAATGACTTGGCTGGGATTTTCCTTGCCATTTGGCTTTCTGTTATTCCTAAATCCCAAAATACATCAAACATTAATCCCATAAAGAGAATCTCCCTTGTCATGTGCTTTTCCTTTTTTTGCTTGCAGTACAGAAAAGTAATTTATTATGATCTCTAGAGCAGAGGTCGCTAACCTTTTGGACCTCAGGGACCACCAAACTCATAATTTTAAATCCCAGGCACCACTAACTAGTCCTGTGGGTGTGGCCTAATTTGTGGGTGTGGCTTGGTGGTCATGTGACTGGCTGGGCATGGGTTGTATGTAAATATATTTATATAAATATTGATTTTTTTATAAAAAAGAGCAACTTTTACCCAAAATCAGGCAAAGCAGGCAGGCAGATTGAGTTGCTCACAGAATCACAGATTCATTCAGTGATCTATCTATCTGCCATCATCTAGCTTAGTCTGTGCTTAAAAGCAGAGCCAAAGATCTAAAGACTAGCTAGAAAGCAAGAAATCCAACTGTTAGGAATCTGTCCTCCAATTAGTTGGGTTGGCAATATATAAACCAACAATGTATGTTTGTAGCTTTAAGACAGAATCACTGTATTGATTGTGCTATGTTCCTATTGGTTGATTGTATTGCAGGTTACCATAAGAGGGATCTAGAGATCATGGCTTACTATCTCTGACATGCTCTCTCTCTGACATTCTATATCTCTGACATTCTGTTGCTATCTAAGGTTCTCTGCTGTGCTTATACTTTGATATCTTTGTTTACTGTAAATGGCAAAGGCAACTGGTAAGAAGACTTCGTAATTGGATATTCTTTGGACTGTAAAACGTATATGACCTGGACTGTTTATTTGACTGTGCTATTTTTGTATGGCTATGTGTGGCTGAATAATTATTCGTAACTACTCTCATAAACATTTCCATGTGCATGTCCTTGTTACTCGAGGGTTATTCTGCACATATCATAACTTGCTTCATCATTTCCTGCTTCTTAGCTAATCTAAATCTCTCGGCACAGCAGAACAGTGATGGTCAGAAAAAGGAAAAATAGCAATTTAGCAGGCAAGTTTGCTGGGTAAGGAATGAGTGGGCGGGGAGGGTTCCCGCAGGCCATGTGAGCGGCACAGCCTTGTGTTTCTGCGCAGCCTGGATTAATTGTTTTGGGGGGTGCTCTGGGGGTGAGATTTCTCTGAGGCCCACCAACATTTTCTCGCAGCCCACCAGTTGGCGACTTGCTGCTCTAAAGAATACACACTAAAGTACAGTTAGTCATCAACTTACAGCAGTTTACAAAGTTCAAAGTTACAACAGCACTGAAAAAAAGTGACTTATGACCATTTTGCATAGTTACCACCTTTGCAGCATCCCCATGATCATGTGATCAAAATTCTGATGCTTGGCAACTGGTTCATATTTATGACGGTTGCAGTGTCCCAGAGGTCAGCTTTTCCAACAAGCAAAGTCAAAGGGAAAGCCAGATTCACTTAACAACCATGTTACTAACTTATCAACTGCAGTGATTCACTTAACAACTGTGGCAAGAAAGGTTGTAAAGTGGGGCAAAATTCACTTAACAAATGTCTCACTTAAAAACAGACATTTTGGGCTCAATTGTGGTTGTAAGTTGAGGACTACCTGTACTCAGTTATCTTGTTTATATCTAGTCATACAAAATTCCTTTCTATTCACTGAGATTTAAATTTCATATTCATATTTAAAGTAAATATGTCTGAAATGTTAGCTTGGAAATATAGTTTATTTTTCAGTTTCACATTTTAACCTAACGCAAAAAGGTCCTTGAAGTAACCAAGCAAAGGTAGCTAGTCCTAGAGCTGACAAATATTTTACATCGCCAGGTGTTATTACTTATAGGCCCATTGTTTTTTTCCTGAGAAATTTGAAACAAATTTGGAGTCTGGGCACTTCAGAGTGAGAATTAAAAAATGGCATGGTTGTAATAGAGGGTAAAGTGTCTATCAACGAGCAGTTTGGCATTATGTGGCAGTCTACCTTTTTGTTTGGGTAGGCGAGCGCTTGTGCAGGGACTTGACATATCACTGTTGGATTCACTATAGAAAGACATACGGCTGTAGTTCCGCTCTGCAACCTGGAGAAAATGACCAGAAGCCATACAGAAAAAGAATTACTAGAACAGTGAAGGAGGGAAGGAAGGAAGGAAGGAAGGAAGGCAGGCAGGCAGGCTAGGCATGAGGTATGCAATGAATATGTTGTTACAATTTTTCCACTAAATTAAATACATGATTGACCCCATTTGATTAATACCCAGAGCAGTTATTTTTCGATGCAGTAAAAGGGCAAGTATATTTCACTATATATGTAATTTGCACCCCAGATAACTCATTGGATTAAAATAATTTTAACAATGCAATAGTTGAAAGCTAATGTTCAGATTCAATAATGCAACCTTCTGTGATGGTTGTTTATTAACTTTTATCCCATGAAAACCACAAAAACTTTCATAGCAGTATGCAGGGTGACACTAACTGCATTCTTTCCTTTCTCATTATTTTGTAAGATCTCTAATTTTAGTTTTAATCTCCATTACTTCTCCTTATTTTCAATTTTTAAAAACTTCTACAAGATAAAAATATCACCAGCACTTTTAAAAATGAACTGACCACCACATATAGGAACGATTCTAGCCCCTAGGCTACTCAAAACCATTTATGTTACATGTATAGCTCATGGATGAGTTCTGGTGCTTGCCATATACTGGTCTGACTATCTTTATCTAGATGCAAGAAAGAAAAATATTTGCATAAAATGTGAATTTAATAGAAATGGGGAAAGGAGTTTCCATTAAATGAGCAATGGTGGTATGGTGATTAGAATGCAGTTTGGCAGGATAATTCTGCCCACAGTCAGGAGTTTGATCCTGAAGGTTGACTTAGTCTTCCAGCTTCCAAGATCAGTAAAATGAGAACCAAGATTGATGGGGGCAATATGCTGACACTGTAAACTGATGTAAAACACTGTGAAGCAGTATATACAGTAAGTCTAAGTGCAATTGCTATTAAAGCCCATTGTCCACTAAATATGAATTTATATGTACAGTATTTAACATACATAAATGTATGAATGTAAATATTTGATATAAAATGTACAGTAAAACCTCTGGTCACAAACGCTTCTGACTATGACCAAATCAGGTTCCAACCAAAAAATTCACAAATTTTTTAAATCTGGTCACGAACACATACTCGAATGGCGATCAAACATGACCCCGACCCAGAAATTCCTGAAAACAAAACATTATAAGATGAAGAAATCACCAAAGTTATGGAACGAATTATGGTCATGACCAGAGGTTCTGCTGTATATGGAATTTACATAAATTCCATACATTTGTAAAAAAAATCCAGACCGAGACACCAAACAATAGCCTTTTCTATTATTCAGGGGTAAAGTCCAATGTAAGATGTTGTCCATTGCATCCAAGCTCTACCAAATAGAAGTCCAAACATTTAAGATTTTATTACATAAACAATCTTACAGTAGTTTTAGCAGTCTAGAATTGTATACTCCTCTCTTACCTTTGAGGACATGATGCTTTTCACTTCTTCATCAGGAGCATTCTGGATCCCAGCAATATCTGGATTACTACTGCTTGTTATCCGACTCTGCAAGAGTCGAGATCCCACTGAGACAGCAGCTGTACGGCCATATGTGTAATAACGAGATTCAGGAAGATTTGTGCTTCCACTTGTACCTACCAAGAAAAAAACATTGTACTGCCTATTGGTATTTTTTAAAAAACATACTATGACATTGCTGAGTCCCAAAAGTGATAATTTTGCACTCTTTTGTATAGGGAAATGCTTCATCCTGTCCCTCTAAGCTAATACAGTTCTACTCCAGAGCAAATCCACTATTCCACCACGTTCTACATTTCAGCACAAAGCCTACTTCTCACAATCATTTGAACATTTTTGCAGAAGTAACAGCAACATTACAACAATCAAATAGAAAGATTAGCCAGATTGAGTTTATACAGAGTCCATAAATGAGTAAAAATTCTTTCCCTAAATTGAGTTAAAATGCAAGCATTTTTTTTCTAATTTAAAAAATTATAAACATTTTCAATGAGGAAATCTTCTTTCTTCAGAGAAAGAACAGTCTTTTATGCAAAAATTTTAAATAAAAAAATAGGACCCTATTTTTTGCATTGCTTACTTCAGGCATCTGTAGACAGGGGTTTGTTTTTCACAGTTCAGATATGCAATCTCATACCTTAGTTAGCAGAGATTATAGAAATGACTGACAATAGTGGCCTTATTCTGGCCAAGATTTAGCAACAATTGTTCTTCCTTCAATTTATTCTGGTCACAATCAGAGATTAGCAGCACTGCATAATCCTATATTCTTGATTGCAACCAAATCCAAGCACTAATTACAGTGAAATCAATGTTTAATTTCTTACATAGGCTTGAAGCAAGGCATGTCTGCAATAGGGGACCAAGAAAACTAAAATGATGGATGCAACCATTCTCTATGGGCACATGGAACAATTTTCACCTGATTCTTACTTGAAGAAGTCTAGTTAGGTTTCAGGCTTTTATTTTTGACATTGTAAGAACTATTTTCTGCAAGATACAGTACTTTACAAGGAGACTGTCAATTGTAGTTCACCTAAAAGGAAATGAATTCTTAGCCAAGAATATAGTCTTTCACAAGTTTGCACTTGTGATATGTTTTCCTCTACCTAAATAATAAAAGCTATGCTGAGCACATGACAAGTTAAATAATCTGCAACTATTTAACTTAAATTCCTTGGTTAAAAATGATATCATGCAAGATATTCATGGTAATGTTTTTTTGCCTGGTCACCACAGAATAATTGGCAAGTGTTTTTTTAAATCAAGGATGCCATACCATATTCTCAATTACTGATCTACTGCAAGTTTGACTGTTGCCTAGAATGTTTGTTGATAAAGCTAAATGTAGATGGAGATCCCCATTCTCTGACACTCTTTTCTCCTCTTTCTGGTACCCTGTGTCTTTCTAAGCCACAGACCTCACCAGATGGTGTTTTACAGAGTTTTTCAAATCAGAGTAAGGGCAGCATAAAATATATTTGATAGCGGGAGGCTGGCTAAGCCAGGTGTTCTGAATATCCTATAGTTTTGCTATCGTCGTTTTTACTTGAAATGAATCTTACAGTATTTGGTGCAAGACTTATGGAATCCACTGGAGCAGGGGTGTCAAACACAAGCCCGTGGGCCAGATCCGGCCTGCAATGTAGTCGGATCCAGCCTGCAGGGCTGTCTTGGAAAATGTAAGAGGGAGGTCTACCCTGTGTGAAAAGGAAACATGCCAGCAGTTTGGGGAGTGGCATCAAGCTAGCCACACCCACCCAGTCATCTATATCCACCCAGTTGGCTATGCCCACCCAGTCAGATACACCCAGTGAATGGTATCAAGCTGCCCATGCCCATCCAGTTGGCCATACTCACCCAGTTGGCCAAGCCCCCCCAGCCTCCCCGAAGTCAACCCTAGCCCCGATGCGTCCCTCAATGAAATTGAGTTTAACACTCCTGTACAGGAGCTTAAATCTGATAAAACGTTCATAAATTCTACCTGTAAACAAGTGTAAATAAGCACCAATTTTCTACCTGTAGGTATAAATAACAAGAGGCTGCAACCATACCTAGTTTGACAAAATCTCTCTGAACTTCAGGAAGACGGAACACGTAGTACACGTATGATGCTAGGAGACAGTTTCGCCCATGTTGGTCCTGGCTCAGATCTTTACTGTTGTGGAGGCTATTCACTATTGCCACCACTGACTCAAAGGCAAACTGGGAGAAGTTTGCTGGAAACAACAAAATAATTTTCCTGGTTGAGTTTATATGTAAACATGACTTGTTTTTGTAGACTTTCTAAGAACATTTCTGAATTTCAATTTATTTCATCACAATTTGGCACTGGGATATGTAAAATGATTTGAGAATAAAGTATTCCAATCCATATTTAATGAATACATAAAACATTTACGCTTCAGAGCCACATAGTCCTTAAATAAAATAGAAGTAGAAAAAAATACCCATATCATTAAGAATGCCTTAATAGGGCATATTTTTCAATATGGAATGGATGGAAAACAGAACCAAAACTCAATAGGGATAACTCATTAATTAAATTCAAATTCATTCAGGTTTAGGGTAGATCCACTGATCAGTCTACTCAGCCTGAATCTGTATTCAAACCTTTATTTATGAAATCTGCATAAAACAAAGCAAAATTATATGGTGTGGCAGAGAGAATCTATTGATCAAGGAAGAAATTTTATAGTTTCAATTTCTGATTTCTATGCTTTTCTTATATCAATCTTGCTTGATCTGAAGAATATGCTTTAGTATTTTTTAAATGTTCCAAATAACACAAGATTTATGAGTTCTGAAATCAACAGCAATGTTTCATACCTGTCTGGCCAGCTATAAACATGGGCTGGACAGACAACTGGAACAGTTTATCCAACACCAAGTGTAAAAAGTGCACCAGAGGCTCAAGGCGGGAAGAATTCAAGCAAATAATGCTGAGTTTCAGCTCATGTTCCACACTGGCTTCTGTGATTTTCTCATTCAATACTCGGATGGGAAAAGTAACTTGGCATTCAAGTGCGTGGCACAGGACGAAGAATCTCTCCAGGTGATTGTCCTATAAACACAACCCCCAAAAAGTATGAATCATGCGTAATACTTATTTATTATAGAGCTTGAATTGCTCCTGTCATGTATTTACCACAGTGGAAAAAGGAAACATGTATTTTTTTCTATTTTTGCAATTATAGTTAAAATAGTTTACATCTTCAGAACCAATCCAGGTCTTGCAGAAACCAACTTTTAATGTCTTCCCAATCTTGATGTAGCTAGTCTAAGAGTTAATGTCTTTTAATTAACAATATTTTAAAAATCCAAAATTATTATGATCTATCTCATTAAATTTATGTAATTTTTTAAAAAGAACTGTAATCTAAGATGCTTTTTTTGAAACCATGAAATAATATCAACATTTGCAGGCCAGTATTATTATTCTTTTTTCTCTTGCAAAAATTCTGGCTCTCCAACTTGCAAGCTTATTTTCATATAATGTATATATTATATGACAATGAAACAAATAGCTTTCTGTCTGGATGGTCTCTGGTGATGAGCCGAAAGACAGAAATGGACAGCAGTATGCTTCCTCCCTTGATTGGGGCTTACCAGGGTGATGTAACACAAGTATATATACTCATTCCCCTGTATTGCTGGTCTGGATGAGAACCTGTGGCCTGATGGCAATTACAACTGCCTCACATGTAATACTTCCCAGGTTTGAATCCCAGTAAGGGTATGGCTAGCTGACGAGAGCTAAGTAGCTCGAAATAGATCTATATTAGTCTCCCTTGTTTAATTATTTATCAGCTCAAAATCTAACAACACACACACACACACATATATATATGATATATGTATGTATATATATGTATGATATATATATATATCATGTTAATGAACGCTATTAAGCCCTGTGAATATTAGTATTTGTCTTTAGCAAGGTTAAAAGAGATACAGAAAGGAATCTTTCAGAGAGAAAAAATGTCCACAAGAAAAAAAATCATCTTCAAGTTGAACAAAATTAGAAAAAAATGGTTTAAATTCTTTAATTACACCTGGACCTGCTTTGACATAAGTCTGGCATAGCTAAAATTCATTAACAGTCACTTAGTCATTAAAATAAATTATTTTAAAGCTATGAAGCAGCTGCCAAAGAGAGGTATAAATCTTTGCTGGCTGTTCAGACCACTTAGGTACCAGTCATACTGGAGATTTGCTTCTCTCTACTTTTTTAGGTGAATTTAATTAAAAGCTATGAACCCACTTTCATCTAGAAGGCTACTTTGATGGCTCACTTTGGTGTACAATACCCTAACCTAAAAGAATCATGGAATTACACATTTACACAAGATGTATTATCACTCCAGCTCACCTTTTTTGCGGTTTAACTAGACAGACAATGGTTAATCTACTCAGACTTTCTATATTTGATAAGCTCAGCTTTGTGAAATCTGAAGTTTTAAAGATAAGTAACTGAAGTTAAAGAATGAATTTGAAAAAGAAAAACAGATTAATTTTTGCATGAATGGACCCCCACCCCCAATTTCTTACCTGGGTATGAACTGATGATATACCTTGCACTTCCATGTTAAACACTCCTTTGTGTCCTTCCACCCATTTAATAGGAGGAGACTGTGGAGGAACTTTCTGTATGGAAGACAACATTGGTGGTCAAAAGATATGTGATGACAATACAAAGGGCAATGCATTCACATTTATGTTTACTTGGTGTTGAGAATCTTCTTGCACTGAACACAAAATATTTACAGTTAACATTTAACAGGTGCCACTTCAACTCAGACCATTTCCAGGCTATTACATTCATACAGTTATGACATCTTCCCCAATATGGCACCTTTTCAAAATATTCTTCTCACAAAATAAGCCAATTTCCATCATTCTTCCTTATTATAATATGGCTAATGCACAGCCTAAAGGAACAAGTGAATAATTCAAAAATATCTAACCTGTAACCAAATGAGCCAAATGGAGAATTACCAAATGTTTTGATGTATGTATTTTATTCAAAATAAATACCCAATTCATTGTTGGAATTTACAATGGCTGTAAATAAAATTGTTCACATTTCACATTACAGAATCAGATTCTATTCCAATAATTCTTTGTTATTTAAATATTATGAGACAGTGATTCTCAAAATGTATACTCTGGAGGGCCCTAGGATGGTGGTTGTATCAAAAATAAATACATATTTTCAAAATTCTCCATTTTAATTTCTAATATAGCAAATATTGATAGTTATAACTAGATAGTTTTATAATTTTTTTTTTAAATATACACAGATCTTAAGACAAAAATAATTGAGAACCACTATTCTACGATCTATTTTTGTGTCTTTAAATTACATGTCTCTGTATATGTTCATCCATTTAAGGAAGGCAAATGTTATAATATTAGGAGAAAAATGTTAATTGTGTCCTTTTCCTTGGGCAAAATGATGCGTGGTGTTTTTCCTCATTACCTCTGCTGAGTGCATTGAATAGTTGGCAGGCAGTTTATCCAAAGCAACAGGGAGGCAATAATGTCCTGTTTGGAGCCGATCAATTAACAGAATTGGCAGCCACTGAAATAGATGATGAGAGAAAGAGAGTTATATCATTACTTTATGAACGATTGATAAGGCTTAATTACATTCCAAGAAAGCGGATTAGAAATCATCTGGAATCTGTTTCTTTCCACATTCGTTCTTGCAAAGACCTTTACTGTCTATCAGTTTCATTATTGGCATTCAAATACAATTACTGGCATTACTGCCTCCAAACAGCCCCTCTGCAAAACTATTGATTTTGTGAATATTCTCTCCCACCCCAAATCACAAAGCTTTTCAAGAATCCAGCATAATGTGTGGAAAGGTTCCCATGGGCCAGTTATATGCTTTTGTACCAGAGTTTTCACTTTCCCTCATCTATTCCTAGCCCAAGAAGCAGAGATGTACATCATGCAGATAATAAATGTATATGATATACATCCCATGGATGTTATATATGGTGCAAACTATGAGATACACAGATAATTTGTGGCAAAATAACTTCAGACAGAATTAACCTTAACCTATGCACAAAAGGTGATATTACATATTACATTATATTTGCTGTGATGTGAAACATCCATGAAGCACTACATGCAATATTTTGTACCATGTACCTATGCAATACATGTAATACCCAAAAGACATACAATATACAAGAAAGCCCTTATAGGTTATTTGATAAGGTAAACTATGAACCACTAAAACTTTTGCAATAATATATTTGTTAGTCCTTAAGGTGATACAAAGCTCTCTGTTGTTTTTTTTGCAAAAGGTTACTTCACTGACACTTATGAAAAGCGTGCAATATAGACCCATACATCTTAAACAGATACCTCAAAATGTGTCAAGTTTTACTTAGACAAATAGGTAGAGATTATAGATTTGTGCAATAAATATGCAACACAAGTGACAAACAATAGCTTGCTTCCATTGACAATTACAAATAATTTGTACATTTGAGTAGTACAATACAATTTATGTTTCACACATGCTTGACATTTTGTTTTTGTATAGTGTACAGAAGGGTCTCAGCATGTGAAGCACTTCACCAAGTTTGCTTCTGGATTTAAAAGTTAAGCAGGATTGGGCCACCTGGAAAGTGATACCATAAAACCCCAAGGAGTAGGCTAAATTATGAAAAAGGCAATGGAAAACTCTTTCTATACATTTGCCGAGAAAATAATGTACTTTTTAAACTGTTGCCAAGAAAAATTACGCGCATGTGTCTGTGAACTCACCAGGAATCAAGCTAAATTCAAATGAAATTTTACAGTACTTTCAATTGCTAAGAAACAATGAAAAATTAATTTTTCCAAGAATTTGCTGATAGGAACCAAAACTGACTTACTGAATAACCCAGGAGTGTTTCTACAGAAGCTCCTTGTTTTGACTGACAGCTGATGTGATAAAACGTGAACAGCAGGTGGTGTTTTTCTGTCAGTTTAGCTGGGAGTTTAATTTTCACTTCTTCATAAAAATCGGGACACCTGTATTTTTAAAACAAAAAGATATATATCTCTGTATTTGTATTGATATGTAAGCAGCAAACATACAGCCTTCTTTAAAGAACTGCAAGTTTCTTTATTTATTAGTTTTAGTATATAGCATATCATAAGATTTGTGATAGTATAAATCTGTCACAGAGATCATAAATAATGAAAAGAAATAAGAAGTGTAATAGAATTTATAGATCTAACCCAAGTTGAAGAAAAGACCAAGAAATTGCTGCTACAAGTCCAGAAGAAAATGAAATCTATATTTAAATAAACAAAATATAAAATTGTTTACCAATAAATATAATTAAAATGTTTCTTTGATCAGTGCAGACCAAAACCAGCATAGATTTATGTTGCAATAATGGGGATGCAAAATTTTGTACTGCCAAATTTAACAGGAATTAACTATTGAATTAATGATTATATTAACATGGAAATAATTCCTACATTTTTAAATCTAAAATTGACAATTCTGGCCCTATCCACAATTGACATCACTACATCCAATGTTAAGTAGAACTGTGCTTAAGAAAATTCACACTTATATGGGAGACAAAAAGAAAGCATGGTCAAATCCTGATTATATTGAACAACTACTCTTAAGTAACATGAAACACCATGTCTTAACTTTTTACGTTTTTTAAAAATTCCTTGTTCAGGGTTTTTTGTTGTTGTTTCAAGAAAAAAAATGTATAGTAATTGTTTTAATTACTGAATATAAACACCTTTAATGAAAATGGTTCAGCTCTTTTTTTCACCCAGCATTTATAACTATTAACTATTATACAAATACTGTATATTTCGGCCTAAGGATACAGATGGCAATAATAATGACCTTACTTGTTATGATATGTTACAGGAGTGTAAATCTCTTGTATGAACTCTGGACCTGTAGATTTTCCAAATATGACCTAGACAGCAAAATATAATTCATTAAATCAAGCAAAGTAAAAAGTTATCATGCTCCAAGGATATTTTTTGGATAGACAGAATATATAAATTATTTGAAATTGGCAATATTGATTTTATTTCTGATCAGACTGAAGTCATGCAACCATTACTTTAAAATATAAAAATCATAAAATAGATATGTTGTCATTTCTTTAACTGGTGACATGGAAACTCAGATTTTAAATTGGCAGATTGTAAAACAGTCAGTATCCATATTCTTAGAAAGGTATAGGTATGCATCACACTGCTCCATCAAGGGTCCAAATTTATATGCATATTTTATTTTTATACATTTTTACAGTGTCCACCAGCCTTGGCTGGACACACTATAAAAGATGACACTGAGATGATCATGATGGATGTGAAGGAAGTAGTGAGAGACAGAGGGGCATGATCCATAAATGATCCAGAATGCCAATCCATAAAGACATGACTGAATGGCTGATGACACCACAATGTTTCATCTACCCATATTTTGCACTCTACAGACATCCTCAGGGATTATACAACTGAAAGCTAGCCACAAAATTTCAACTGTTAGTGGCAAAAAGGTACTCAACCTGGCTTTAAAATAATTGTGAAGAGCTCCTGGGATATACGTTTATTTATGTGTATGTAAAACAAAGTTCCAATCAAGTGAAATTGAGCATTTTACTCTATAGCTAGTTGTTAAATAGAAATAATTAAAATAGCTCAAAACAATACTTTAGCAAATGAATTATCAGAGTATAGCTAATTTTTTATTCTTTGATCGTACAGGTAGTCCTTGAGACATGACCAGTCACTTAACAGCTGTTCAAAGTTACCACAGTCTCCTCAGTAACTACATATAAACCTATTTTGAAGTTATGGCCACTGCAACATTTCCTCCTCATATCCCCTTCCTCAATCGGGGGTGCTTGGGCCTACTCCACATATGCCTATCACCCATTGCACAATTATAATTCTGGATACCATTTGGCCTCTGGAAATCAAGTGTCTGCTTCCAGAATTGCATCATGCAGCTGAAAGAAATCTCCAGGGTCCTGTTGCTTGCCAGGCTGAAAAAAAATCTCCTAAGTGAAAGGAGTGCCAACATTCTGGAAAACTTTGGCTTTATCCAAAGATAATTGGAAGCATTTGTTGCAGACAAGAGCTAATATATGGGAAATGTGTATGGAAAACAGATCTAAATAATTCTGCAGAATATGAACAGGCAAAAGAACAAAGGACTTTCTTACCGGCATTGCACAAGAAGGATTTTCTCCACACATGTATTGAATCTTAATGGTAATGTTTCGTCCTGAAGCCAAGCGGTTTGGAAAAGTCAACCGCTGTGGATATACATAAAGAAGATTTCTGGGGGGAGAGAAGCATGATGATGATGATCACTTTAAGTTTATGCTAGTTTCCCTTTCCTTTTCTTTATCAGCAATATTATTTTCCCCCAAAGAAAAACTAATTTACAAAAATCCTGAAAGTGGATTTCACTTTCTTTAAGTCAAAGAAATGCACCTTTTTCTTTAAGATTATCCCTTTTAGAAAGCCAGAATAAACATTTGTCTCCAAGTAAAAGGATGAAAAAAATAATTGGTTTTTTTTCTAGATTATTAGGCAAGTGAAAGAATACATTCCTCTCCAAATTATGTATTTTAGAAACAAAACAATCAAAGGCAAAAAAAAAAAAGGATGTAGAAGAAAGGTATTTAGTGGGGGGACCCAAAATTGACAAGATGATGGACAAAGCATCACAATGTAAATCTCATTCTCTTCTGAATGCAAGAGATATACATACATATATGGGTGAGGCTCGAATTGTGACATTGTATCTGCCTTCTTGCCAATTTTGACAAAATTCTGTGAATGCTACTGATGCTAAAGAAAATAAAGTTCAAACCATGTGACATATCTGGGAATTAGGGTCAAAAGAATGCAATTCTGAAGCAATTTTATTTAGAAATTAATAACCCCCTTTCCAGAAAGGGAAAAAAACATAAAATATTTCAGAATGTAGCTATGCACGTGATACAGGATATTCTTTGACATTTGCAATGATATATTTTAATAAAGTAATCATCTGGTTGGAACTGGAGATCTGGTGTACATCTGATTTTTAACACCAAAACTTTTATGCTTATCCTCATGAAAATGTTAAAGTACGGTTCCACCAAATCAAGAGAAAACCAGAGACCTCAGAAGGGCTTCTAACAAAAGATGGACCCATTCACTTTGCATTGACATCTCACTCACCTCATCTCTCATTTTACAAAAAAATCATAAAACACCAGGGACCTAAAGATAGATTATTCTTAAGCTAGGATTTATTTAGGTTGGTGGCTGTCTTAATAATAAATATGTTAGAACCATACTTGATAAATGGGAAACATTTTCTAATACAGTTAGGTATACAGATTCTCACACAGTTACCAACACACCATAATTCTCATGACTTCCTTCTTATATCATTACAGTATGTCAGAAATGGTGAATCAGCTGAAAGTGCTGCAATAAACAAACAGGTCACTGATGAATGTTTTATTTCTTATAATGTGAATTATATTAAGTAGAATATGATTAAAAATGGTCAGGTTTGATTTAAATTCAATAAAGATTTTTTTTTCTAGAGGTACAAATACAAGAATAAGAGACAAAGTCTCTTCTTGTTGCATACCAGGAAATATTTCTTGAGTGGATTGATATTTAATGTATTTTTGAAGGTACTGTCTTTATCTTACTTTTAAAAAAATGAAATTGTAAAGCAATTTGTTTAACTAGATAAAAAGTAGCACTACAGAATTAATTCTTCACCATTCCTCATTGTAATTCCTTTCCAAAAACATTTTGTGCTATTGAATGCTTTCCTTTTGCTGTGAAGCAGAGAGAGCTAAAAATAGGGCAATTCTTCCATTTGAAGAGATCAAGCACAACATTGTTTATAGTTTTAATTCTGAAGGCAGACCATTTCTTGAATAATCTCCACATTTGAAACAGAGTATTACTGAAATACATGCATACACAAGGACTCTCTAGAAAATAGAGTGCATATACAAACCAGTAGTCCTGGTTCTCTAAGTAGCAGCACTGTTTGCAGCAACATATATAAATTCTATCTACCATACAACACTTTAGATGCATTTCTGTTGAGGAACCTATCTTTGTCATTCACACAACACAGGGCTCAAAACAGTTAAAATGGACAGCAAACCCCACAGTTCTCCATTTCCTTGTTCTTCTTTTAAAACCAAACTTATTTCTTAACCTGATTCAGAGAGAGGTTTGTGTGAATTTCTACCTGTTTAAACTCGCATCAAACCCTGCAGGTAGTTTTTGATGCAAAATATATTGAACATAATTATTCATATTTCACTAACTACAGTAAACAAAGGCTTGACTTTCTCTTTATTTTATGTAATACATACATACATACATACATACATACATACATACATACATACATACATACATACATAGAGAGAGAGACTATTGTTAGGAAATGAGTTTAAGCCTATTCAAGTCTCTATTGCTAGAGAATTTCTAAAGAATTTTCTAAATAATTTCCTAAACTAAAAAAAGGTTGACTAGTATAACCCTGATATTGCTGGTTCTTCCTGCTCTGCTAACTTTTATTGCATGATGTAGTGAAGGATATAGCTACCGAAGACTCCCTGTATGTTTTTTCTACTAGGAAAAATAATGGCTTAGGATTAATTAAAAAAGATCTCTTCAGTCTAGAATCTTGGTTTTTATTTTCCACTGAATTTCAGCAGGAAACAGAAAGAGGAAGAACCAGGAGTGACTTGGCACAGACCCAAATCATGCCAGAGCTACTGAGAGTACAAAATTGGTAAGGGGAACATAGACTGGGTCCTAATTTACCATTTTTGCCATTTTCTATTATCTTCTTGTGGTCTAACCAAGCCTTGACTACAATGACTAACTGGTCAGAGCTGGATTCAGTAGAATCAGTGAATTTAAGAAAAGTATAAATCTGTAGAAGTACTTGTATGGAATGTTTTTCTTTTAATGAGAGCGATCCAATCAGGGCTAAAAATATTCAGAGATCATTCTGCGTAATTCTGGGGCGAAATAGAGGAATAGGGAGTCCTGGGAAACAATATGGCTAATTGATTGCTGCTCTGAATAAAAGAATTAAATAACTCCAAGTTGCAAACACTGCTTAAATCGTAAGTTGAAAACCTAGAAAACCAAACATGTAAAAGCAGCAGAAATAATGATCTGAAAAAGCATTATACTTTTATTTGAACTGATTAAAGGGGACACACTTTTTTTGAACATTTGAAAAATAAACAAAAACTTATGCTGCAAGAATAAGATATTGCACTTCAATATGATATTATTCCATAATAATCAGACCATTATTTACAATTCTCTTTCTTCCATTACTTAGATGCAGGTACCCAGAAAAGAACCTCTCATAATAATACAATTTGTAGGATAAAACAAGGACAATAAATTAGGGAACCAATAAAAACCTAGAAGGATTGTTTTTTTTCTTCCTTGTCCAGTTTCTGTTATGTATATATTCATTTCTGTATTTATTTTAACATGTACAGTGTAGGAGACTCCAATTATGTAGCTCTAGCAACCTAGAAACATTCTTAGATAATAAAATTTAGACTAACTATTAAACACACCATCATAAAATCTCTAACTTAAGAGAACTCTGAATGGTAAAATAGAAACTATCATAGGAAGGCCAGCCTCAGTTCCAGTGGCAAGCTGTTCCACGGTCTAGTTCCTTTCATGGATAAAATAGAGTTAGCTACTGATGTCAAAAGCATCATGAAGGAAAAGCTGCAGAAAATATACAAAACAATTTACCTTCGGAGAGAGAAGCAGCAGCTGCTAGAGAACTATTGTCTCTAGCAGCTGTTGTTTCTATCTTCCAAGGTAAATACACACAAAACATATTTTCAATCATCTTATTTATTCATGAAAATCCAGATAACAGAACTATTTCCATCTGTTGTGATTCACACTCAACTCTCCTAATTCAGCAAGATAGATAAAATATCTTACCTATATACAGTATGGGGCACATAGACTTCTCGTACTGGAAATTCCAAAATCTCTTTATGAATACGACTGCGATTTTCAGTGAATGGCTTTACTTGTAACAATTCTGGGCTGAGACAACAATTGAGACCTTCTGAAGCAGGGGAGATCTCCAATTTAAGCAAACCTTAGGAAAATTAATAAAAGGAAAGTGATGTGGTACATTAAAAGTACGAAAGCCATAAGAAAATCCCTAATCTGACAAGCCTGATTCACATATGGTCTAGAATTTCTAAATCCCAAGTTGGCTGACAGAACAAAAGCTTGTTATTTTACCCTCCATAGAATATCTAGCATGCATTAAAATTCATACGAGCACAAGTATATGAGAACAGGTTTATCCCTTCCAACTAAGTGGGAGAGAACAGAAAAATCTCAGGCTAATGATGGCCAGGATCTAATCATCTGTAATAGAATGGCAGGGTTTAGTTTAAGAGGAGGAAGGCAAAACTCCACATGGAAATTCTCCATCAAGAAGGTCCAACATCCTCACTACTACAAGACAAATACACTTGGATATCTTTAAAAGGGATTGGATAAATCCACAAAGAACAAGTCATTGAACACTCAATGCTACCTCTAGGATGGAGGCAGTATGTATCTAAATACTAGTTGCGGGACAATAAGGAGAGGGGTTACATCTTCAGCACCTATTTACAGTATAAGCATCCCTGAAACATCTGTTTGGCTACACTGAGAAAGAAAATGAGAACTAATATTGGTTTTGGTTGATATAGTACTGGTAGTACTTTATTATGGTCTTAAATCAGAGTGTCAAACAAAAATACAAACCACATAAACCAAACTTAAAACATTGTAATTTATTTCACTTCAATTATTTTAAAAATCCCATAGTCCAGCAAGTTCCTTTTGCTAAAAAGCAAAATTATATGACTAAATATGCAGAAAATATTTAATATAAAAAGTATTCAATGGCCTGGTATGTGTTTTTATTATCATCATTAAGGACTGAATTAAACTTGACTTAAAATCAGAATGAACAGAACAGAATAAGCAGAGTTGGAAGGGATCTTAGAGATCTTCCAGTCCAACCCTCTGCTCAGGCAGGAAACATTACTATTTCAGACAAATGGTTGTCCAATGTCTTCTTAAAAACTTCCAGTATTGGAGCATCCACAACTTCTGGAGGCAAGTTGTTCCACTTATTAATTGTTCTAACTCTCAGGAAATTTCTCCTTAGGTCTAAGTTGTTTCTCTCCTTGATTAGTTTCCACCCATTGCGTTTTGTCCTGCCCTCAGGTGCTTTGGAGAATAGCTTGACTCCCTCTTCTTTGTGGCAACCCCTGAGATATTGGAACATTGCTATCATGTCACCTGTAGTCCCTCTTTTCTTTAAATTAGACATATCTGATTAACAGAATCCAGATCACATGAATAAAACATGCAAAGAACATGTTTAATTAATTCAACCTTCCTATATTTAAATGACATATTATCTTGAGGGGTATTGTTACATCTATTATTTAAAAGTGCCAAGAGAGCTCTATTAAATTGAGCTCTATAGAATTCCTAATATTATTCAGAATAATTAAATTTAAGCAGTTTGCAAGAACGCATCTCTGGGCATGTTCTTAGGCCCAGTAAATGTTTGTGATTGGACTCAAATCATTTTGGAACTCTGTGTCCTCAATTTGCCCAATAATTAGCTTTTTCAAGGCCTGAGAGTAAAACATTCTGGGGTGATAAGTCATAGTACAGCAACTTTTGAATGGTATTTTCCAACAAGCCTGTCCAGATGTTATTAATGGAAACAACCCAATTGGGGTCAGGTGAAAAGTTCATCCTTATCTGTGCTTGTTGGCTTCTTACATTGCTCATATTAAATTGTAGTTCCCTCAAGCATTTGAGTAGTGGAACTTTAATAAATAAACCACTGGTGTTTGTTTTTTTTTTTTGGGGGGGGGGAGGGAGTTACTCAAAAATAGGTGAGATATATAGTATGAGTTTCTAATATTAATAATAAGCATACCTGGTATCTTTATTCTTCTCTGCAATGAAGACCTTTTGTAATCAGCTAAAAATTTGAACAAGTCTTCATCACTAAGCCTGTCTCCTTCCTGGAAAGAGCAAGTTATTAAATAATGATCAGTTGAAAACTAAGTTGCATCTTTATTTGTAATTAACTACATATAAAAACATATTGTATGATTTAAATTTATTGACTATGTCAGTTTCCTTGTTTCTGGTTTCCATTTATTCTACAGTATTGAGAAATAAATTATCTTTTAATAGTTTTTCATAGAGGACACATATTTTCTCTTCCTAAACTCATTTTACTTCTATTCTGCTTTCTTTTATTTCTTTCTGTATCCTTTTGTCCAAAATCTATTCTTGACAGGGCTAAGAAAAGTGATCTTTTTTCCCACATTCAGAACTTTTCACCAACTTTTTCTGCTTCATTAATTTTCGTAAAAGTTTTCTAATAAACAAATCAATCTCATTTTTACATTAAATTTCTTTCCCCCATACACATTTGGATGAAAAGATTTATGTTTAAACCATGTTTTTAAACAGAGACTTTTTTTCTAAGTAGCTGCCCACAAATGCCAATTCGGTTGCTCAACAGTCCAGATATTTATGTACAGATAGTCCTCACTTACCATGGTAATTGGTACCAAGAATTCCATCACTTAGTACAATCATAATATATGAAGTCACATGACTATGCTAACCTACAATTGCAGTTCCAGTTGTCGTTGCTAGGCATATTCCATGTGGTTGCAGGGTCCCAGTCACATGATCACAATCTGCAAGTTCTTTCCAACCTAATGCAACCTTATTCCTATTTTCATATGTACTGAGAAATATTTAGATACTAGTTCATATTTTTGCAATCATCTGATTAGTTAACTTATACCCTTTCTTTCCTTTCCTTAATGTATTCATCAACTACATTCCACAACATAGTCCACCTTCATCCCAATCTTTATCATTTTCTCCTTTTACATTCCAGATTATAATCTTCCAAAGCTACTGGCCTCTGCAGTCCATCATAGCATTAGTCAATCAAGCTTTTATTATAACATTTTTTAGAAAGTCAGGTAAGTTGTAGACTATATTTGTGCCACATGCAATATTCCTTTCTGGCTGTAACAGTGTAACCAAAGCTTATTTTTATCCCCTGTGATTGATCTATTCCAGGGGTGTCAAACTGGGGGCCCATAAGCCAGATGCTTTGCATGCAGGTCACGTCCACCCCAGCTCCGCGAATGGGAAAAACATGGTGAAATGTCACGTGACATCAACATGACACAACGAGTTTGACACCCGTGGTCTATTCTATGAAAAGTAGGATCACTAATCTAGAGTCTACCATAGACTCTCATGTATTTTTGCCATTTAGGAGTTATATTACCATCATCATCAAAAAACTTTGGCCAATTCTGATTAACCAACATTCTAGAACAGGGTCCCCAACTCCCAGTCTGTAGACCAGCACTAGGCCATGGAATGCAAGCAACTGGTCCATTCAAACAAGTGAAGCCCCATCTGTGAAATGGAAAAACCTCTCTCCGTGAAATGGTCCCTGATGCCCAAAAGGTTGGGAGCCTCTGTTTTACCTTACCAATCTATTTTGACAAAAGTTAAAGGTCTATAAATCATGACAATAGTAGCAATATGGCCAGACCAGTACTTAGAACCCCTTTATACCACCACAATAAAGAATAAAGTGGCTTTTGGAATTACTCATGTGGAAGAACTTCCCAACTATACCTGTTTAAAAAAAGTGTTGAGAGTCAGAGTGGTGGTTCTGAAGTTCACTGGGCCAGGAATGTCATCTGAGCTAAAGCCTCTTTCAGAATATCTTCTAGATTGCAGTGTCACTGTTTTTCGATCTCCATGAGATCCTTTTCCTTCAAATGTGAAATTTTAATTGGATTTTACTTGGCTTAATGAAAAAAGGCAATAATAGCTATTGCTACAGAAAATTAATTATAGGTAGTCCTTGACTTACCATCACAATTCAGCCCAAAATAGTTGTTGCTTAGTGAGACATTTGTTAAGTGATTTTGCTCCATTTTATGGCTTTTCTTGCTAGAGTTAAGTGAATCACTGCAGGTGTTAATTTAGCCACACATTGTTAAGTTACTCTGTCTTCCTCATTGACTTTGTTTGTCAGAAGGTTGCAAAAGGTCATTACATGACCCAGGGACACTGCAACTGTCATAAATATGAATCAGTTGCCAATCATCTGAATTTTGATCATATGACCATGGAACTGCTACAATGGTCATAAATGTTAAAAATGGCCATTAGTCACTTTTTTTCAGTGCCATTGTAAGTTTGAACAGTCACTAAATGAACTGTTGTAAGTTGAGGACTACTTGTACTCTACTTCTCTTAAAATGTCTATTTCTTCCAATATTTTCTACCATGGCATGTTTTCACTGTAAGAAACATATATACTTTTAATATATATATATAATCCATGTATCTAAAAGAATCAGAATCTCATTACTTGCAGTCCTCAAATTACAACAGTTCATTTAATGACCGTTCAAGGTTACAATGGCACTGACAAATGTGACTAATGACAATTTTTACGTTACAACCTTTGTAGCATCCCCATGATCATGTGATCAAAATTCAAAATGTTTGACAACTGACTCATATTTATAACTTTTGCTGTGTCCCAAGGCCATGTGAACATCTTCTGTGACCTTCTGACAAGCAAATTCAATGGGGAAAGGCAGATTCACTTAACAACCGGGTTACTTATCAACTGCAGTGATTCACTTAACAACTGTTGCAAGAAAAATTATAAAATGGGGCAACAAAAACCATAAAATATGGCCAAATTCATTTAACAAAAGTCTCACTTAACAAAGAAATTTTGGACTCAATTGAGGTCGTAAGTCGAGGACCACCTGTGAGCTCATTTATGCAACAAACCTGCAGAATACACTGCCATTTTAAATGAAAACGAAGGACAAAACCTGGTAATTTGCTCAACCTTTTACACGATTAATAATTAGTTTGTATACTAGAATGTTGAAGATGCTACTGTGATGACTTAATACAATATAAAGTATAGCGCCAATAAATACATCCTATTTTCTTATCAGGCATGTATGTTCAAAGATTAATCCTTTAATAAAGCAACAGGGTGAAGTAGTAGTAAGAGTTTTCCTGCAATTTAACTATTATTTCCAGAGTAAGATTCTTTGGATCAGCTAAAGAAAATCTTTGGATCCAACTCATTAATGAGTCCAGGGGTCTCCAACCTTGACAACTTTAAGACTTGTGGAGTTCAACTCCCAGAATTCCTCAGCCAGCTTTGAATTCTAGGATTTGAAGTCCCCAAGTCTTAAAATTGCCAAGGTTGGAGACCCCTGATACAGAGTATAATATATTATGGTAGTGATAGAAACAAAACACCATGAAGAGTTTTTCTTTTCAATTGTCCATCCGTTATGAGGATTAGCTTCCACACCAGAACACTATTTATTAAACTTGCTTCACTAGCTACCATAGCTAGTTAAGGATATCCTTCAATATTTGTTCAGTTTGTTCCCACAAAATAATGTGCCCACATTAGTACGATTATAAAATTAAGGGAGAGTAGATACTTCCACTATAAAGTAGAATAGAAATAATGGCATTTTATGTATTTACACAATTAGTAGAAAATAGTTAATGACAGTATTTAGGATGAATTATAAGATATATACAGTCTTATATTTAAACTTACCATTTAAAATTTCTAACTCAGCTATATCTTTTTCAAGTGTTGGAATACTAAAGAAACTTGCTAAATTTATAGGTATCCAAGCAAAAGGCATGCGGTACTTTCCTAAACGTTGACAAAAGTTCTCTGCTTGTTGTTTTAATTTCTCAATCTTTTCCTTTGTCTAAAAAGTAAGCAGAAAAAATATATGCTGGTCAAAGTTATAAAAATCAATTAAACAGAAAAGAAATGACCTAACATGTTTTCATGGCAGCATACCATAATTTTTTTTACAGAATTATAACTTAAAACAAAAGCCAACAGGGTCAGGGACAAATCTAGCCAAATAAAGCCTTACTCAAAAAACAGTAGCAGAAGTTATAGGAGTTACACTGTATTTAAAATAGCAGTGCAAAGAAACTGAGAGTTGAATGGAAAACAAGAGATTTATTTAGAAATTTTAAATCTGGTATCCTAGATTTTACATCATCAGATGAGATTGCAAATTAATTGCCAACACTGCTAGCATTAATTGGGCTTGTAAGGTTAGAAATTTACGTAAGTCTGATATGTAGGTAGTCTTTGACTTACAACCCTTGTTTAGTGACTGTTCAAAGTCACAGTGAAAAAAGTGACTTATGACTCTTTTTCACATTTACAGAGTTTGCAGCATTCCCATTGTTGTGTAATCACCTTTTGACAAGCACAGTCAATAGGGAAGCCAGATTAATTTAACAATCATGTTACTAAACAGCTGCAGTGATTCACTTAACAACTGTGCCAAGAAAAGTCATAAATGGGACATTCACCTAACAACTATCTTGTTTAACAATGGAAATTTTGAGTTCAATTGTGGTCATTAGTCAAGGATTACCTGTACTTTGTGCTAATTTTTCAATTATTGGAGAATGCAACCTTACATCCTAGGACTAGGACACATATCCTATAAGACTGCCATACTTGTATAATAATATTTTTACAATAAAAATTGCCTGATAAGATAAATAACACTTTAAATCACAAGAATACAGAAAGATGGCTACATAAATATCCCTATTATCAGGGTTATAGATTTGCAGTTCCAGTAAAAAAACATTTAAATTATATCTACCTTCCCACTTTCACTTTCTTTTAGAAGCATGTAGGGTTCTGCACAATCTCCAATTTCTCCTTGCTGGAGGACTTTTTCAATCTACCAAAAAAAAAAGATTCTAATTAACAAAAATTTAATAATACCGGTAGTTATAAATTATGTTGCTAGTGCTTTCATAATGTAAATCTGGATCATAACACATAAGTCAGCTTTTCCAATATAAGAAGATAGAAAAGCACTGTCCTACACTGCCCACCATTCTGTAAATATATTAATGTTGTAGCATCCCATTCTTCTATAAAGCTAATATAAGCCTTATTTCTTCAGTTTATGCTGTCTATGTGAGTTGGTCTAGCAGTCCCATTATCCCCATCCAGAATAACCAATGACATGTTGCCTAGAAATAAAAAGAACTGTCGGCTATCCCCACCAGAGTGCACTAGGCGGGTCAATGTTGGTCTATGTTGTCTTGCTTGGTTCCATTACAGCCAACTCTGTCTGCTCAAGTCAGAAGGTAAGAATAAGAAAGACACCATCATTAGAATAAAAATAATGTGACTCACCTTCAGCACAAGATAGATATCCGATGAAGGGTATGTTACCGAAAATACAGCAGCCCTAGCCTGAGTGGAGGAATCAATACACGGTGTATGGGATCGCAAAAACCCTCTAAATTGTTCGGAGTTCAAATCACAATGAAAATTTTCAGAAATCTTAAAAAGAAATAGGATGAAAGTGAAAGTGCATTCCATGTCGGTTACAGCATACATCCTACAATATTGTCGTAATAATAGCTGTAATGATTACACTATATACATTTTTTCTGGGTGTACATTAAAATGCAGAACTAATTTCTTGATTCCATGAATGTTGTGGCTTAGGAAATAGCAGAGCCATGCTTTTTTAAATTCTGATATGATTTCTAATCTTAATTTCCCATTCCAAGGATTATTGGGCAATTATAAGAAAGACTGCCTGTCCAACAAAAGCATACATAGAATCTCCCACTCACCATCCAAAAATTGATGAATAAATAAGAAATGACTAAAAGAAAAGGCAAATTCTAGAAATTGCTACACTCATTGCTTATTTTGTATTTTATAAAGTACTACAATCTACTAAGAGTCCTGCTGACCATGACAGGCTACATGTGTGTTGAATAAAGACATAAATAAATTATATTTCACAAAACTATAGGCAGTTGTTGAAAATCTGTTTCTGTATGTCCATACCTCATGAGGTAGAACAAAATAATTTGTTCAAATCATGAGCTAGAACAAAGTAATTCAGACTGAATTTTCATCCCCTTGGATCAAAGCAAAAGTTGTAAATCTATGTTTTATTTTCCTTGACTATCAAGGAAGTTCAATCCTGTTCTGCTTCCTTGGAAATGGAAGCACAATATCTTGGCAGCCGGGGTGGATGGAGAAGAAACTCCAAACTTTTTGTCTTTAGATTTTCATGTTGCCCAAAAGTTACTTATAACTTTCCAATGTACAGCCTTTACAGTGAAGTATAACTAATATTAACCATAGGCAGGTTAAACAATCCAACCAACCAACTTAAGATAGGCTAATGAGAAACAGTACATAAATCAGAACAATCCTGATCACACATAGAAAGCCAGCAAACTCTGTCTCCTTGCATCAAAACACGAAAATAATGTCTAATTTGGCAATGAAACTTCTGCAAGAAGGAAACCAAGCTTAGAAAACACCAAAGATCCCAGAAAAATGTTAAACACTACAATTAAGTGAAAAAAGTGCTGCTACACTCTTACCTTTTTCCTTTCTCTTATATCATAAAGAGCTACGGTTACAAATAATGGCTCAATTTCAATTTCAAATCTGCAAAGGAGAAAATAAGGCACTAATTAATAATTATTAATAACTAGTAATTCACGTGACACAAAATCAAGGACAATGGCTACTTAGAATAATACATGCACTGGAAACATTAGCACAAAACTTAGTTTTGCTTTATCTACTTAACCCTCAGTGCCAACACTAAACAATTTCAAAACATTTATATAAGTAAATACTGTGGCTGTTTTGTTTTCCTATTATTTTGGATGGAATCTAACATTTTCTATGAGCAGAAGCTTGTTTTTTATTTCCAACAATAAAATAATGATCACTTAATAATAAATAATTAGATGATCCCATTTTTCCTTTATAAACTAAATCTTTTGAGAACAGAGCAAATGGGATCTAACTAATCTGAGGGAAGAAAATGCTACAAAGCTGGTGGCTGATCCTCTTCTAGCTAGATCTAGAACTTCCACCCATTGTGACCCAACTATAACGATACACAGATTTTTGCAGCCATCCTGATAATTTCTTCAGAAGATAGAATAACAGGGACAGCATTATCATTCCAAGGAAAAAAAATGCAGCAATGTTATCAAAGAACAAATGTGTTTAATTGAGGCATGTTATGCCTCATGTCATGAGGCGTGTTAAACTTCAGTTAAACATAACACTAGACCCAAAATTAAATCTCATTTTTAAAAGAAGATAACATGGTAACTCTTACTAAGTGGATACTGTATATACATAGACCAGAATAAGCAGAAATAGAGAAATAGAGAATAGTTTTGTCTACTGCACATGATAAGCTTTTAAAGTACTTTCTCAAATAAAGCAGTTTTCTGAATGAAGAAAACTAGTGCACGGAGGAAATTTGTTTTACATTTTCTACATTATAGATTTCATTCCATCATTCGGTTGTATGGGTTGCTGTATCTGCCATCTAATCGACCCAAACCCCTAAAAATGTCCCAATAGCACCACAGATGTAGAACTTACTTCAGTGTCTGTATTTTCACTAATATCCTATTACTTAGATACTCCTTTGGGCATTCAGGTATTGGTCGTATTTGTACAGAATCCTCCTATTAAAGACATTAAGAACAGTTATTTGTTTTGGTTCATTTTCACTTCCTGTACTTTGACTGACATCATCTATTACCATCCCTTCATTTCTTACTTTACAATCAGGCAATAAATTAATGCAGAAAATGTAGGAAGTCATCAGAATTATAGTAAAGCCAGGGAGCAGCCCGCACAGTCGCATGGCAATTATGATACAAAAACTTTACATCACTATGGCAGGAGCTGCAGTAGTACTGGTATGCAATTCAGCAATCAGCAATTTGACTGCTGATTGCTGCCTTTAGGACTTGTCCCAAATAATTTCTAGAATCACAGAATCCTACAGCTGAAAGGGACCTTAGAGGTCCTCTAGTGCAAACCCTTATAAGAAATTATAAAGCAGAAGACCTTATACCATCCTGGACAAATGGTTGTCCAATCTTTTCTTGAAAAACTCCAGCAAGGGAGCATCCACAACTCTAGGAGGCAAGCTGTTCCATGCGTTAATTGTTCTCACGGAAATTTCTCCTCAGTTCCAGGTTGTATTTCTCTTAACCCATTGCTTCTTATCCTATCCTTGGTAGGTATTTATTCCCTATGGAGAATAAATCAATGCCCCCTTTTCTGTGACAGTTCCTCGGGAAGCCTAGAAACCTGCTATCATATCACCCCTAGTCTTTCTCTTTGTTAGGCTATACAGATCTATTTCCCTTAATGATTTAGCTTCCAGACTCTTTAGCATCCTTGTTGCTTCTTTTTCTTCAAATTGTGAACTACAATTGCCATAGCTAACTACACCAGCTGGGCTGGATGGAATTAATGTTTAACATGTACCATCCTTTGTATTATAGTTCCTTTGAAAACCCAGATGGTTGAAGTATAGTTCTGCCAGAAAATATATGGCTTACCTCATCTATACTGGGATACAGAGCAAACAACTCAGTAGGCCTGTTGGCTTGCCGTGCCTCTTCGTTTTGCCTTTGAATATCTTCTGCTTTAGCAGTCTGCAGTAGGTTGGTCAATCGGGGATCAAGTGGTAGGCTGCGCAGGCAAATTTCTCCAGATGTCAAGGTGGTTTTATTGGATTCGTCGCAGAGAACCTTTAAATGCCTGGGACTTGTCTGCTCAAGCAAATAGGGAATAGTTGAACAGATTAAACATACTGAATATTGAGGGTAAAGGTTTATTCTCCAAGCTTGTGGGTTGGTTTCCGAATGGAAAACTCCCATAAACTCCACTGAAGATATTACCTAGCTTGGTAACAAAATGTTCGGAAACCAACCCACAAGTTGGGAGAATGAACCTTCACTATTATTCTACACCTGAGCTACAGATATTCACTGAATATTGCTATTATATTTCTGTGTCATATTTCCATACTTATTCATTGCAATAACAGATATTAGATTTTCAATACCATGAAATGTTAAATGGAACTAACGCTCCTTCTAACACAGCCATTTATTACATGCAGAATAATGGAATAACAGAGTTGGAAAGGAGCTTGGAGGTCTTGTAGCTTCTGCTGAAGCAGGAAACCCTATACCATTTCAGACAATTAACTGTCTAATCTCTTCTTAAAAACCTCTAGTTTTGGAATACCCACAAGTTCTGGAAGAATGTCATTCCACTGAGTAATCATTCTAATTGTGAGGAAATGTCTCCTTAGTCCTAGGCTGGAACTCTATTGCTATCATGTCACCCCTAATCCTTTTCTTCATTAGACTAGACATACCCACTTCCTGCAACAGTTCAATTGGTTTTTTTGCCTCCAGTCCTCCAATCATCTTTGTTGCTGTTCTCTGCACACTTTCTAAAGTCTCAAGATTTTTTTATATGTAAACACAGTAGAACAAGAAACATATTAAATACTTTGGGAAAAGATTAAGAATTCTTGGATTGCTGTAGAGTAGAAGTGTCCAAACTTGGCAACTTTAAGACTTATAGACTTCAACTTCTGGAATTCCATGGTTTCCAGTTGAAGTTGACAGGTCTTAAAAGTTGCCAAGAGTGGACCCCCCGGTCAAACAGCTTAATATTTAAAGATGAGGTGACTTTCTTCTCTTATTCCACACTATTTAAAAAAGGCTTAATTACTTTTCAAGTTCCCTCATCAACTTGGTGTTACTCCTTCTAATTTGGAAGGAAGTTCAGATGTGTCATTTGAGTGGTTTTCAAGAGAACACCAACATATACCCCCCCCCCAAAAAAAAATCTCATGTCCCAAGTGTTATGACACCAAATGCTCCCAAGACATTCTTACGAAAAGAGATTCCTCCCACTGGCTGCTTTGCTCCACCACTGCCTACTATTCCATTTTCTTTTCAAAGCATTCTTCCAAGGCTACTCTACTCCTAAGTGTACCTGGTAACTGGAATCGTGAAAATCAAACATTTCAGACTCAAATGTTTGCTTTTGAAGGCTTTTGTGGAAATCTGTTCTGGATCCCGTTTTCATGAAGTTATAAGCCTCATTGCTTCCTTGATTTCTTCAGTAAAATAGCCAGATTAGATTTCAGTTTTAGAAAAAGAGACAAAATAAAAGATCAGTTGCTAAATAAATTCTATCAAAAGATATATAATACCTCAAATTAATTTAAGAACTGGATAAATAGAATACAAAGCTATAATACATTTCTATATGGATTATCACTACAGAATACAGAGAGAAATTCTTATGCATATTCTTTTTCAAGAGAACACCAACATATACCTGCCCCCCCCCAAAAAAAAATCTCATGTCCCAGGTGTTATTAGAAATATACCCATGACACTTTGGTCTAACCTATTTTCACTACTGTCAGCTCTTCCCCAATATATCAATGATACGTCTTCAAGCCAAAAGGCAAAAGCCACTGAGCCTTTTTTTTTTGTAGGGTAAAATAGATATGGCTGCACTTGAGATTTTTCCTGTCACTTTTTAATGATGCAGAGTACTACCAGATGAAGGTTTGTTGAACCACCATGTCTGCACAACTCTAATCTGGGAAGTGTTGCTTCATTTAGACAAATGTGAGAGCACAATCATTATTGTTTCCTTCTCCTGTCAACCATAAATGTTTATTTTTGGTTGGATCCTAATACTGTATGATTGATGTCCCAATCCAACTGTAGCAGACCATTATCAATACCAATAATATTTTCTAAACTCGATCTATTTAGTAAACCTAATGAAAGTAATTATCACTTACATCTTGAGTAATTAGATAATTAATCAAAACAATAGATTTCAACTTTTCTCTGGGTAACTATTGAGTTATAAATGAAGGACTTACTTTCGATTCACAATCAGCCAGTCACGAATATAAGTCTGAACACAGTCCCGGACATGTAAATCCAATTCAGTTCTAGGGAGAAGCAAAAATGTTACTACGCATAACTAGTGTTTGTACTTAAAACTAGTCAGTAACAGCAACATGGCTATTCTCATATAATTAATTAAAAAATTGTTATCTTTGAAGCCACTTTTGTAGTCTCCAAATCCAGTTTTTCAAGATAATTTTTTTGAACATCTTATTCAACATGTTATTAATAAGAAAATTTCATCTATAAAAACTAACTTAAAAATTAAAACGTACTGATAGCGTTATGAAGTATAATGATTATATTTTAAAGTACAAACCACATAATGTGTAAATAATGAAACAAATATCTATAAAAGGGACTGAGGAAGCACTGGTCTGCTAAAATACTGTTAAAAAAAAAGGGACACAGATAACATAATCCCTTTATTTATCTCATCTGAGGAAAAAGATGCAATTCATTTATACATTATACGTTTTGCATGAAAAAGTTCAGTTCTCAGATCTCCAGATCAATTCATGGAAAATACTTCAGAGAGAGAAAAAATGCTTTAATGAAAATTTAAAAGTGCTAATTTTCTGATCGTTGGCTTCTCTCTGGTAGGCTACACAGGAACCAATTAAATAGATATATTACAATACAAAAATATCAAAGAAGGATTTTAATTACAGAAAAGTTAAGACGCCACAGTGAAAAAATTCCAGCAAATGTTGTATATAACAATGAACTCCTGTCCATACTGTACCATATGATAGCCAATATCCTTTTTAGACATAAGGTTCAATTTCAATCTTTCTCTTGTTCTGGAAACTTTAGGTTTATTACATTTTTTTTCTACATGAAGACTGTGTCCCTGACTACCAAGTTGCAATTATGCAACAGCAGACCTTGGATTATATTCACAGGTGATAAAACCTTCAATCACAGGGAAGCAATTTTCTTTGGAACATAAAAGGAAAGAGAAGTAACTTTTTCCATTCAATATAGTCCCAATATAATCTCTCCTACTCTTGTACCCTTATAAAGTAAGCCCTTATAGGTATTTGTCACTTTTGAGAAAAAGAGGACTGGAATGTGATAGAGACAGAAAAAAATTATTGCTAGGACACTGCCCTTAGCTTGCCACTAGATAGTTAAGGAAAACAAAGAGAAATCAGAGGAGCTTGTGACAATAGGAATGATGGGCAAACCCTAAGGTAAGTCAAAATTTAAGGCTGAAATGGTTTGTTCTGGGTCCATATTTTGAACTGGGAAAATCTGACACTCATATCAGTTCAAACTTTGTACTTATTTACCACCATTCTATCGTTACACATTGTACAAGGAGTTTGCCCTGGGTGAATAAATGCTTAGTCAACATATTTATAGGTACAATTTCTGAAAACAAATTATTTTTCCAGAGATTTTTTCAAGTATTAGAGTGATATCTCAGAATATGTAGCAATAAAAAGATATTTGTCAGACCACTGGATAACCAGAATACATTGATGAGAAATACTTCTGGTTGAAAAAACCCAAAAGAATGGGAACATTAAAAACGGTCGCTTGCTTAAAGTTTCCTCACCGTTCTTCTGGTAATGATGGTTCCAAGGTTCTATGCTCCTTTGCAGCATAAACCACCTCCAAATCATCTTCAGGAAAATCACCCAATTCTTGCAAGAGATCTGAATCTAGATTATTCAGCTGCATCATTAAGAGACCTTCGAAATCTACTGGATCTACAGCATCATAAAACTGAGGCTTAATAGTACAAAAAAGAAAAAGAAAGAAAAGAAAGAAAAATACTTTTTTTAGGAGTACAAAACAGATTTCTGAGTTTCCATTAAATATTCACCTCAAATGCACTAACAATCTAAAAAATTCATTTTATGGATCAAGAGCAAAGGGCATTAATCACACATAAATTATTATATATAACCACAACTGTTAAGGCTATAGTTTTAAAAAATCAGGCTACTTGAACCCTCCTAACTTATTAAATGATAATAGGTTAAATGAGAAGAAATTGCTAGACAAATAACACATTTTCCTTTTTTCTACCTCTTTTCTTTCTTTAGTAATGTCAGACAAAATTATATAAGCAGTTTCCTGCTGAAGATTTAGCTCAATCTATATTTAGCTCCTTTGGCTTAATTTCTCTTTAAATCTATGAAATTTCATAACTAAAAACAAATTGTATCTACATTCATTAGGGAAGTGCCATCTGCTACATAACCAAGCCAAACTGCAAGATGCGAATGGAAGAGGAATGGAATGGAATTTTACTTTATTGAGAATAGAGTCATAAACAAAAATATTGTCACAAGCTAGCAAACTTGAGAGTCATTCAAACGTTCTTGTCACAAGGAAGACTACAATGAGTAAATTAGCACTGTTCTCCTGTTTTATTTTATTTACGTATTTTTTTAAAATTCATCACATTTTTATATTTCCCATTTCACATAAGTGACTCTGGATGGCTTACAATTAAAAATTGTACTCTTCATAAGGCTTTGCAGTTGAAAATATCATCTATAGAAGCTCTTCGTACAAATGAGAAGGTAGAAAAATCAGGATCATCAGTCAGCAAAGAATCTCTACCTGCCTGAATAGAACATGAAGTCTAATGATTCGTATGTTAAACCCTTGAACTCTATTCAGCCATTCTAGCTGTCAAAGCAAGGAAGCTAGGTATAGTTAGAATTAGCATACATAATTTTTTGAGGTATAAATAACCTTTTCTTCCATCATAACTTCTTGAGTGTGTCTGCAGAATGGAATTGTCTTCTAAATCACATTTATCCCCACTGTAAAAATTTTAATGTGCATTTAGCAGATTAAACTAAAGATTATAAAAATTAATATATATTTAAATATACATATTGATAGCTAACTATAGACAACAGCTGATTTATTTCTTAAATAAATAATGCATCCCCAATGCTTGTATAAGTAGCACATGCCCAGACCAATCAGAAATAATTGAGAGGTGACAGATATGTAGGGGAAAGAATTGTTACAAGAAGATAAACATTAATAAAAAGCAGCAATTAAGATTTTGGCAGTGTGGTTTATCTATAAAAGGCAACCTACAGAGAAACAATTAACATACCTTTGTCAATGCAGTAAAATTAGCAGTATGATGCAATCAAAATGGTGGCTAGATGAAACAAAAAGTAACAACCTGGCAGAAAGCCTTTTGAGAATAAAATACACACTTTTTATCATCCAATGAATCTCCAACAAAGTTAAACCGACAGCTGCTAAGTTGAGGAAGTGAGTTAGATGTCTTCAACAGACAGGAAATATATATTTACTATGTTTCAGTTTTCAGAACTGTGGGTTCCTAATAACCTGTTTATTTTTATTAAAATACAGTTAAAAGGTCTGAGGATAAATTTAAGATTAGTTAAAACTTCTGGAAAATTCCATTCAAATCAAGAAGGAAATATTATCTCTTAATAGTAACATTTGTAATCAGCGATGTCTACAGAAAGATCGGACAAATGACAAAAACAGGCTTTCTCTCATCCTTTTATAGAGCATTATAATATCTACAAAATAAGCTACAAAAGGAATAGAATTTGCAGTTTGATGGTGTGATAAGGCTTTTGTCATTTTGATAAAAGCAGAAGAAAATGCCTTTATAATATTCTCTTAAGATATGTGTATTTCATAATATTCATGTGTTAAATGTCTATACAGACATTAATATTTGTGCATGACACAAAGCTGGGAAAGATTGCTAATAATCCTAAAACTAGCTTAGTAACAGTACTTGCAAGAGAAGATTGGGGGTCTTGGTAAACTACAAATCAAAGATAAGCCAACAATGTGAAGAAGCTGCCAAAAAGTGAATGCAATTTGGGGTTACATCAACAGAGTACAGGATCAAGACCACGGTAAGTGATAATACTGTCTGTGTTTCATTGGTAGGTCCACATGTGGAATACTACATCCAGTTCTCGTCATGACACAAAAGATGCTGGGGAACTGGAAATAATGAAGGAAAGAATAACAACGATGGCTTGGAAGTGAAATTCTACAATGACTGGTTAAAGGTACTTGGTATTTTTAGCTAAAAGAAGCAAAGAATAATGGAAAACATGACAGCAGTCTTCTGATACATGATAGAATATCATACAGAAGAGTATGTCATATGTACACATTTATTCTCCCTGAAGGTAAGACAAGAACCAATCAATGGAAGCTTTACAGTGAGATCCAAACTTGAATTAACAAGGATTTCCTGATTACGAGAGTTAATAAAATGGAACAGACTACCATCTGAATTTTTGGGTGCTCCATCATTGAGAAAGCACTGTGTGCCGTCCAGACAGTTTAGAATTAATGGGATTTGGGATAGTTACCGTATTTTCCGGCGTATAAGACGACCGGTGTATAAGACGACCCCCTAATTTTATAGTTAAAACATAGGTTTAGGCCTATATTCGCTGTATAAGACTACCCCCCCACTTCCGAGGCAAAACCAGTTCTTTTTTAATTAAAAAGCCTGCTTGGATTGGCTGAGTTAGAGAGGCAGTCCGAGCAGCCTTGCAGTGATTGGTGCAGGATCGAGTTGGAAAATTCGTTTGCATGCATAAAAAGCCTGCTTGGATTGGCTGAGTTAGAGAGGCGATCCGAGCAGCCTTGCAGTGATTGGTGCAGGATCGAGTTGGAAAATTATACTCGGCGTATAAGACGACCCCCGATTTTTGGTTGACTTTTTTTCGTTTCAAAAGTAGTCTTATACGCCAGAAAATACAGTAGTTAGGAATTGTGAGCTGTCCCCTTCAGGGAATGCATCATGGTAAATGTAGTTAAGGTATCCTGGGAAATGTAGTCCATGTCATCTGGCCACATCTGTAATCCTGACTGGTCACTAAATTGATCCTTGTTGGGTTGAGAGAGGCTCCCTCACTCTTGCTAGAATCCACCATACGATGTAGTCGCTTCAATCATCATGGGGTTGAGACTTTATTATCTTTCTACACCACAATTCAGATATGCAAAGGCTTGGACATTAAGAAGAACCTCATCATAAATGTGAGTTGACAGGATGCCTGATGAACCAATAAAAAAGACTTTGTGTGGATGCTTTGTGGGGTTGTTCTCTCTGCTTTATGCCATCCAAACATTAATAAGCAGAACAGTAGAAAGATAATAAAGTCTCAACCCCATGATGATTGAAGCGACTACATCGTATGGTGGATTGGAAGCAGTAAAAAGATAAAGATAAAGTAGAAAGATAAAGACAAAGATATTTTGAAGCCAGGAGTAAATGTGCATGCTATTCCCTTTGTTCCTCAAACCTAGCATCATGGCGGCAGGAAGGGGCAAATTCACCCCCCTTTTCTCTTCAGCAAAAAAAGCACTATGTCTCAACTTACAGCTCCTAACTCAGAAAGAACCAATTTGCAAAACAAAGGGAGGAGCCAGGTATGATCCATGTACGCATGTCTTCCCTCAGTTACTGACTACAAATTCCTTTCAAATGCAGATGAAGAGTCAAAAGTAGTATCTTCTTGTGTTCTAAAAGAAAAGCTAAATCTGCTCTGCTCATTCTAACTGAAAAGCTTAAGTCTATACTCCAGCTCAGAGGCAATAAGAGAAGCCTTTCCAGCTATTTTTACAACCACTCTGGCCGTTTTATTGGGGGTCATAATTCATTACTGACAGACCATCTTCAAAGCAAAGGAGCCCACCCACCACCCATGACACAAAGCTAATTCAAGCAGCTATATGAACAAAGGAGCAATTTCTTTTTTGATCAAAAAAACTAGAGTTTATCCATCTTTACAAAAAAATTTAACAGTATAACTCTGCATGCAAACCTTTGGAGTGTTGTATTCGATTGATGAATTTCTCTTCCAACGAGGAAACAACCCCTCTGGGGCTCATCCCCCACTACAGACTTAAGCAAAGCAGCCCACAACATCATCTGGTGGTCTAGGAGAAATTTTCCAGATAATTCAAAGACTTGTCTGCCAATGTTTATAAGAACTACAGGGAGTTTCCCAAATTTAACCAATGAAAATTCCTTTTTTTTAATTATTGTGGCAACATTAAGCAACTTAATGCAAGGTTCCAATGCTACCTGCAGCCTAACCTGTGCTTAGCAACAGTGTCTTCCAGACCTAGCAAGCAACACTAACAGGCAACCCTGTGTTTTGGTCTCACGTCTTCAGACTCAGCAACAACGCCTACTATAGTGCCCACTTGTGTAGCAAGCACGTAATACACCCTAAAAGCAGCCATATTGTGCAGCGCCACCTACATGCTCAAGTACTAAATTTTCCAAAATTCACCTTTGCCAATTTGAAGCATGGCAACTTCTTCAGCCATGACAGGTGTCCCTGAAGTACCAAGGACTCAAACCCTCCACCAACCCTAGATGTAAACGTGGAACCTGGTTCCCAAAACCCTCATCCGGACATCCAAACCTCCGAAGACATGGCGATACCTCAGAAAGCCTACAACCTCAGATGAAGCTTACCTAACCCGTGGTAGCACGCTTCAAAGAGGATTGGGCCAGGTAGTACCGCCATCATGCAGATGCATGGATGGAGCTGGTAAGGATCTGCGATACCCCCTCAAGAGCCTCCTACTAATTCAAAAAGAGATAGAGGAGCATCTTACACGGTGGAGAGACAGTGAAAGTAAACTTAAGTACATACAGTTGAACCTGGAAGACCCAGAGCTCCAAGAACACATTCAATGCTTCGAGGAGGCAAACAAAGAACATGAAGACTGTATTCGGGAAGAGAAAAACTCCCTCCAGGCCGCGGTCTTCGATGCGCTACAGGAGGAACAAATATCGAGGGAGAAGGTCACATCCAACATAGGTCTTCGATCACTAGCAGCTTCTTCCCACCATTTAAAGAAAGCCTCCTCCCTCCACCCCAAGCCCACTAGATCTCCAGCAGGTTCCAGTGTCTCGCGCCAATTCTCTGCTGCTGGCTCTCACCATCCCTCCAAAGCATCCTCCCATCGCAGTGGCATATTAAGGGCTCCAAAGCAGCAAGTTATGCTGACTGGGCTGCAGAAGCTGAAGTAGAAGCTGCTCTAGCAGACGCAAATCTACACGCTACAGAGGAGGTAACACGGCAGAAGGTGGAAGTAGCAGCTCAACAGGCAAAAATAGTGGCACAACAGGCAGAAATGGCAAAGCCCAGGCCAGACAACAGGCAGAAATGGCCAAAGCGCAGGCCAAACTGGAATTGGCCAAACAGCAAAGACTCCACAACAAAGATGGCATGGGCCACAGCATGGCGGAAGATGGCTGACAATGCCTCCTTCAACCTCAAAAACTTGGGAGAAGAGAGCCCAGATACACGGGTCAAGGCTTACGTGGATGAGCAGCACTCGCTACAAAACAAGCAGATGGAACCGCCTCAGTTGCCTAGCAGTCTCCCACAACCAGGGAAGCACAGAGATGAATCTCAACCACAGTTACGCAACTGACGTTGTATGACCTAAAATACAAGATTCACTTCCCACCAACAGCAAACCTTCCCTAACTGATGTTGTACGTACTAAGGTCTGAGATTCTCTTCCCAGAATCAGCAACCCTACTCCAACGTCTCATGGCCTGCTGGACAAGCAAATTAGCCCACCAGTGATCACGATGACTTCTCAACCAGTAGACATGCAACCAACGACACCTGACACACTCAATCCACAGGTAGTACCATTCCAACCACAACCTAAACACTACCCGAGCTCACAGGCACAACAAGATAACAGCAGCCAGCCTACACAGCAGCGTGAAGCTCCACCATCATCTCTGGAATGGCAGGACGACATCCTCCATAAGCACTGGGAGGAACACTACGACCTGTCATTGACATACAACCTGAACCTACCCTCTACATCAATGCCACCTCTACAGATGATGCAGACTACTGGAGAGAGTTGGCCATCAGAAGAGGAAAGCTAGATTTGGCCGCCAATGGGGTATACAAATTCTCTGATAAGCAAGGTGGCGAATATCTCCTCTGGAAGAAAATTTTCCTGCGCGCCATTCAGGATGCACGCCTGAAACCCAATGAAGTACTCATATACTTGATAGCATGGCTAGGGCCACAGTCTGCCAAAGCAACGAAGGCACTTTATGCCTCCCACTTAGATGACCCAGACGCTGGCCTACCGTTGGCATGGAAAAGACTTGATGAACTGTACGGCGCTCCCACAGCAGTAGAATCAACGCTCTTAAACAGCCTCAACAAATTCCCTAAAATTCCTATCGACAGGCCTCACCCGGTCACTGAACTCTCTAATATATTTACACAAATGAAAGCAGCACAACGGAATCCCCGGTTACCAGGACTCACTTGTCTTGACCACGTCGACATGCAAACCAAAATCATTCAAAAATTCCCGCAGGTGCTATTTGAACAGTGGCTCCAGTTGTCTGATGCCTTTATGGCCAAGGATCGCATAACTATATATCCTTTACGCTTCTCGAAGAATTCGTGGCCCACCAGGCCACAGCGTGCAACACCCCGAGGGCCCGCGGACTCAGAGCTATTAGTCCTCCCAATGAAAAAAGATACAACAGCAACTATATACCGTCCACAGGCCCTACGCCCACTGCAAGGGGTGAACCCTTCATGGTTGTCCATAAAACCGAGATCAATTCCTCACCCATAAAGAGTTCAGCCACTAACTCATCAAATACAACCCACTTTAGATCTCCAATGACAAAGAGAAGCCAGTTTTGTCCTTTGCACCACACTCAACATTCGCTGAACAGGTGCCAGTGGTTTGCAGCGAAATCACTGACCCAACGACAAGAATTGATAACGGCGTTCCAATTCTGCCACAAGTGTTGTGAATCCAAACATCTGGCCGAGTACTGCACAGCCAAAGTGCAATGTCATATCTGTAAAAGTGACACGCACCTGACCGCGCTGCATCCAGATGCTGATCCACCACTGCAGACGTCTCGTAACCCTCCTTTGAATAAGGAGCCTCAACATGCTACAGAAGCACACCCAGAGCCAGTTGTGAGTGTCAATTGCATAGCAGTATGCAATGGCATACCAGCCCCTCTCTCGTGTCGTCAGATCTGCTTAGTCAAAGTCTACCAAGATGGATGCCCAGAAGAAGCAGTAAAGATGTAATACTGGATCCTCAGAGTGATCGCTCACTAGCCAGGTCCGCATTCTTCGACTTCTTTGATGTTCAGAAGGAAGAATGCACTTCACGATATTAACGTGCACCGTACCAAGACGGGGAGGGAAGCTACTAGACTCTATATAGAGTCATTAGATGGAAGTTCCCAGTTCCTACTGCCGCCTGTGTTGGAATGGAACGGGATACCAGATAACCGCAGGCACATTGCAACACCAGAGGTAGCTAGCAACATACTTCACCTGAAGCATATGGCTCATCTATTTCCCGCCCTAGATCCTGAAGCCAAGATTTTGCTCTTACTGGGATTCGATGCCCCTGGCGTCTTAGCGCACATTGAAGTAGTCAGAGGCCCAAGATACTCACCCTTTGCCTTCAAGACAGACCTGGGTTGGGGAATCTCAGGACTTGTTAGTGTCGATCGGATGCAGGCCCCAACCCAGGCAGATGCCTTAGCACCATCCATTCCGACAGCCTTCCGACACCCTTTAACACCGTCGAAAACAAGAATGCTGTTCCATCCTAAAAGGTCGCCGGCCACCAGTAGACTTTCGCTAGGACATCCTAAACGGCCCCCAGCAACCACCAGACTTCCACTAAGATGCTCTACACGGGCATATGCCTCCGCAACACCCATTCCAACAGCTTCACAGTGCCCTTTGACACTGTGGAAGCAAGAGTACCGCTCCAACCATAAAAGGCCACCAGACTTTCACCATTGGCACCAAGAGTACCTGCCCACCCTAAAATGCCGCCTGAGGTGACCAATAGACTTGCATCAAGAAGCTTTACACCTGACAGGTCACTGACTTAGTGTTGCTGCGGAGAAAGGCTGAACTTGAAGATTGAACCTCAAGCTTTGCATGCTTTGTTTTGTTTGATGCTTTATTGCTATTTACCGTTTCTCTTAGTTATATAGCTAACTGTTTATTTTAGTTGTATAGTTATCTGCTATTCAGTTAGTATTACTCTTTACTGTTTATCTTAGTTAATTGCTTTATTTACTTAGTGGAATTTACAATTCCAGGCGGGGAGTGTGCTGTCCAGACAGTTTAGAGTTAATGGGATTTGGGATAGTTAGTTAGGAATTGTGAACTGTCCCATTAAGGGAATGCATCATAGTAAATATAGTTAAGGTATCCTGGGAAATGTAGTCCATGTCATGTGGCCACATCTGTAATCCTGATTGGTCACTAAATTGATACTTATTGGGTTGGGAGAGGCTCCCTCACTCTTGCCAGAATCCACCATACGATGTAGTCGCTTCAATCATCATGGGGTTAAGACTTTATTATCTTTCTACATCACAATTCAGATATGCAAAGGCTTGGACATTAAAAAGAACCTCGTCATAAATGTGAGTTGACAGGATGCCTGATGAACCAATAAAAAAGACTTTGTATGGATGCTTTGTGGAGTTGATCTGTCTGCTTTATACCATCCAAACATTAATAAGCAGAACACACTATCCCCTAATTTCATAGTTATTAGTAAAATTAACCTGTTATCTTTCAATTCAGATTACACAATGTCACTTTTAAGTAATCAATTTTTTTCTAGTTAGGCAGAAATAACTCTCTAGCCCCCTTGATTTCTCTTCAATGTATGAGCAAATGTCCACTTACTTATATGTATATAAATTTATTGGAGCGAATATCTGTCAGGGTACCTAATAATCATCAACTCTGTCATTTAAAAATAATAATAAAGGGGGAATTCACAGCTGAATCATGAGAGGCACAATCCTTTTCTTGAACACTATTCTAACTGGGATAAATGAAGCACAAACATTAATAAGGGTCAATTTAATCTAGCAACTAAGGCGCTAGGCTAGGTACTAGGAGACCATGGGTTCTAGTCATGTCTTAGCCATGAAAGCCAGCTGAGTGACTTTGGATCAGTCATTCTCTTTCAGCCCAATTTACCACACAGAGTTGTTGTTCTGGAGAAAGTAGAAGGAGGAAGGAGTATTAGATATGTTTGCCAATTTGAGTTATTTATGAAACAATAAAGTAGGATTAAAAAAACCCTTTAAGTTATTGTTACACTTACCAGATTAATGGAAGAAAAACCAGATGTACTATTACTTCGCTGACACAAGGGTCCCAAGGATGGCTGAACAAACTGCCGTCTTATTTCTGCTGAGGAATGCCTTCAATTTAAAAAAGACAACAGAATTGATTATACTTGTTGCATTTAACTGACTACATTTTCTTAAATATTTGAGCACATTCCACACAATCAAACTGTGCCTGTTATCCTGATTAGCATACGCGAGATATGCAGATGTCTCTTTGCTTGAAAGTTTCTCTCTCAAATTCAAAGGACACCAATTCAGGAGGCTAGTTTTAGGGGCAACACAAATTCAACAATGTAAGGAAGTGCAGACTTCAACTCCCAGAATTCCCTAATCAGCAAAAGCTAGAGAATTCTGGGAGTTGAAGTCCACATCTCATATCATTGTGGAGGTTGGAAATCATTGTTCTAAACATTCAAAAAAACTCTTACCTTAATAAACTAATTAAAGAGGGCTGCTCCTATTTGTATCTTTTATTAAACCAGATACTGAAGGTATTTGCAAAAATGTAAAACAATGTCACTCTTGTCGTTAATTTTTGTTAAATGTACACATTTTTTTAGAAAAATATTTTATTTATGTCAATATCAAGTGGGCTTAATATTATTTTTACAGGACACAATAAATAAATATTTAATAATGTGTCTCTTTCATCTTTTAATGACTATCAATAGATATCATTCAAATGCTATTTTGGGGTCCTGTACAATTTTTTAAAAAATAGGAAAGGGTCCTGAGAGAAAAATGTTTAAGACACTGTTCTAGAGGAATACAAGGCTATGGTATGGGTAATCATCCACAATTGAGTGCAACATTTCCATTGCTAAGCAAGGCAGTTGTTAAATGAGTTGCGTCCCAATTTACAATCTTTTTTTGTCACAGTTGTTAAGGGAATCATGCGGTCATTAAGTAAATCTGGCATTCCGCATTAAGTTTGCTTGTTGGAAGCCCGCTGGGAAAGCTAGAAATGGTGATTACATGACCCTGCAATTGTCATAAATACATGTCGGTTGCCAAGCACCCAAATTTTGATCATGTAACCATGGAGATGCTGCAATGGCCATAAGGATGAAAAACAGTCATAAGTCCCCTTCTCCTCTGCTGTTGTAACGGTCACTAAACAAATGATTTTTGTAAGTCAAGGACTACCTGTACGGCAGACAGTACAAAATATGGCAAACAGAAGGAAGATTTGTTACCAAGGCAACAATCAGAGAAATGAGGCATGAGCCATTACCAAAACAGAGATTTGTGAAAACGCCTCAGAGAAGCCTCCAATTCTCGTAAAGATAAAACAGGGGTGGAAAGAAGCACGTTCAGATTTTCAAGATTTAGTCGCCCTTCTAATAAAAGTAGTTTTAGGCCCACAAAGCGTCTGTTTCTTACTCTGTGGCATCTTACCACAGTAAACTGACATCGCAAATACAGAACATAACACAACCTGTTAACTGTACTTTCTTGCGGTTCTTTTTTCTGCTGCAGCTGTTTCCCCTTTTTTAATATAGATTTCCGGCTAGTAAATCTGGGCATCTTTGTGATTAACACAGCCTCAGAAATTACTCTTGAAATGTTGAACAGATTGGCCACAAATCAATCCTGTTATGGAGGAGGAGAGGAGCAGCAGGAGCAGCTCAGGGCTTCTAGGGATAATTGTAATGGAGGGGTAGATTCCAGCAATGTTGAAGCTAATGACTTGCCTCTGGTTGAGGGAAAAACCCAGGAATCCCCACCTGCACCCACAGCCCTCAGACTCTATGATTCACCAGTCCAGTCCCAAACAGAGGCCTGGATTAAAAAATACAACCAGAGAAAGCAGATCAGACGGATCAGGCAAGAAACAGGCTGGTGAGAGAGGAGTTTCCAGCAAGTAATGTACCTTAGCCATGTATTTGGGTGATGGCTCAGTGCAGCTTCTTTATTGGCCTCCCACCCTGAGAGAAAAAACGCTGAGAATAACTTTTCAAGTCTCAGTTCTGGTGCCGTGCTTTGACCTCTGGATTCCACCTCCTTGCGTCTCTCGTCTTTTCCCTTGGATTTGTCATTTGTTTGTTTGCTTCTAAAAAGTTCTGACTGAGTTTGCAGAACTCTGGACTGTGGCAGGCAGCCAGCCGGCTACTTCTTTGGCTGGCAGCCAGAAAGGTTGGCACTGTAAAGCCCTCGCCAAAATATTTATATGGCAATAATCCATAGGAAAATGTGAGACAAAACTGGAAAAATTCAGAATGCTAAGAAAAATGCTACAAAAACACATGCAAGGAGGAGTTAAATGTTCAGGTTAAAAGACACAACACAGAAAAAAAGAAGCTTGTCAAGATGAACAGGCTTGGGTATAATGTGAAATTTAACTTAAGCATCTTGGTAGCTTAAATTTTTGCTCTGCAGAAGATGAGTACCCTCTAGTGGCTGTCACAGAACAGAAAGTTGTTTAAGTAAACTGGCCAGAGGAGGATCAAGCAAGAATTCAGAGAATGAGAATGAAGTCTGATTTATTTTTCTAGTTTATCATTCACAATAATGAACTGTAATCATGAACATACAGAATTATTACTCCAAACAAAAGTCTGACAACAGTGGGATCTGATTAGTCACATCAAATATATACATCTTTCTCTTTAAAGTCTTATATCATTCTCTCTCCAAAATGTTCATTTTGTTGCATAAAGGAGCTCTGACTAAGCAAATACACCCCCCTTTCTCTCTTGCACAGTGTTTCTGTTTAGCGGATAAGTATTCAGAGTTTTCCCTAGATAAAAAAATAAGACTCCGCCCAGAATCACCTTATCAGGGAGATGGGTGGTATATAAATTTAATAAATAAATAAAATGCACAAGAGAAATAAGGTTATTTTATTAACTTCATATACAGTCAGAGTCAACTTTCGAGACTCCACAAATATTTTCCACTGTTTTAAGATTTTGCTCAAAAGTGGAAATCAACAATAGGAAGTAAACATGTCACAATCTACCAAGGTTGCTACAAGTCAAGTCACTCAGACACAAACTTCTGGAAGCCACTAAACAGGAAGGCCTGCTGATGACCACAAATGCTCAGCTTACTCTAGTTGAACATTCTTCACTCAGAATTTACAAATCCCTGTCATATTTTGCAGGCCCCCAAAAGCAACTGACAGTTGATATTATCATATTGCTAACAGGATGGCCATGAATTTATCAGTAGACTTACTGAGCATGATGTGGGTAGCCAACTGCTCTGTGGGTAAAAGAAAAGGCTGACCTTGTTAGATTTCAAATGAAACAAGAATTCACAACAAACTAACCTGTTGCTTTTTAATGAGCTTTATAGTGTAAAACTTAGTAGGAAGAAATAAATATCTTCTATTTTAACACATATCTGGGCAGGATAGGAGAATTTGGTCTTTTATCAACAGCAAGTCAAAAAAATGCAGTATCAAATACTTAACCTACTTAAATCTTTTTGGGCTCCTAATGTGTGGGTTTTTTTTATTGTTAACATGTAGTTCTACACCTTATTTGTCTTAAAATGGATACCCTAAAGTAATCCTTCAGATAGCTTGCAAATGTGGTCGGGGTGCAAAATAAAATCCAAAGTATACAAAATAAAATAAACACATCAATATCTGGAGACGATAAAATCCCAGTAAACATTAACCTATGAACATGAGGTCAGAGCGTGTTTTTTTGTTTCGATATGCCTATGAAAAAAAAAACCAGACAGCTGAAAAGCAGCTGTTAGCAAAAAGATTTTAAAAAACTTCTTTCAGCTGTTCTTCGATGACCAGAAAATGGAGGGTTACAGGCCAATTTGAATCAACTTGGCTAACTAGATCAGGGGTTGCCAACCTTTTGGACAGACTACTAATATGAATTTTGACTGACGGTGGCTTGCTGATGTTGGTGGGAGAGAGAGCGAGAGCGATCCGATCTAACCTCAAAGGGCTGGCAGTTATGTTCTCTTTCTCTCTCTCATAAACACACACACAGAGGTCCTTCACACACACACACACACACACACACACACACACACACACACCCTTCAAGGCAGCCACATTCCTAACCTGCTTTTCAGCTCCGTTCTTAGGGGAGAGAGAGAGAGAGAGAGGGAGTATTCTGCGATCCCAAATAAAGAACAATCAATCGGTAGGAAAATGGGGTGGGGGAACAAAAGGCTGATGGGCTTTACTTCCTGGATCCCCAGCTCGAGCTGGACATTCCTCAAGTGGCATCCATCACCGTAGACATCATGCTCCTTTGTGAGGAGCTGACCCTTATCCTCTTGGAAATGCGCCCCAATCCTCAGGTGTTGCAAGAATTAATGGGCCAGGGCTTTCAGGTTAACAAGACGGCCGACGCTGGATCCCTGAATCCACTTTTAACTATGATTTGTACAGGAAACCTGCCTCTGGACACCTGTCTGCTTTGTGGTTTAGAAGCCCCATCACAGCACTGTGCGACTTGCAATCAGAGTTTGTGTCCTAACTGCGATTGGCTGTTTCATAAGCATCCTTCCTGGACGCATCACCATCGGGTACCCACGAAGAACCCTGGCCGGGCCTGGCAGAATCCCCCACCACCCAACCCCAGCTTCTCTAGCATCCCCTTGGAAACGACTTCCCTGTGGCCCCCCAGCCTCCCTCCACAATCATTCTCCCATACCATCCCCAGTCCATGCCCTCCCTGGTGCTGTGCAGCTTGTCAGAAGAACAATGATGCCTCCTCCATCCTCTGCATAAATTGTGACCGGCCTCAGGGGTGCAAGTCTCTTCCCCAAACTCTGCCAGATATGAGTCTTTGCCAGCGCAGCCTCTTGGAGCAGGATGCCTTTCAGGGTTCCAAAGACTAATTGCTGGTGGAGTTTGGGGGAGAGAAAGAAAGACTTGCTGCTTTCCTTGCATGCAGCCAAAAGCAGAAGAAAAAAGAAGCAGAAAGAAGCAGCCTGGTGGCCAGGCAAGGTGCATGGGGCAAGTTCCCCCCTCCGCCCTTTCCCCCCTCCCCTCACTACCTCATGTTGTTTGCAATGCAAGCAACGCAAGCCTTGTGTTTCCGCGGGCCATGTGGGCGACACAGCCTTGTGTTCCCATGCAGCCTGGGTTAATTGCTTTGGGGGTGACATTTCTCTGTGGACCACCAAAATTGGGCCACGGCCCACCGGTTGATGACCACTGAAATAGAGCTAATAGCAAACCTCAGCCTTTAGGTTTTTCTTTGGAGAGCCTTTGTCTATTAGGGTTTAAAGATGCCAGGAATCACTCTGTATCTGGAATACTGGTATTTCCAAACCAGTCTAAATCTGTTACCAAATGACCCATATTTGGAGTGTTTTCCCCAATGGGCATGTGCTATCATCCTATCTCTCCTTTGTTCTAAAAATGGACAATTCACCAGGCCTTTACCTTGGCCAGGTTGGATGCCTTATCCTTCACAGGCCCCTGGGAGCATTACAGAAACACCCCTCTACATTAATGCCAATGTGGGAGTGGATGTGCAAAGTCCCTGAGCCACATCTGTTGCTCCCTAATAGGGAATCTTAAATGACATTCATTTATCCCATTGTAAGAAATACCCTGACAGAAAATATGCTCATTTAACCACTTCTTCTATCCAACCAGGATTCTGATGTATTTTTTTCAGGTTGCCTATTTCAGGTTCTGCACCTAGGTTCGTTCTATTTGACCTATTTGTGATGGAAGATTATTGTTAATTTTGGTAATGTCACTATTGTTTGTATTATTTATTGTTAATTTTATGCCTCTTTTATTCATCTCTATATATTTTAGGAGAGGGAGGGAGGGAGAGAGGGGGGGGGGGGCTCTAGTGGCTAGAAACTGTAAGACTGTGAGATCTAGTCTGGCCTTAGCCATGAAAATCAGCTGGGTGACTTTGGACCAGTCACTCTCTCTCAGTGCAACCCACCTCAAAGGGTCATTGTTGTGGGGAAAATAGGAGTGTTGAATACCCTTGAGTTGTTTGTACAAATAAAAATGGGATATTATGTTTGTGTGTCTGTGTATGTAGTATATTTTTGTGTATGTTATGTTTTCTTTCTTAAAGGCCATAATTAAGGATTGGTGATGAATGGTTAGTTTCTCATAAAAGAGTACTTTTATAGGAATGTAACTTTTTTTCCAAGATAGTTGGAAAAGGAAATGCTAAATCTGATTACAAAGGTACACAGTAAAGACTATCATGTACTGTATTGTTTACATTTTTTAATGAATAAGCCTATATATAATATAGTATATATAATATAATATAGAATAAGCTGTATTCTATAGCTATAATATGAACAGAAAAACAGCATTTTTTCACTGTGGTGATAGCATATACAATAGGCATTTTTCAGGTTGTGAAGTTAGTTATACATTCTTTCAACCCTGTTTTGGTATTTCAAACAGGAGACTTCAACCTGTGGTTGGAAATGTCTGAGATTAAGCACAAAAAGGAGTAAATATTTAGGGTTATTGTTTTAATCCCACAGCTACCAGAAACCAGAGTTCTCAACTGAAGAATGTGAACTGAAAAACAGGTAGAAAGAAATTTGCATCTGTTTCTGCTGTTCAAAGCTTCATTTCTGATTACTAAGTTTGACTTTTCAGTAACCAGTTTTTCAGGTAAATCAAACACCAGCATGGCTATTTCCACACTTAAAGAGAATATCAAATGTCACTATTTTTTTTTCCAGATGTAACATACATGTGGGTATGGGGTTTGTATGGGGCTTGTGACATATAAAATTTTATTTAGCTGCCATCTAGACTCCATTAGACTTTCTCTTATTAGCACAAATGTCTATCCAGTAACCACCAGTATTTATCAAGAGAAAAATAATTTATGGGACTAAATTTAATATTAAAAGGGTATAAACAGAAAATTTGCAGACTCTTTTCAATTTTTTTTCTGAGCTGAAATTCAGAACATTACAAACATTTTAGTTTTTGGTTCAGCCAGGCTACAACTGACTTGAATAAAGCACATTTTCTACTTTGTGCACAACTTCAAGATGGCACATTTGGAATGTATAGAGGTTGTATAATAGACCATTGCTATTATATGTTTAATTCACGTTTGTAAAGTACTTCCATTAGTTGGTAGCAATTAAAAAATATTGATACCTTTTCCATTAAGGACAAATATCATTGAATACAGGAAATGGTTTTATTGTTTGTCCTTCAAAGCTGACATGATAAGGAAATGGATTCCACAAGAGAACTGGACGCTTTATTGAGATAAGCAAAGGGTGTCCAATCTTGGCAACTTTTAAGACCTGTAAACTTTACTTCCCAGAATTCCTGGCTGACTGGGGGATTCTGGGAGTTGAAATCTGCAGTTACCAAGATCGGACACTCTGAGATAAGCTCTATTAACAAAATTTTGCAAGTTTGAGTTTTTCCTTCTATTCATCTTACAATTCAATAATATCAGGGAGGAGCCAACCTAAGAGTCTTCCTAACACCTTACTCTCCCCGCCCTGCCCCCCAGGTTTAAGGAATACTTCTGCCTTTTCTGTTTTTGTAACAGCCTCTGAATATTTCTCTCAAAGCCACTGCCATGACTCTCGGCAGACATTGCGTCCTGCACATCACATGAGCTAGGCTCTTTCTGTAAGTGGAAAGAATGACTTGAACTATCAACACACACACAAACCAGAAATTATTTGCATTCATTTTCTGGGTTTTGCTACAAAAAATACCAATGGTTTATAACCCAGAACGATCTTTGCTTTATGTTCTGTTTTGAAAAGAAAACAGTGAATTTAAGAGATCTGACTTGGATAACATACTGAGAAAGATCTTGGAAAGATTTCCAAGTATGACCCTAGATATGAAGTATGGTTGCTTTTTAAAGAAATAAAGGAAACACCCTAAAATTAAATGCAATGCAAAGAAAAAATTATAATAGGCAAGGTGCACCATAAGGTTCCAAAGCCTGTTGTTAAGTATGTATAAGGTTTTGATCCTTTTCCAACAACCCTGATGTTCCCTCTTGATCTCACAACACTGCCCTAATTCCAGTCCAAAAAATGTAAGAGGTCCTTTGTTTCACTTTGTTTTCTATAGTGAAAAATAATTTATAATTCAAGACTGTAGTCTTTTTTTTTACAAAATTAATTTATCTTCTTCTTGGGAAAGGATTTTAAAATTAAAATGAAGAACAGCAGTTACAAAACGTGTTCTTGTCTTTCATGTGATCTAATGAGATTACAGGAATCTAAAGTTAAAATGTATCTGTCAGGCTTTTATCTATATTGCACTGTGTAAATAAACATAATACTGTTGATCCACAATATGTAATATCATGACTTCAGATGGCCAAAAACAACACTGCACAGTGCAATCTACAATATCAGAAGGATTTGAATGATTATAGCTGCAGGATAATATTAGAGTTGAAATATTAAAATAAATATTGTAGTACCATATTGGATTAAAAGAAAATAGCCTGTGAGATATTTCAGTTGTAAGTCTGGCAATATACAAATAATAATGATAATATATCAGTATCATCACTACAGTTTAACAACTGCAACTCCCCTGTCTATCTGCAACATCTCAGTAATATTTGCAAAGCAAAATGTATAATGAATTAAAATGTAATTGTGTAAGAAACAGAAAGAACTCATTGAAGTATAAAATCACATTAGGAAATAAACTGAAGAAATGTAATGAGGTGCAAAATGAATTTATTCACTAATAATATTTTTGCAATGGGTACTGAAAAATACTGCCTAAAATTAAAAGTATAAAGTATATGTTTACATATATTATACCTTTTGGAAAAAAATATCTCACATGAAATTACTTGCAAAAAGTCTAGTCGTTTCTAAATGTTAGAACTATTTAAAAAATTGTGACCCCATATTCAGCAAGTCAATCTATTTAGTGGTGTTTAATAAAAGTCTGCACAATCTATTTAATGGTGTTTAATAAAAGTCTGCACTAAATTTCTGTCTGCTATGCAATTGCACAAACCATAAGACATGACACACTGTAACCACAAACTGCATGTTATTTCCTCACTGTCTTGCCTCTAACTTAATCCCTTATATATATATTTAGAATAATTCTTTTTAAAAAGGGCAAAATGACTGATTTGTGGATTGTAGAATTCAACTGCTGAAGAAAGCCTCAATATACAGAGCACGCAGGTCATAGGAAAACTCCCAAGAAGTCTTTTGAATTATTCCAAATTAAGTCATCTTAAAGAAGTAAAACATTTTGTTAAAGATTTACTGATAGTATTATAAACAGGCTCAGAGCAAGTTCTGACCAAACACTTGGCCTCTTCTACTTGCCAGAACTATAAAGATGTTTTACATAGCAAATAACTGCCTATACAAATAAGATCTTTGCATAATTATTTATCAGGGAGGGTGCTTTCCAAAGGAAGAAACTGTAGACTCTAGAGCTGGAGTGTCCAAACCTTGGCACTTACCTGTGGACTTAACTCTCAGAATTCCCCAGCCAGCCTTCTCGGAGTTAAAAGTTCACAAGTTTTTAAAGTTCCCAAGGTTCAACACCTTTGCTACAGCAGACTTTAAAAATGCTAAAGTGGTAAGTGATCTAGCATAGGGGAGTTCTGTACACGGCCACAATAAAAATCCTTGAACGTGAGTGTCTGTACATACTGGCGCGTGGCTCTCTCCTCGGATCCGCAGGTCATCCTCACTTACACCCTTACTCACTGCTCGAGCCACGGTTCTCCGTTCCTCCTCCCACTCCACCTAATCAGCCTCCAGGCGCGCCAGCAAAAAAAGCTGTCCGACTCGCGGAGCCGGTGAAGGGCAAGGAGAAAATAAAGCCCCTGACAAGCGCAAGGAAACGAAGCCTACCTGTTGATTTTCAGGGCGAAGGCCCTCCGATCGGCACTGGGCAGAGTAGCCATGGAGGGTTCCCAAGAAAGGCGGCGACTGCTCACTTAACAAGGCAGGCAGCCGAGCCGGGGCTTCTGTCAATTCGGCGCGGAAAACTTCCGCATTTCACACCTTCCTCGTCGAAAAGCAGCCAATGGGGAGGGCGCAGCAGCTTCTTGCAAGGAACTCAGGATCGCAACTGAGCTCCGCTCAGTCTTGAAAGGCGCGAGGTGGTAGAGTCCCGGGACGCTTATGCCACTTAAAAAGAGCACCGCAGGCGCCGTTTTCGCTGAACCGAAAGGTTTTCCCGGCATTGGGGGAAATCTGACATTTCTTTGAGGCTAGAAAGGCCGAGAACAATCGCACCCCCTAGGCCAACCCCGCATTTTGCTTCGACGCCTAGTAGCCCGAATTGGAACTTGCAAGAGGAAGAACTCAGGAACAAGAAGTTGAGAACGGCCGCTTCAATAAATATTTGAATCACGCCTCACTTAGGCGAAAAGCGGTTTTAAAAACTTGTATGAGGGCGGGCTGCTAAAGGAGTGTAAAGCCAAACAGACCCGGTTGAGGAAGAGGGTTTTAAAAAAACCCGCGCTGAGACCAAACCTGCTTCCTCATGTATTTTTATTCTCCCTTCCGGCCCTGCAAACGTCCTACAACAAAACTCCACCACGCTGAGATTCCACGGTTGTTTCTTTTGCATTCTTTATTAACAATTTGCAAAGTCGTTCGCAGTCGAAGTTCAACTATTGGCTGGCTTGCGGACCTGCGTCAAGCGCCTTTGCGGGTCGGTTAAAAGTGCGGTAGGTGTCACTCTTGCTGCATTTAAATCGAGCGCCAGCCAGTCTTGCGGGAAACCCCATTTGTGGCCATCGTTCAGGGACGCGATCCAGGAAGATTTGGGGTTATCTCTCTGAGTACAAGATTCGGGTTTCAAGCAAAGCAGAAGAGGTGGTTTCTTTAGTGACTCCTAGAGGTGAGCCTTGAGGCAAGTTGTAGGATCCTTGGTGCTCTCTGAACTTGGTAGTTTTGTTAAAAACATTTCACTACCCAACTAAGTAACATCATCAGTGCTAGAATGAAGTGAGGTTTGGTCTCTGTTTAGAAACCCAACTCCCTTGTAATTATGATGATGTTATCTAGTTGGGTAATGAAATATCTGTAAAAAAAAACAACAACCAATCTTAGACAGCACCAAGGACCGCACAGTTCAACCCTGAGCTACAAATATTCTCATCTATTGAGATGGACTGTTAGGAAACAGTTGCACCACACATTGAACCCCAAGTTAACACCAGTGACTTGAACTTGGCACCTAAACCTCTGAATTAAGAGTTGAGCACTGAGACAGTCAAAGGCAAACAAATTAATGATAGATTACCAGAGCAAATCTAGATATTGGTAGGTTGACTCAGCCTGCCATCCTTCTGAGGTGGGTAAAATGAGGACCCAGATTGTTGGGGGCAATAGGCTGACTCTGTAAAACCGCTTAAAGAGGACTGTAGAGCACTATAAAGCGGTATATAAGTTTAAGTGCTATTGCTATGTTGTACGTAAACCATGCCCTTTGCCTGCCATGGGATCTGGGGAAAGAATCTGGAAACAAAAAGGAGCAATTAAAATGACATTGAATTACTTCCATTTTACAACAATAAAAAGAGGGTAATTTTTTTAAAAATCCAGAATATCTAATAGGTACAATATTTTTCTTTTGTATGCTTGGAGCAAGAATCTCCCTTTTTGTCCCAGTACTGATATTACTCATGTGTCACTGCCCTCTCTGGTTGCAGTGGGATTACAGTAGTAGTAATGCAGCATACCACCATCCTACTGGATTTCATAACTGCTTTAGTGAATAAAGTGAATAAACTGAGTGTGTAGAACATCCTTGCTTTGACTGGATTATAATACAAAAGAAAATTATTAATCTGAAATGGATCAAGATCTGTGAATAGATGCCTGCATATGTATATTTATATATTTATTTTCTGGAAGTTAAAGTCCGCCAGGCTTAAAGTTGCCAAGGTTGGAGACCCCTGCTTTACAGCACCTAGCAGTGCACAGAATTTCAGTGTCCTTGTTCCTGTATCTGTAGTCCCAGAAAGAGTTCAAGTTGAATGGTTTTTGTGGCAGGCAGCAGGGTTAGAAAAAGCAAGCTCCCTCCAACTTCGAGTTCGTTCTGTGTCATAAAAACAGATTATTCTGAACATAAGTTTCCTCCGAACACGACTCTCATAATAGGAAAGCACCTCTTATGCTTTACTGTGGACCTTGGAGATTATCATTGTATACATTGTATACACCCCAATCTTTCCACCATAGTGGAAAGCATTTCATAGTGCTCTATGAAATGAATACAGTGCCCCTGAATCTGGAAGCAATAGATTGAAGGTAGGTGGGACCCTCTTGTGGGTTGTAAAGGTCTAGGATTCTACCTCCAACCCATTCTCCCCCTCCCCTCCCAGAGCAAAGCAGCACTGATAGCTGCTGGGAAAGCCCATTAACCAGACTTCTGTTTAGTGTTCTTTCCAATAATATTATTTGAAAATCCCCTGAAACCTGTTGATTCTGCCGTCTTGAATGGAGCAGCTGTTTGGGGTTCATAAGCAATGGCAACTGCAGGAAAAAAATCACAACATTATTCTGGGCTCCACATGGTTATTTTTTCTCCAGAATCAGAGCAACTAATTTCAAAATAATCCCACTACAAACTGAACTTCTCAAAAGCAAATAATTTAAGGATCCTGCTATGCATTTTTCTTCTAGCTATCTCAGAAACAGAACAGATCACTATTTATCCATTTATGAAGCCCAAGACCTTTTAAGTATTTTACATTTCTTCAGTATGCTGGACAGTGACGGAGAGCTCAAACTCAGTTGCTGGTTTCCTTCCCTGTTTGTAATATATACATGGCAGATGGTTGGCCTTTTTTGCTCGATAAAGAAATGAGGAACATACAAGAAAAAAAGTTTCATGCAGTAAAGGTGCCAAGACATTAAAAAAAAGATTTTGCTGTTAAATAAAAGGTTGATCTTGTTGATAAGAGAATATTGAAATTGCAATCCTATAAATCTGCCATGTCAAATTTGAGCTTGATTCATTTTGCGGCTTCTGCCCACACATTTTGAACAGTGGTAACGCTTTTCTGTGAGAATATGTATGTCATTGTCATGATTTATTAATATTGCTTCTTATCAGGAACAGGAATTAAGTACAGCTCATATGAACACTTGAAGAGCAACTATGATATAAACTGAACAAGTGTAATTCTTTGCAACCTTTGTTCTTGTCACACATCAGCAAATAAACCACTTTTTTCATCTGTGTGTCCGTGGTGGAAAAGGGCAGTTCACCTTAGTATCCTTTTTGAAATCATGTTAAGAGCAGTCCACACTTCTGCAATTATTTCCCTATTCTTTGTAAAGCAATTTTTCTGTACTTCGAAACAAGGTGCAATCGTTAGATTGATTTCAACACAATCAAGCAATTTGGGAACTCCTAATTTATTGAATCAGATGCATTTTTAAGCCATAGTATGGGCTGCTGTATTGTAACATAGTGTCCACTATTTACGGTTCAATCATAATATAATGTTTGGAATCTAGAAAGCCTGGTCTTGCTGTCAGGACATAACTTTCCCCTGTTTTAACAGATGCTCAATTAAGATAAACGTGTTACTCTGATCCATTTATTATAATCCGCCCTATTGCCTTTGTCGCAGAATGCAGAGAAAAATACCTATTACTCCCTGGCTGGAGATTACAAAAGCTTCGCTTTAGCTATCATAGTGGAGGCTTTTGAGCAGCTCGGGCGGTCTTGAGATTCTGTCTTCCCTCTACTCCATTTAGTTGCTTTACGTCGACTCAAAACTGTTTATATGGTTGAATGCAGGAAGAGCGGAGAAATCCCGTCTTAGGGTAACAGGTTGCATCTATCAGCGCAGGAAGCAAAGGAGCGCATGCGTACTCAGTGTAGGAACTTGTCAGACGAGAGGAGGAGTTACACAGCGAGAGCCAAAGCACCGGTGGTAAGCGGAAGTGTGTGTTGTGGGGAGGTGTTGGGAAAGAAACGCGTTGGTCGGGGGAGTTTAGAAATGCATTGTTTGGCTTGCTGAATTACCCCAACGTGAGCATTATCGATGTGTATCTGGGTTTACAGAGAAACTCGATGGGGTTGAATAGGTTTCCTTGGTTCGCGCGGTGCTTTATTGTCATATTTCTTCAGTTCCGCGCGAAACAGTCCCATTCGGTCTGTCAGAAAATCTGTAGCTCGGGGACGTCCCAGACTTAGCTACTTTGAGACCTGGGGACTTCAACTCCCACCATTCCCCCACAAGCATGGCTGGCCGGAGAATTGTGGGAGTTGAAGTCCACAGGTCTAAAATTGACCAAGGTTGGATGCCCTTGCTGTTGTAGCTCAAGGGAAAACTGGATGAAGGTATCTCCTGTTTTGGCATTCTTTCTGAAAATGCATCAAGTGATCTGACTGCCTCATTGTCTTTCTGATCCTTTTTCTTTGAAAAGCGCTGAGGTCAAGCCCTCTTCCAAGCTATTCATGATGAGCCACTTTTGATCTTCAGGCTTCCTTTAAGTCATTATGGTTACTTAAAAGTAGTGTTCAGCCTGCATTCCTCATTTTCTATGATGAAAGAGGGAGAAGCCAAAGGATGCTCCTGTTTGGAAGTTCATTGAAAGAAAAACCACTATACCAAATAATGTAGCTACTTGTCCCAAAGGTGCTTTTTCAAGAGGCAACTGGACTTTCTGGTTTTTCTTTATAGACATTTTGCTTTTCATCCAAGAAGCTGCTTTAGCTCTTTAAGCACCTTTGGGACAACCATGACCTGGATGACTGAGAATCTCCATAGACATGTAACTACTTGTGTTTTTCTCTCCTCCTCCATCCCTCTCGGTTCCTGTATTCAATATTTTATGATATGTAGACCTAATACGTTTTACATAGTATTTCTTAAATATATTTCTTATATTTTGTTTGACAGGCAGGAGATGGAAAGTCCATTTATGGATGATGAAGAGGATTGCCCTGAATTGATTCCCATAAAGGAGTCAGCAATAAAGGATAATGTAGAAGGCATTCAACCTAGCAACAGCTTTAAGATTCCTGTTACTATCATCTCAGGATATTTAGGTAATAAATGGTAGATTCAGTCTGATTTGTCCCAGTTCTTGATTTTTAAGGAAGCATTACTTTACTTGCACTTTTTGGTCATAATAATAAATGGATAGCAATTTTGGGAATGCATGTTATGGCCACACAGAAAAATTTGCATTTCTGCAGGTGGCTTCTACTCCTTGACAGAATATATAAAACAGGATTTACAGAATAATATGGGGGTTAAAATGAACTTCATTAGAAATATTCTTTCTGTGAGCTTATTTCGTGATAAGATGTGATGATATGGCAAGCATGCCCCAACTGTCGATGCATTAGGTCTGTTCCTCAACACAAAAGAATAAGTTGAAATCTTATGCGGACACTCAAGCCTTTCCTGAAATAAATATATATATTTCAGATATTCAGGTAAGAAGACCTACAAGATTTCGTGCATGTTCTAGAACATTACAATATGGTTCAGTGTTTCTTAACCTTCCTTGGCCTCTTGAAGATGTGTGGACTTCAGCTCCCTGAATTCTCCAGCTAGCATGCTGGGAAATTTTGGAAGGTGAAATCCATACATCTTCAAGTTGCTAAGGTTTGAGAAACACTGATATAACACTGATGTAGCATATTGCCTGAGAACTTATTAGGGCTGGCTAGTGGGTAGTGTTGACTGGCTGTGATTTTTATTAAAGTAGCATCTTAAAGGCCTAAGACACTGAGATGGCCACTGTAGCAGCCCTCTTCTGCCTTTCCTTCATCATGGTTATAGTGATTACAGTAGTTCCTAGCAGGGGCCAGTTGGTCTGATTGTTTTGGTCAAGTTTAAATTCCACAGCTCAAGTCCAGAATGTTTAAATTGCATTTACATTAAACTGATTGTGTCACATGAAACACTAATTCAAGACAAAATTATTTTATAGTTTAATGCAAAGATTTTCAAGCTGAGGTATGCAACTCTCCAGGAAATTACAGCAAATTTGATTGAAGCAGTTTGCATGTTTTGGCGAGCATGCACATGCAAAGCAAAGAATGCTAATAAGATTTACCCTTACTTTTGCCTGGGCAAGCCAGTAACAGATTTTTTTTTATACTTTTGGCAGTAAATTGCATATATAAGTGGAAAAAATGAGAAATGAGTGGCTGTCTCAGAAATAGAAATAGAATTCCAAGGAATTACTGATTCCTCAGAATTATGCAAAATTAAGTAAAAATAAAAATTTAAAGTATACATGCTTAAAATACATGCTTAATGACTTCCAAAGAAAAGGTTTTTAATTTGTAATCATAGTTAGGTAATTGTGGCATTGCAAATTTTGACAATCCAGGCTTAGTTTGTGTAAATTCTCCATTAGTATTCCTAGTGGGAGTTAGAAGGCAGTTTCTAAACAGTTTCTGCCCAAATTCTTTTTCTTTGTCTGTTTCCAAGTAATAGTTGAAGGAACATGGAGTCTGCTGATAATGGCTCCAGTTCAAACCATAAACATATGAGGAAAATGTATAAACCAAAAATTGCATTTTGAAACTGTGTTAAATAGAAGTTTAAAAATGTACAAAGCATGTTAAAATTCATTTCAATATTTTAATGTTCCTGAAGGTCTCTTTTGTTTTATTTTAATCTTCTGTTATAGTTAGTTGATCAAGTAGGTTAAAAGAAGGGAAATCTTACAAAATGTTGAAACTATTACAAATACAGTTGTCTTTTATAGTGTCCATGAACACTTCGTTATTATGGTCTCGGAATAGACTTCCAAATACATAGACAAATTCTGTTTTTTCAAGCAGAGGCAATTGCTGGTTTAAAAACTTAAGAGGGGTTAGAATTTTTTTAAAAAATTATTGGAATGGTATCTCAAAATATCTCCTTAGTATAAAGAATGGGACTTCATTGTTCCTTTTTAGTCTAGTGAAATTTGTTCTTTCTTTAGGTGCTGGGAAAACTACTCTTCTTAATTACATTTTGACTGAACAACATAGCAAGAGAATAGCAGTTATTTTAAATGAATTTGGTGAAGGTATGTAAAATGCAAGTGAGTGGAAAACAAACTTTCATGTTGAAGTCTCTGTGTGTACATAAATGTAAAATATGTTCTTTAATTTATATTCACACATCTTAAGAGTTGTGATGCAAAATTTCCTCTCAAAATAATATTATGCATTCTTGCTGTAATCTAAAGACTGTGCTTTAAAGTTTGTCCTTTTGAATAAGGACATTAGGATACATGAAGTATAGCAACTGAGAAAGTTAGTTCTATTTAATAAATAACACGGTGCAGAAAAATTAGGGTGTGGCTTAATTTTCTGCTCTTATAGCATCACATTCTCAACAAACCTAGAAAAACCGAGTCATATCTGTAATGGAAGTTAAGATACTTTCCCATCCAAAACCTGAAATGTATTATTCTTTCACTGTTTTATTTTCTTTAAATAAAAGTACTATTTTTATTATAAGTTTTCTTGTTTCTTAGGTAGTGCATTGGAAAAATCCTTGGCTATAAGTCAAGGTGGAGAACTCTATGAAGAATGGCTGGAGCTCAGAAATGGCTGTCTTTGTTGTTCAGTAAAGTAAGGATTTTTTATTTGGTAAAATTGTCAATTCTAATATTGATGATTTCAAACTATAGTCTGCATTTCTCATGATGAAGGCTAATTATGCTAGAGAAGATCTAGTATTGTGATACAGGTACTTACAACCACAATTGGGACCAGAATTTCCATTGCTAAGCAAGGCAGTTAAGTGAATTATATCCAATTTTATGACCTTTTTGTCATAGTTAAGCAAATCACTGCAGTTGTTAAGTGAGTCATGGGGTCGTTAAGCGAATCCAGTTTCTCTTATTGACTTTACTTGTTAAAAGCCAGATAAGAAGATTACAGATGGCAATTACATGATCTTGGACTGCTGTAACTGCCTGATCTAGATGTTTTAGCAAATCATAATAAAATTGAGTTCTTAAAATTAAGATTTAAGTGTCATTTGTATTGCATCTATTTTAAGAGAATGGGTATTGATAAGTAGCTTCCTTTTTAACATTTTCATCTAAAATAATAATGTAGATAATATATAAGAGAAGAGACAGAATGTAGAAACTTAGATATATGGAAGCAAACTTTTAAAATGAACATGGCTCTATACATTAATTGTAATTAATTATTTACAAATTAATGATGAGATTTGCAATTACTTTTTAAACTTATTTAATAAATAAGTTTACAATCAATATTTCTGGATACGTGATTGGGAGATAATATTTTACACACACAACCTATAGAATTTGATATAAATGTAATATAAAAATATTGCTGTTTGTTTAATTTTCTCATTAGAGACAATGGTTTGAAAGCAATTGAAAATTTGATGCAGAAGAAAGGGAAGTTTGATTACATTTTGCTAGAGACAACCGGATTGGCAGATCCAGGTATACAGGGAAATGGGAATGAATGTGAAACTCTTTTTTCTGAAAAATCTATTACATATGATAAAGATAAATTGTAGGAAATATCGTGCAGTTCTGTTTTATAATACTGTAGATTCTATTAATATAGCTAGGATGTTAGTTCATAATTAGAATAATCACAGAAAAAAAGATAGGCAGAGTCAATTAATCTTCATTGTTTCCACCATTACAGCATCTAGGTTGTAATTTTTACAGTACACCCGTGGCCACAAATGTGATTGTGATAGCAATAGCAGACTTATATGCCATTTCACAGTGCTTTACAGCCCTCTCTAAGTGATTTATACAGTCAGCATATTGCCCCCAACAATCTGGGTCCTCATTTTACCAATCTCAGAAGGATGGAAGGCTGAGTCAACCTTGAGCCGGTGGGACTTGAACTACTAGCAATCAGCAATCAGCAAAAATAGCCTGTAGTACTGCAATCTAACCACTGTGCTACCATAGCTCTTTAGATACTCATCATTTTAGTACAAGGTTGTAAAACTCGTGTTGTCACGGCAGCATCACATGATGTATCCTGACTTTTTTCCCCTTCACTAAACCGGGTGTGGGAATGGCCAGCACGTGACACAACTGGCCCACGGACTGCAAATTTGACAGCCCTGTCTTCCTTGCAGTCTTTTGTTTCTTTCAGCAAATATTCTAGTATACAGCTAGCTGTTGTCCTATAGACATCATTGTTCCCATTGTCTCTGTCCTGGGAAGCTAGATACTTACTAAATACTTGCCATCCTTTCATATGGTTTGATTTTTCCCATACCAGCTTTATAACCTCACTATTTTCAAATCTTTGCCTTTTCTAAATTTTACAACTTATTCTATTCATTCTCTAAAATATTTTATGTTGTATTTAAGGCACATGGACATAATTACTTTTAATGAATATAGATAATTTGGTAAACAGCAGATACCTGTTGTTATAAGAATTTGATTAAACCAAGTAGCCGCACAAATCACTTTGTGATTCATCATGGTATTCCCCAACTAACTAAACTACTTCCACATGAAACCAGGTAATAGTATAAGATACGAATATAAACATGATCGCATCGTATAACATTTTCTGGTCTTCTGGTCCTGTTGTTGTCTACATTAAATGTTTTTCAACCTCAGCAATTTTCAGTTGTGTGGATGTCAATACCCTCTTTTATGCCAGAAAATAGGACATAGAATAATGGATTTAAATTACAGGAAGGCTGGTTGCAGTTGAGGATATTGTAGAAAGAAATCTTAACAGTAAGAGCAGTTCAACAGTAGAAGTCATTGGTAAGTGAGGAACAGTAGTGGATCTCCATCACTGGAAGTTTTCATGCATAGGTTAGAGCAGAGTTCTCCAACCTTTTCGTCCAGTGGGGGAAGAGCGCATAAGTGTGCACAACTCCATTTGCACAAGTGGCAGGCATGTGCTCCTGCTGTTCACACAAATCGAGCATGTGCACCCACGCTCGCCCACTGCCCATGCAAGTGGGGGATGCACATGTGTGTTTAGCCACTGCTTCTGGCGGCCCGGTTGTGAACAGCTCAAAACCTGGTAGTGGACCGTGGCTCAGAGGGTGGGGACCCCTGGGTTAGAGGGCCTGTGCCTGACATGCTTTAAATTAGGGGTTGCCAACCTTTTGGACCTCAGGGACCACCAAACTCATAATTTTAAATCCCGTGGACCAGAGGCCCTGGGAAAATCCCCCCAAAAAATCTGCAGGAAAATTCCCCACCCCGTTTTCCTACCGATTGATCATTCTTTCTTTGCGATCGCAGGATACCGTCTCCAGCTCTATTCTCGGGAGGGTGGGGAGACTTTTGGCTTCATGCAAGGAAAGCAGCAGAATTATTTCTTTCTCTCCCCCAAACTCTGCTAGAAATGAGTCTTTGCTGGCGCAGCCTCTTGGAACAGGAGGCCTTGCAGATTCCCAAGACTCATTTCTGGGGACTTTGGGGGAGAGAAAGAAAGACTTCTGCTGCTTTTCTTGCGTGCAGCCAAAAGCAGAGGAGGAAAGAAGCGGAGAGAAGCAGTCCGATGTCCAGGCCAGGCATGGGGGGCAAGTGGGGCAAGTTCCTCCTCTCCCCTCACTACCTCGTGTTGTGCGCAATGCAAGTGATGCAAGCCTTGTGTTCCCGCAGGCCATGTAAGCGGCGCAGCCTTGTGTTCCTGCACAGCCTGGATTAATTGCTTTGGGGGGGACATTTCTCTGCAGACCAGCAAAATGTTCTCACGGACCACCAGTGGTCCCCGGCCCACCGGTTGGCAACCACTGCTTTAAATTGGAATCTTGCAAGGAGCAGGATTATCTTGATAAGCTAAAAAAACCCTTCCAACTCTGTAATAATTTTTTTCTTTGCCATGAGTTTTCACTAAAAAAATAATGAATGAAAGCTGGCTCAAGAACCCCAGGGCCTTTTAAAATTAAGTCTTAAATGTAGCTTAAAGTAAATAGAAAATTAATTTTGGCAATCCAATTGCTTCATATTAAGGAGATTAAGATTCTCCCGTTCAGAGCTAAATCACTGTAATGATGAAATAAATGATAAGATATCCAATTTGTTAAAGTGGTTAAGACATCAAGCTAGAAACTGGAAGACTGTGAGTTCCAGTCCTGCCTTAGGCACACAGCTAATGGGTTAACCTTGGCCAGTCCCTCTCTCCCAGCCGTAGGAAAAAGACAACAGCAAACCACTTCCAGAAATTGCAGTTGCCAGGAGTTGACCTGTTTCAAAGGCATACACACACACACACACACAGATTTAGTTTTTGTTGTAAACAAATCTTATTTCAGTTTAGTTGGATACTATTAGGCATTTGAAGAAAACAATAGATACCTGGAAACTATTAAATGTTAAGGCCTTTGCTATATCTTGCCTGAGTGATTACTATAAACCGTTGACAGGCGCTTCAGTTTTGACAGCAGTAATGCTTGGGAGGTTACATTTTATCAATTCAGGTGGACAGCTTCAGATATTGAAACAGCTTCAGATACGTTGTTCTATGCATGTCTGCTTCATTTTTAAGACAGCCTTGACATCCGCTAGATTTGTGAGCTTTTGACAATCCTTTAATTGTTGTCAAATTCTCAAGGCCTTCATCTTGTGGCATGTTAGGTGTACTGAATCAGCTCACATCAAAATAAATTGATTTCTTATTTTTCAAAAACTTATCATTTTTCAACAACATCAGTTCTCACTGCTCTGTAAACGGCACACTGTTTTCGTTGCTTTATAATAGTAATGTGTTCGTAGATGTGTTCCAAGATAAAATGAATATTACTCAAATTCATTTCATAGTTTTTCTGCATTGTTCTTTACAGATAAAATCTATGTAAATAGCTGTTAGTCACCAAATATTCTATAATAAAATGCCTTGAGCATTATAATTATATTTTTATTACTGATGTTGCTATAGAGTAAGTCCAAAAATTGTTTGGTTTTGATAAAAATAAAGTATATTTGTGCAGAGGTGTTAATTCTAAAAATAACAACCAAAAAACAACAACAATTATATGAATTCTGTTGTAGGAAATAGAATTTATATCTGATAGAATTTAAAGAGTAATCTTTATTCTTTAAAATTCTACTAAACTCTAATGGAGTTAAATAATTCATTGGAAGTACATCCCATTATGATTTCTGTTGATATGAGAAAATGTCTGTAAATTAAACTAAGGATGAATTTTAAATATACAGAAAAGGAGAAAAAGAAAAATTATTTTTTGAAAACTTTATAGTATATAATTAATGTTTATTAATATGTATCTTGAAAATGGAACACCGTACATTGATTAAGAAGTTTTCTGTAAATGATATTTTAAGTGCAGTGATACAGTGGTCTTTGAGTTACAACCACAATTGAGCCCAAAATGTCTGTTCTTAAACAAGTTGTTAAATGAATTTTGCCCCTTTTACCACAATTCTTAAGTGAATCACTGCAGTTATTAAGGTCATAACATCTGGGTTTTCATTGACTTGCTTATCAGTGAAAAGTCAAAAGATGATCACATGACCCTGAGACACTGCAACCATCAAATACATGCCAAATGTCAGAATTTTGATCACCTGACCACAGGAGTGCTGCAATAGTTATAAATGTGAAAAATGGCCATAAGTCACTTTTTTCAGTGCCAGAACTGAATTTAAATGAATGGTTGTAAGTTGAAGACGATCTGTACATCCCTAAGCTACTGCTGAAGGTTTTTTGATACCTAAAGTGAAAATCAAATGTTGTATATGTTTTAGAAGTACTCTTTCTCATAAAAATATGATGAAAACAAATAATTTATATATTTTTTATTTTATTTAAAAATATTAATTTGTAAGCATCTATCATTTTTTTCTAGCATTTTGATTTCCCCCCCCCTCACTTTTTGGAATATAAAAAATGGAAACATTTGTTCTGTTGGTACATTCTACATGTTTTATTTGCTAGGTTCTGTGGCCTCCATGTTTTGGGTTGATGCTGAATTGGGAAGTGACATTTATCTTGATGGTAAGAAAATTAATATCGTATGTGTGTGTGTAGAAAGAGAGATCCTGAAATGAAATGAAATGAAATGAAATCGTGTTCAAAACAATTTAGTTCAATGGGAGTCTTTAAGCTATTTAGATATGCTTGGATTTTTCAGAAAGTGTTGTGCATATTATCATAAAATAGCTGTGAGGCATGGAAAGTGACAAAATATTATACTGTCACAAAATGTCAGAAGATATTACACTGATGAATCTTAAATGTAGATTTTGCTCCTTTCCACCAACCTTTTTCTTTGCTATGAAAATGCTTATTTCACATCTCAGAAGACAAAGCAATTCAACCTCTTATTAAATTTTTATAACTTAATTCTGCCAGTAAGAAATTTTCCCCAGATTGCTTTCTTTCTTTCACACAAAGAAAATATACACAAACCACCTTGCCAGCATATGGTTTGATTCAGATTTTCCCTCTTCCTTTGTCTCAGGATTATCTCCTCCAAACAAGGCTTGGCTCTCTTCCTATGGAACAGCCCAACTCAGTACATTCAGACAGGCAACTAACCATTCCATTCATTATATTCAGTATATTCAGCCCTTCCTTTCCTTCTTCTCCTTACTTGCACTAGCTTCTTCCTTTTTTGTTGGTTCTTTGATTGGAAGGAAAGAAGATCGATTGATTGGAAAGTCCCAGCTTATTGCCATCTCCTCTTGTTTCTTTCTGGAAAATGTTCTGGATTTGTTTGGATCCATGAGACATACAGACTTTTCTCCTTATTTTGAATTCAAATCATTTTTAATATTCCTGAAAGTGCCTACAATATTATTTTAAATTAACCTCAGCATCTAAGGAAATGTTTTGAAGGATTATTGCATCTTAGGTAATTTATTGTCTTAATTCCATGTAAATATATAAGACATCTACAAATTCTATTTATATTCTTCAAATCAAGACTCTTCCTTCCTTTCTTTTTTAGGTATTATATCTGTTGTTGATGCAAAGCATGGGCTACAGGTAACATAAGATGGTTATTGTCAATTACATAGCAAAGTAAACAAACTGATGATTTTTGTATCCCTAATAAACTAGGATCCTTGACTTTTAGAAGTAGTCCTTTACTTACCACTGTAGTTGAGCTGGGAATTACCATTGTAAGTTGTAAGTATTAGGGTCACCTTGTGATCACACCTGATTTTATGACCTTTTTGGCAATTGCTGCAGTCGTTAAGTGAAACTCACATATACAATGTGTGATAATATAAATATACAATATAAATATAAAAGGCCCAATGGGTGCTTTTTACTGGAAACTAGAAGTAAATGGCAGGAACTGACCAAAAAAATGGCACAAATCACAGTCACATGATCCCTGGTAACTGCAAATGGATATAAATGCAAGCAGGTTACTTAAGTGCCCAAAACACAATCATGTGATTGCAGTGTGTGTGTGTTGCAGCCAGAATTTTGAAAATGAGTCGTAAGTGATTCAAGGGAGATCTGAATGGTCACTAACTTGGGACTACAAATTGGCCCAAGTCCGAGCAGTTAACTACTGTACATACATTTATTTATATCATGATTTGCCATACCACAATGGGTTTTAAGGTTAATGCAACATGAATAAATCATCTGGCTTGCTATGTGAAAATAAATATACTTCGATTAATTGTTTGATATACTGTATTAGGGAAATATTTTTTTGTAGTTGACATTTAAAACAAAACTTGCAAAAAGTTTTTGAAGTAATAAATGTATAATGTTTGATATCTTTGGAATGCAATCCGCTGTGCATTATTCAATCAGTAAACATATAAAAAGCTTGACACATTGCCAGTTAGATGGCAGCTTTTACATTTTCTCAGTCATATACCAGATAAATAACTTTCGCTTTGTGTAGGGAATTTGCGATCTTGTCCAATTCTTGTGGTTTCAAAGCCTGACCTTTGCCTTAGCATATAATTAAAAACCTTCAGGAAGCCATACAAGTGATGACACTGAGATAATAGGTAGCAATTTAGAAGTGTCATGCTTCGGGGATCCAAACTAGTCCATGTGAAGCTGAGAAATTGTACCCTGTGGCTAGCAAGCCAAATTGAAACTGAAATGGTAATTGATATCATGGACTATCACTCTAATGGGATTGTCACCTAGGAATCTGAAATATTCATGTTTTAATCTAAAGGCAAATGATTGGACAGCTTGCAATGACAGGTCACAACACTGAGGACCTAAACCAGGGATGCTGCTTTTGTTAAATGTACAAAGCTTGGCATTGTTTCATGGAAAAAGAATCAGTGAAAAGAAAAGAAAAAGATCAAAACAGAGTTCTTGTGCTATTGTACATCCTTATCAAGATATTTAATCAGAAAATACTATTGGAACTATTTTTTTCAAATTTGCAATATAGATTAAAAATATTTGCAGCTGCATTTAAATAACTTCTCAATCGTTTGGCCAAGATCAAGTCGGTGAAAAGAACCTTTCCGTTGCATGTTTCTTTTTCTTCTTTTCCTTGAAATAATATATCACACTGGAAGCATCTGTCTTGCCACGTTAGTATCAGGGTAAGGTGCTGAACTAAGACTGGGCAGAACGAAGTTCAAGACCAGGCTTAGCCTTGGAGTCACTTGGATAACTTTTCAGCGCAACCTACCTCAAAGATTTCTTTCTAGATGGAAAAGGATATAAATTTAACTAACTAATGTTCAAATTAAGTGTTAAAATACTGTGGCGGTGATTAACAAGAATACAGGTAGCCCTCAACAAGGGTACATTTAGTGACCATTCAAAGTTACAACAGCACTGAAAAAAGTGACATGACTAGTTTTCACATTTATGACCATTGCAGCATCCCCATGATCACATGATCAAAATTTGAGCGCTTTGGCAACTGGCCTGCATTTGTGGCGATTGTACTGTCCCAAGGTCATGTGATCATCATTACCAGTCAGCTTCCAATGAGCAACATCAATGGGGAAAGCCAGATTGGCTTAACAATTGCGTGGTTCAATTAACAGCTGCAGTGATTTGCTTAACAACCTATGGGAAAAAAGATCCTAAAACAAGACACCACTTATTTAACAACTGCCTTGCTTAGCAGTGGATACGTTGGGTTCAGTTGTGGTTGTAGGCTGAGGATTACTTGTAACTGTGAAGTGCTGGTGGGTGTGTAACTACTAGTCCAGGACCATTGACATCTAAGTAAATGGATGATGACAGTCTTAACACCCAGATGTCAAACTCGTGGAGTCCCATAGCTGTCACATGATATATCATGATGGTTTTCCCCTTCATGGAGCTAGGGTAGGTGTGGCCTGCATGTGATGCATACACCCGTGGGCCACCACTTTAACACCCCTGGTCTAACAGCATGTATCAAACAGATAAAACTATGAAATATAGGTATCTTTATTAAGTTTTCTATGAACACTCAGAACTTTTTCTTTCAGAAAGCACTCAGAATTTTTGCTGTAAAATTTGAAAACAAAATCAAAGTTAAAATTAAAAGTTCAACACAGATTAAAATTTCTATTAATGTTATTATAGAGAACTAGCAATGTCCATCTCAGTTTGATTGAACTGAGTATAATATCTCACTGACAAATAGAAGCAGATCGAAGGAAGCTATTTTAAGTATGTTTATATATTGTGAGATTTTCTCTTTAATCTTTCCTTCATCTGATATTTGAGACTGAAACAGGAAAAATATTCCAGATATTTTTGGCATAATGTGTACTCTGTAAAGATCAGTGATTCAGTTTACAACACAAAATATTTCTCTTTAGAATGGTGTTTTTTATTTTTTTCCCCAGCACCTGAAAGAAGAAAAACCCACAGGCCTTATTAATGAAGCTGCTAGGTATTGGTATATTGCAGTTTTTTCCCTCTAAATCTTACAGTTTGTTTAATGGGAAATGCATAAACAGTAAACATCTTTGGATCATTTAGGAATATTACTAGTTAAAAGTTCAATTAGTAGATCCAATTCACTTGCTCTGTATTTGTTTCCTGAATGTCTCTGCTCAACTGTTCCTCTGTAGTTTCCCATAGAAGTAAAAGCTATTTCCTGTATTTTATGTATTTTTATTTTTTCAATTCACATAACTGTCCATCTCATGGCTCTGTCCATGCATGGCTCTGCATAGCTCACAGAGTTAAAATATCAAAAAAGAAAACCATATAAATAGCTAAAAAAATCATATAAAAAAACCTCAGTGACGCAGTGGTTAGAGTGCATACTGCAGGCTACTTCTGCTACAGCCAGTTGCTTGCAATTTGGCAGATCGAATCCCACCAGGCTCAAGGTTGACTCAGCCTTCCATTCTTCCGAAGTGGGTAAAATGAGGACCCAGATTGTTGGGGGCAATAGGCTGACTCTGTAAACCATTTAGAGAGGGCTATAAAGCACTATAAAGTGGTATATAAGTCTAAGTGTTAGTGCTATTGCTAAAAACAATGATAGCAACTGGGAAAAAAATGCAGGAGAGTGCCAGTCAGCCTACAAACAATACAGCCATCTTGCAGGCTTCTGCTGACTGCTAGCTACTTGCAATTTGGCAGTTCAAATCTCAACCAAGCTCAAGGTTGATTCAACCTGAGGTTGGTAAAATGAGGATCCAGATTGTTGGGGACAAAATGCTGATTCTGTAAACCACTTAGGGATGTAAAGCATTGTGAAGTGGTATATAAGTCTAAGTGCTTTTGCTATAGCTCCATGGGATCTCCAGACCTGATGGCAAAAACATGTTTTCCAAAGAGTTTTCCAAAAGGCTGAGGCCAATCTAACCTTATAGGAAATGATGTTTTTTGCCGCTGGGACCACAAGGTGGTCTCTTGGGTCCCATTAGATAAAACTCTTTAGCAAACAGGACCATCACATGCCATTCCTCTTGACTCGATGGAATGAGTAAATGTAACCAAGGAGTAGTCACTCAAATCACCTGACCTCATAACTAACAACATAAATTGAACCCAGATGCGTTTGAATTAAAAATGTGTAGATTCACAGATGGTGGTTAGCTTAATTACTGACTTAATTGTAGTTAAATAATTAACTATAATCCATAATCGACTGGATTTCTAGGACCAATAAGTTACTTTATCAGAAGGTAACCCAAATTACAAGCACCTGAGGTTAATGGAGCGTGGGAACAAATTATCTTTTTTTAATGCTCTGGAAGTTTTTAGATTTCTGTTGTTGTATTCCATCAGAATAAGTAAGCGTGTGATATTTTTAAATGACTTCTTTATTCAACATTTTATCTTCTCCTGTATATCAATTTTTCTTTATTGTAATGAGAATGACAAAGAATCTTAAAGTCTGTTTATTTAATTAAAAAGTACATTTTTAAATATAATTGTTTAGAAGTAAGTTCTGCAGTATTCAATGGTGCATTTAGGAAACAACATACAGCCTTTGGTGCTTTGAAATGAAGTAAATGATTATTATTTAAATTTTCAGTAGAATTTGTTTTTATTTTGCACAAGCACTATAATGTAGTCCTCCTGAAAGATAAATAAAGGTGATACTTGTGTTAATAAGCATACAATTACTTTGTGTTTACTTATTTTACTTATTTTTCACTTACTTATTTTTCTCTAGGCAGGTTGCCTTAGCAGATCTTATCATCATCAATAAGGTAGACTTGGTTTCACAAGCTGAACTGATAGAATTAAGAACAGCTGTCTGGTAAGCATACAGTTATTTCCAGTATCTATTTAAAACATTTTTATACTATCCTTTTACTTAAAAAAAAAACCTCAAATCAAAACAAGTCCAATTAAAACAAGTTTAGAGGTTTACTTTGCATTTCAGCTACCTAATCATTTAGGTCAGTATTTCCCAATCTTGTTGACTTTAAAACATGTGGACTTCAACTGACATGCTGACTGGAGAATTCTGGGAGTTGAAGTCCACATATCTTAAAGTTGACAAGGTTGGGAAACACCGATTTAGCTGAACCATGCAAAACCAGTAGAAAAATAGGCACCTTTTCACCTGAGAGAAGGGTTTTTTTTTTTTTTTGTCTTCAGGCACTAATGAGTTCAGCAAGATAAAGCGGCTCCTGGGGAATTTGGTTGAAATATTTATTGTTGTTTTCCTGTGACTGTGGCCACAGGAACAGTAGATTACATGGGATCAAAAGAGTACATTTGATTTAATTATTTAATTGTCAAGTAGTTATTTAAATACCTTCTCTTCAGATTTACAACATTTTACTTGCTGTAGGCTTAACATTTTGTATGAAGTGAAACTAACTAGAACAAAGATTAGTTGTAGTCTCCACTACAGTTTAATGAAGTCAGGAAACTTTTGACTAAGGCAGAATTACAACCGCTGTCATTAATTATCTATTAATCTTTTATTGGGAGAAAAATATGATTTTGAGGCTCAAATGCCCAGTTATTTTTGCTTTGTCGATAGAGTTGGATTCCGCAGTGTGGAGGGCTCTATATACTGTAGTTGAAATCCTAGGTTTCATTCACCCAGAGTGGCCTTATCAGTGAAATGGGCATATAAATTTAATAAATAATGTCCAGGTTAAAGGCATAAACTGTATTATAGGATTTACAGGCCACATGCTGCTTAGTTGTACTGCTGTGACCAATGAGATAACTTTAACATTTGCGGTAGAGTACAATATGATTTCAGAAGTTCTCTGACTGGAAATCCCCATGCTACATAGGGTAGTCCCCTGCACCCATTTTTCTCTCTCAGAGCACCTCTGGATCTTCCTTTTTTGCCCTTAATCCTACAACTCCCACCAGCATCGAAGGCTCACCCATTTTCAACATTATCATGACATCATTAAGCCCTTCCACAATCTTCAAAAGCCAAACAATTTTATAAACTTTGAAGCATGGTTCTTGAGTCCAAAAGAAATTATCTATCTCTGAGCTGAGAGATTATATGAAACTAGGATTCCCGTTTTCTAATTTTGTTTACAAACATCAGATTTCTTTCAGATTCAAAATTCTGACAGTTAAATAAATCAGACAATCGAATAAATTGGGGAAAGCTTCATTGTGTTTATAAGCACCAGTATAGCTGCATACCAGTATACTTTTTTGTGGCAAAAAGTATGCCAGTCCTACACATCCTCCTCTGTCTTACCTGGCTATGAATCCAATTTAATCAGAAAAGGAAGCAAGAAATCTGTAGAAAAAAGAAACTATAGTTTTGTTCTCCAGAAGAAGAACCCTGTGAAGTTAAATAGACTGGCAGTAAGTGATCAACCCAAAGGGATCCACTGAACAACATAGCTGAGTTGAGATTTGAGCTCCTGTCTCATCAGCAAAAATTCCAGAGTTAATTATTGTATTATACTGGTTCAATACATAACAATAGTCTTTGGAGGATTTGGGCAACGATGACATTTCTTTGTGACTCTCTAAATTATCATGCAAGGCAGTTGATCTGCCTCTTTGAAGGTTCTTCTTGCAGGAACTTGAAATCAAGCATTGCCTGTAGCTGTTTCAGTTCTTGGGAAAGTCCTCCCTGCTGAATTTGAGGAACATTTGAAAACACGCCCTTTGAGTTTGGTTTTCCTGTTGAACATTTTAAATTAATGTTTAATGTTCTAGAAGTTGTAGTTTTATATTTTAATTGAACTTCCAGAAAACCTTATTAATTCATAATATGTAATATTATTATTGTTTTTGCAGGGATCAGATTAAACATAGGAATCTAAATTTTGTCACATTGGGTTATAAATTATTTCTGATCATAAGTTTCTATCTTTTCCCCCCTCTTCAATAATGTTAGTGCAATAAATGGAGTTGCCAACATTTTAGAAACTCAGCGCTCAAGGTAATTAAAACAATGCTACATTAACTACTTTTTCCTACTATTGTGAATAATATACATTAATCTGAAAAGTTTTTATTTAGCAAGTCAGGCTACACAAGCAGTACCCAATCAGTTTATATTATTCTCTGACATCTATCCCTGAAGCTTGAAAAAACAGTTGCTTGGTGTCAGTGGACATTAGATGCTATGAACAAAATCTGAATTCAGACTGTTCTGGCAAACAGTAGACTTATTCACTGTTTAGCAAATCACTTTGGACAATATTTACAGTCTTTATGCAAGATATGAACATGTTAGTAAATTGTTTGCATAATTTTTATATAATAACATACTTTATATTTCATACACATTTGGCTATATAGATGCTCCCATCTGGTCCAAAAAAATAGAGGTTTTAGTGTATCAAGATGGTAGAACATATTAGTGTAGGTTTGTGTGTATGTGTGAACATGTGCACACCTTCAGGTCAGGTTGATTTCTGGTGATTGCCTAAACAAGTTACTGTACAGAAATTGTTTGCCATTTTTCCTCCTTCCAAGGGTTCAGAGAAAAGTGGCTGAGCCAAGGTCACAACTGTCTGAGTTCCTAAGGCAGGATTAGAACTCAGGCTCCTGTTTTTAATCTAGTGAGAACATATGATTAGCTATAATATAATACATTATCTAGTTCAACTCTTAGCTGGCCGTTCAATCCCCACCGAATTATTCAAAACATAGTTACTGGACCCTCGGGCAACCAGGTACATTTATAATTACACTGAGTAGTAAGGAAGCAAATAAGATTTGATTAACTATAGAATGTATCTCAAGTAATTAATAACCTTACTGGTGTTTATATCTTATTAATATAAATTTAATTTTATTAAAGTGATTAAAGCTAAAGTGTATACATTTTATTAATTCGTTTGGAAAAAAGGATATCAATAAGAAAATAATATATCAAAAATTTAACAGCTTTCTTTTTATTCTCAATCCCTAAGTAGCAATTTTATTTTCAACCCTAAGTAGCAATTGATCTAAGCCTTAAACATTTCCCAAAATAAAAATGCAATGGACAAAGAAATCTAATGAACTTGTCATTACATTCAGAATTCTTACAATGCAGTGTTTAAAAATTTGCTAACATTTAAATGTACCATAGGTAATCCTCAACTTATGATCACAATTGAGCCCAACATTTCTGCTGCTAAACAAGACAATTGTTAAGTGAGTTTTGTCCCATTTTGCAACCTTTTTTTGCCACAGTTGTTAAGGGAACCACTGCAGTTGTTAAGCAAATCTGGTTTATCCCATTGACTTTGCATGTCTGAAACCAATTGGCAAAGTTGCAAATAGTGCTCACATGACCCTGAGACAGCGCAATTCTCATAAATACGTGCCGGTTGCTAAGTGCCCAAATTTTGATCATGGAACAAAGGGGATGCTACAATGGTTGTAAGTGCAAAAATTCATCATAAGTCGTTTTTGCAATGCCATTTTAACTTAGTATTTGATCACCAAAATGAACAGTTGTAATTCAAGGATTACCTGTATATTGTTGGAGAGAAATATGTAGCCCTTTAGATATTGCGAGTTAATAATAGAAGTTGTAAACGTCAGTACTTGCCCTTTACATATTTTCTAATATAGTACTAATTCAGGAAGGAACAAAGCACAACAGATGTTAACAGAAGAATGTAGGTGACATCATATAAGTGTTCATTCAGTCTAATGCAAATAAAGTTCTTGTGTAATTTTTCTTCTCTAAAGACACTGGAAGGCATATGATCTAATTTTACATTGACTTAGATCTCGGAAATGTATTGTTACATTCATTTCTATACATGTTCTAGAAAACATTTTTCCAAATAGTATATGCAAATTTATAACAGGGATAACATTATACAACAGGTTGCAGAAGGCCTTGTAGGCATCACCTATGAAATGCAATACGCTTCTGTTTTGCCTGACAGCAAAATGTTAGGAAACCAATTTTTGTTATTTACTCACCAGCTGAATACTGCATTTCCAAACATTTTAATCTCATTAACAGGTCCATTGATACAATTTCATTACAAATTCAGATCTGCTTCAGGGCTGGAGGATTTATGTCCTGCTGCAAAACAGTTGCTTTATGAACATTCTTTTCTGTAGTAACTGTCATGTTGGCTTATAGGGATTACAGTCTTCATCATTCTTTTGTTGAGTTAGGAAAGTTGAGTGGAATGTGTGAAATAGTTCCAGCAACTTAACATTCTAACTTAGTCTTTCTCAACCTTAACGAGTTGAAGATGGGTGAACTTCAATTCCCAGAATTTGGAATTGAATTGAATTCTGGGAGTTGAAGTCCATCCATCTTCAACTTAACTAAGGTTAAGAAACACTGCTCTAACTTGACATTCTCTAACTTAAAGCTCCCCGAATTGATACTATGGCTTTTCTTAACCCCCTATTGCCTGTTTATCGATCATAATTATTCTTCCAGTATGACATATTGTAAAGTGTAATAGTGTTAAATTTAGATTTTTAAGAAGGTTTTTCAAAACTAGCATTTAGAAATTGTTTGAGGATGATGAACCATTAAGTTCTAAAGATATTGTTAACATGATTACAGTAAATTATTAAGCACTCTTTGCAATTTCTCATTTTCCAGACTTTGCTTTTTAAAGTCAAAGTCAGTTTAGATATTTCTGAATGAACTTTGGAACAAGAGAAGTGTCAGTGTTGTAACAACTATGCTGCACGAGTTTCCTAACAACAAGGAATTGTTGAGGGCTCTGTGAAGTTTCTTACATTCCCACAAATTTAAGCGTTAAAGTAAGCCATTTCTGCAATGCTAGAATATTTTCAGTGAGAATGACTGTAAGTATAATAAGCCTCAAGTCTCTACTGGTCTGCTGTAACAACAATGAAAAAAAGCAGTCTGTATTAATTTTTAAACAATGCTTTTCCTCAGTGTGTCTTAAGTAAAAAACCAACAAGCAAAATTGGTTGAATTAAAATCAGGATTACTGAAATTGTAAGGATCAAATTGTAGTTTTGAATCTTAATTTATTCTCAAATTATCACAGTTCCTTAAATTCCTAAATATTCCCTAAATTTGGGCATCACATGTGAAACTGAATGCTTGGCTTTCAAAAATAAGAACATAGAATAAGAATAAGAAGAGTTGTCCGCTCCTCTATTCATTGCAGAATACCTTATGCCACCAGACTTGAAACTCTAGACCTAGAAAACCTAGAACTATGCCGCCTCCGGTCCAATATAAATATAGTATATAAAATCATACATTGCAATGTCCTACCTGCAAATGAATACTTCAGCTTCAATCATAACAATACAAGAGCACACAATAGATACAAACTCAAGGTTAACTGCACCAAACTTGATTGCAGAAAATACGACTTCAGCAACAGAGTGGTCAATGTTTGGAATACTCTACCTGACTCTGTGGTTTCTTCCCCAAACCCCAAAAACTTTAACCTTAGACTGTCTACTATTGACCTCACCCCTTTCCTAAGAGGCCTGTAGGGGGCGTGCATAAGCACACCAATCGTGCCTACAGTTCCTGTCCTATTGTTTATTTTTCTTATAAGTATCTATTTCATGTATTCAAAACTATATTTATTCTTATACCTGTATCTTGTAAGCGATTGACAAATCAAATAAATACTAAAAAAAAAATACTAAATGCTTTCCATATTAGCACAAAAGTAAAAAAAGGAGGTGGGGGGAATATGGAGCCTGAAGTATCTCATATAAAATTCCACTCTCTGCACTAAATAATATTGCTTTGGGGATTTGGCTAGCTTTAGGGTTGAGCCTAGTTAATATTGCTTATTCAGTAAAAAGAAGCTAACATTTTCTGCCAAATGGATACACACACCTCTATTCACTTTCCCAAAGTTTTTCAATAATTCTCCAAGCATTCAGAGAGGCTGACCAGAAAGAATAAAAGGCTCCAGTGGAGAGGAGCAATCACAGCAAAATGCCATTGAGCAAGAGGCAGTCTTAGTATATACATTTAAAAGACATAATTTTTTTCCCTCTAGAGTTGATCTCTCTAATGTGTTAGACCTGCATGCTTTTGACGGTGTATCGGGAAAAAGGTAAGATTATATGTTGTTCTTTGTTTTAGAATTCAACTTGTATTTCTGCTATGCCCTGATATTAACAATTGTCCAAATTATGTTTTGTGTTTGCAATGCTATTGTATTAAATGTGTTGTCCTTATAAGTTTGCAGCAGAAACTTCAGCTTGAAAAAGAACCTCATCCACATCTAGATAAGGTGAGCCGTAAATCTGCATTAAGTATGACTGATTAAAATTTTATTAATTTTATGTACATGCCTTTTTATGTTCCTTTCCCTTCATCGTTATATCAGCTCCATGAGGTAAACCAGAACCAAAAATCAACCTCAAGGAAGACTAGAATTGAGCTTTAGTGGTTGACTATAATAACAGAATTTTGCAAGTCTGTGCTTTTTCCTCCTCTCTATGCATTATCAGTCATCAAGGGATACAAGAAAGAATGCTACCAGATTCAATAGCAATAGCATTAGAGTTATGTACCACTTCACAGTGCTGTACAGCCCTCTCTAATCAGTTTACAGAGTCAGCATATACCCCAACAATCTGGATCCTCATTTTACAACCTCAGAAGGATGGAAGGCTGAGTCAATCTTGAGCCGGTCAGGATCGAACCAATGACAGTTGGCAGAATTAGACTGCAATATTACATTCTAACCATTTCATCACCACAGCTCAAGTAAATAATGAGATGGGAAATAAAAAGTAAAAGATTAGATTTTGGATTTGAATACTTTCTAACAGATTCAGTCCCCATTGTCCTGGATGGACTAGATCAGGGGTAGGGAACCTTGGCTCTTTTATCACTTATGGACTTCAACTCCCAGAATCCCTGAGTGAGCCATAAAAGGTTCCCCATCCCTGGCCTACTGGTTTTTCAGTTGTGAGGGAAATCAATTTTTGACTGGAATGGGACTGTTTAATATACAAATGTAGGACATATTCTTTCTATATTCTTTATATGTCCTACATTTGTATATCAAACAATCCCATTCCAGTCAAAAATTGATTTCCCCCACAACTGAAAAACCAGTAGGCCAGGGATGGGGAACCTTTTATGGCTCACTCAGGAATTCTGGGACTTGAAGTCCGTAAGTGATAAAAGAGCCAAGGTTCCCTATCCCTGGATTAGATGATAGGTCAGAAAAAAAAATAAAAGCGCTACCCTCAGTACCAGTCTTTACTTTGCTTTTCTTTAATTTCTTTAGCAAGTTGATACTTGGGCAAGAGAGGTACAACCTTTCTTGTTTTGCCTGAAGTTATTGCATTTGGTATTCTTAATGGTTCTAATTTATTATGGAAATAAATGTTTAGGATCATCAAATATATAGTTCAATAAAAATATGTAATTTCTTTGTAATATTACATACATTGCATCACATCGGAATGCATTACATTAATTTGCAGATTCCATGGATTGCTAAAATAGAATTTTTATTATTAGAACATTATTTTGCTTTTACTAAAAACCAGTATATAGCCATTTTTATTTTATCAATTTTCAGAGTATTGTTACATCAACTTTTGAAGTGCTTGGAAGTGCAACTGAAGAAGACCTAAATGTATTTATTCAAGTAAGTGCTGTATAATTTGTATGAAAAAATCAAATTACTTATTTCACAGATTAACATATCTTCGACTTTAAAAAAATAAACACGAGCTGAAAGAATTTGGCTTTTTTCCCCAAGAAGATTATTTTATTACGAATGTATAATTCTTCCTATCATTTTTTAAATCTCTTTTAGAATCTGTTGTGGGAGAAAAATATAAAAGACAAGAAAGGTAACCCCATGGAAGTAATAAGACTAAAGGTTCAGTACTCAGTATTATTTTTATTTTCAAAAACATTATTGTTTTTAATTTGGATGCAGAAAGTGGCTGAATATGGAAAGTGGGGCATATGCTAATTTGGAATCATCATGTGGTGCTCAAAACAAGTGGTGCAGTGGCCCAGAGGTGGAGCTCTTGCCTCACAATCAGGACGCAGTGAATTCGATCCTAGGTAGAAGAAGGTATTTCTCTCTCTGGGCACACTGACATTATAACTGCTGAACAAAACTCCGCATTGGTGACAGTATAGGTATTCGGTCATTAAAACATTCTACTAGCTCCATTCAGTGCCCAGACTCCAGCCTGTAAGGGATTATGGGGTCATTAAAATGATGATGATGTGCTGCTCAAAAACTAAATTCTAAAATTTTGCTCTGTGTATTACAGCCGTATGTGGTTCTTTTTCATCAGATTTTAATAATATCAAAAGGTCTGTACTTGCAACTTCTGTACCTTCTGGAAGAAATGTATGATATAGTTTCTTTTGTGCACAGACATTACACTAATGATAATGACAGAAGGAACTATTTCATGATCTTTGGAACTATAGATAGTCCTTGAATTATGACCAATTGCTTACCGCCAATTTGAAGTTACAACAGATTATGCTAGGGGCACCTTTCATGTGCTCAGAAGCTGACTTGCATTTACGGCTGTTTGCAGCATTCCATAGCTAGGTGATCATGTTTTTGCCAAAACAGCATTTACTTCTGGTTTTTGGCAAAAGTGGCCTATACCAAATAATTGGCTTGCTTAGCGATTCTGTAAAAAAGATTGCAAAATCTTTTTTTACAACTATTATGATTTACAACTATGATGTGCAGTTGTAAGTCAAGGATTATCTGTACAAGGTTGTTGATATTATTTTATTTATTTATTTATTTATTTATTAAATTTCTATACTGCCCCCTGTCCCAAAAAAGGGACTCGGGGCGGTGTACAGCCAACTAAAAACAAAAACAGTATATACAATTAAAAACAAAACAATTAAATTAGAGGCCGAATATACAATTAGAGAATATAAAACTAATAAAAAATTTAAAATACCAAGTTTTAAAAACCCCAAAAATCGTTACTGGGCCAGGCCGGCCTGTTGAAAAAACAGGGTCTTTACTGCGCGCCGGAAGGTCTGAATGTCGGTAATGGCCCGTATCTCTGGGGGCAAATCGTTCCAAAGGGAGGGAGCCCCTGCAGAGAAGGCCCGCACCCTCGGGGCCGCCAACCGGCAACGACCAGGCGGCGGAACCCCGAGGAGGTCAACCCTGTGGGAGCGCACTGGGCGGCGGGAGGCTGTTGATGGCAGCAGGCGGTCCTGTAGGTACCCAGGTCCTGAGCCATGGAGCGCTTTAAAAACGATCAATACCACCTTGAATCGGATCCGGAAGGCCACAGGAAGCCAATGCAGCATGCGCAGGAGCGGTGTAACATGGGAGCTCCGAGGGGCTCCCAAGATCACCCGCGCGGCCGCATTCTGGATCAACTGCAGCCTCCGGACACTCTTCAAGGGGAGCCCCATGTAGAGAGCATTGCAATAGTCCAAGCGGGAGATGACGAGGGCAGAAGTGACTGTGCGAAGTGCGTCCAGATCCAGAAAGGGCCGCAACTAGAGTAAATAGTTTTTACCGCAACAGACATTTACTTACTTACATATAATATGCTATCCTATTCTTGTTAGGTAGTGAAAAATATTTATACATATAGGGCTCCCTTTGGGATTAATATAGTATGCATTTATTTATTTATAAAATTATTAGGCTACCCATCTTATCTCAAGGTAACTCAGTCCATCACTGTTAAGATGAAAGGAATCAATTCCTTTTACACCAAGGATCTTAGAATATGTTTTATTTATAGATTCTCTACATAGCATTTCCAGACTTTATATTCAATTTATAAAAACCTTCACTAGCCACTTTGCTAATTTTATTTTATTTTCTAATCAGGGATTGGTGTCCATCAAAGATAAATCTCATCAGGTAATAGTTCAAGGTGTTTATGAGCTCTATGATCTAGAGGAAACAACTGTGAAATGGAAAGAGGATGAACGAATTAATCGGTTGGTCTTAATAGGTAAGAATATGGGCATTGCCTATGTCAGTTGTATAAAACTAATAATTCTACAAAAAAATGGCACTGTATGACACTGTTGTTGTTAACCCTGTTCCAATTATTAAGTGATTAGTACAACTTGCATCTCCTATAGTCTATGTTTAGTTCAAGACTAAGAGTTGAGTCAAATTCCTAATCTGTAACCATTCGTTGATGCTCATTGCATAGTAGTATTGTTGATTGGGTAGACTACTTCTTAGAGAAATAAAACATTGCCAAGGGGTTAAGGTCTGCAGTTGTGCTTGGATTTCCACAGAGTTTGCAACTAAAGTAGCTCTAGAAAGTTTGTTAGAAAGGAATAAGTCAAAGCATGACAGCTTTTCCGTCATTAATTACTAAAAGGCAAATGTTCCTGCAGTACAAGTTGGGAGGAGAAATATTAGAACTGGGACTAAGCCAGCCCTTCATGGAATAAGAATGCTGGGCGGGGGGGCGGGAGAGAAATAGCGGGAGTTGCGTTTGAAGGATATAACTCTTCATCCAAGCAATTCCCCCAGCATGGTCAGGACAACAAGCAGATCTGAGGCGTCTTGTCTTTGCAAAAAAATAATTGAAGTAGACTACATGAGAAGAGATGGATCCACACTGACTTGCTGTGGTTTTCCCTTACCTGTTTATCATTTGGTTTTAAAAAATTTTGGTAAGTATTGGTTGTATTTAAGGAAATAGTATTGTAAAATATTTAAAATGTTTTCAATTTTATATTATTTGTTCCTAGGAAGGAATCTGGATAATGATATCCTTAAAGACCTTTTCATAGCAACTGTGACCAAAAGAGAGGAAAAGAGTTGATATCAGCTTCGGAGGAAAAGTGCTTTATAATCCTGCATTTTTTACCAGTGGATTGTTAAAATATTTTGGGCCTATTTTCCTTTTTTAATAGTTGAGCCTTATAAAACTATTGCCCATATATAAAATATCAAGTCTGAATTTATCTAGAATTAGCAATTAATAAAGAAAATATATGTATGTCCTTGAAATATCACTTCTCCAGTCTTTGTTCAGAGTGATTCCATTATTTTTTTAAAAAAAACCACACACACATAGAAATGTATTCTGCACCTTTTTTCCTTCCTCTAGTCCAGGGGTGTCCAACTCATATTGTCACGGCAGTGTCACGTGATGTATCAGGACTCTTCCCCCTTCGCTAAACCGGGCGGGGGCATGGCCAGCTAGTGACACATCCGGCCCATGGGCTGGGAGTTTGTCCGCCTTGCTATACTCCATGTTTGGTAAAGAGGTGCTAAGATTGAGCTCTTGCAGTAAATTAAACTTTGACTAGAACTATCCAATACAACCTTTACCAACTCAGAATTCTCCAGATGTATTTGTCTTCAATACCCATAATTTTTGGCCAACAGATAATGGAGGTTGTGTTCAGGACTATATCAGGATAAAGATTAGGGAAGGGTGCTCTAATGAACGTTGAAAATGGTTTCTTTAGAGCCTGGGTGTTCAACCTTGGCAACTTTAAGACCTGTGGACTTCAACTCCCAGAGTTCCCCAGCCATCATGAACTCCCAGTTCCGAGAAGTGAAGTCTACAAGTCTTAAAGTTGCCAGGCTTGGACACCCCTGCTCTAGAGTAATGAAATCACAGCTCAAATGTGAACAGGTTTCTTTAGTTTTAACACACTTCTGTTCTTTAAAGAATCAGGATGACACAACTTTACTTTAAAGTAGGAGTGTGAGCCCTCTGCTTGAAAGGAAATTTGAACCCCTCAAAGTTAGAAAGCATGGCTAGTTCTTTAAAGAGAGAGAAAAATTGTGGCCAGTGATTCCTCTTTCTCTCTGAAAGCAAATTGCAGAAAAACATTCATTTTTCACCCTTTTCCATTGCATTGTAAACTTTCTGTTCAGTTGCTTAATTTGGTATAGGGATTGGACTGCCATCCCAAGCACTGACTTCCTAAATCTTTAAGGTAGCACTAATTCTTTGGAAGCCATAGATATAAGGACAAATGGACCTGTTACACCCTGTAATAAAACACTACTTTATTAACTCTTCTAATTTACCAGTTGTCTGATTGATTTTCTCATCCTCAGGGTAATTATTATTCTATCAGTGGAAGTGGCTGGTTGACCTTGAAATATTAAAATCAGACTTGTTCTTAAAGTGACATTTTACACAAGAGTAAGATCCATTGATATAATTGCAGTAAGATTGCATAAGATCAGGTGCCCAGTACTTCTAATCCAGGGACTTGAAATAGTTCAACACAAGAATGTTCTTTTCTATTTTTAATGTGATAGGAAAATAATACATTTTGGTGAATTTGATAAGTAGGTTATTTCTTCAATTCGGGTATTTTAAAAAAAAATGGATAACTGCTTTAATGTGTTCTGTGATTTCTAGAAAGAAAATCTTGAATTTTGTAATTTATTATTGTTATAAGCACATTAAAATAAAACAACAGACTTTTGATAATCTGATTTATAGGATGCTTTATTTGGGAAAATATTGCAGTATGGACTCCTCCCCAGGAAAAAAAAAAACATTTTCTAAGAGGAAGGAGACCTTCCATTTAATGAATACAGCTTATATAGGTTTATCAAATCACATGGTTACATAACACTTCCTTTTTCCATATATGGACGTTATACAATCTTCCATGGAAAACTTCCAACATTTTCATATTTCCCATTTATCGAATTCCAGAAAATTATAAGAAAACATTAATATTCCTTAATGTGACATTTATAATGTCAGAACGCCCTAGCACAAATGTCCTCTAACCTATGCCAAATAAATTGTCTCACAAAAACACATTTCACAACTGTTCTGAGCTTTTAAAAGTTCAAACTGCGAACACAAAATGGCCTCAGTTTGGCTCTTTACATTCTCAAGTATAATAACCAAATTTCACTCATAACAATTATAGATGAACAAGCTATGATTTGAAATTAAACATTAACAGTATATCTCAATAAGCAATAGCTTAACATCAGAAAGATTATTCTGAAATTTAAATATATCCGAACAGAAATGTATGAGTCTACCCTAAGTTATATTACAAGACAGTAGATGTAGACAGCCTGATTTACTAATGGGATAAAAAGCACTAAAAAAGAATTAATTACTTTTCCAGTGTAGTGCAGTGGTGTCTTATAAATAGTTTCATTTAGTTTAATGTTGATTAATGTGCACATATAAATAAAAATAAGAATTTTGTAAATGTTACCATCCACTTCAAGCTTTGTAATCAATACACTATTATGCAGAGTAACTTAATTCTAAAGAGGATAGGATGAATGTTCATATTTATTTTTTAAACACAAATATATTAGAGGCACATGGCAGAATTTACAATGAGAAAACTATAGGGCTGGATTGGATCAATTCCGGAGTACTGTTAGCAAATCAGCTAAGCAAGTGACTCTTGAACTTTCTGAACCAAGTTTTCTAACCTTTTTATTATTTTGGAGTCTGGTAAGAAAACTGATCGATAATTATGTTTTCCTGGCACAAATAAATAGTGCTTTCCTGGACTTATCTGTATCATACCGCATACCTATTATAGCGTTTTAATATATTTTGACGCCTTCATTTACTGCATAGGTAATAAGACAAGAATTTTAATATTAGTGCTTTTTTTTGTCTGGATAAAGGTTTCCTCCCTCTATTTTTAAATTTTTTTTTAAAGGTTCTTTATCCGTATCTTAAAATTACTGTCCCTCCCATGTTTTGAAAAAAAAAAAAAACCCTACTACTGTAAACAACATGCTTGTTTCTTCGTCTATCGTTTCTTCTCAACCTCCACTCCACACCTTGTATAACCTGGAATACTTCCCCAGTTTATTTTTCCCACTTCAAAAATAAGCCAGGTGTTCTTTCCATGAGTGTCCAGTTTACTTTGCTTTCCAAAAATTTCCATTGCCTAGGAGCTCTTTTCCAGAATACTCTCTGATTTCTGGCCCATAAGCCACCAGAAAGTAGGATAGGCTTTCAAGAAGGCATGCATCTTTTAACCAGCATTAAATTACCAAAAAAATGGAATAAAAAACCTTAGAATTTTAAGCCCAATAATTGTTTTAACAGTTCTTTCATATAAATATTCCAAATATTCTTTATTTCAGCCATCTAATGGACTGATAGGACCACATCTTCCGTAACCTGTCAACCATGTTATAAACAGAATGCATCATTTGGAAAGCCATGCCGTGCCCCTCTTAAAAACCCTATTCACACCTGATACATGGATAGTTCTGAGTTCACCTTCCTATCCGACATTCCTATCAGAGTCAGAGGAGAAAGGGGGTGTCCCCTCCGATGCGCTTTCCCGCCCCCCCCCCCTTCTCCAGGGATGAGAGCATGCTAGTGGAAAGGGAGACCCTCCCTCTTCAGATGACAGGGAGGGTGGAAACAGGGCCATAAAAGACCCCACAGCCTCGAAGTTGGGGCATTTGGTTGCACCGGCTTGCTGGCAGATCCCCCTCGCCCCTCTTCGTGACGCGCGTGGATCTTCCCTTCCTATGAGCCCATCCGGCGAGGAAGCCCTTGCGGACCAGCTCCGAGGAGGTCGGAGTTCAGATGGGAAAGAAAGTCCCGGCGTCTTGGGCGAAAGCTGCCGCCAGGGATGCTCGACCCGTCCCAAGAAGATCCGGAGCGGCGGCGCCGGGAGCAGCCAGCCCACCGGAGCAGCGGAGAAAGGGGCTCCCGGCGCGGAGGCGACGGCACCCGAGGGCCTGGCCAAGCCCCCTTACTCCTACATCGCGCTGATCACCATGGCCATCCTGCAGAGCCCGCAGCAGCAGCTGCCCCTCAGCGGCATCTGCGCCTTCATCCGCGGGCGCTTCGCCTACTACGGCCGGCGCTTCCCTGCCTGGCAGAACTCCATCCGCCACAACCTCTCGCTCAACGACTGCTTCGTCAAAGTGCCCCGGCAGCCCGGCAGCTCCGGCAAAGGCCACTTGTGGCGCCTCCACCCTGCCTCGCAGGGCATGTTTCACAACGGCAGCTTCCTCCGGCGCAGGCAGCGCTTCAAGCGGCCCGCGCCCCCCTCCGCCGCCGGCGCCGGGATCCTGCTCTTCCCGCCTCCCTCTGGTCCCTTGCTGCCTCCGGCGGTGGGGCTTCTGCCCGCCTGCGCTTCGCCGGCGGCGGAAAGAAGAGTGGGGGCGGCCCGAGGGCCCGTGCCAACGGGGAAGGGGCGCCAAGGTCCCGGGAAGGAAGAAAAGCGGCCCCCAGAGGAGGTGGGCCTGCAGGGCGGCGACAGGTGCTCCTTCAGCATCGAGAGCATCATGAAGACGGCGCCCACCCTGGTGCAGCTGACCTCTTGGATCCCCTCCTCTACCACCGCCGCCGCCTGCAACCGCAGCCCGGCTCCACTCTCCCGCCCGGAGCGCCTCGTGGCTTCGTGGAAGTCCTTGCTGGCTCCGGGCACCTGTCAGGGTCCCGCAGCAGCGCTGTTCGCGGGTTACTCAGAGTTGATCCTTAGCCCGTCTCCTGCCTTCTAGATCCGCGCTCTCTTTCTCTTACCGGCCTTTGCAAATTGCTTGCAGACGGCAGTTGCAAGGAGACGTCGGGTCTTTAATCTGACCTCCGGTTGCTCTGCTTTAGCAAGCCCCCACCGTCCTCGAAAACTGAAGAGGTGGCTCCTTAAATTGTGAGTCATTTTCCTCTTTCGCACCACGCTGATTATGGTGTCTGATCTCCCCCCCCCCCGCCCCCCCCAGCAAAGCATCTTACATAACGAAAAGTTCATCTTTCAGGCAGCGACTGAGCAAAGTTTACATGTGCTCCACATTTAAGGATCTATTTTAATGCAGTGAAGAGTGACTGAAGTAAAAAGAAAAAAGAAAGAAAACAACTTGTCAGACTATCCTTCTGATTTCTAATCAGAATTGGATTGGAGCTGAACTCATGCCAAGGGACTGCTTATTTGGCTGTCAACATTTTAAATAAATAAATACAGAAATGGACAGACTCAGATGCAAGGGCTAAATTGATCAAAGATGTTCCATTTTATGAATAGCATGAGGCACTTTGATTCCCAGATTTTGCATTTACCTTCTCATAGCAACTTGTTTGTTTCCTTCAGTTCAGCAGAACACTGGGTCCTCTTTTTTTCTTCCCCAAATATTGTGGGTTATTCTGGAGACAGTTATAGTCTGGTCCTTTTCATCTATCCTCCCATGCCAACCAATATAATGCTGTATTTCTCATTAATGATTGTAATCACTCACATTAAAGCTATATAAACCCTACAATCCAAGAAAGTAACCAAGTTTGAAGCTGATCCAAAGAGAGACTAGCTCCATGCAGAGGCCAGATGTCCAGGAATCTTCCATTAGATTTGCTTGTCAAACATCAACAGGTTGTTTAGAGCAACTAAAAATCATAATTCTTTTTGTTATTCCTTACATTCTACTATCAACCATTTGGTTCAATATTCCTCCTAATTCTCAGCAACTATAAATTAGTTTCAAACTGAAAAGATCTCTGTTTGCATTTCTACTTTATATACATTTCTCATCCCTTAGTTTATTCTTTTTTACAAAGCATCAAAACGTATTTTGAATTCCAGGCAAACAATTATAGTAGTATGAGTTAACTGCCTTTGGCGTGGGAGTCAAATATAGGTATTTCTCATGTGAACAGATAGATCAGTATGTATTATGCAATCTATCTTGGGCTTCAAGAAGTATCCTATTTAATTTAGTTCTGTAATATGTCCCGCAGCAAAATTTCAAGGGTCAGCTATTAATACAATCAACTTCTATTCCTGGAATGGAGGAAACCTCATTTTATTATTTGCTTCAGACAAGATAGTTTTGGATGAATTTTTCTTCAATAAAAAAAAGTTAATGGAAAGAGATTGCAGGAAGGTTAAGATAAAGATTGCCAGTGACTCAGCTCATCTACTGAGATAGATGGAAAATTAAGCATCCTATGTCATCTGCTTGCTTTTTAATATCAAATCTATAACCATTCTATGTTTTACATATGAACTTGGGAGATCTGGATTTTACCAAAACAAACTGTTATCACTTCTGTGAGATTTATGTAAAGGCAAACTATGTGTTATACAGAATCAAATAATAGATTATGATACTACTAAAAACATTTTTGGGAAATTTAGAAAGTTATCTTTTTAATGTTCTGCACATATAAAAATTCCATTTGCAATAAAGTAGTAGATTAGAGGAGCCATGTTAATTTTTGGTGGTTCTTTGTGTGTAAGTTATATGTAGGATTTTTTTTTCAATGCGGGGAGAATTTTTTTAAAAATTGTACAGTACTACATCTGTGTGTAAAATTTGCTCTTATTTTTGCTTAAGTGTGTGTTTAGGCTAAACATTATCTCAGTGTTTGGGCACTAGATTGCCCAAAAAACATCATCTACTAGCCCACACTAGACCAGTAAGGCAAAATACAGTCCATAATCTTCAATGAAGAAGCTTTCACTCTGCAGCGGAATGATTTCAGTTGATGAAAAAACCCACATCTTTTCCTATCAGATTGTATTATATTAAGCATTTATAGTTCCATGCTTCTTTATGCAACTTTCAATTTCTATACAGCTTTTGCATTTAACATCAAGCTTCTAACCATACATATCAACACAGGTTGTTGCTTATACAATATGTTAACTATAAATGGCAAAATATGTCAAAGCAGTTGGAAAACAGCTGAAAATGGCACTTCATCCTGCAGTGGATTGACCTGGGCTAACAATGAAAACTACAGTATGTGTGTCTGTCTGTCATCTACCTCTATCTATCTATCTATCTATCTATCTATCTATCTATCTATCTATCTATCTATCTATCTATCTATCAACATCCATCTAAACATATATAAATGCACACACACATGTATACACACTTATACCTATGATTTAACTTCGTTTGGAAATTTGTCTTGATAGCATACATATATTACAAATGCAACCAATTAAAGAATATAAGATATATTTTATTAACAAGAAATAAAACTGCTTCTGAATTTATTTTAATAGTGGTTAACAAACAACTTTTTTTCAAGATTACCACATTTTTTTATACAGCTGAACTGGACTGTTATGATTAAGGTTATGTGTATCTTGAAAAAATATAGTATACAATGAAGATTTTTCACTCCAGGAGGCGCTATTTAACCAATTTCTCAGGTATTTTTAAGTTTAAAATACAGGCACCAAGCTGCTGTTTTGAATTTCTGTTGTCAGAATAAATACTTTTCTTGTTTGCATTTCAAATTATTAAATCTTATTTTGATTTTTTATTACTGTATTCTAGGATGGGTAGCATTATTGTAGATGATTTATTTAAGGTTTGCTCCAAGAAGAAAAGCAGCACTGGATAAGTTTGTGAACCTGCTGCCCAGTTGATGGTAGTCAGTATAGGGTTTAAAGGGAGGAAGAGAAAAAAGGGATGCAATATAGTAAGAATAACAGTATGAGTCTTATCTGGAATATTTGCTGCTATTTTTGCAGGTTTTGTCAGAAAAACATCTTGGGCTGAAAAGGTTTGCATTTCTATAGTACCCTCCCTTTAATCACCCTCCCTTTCAAATATATTAGCTCTAAAACAATACTTACCCCGAATATTAAGAAAACCTTAGAATTATACATACATAATGATATCTGATTAATGCAATCTTATATCAATATTACAGATTAAAATACATATGCATATCTTAGCATTTATGAATATTTTTATAGTAATTACAAGCAGCGAGCTGCATAAAAATATTTTTCTGACTATTCACAAAAATTATTTTACTTTTTCCATAACTTTAATTCCCAGGAGCTTATTGTAACATTTCACAAAGATTATTGGCAGTTATTCAACTCTTAGCCTTTCTATGCAGAACATTCAGGCAATTAAGAAAGTACCCAATACAGCAGTGAAATAAACAGAAAATATCCATGTGTAATGTAACAGAGATTTATGTCACAATTGTTATATTTTTCATTTTGTGTACATGTTAAACAATTTTTAATATAGCTCAGGATAAGATATAAGTCTTCATAATAAAAATATAGTAATAGAATTGATAGAGCTTTTAACTGAAAATGGAAGCTGGATGAAGTAGAAAATCTAGGAGATGCTAAATAAGTTTATCTTTTAATATTTTTTATGTCCACAGGAATGGTTCTACTTACCCTTAGTTTAAATAGAAAAATGGTAAATGTACATTCTGAACTTACAAACAATTTTTTTTCTTTTTATACAGTGAAAGGAAAAAGAAGAAGCATTATTCCAGAAATTTCTTTTGCCTCTTTGTAAATCCCAAATAGTTTTCCAAAACTTGCTTCACAATAATTAGGTTTGACAACAACCTTTGTAAAGGAAGAACATGCACAGTAATCTTTTGCTGCATATCTGTACTTGCAGAAATATAATGGAAAGTAAGCTTAAACTAAAAACATTTGGTAAACCTGCCAAGAGTAGAAATTGAGCAATCTGATACCATAGTTTTCAAACATGATTTATGCATTGTGGCTGTTCTAATGCTCCATATAAACTGACTGAACATCCTAGAATTTTTTTCAGAGTGTTTTCCAATATGCTTACAAAAGACTTACATTACAAACATGGTACCATACTGCCCCACCCTTTGCTGGATTTAGGCTGGTGGTTAAATCATTTCATCATTTATTTGAAAGTGATGAATTGCTGGTTTCCAAAAGACACTGTACTTCTTCGTGTTTATATGTGTATATATGTACACATATATACTTAGTTTCCATTTGGTGTTTTTCTCCAAATACTGGTGGTCCTTATTAACTGAAGTGCCTTGTTTAATGACTGTTTGTAGTTACAACTGAGATGAAAAAGTAATTTTATTACCAGGCCCTGCATTTACTACTTTGACAGGTAAAGCAATGGAAAGCTGAAATAACATCGTAAGCAAGTTGCAGCTTCACTTAGTGACTGCTTCATTTAACTCTGAGTTGCTGATCTAATTGTGGTCACCAAATGAGGACTTCCTGTAAGCATAGTCTTGTAGATAAGTTTAAAATCAAGTATTTCAGCTAAACAAAGCTGTTAAGCAAGCTGCAATTAAATTCAATTAAATTCAAAGCTGTTAAGCAAGCTGCAATTAAATTCCTATTTCTTGACTAACATTTAAAAAGTTCAAACTGGTCTATACAGCACACAGTATTTTAAGATCCTTTACCCCTTTCCCTTCCTGTAATTAATGCCACCCATTGAGTCAAGAGATTTCATCAGTGATTAAATGCATATCACAATGTACATAAAGTTCATCATTTACATAGGTGCATACAAAACATGAGATATATACAAAAGGAGTACTTTATGTGGGGAGATTACAATTTTTCCATTATTTTCCTTTATGTACATCCATGTTCTAATAGACACCTTCTCAAAGACATAATGATGGTGTCTACCCTACTCCCTGTTCCATAAACTAGCATATAATATGAAACTGGGTAGACTAAACCATGAGGTTAACCATGGGTAAGCATGGCATGCAAATATCTCCCCTGCCTGTGACTTTATATGGAGTAAGCCTGGTGAATTCCTTCCTGAAATGTCTACAATCAACAGCTGCCTGACCAAAACTTGCTGGTTAGAATTCCTGAGGTATAAGTTTATCCCATTTAAACATAACAGGAGAAATACTCACGGTATTTAGGAACTTTAAGCATAGGAATATGCTAATCTTTCCTTAACATGATAAGAAACTGAATTGTTGTATGTCAGTCAGTATTCTCTTATTGTGATGTATTTTTTTCTTCCATATTCTCTTCCAGCCAGTCTTGTCCCCAACTATCTCTGGCATCATCAGAGTAATGGATCCAAAATAGCACAGTGAGGAAATAGTATATTATTTATTGGGTAACTTTAGATTCTGAACTTAATGGTCTTAACTGCTCTTTGGATGGTAAATTGTGTTAAGATTAGAATATGTTCTAGTTTAGCCAGGGCTATCCCAATTTGGGACTGGCATAAAAAAAAGTCCTTATCAAGTCCTTACCTAAGAGTTTGAAAATATGATAATGTAGTACAGTCCTGTCGATCTGGTGCATGTGGAGACATAGGATTTAAACTCAAAGGAGAAAGAGGAAAAAGTGATTCCTTTTTCTAAAATAAGCCATTACGGAGTGGCTTCCATTTAACCACCAAAGATGTTTCTTTTTTTCTCTGGCTGGATTTCTGACCCAGGGGAGAAAGAACAAATTCATTTAAAAAAGCAAAAAGGACAGAAAGAACAGAAGGAACAACACCAAAGGGTGGGGGGGCTGAAAGAATAGGACAACCAAAAAAACAAGAGATGCAACACAACCCTGAATAAAATTCTGTGAACATTACATTTTGCATCAGTTTTTTTCTTCCACTTTCCTCTCCTTTCCTTGTGTCTTACACAGTGCAAACCCGAGGGTGGGGCTCGTATAATTACTGATGTTAAAGAACCATTGTAGCAACTTTATTAGGCTGAAGAACTAAGCAGATAATGTTTAATAAATTACCATTTGGAGGAGACTTTTTGTTTTCTAACACATACCAGCCTCTTCCAGTATTAGAAAAAGGAAAACCCTAACCTTGTTTTTAAAGCATTTTCAAAAATGCTGACTTGAAAACTCACCTGCTACCAAGGCCCAGAGTAAACCGGACAGGAGGGGGGGAAGGTTACTAAACCAAATCCAAGTTATTAAAGGAGCCCAACTGCACTGTCAACGCTGGCGTGTCATGCGATCGCTTGGAAATACATAACCTTTCATCCTGGTTGATCCCATTGTCCTAGCAGAAAATTGTCCTAATGCTTTTAGCATGTCGGTGTATGAGCAAACCCGCCCCCCCCCTTTACACACCTTATGCTCTCTTTTAGCTGATCCAAAAGAGTCTTCCCAAACCAGCAAGGCGAGAAGTGCACCAGGCTGATCTATAAAGGGGCTGGGCAGCTTTGTGCAAAATAGAAAGTTGGAGGACTGACAGGATGTGATCCTCTGGAACAAATGTCTTTCAGAGAGAGAGAGAGAGACGCCCCAGCTTCTAGTTACATCTCTGGCAGCGGACAACAATTCTCAGCTTCGCTTACCAGGGTTATTACTGGCCGAGCTGCTGCCTGCAAAAGAGGCTTTGGCAGCCCCCTCGTGTCCTTCTTTGAAAAGGGCAGCTGGCTTGTCCCGGAGGACACTGTAGAGCGGGAGAGCGCGGACAAAGCGGCTGCGAGCGCCCCGGGCGGGAAGAAGCCTCTTGCTCTTCGCTTTCCTGAAGCGAATTTGCTAATCGGCATCATGCACAGCTACGGGACGCCGAGGCAGAACAAGGATTAAGGCGGGAAAAGAGGCGCGGTGGGGTGGCTGGGCAGGGCGGGGCGGCGCTGGGAGCTCATCCTTCTCCTAAGGGGAGCGCCGCGGGCGAGAAGCATCGCCGCGCCGACCGAAAGAAGCTCCTCGCCGTGCAGGCTAGAAGCCGAGCGCCATGGAGGGGAGCCCGATCCCGGTGCTGACCATGCAGACGGTCCCTTACGAGGACCAGAAGCCGACGGGCGGCGGAGGGCTGAGAAGGCCCACCGCGGTCTTCGAGGGCCAGCGCAATTACTTGCCTAACTTCATCCAGAGTCTGCTCTCCTCCATCGACCTGCGCGACCGCCAGGGCTGCACCATGGTGGTGGGCAGCGACGGCAGGTACTTCAGCAGGACGGCCACCGAGGTGGTGGTGCAGATGGCGGCAGCTAACGGGGTAAGGGCGGCGCCTCCTCCCTTGGCTCCTCCGGAACTTGGTTGAAGGCGGACGGCGGACTTTCTCCAGCGGGATATCACCCACCCCGCACGTCTAACCCTGGATGAGGATGATATTAGGGCAATCTGTCCTTCTTATCCATTTTGGGGGATTCTGAATTCAAAAAGAGATTGGATCCAGTTGATCTTGAAAAAAACAATTCGTGAGGTCAACTGGAGCCGATTTTCTTTTGAATCTTCAAGTTGTCATTATTCTAGTGGATAATGGATTGGATCCATAGGGTAATAGATCTGCAGCCCATGATTTATTCTATCACATCTTATTACAGATGTGTAGAATATATATTCTATCACACGCCATCTGTCCTTCTGTTATCCATGGTTTCCATCCAATTCATTTATATCTATAATGGCCCATCTTTTCCTTTGTAGATCTGTTTGCTAGCCTGCCCTTCATTGGCCCATCTGTGTAAGTTCCTGACTGTTGTAGTGTTGTAGTGTGCTACAGGACTTGGTGTACTGATTTGTTGTGAGTGTTAGAGAACAGCTATTGATAGTTTACAGTTTACTGGGGTCTATTTTGGAAGCTCACTAAGTTTCTTTGTGTTTGACATATTGAGTTTGACATATTTACTCCAATAGTATATGGAAAAAATGTAGTGGTTTTTCACTGTGTTGTCTTGCCTTCCACCACATCTATCAAATTATTCCAAAGTCTTTGTCTAATTTCCTCTCTCTAGTGTAGTGTTCCATTGATTTTGTTATTCTTATTCACTCAATCTGCCTGATCATATAGTTTGCATATGGCATGTTTCAGCTGTTCCAGCCTTTTCATGACCTACCATAGAACTACAGTATCAGACCACCAACATTTTAGCCTAGCATATAGTACAAACTCAATCCGTTTGGTTAATTCAGAGTGTTATGTGAAACCAGAAGTTGTGTTAATTAAGCATGAGTATGTGGTAAAATACGTGCAAGTTGTGAGAATTCAGCCAGTATTCACTCTTGTAATTTATATTTCCATAATTTCATAGAATAAAGAGGAATTGAAGTCTGTGAGGTGAAAAGTTACAGTTTCTCAAGCATGGTTATCTACATTCCTTTGGTTTAAAAGAAGTTCCATCATACCAGTAAATCTATTTAGGAAGAAATATGTGCACTTAGACATAATTAAGGCCGATTTATAAGTTCAAAACCCATAATAATTTCAATGTAACAAGGATATGTTTAATATCCAAGCTATACATATCAAATTGTTGTATTTTTGAAGGACACACAGTATATTTCAGAGTCAGTGACATCTGTTTGACCTTTTTCTTGGCTTGCAGAAAATAAGAAATTTCCTTCTGAAGTGACAATAGTAGATTTGCTGTGGGAAAGTACTGGAGACAAATCTGCCTTGGAAGGAAATTAGAACATTCAGCCAAACGCTCTGCAAATGTCTTTCATACTTTTACTGAATAATTTTGACATGGTCCTTGTTATGCTCTTAACAAAGAGAGAGATAAACTAAAAAGGAGTGCCCACCCTTTTTATTTTCTACTGATATTAAGAAGATGGACTTGATGGCGCACTTCTTGGCACCTTGGTAGATTGCTCACTTCCACAACAACACACAAAATAATTTATGAATAGCCTATAATAAACCATATATAAACCTGAATACACATAATCTAAAGCTAGCGACTGTAAAGAGCAAAGCACAAATTGGAGATTAGGGAGATTAAAAGCTAGAATAAGCAAGACCAAACAGGCTGCTAATTAGATAGCATGATTTCCAAGGCTAAATCTATCTTACCTGTAGGATTTTATCAGATGAGTTGGAAACACTGTCTCTTCCTCTTTTGCTCCTGATTAAGGCACCAACAGGGCCCAGTAATGTTTTTTCTGCTGTGTTAGTTTTTCACTGCCAGCCCTCTTCCCAGCTCCAGTCTCTGACAGGCATCCTTCCCTTATTCAGGTCTAAATTTTATGTTTGTTTGTTTTTGTTTTGATATCATTAATTAATGGCTAAAGTTTGTTACCCTTCACTGACCATTTGATTGCTGGTGTGGTTGGGTTTAGGATTTCCATAGTTGCTGTTGTTATTATTATTTTGCTACTTTAGATTGCTGTAGTTATGCTCCTTTCTGGCTGGTTGCTGAGTTTGGTCCTCTGTGTCCAATTTGGCTTGGACTTCAGAGACCTCTGCTTGATAATGCCTGATTGGTGCTTTGCATAGGACTTTTCAGATCTTGCATGGATTCCTCAGACAGTAAACAGAGCAGGGGTCTCCAACCTTGGCAACTTTAAGACTTGTGGACTTTAATTCCCAGAGTTCTTTAGTCAGCTTTGCAAGCTGTGGCTAAGCTGGCTAAGGAACTCTGGGAGTTGAAGTCTAGAAGTCTTAAAGTTGCCAAGGTTGGAGACCCCTGAAACAGAGAACAAATCCTTGTTGCAGAGTTAGATAGAACCCATTGGTCTAAGCTACTGTCTATACTCACTTTGCCCACTTAGGGAGAGTGATTGATGGCCCATAGGTAACACATGGAGGAAGGAGAATCCATCAGTCCCTTGTCTTAACCTGGTACACAATAAGTAAGGATAATGCAATCCGGTGACATTGTTTTATGGTAAAACGGAGATCTGAATGGGGCCAGTCAACATTGTGCTGACATGTTGTTTTGCTGACTAAACAACTGCTGGAGAGCAGTGAGGAAGAGCTCTGTAAGTTCTGATTGGAATAGTTCCTGGAAAATATTTTAGCTAGCCTAGGATATAATTGGTCTCCCACACAGCATGTATTTGTTCCAGTAGATTCTTTCTTTATCCACTCCCATTACTTGGATATTTTGTCTATACTGTACAGATTCAGCACTATAATTCCCGCCCCTTTGCTTTGCATTTTGGAGCCCCTGGTTAAATATTCCAAATTGCTGACATTAAAAAAACATCTAACCCTTTCCTCTGTTGTATCACATCAGACTTGACCTTCCCTGTAAGATACCCTGTTTTCCCGAAAATACAACCCTGAAAGTAAGTCCTAGCTTGATTTTTACACTCAATATAAGTCCTTTCCCAAAATAAGCCCTACTTAAAATTCCACCCACTCCAGAGTGGATGGGTAAAAATTAAGCTAGGGTTGGGATGGGGGTGTGTGTGTGGAGCCGCCCTACCTTTGGACAGTTGTAGCCAGGCCTCGCACACCCTGACACCAGGCTTGCTAGCCTATTTCTTCTGCAGCCAGCAAGGCTGGCAAGGCTTTCCTGAAGGCCTCTGTAGCTGATAACAAAACTCTGGAGCAATCTGGAGTTCTGTTATCGGCTGCAGAGCCCTTCAGGAAAGCCTTGCCGGCCATAGAAGAAGAAGTTCCTAAAGGCCTCTGGCAAGGAAAAGGAAGCCAGGGGTGACGTGCGCAAATGAGGTTAGTCAGGGGATGACATCCCCCCAAGATAAGACCTGGTGTCTTTTTTTGTGATGAAAAATATAAGACGGGGTCTTATTTTTGGGAAAACATGGTATGTCAGGAGAACAGATCAGACTACTACATTGTAATAATTTCTTTGTGATTATTTCGTTATAACTGCAGGTTACAGTGCTGCTATTTTGACATAGTTGCAACTATCAAATGCCATAGCAAATTAAGAATTAATTAAATGTTCATTATATTCTTGAAAAATCTGACTTGTCATGAACGCCAAGGCTTTCTTTTTTTAATCTAATCTTGTTAAATTTGTTGAGGAAAAAATATAAGTGAGAGAAACAATCTGTTCTTAGTTGTGGAATGTGGGAAAGAACTGAAGAACATGCTTTGTATGGGAAAAAAATTCCATGTTTGATCCAGAATCTTAAAAACATGCCTCTTATTTGACTGTTTGCCAGTAATGGCAGTTATGAGCCAGAAGCATTAAAAATACAGTATTACTTTCTATAAGACAGCTTTCAGTTTCAGTGCACTATAACATTTGATTAAAATGGGAAAACATTAGCTGGTTCATACATTAAGCGGTGATTTTTATTAATTATGGTTTATTGACTAAATTACAGTCGGCCAGTATCACACAGTAAGGTAAGCCGTGAAAACTGGTTGAGAAACCAAAATGGACAGCGTATGAAGATTCTCAATCATCCAGATCATGATTGTCCTAAAAGTGTTTTTCCAAAAGGCAACTGGACTTTCTTGGTTTTTTTTCTTTGAAAACATTTTGCTTCTCATCCAAGAAGCTTCTTCAAACAAGTTACTTTAAGTGATGTGAACTTGGCCGTTACGAAGAACATGTAAGGAATAGAAAAATAAAACCTTGGCAGCATCTGAGATGTACGTAATCTTTTTTGTCTATTGCTGTATCAAAGTTAATTTATTGGTTTAAATGTATGACAATTATGAAACAGATTGGTTGAAGTGGCAATTCCTAGACTTTTCCTTAACAAGTCACTCAAATAGAATTTTATGTGGCTATGTGTTTTATATTTTTCAAACTATATATGGGACATTTGAATTCTGATAATAGTGCCTTGACTCAATACTGATAGACAGAAATAGTTTTATATTCCACTGAAATGTATTAAAAGTCAAGGCATTTTAAAGTTTTTTTTAATAAACTATGTCATTTTGATTTTAAGGCAAGGCACAGAGAATTTAGAACAATCCATTATTTGAATGTATAGTGTTTGCTGGCTCAAACATTCTAGACATTCTGGTCAAGTATACTTTAAACATGTCCCAGTTTCTTCAGCTCATTTTTATTTTTGTTAAAAGAAAACAAAAACATAAGCCTTTTGAGAAATATTCTTCTATGGTTTCCGAAAAGGAGTTGCATGATTAATAGCTCCTTCGCACACAACACGCTTCCACCACAGTTGGACTGTAAATGTCTGCTCACCAGTGGTGGGATTCAAATATTTTTACCACTGGATCGGTGGGCGTGGCTTGGTGGGCGTGCTTGGCATGCACGCGCATGCCAAACTCACACTGCGCAGGCACAGGGGCCTTTGCGCAGGTGCAAAGGTGGTTTAACTCGCCTCCTGCAAGCCTGCATATCCTGGTCACTTCAGCAGCTGCTGCACGACACTCTTCTGTGCTGTGCAAAGCAGCTGCGCTTCAAATTGAGAGGATAAAGGTGAATATGGGAGCCCAGGCGGGCGGGTGGGCCCAACAGAAGAATGGCAGACAGAACCGGTTCAGTCTCCGTTGCTCATCGCTGCTACCGGCTTGGTAGAACCGGACCAAACCGGTAGAATACCACCACTGCTGCTCACCAGTATGTTTCAAAGCTATACATTTTTGTTATTGTTTTAAGAATTGTTCAAAAGTTGCAACTAGTAGAACAACATCTAAGAACAGGTTGTGCTTCATGATATCCTACAGAATTGTCCAACCAAAATTGCACCTTCTTCTCGGGTCCTTCAAGCAGATGCTAGTCTTTCAGATCCTGTCTGTATTCAAAGCCATAACCAGCAAGATACTTTTTAAAAAATTGAGAATACTGTCCTGATCATACATAAGTATGCATAAAGTAAGTACATAAAGTAAGGGCTGGTTATTTTAATAGCCACAGGGATCCATGTGAAGAAAATTGGAACACGTTCATGGCTGTCCCTTAAATGCTTCTAATACTTGGAAGTACGAAACATTTGAGTAGTCACATTCTTAAGGGACAATTCTTGGGGTTGTTGGATTTTTTAAAAAAATAAAACAAGTGATTATATAGCAGTTGTAAAGTTAGTAGTACAGTATGATAGAACAGTTAATTCATTCTACTCCATGTTAAGCTTTCAAGGTTTTTTGGCCAATTTTTTCCTGCATCTATTAATATAAGGACAGGATATGGTGTTTTGTATGCAATGCTGTATTCTTAGAAGCTCTAGTGGGGATAGAAATGATCAGCAATCTGATTGTGAAGTTGTCTCCCTTCAGTTTTAAATTATGTTTTCACTTTGTGTCTTCAGCCAGTGCCTCCACTCTGACTTCGGTTCATCAAATAGAGTGGCATTCAACCCAGTTTGAAAATTCCCATTCTATATATTAATACATATTTGAAATACATCAGAACTTTCCCAATTCTGCCATAAAGTCAGAGTCTTCCATCCATTCCCATTCCTTAAATGTATGACCTGTATGATTTCCCCATAGTCTCCTTACCTCCAAACATTCTTCCTACAAATGTATTCATGCTGTTCTTTCCACTGCATTTCTTGCTTCCTTCCAGCACTGAACTCACATGCTCTGCATTTCCTGCATTTTTGCTTCTTCTATCTGCCAACCTCTCTACTTCTCAGTCCCTTTCCAGCCTTGTGGAAAAGTCTACTGTCTTTTGATAGCAAAAGGGCTTGTGCTGTTGCAAAAAGAATCTTCTATTTGTATTTATTAAATTTATAAATCCTGCCAAGGGTGGGATCCGACTGGTGTAACTACTGGTTCAGTGATTTTACATTTTGGTGATTTTACATTTTGCGTAAATCGCACACATGTGTATCGTCGTTGGCTAGCTGCCTGGACAACTGAGCAGCGCTGCGCGCGGGGTGCGCAACAGTTGAAAAAGCACTTTTTTCCTGCTTTTTCAACCGTAGCTGTGTCGTGCAAAGCAGCTGCGGTTGAAAAAGCAGGAAATAAAGGTTAGGTAAGAGCCCAGGTGGGCCAAACAGCCGCAGACATAGAACCGATCCTATATATGCTCTCTATCTGCTTCTCTTCAGAGCTACCAGTTCTACAGAGGTGAACAGAACCGGTAGAATCCCACCCCTGTATGCCGCCCATCTCATGGTTTACGCAAGTCTTGGTCTCATAGTGTTCTATTAGCTGCAGTTTTGGTAGTGTAGTTTTGGTATTCCAAACTCACCACTACCAAAACAAAACACATAGACACAAATGAAAATATTAGCTTAAGTTAAAATAAAAGCATTAGCTGTGGCTCCATGCCCTTTGCATGTTGATTCTATTCTCTTTTGGACTATAACTTTTGATTTGCTGCACAAAACCTGCAACAACACTACTGTTCTGTTAATCATCCCAAACCCTTCCTTATCCAATTCAATTCCATTTAAACAGTAGCAGAGATGATGGCAGACTCATTAAGACAAGAAATACAATTTCCTTCCTTCCTTGAATTGCTAGTAATGGAAGTCCCAGTGGAATTTTGCTTCTCAGTTCCTTGGAATGGATCAAAACAGAAAATATTTTGGTTGAAGAACAAACAGGCTTTACAGCTGGACATTCAGTATTAGATCACTTTCTCATCAAGCTGGAATAGTTCCACGTTGTCTAATAAGTAAATTTTTAAAAGGGGAAACTTGGAAGAACAAGGTGACTTAAAGGGAATTTGGAAAACCTCAACTGTTTCCAATAAGGTAGAAATAACAAACCTTTTTTGCAAAGCATGCTGCTAAATCATAAGGGGCTTATCCCTCACTAAAAGCTATAAATATTTAGTGTTACATTAATACCATCTTTTAAAAATGAAATATGGTTGCTCTTAGTTTAGCTCTTTCCCAAGGAGATGAATGGTTTTCATGTTATGCATGACCATTTAAGCAAGATAAAAGAATCTGGAGCCATGCTTGCTTTTGTATTTCATTCCAAAATATTGATACAATTTATCATGTTTTCTCAGCACTTCCTTAACTCATTTCAGCTTGCTTATGGCAGTCTGCCTCAATCTGGTGCCCCGACTGTAGTCCTACATGCACTACAGATGATCCTCAACTTACGACCACAATTAGAATCAGAGTTTCCGTAGCTAATCAAGGTGGTTGTTGGGGGAGGGGGTGATTGTATACAATTTTGCAATGTTTTTGCATAGTTGTTAAGTGAATCATGGTCGTTAAGTGAATCCAGCCTTTTCCATTGACTTTGCTTGTCCGAAGGCAGCTGAAAGGTCACAAATGGTGATCACATGACCTCATGATGCTGCAGCATGTATCACAAATAGATGCTGTTTGTCAAGTACCCAAATTTTGATCCCATGACCATGAAAATGTTAGGTTGGTCGTAAGTGCAAGCACTGGTTATAAGTGACATTTTCCAATGCCGTTGTAACTTTGAACGGTTGCTAAACAAAATGGTTGAAAGTCAAATACTAACTGTATATATATATATATATATATATGTATGTATTTGTTTTCGGAGGTTTTTGCGGGTATTTGTATGTGGATCTTTGGTTCTTCGGGTTTTCTCCTGCGTAGAATTAGAAATATCTAGGCGATGTTTCGATGAAGTCTCATTCATCATTTTATATATATATATATATATATATCCTGATTTTTTTCTTCATCCTGATTGGCTGGGAGTCTAGGTCTGTGTTTATTGGTCTTCGAGTTGCTGTGTTCTTGATTAGCTGGCAACACTGTGTTTTTTATATTGGGAGTTTTTCAGTGCAGCTTGGTTTCTTGTGAATGGCTGACAATTGTTTATTAGGAAGCTAGGTTTTATTTGGGTAGCTGGCTGGGTTGGAGTTTGGGTTGGAGGTATTGGGGGGGTCTGTTTGTGTCCAGGCGTTTGTTTGGATTGTGGTATATACATATATATGTACATATTATCCTTATCCTCAGCCAGGCCTCCTTGCATTTGAAACTGTGCTTTAATACATTTGAGAGGCATCAGGCTTTGAAGAACAATCTATCCAATAAGTGATAAATGTATTATCAATTAAATATAAATTTTTCTACATTTATATAATTATTTTTCTTTCTTTTATCTGTATGTTTGTTATCAGTAATCATTGAAAACCTGTTCTTATCTAGTGTATTAAGAATGTTTGATGGGTCCTTTTTTCTGAGTGAGCTTAGAAAATAATCTGTTTAAATTGCATTCTGCTAATTAAAAAAAAAGGAAAGAGAGAGGGAGGGAGAAATTGCCCTTCTGCATTTGGAATTTCTGCCATTGGTGATGACCTTACTTTCCGTAAAATTTTTTGTATAATATTTTTCCAAGAATTTTGAAGCCCTTTTTCATCTAACAATTTTGTGAGGTAAAGTAGATGCATAGTACATGCAAAAGTGAGTTTAATGTCTAAATGAAGGTTTTTACAGCTTGGATTTATTGATGAATTTTAGGTGATCATGGTTCAATGTTTTGTCTATGGCTTATGCTACATTAAGGAAATGCACCACAATATCTCTCATAAACCTCTTTTGAATTTCCAATTGATGAGAGACTCTCGTCTATATTTTTTGGTGGATAAATTACCACATAGGCACAGAGACAAGCAATCATCTATCTCCCTTCAACAAAGAATTCTCAGTTTGTGCCCAACAAATATCAATTTAAAATTAATTATAAGCACCTCATCCTCATACATGTTTGGATGTGCAGAGGGAATGAAGATCACTCTTTTTTTTTAGCTGTAGAGCTGGGAGGAAGCCTCAGACCCACATCACTCATCAAAATCTGCTAAGTTCTCACTATGTTAAGGGCGTTAAGCCACATTCTTGACCTCCATATACGGCGATGCTGCTGTTTTGCATACCATACGAAGACTGGTATCATGACAAAATTATTATCTCTGAAGACATGATTACATACCAACTAGGGGTAAAAGGAATCCCAGAGCTGGCTTTAAAAATCAGGGAGAGTTTATAAGCAGAATTTCTTAGCTGGTTTGATATTCAGTATAGTACTTGGATTTTAGTATCTGAAAAAGAAAATCCATGGTGGTCTCTTCAATATGCAAAATATGCTCTTCAATAATTCCCCAATAAGATGCTTTCCTCTTTCAAAAAATAAATGATTTAAATTTAAGTCTCTCAGTTTTCAGACTGCTAGGCAGTTCTAGATTAAATTTGATCCTTGTAATGGATCAAATCAGAAGATATTTTGGTTGAAAAACAAATAGGCTTTATAGCTGGACATTCAGTATTAGATCACTTCTTTATTATGCAGTATCTACAATAAGTGAAAGCTTATTAAGTGAGACTTAAGTTGGGATCCACACACAATATGCAGTTTTTATCAATTTCAGAATCACTTTTGTACTTATTGCTACACATAGTGCAAACTTGAGAATAATGGATGCTTGCTTCTTATATAAAACTTTATGAGAACTCTAGTTTAAAAATTAGGTGAATGACATACTATTATTTTAGATACCACTTGGTCTAAAGCAAACTTCATATAACAGCATATTGCAAGATAGAAGCACTCAACATTAATTATGCAAAACCTAAGATATTGGTGTGTGTTTACAGAATATAATATAATAGTAATAAACATTTATTTTGTTTATTTCTTTTGTTTCACTATTTATTAAATTTAGCATATTTCAACCAATTTCAATATCATATTTATTGGGTTTTACTACATTTTTATTTCCTGTCTCACAGTTCTTTTCCTTCTGTTTTTGAGTTGGTCTTTAATTGTAATAAAGTACTTCTAACTTCGGCTCTTATCAATTTATGTTCTAATATCAAATGGGAAATAGGTTATTTATTTCTGAAGTTACTTTTATATTAAACTCAAATAATATTAGAATAACACTATAAAAGTATAGAAAGGCAGTTTGATGTATTCAATAAGGCATCAGACAAAAATTGACAGTTTTAGTCCCACCTTAGGCATAAAGCTGGCTTGATGATTATGGGCCAGTCAGTCTCTGACAGCTCCAGGAAAGAGGCAATGGCAAACCACTTCTGAAAAACCTTGCCAAGAAAACTGCGGAGACTTGTCCCGGGAGTCTCTGAGAACTGGCACAATTGAAAGGAAAAAATATATAGTTCAATTAATGGTGCTTGTTGTGTTAAAGAGAGTGAGCAAATTATTAGTAACTGCATCCCCAAAATTATGTCATATTGTAAGAATGGAATGTGGCTTCTTGATTCACACTAATTTTGGCAATTACAACACAGTAAGCCAGAGTGTTCGGAAATGCACTGTATTCTTGGCCTTTATTTTTAACAGAGAAATATGATTCTGGGGAAAGCTACAGGTCCTAGCTATCAATCATTCTTTGATCCTGCTAAAGGCTCCCATGAATGACAGTTGCTGTCTTTTCTCATGCCTATTAAAAGTCTAAGCCTACAGTTGAACCCACATGTTTCAGATTCCTGCATATTGATGAAGCCTAGTTGATTTCTAATGACTTCCATTGACAAAATTACAGACCCCAGCTTTGATTCTCAAGTGTGATTGATTTTGTATTTCCCAAACTTTAGTGAAGCTATACTGACTATCTTTATTAAGATAGCTGCTTCTTAATAGAGACAAATTATTAGACATCAATCTGTATTTTATAACATGATATAAATAAAATGGTGCCGCCCCAGGCGCCTGATGGACTCAGATAGGTTCCTGACGGAGCTTGGGCCATTTCCCGAAGCTCACACACACGACTCGGTTGAGGGCTTGGTCGCCACCTGGGATAGGGTGGCTGCTGGGGCCCTTGACCGGGTCGTGCCCTTGCGGCCTCTGACCTGGTGCCGATCCCAGGTGGCTCCTTGGTTTTCTGAGGAGCTAAGGGAGATGAAGCGCCGGAAAAGACGCCTAGAGAGTAGTTGGAGGGCTAGCGCTCTGGGTCTGACCGAACACTACTACGATCTCATATTAAGACGTATTTAGTGGCGATAAGGATGGCGAGGAGATCTTACCTCTCCACCCTTATTGCGTCTGCGGAAAACCGCCCAGCCGCCCTGTTTAGGGTGACCCGCTCCCTTTTGGAGGTGGGAGTGCGGGAGGATCCCTTGCAGGGGCGGGCTGAGGAGTTTTCTAGGTTTCTGCAGGACAAAATCACTCAGATCCGGGATGAGCTGGACTCCGACTGGGCATCTCCGGGCGGGGGGGCGGGGGTGGATATCGGTGAGGTCATTTGGGTTGAGTTCGATCCTGTTACTCTGGAGGACGTGGACAGGATACTGGGGGGGCTTAATGCCACCACTTGTTTGCTGGACCCTCCTGGCTGGTCTTGGCCACTCGGGAGGTGACACGAGGCTGGTTCCAGGGTATTATAAAAGCTTCCTTGAGGGAGGGGCTGTTACCCGCCGCCTTGAAAGAGGCAGTGGTTCTCCCCCTCCTCAAGAAACCGTCCCTGGACCCAGCATTATTATCAAATTATCGTCCAGTCTCCAACCTTCGCTTTGTTGCGAAGGTTGTCGAGAGTGTGGTGGCACGTCAGCTCCCGCAGTACCTGGATGAAGCGAGTTATCTTGACCCTCTCCAATCGGGTTTCAGGCCTGGGCACAGCACAGAGACGGCGTTGGTCGCGTTGGTGGATGATCTAACCATATTTAGCAGATCTTCAAATGCCATGCAAATGCTGCCGTGGATGCGGCGGCCCCGGCAGCTCCGAGTTAATCGCGGAGGCCCCGGAGGCCTCTCTCGACGGCCAGTGGAGTGGAGCGGGGCTCCCGGCGGCGGCGGCTTCGGTGGTTTCGGGGCTTCGGTGGTGGCGGCGGCGGCTTCGGCGGCAGTGGCGGCGGCCTCAGTGGTCGCGGCGGCTGCGATGGCTTCGGCGGTGGCGGCTGCGGCAGCTTCGGCGGCGGCGGTCGCGGCGGCGGCTTCAACAGCGGTTGCGGCGGCGGCCTTGGCGGCGGTGGCGGCGGCCTCTGGAGTTACTGCGGTGGCGCTCCTAGTGTTTTGAGCGCCGACGGTCCCGGCGGTCTCCGGGGCAGAGATACCGCTGCGGCATGGCCCCGGCGGCCCCCTGAGGAGCGCGGTAGTCCTGGATTTTCCAGGGTGGCGCGGACTTGGGGGAGCCGCCCGAAGGGCCCTGGACTGGCCTCAGCGGCCCTGTTAAAGCCGCGGAGTCCTTGGAACAGCTACCGCGGCAACCCCGGAGTTTCGAGGGACCGTGAAGAGATCTTGACGCCCCCGGTGAGGCACGGCAGTGTGGCAGGCTCGGCGGCCTCGCTCGGGCCGCGGCGGTCCTGGGGGGCCCCGGACAGTTCTGAAATGGACCTGCTATGGTCATGGTGGCCCTGGACTGGACCCGAGGCGACCCTTATGGCCCCAAAGACGGCACGGAGACTGGGGGTTAGGCGGAGTTGTGGCTATTCCCCTCTTTTCCCTGGGGCCCCCACTGGTGGCAGAGGTGGTGGGTCCGGGGGGGGGATTGACTCTGCCTATGACTCTTCTCCCTCCGGGGGTTCCACCGGTGGCAGAGGTGGGACGACCGGGGGGGTGGCAGTGCATACCCCAGTCTGACTGGACTCCATCGTTCGTGGCCGGGAAATGGCAGAGATCGCAGACACTTTGGGACCGTCGAGATGAGGTGGCCGGGGCCACGGATGTACTCGAGGGCAGAGCTTTGGGCCCTGAGGGATGTCCCCCTCTCCCTTAGGTGGCCTCCAAGGCTCTCAAAAACTTTCCGCAATGAGGGACCCTGGGATCCTGAGCAATGGTGGGGCCGGAGAAGCCGGAGAAATTGGAGAAAGCGCGGGAAACCCGGGGTCACTAACCCACTTTTTAATGGGGTTTTTTAAGGGGTTGGAAGGATCCAGGGTGGGTATGGGAGACAGCCCACATGGAATTGGGGGCAGCTGGGCCGGCCTGCGCGCCTGGGGGGCCTCGGGGGTCTCCGTGTCGGGGTGGCAGACGGGGGGTGGGCAGATGGGGGCCAATTTTATTAGCACGGTGACTGCGAGAGGTAGATATGCTGGGGGTAGAGGGCCGTATCCGGTAAGGAGATCGCGCTCCCAATGTTTGCAAGCGGTAGCGCGCTCCGACCCTCCATACCCATCCTGCAGCCCTGGCTGTCCGGAACCTCAGGCCCTGAATACCCGGCTGTTGTTGTGCAATGCCAGGTCCGTGGTTAACAAGGCTCCCCTGATCTATGATTTGGTTCAGGAGGAGACCGCGGACCTGGTAGGTGTCACCGAAACCTGGTTGGGCCCAGAGGGCGGTGTCCTTCTGGTTGAGATGTGCCCACCAGAGCAATTTCCTTGCATTTCACCAGCCTAGGGCTCAGGGATGGGGTGGTGGGGTGGCGGTGCTCATAAAGGAAGTCCTTTGCCCTAGGGAGGCCACTGTCCCTCAGATGGCTGGCTGTGAATCTCTTTTTGTGAAGTGGGGGCAAGGGGTTCAGATGGGTCTTTTGATGGCGTACCTGGCTCCCTGCCACGTCTCATCGGCCCTGCCCGGACTCCTCGAGGTGATAGCCGGGCTGGCGGTTGAGACCCCCAGGCTTCTGGTCATGGGGGATTTCAACCTGCCATCGTCCGGTGAAACCTCGGGGTTGGTTCGGGAGTTCTTGGCTTCCATGACGGCCATGGACCTGACCCAGTTAGTTTCTGCTCCCACTCACATTGGAGGACACATGCTGGACCTGATTTTTGTCTCTGGGCAGTGGTTGAATGACTGTAATTTCGGGGATCTAGTCATCACACCCTTGTCATGGACAGATCATTCCCTCCTTAGGCTGGACTTCTGTTCCGCCACCCCCCACTGCAGGGAGGCGGAGCCACATAGATTTCTCCGCCCCAGGCGCCTGATGGACCCGGAGTGGTTCCAGAGGGAGCTTGGGCCATTTCTTGAGTCTCTGGCTCACAGCTTGCCTGGAGACCTGGTGGCCACCTGGGATGGGTTGGCCACCGGGGCTCTAGATCGAGTTGTGCCTCTGCGACCTCTGACCCGGCACAGATCCCATTTGGCTCCGTGGTATACGGAGGAGCTACGGGAGATGAAGTGCCGGAAAAGACGTCTAGAGGGCATTTGGAGGGCGAGCCGTTCTGAATCTGACCGAACACAGGTGAGATCTCATATTAAGACTTACCTTATGGCGATAGGGGCGGCGAAATCTTCGTATTTCTCCGCCCTTATTGCGTCGGCAGGAAATCGGCCTGCCGCCCTGTTTAGAGTGACCCGCTCTCTACTTGAACCGAGAGCGCGGGATGACCTCTTGCAGGGTAGGGCGGAGGAGTTTTCTCGATTTCTGCATGACAAAATCGCTGATTCGGGAGGGGCTCGACTCCAATTGGATGGTCCCGGGGGAGGTGTCCGGGGCAGGTCTTGTGAATGTTATCTGGGGGGAGTTCGACCCTGTGACCGCCGAGGGTGTGGACAGGTTGCTGGGGGGTCTGAATGCCACCACCTGTTTATTGGACCCGTGCCCTTCCTGGCTGGTTTCGGCCGCCAGGGAGACGACACGAGGCTGGCTCCAGGGGATTATCAACGCTTCTTTGAGAGAGGGGTCGCTTCCTACCGCCTTGAAGACGGCGGTGGTGCAGCCCCTCCTCAAGAAGCCTTCCCTGGATCCAGCTGTTTTAAACAACTATCGTCCAGTCTCCAACCTTCCCTTTGTGGCGAAGGTTGTTGAGAGTGTGGTGGCACGTCAGCTCCCTCAGTACCTGGAGGAAACAATCTACCTCGATCCGTTCCAATCGGGCTTCAGGCCTGGGCATAGCACTGAGACAGCATTGGTCGCGTTGGTCGATGATCTCTGGAGGGCTCGTGACAGAGGGTTCTCCTCTGTCCTGGTCCTATTAGACCTCTCGGCGGCTTTCGATACTATCGACCATAGTATCCTGTTGCGACGGTTGGAGGGGTTGGGGATTGGGGGAACCGTCCTTCGATGGTTCTCCACCTTCCTCTCCGACCGTTCGCAATTTGTGTTGGCGCGAGGGGAGAGGTCCACCTCTAGGCCCCTGGTTTGTGGGGTGCCTCAGGGGTCGGTTCTCTTCCCTCTCTTGTTCAACATTTATATGAAGCCGCTGGGTGAGATCATCCGTGGTCTTGGGGTGAGGTGTCATCTCTATGCAGATGACACCCAGTTGTACATCTCCACCCCGGACCACCCCAACGATGCTGTGGGGGCTATGTCTAGGTGCCTGGAGGCCGTGCGGGATTGGATGGGCGGGAACAGGCTTCGGCTCAACCCATCCAAGACCGAGTGGCTGTGGTTTCTGGCGCCCCGATATAGCCAGCTGACACCTTCGCTGGCTATTGGGGGGGAAATTTTGCTCCCCACAGAGAGGATTCGCAACCTGGGAGTCCTCCTGGATGTACGGCTGTCGCTTGAACATCATGTGGCGGCCGTCTCCAGGGGGGCGTTTCATCAGATCCGTCGGATCTACCGGTTGCGGCCCTTTCTGGATCGGGACACCCTGCGCACGGTCACTCAGGCCCTTGTCACCTCTCGCCTGGACTATTGTAATGCCCTCTACATAGGGCTCCCTGCGGGGAGCACCCGGAGACTCCAGCTGGTGCAAAATGCAGCCGCGCGGGTGATCATGGGGGCATCACGTAGCGCCCATGTGACGCCTCTCCTGCGCGAGCTGCATTGGTTGCCGGTGGCTCTCTGGGTTCGCTTTAAGGTTCTAGTTTTGACCTTTAGGGCGATCCATGGCATTGGGCCAGGTTACCTGCAGGACCGCATTCTACCAGTGGTCTCCAGCAGGCCGGTGCGTTCACACAGGGAGGGTCTGCTCCGGGTGCCGTTGGCCGCTATGTGTCGTCTGGCGGCCCCGAGGAGTAGGGCCTTCTCTGTGGGAGCTCCTGCCCTCTGGAATACTCTGCCGCCGGAACTTCGTACCTTCAGGCGCGTGTTGAAGACCTGGCTCTTTGAGCAGGCCGGCCTGGGCTGAGATGGTTTTAATTGGTCTCCATATTATCCTCAATTTTAACCAGGGTTTTAAGGGGGGGGGGTTTCTTATTAATCGGCCAGTATCTAATTTAATTCTTTAACTTTTGTATTGTTTTTGGGGTCTAGATTGGCTGTACACCGCCCTGAGTCCCTAGGGAGAAGGGCGGTATAGAAATTTCATTAATAAATAAATTAATAAATAAATCTCTGGAGGGCTTGGGACAGGGGCTGTTCCTCTGTCCTGGTCCTGTTAGATCTCTCAGTGGCTTTTGATACTGTCGACCACAGTATCTTATTGCGGCGGGGTTGGGGGTGGGAGGCACCGTGTTACGGTGGTTCGCCTCCTTCCTCTCCGACCATTCGCAATTTGTGTTGACAGGGGGGCAGAGATCAGCCCCGAGGCCCCTACTGTGTGGGGTGCCCCAGGGGTCGGTGCTCTCGCCCCTGCTGTTCAACATTTATATGAAGCCGCTGGGTGAGATCATCCGTGGCTTCGGGGTGGAGTTCCATCAGTACGCTGATGATACTCAGCTGTACATCTCCACCCCGGGCCACCCCAACGAAGCCGTCAAAGTGATGACCCGGTGCCTGGAGGCCGTGCGGAGTTGGATGGGTCGTAACAGGCTTCGTCTCAACCCGACCAAAACCGAGTGGCTGTGGTTTCCTGCTCCCAGATACAGCCAGCTTGTTCCTTCGCTGGCCGTGGGAGGAGAGGTTTTGACCCCCGTGGAAAGGGTGCGCAATCTGGGTGTCCTCCTGGATGTATGGCTGTCTTTAGAAGATCATATTGCAGCCATCGCCAGGGGGGCTTTTTGTCAGATTCGTCTGATTCACCAGTTGCGGCCCTTTCTGGATCTGGGCGCACTTCATACAGTCATTTCCGCCCTCGTCATCTCCCGCTTGGACTATTGCAATGCTCTCTACATGGGGCTCCCCTTGAAGAGTCTCCGGAGGCTGCAGCTGGTTCAGAATGCAGCCGCGCGGGTGATTGTGGGTGCCCCTCGGGGCTCCCACGTAACACCGCTTCTCCACAGGCTGCACTGGCTTCCTGTGGCCTTCCGGATTCGATTCAAGGTGGTACTGACTGTATTTAAAGTGCTCCATGGCTCGGGACCTGGGTACTTACGGGACCGCCTGCTCCCACCGCCCAGTACGCTCTCACAGGGTTGCCCTCCTTGGGGTGCCGCCGCCTGATCGTTGTCGGCTGGCGGCCCCAAGGGTGCGGGCTTTCTCTGTGGGAGCCCCCTCCCTGTGGAATGATCTCCCCCCGGAGATACGGGCCTTGACGGACATCCTGACCTTCCGGCGCGCAGTTAAGACCTTATTTTTCAAGCAGGCCGGCCTGGCCCAGTAAATGGTCTATGGGTTTTAAATTTAAATTGGGTTTTAATTGTTAAATTTTATAATTTTTAAATTTTTAATCAATCCCGGATTTTAAATGTCTGAATTTGTAGTTGGATGGGATTCAGCCGGATTTGCATATTTAATCTAGTTTTAAATTGTATTTATTCTGTGTGTTTTTTAGTAGGCTGTACACCGCCCCGAGTCCCTTTTTGGGAGAGGGAGCGGTATAGAAATCTGATTAATAAATAATAATAAATAATAAATAATATATAAATAATAGTTCTAACATTTCTGTATTCTGTGTGACATATTGATGAATGTGCATTATGGACATAGGTTATAACAAATGGTTTCTCAGTTTTTCTCATACTGCTATATGTTAATTTTATTTATTAGACTTTCATTTATGGCACCATTTGATGGCATGTAGAGTTTTCGGCCACTGGCTATATAATCTTGCTGTAGACCGAGATATAATGGAGCAAGAAGGCAGGTGCACACTATGAAATTGATGCAGATGTATCAGGAAACCATGGATAAAACTTAAATGTATGTCGTCTTTATTCATCAGTGCAATCAGAGTTGAAAATCCTTGCTATTTTATTGTGATCAATGGCTCAAAATATTGGCTGTGCAGCTTAGATGTCAACCAGTATGGTTATGTTTGGAACAAAGCTCTCCTTTTTTAAAAACAGAGATAATCTTTAATCAATGAATCATGTACCATCAACCACGTCTGACATTGTTTTTTTCTGGCATTTAGATTGGAAGATTGATTATTGGGCAGAATGGCCTTTTATCCACTCCTGCTGTGTCCTGCATTATCAGAAAAGTCAAAGCTGCTGGAGGGATTATTCTCACAGCCAGTCACTGTCCTGGAGGACCTGGAGGAGAATTTGGAGTAAAGTTTAACATTGCCAATGGAGGTAAGGTCCAAAAAAGCATTTGCCTGTTACATTGCCTATTACATTAACCATCTATACTCATATAAAATTTAAAAAATAATGTCTATCTATATCTGTCTAGCCAGCCAGTCAGCAATCCAGCTATCTTAAGACATCTTAGATGTAAATACAGTATATTTAAACAATGTTTAAAAGACCTGTATCTTTCCAATTATTTGTTTTTTTTGGAATTAAAATCTTTGAATAGTCATGTTTTCATCTCTCTTGGTTCCAGGCATGAGATCCATGACAAGCAGTCTGATGTGGTAGCCACAGACACCTCTGTTGATATCGGCACAGCTTCCTGTCCCATTAGATTTCTAAAATATTCTTTAGAATATCTAAAATACTACTTTAATTATAATTAAGTAGGAATCTGATACATTACTGCAATCCCATTTGGAATTATACCCATCTTCTCCATAAAAAGTTAATAGAAGATAACTGATAGAATGCATCCTGTATGGAAAAAAAAAGAGTGACAAAGAATATTCTCACTAGTTTTTCCTATGGTAAATTAAATGTTACTCTCCACATAGAGCATGGTAGCCATTTTGTGAGAACATTGTAAGCTCTCAAAATTCTAATATGCCTCTTGGCTGCAAAATTTTGTGCATAAGAACAATAGCAATAGCACTTAAACTTATACATCACTTCACAGTGCTTTAGAGCCTGCTCTAAGTGGTTTGCAAAATCATCATGTTGCCCCCACTAATCTGGGTCCAATAATTGAACTAGATTGGGAAAAAAATCCTACTAATTAATATTTGATGAGACATTAAACCCAAGGAGTTTAATTTGATTTTTCAGAAAAATTCAACATTAGACATTCAGATCAGTTTTAATCTGAAGGTTTCAGAGATCATAAAAACCTGTAAGAAAATATGCATGCGTTTCTAAAATACTATGTTAATTTAAACTTTCGTGTATCATAATAATATATAAAATTTATTTTGTGCTTAAGAGCATTTAATCCCTGTTTTGGGGCGATATTCAAGAATTGATACAGCTTATGTTTGTATTACATTTTCAGGTCCAGCTCCAGATGTTGTTTCTGATAAAATTTATCAGATCAGCAAAACCCTTGAAGAATATGCCATTTGCCCTGATTTGAGAATTGATTTGTCTCGGTTGGGAAGACAGGAGTTTGATCTGGAGAATAAATTCAAGCCTTTCCGGGGTATTGAATTCTTTTCCATAATGCGGAAATTTGCAATTAAAACTGAAAAGTTAGTCCTTTAAAAAGTTATTGGCATGGTAATATTTTAGAATAAAATGAGAAATCCACAATGGAAATGTGGCTTTTTTTCTTGTTACCCAAATATCACATACATTTTAGTACTATAAAGGCAATACCATATTGATAATGATCTTATTCTGGCTGTGACTGAAATTCAAACCAATATCTAACTTTTTGTTTCTCTGGTTCTTGTTAGCTTAGCATTCCCATTCTACATATTTTTCTTCAGGCATTTTACTTTTAAATTTAAAGCACAAGTTGAAATTTCAGTTTCTCATTCTACAGTCTTTGTTTTACTTTGCTAAATTGATTATGGATTTTTGTGATCATTGTGTTACTAAGCCACATAGTCATTTTATAATGTTTTTTCATACTTGGTTTTATTTTAGACTTTTTGATATCTTGTTGATATTTTGTTTTATTCTATTGTGTTCCAACAGTTCTGGAAGCAATATAGTGAGTTTTAGAACATATAATCCCATCTTTACTTGTGCCTTTATCAATCTGACATGATTATTACTGTCCAGAGCCTTTGTCTGAGGGAGATAGGTGGTTGAGAAATATGAAATATAAATAAATAAATAAAGCATGTCTCTTGCTTACTCCTAGAATATCCAAAAAGGTAACAATAGTAAAATATTCAGAATTGATAGGATCAGATAGAAATTGTGGCTGACCAAAAATATTCAGTGGGACATTTTGTGAAGTAACTCTTTAAGTAAAAAAAAACCCTTAAAGTAATAGTCTGAGGTACAGTAAAGCATTGAGGCCTGTATTCTTGAAAGTGAAACACTCCCAAGGACCTTACTAGGTTGCCTGAACATGCATGTTACATGTACATGAACAGAATACACTTCTGCCAATTCTGTTGCTGAAGTGTTAAGCAACTTTGCCTTTTTGAATAGTTCAGGAAACCCTAGCAAGACTTCTACTATGGACATTGAATTGCCGAATTGAACGGTGATCTTTGATAAAGGTGCTGGGTTAATTCCCAAAGCGTTTTATGGATTTTCACTTACTCGGTGATAAAAGTTTTTGCAGTAATAATTTTCATTTGGTGTATACTTACAACTAAGCACAGTATCCTGACCTACCTTCTTTGTTTGATCTTTTGTGTACAGTTGAGATAGTGGACTCTGTGGAGGTTTATCTTAATCTTCTGAGGACCATCTTTGATTTCAGTTCTATTAGAGGCTTGCTAACTGGGCCAAATCAACTTAAGATCAGAATTGATGCCATGAATGGAGGTAAACAGCACCATTTTTAATGCAATATGTAAACCACTGATTTTTAAAATGCTGAAAATAAGATTTAAAACTCAGTAATTAATTACTATTGATCTATAATAGGCTATATAATCCTTAATGAATGCAGAGAAATGCACATGATTTTGCTATTATGCAGAATATTCAAAATGTCTTCCATATCTCATGCTTGTAAGGGAGCTATGTATATGATGAGAGTGGGGCAGAGTCAGAGAGATGCCTTAAATTTCCTACTGACTTAATTTTGGAGATGAGAGTAAAGGCGAAAACTCCTTTCGTCAGCTGAAAACCAAAATATTAGTTGTCTCTGGGAAAAAGCAATTCTCGAATGTCCAGGACACTTGTTGTTTCAGTTAATTCATGAAAAGTATTTATAGCTTTGTTCTTTCTGAATTGAAAGAACACCAACTATATATATATAGAAATCTAGCTCCTTAACCCTTAGAATATAAACTATTTTCAGCAACTCCACATATACATGGCTACCTCTGTGCTAAGATAATTTATTCTTAACAGTGATATAGGTTACTTGGTATGACAAATGCATTTAATATTATATGTTGAAGAATTCATAGAAACCGAAATTCTTCAAATGTGACAAAAATAACTGGGACAAAGGTAACAGATTAAAAAATACATGATTATATTTTTAAGTGTATACATTTTTGCCCACAAACTGGTTTCTTCAGTTTACTCTATTAAAATTTTCAATAATAGGTTTTAAAATAATGACTATCATCTTGAGAAAAGTTAAATATGTCAAGAATATTTATACCACAAATAAATTGTTGAAAAACATCCTTCTTTTACATTCTTATACTCCATGATATCACATTTCACCCACTGCCTGTTTTCCATTTGTATTTTTAAAAAATGCTATTCAATTTTTTTCTCCCCACAAAAACGCAGATACTATAATTGAGTTTAGATATATGACCTCATACCAGCAATTTCCCTCAACAATTGACTAAGGAGGTATTTTCAAAGAGCCACAAAATTCTTTGCAGAAGTGGAAGAAAATCTGTCTCTTCCTTTAATTATGTTTCATGTTGGTGTTTAAGTAGAACAACATTCTTTTTAAAAAAAATCAGTTTCCTTTCATTTCCTGAGGCCATTTTTTTCTATTGCTCAAACATAAAACTCTTTCAGTGTGACTACTGCTATAAAATGTCCACTAGTAGAATATTTGACTTGTATCTGGTATTATACAGCTATTTCTTAAACACTCTCATAGATTTTTTTCCCCAAATAAAGTTTGTTATTTAATAATATATACCAGATGGTATATATTGCTGCCCTGTGTTCTCACTACTTTTATAAAATAACTGGACTTTCACTTGGGAATTTCCAGAGCACAAATTAATCCAGAATCAATCTGCCTTTAAATTAATCACCATACTAATATGTTTGGTTTTGATACAGGCTTTTTATTGTACAAATTATATAAGCAGCTGAACTGAGTAGGATAGGCCATAATGGGCCATCAAACTTTGTGAATTAAAAAAGTTATTGCTAATTTAGATATTCTACAGGTGATTCTCAACTTGTAACCACAACTGTTTCCAAAATTTCTGTTGCTAAGCAAGGCAGTTGTATAGTGACTTTTGCCCCATTTTAAATTTTTTTTGCCACGATTAAGCAAACCACTGCAGTTGCTAAATGAATCTTGATGTCGTTAAATGAAACTGGCTTTCTCCATCGACTTTGCTTGTCAGAACCCAGCTGGGGAAATTACAAGTGATGATCACATGACACCAGGATAGTGCAACTGTCAGAAATAAATAGGTGCCAAGTGCCCAAATTTTGACCATGTGATCATGGAGATGTTGCAACAATTATAAGTGTGAAAACTTATAACTTTTTTCAGTGCCGTTGTAACTGTGAACAGTCACTAAATGAACGATTGTAAGTCGGAGCCTACCTGTACATAAAGAACAAAATAAGTGCAATAAATAACTGAAACATTGGACATTTATTTCACTTCCCCACAGTGCCCTAAAATTGAATCAAACGCTTAGTGAAATTACTGCATTCCTTCTGCAGTAGTTGTAAAACAAAAATAAAAAATAAAGAGGTGCCTATTCCATGTACTTAATGCTGGCCCTCTTCTATTTTCATTGATTTATTTATTATACTTTGGCTTTACTATTGTTTTTACTGTAATTTATTCCCTAAATTATTTGGTAATCAAAGGATCTTTCATAGCCTTCATTTTTTTAAAAAGGAGATTACCTTGGTCACATGCAGATGACCAAATATGCATATAAGTAAAGAACAATTTGGATACCTTGTTTAATAGAGAGTTATATAATACCCTATTTAATATCTATGAAGATTCTAAGTTATCCAGGTTATAGTTGTCCCAAAGGTGCTTTTTCAAGAGGCAACTGGACTTTCTGGTTTCTTGGATGAGAAGCAAAACATCTTCAAAGAAAAACAAGAAAGTACAGTTGCCTCTTGAGACCCTGTTTAATGCAAACCGATTCCATTTTTTAAAAATGCATAAAGAAGTTCATTCTGAATATTTATTTAAAAATGGTCTTTAAATTGAAGGCAAATCCCTTTTGCAGTGATGGGCCCCTATGTCCGGAGAATCCTGTGTGAAGAATTGGGAGCTCCTGCTAATTCTGCAGTTGACTGTGTCCCTCTGGAAGATTTTGGTGGCCAGTACCCTGATCCAAACCTTACATATGCCACTTCCTTGTTGGAAGCAATGAAAGGAGGAGAGTATGGATTTGGAGCTGCATTTGATGCTGATGGGGTAGGTTTGGGGAAACTAACTTCATAGCTGAAAGTGACTTAACAACTTTCAGAGGATTTTATCTTTCACATAGTTATTTAGGCTTTTATTTAAACACAGAAGAAATTAACAGTTTAGTTTATCAGTTATGCCCTTCAAAATTCCCGCACTGTTATGAACGATTCAGTGGTTCAACATTATTCAGGGATAAAATATTTATAAAGTTCCAAAATATATCTTTTAGTTCCTTACGCAGGATCATCTGTAGATTTTTCAAGTTCAGAACATGCATTGGAATATACATTTCAAGTTCATAATGTATGTCATGGATTTTCCAGACAGATGCATGCATCTCTTTGATATTAGAAATTCTTGGCATTTCTAATAACTTCTTTGATATTAGAAATGCTTGGCAGTTAAAATTGGAAAACTGATTGAAGTTCCTTGTTGGAAGCAATAAAACGATAGCAGTGTTCCAATATCTCAGGGGCTGCCACAAAGAAGCAGGAGTCAAGCTATTCTCCAAAGCACCTGAGGGCAAATCAAGAAACAACGGGTGGAAACTAATCAAGGAGAGAAGCAACCTAGAACTAAGAAGTAATTTCCTGACAGTTAGAACAATTAACCAGTGGAACAACTTGCTCCAGAAGTTGTGAATTCTCTAACACTGGAGGTTTTTAAGAAGAGATTGGACAACCATTTGTCTGAAGTGGTATAGCCTTTCCTGCCTAGGCAAGGGGTTGGACTAGAAGGCCTCCAAGATCCCTTCCAACTTTGTTCTATTCTATTCTAAGTGTCAGATAAACAAATTGTGTAAGCAGCTGAATCTAGCCATGGGACTTCCACCCCACCTCACTTCTGTTTTTTTTCATTTTGCATTATTCATACTTACTACCAAAATAATCTCCAGTTCTATGTAGAACAATCAAAGTTTTTTTTTCTGATTTAATCAGTAAGCAACAGATGAAGAAACCAGTCTAAATGATATTTTGGAGGCACATTTTTAACTTCTTTGTTTAGGGCATGAAGAACTGTGTACCAAGTATTGTGTGACCATTTTAGGAAATGCAATACTCGACTTGATATTTCCAGTTAAATTCAATTCTTTATCTCATTCTAACTTATAGTTGTTTATCCTTCCTTTGCTGAAAAGATTGTTGGAGAACAATTCCTGCCTAGTAGTGAAAGATTTATAGAGCATAATTATTGGAAATCTTCACAGTTCAGTTAAAGAAAACAGTTGGTAACATTATGCTTTGTTATAAAATACAAATAAGAATTAAAAGTTCAAAATTGATTTTGCAGTTCCTAATGAAGGAGTGTAGATAAAAGATATCTCCTTCCTCCTTCTATCTTCCCTCCTTCTATCATTCCTTCCTTCCTTCCTTCCTTCCTCCCTTCTTTCCTTCCTTCCTTTTTGATCAAGCTTAATGTAAGGGGAAAACATTACTATTCTTCAAGAGAGTATGTTTCCAGGAAAAAAAGAATATGAAACTTTGGAGTCAAAAACTATTTTCCCCATAATTTATTCAACCAAATTAAACTTCTCCATGGGGTTTAGATCAAGCCCTGTAGCTGAGTACTACCGTATGAAATAGACTAAAGCCAAATAACAATTTTGGGTCTCCCTGTTGCTAGACTGCAAATTGAAAAAAGGGAGAATCCGTCTATTTTTGCATAAGCACTGAAGAAGTTCTTCTTTACTTACTCATTTCCCCTTTCCCTACCCAATATGGTATTTTATTTTCTCTTTCAGGACCGTTACATGATTCTCGGTCAAAATGGATTTTTTGTTAACCCTTCTGATTCCCTGGCCATTATTGCAGCAAATCTCCATTGCATTCCGTATTTTCATCAGATGGCTCTGCGAGGGTTTGGTAGGAGTATGCCTACCAGCACTGCTTTGGACAGGTAGGAGACAGGTTTCATTGGTATCATAATATATCTGGACATGGATAAGGCATTTATTGTTCTATTCAACTCTCAACCCCTTGGCTGCAGTTCAGAAATTCTGCAACTACATTTCATCAGCAAATCATCAAGAGATCATTTCCCTCCTATTTTATTTTCCCCTAGTTTAGGTTACTCATAAAACAATTGTCTAAATGCATCTAAAATATAGCAAAAATGTTTTTTCCCTAGTCTACGGTATGTCTCAAAATAGCCCCATTCATTTGGGGTGGGGTGGGATATTACTGTCCTGGATTTCCAGATATTTTTTTTTTATTTTTCCATATATGTATCTCTGAAATTCAACCTCAGCTTGTCACACTATTAAGCTTTCTGATCAGGACTGCTAGGAGTTATATTTCATTATCATATGTGTGAAGGACCACAAATTGACCATTTCTGAGTTAAGTATACAATGTGTACAGTTAATTGTAGAGACACTGGCATCATGAACCAGAATAATCTCTATAAAACCCTTGTGTATTTCAGAATCATTTTCCAGAGAAGCTATACAATTCGGAGCTATTGTTGTGTGTAGTGCATGTGTGTGCACTTCCACATAATAGAAAGTAGAAACTATGAGCAAAACACCTTTGTTTCAGGAACATTGCTACCAAATTACAAATCTTTGTTTAAAATGCTTGAATTTTCTAGCTGTTTTCCCACGTCACTCTTCCTGATTTGAAGAAGCCATGGGCATGATGTTTCAAATACCGATTACTGCTTTTGATACCTTTATTAATTTTTTAAAAAAAGGTTTGCCCCATTTTACAACTTTGCTTGCTGCAGTTGTTCAGTGAATCACTGCAATTGTTAAGTTAGTAACACTGTTTTTTAAGTCAGTCTGGCTCCCCCATTGACTTTGCTTGTCCAAAGGTCACAGAAGGGGAAACTCATGACCCTGGGATACTGCAACCGTCATAAATGTGAGTTAGTTGCCAAGCATCTGAATTTTAATCATGTGATCATGGGGATGTTGCAATAGTCATAAGCGTGAAAAACGTTCGGAACTCACTTTTTCAGTGCCATTGTAACTTTGAACGGTCACTAAATGAACTGCTGTAGGTTGAGGACTACTTGTACCTTTTTGGAGTGCAATCCCTGACAGATCATTCAAAGGCCAAGCATAGCTCTCAGCTGAAAAAAGGCTATCAGTCCTGGTTGAGCATGTAGTGCGAGCCAGTCATTGTTTTCTTAACCTATTTCAACCAATTTTGACTAGTAGGCAACAATAGCAATAGCACTTAGACTTATATAATGCTTCATAGTGCTTTCCAGGCCTCTCTAAGCGGTTTACAAAGTCAGCCAATTGCTCCCAACAATCTGGTTCCTCGTTTTGCCCACCTTGGAAGGGTGGAAGGCTGAGTCAACCTTGAGCCAAGTCAGGATCGAAATCCTGGCAATGAGCGGTGAGTTAGCCCTGCAGTAGACAGAGTCCTCGACTTATGAGCAAAATTGAGCCCAAAATTTATGTTGCTAAGTGAAACATTTGTTCTGCCCCATTTACTAGCTTTCTTGCCAGAGTTGTACAGTGAATCACTGCAGTTGTTAAGTCAGTAAGACAGTTGTTAAAATGAATCTGGCTTCCCCATTGGCTTTGCTTGTCAGAAAGTCGCTGTCAGGGCTCCAACAAATCCATCCTCATTCAAATCAAAAGTCTCTAGCCGCATCTCAGAGAAAAGAAAATTGATTTATTAAAAGTTGCCATGTTGGCGGGTAGCTGGGTGCAGCCGATACTAAATCATACCATACATTTCCCCCTTGACCCTGGTCTTTCCCCCATCCCCCGGATGTGACTTCTCCAATGGGACACATCCATCTTCAAGAGTCATCCATCATGCTCTCCAATAACCATCTGATGCTCCGACAACTTTAGGCTGCTGAGGTGATTATCTAGGCATTTCAAGAATGCCTTGTTTTCAAGAATGCCCGCTTCCTTTTTCTGGCAGCTAAAAAGACCAAAGGAATATCTTTTTAGTTGACAGTCGCAAAAGGTGATCACATGATCCTAGGAGACAACAAAAGGTCATAAATATGAACCAGTTGCCAAGCATTTTAATTTTGAACACATGACCATTGGGATGCTGCAACATTCGTAAATGCGAAAAATGGTCACAAGTCACTCTTTTTAGTGCCATTGTAACATTGAACAGTCACCAAATGAACTGTTGCAAGTCAAGGACTACCTGTACTGCATTCTAACCACTGCTCCACCCTGGCTCTTGTAAGCAAAGCATAGTTAAGTGAAATCATAACTACGTGATGTGTGAACTAAAGTCTAAATAGCCACAAACATCTGGTCTGCTGATAAACAGGAGGGTTTAAAGCAGGGATCCCCAAACTTGGCAACTTTAAAACTTGTGGACTTCAATACCCAGAATTCTCCAGCCAGCTGGGAATTGAAGTCCACAAGTCTTAAAGTTGCCAAGTTTGGAGATATCTGGTTTAAAGAATCCTCTTTCTTATATACAGGTAGTCCTTGACTTACTACCAAATCAGAACCCCCTTTTTTGCCCTGGCTGTTAAGTGAATCACTGTGGTTGTAATATGAACCATGCTGTCATGAAGTGGATTTAGCTTTGCCCATCAGAAGCCAACTAGGAAGGTTACAAATGGTGATTACATGAACCCAGCACACAGCAACTCTCATAAATACGTTGCTGAGCGCCCAAATTTTGATCATGTGGGGATGCTGCAAAGGTTGTAAGTCTTAAAAACGATCGTATGTCATTTTTTTTAATGCAATTGTAACTTTGAATGGTCATTAAATGAATGGTTGTAAGTCAAGGACTACCTGTAGTCTATTCAATCCTTTCTTCAGTTTCTAATGCTTTTACACTGTTTGGCTTTATAGCAGGGATGGGCTATTATCCCTGGCTTGTGAACTCCATGCAACCTCCATTTTTCAAGACTTAGAATAAGCTCAGAACAATATTTGGTGACCAAACCTTTGATCCTCACTGAGGCACGGATTTTGTGTTTTTCCTTAAATAACATGCAGACTAGGGTTATTCCCTATGGGGTTTGATGGGCTTAGTTTGTCCTTTAAACCTATCCAGAAACAAAACACAAACTTCAATTATATAATTGTATCACTAACTGCGCTTTTTGCATGCCAGCGGGGCTGAGGAAAACATTCAAAATGGCCCTCCATTGTTGCTTTGAGTTGACTAGCTCTGCTTAAGTGACTTTGGTAAAACTCATTTACAAATTGTACTATTGAGCTCAGTCTTCAGAATTTCTGAGGCACTTTTGAGGCACTCAAAATTATATTTCTCCTTTCTTCTAAGGGTAGAATATTTTCCTTCCACCCCCAAAATGAAAGTTTCCATGTTATCATTATTTACACAGGCATGTCTAACTTGGCACTGCTTTTTTCCTCCCAGCGTCCTTTCTTTTTGTTTGGATATGACAAAGCTGTTTTGAAATGAATATTTTTAATGACTATTCCCAAAAACTAATCAAATGGCTTTGTAAACGTTTTGTTATTAACTCCAGAATATTCGGAGCAGTTTTTATTCAGTAGCCTTCGTCTGAATCCTGGGCCTCTTTTCATTTCCTTCATGTCCTAGACTGAACCTTTGACACTGAAAAGCAGAGGAAGGGAAGGAGGATAAGATTTCTTTAATCCACTTCCCATGATAGGAGGTCTAACGAAGGGCTATAATCTGAAAATGCTGCTTTTAATCCCCTAAAGATGCACAGTTCAAATATTATAATGCATAATAGTTTAAATTTAGTTTAATGATTATACGAACCTGGTCACTATATTAAGCCTAAGTTTATATTTTTAGCATAGTTTATATGCAACAAGCTAGATTAGGCTAAGGATAGGGGGAGGGTTTTGGATAAATTGTGTTCAGCAGGTTGCAAGAATTTATTGATTGTGTGGTTTGTGAACCAGATAATTACATTAAACCATAATGCAGTTTACTGCAGTGTTCTTAAATTGTAAGTAATTATACTCATGGGATAATTTGGGCATATTGGGGCAATGGAAAAATTTGTAATTGGTAATTTTTGAGTCAAGGATCTAGTTTGGGACTGCCACTTCCAAGAAGCTTATGTAAAACAACAGTTTGGATTTATTTTGTTTTTTAGAAGTAGCATATTCACTATTGAGAAAAGGCATAATTAGGTCAAATATTTTAAAAGCTTGGGAGCAGTCCAGAGTTTGGTGTAGGATGGGTGGCTATATAAATGTTTAAATAAATAAAGCCAGTAATTCAAGCATAGTATGTTGCGTAACTAAGCAATAGCATTACATTAACCTTGCTTTAGGGTTTAATGAAGGGATAAGGACCTGAGGCCATGTATATATCCTCCATAGCACTCTGAGATCGTGCAGTCAAAATAAAGCAGTAAAATTCAAATGTTGAAGCACAAATGGCACCCAAAATATACTGATTCTGTCCTATTACGTAGGATGGTAGAGGCTACAGAAGATCTGGATCCTCAAATAATCAGCCCTATGTTATAAAGGGGGTTTAGGTGATAACCAGCATTTTGAACTTCACTCAGAAGCCTATAGGTAACCAGTTCAACTCCAGAAATGGTATTATATGGGCATAGTGTGGGAGGCCCATAACTGCCCTTGTCACATTCTGGACAAAGTGCAGCTTCTGAGTAATCTTCAAGGGTGGTCCCATAAAGAATTCATTGCAGTGGTCAAGTCTTAAATGACCAAAACATGAGCAGCTGTGCCAAGATTCTCCTGGTAGTTTTGGACACATTTGGCACACTTGGTGAATTTGTGGAAGGCCCTTGATGGCCACAGCTGTCATCTGTTCCTGGCATGCCAGTCCCAAAGGACCATCTCCAGACCTAGTTGGTCCAAATATGAGTTGCTCAGTCTTTTCAGGGTTGAATTTTGACTAGCTACAAAAATATTAAAAACAGAGTTTGCTTATAGGTGGTTGCATGCTTGTTTAATGTGTGTTAAAGATTCCATCTGTATCTGACAATTAGACTGCAGTAATGTGTTATTCCTCAAAATACTACACTAATTAGACATTAGCAATAGCACTTAGACTTATATACTGCGTCATAGTGCTTTACAGCATTCTCTGAGGGATTTACAGAATCAGCATATTGCTCCTAGCAATCTTGAGCCAGTGAGGATCAAACTGTTGGCAGTGAGCTGAATTAACCTGCAATACTGCACTCTAACCATTACTTGATTGCTTTATAAGATAACAATTATGAATGGAAACATAGAGGAGGATAAGTTTGTTGAGTGTGCGTAGGAAATTGTGTGGCACAATATTGACTGAAAGGGAATGAGTGATGTCAATGAGCAAAATTTGGAAAGGATAGTGCAACTTAATGTTTTGCAGAGTGTGTGCAGATCTGGTTTTTGACCTTCAGCAAGGCATTGAAAAGTGTTTAAATGTGAAGAATATTTCTCTTTTTGAAAGAGAAAGTATTTGAAAAAGTGATACGCTCGAATTATGGAATGTTGCACACCAATATAGAATTGAAGGTGATTGTTGAATGTAATAAGAGCAATATATAATGAAAGTAAAGCACCCAAGAGCCTAAACAAAAAGTGTAATGAATACTTCAGTCCTGAGCAGCAAGTAGCTATATAACATCCCTTGGTTATTAAAATATTTATGGAAAATATATAAGGAATGGTCGTGGTGAGATTTCAGATATATCTGCTGGGAATGGGAATGTATTAATATATATATTTAGGCATTATAAATATCTACCATCTTGTAGAGTTAAAATGTCAATGCTTTGCAGCAAATTTAGATTGTAAATTATGCCAAAGAGTAATTCTTTGAAAAATAATATATCAAAGACCAAGGTAGTTACATTTGATAGGGAACATGGTATGAATTATTGTGAGTTATACGTAATTGGCAAAAAAGCTAAACTTGTTAGAATGTCCACTACCAAAGATGAAAAAGTAGATGAATAAATTTTAATAAATGCAAATATATTAGGTAGAATGAATGTATGGAGAGGTATAATAAGTATGTTGGCATAACTAGATTTTTTTTTTTATTTACATGCTTTTAATTTCTTTTGCTTATTATTTTGTACTCCATTATTTTACTTTGCATAATGTTATTTATTCCAAAAGAAAATCATGTGATGTGTATATGTTTTTGCTTAAATATTTCATGTGTATAAACAATCTGACTTGAATTGGAGAGAATACACTATATGAATGCTGCCTTGGCACAATTGTAATTTTCCGTGTCTTCAGGGACTGGATCGAAGAGAAATATGTCTGAAAATATTCCAGGAACTAGCCAAATGAAGTATTCTGAAAATACACTATTAGCAAGTAATAAATACTTCAGGGAATCCCCAGAAAAGTTCATTGTTAACACAGATTTAATTGGCTAGGAAAAAGAACCACAAGGGTGTATGAATTCAGTTTTAAAAGTAGATGGACCCGGGACGAAGGAATAGAAGTGTTTTTTCTTTGCAGTCCTTTCCCCAAATGCTTTTCTTTCACTTCTGCTGTTGGAAATTTCCTAAACTCGGAAAAAAAATACCTGGAAATTTTAAAGATGTGTTCCTTTTTCTGCATGGCAGTGGAGAGATAAGTAATTTATTAATTTCCAGGAGTAAGGAGCTTCTCGTTTTTCTCATCTTCCATGACTGGTGGCATCTCAGGGATGTGGGGCACTGGTTGCATGTTCCCTGTTGCATTCTTGGTTGGTCATCTAGAAAGTGAAAGAATCAATGGGCTCATGAAATTCTCTGTGGGCACTAGATTTATAAGCAATCAACAAAACTCAAGTGTGAGCAAAGATCTGCAGGTAGTAAAATTGTAATAGATTGGTTTCAAACTACTTCCAACTCTATTATTCTATTCTGTTCTACTTTTGAATGATTATATATTTTTTTTATTATGCAGGAGCTCACTTTATTCAACCATAATGGGTTTGTGTTGAATTAAAAGGTATTGGTGGTCACCTGTAAAGACATGGGGCCAAGATACTTGAAGGACTGTCTCTGTCTCTATGTAAAGCCGCTGGGGGAGATCATCCGTGGCTTCGGGGTGGAGTACCATCAGTATGCTGACGACACTCAGCTATACATTTCCACCCTGGGCCACCCTGACAAAGCCGTTGAAGTGATGACCCGGTACCTGGAAGCTGTGCGGAGTTGGATGGGGGTCAACCCGACCGAAACCGAGTGGCTGTGGTTCCCTGCGTCCAGATACAGTCAGCTCATTCCATCGCTGACCGTGGGAGGTGAAATCTTGGCTCCCACGGAGAGGGCGCGCAATCTGGGAGTCCTCCTGGATGGGTGGCTGTCATTGGACGATCATATATCAGCCGTCACCAGGAGGGCTTTTTATCAGGTCCGTAGGATCTACCAGTTGCGGCCCTTTCTGGATCGGGGTGCATTGCGCATAGTCATCTCTGCTCTCGTTACCTCCCGCCTAGATTATTGCAATGCTCTCTACATGGGGCTCCCCTTGAAGAGCATCCGGAGGCTTCAACTGGTGCAGAGTGCGACCGCGCGGGTGATCTTGGGGGCTTCTTGGAGCTTCCATATTACACCGCTCCTGCGCGAGCTGCACTGGCTTCCAGTGGCCTTCTGAGTGTGATTCAAGGTGCTAGTGACCATCTTTAAAGCGCTCCATGGCTTGGGACCTGGGTACTTGCGGGACCGCCTGCTGCCACCATCGACCTCCCGCCGGCCGGTGCGCTCCCACAGGGTTGGCCGCCTCGGTGCTGCAGGCTGGCCGATGTCGGTTGGCGGCCCCGAGGGTGCGGGCCTTCTCTGTGGGAGCGCCCTCCCTTTGGAATGAACTACCGGCGGAGATGCGAGCCATTACTTATCTACGGGCCTTCCAATGAGCACTTAAGACCCACCTTTTCCAACAGGCTGGTCTGGCGTAACGTTATGAGTAGGGTTTTTAATTTGATTTTAATTTTTTACAGGTTTTATTGGTCTTAGCCATCTATTTAATTAATTTTTAAACTCTTTTTTAACTTTTCTGATTGTATGTTTTTATTGTGGCTGTTCACCGCCCCGAGTCCCTTTTTGGGAGAGGGGGCGGTATACAAATCGAAATAATAAATAAATAAATAAATAAATAAATCCAATTGCCATTATCTGCCCTATTGCATCTGGCAGCAATGGTGTGCTTCAATTTCCATCAATTAAATTAAATGACATATTGCCAGATATAGGAAGTGTTTCTTTTCTGTTATGATATCTGCCCTCTGTAACACCTTTCCACCCAAGACCAGAACAGCATCTTATCTGCTAGCCTTCACAAAGCTTTCAAGACCTGGCAGTGGTCAGGTATGGAGGTTGGAAAGTAAATGCAGCCCCTGGGATTTGTTACTCTTCTGAGATTTCAGTTTTGATTATATGTTTTAAATTTTGAAATATTTTGTCACCCAGAATTGCTTTAATGAAACAGATGAGTCATATGCATGAAATAAATATGGGTCATATGTATGAAATAAAATAGAGAAATGCTTATATAAATATACTAGAACAGTGATCCCCAATCTTTTGGGCACCAGGGACCGGTCCTGTGGAGAGGTTTTTCCGCGGACCAGAGGGGATGTGGTTTCATGTGCTGCTTGCACTCTGTGGATGGGGCTTCGCTTGTTTGTATGACCCAGTTTCCGGCATGCCCCAGAGTTGTGCCAGTCCACAGTCTGAAGGTTGCATTAGAAGTCAGGAAATCTTTTCAAAATACTGAATATTTAAATTGAACGAATAGATTTATTTGCAGTGTCATGAATGCAATTTATAAAATAAAGTAAGATTTCTTTAATTGAAGTAATGGATATGCTGCCTTAAAAATGTAGAGATTATTTGGTCTGGGCTCTGAAAATCCGGCCATTAAATGGTAACAAAAATATACAGAAAAAAAGAGCCTTTCCTTGTCTTCTAAAAATCATTCAAATTTCTGCAGCCCATATCTGTTTGTCCTAAACAATATCAAACTAGGATTCTATAGACAGCATATGGCTTTGTTTACAAGTAAGTCTGAATTAGCTGAACCACCATTAGACATGTGACAATGATACTGGAAAAGGAGTGTTTTACTGAATTCCCTTCCAGTTCTGTAATATTTTATCCTAGAAGGCCATTTAATCATTTTGTTTCTTATCTTTCTGAAGCATCCTTTTTTATCTGTTTGTTGGGTCAAAGCTGCAGTTCCTGAGTTTATTTTTTATTTTTTTTGCACATAAATCCAAAATAATGGGAATAGCAGCTGCAGTGCTTACCATATATGGGATATTGGCAGTTGCCTGTTCTACTCTTGGTATATATACACTTGATGCCTTTTAAGGGAACTCAGTGCCTGCAGAGTGAAAATATCCAGAAACCGAACATGTATTTCATAGACCTGCCACTTTTCTACTGTTAGAAGCATATGAGGAGTACAGGCTCCAGAGATATATGCTTCAAATAGAAAGGAAAAGAGGTTTTTTTTATTTAAATTCAGAAATCTTAGATAAGATCTCCAGAACAACAGAGAAAATTACCCTCCAAGTTCTTCATACAAGATAGCATTTTTGTGGTTTGTCTCTTGGCTTACACATTATTGCGAACTTTGACAAAATAAAATGCTGTCTTTGCATATACTTTGAGGTAAAACGTCCACTGAATTCAATAGTAATATCAGTAACTTTTGAAGTACTTTTTATTTTTTTAAAAATTGCAGGCTGCAAAAAATGTCAAATGCCTTATCATGGTCCTGTGCTGCTCTCACAGGTGTTTTTGGTTATACACCCATTCTGTTCATGGAATACATCATATAAAACTCTCTTAAATCTTCTGTATTACACTCCTTTTGACTGAAGATGAAACAGTCAAAACTTTGAGGGTTAAGTACATTTGAAGATAAGTACATTTCTTCGACTAAACTGTTTCTAACACTTTCCATTTCTCAGCCCAGTAAAATTAGCTGGCTTTTTTCTTCAAATTATTTTTTAATATCAGGGTCATCTTTCATATTTATCTGTATACTACTAAAACTCTCATTGTCATGACATTTAACAGGGCAAAACAATTTATCATAGGGCAACGAATGGGCTAATGTACATAATGGGAAGGGAGGGAGGGAGGAAAAAAGGAAGAGGGAGGAAAAAAGGGAAGGAAGGAGAAACAGGGAGGAGGGAACCCATGTATCTTTTCTGGCCCATAACACCCCTTTACATTTCCCCAATTTATGCTTCCCTCCTCCGGTGCACCTTCCTCAACCATGTGGTATATCTTGTGCATGCTTACATATCCTCATCCTCACCACCCCTTGAGTACTTCCATGTACAATTGCTGAGCCAACACATCTCCTTTCTCCCTTCCCCACATGGCAGCAGCGACTTACTTGCCTGCTGTCCTTCAGTCTGCAATATCGCTAATTTTTCCATTGATTTTCTCCCTACAAGCTTACCACAGACAAAGTAAATGGAGAAGCTGGCAGAAATTCTAAGGAGGAAGGGAAAGGGGGAAGGAGGAAGGAGAGACGATAAGAAGGATGAAGAAGGAAGGAAGGAAAGAAAGAGGATTGTTAATCCTCTAAAGCAGGATTTCTAATGACAATAAAGGTGCAAAAAAGCAATGGGCATGGAAGCAATGTCCAACTTCTTGCAGGCTTCCCCACTGAGTTAACTCAGTTGGACATCGCTTCCATGCCCACTGCTTTTTTTGTGTTCCCATGGTCATTTTATTTCTCTGTTTAGGCAAGGAAATATCTCTAAAAGGATGACCTAACAAGGCACAGGTTGTTTAATATGGCATAAAAGATGATAATATTACACTACAATTTTAATTTGATATTTTATACTGTAGCAGCAACTTGTATGGTCTGAATAGTTTAACAAACCATAGTTAATTAGATGAACCATCATGTTCTATCCATGAAAAAACTCAGGTAATATATTTCCTTCTGTAGTTTCAGAGATCTTATCTAGAATTTCTGAATTAAAAAATGTGTTCCCATCTGTTCGAAAGGATAATATACGATATTGTGAGGAGTGGGAACGTTAGAAGTTTTCTGTCACAATTTTTGAATGCCACACTGGCTTGGTTCCCTAGAACATAATGTATAACTTGTCCTCAACTTACAACAGTTCATTTAGTGACTGTTTGAAGTTACAAAGGCACTGAAAAAGTGCCTTATGATAGTTTTTCACACTTACATCCATTGCCTCATCCCCTTGGTCACCTGGGGACATATGATTACTTTTTGCAGCTTCCAACAAGCAAAGTCAATGGGGAAACCAGATTCACTTAACAACCATGTTACTAACTTAATTACTTTGGCAAGAAGAGTCACAAAATGGGGAAAACTCACTTAACAAATATCTCACTTAGTAACAGAAGTTTTGAGCTCAATTGTGGTTGTACGTTGAGGACTACCTGAAGTTAGTCTTTTATTAATGTGCGAACCATATTGTTATAATAATACTCAACAAACAGAGATGTAAAAACTGGCGTGGCTTTTATAATATTTATAGATTTATAATATTTTATAATTTATAATATTTATTTTTAATAGATACTTCTTTCGTGTTTCACTTCTGATGCCTTTTGTATTAACTTTTTGAATTTGTGTTTGTGTGGGGCTAAGGATATTTATTTAAGCCTGTTTGTGTGGGGATTCTCTGTGACTGCCTTCTCCAATTCAGATTTAGGGAATTAAATGCCAAGACTGTGAATAGCTTCAACCATTTGAAAATTAATTTCTGTAGAAAGAAAATAAAGCAAATTCATTCTATAATATTTTTCTTATTACTGTAGGGCTACGATATCTGAGCTGCAAAACTTTGACAATCATCATTAAGATAGCAGAGAGTTATTGTAAACTGGTTTGGTGCTATTTAGTGGTCAGATGGATTATTGCAACCCAGATATGGTAGCACTTGTGAAATTTATACTAATGTTTTTGTATGATACTGTAAATACACTGTGAAAGTAATAAAGTAAATAAGATAAAATTTTCTAAAGATACAACAACCTATTTGCTTTATTCATCAAGATCAGGATATACTCTTCTATAAACTATGTCAATTTTTCTGTACATATGTAACAAGCAATTATAGCTATTTTGGTCTATGAAAAAACATCTAAAAGTGGCAATTATTGGGCATTATTGGCACTAAAACGGTACAAAAAGGAGTGCACACTTCATTTTAGATTAATTTGAAGACAAGCTTTCTGAATTGAAATAGCTAGCTAACATTTTGAATATCAAGTTGCTCTAAATCAATGATCATAATTTTCTCTCACAATACAGATCTTGTACCAGAGCTAATGACACATAAATTAAACTATCTTATTTAAAGTTAAAATATTTGTATTTATTCCAGATAATACCTCAGGTAATATATATGTAACCTATAGTTTACCTTTGTGGACATATTTTATTATAACCTGGTTTCTAAGGTATAGAGCAGCGTTTTTCAGTTTCCATTGAAACCCTAGGTCATAATTTAAAATAAAACCCTGCTTTTTGAAATGCTAGAGCTTGCACAACCTAGTTTGCTGATGTTGTGAACATTATAAATCACAATTTATCTAAGTTAGAAATGAATTGTATTATGAAGTATTGTATTTTTGCCAGAGTTTCCCAACAGCTGAAAATTATTTCAAGTATTCTTCTAGTAAAAGAGTTAGGAAAATATGCTACAGATATTGATTATAAAAAAAGATATGAGACTGACTGGCATATCAGTTAACCTGTGTATCTGTATGTTAAGGGTGTGTCTGTGCATGAGAGAGGGGGAGGGAATAAAAAAATAAATTTAATTGTGTTTTGTTATTTACATTTAATGCAATGGAAATCCTGGAAAGTACCATTATGAAATAAAATAATTACATTGGATCCAAGTGTTGCTGTATCTGATTTGCAAACTGCAATCCACTTTGCAGTCTTTAGGATTCCAAAGGTTTGTCTATTTGAAGTTCACCTCTTTGTTGAAGACTGCATCCTTTCTTTGTACATGTGACAATTATTGACTTTTAGGGCAAATGTTAAGCAATGAATAAAGGGGACATTCCTTCGCACATTGATCCTATGTCTGTTTCTTGCCTTGATAATTCTTAGTTGACTAATAGCAACAGCGCTTAGACTTATATACCACTTCGCAGTACTTCACAGCCCTCTCTAAGCAGTTTAAAGAGTCAGCATATTGCCCGCAACAATTTGGGTCCTCATTTTACCCACCTCGCAAGGATGGAAGGCTGAGTCATTCTTGAAGCCTGTGAGATTTGAACTGCCAAATTGTAGTCAGCCGGCAGTCAACAGTCAGCAGAAGTAGTCTACAGTACTACACTATAATCACTGCGCCACCTTGGCTCAGTAATGCCATTATGTTGAAGAGATAACTGTATCTTTTATGTTTTACTGATGTTATTATCGTTTCTATGTTTGAATGTTTGGGGAGGTTTTGCTTTAATTATTTTATTCTTTTTTATTATATTGCTATAGATCTTGATATACCGTGTTTCTCATATAATAAGGCCGGGTCTTATTTTTTTTTGAGCCCTGAAAAAATGGCTAGGCCATCGTTTTGGGGGTGAATTAATTTCTCCCCCCCCCCCACACCGTCGCCTACAGCACCCCGCGGACAGCCACGCCTCGCCACCAGCCCCACCTAATGACCGATCATGGCGGAGTGCTCCTTACCCCCGCCAAGCGCCTTTGCTGCAGACCCAGGTATGGTGTTGGTTGCAGGCCAGGTCAGCGGGGGAGTGGCAGTGGTGTGGATGTCGGCTTTGGCAGGGCACTTTAAATCACAAGACCTTCGGCATCTGCCACTGCTGCTTCCTCCGCCGCTCTTGCTTTCTCTTCGCATTCCTCCACTGGCAGCATTTCAGCCGCTTCTCGAGCGGGGAAGCTGTCTCCATAGCTTCCATAGTTCTTGCCGGTGCTGGCGCGAGAACAGCAGAAGCGCCGGCAGGAACTGTGGAAGCGTTTCAGCTGCTTTTCGGGCAGGGGAGCCGCCTCTGTGACTTCCACGGTTCCCACCGGTGCAAGAACAGCGGCAGCACCAGCGGGAACAATGGAAGCCACAGAGGCGGCTCCCCCCCCCTGAGAAGCAGCTGAAACGCTTCCATGATTCCTGCCGGCGCTGCCGCTGTTCTCGCGCCAGTGCCGGTGGGAACTGTGGAAGCTATGGAGGTAGCTCCTCCGCCCGAAAAGCGGTTGAAACGATGCCGGTGGAGGAATGCAAAGGGAAAGCAAGAGCAGTGGATGAATCAGTAATAGCAGGCGCCGAAGGTCTCGCAATTTAAAGTGCCCTACCGAGGCTGACATCCATGCACCGCCACATGCCTGCTGACATGGCCTGCAACCAGCACCATACTTGGGTCTGCAGCAAAGGCGCTTGGCAGGGGTAGGAAGCACTCCGCGCTCAGCCATGATCGGCCATTAGGAGCAGCTGGTGACAAGGCGTGGCTGCCCACAGGGCACTGTTAAAGGCAAGTTCCTCCCCTGCCCTCCCCCCCAATTTCGCATGTTTTCAAATAGGCCTAAATTTGGGGGGAGGGGCTTAATTTCATTTTATCCCTAGAAAACATGCTGGGTCTTCCTATTGGGAGGGTTGTACTGTTGGAGAAACACGGTATTATATACCATATTGTTTCAATACAATATTGTTTATTGGAGATTATTAGTTTTCTATTATTTAGATAGTTTAGGGTGTTGAGAATAGAGAAAAGAAGTACAAAAATGCTATCAATATTAATTATAATTTTTGGAGTATCAGTGTTACATGCATCGAATTATTTGAGTTTTTCATCCAAAATTGCATATAACGTTGAAACATTGAAACCCCTGCAAATGACATCAAAGTATTTGTTATATGTTAAAGTTTAGATCTTAAGTTGATTACTTAGTGTTTAATATACCATTGTATTGTATTTATGCACACACAAACACACAGAGACATTAATAAAGAAAATAATTAGATAAAGCATATTTTTAATAAGATTAAAATACTGAAAAAGACAAAAAGAAAACAAAATTTTAAAAAAGGAATTACTGAAATTCTGACATCCCTTTTATGACATCTGCTACTTTATAATATTTGTAAACATTTAGGTTAAATTATTTGGGGACAAATATTCGAACTTTCAGTTGAATATAGCATTTTGTTCTTCTAAGAAATATTTTTTTCTTAACTTCTATATCTAAACTTCTTTTAAACAACTGTACTAAGTGGCATGTGATAGGTTCTTATGGCCAGAACCTGAATCCAGTTTTTAATCCATGGCTTTACTTAAAATGAATGCATTTAAATAATGCTACCGTATATCCATATATTCAAAAAAACCTATAGTATATTAATAGGGTATGTTGTGTAATGCCTTTTTTAGGGTTGCAAAATCAATGAAAGTACCTGTATATGAAACACCGGCAGGATGGAGATTCTTCTCAAATCTGATGGATTCTGGTCGATGCTCTCTCTGTGGGGAAGAAAGTTTTGGCACTGGTAAGATTAGTACTCTGAAAGCATTTTTTAATATTATTAAACTACAGCACCTACTCCATTTTATAGCTCTGAAAGGACTATCAAATACATTTCTGCTGAATGTATTAAACTTAGATTAACTGTGTTAATTCTGAACTTTTAGAGCAAAAGCAAATACAGAATGTTCAGAAGACTTTTTTGATACAACAGAAAGATTTTGTTCCTATATTAGCAGCATATTGGCATTTACCCCAAAAAATAAAAACATGCTAAATTCTATATAAAACATTTTGGAGGTTGGGAAGAACATTACACATACAAAAACAGCAAATAAAGTGGTTAGCTCACCTGGCAAGGATGCTGTGGGATTCCATGTTGTACAAGGTATATAGAAAAAGGAGAAGGTCAAAGAATGTGATGCAGATCCAGAAAAAGATGGAGAGACAACATCAAAGATGCACTCCAACAACATCAATTAACAATGGCTGAGGGTGCCAGAAGAGCAGGAGCCAGAACTTTGTATCTCCCTCAATACCTGAAGCAGTAAAAGAGGAAATAAAGAAGAAGATGAGAACAACAATAATGCATAAGTAAGCAGTTAATCTCCAAACCATTATAATGCCAAAGTGAAGGTAGGTGGATGATGCCATCAGTGACCAAAGCTGCCGCTGTATACTTGCCTCTCAACATCTTATGAAAATATATATAAATGGCAGCTTTTGTGTGATGAATTTAGACATATTTCATCGTTTTGCCCTCCGCATAAGTTAATGCCAATCACTATGTACCACTATGTACACTCTATAAATAAAAATAACTAATTCAATTTTGAGTTGGACTGCAGGATTTCTAAACGATTTCTCTCTTGCCTTCTCAGGCTACTTAAAATATGAATCAGAACAGCAACTTAACCTTATATGAACATGAAATTCTAATGTGTACTTTGTGCTCGAAATGTATGTGTGCTTTTGTTCAGTGAACTAGAGTCGGTAAAAACTTAACAATGAACTCTTCCTAAGTATACTGGCATGATCAGTATTTATCCATAAAATGTTCTACTTTATATTTCATCCATTATACTTAGTACCTTTGGTATGTGAGCTTTATCATTTAAAAATAGCATTTAAAGAATGGAATAAATAGCTGCATAAAATGAAAAAAGTGGGAAAAGATCTAGTCAATAAATTATTTATAATTATCATAAAATCTATTATTTCATTAATTAATTGCATAGAACTAAATTCATAGTATCATCTTAAGAAATAACTAAAAATCTATATAAAATTCTAAATTGTAATATTGGCATTAGTATTAATGACACCACTTATTATGCTCAGAATAAAAGCACATAATAGCGTTAAATGAAAGAAAAGGAAAAAAAATTCAGAAAAGAGAAAAAAGTAGAAAAATCAGTAAAAACATAAAATTCTAAATTTCTTCCCAGATTGACTTATGATTACATAAAGATACTTATAAACAGTGCAATTACTTCTGTCTGTATGTTAATTATTTCCCTTTACCATATTCTTAATGTCTGAGTTTGCCTGATATGAGTTTGTATGATATAGGACAAGGGTGTCAAACTCACGTCGTCACAGTGGCATCACATGATTTATTGGGACTTTTTCCCCCATCACTAAACTGGGCAGGGGGGGTGGGGTGGCCAACAGGTGATGCATCCGGCATGCGGGCCAGAAGTTTGACAGCCCTGATATAGGATATATAGAGGAACCATTCTTGCTTATTTTTAATAAAACTTTTTTTGTGTGCTTCTAGTTAGTGTTGATTTCTGACATCTGCCTGGATTAATCCCTGCCGTTTTCTTTGAAGTTTTCAGAGATTATTTGCTCTTGTCTTCTTCCTAGGATTAAGATAAAATGTCTGGCCCAAAGTCACTCAGCCAGTTCTGTCCTTAAGGCAGCACTAGAACTTCTAGTCTCCTGGTTTCTACCCAATTGCCTTTAATCATTATACCAAACTGCAGTGGTGGGATTCAAATTGTTTTACTATCAGTTCAGTGGGTGTGGCTTGGTGGGCGTGCTTTGCCTAACGCCCGCGCGCAGCTTTCCCCACACTAGCTGAAATCTGCAGCACCAATCAGCTGAGAGGAGAAAGAAGAAAAAAGTGCAGGGGCAGGTGGGAGGGCTGATCCTGCATTTTTCTCTTCTTTCTCCTCTCAGCTGATTGTCTGAGGCTTTTTTCCCTTCTCTCAGTGATCTTTGGAGGCTTTTTTAACTACCGGTTTGGCAAACCAGTCCGAACCAGTAGAATACCACCACTGCCAAACTGGGTCTCTCTGGTTGTATACTATTAATTGATAAACTGATTTGTCTCTTAAATGCCTGGAATTTTAAAAATGCAACCAATACATGTGATAAAGGATTAGAAAGGGGACCAGTCTGGAGAAGTTGAAGTTTATTGTTTTATGTGTTGCATAAGCAAAAACTGTCAAATTGTCCAAATCCTAGTCTACTTTTACTATAGTAAGAATATTCTCACAAACAACCTACTCTCTAATAAACAATTTGGTTTCAGGAAAAAAATATCATGTAATCTGCAACTCTTACACTGGAAAAACATATGGACTACACAACTCAATCAGGGCAAAGCAATAGACACAATCTACATAGACTTCTGTAAAGCCTTTGATTCAGTGGTATATGACAAACTACTCCTAAAATTAAAATCTTACGGTATCTCTGGACACCTGCATAACTGGATAGAAGCATTCCTGTCAAACAGACAACAAATGGTCAAAATTGGGAGTGTCATATCAAATTCTGTACCTGTCAACAGTAGTGTCCCCCAAGGCAGTGTTCTAGGACCAACTCTTTTCATACTCTACATAAATGACCTCTGATTATATCAAGAACAACTGCGTTCTCTTCGCTGATGATGTTAAGCTATTCAACACCACAGACAATACTGCTACCTTTCAAAATGACCTTGACTATGTATCAGAATGGTCAAACAAATGGCAACTTCAAATCTCAACAAATAAATGCTCTGTCCTACATATTTGCAAAAAAAATCAGAAAATAAAATACAGGCTGAATAGTCAAGACCTTGTTGATGATCCAAACTCTATCAAGGATCTTGGAGTACTCATCTCAAATGACCTAAGTGCTAGAGCCCACTGTAACTACATAGCCAAAAAGGCGTTAAGAGTTGTTAACCTAATCTTACGTAGCTTTCTCTCTGGTAATATCACATTAATAACTAGAGCATACAAAACATTTGCTAGACCAATACTCAAATACAGCTCATCAGCCTGAAACCCACATTACGTATCTGATATTAACACAGTTGAAAAAGTCCAGAAATATTTCACAAGAGTTCTCAACTCCTCTACTCATTGCAGAATACCTTATGCCACCAGACTCGAAATTCTAGACCTAGAAAACCTAGAACTACTCCGCCTTCGGTCTGATCTAAGTATAGTATATAAAATCATACATTGCAATGCCCTACCTGTCAATGAATACTTCAGCTTCAACCATAACAACACAAGAGCAAACAATAGATACAAACTCAAGGTTAATTGCACCAAACTTGATTGCAGGAAATACGACTTCAGCAACAGAATGGTCAATGTCTGGAATACTCTACCTGACTCTGTGGTTTCTTCCCCAAACCCCAAAAACTTTAACCTTAGACTGTCTACTATTGACTCACCCCTTTCCTAAGAGGTCTGTAGGGGCGTGCATAAGTGCACCAACGTGCCTACCTTTCCTGTCCTATTGTTTCTTTTATATTTTATTTTTCTTATATGTATCCATGTATTCATAACTATGTTTTTAGTTATACCTATTATCTTGTAAGCAATTGACAAATAAATAAAATAAATAAAAATATTTGGGAAGTACAGTAATTTACTGAATAACTGTATCTCTGTTTCCAATCCAAAGGAGATTATCTCTTATCATATAATGTTTACTATTTTTTCCATAGGATCTGACCACATCCGAGAAAAAGATGGACTTTGGGCTGTTTTAATTTGGCTCTCAATTATAGCAGCTCGAAAGCAGGGCGTGGAGGAAATTGTTAGAGATCACTGGACAAAATTTGGCCGTCACTATTATTGCAGGTGAAGAGTTATCAGCAGAATGATAGCTATTTTAATTCAAGTTTTTGCAACTTCTGTTTTATGCCTTTAGAAATAATGATAAAAGTAATTACAATTATGACTGTGGGTGTGTCAAACCACAAACTATTCATTTCAATTTTTGCAAAACTACAATATCAGCTTATACTGCAGCATGGAAAAGTGGTAATCATTGTTTGAACTCTTGCATTCAGATATAAGTTGAGTGCTATTAATTTATAGCCAAGACATTTTTAAAAAATTACCAGCAGCATATTCCAAAAAATTCAAAACCAGACAATATTGGTATTCTAAAGCTAAAAGTATTAAGAGCATTGATGTTTTATTTGTGTATTATTTAATTTTATTGAACTTCTATTTGCATTTTATTATAAAAGGAAAATCATGAAATAGATAAACATTGTCCCATAATAATAATATTAAAGTTGTAGTGTCGTTTATACCAGGGGTGTCCAATTTTGGCAACTTTAAAACTGTGGACTTCAACTCCCAGAATTATATAGCTGGCTGAGGAATTCTGGGAGATGAAGTCCACAAGTCTACCAAGGTTGGGCATCTCTGGTTTATGTCATCATACTGTCACCAGTGGTGGGATTCAAATTTTTTTACTACCGGTTCTGTGGGCGTGGCTTGATGGGCGTGGCAGGGGAAGGATACTGTAAAATCTCCAGTCAGAGGTGGTATTTGCTGGTTTTCCGACCTACTCAAAATGTCCACTACCAATTCTCCAGAACTGGTCAGAACCTGCTGAATACCACCTCCCACGGTTTTCACCTAATTAAAAGTAAAAGTTTCTCCCCTTTCCCAAACAATTGGTCACATGGTTCAGTCCAGTTGCCTGGTGCAATTGCTCCTCCTCTTTTCAGCCACCTGTGGGAATGTTCTACTTGTATTGCATCTCAAATTTTCTGACATGGCACCCATTCTTCAGACCATCCTTCCACCTCCCCAAGATCAGACTTCCTCCAAACCTCTGGCCTTTCACAAGGCACTAAAACTTGGCTTTGCAATCAAAATTGGAGCCTTGATAGTGTGGGTGAGCTGTTTCTCAGCTGAATTATTGTGGAAAGCTTGGTTGCTGCTTTTTATGTATGTATGTGTTTAATTACTGGTTTTGTTTTTAATTCTGTTTCTATCCCATTTTAACTGTCAGCTGCCAAGTCATATAAATGCAGCCGTAATAGATTTCATAAATAAATAATACATATTAATTTTTCACATGTTTCTTCTCTTTTTTGCAATACAAGATTTGATTATGAAGCACTGGATCCTAGAATGGCATACTACATAATGAGAGACCTGGAAGCCTTGATCACTGACAAATCTTTCACTAATCAACAGTTTGCTGTTGGAAACAATGTTTACACTGTGCAAAAAGCAACCAACTTTGAATATGTGGATCCCGTAGATGGCACTGTGACCAAAAGACAGGTATGCCCAGGAGATTTTTTTTTTTACATAACATGACATCATTGAAAGAGGAAAATAATTGGTAAGAACCAGGACAGGACGAAGAAAGATAATTGAGAATGTGCATAATTTGTCGCTTTTGCTTTAACCTTCACTGCCAGCAGCAACAACTAGATCTGAGCAGATTCCAAACGTAGCAACTGGGAAGAGAAATAGAAATGTGCATTATTTTTAACTTTTGCTATTATAAATGTGACAATTTTATTAACGGAAAATATCTCCAAGGCCCAAATAGTAAGCATAACATGAATCATTTCTATTTTAATTAGCAGACAAGCCAAACAATTCCAATTGTACAGATATATATAGAATAAGGTTGAAAATTATGTCCTCATGTTGAATAAGGAAATAAATTATTGTTGCAAATGAACTCTTAATTGCTACAGTATAGTAACATTTACTTTAGCAAATGATTGTTCTCAAGAATTTTGTTTTTATGTTTATACAATATTTATTCACACTACAGGGGTTGAGGATTATATTCACTGATTCTTCCAGACTCATCTTTAGATTAAGTGCTTCAAGCCATGTGCGAGCCACCCTTAGAATCTATGCAGAGAGTTATGAAAAAGATCCCAGCAAACATGAGAAGGAGCCACAGGTAAACAGAGATAAATTACTTTTACACTTCCAAGAAAAAGATACTATGTATATCAGTAGTCCCCAACCTTTACGGCTTGCCAACCCTGCTTGGGGGGGGGGGGGGGAGTGTGCCATGCATGCACATGTACACGCAGCTCGACTGCAAGTTGAGCTGAGTTCACATGTGCACCAGCCTGCTTCTCTCATGAATTGAGCTACACATGCGCCAGCCCACTACTTATGTGTCCGGGTTGCAAATAGGACACGGCCCAGTAGTTGGCTGGGCATTGTGGACCCCCGATGTATATGGCTAAGATATTCAAAGGAAACTAAGATATATGGTAGACTTCCCCACTGGTTGGCCTTCATTCATATCTGGAGACCATTTCTGTTCATGGGAAGGGGGGCACTGGTATGGCTAGGTCTAACCAGAGACATCATGCTTTTCATCTCTTACGTATATTAACTGAAATCATTTCAAACTGGAGGAAAACCCTGAATATTATGTAAGCAAATAGTAGATTGGTACAGTTTCATTCTTAAATATGTAGTGACGGTTCATGTGGCCAGACATTGTAACAATACAAATTGTAAAACATACCCTTGGCAAGAGTGTTTTAAGTGATGGACTGCTTTACAGAGGGTATAAATTGGGAATTAATCATGGATAGCAGAGCAGAATCGATAAAGGTAGGGGAAGTTTTTCAAACTTTTTTTAAAAACTCTAAAAATGCTGCCCCCCGCCCCCCCCCCCCCCCCAAAAAAAAAAAAAAAATCACACTGGAAAGAGAGATTCCAGAAAGGTCACAATAAAGAGAATTCTACATTTTATTGCTGGTTCCACTTTTACCTGTCTCTTGTTCTTTCTTATTTCAAAATGCCCTGTTTATTGCAATCAAATCATGCATTGACATCTCTCGCTGGCTGAGATCCCCAATGCTGTGTCAAACCAGGAATTGTTAATTATCCAATTATTTATTTATTTATTTAATTTTATTTCATTGTATTCTTATGACCACCCATCCCACAAGCAAGTAACTCCAAACTTTGTTAAGGCTTCATTTCGAGTCTTTACATATATACAAGCTCTGTACTTCTATTATGCTACCTTATGATTCAAAGATAAGCATTGGCAAAGTACAAAACTTTCCATGGTTGAAATGCAGTAATTCATGCCTTTTCTTTACATCACCTAAATAAGATTGCAAGTCTAAGCGCATTTATTTGAAGTGCAAGAGTTGCATTTCCAAATAAATAAATCAGGCTGTAAAACCCTGATTTAAAAAGAATAGATTTCATCTGCTCTTCCTGAACTTAAAAAAGCTTCTCCTGCCAAACCTAAAAAGACTGCAGCTCAAAAGACAAGATCAAATTGTTTGTAATGAGAATGGGCGGGGGGATTTGGGGCCTGTTTCTATAAAACTATTTTTATGTGCGCCATACATGACTATAGGATACATTCTTTTAACATGAAATTTTCTCATGGAAGAAAAGAAGGAAACATATATTTTTATGCACAGAGACCTCCTTATTTCTCCCTTTCTCTTTTACTTTACTTTCATAAATCTAAATTAAAATTCAACATTTTTAGCATAGCTTGTTGTTAAGCTATTTTGTCTGGAGAATTACTTTCCTAATGTATTCCAGTAATTTGCTGCAGTAATACTGCAGTTGAGAAATACATCCAAGCAACTTTTGGATACCTTGTAAGGAAGAAACGCGAAGCTGCTGGAGAGTTCTTTTTTGTATTTATAAACAAAAACTGTTCTGTACTAAAGAGGAGCTAAGGGCTAAAGGAGTGTTTCAGCAAATGCAGCCAACTTCTCCAGAATTCATACTTGCTGTCAATTTTGCCAAATTGGAAATGTTCGCTAGACAGGTTTTCCCAAGGGAGGAGAATGAAGAGCAGTATCTTAATTATCAGAGAGACGAGAATAACATGTGAAATTAAAAATTAGGGTTCAGCCTTGCATTCAGGATGGCTACCACAGTTGCAGAATAATCTTACCTCTCAATAGGAAACGTATTTAAGATTGTCAAAATTATCAAATTATCCAATCCAGGTTTTTTTTTTGGGAGGGAAAGTGTGTCTGGGAAAAGATTTAAGATGGGATATTTTACTAGAGATCCATTAAGAGCAAAGTGCCAATAGTTTTCTTTCTCCCCCCCCCCCTTTTTTTTTTTTCTATGTGGAAAAATAAACCCTTTACTTGCTGTTTTTATCAATAAATTGGGAGAGCAGAGAGTGCATAAAAACCAGAAAAGGAGATCATATTTCAATATCGGGAATACTGTTAGGATGCTTAGTTATCAGCCGAGATAATTTAGGAAGAGGGTCCTTTCTAAGTTTTTTCCTCTGACTGTTAAGCCATTGGGGGCTCCCCACTCTTTTGTCCCATTATTTCCTGGCCAGCATCCTGTTCCCTTGGCCCCCAAGGTCATTCTCATTTACTATTACATGTTGTAACATCTTGAAACAAATTTTTTTTTTAAAAAAAACAAGCAACAACATCTGCCCAGAGAGGTTATGGGTATCTGTTCCAACTTTTGGCCCATAACTAGGAATAGTAAAGTTTGGAATCTTTCCCAAGTAATGTTTTGCTGCAGCTGCTAGAATAACCAGGTATTTCCCTTGTGTGTGAAATGGCATGACTTGGGCCACTTTGTGCCCAGCTAGTGCAATAATGAACATACTCTTTGGAGAAAAATTAATCACTAGCTAATCACCAGCTAATAGAATAGGCAGTGCAATCAGACTAAAAGTGATTCTTACACATTGCATTAGGTCATAATGGAATTTATTGGTTTTTTCTTTACCCGAATACACCAATTGTTGCAGGAATAAGCTATTATTGAGTCATAAGTGATCAGCAGATTATTTTTATGGCATTCAGTATCTTCCAACATTGAGTTGGCAGAAATCTGCCAATTGCGGCAGCAACATTTTTCAGAAAGAAAGAAAGAAAAGAAAGAAAGAAAGAAAGAAAGAAAGAAAGAAAGAAAGAAAGAAAGAAAGAAAGAAAGAAAGAAAGAAAGAAAGAAAGAAAGAAAGAAAGAAAGAAAGAGGAATTGTGTCAGCCTCCAATAGAAAGTCCTGATTTTCTCATCACAAACTCTACAACCCTTAAAAGCTGCGAAGGTGTATTACAATGTGTATCTCCTAGCCTCAAAGTGTTTGCCCATCCCTGCACTGTATAAGTTAGCTTTTCCCCCCAACAATCTGTAGTGAAAAATCTTTGCTTACCATTATATGTGTGAATTTAGACTGCATATGAAATTTATTATTTTATTTCATTTCTTATTAATCTCCTTTACTCCTTCATTTCCCTGCTGTCAATATTTCTGTAAATTTACCATTCATTGCCATACTTTGTACTTGAACATTGTGATATTTAAGACAGTTGTTTTTCAGTGTGGGCAGGGTATAAGTCAGTTGGAGATGCGTCATGGAAAGAAGTAAGTCTTTATGTAGTGATTTCCTTTCCGGACACATCTGAGGGAACCTGCAGTGCATTTCTAATAGCCTTTTCAGCCTCTGAAACATATGCAGGAGTCATACTTCCTGTCTACTGGCAACTGAGATTATGTATTTTACAAATTTTATTTTTGTAAGTATTTTGAGATAACCTGGAAAACAATAGGGAATGTTCTGCCAATAAAATACCTAATTATTTGAGATATTTTGATCCACCTCACTTAGACTAAAGGGAAGCCCTTCTGCAAAAAAGATTGGATACTTGTAATCATTCAAATCAGAATAAATAGAAGTTATGAGTTAAAAAGGGCGTTGGTACTTACCTGATACGCCCGTTCTCAGTGAGCTGCGACGAGCATCCAGAGAGTGAGAAGTGCCTAGTCTCTGGTACAATAGGCTGAGCTTAATTAACAGGATGCTATGGCTCCTCCCCGTCTGCTGCCCAGCATCCCCAGTTTTTGACGAAGACGAGGAGATGCATCCCCGCCCATATTAATAGCAAACTAATTGAAATTAGATATCAATAACAATAATATCATTGGTCGGAGCAGGAACAAACAGACGGACATTGGGTGGGGCTGGATACTCGTCGCAGCTCACTGAGAACAGGCATATCAGGTAAGTACCAACGCCCTTCCTCCATTGAGCTGCTCTGAGCATCCAGAGATTGGGACATACCAAAGCTTGGCTGTCCTATGAGAGGGTCTCCGTCTGATTTGGAACTCCCTCTCTGTCAGAATGGACTTGTTGTAACACCCTCCTACCAAAGGAGGCCTCAGCGGAAGCAAAAGTATCAATTTTGTAATGCCTAATAGAAGGCGATGGAGAAGCCCATGTAGCCGCCCTACAGATTTCAGTGATAGGAGCCTGGGTGGCCCAGGCCGCCGAAGTTGCTGCACTCCTTGTTGAATGTGCCATGATACCGCAGGGCACCTGTAATGAATGGGTTTGTACGTCTTGGCTATCGTGGCCTGCAACCATCTGCCAATAGGCGAGGGGGATACCTTCTGAGTAACCAGTGGAAAGGATGCAAAAAAAAGGGCCTCCGTTTTCCTGAAAGAAGCCATTCAGTGAAGGTACGCACGGATAGCCCTGCGGACATCCAGACTGTGCCATTGGTGTTCTAGACCGAGACGGCCTGGGACAGAAATTCAGGAGGATCAGCTCCTATACCCTATGAAAGGCCGAATTCACCTTAGGGGTGAATGTGGGGACCAGACGAAGTACCACTCTGTCCGTATGAAATATACAGAGGTCCTTGCGGGTTGACAAGGCTGCTATTTCAGAGATATGTCGAGCTGATGTGATGGCTACAAGAAACACCACCTTGTGAGTGAGAAATTGGAGGCTCATAGAACTCAGTGGTTCAAATGGACCCCTGGTGAGAGCTGTAAGAACTTTATTAAGATCCCAGATGGGATAACGATGAATCATCGAAGGGCATAGATTCATGGCTCCGTTTAGGAAATTCTTTATTCGTGGATGATGGGAAATAGATGGTAAGCCTTCCCATCTCACCACCGAGGCAATGGCTGCCACCTATCGCCTTAAAGTATTTGGAGAAAGACACCTGTCTAGACCATCTTGAAGAAACTCCAAAACTTGTGCAACTGATGATGAACACGGGTCTGTTTTGGATTTGGTGCACCATTTATGAAAAATAGACCGTGTAGCATTATATATGCAGTTCGTAGAAGGACGCCAAGCCGCCTGAATGGTATTGAACACCCTATCTGAGAACTTCTCTTGACTTAGACGTTTCCGCTCAACTCCAGACGGTTAGTTGTAACCACTGGGGTTTGGGGTGCTGGATCGGCCCTTGGATAAGCCGAACCTTGTGTGGTGGAATCCTCCAAGGTTCGGCTATGGACAACCTCTTGAGATCTGCAAACCATGGCCTTCTAGGCCAGTGCGGGGCCAACAGGATCAGTTCCACCCTCTCTTCTAACATTTTCTGGATCACCTTGGGGATCAGTGGAAGTGGCGGAAAGGCGTAGAGGAGACCCTGGGACCACAGGCAACAGAGGATGTTGAAGTTCTCTGCCCCTTGAGCTGGATATCTCGAGATGAATCTGGAGAACTGCACGTTTTGGGGAAAGGCGAACAGATCTACAACCGGAAGACCGCACTGTTGGGTCATCTCCTGAAACAGATCCGGATGCAGGCACCATTCTGATTGATCAACCGTGGCCCTGTCATCCCCAAAATGTGTTCCGCTGTGATGGAACCCAAATTCCTTTTCGCCCAGCGGAACAGCCTCTCTGACTCCTCTATGAGCTGTTTTGAATGTGTACCCCCCTGCCTGTTGATGTGAGCTTTAGTTGTGACATTATCTGTAAGGATGAGAATGTGGCCCATGCGAATATGAGGAAGAAGGCTGCAAAGGACCAAACAAACTGCCCTGAGCTCCCACCAATTGATGCTGTTCAATTGTTGTTACTGACCAGAGTCCCTGAGTCGAGATGGTCTGGAAATGCGCCCCCCATCCCGACAGGCTGGCATCTGTGGTGATGGTGAACCTGGGGGGCTCTTTCAGGAGACAACCTCTGATGATTGTCGGAATGGTCCACCAATGAAGTGAGGGAAGGAACCAACACTCTGACTCTGGAATTGCTTTGCCCTGATCTTTGGTAAGGAAGTAAGAACCATTGAAGTGATCTGGCATGGAAACGGGCCCCAGGAGTAATAGAAATAGAGGAAATCATTTTCCCCAACAGTTTTTACAAATCAGCCAGAGGAACTTGTTTCAGAGATCTGACATTTTGAGCTAATTTCCTAATAATCTCCAGTTTCTCAGGGGATAGAAATACCTGTCCCTCAACTGTGTCAATTATCGCACCTAAGTGGGATAAGCGGGTAGATGGGACTAAATGACTCTTTTTCCAATTGACTGAGAAACCATGTTGTTGAAGAATTTGTAATGTTAGTTGCAAATCTGATTCCGCTTGTCTAAGCGAAGAAAATAATAACAGAATGTCATCCAAGCAGCAATGTAGCCTGATGGAGAAAAACCCGTAAGCAAGCAGCTACTGCCACCAGAACTTTCATAAAAGTTCTTGGGGCGGATGACAACCCAAAGGGTAAGGCGACGTAATCAAATATTTATTATTATAGCAGAATCTGAGGAATTTGAAGTGAAAGGATCAAATTGGAATGTGTAAATATGCCTCCATGAGATCTATCTCCTTCACTTATTCCAAGTAGAATGGACTGCAACGTATTCATCTTGAATTTGCGTTGAACCAGGGTATGGATCAATTGTTTTAAATCTGATATTGCCCTCCATCCCCCCGAACTCTTGGGGACTACAAAAGGAAGAGAGTAGAACCCCTGGCCCTGTTGATCTCTGGCTACCGGTTAGATGGCCTTAATTTCCAGAAGGTGATTAATTGCTGCCTCCATCAGTTCTTTGGACAGGATCCCTGCACAGAGGACATTGCATAAAGAAATTCGGGGGAGTGGAGGAAAATACCAGGGCTAGACCAAATCTAATAGACCCAGGAATCTGACATAGTGGAATCCCAACTATCTGCAAAAAGTTTCAGTCGTCCCCCACTGGGGACGGACTCCCTGGAACTATCTTGGGCAACAGAAGCCCTTTTTCACCCGGACCTCTGAAGGATCTCCTGCCCTGACCTCCTCTATGAAGTCTGTCACCGAAGTCAGGACCTTCTGACTGTTGGGCACCCCTGTAGTCAGGGACCTTCTGTGATCTATTGGGGAACATACTACGATAATAGGGACGAAAGGAACTTGTCCGAAAGGATTGATAGGGTCTGGAGTCTGAATTATGGGGCAGAGATGGAAGAACTTTCTTTTTGTTTCTGGTTTCAATCAATAGGGGATCTAAGGCAGCGCCAAACAAGTTTTTGTTCGAAATTGGGGAAGAATCCAGCTTCCATTTGTTTTTGATGTCGGCTTGCCAATTCTTGAACCAAAAATTTTACCGAATTAAATGTGGCATCCGCAGAAAACTCTGCTGCAGCAACTAGTTTGGCAATGTCTTGATGCACCCTGATGTTGGAATTTGGGATAGTGTCCCTCAGGTGGCGGAGCCATCTAAGGGAAGTTGTAGTAAAAAAGAGAATGCGGCAGTAACCGCCCTTATGGCCCACCCATCAGACTGATGCGCCTTTCTAAGTGTTATCTCAATTTTCTTATCCTCCGCTCTAAGAGCATCCTCTGATTCCGTGGGAACAGTTGTTGGGGATGCCAAGGCAACAATAGGGTCATCTACCACTGGAGTATTCAGGTATTCTGAAAAATCTGAAGCTAAATTGAAAAAATTCTTATCAAAATTTGTGGGTGAGGAATGCATTGAGGTGGAGGACCATTGTTTTTGGAGTAGATCTGATAACATTTTTGGAACCGGAATGACCTCGACCTCTTTAACCAGTTGGGAGAAAACAAGATCTTCCAACTGCTCCTGAGGCACTTGTTGTTGAGCAGAGGGAGATTTATCAAGGCGAGCTGTGGTTTTTGTCTTATATAGGAGGGATTTGAAAGGCTGTGGATGAAAAATACTGTAAAGGTAGGTTGGTTCGGCCTGAAGTGTTCGTCCTCTGACATGCCCTTTTCTGGGGACTCGTCATCCAGAGGAATGATACTATCTTGGAGGCACCTAGTATCTAATTGGTCCATACAATCCTCACCTTCTCCCTCCTCCTGACCATGTTGGGAAGGTGCATGGGAAATTCAAGAAGGCTCCCCTTGGGGAGGAACCTGAGGATAATGAAGGTCTGTTCTGCCTAAGGATCGCATTGATCGATTGTCACAGTCTGACGTTGGTACCTGACTGGTCCTGATAAATTGTTGGAGTCCAGCTGCGATTCCCCTGCTGGTCGCCAGCTCCATCCATGACTTTAATGTTTGCAGGATCTCCTCTGAAAGAATTTCTTCCTGTCTCAAACCGGCTGCCATTGGTGTGAAGGTTGCTTCTGGAACCCTTCTCAAGGCCTGTGAATGATTAGAGTCTTTGGAGATGTATCGAGAGGCAAAGAAACCCTTTCTCTCTCTTTTATGTGTCTTTCTATTTCTCTTTCTAATGCCTTCTGACATCTGGAGGCGTCCTTATCTGCGGCCTTAGAAAGACCTTTAGTCTTTTTAGACTTGTCTTGGGTCCGAGGCTTGGCCCCCCCTCTACTTGCCATTCCAATATGTTAAATATAATTCTTCATATATAAATGAATATATTAAAAATAATTGGACTGTTGGCACATCCAGGGGCCTGTATCTCCAACGATACAGGGAACCCAATCAATGTACTTCTCCCCCTCCTTTTTTTTTTTTTTGGAAAAAAGGTCTTAGCATTACTATATTTACAATTACACTAAGAACTTATTTATAATTATTATGCATGTACAAGAATGAGAAATAACTTTAATAAAAAACAAATAAGCCAAATTTGAAAACTTCAGATATACAGGGTAGATATCAACAATAGCCCTCAACAGATGCCCCACAGGCCTCAGGCCCTGGTAACACTGTTAATGCTGTGATCAAAGATAAATTGCGAGCTGTGAGGGTAGCCAACAATTCAATGAATTAATCTCCCAAAACCGGAGTTAAAAGGGAGTAAAGATGTTTATTTTTTTTACAAATATATACCCTCTTCCCTTGCCTAGAGAATGAGGGAAAAACAAACCACTCAACAGCAGATTATTAATATAATACAAGACCACACGATGCCACGTGTTAAGGTCTGGCCTGGGAAATGCGCACTCAACAATGGCGGACTGTCCCTGAAATTAATGGTGCAGATCTTTATTTGGCGCCAAAATCACAGCTTGATAGTCACGCCACTCAGTTGATTAAAAGGGAGCAACTGAGTGGCAGAAGGGGAGAACCGGGCTTCAACGCCCTCACCCCTGCGTTCTTGTGGGGAGGAATCCAACTTTTTTAAATAATAGACCAAAACTAAAACAATGGCAAGTGGGGGAGGCATGGGAGAGAAAAGGCATTTGGGAAACGTTTCTTTAAAGGCAAAGCGGCTGAGGAGAAATTCTCTGCTGAAGAGATCGCAAACGCGATAGGAACGCCTGTGGCGATCCGCGATCGCTCCGATTGCTTTGGTCAAACCGCAAGCAGCTGTTAAGTAATTTTGAAGAATTAATTTGAATAAGTCCAATTTGAGAAAGGAAAAGAGAAACTAACCACCCTTTTCTGACCTACTCCGAAGAAGGAAAAGCTGCCTACCCTCTCCAAGGCTGAGCAAAAACTGGGCACGCTGGGCAGCAGACGGGGAGGAGCCACAGCGTCCTGTTAATTAAGCTCAGCCTATCATACCAGAGACTAAGCACTTCCCAATCTCTGGATGCTCGGAGCAGCTCAATGGAGAAAGTGGGGAGCACTGTGATTTACCATGTCCAAAAACACTGTCATTAAAGCTGTCAACTTTGTCAAATAACTCTGGGTCTAGGATTTTGGCAGCGTCTCCTATGCAGGAATTTTTTTTTTTAAAGGATTTTTTCTTATCATTTCCTCTTTGATAGAAAATGCTTCATCTATGACAGTTTTGAATTAGCTTCTGTTAAATACAAAGGGTAAGAGAAGGTATTGTTAGTAGTAATTCTGCCATATAGATTACTCAGCAATAATTGTGTTTCAGTAGCCATTTTTACTGAATGATTTTAAATTAATGTACAGAATATTTGCTTTCCATAAAATATGGTGCATATCTCAAGATACTTAACTATTACCTAGCAGAGCATTGTTGATAAAGGTAGACCCTATAGAATCATTTTGAGAAAAAAAACCCAAAGAAAGACTATATTTTTTAACTTTGAGGTACGCTTATGTACATACTTATAGATTCAAAATTAAATTACAATGGAGATTTGTTTAAAACAGTAACAGTGTTTTTAGAAATATTTGTTTCAAAAGGAAGGACAAGAAGCAATGGATGGAAACTAATCAAGGAGAGAAAACTAACTTATAACTAAGAAGACATTTCCTGACAGTTAGAACAATTTATCCGTGGAACGAATTTCCTCCAAAAGTTATTGGGTGCTCCAACTCTGGAAGTTTTAAAGAAGATATTAGACAACCATTTGTCTGAAATAGTATAGGGCTTCCTGTCTGAGCAGGGGATTGGATTAGAAGACCTCCAAGGTCCCTTCCAACTCTGTTATTCTGTTAAAAAATAAAATTATACAACAAAATATCAGTGACATTTGAAAGCATTATAGTATAGTAATTACAATTATTAATCGATTTCCCTTTGTTCTGTAATATACCTTTTTTGCTTCCTCTTTATTTTCCATTGCCCTTTTAGTTGCTTAAGCAGCATTTTAAAAAAATACAAATTGCACTGTTTTTATCAATGGCAGCGAGAACAGTGATCCATTCCAGCACAGTAAAAAAGTTATTAGGTATATTTTGTTATCAATGCAGTCCACACGAGTACAGTTATATCAAAAGTGGGGAAATATCCAATGAGATAAACAAAACCTGGTCAAAATGCAAAGGTAATTCATGCTACCTACATAGAGAACAGTCTCTGAAGTTAGTTTTAAACACACTCAGAAACCCAATGCTTCTACAAGAGAAATCTCTAAGCATCATAAATGCAGTTATGTACAAAACAAATACTTCAAATGTTTGATGTTTATTCTCTGGATTTACTACTTTACTAATTCAACCATTCCAAATAATAGATTTTTTTTCCAAATCTCTTTTATAATTACTATTAGTTGTCATGGACAAATCAAGCTCATATACATATTTTTCCTAAAAATAACTTTCAGGTGATTAATCATAAGTAGTGTAAAAAAAATCTGATTGGTTTGGATTGTGAACAATTTTTGAACAGAAGGAGATTAACTAAAACAGAAGGACCTCCTAAATTCTGATTCTCAACTTTGGTTAGAGCCATGGTGCTTTATTCCTTCCAATTTTTGAAAGCTGAGGATATTCGGTGTTTCTGTCCAAAAAGCCATTGTTTAGCCAGTAGCTTGTCTAAGCAAGGGGTCACCAACCAGTGGGTCAGGGACCACTGGTGGTTTCCAAGAAAATTTTGGTGGTCTGCAGAGAAATAACACCCTAAAGCACCCCCCCCAAAGCAATTAATCCAGGCTGCACGGGAACACAAGGCTATACCGCCCACATGGCCCGTGGGAACACAAGGCTTGCATTGCTTGCATTACGAACAACACAAGGTAGTGAGGGAAGGATGGAGGGGGAGAACTTGCCCCATGCACCTGGCCTGGCCACTGGGCTGCTTCTTTCCGCTTCTTTCTTCTTCTGCTTTTGGCTGCATGCAAGGAAAGCAGCAAAAATCTTCCTTTCTCTCCCCCAAACTCCGGCAGAAATGAATCTTTGGGATCCTGCAAGGCATCCTGCTCCAAGAGGCTGCACTGGTGTGACAAGTCTCACAAAGACTCATTTCTGGCAGAGTTTGGGGGAGAGAAAGAAAGACTTCTGCTGCTTCTGATGCTTTCCTTGCATGCAGCCAAAAGTCTGTCTGTCTCTCTCTCCCCCTGAGAACAGAGCTGGAGACGGTGTCTTGCGATCCCAAATAAAGAATGATCGATTGGTAAGAAAACGGGGTGGGGAATTTTCTGCAGACTTTTTTGGGGATTTTCCCATGGTCTCTGGTCACGGGATTTAAAATTATGAGTTTGGTGGTCCCTGAGGTCCAAAAGGTTGGCGACCCCTGATCTAAGCTGTTCTTCATCCTAGAGCAAAAGGTCTTTCCACACAAAAAGGAAATGAAATCAATTAGTAAGGAAGAAAATAAAATAAAATGTATAAACTTCAGGAAACTTATACCTGTTCATCTCCTACACTTAGAAGAGAAGGTGAAACTGAGAAGCCAAGTTAACTTGACCGCAACCATGCCAGTTTTTTTAAGGTGCAGTGAAAAGTGTACAGCTGATTTAGTCTCCTGCAAAAAAAAAATGCCATGGCTAACCTTCTGTGGATTTGAAGTTGAAAAATGCTGAGCTGAAAATGCTTGAAAACCCTGCCTTAAAAGTTCTGCGTTTAATATTCAGAAGTCTGGAAGAAGAGTGAGGCAGGCATTCTTTCCAGTGGGGAAACAGATGGCTCTCAACCTCAGCCGAGTTTCACTACTACAAAATGAAATTCTGCCCTCCCCCAAAGGCATTTGGAATACATCACAGTTGAGTCATAAATAAATGAGTTTAGCTGCCAAATCCATCTGACCTCATGGGATGGTGCTGTCTACAGCTGCTTTTGAACTAACACAATTTATAGTGACCGTAGTCAAGTATATGGCGAGCATACAGGATGGTTATGTAAATTATGAGATGATTTTGAGGTGTGAAAGATCAAACAATTTAATCAGAAAAGCAACTTCACTCCTCAAATTTGAACATGGCTAAAATGAAAGGCATCAGAGTACATTATTTTAACAAGGTTTTATTTTCCCTTTAATCCATGGCCTTCATGGAATTCACAGTCACTGTTTGAAAGATGCCTTACAAAGGCAAAAGACATGTTTTATTTTTTGAACAATTTTGCTCAAGTTTTCATTTACAAATCTGGCGCAGTAGACAAGGCAATTGTTTTACCACAGAAATGTTATGGAGAATAGGCTAAAAATCTGGACTCTAGATGACTTTGAGGTATTAGGTGATATATCGGATGACAATCCTATGGCCGTTGGTAGTGCTGTCAGGATGCTAGGAGTTGTAGTTCTCCTTAACTGGCAGACTTCAAGTTGTAAATGTCTTCTTATCACCCATGGAGATTGGTCTTCTAGATCAGGGGTCTCCAACCTTGGCAACTTTAAGACTTATGGACTTCAACTCCCAGAATTCTTAAAGTTGCCAAGGTTGGAGACTCCTGTTCTAGATGTTGTTGAACTGTAACTCTTAGGTGTTCATGTCATGCAGTAGTCCTTGCTTAATGATTGGTCACTTAGTAACCATTCAAAATTACAGACCTCCCCCAAAAAAGTATTTACAATCTGATCTTGAAGGTCCAATGGCTTACAACCCATCCACCTCTGGATCATATGATTACATTTTGGGTGCTTGGCAGCTGTTGTGTTTACAACCATTTGCAGTATCCCAGGATCAAATCACCATGATTTTTAATGGTTTTTTAAAAAGAGTTTCCATTGTTTATTTCTAATTCCCCCCCCCAAAAAAAAATTCCATTGAATAAAAGCTATTTACTTAACAACCATTGTATTCACTTAACAACCAGCACAAAAAAAGTGGTCACATATGAGCGTTTTAATGATTGGAAGAACTTCTGACTATCATTCCAGCCTCAATTATAGTTGTACATTGAGAACCATCTATATAATAAGATTGTTATTGAACATCATTTGGAAGGCTTTAGGTTCCCAATCTATCATGGCTTACATGCTTGACTTTATGTAAGTCAATTGAACTTGGTGCTTTTATGTCTTTCCGATTACATGCTAAATTAGGGTGGAGATATAAATATATATATATATTTATCTCCATGTTTATTACATAACTAATATTAATAGATTATTAATGTGCCATCTGAAGGAAGAACAAGGTTCAAAGCACTTAAGGTAAAATGTTTTTCCCATAGTTCTTCCCCAAGGTTAGATGTAAGTTAATTTACTTATTTCATCTGGACTTGTTATAATATCTGCCTCCAAATACAAAACTTGGCTTTGTAATTATACTTCTTCTGGTCTTTTAACACAAATTCAGGAATCTTAAGTAGAACTCAAATGGGTTGATCACCTGGGTGTTTTTTATCTTGAAAGGCAGAAAATATGAGATGGGTGGAACAAACGTTTCCTCAAATCAGGCCATCATTTCCACATATCAATGAAACAAAGCAAAATATTGGCTACTCTGGAAATTGCTGAGATATCAGACTAAATACCAGCTTATAGCATACAGTAATTTTGTGAACAAAACCTTTATTTCATTTTATTTATTTTATTATTATTTATTTATTATTTACATTTATATGCCGCCCTTCTCTGGAAACTCAGGGAGGCTTACAGTCTATGGAGGACCATGCTAAGTGCTTGGCAATAGCCTTCATTCCATTGTATATGCCTGCTTATTACTAGGGCTTCCCCCCCCCCAAAAGCGGCATTTTTACAAAGTCAACAATTGCCCCCAACAATCTTGGGTCCTCAATTTACCTACCCCGAGAGGATGGAAGGCTGAGTCAACCTTGAGCCTGGTGGGATTCGAGCCTGCACTAATTGCAGGCAGCTTGCACTAAGTGCCTGATGATTAACAGCCTGCACCACCAAGGCCCTTTTTTTGACTGAAATAGCAAGCAGTTTGAATACTACAGAACTGGAAATCATGTGTATCATTCTTGATAATTAGTTGGAAAAGTGCACCTGCTTGTCATTGTATTATTTAACAGCCATAACCTTTGCATGGCTTTTATTAGATAATTCTAATAAATTGAACCCTGAACTTCTATGTACTCTTATAATTTGATTTTATTTCTTTATCAAGTGAAACTATGATTGTGCTAAATTCATTTGTATCATGTGATTTCCAACTAGGTGCAGATGAAAAGGTGAACAGAATAATAAAATAATTATTGCACATTTTGAATCAATATCTGAACTATTTTTAGATATAATTTATTGTACTTGATTGGATTATATATTTACAAACTGTACCATATGTTTCCGTCCTTTATTTATAGATAAGAAACGAGATAGGGCAAGAAGAGGTAATTTGTTGTACTTTAAGAGAGGTGATAAGTTAAAAATAGTTTATACTTGTTCCAAGGAAGGGGAAATCATTTCTTTATATATTTCTTTTCTTTTACTGTGTTCTTATTCTTTTTTTTTTAATTTCTCTGCACTTGCTATCTTTTTCCTTTTATTGTTTTCGGGGGAGGGGGGTGTTAGTCTCTATTAATTTCATCTTTGAAATTGTAATGTTTAATAAAATTACTATAAAAATGTTTGTTCTTACTTTATGCAGGAAAAGTTGGATAATAGAATTTAAAACTGGCTTAGCAGAATGTTCCTGAATAGTATTTTCCCAGCAACAGCAATTTTGCTATGAAAAGTTGGTGGCTTATGAAAAATGGTTAATTTGGTTCTGGAAGAGCAATAACAAGAGGGGTGTTCGCAGCATTTGAAAAAAAAATTATGATGGCAGCTGTGATAGTGCGATCAAAGCCCATTTCCCTTGTGATGTGTAAGCATGCATAAAATCAGGTAGACCTTCAATTGTATGATCATGGCTGCCATCTTGATTTTTTAAAACACCCCTTAGCAACCACAAAGCATTTCCATTTCTTCTTACATAGAATAGTGTCACTCAGCTGCCAGTGTTTTCTACAATGTAACTCTATGCACAATCTGAAACAAAGAAAGTGTTTCTTTTAAAAAAAAAATACTATAAAAATCAGCTCCAGATGTGCCAACTAGCGATGAAAGGCTTCAAACACATTTGGAGAACTCAGGTGGAAAAAGACTGTTTTGGAAGAAACAGATATAAAGACCCAAACTTCTTTCTTTTTAATTTAGTCAAATAGAGTGATATAATTTGCATGATTAATAAAATAAGATTCTTGATAAATAGTGGCAGCGTCATTGGCTATATTCTTTGGATTGTCCCATAAACTACTCAAACAGGAATGAAACTCATGGATCCCTGCTATTTTGCCCCTTAACAGGGAAGCAGGGGCAATCGTGTACTTCGAAGTAAAGTCACTTGCCTTAAGTGGATCCTTCTGATCTACCTAGCAAGAATTGTCTCAATTCACAAGCAGTGCTATTTTACATACAAAAGCCAGCAGGAGTTTTTATTTTCCATTTACATCCTGTGGATTTTCAGAATGGGGCGTAGAGAATGCATTATTTGATAATACATACTACGAACTGGAAGCGGCTATGAGGTGAAGTACAGTATAAATTCAGCTGTCCCCTGAAATAAAAGGAGAAAGAAGTATGGTTCTTTATAATGAAATTCTCTCTGGCAGTGGCTGTACTCTTGTCTGTCTGTCTGTTTATCTATCTATATCTATCTATCTACTTATCTGTTACCAGTTTCCTCTTCTTCCTTGCATGAAGATGATGTTTAGAGACTAAGACATTTTAAGATAGAATCCTCAATCATTTCTCAAAAGTTGAAAGACCAGCCCCATTCACACTCAGGATTGGGTTTTTTCCAAGTGAATGTATAACTTAACTGTTCTATTCCTGGATTTTTAAAGGGCCAAATTCCCATTTCAACCCTTATAAGAAAGATTACCTGTCCTGAGCCTCATAGTGCCTGTGGCTCTGAATTATCTTGGAATAGGGGTGTCAAACTCACGGCATCACATAACGTATTGGGACTTTTCCCTCCTTAAACTGGGCATGGGCGTGGCCAGCGCGTGATGCATCCTGCCTGCGGGTCATGAGTTTGACAGCCCTATCTTAAAAAGACCATTGTATTTGTAATATTAAGTTACAGATATAAGAGTACTTGGGAAAAAAGCAAGTTATAAAGAAAGATAAATAGATTTTTTTTCCATCATATATCTATTTTTTAGAGGATCGTTTTCATTTTTCAGAAAAAGGTATGCAGACTTTTGCTGGAAACAGAAGACCATAACATTTCAGATATATATTATAGCAACATGTCCTCCATCCTTAAAATGATGTCATTGTTTTGTGAAACAGATCTTGGAATTATTTGAATCACATACTATTAAAAATGTAATAAACAAGTTCCTATTTTCATAATGTACTGTATTACAGAACAATGTTTGGGCTAATATAAGTAGTTCCTTTCTTATCTATGACAAGCTGATGTGATTTCAGCCAAAAAACTTTCTGAGCTTTTGGTCAGTGTGATTTTCTCACACATAAAAAGTTCAGCTAGTTATAACGGAACATTACAAATCATATCAAAGTTGTGATATAGAATTTGTGGGATTTGTTTGTTGGGTTAGAGTTTGCATTAGTAAGTATTGATTTTTTTAAATTCATGGATATGAGTGAAATATTATCTTTGACATTAGACATTAAGTAAACACTTCCTCTTTTATATCATTTCCCCATCCATAGTAAGGTTCACAAAGTCATAAAAGCAGAAGTTTCCAAGATAATGTTTGAAAATGTTTCATTTAAGTAGAAGCAAAAGGCACCACCGTATTTGATTTGTCTGATGGAATGTTGAAAAATTGTACTCTGTATTTTTAAGTCATTCTCTCTGGTTAGCAGAACTTTTTAAATTAGGCGTTCATGGGAGAGTTTGAGCCTTTGGAGACTTCAGTTTTCTTTAACATCTACATCTACAACCCTGGATTTGAGGTGATCAAATAGAGAGAGTAAATTTGTTGTAGTGGTTAAAGATCAGGGTGGTAATCAGGATGCCAGGAATCCTAGTCCTGCCTTAAGTATGAACCCAACTGGGTGAGTTTGCACCAATCGCTCTTTTTCTCAACTCTTGGAAGGAGGCAATGGTAAATCGCACCTCATATCTTGCCCAAAAAAATTGTAGGAGTTGTCTATGAACTGTCCAACACAGACTCCAAGGCACCCCCCAAAAAATTAATATGCTGATGATAACCAGTGTTATATCTCTCGTTCGACATCAGCGGAGATGTAATGGAAGTCTTGACTCAGTGCCTGAATCTATGAAAGAGTGGGTGGGGATAGAACATCCTTGTATCCTAGCAAGACAGAATTATTTTTTTACATAGGCTTTCAGGTGCCAAGATGGCTCCTTAAATTGCTCTTGATTCCTATTACTTCTTTGAAGGACTAAATACAAATATAGAGCATATTCAAATATTTACTCCTTTAAAAGAGAACTTTTGAGCAGCTTCATCTGGTCCAACTGTTCTGATCTTTTCTTGACCAGCACTTGCTGAACACATCATAAATAAATGAACAAAATGATTTTCAATCTGTAAATAATGCTAAATGTTTAAATTAGTTCAACATTTCCACCTTGTTCTTGAAAATACCCATTTTTCCTCACTGAAAAATATTAATGTATCCTATATTTAAATAATTAAATATTTAATAAAGACTGCTAGCATGAGATCCCAAGTAAATGCAAATTACTATTATTATTATTATAGTTGGTCACACAGTCAATCAGATGTTTTGATTGGATTTGGCATTTTTGTTCCCTTGTCGAGTCTTTCCTAAGGATCTAGTTTAATTAATTACTTAATTTAAATTATTATTGTTTATTTCACTTATATAGCCTTCCATCCGACTTAGATGTCTCTGGATGATTTACAATAAAATCAATAAAACAAATAAAATACACACACACACACACACACACACACATAACAGAAGTCAAACATTATAAAGCCATCAGTAAAGCCAAGCTGCATTCCACATCTAGTCTTCCACCTTGCTAGCTTAATTAACCTCACATTTTTTGTATCAAACATACATGCATATCCTTTGTTGTCAAGCTGGCATTTTGAAATGCTATCCAAAGCTTTATGTTATCTTCCATGTGAAGCCTGGGAGACAAAATATTCAACAGGAACAAATCATTCGGGCTATCTTCTTTCCAATTAACATCATGCCTCTTTTAGTCACATACTGTTTTTTGCATTTTTAATACCCAGTTCCTTTTCTATTTTAAACATGAATTTTGAAAGATATGTCAATTTATGCCAGAGGTCTCCAACCTTGGCAACTTTAAGACTTGTGGATTCAACTCCCAGAATTCTTCAGCCAGCTATGAATTCTGGGAATTGAAGTCCATAGGTCTTAAAGTTGCCAAGTTGGGGATCCCTGGTTTATGGAAACATATTGGTGGTGCCGGCAGACTTAACATATGCATACACCGATGGGCCTTAAGTAACTTCTTCCTTTTTGATACATAAACCACTAATTTAAATATTTAAATGTGTTTTCTTCAAAGCATCTTTTCTTTCTCTTTTCTCTAGGCGGTTTTGAGTCCACTCATTGCCATTGCACTGAAAATATCTCAGATTCATGAGAGGACAGGTCGTAAGGGTCCCACTGTCATCACCTGAAGGAGAATTGCTGACTAAGGGCCAAACTCTCGGGAGGACAAGGAAAAATGAAGACAGTGCTCAAACACACCAGTTCTTTGTGCCTTATATTAGCTTAAGGGTTTGGGGGCAGTTGGGTGGGAGGTGAGTGGACAAAATTTATTTTGAGTTTCATTCTTAAGAAAAATGTGCACTTGTCTCTTATAGGCTTCAGCGTCTTCTGTGTTGCAAATGATCAAAACCAGGGCTGTCTGAATAATACCAAGATTTGTTTATAAGAGATGATTAAAAAAAAGATGCCTGTGTTTTTGCATTTGCAAGGTGAAAATAGGCTACATGTTTCCTTAGCTAGAGCTGGCTGCAAAACATAGATTTTTGATAATAATGTTTTATGAATCACCCATCATAATTTTAAACGAAAGCACTCTTAATGATAGTCAAGGACATTTTTAAAAGCTCAAAAACAAGATATTATTCTTAGGTTACCTTATTTTCTAAACCCATCGGGGACTTATGAGGGATTGATTTTGAATTAAAATATAACAGGGCTCTTATTTCGGATGGTTGGAGTCTCAGAGGAACAACCTAGAACAAGGATTTTTAAACTTAGCAAGTTGAAGACTTGTGGACTTCAACTCCCAGAATTCCTGAGCTAACATGACTGGGAGAGGGATTCTGGGAGTTGAAGTCCACAAGTCTTAAAGCTGTCAAGTTTGAAGACCCCTAGCCTAGAATGTCAGCAACTTTGTCCTTTCCTTGGGCTATGACAAAGGGTTTGTGTAATACAATGAACCATAAACTAGCCAATCACATTTTAGCCTAGTGGCTTTGTCACCCTGGTCTCTGTGGATAATTTATGGTTCAATGGTTTTTACAAATTTGGATTTATTAAGTAAACTATGAGTTAAGGATGTTCATGTCGTGTGAACGTTGCCATTTAATCCAAAGGGAGCAGCTCATGAGCAGAATCTGCAGGTGGGGCTATTCTAATCAATGAGATCACAAATATGTAGCCCAACTTATTTGCAGATAGGTTCCCCTGAGTGACAAAAAAAATGCAATCCTCCATAACTATGCCTAATTCTGCAGCTTTATTCTGAGATTTTACTTAACTGATTATCTTTTTCAAAGCATACTGGCAACTGCCACTCCTAATTTCTCAGCTCAAGTTTTAATGACTACATTTTTATGCACCAGTGCTACATTTATACACACTTTATGTAACTAAATCTTACATATTTAAATGGAAAAAATGAGAAGTAACCTTGCAGCAATCTGTTTGGCAAACAGCTTTCATGTTTTGTTCATGTCTGCTGTTACTCATAAATACCATCGCCAGCATAACTGATTTGTATGTGTGGTCTCTCTGCTTGTATCTTAAAAATGGGACTGCTTTTTTCTACTTATTTCCTCAGCCACCTTCTATTCAGATTCAGTTCTATGCAGCTTCAGTTTTAAGGAAAATACCTTTTGCTATGAGCTGATGCAGATTTGTATTCTGGATTTATTTCCTACTGTGGAGCTATCTTGACAATGATCCCTCTCCTTTTGTTATCAGTTTCAGTTTTTAGAAGAAAATCTTAAGGGTATTTTCCTCTCACTCTCTTGTGCATGTTCACTATCACTCTCATACACAAATATTTAATTAAAATTAATTTAATTCAAAATCTTTAAAAAATACATTTCAAGATATATTTATGTTCCATTTTTTTAAAAAGAGCTACAGCTCACAGCAGAACTCTAACTTTTATACAGATGGACCAGCTAATTCTTTAAAAACAAACACCAAACACCATTCAGAAGAGACAGTAAAAAAAGCTAAAAAGGAAACCATTCCTCTTCTACAGCCAATACCCAGATAAGCAGGGATTAATACCAGACAAACAATCCAGCAGAAAACAATATCCTAATCAAGTAAATACCAAGCAGAAAACCACATCCCCACCAACCCTGGCAGGGCAAGTTACTATCTATGAACAGGCAGAAAACCCACATTCATTGATGGATGATGGTGATGATAATGTATCTATTTGGGTAATGAAATATCTGCAAGCAAACAGAGAGGACCAAGGACTCCACAAATGTATGAATTTGAATAAGGTAGAGGAAATGGGCCTGTGTGGTGTGTTCCATTGTCATGCACTGATTTATAATCATAATTCAGAAAGTTGGAAGTGCTGTTTGGTTATTGCAAATGTGTGGCAACTGAATATCATATTTAGTGATATAGGTGACATAATCTGTCTTTTAAGGACTGTATGCCCCTACACAAAGTAGTTGGAAATCCATAGTGGAGTTTAATTCTTTTGTATGAGAACATGACTTGACAAACTAGGATTCTGCTACTGAATCAATCCCCGCATAGCATCAAAATATTTAAATGTTATGGTATGTTGGAAGTGTAAGATCCCTGCTTCTATATATTCCTTATCAACATCTCTGAAACTCTATCAGAAACCATTTTTTAAACAACCATCACCTCTCCTTTACAGCAGATAATTTCTTCAACTTTGAAAGTGGAATTTTGGATCTTTTCAAACTAAAGCAAGGGAAAATCTGGGTCTAATCTAAAGCAAAGGTGCCATGCTGGCTAGGAAATTCTAAGAGTTGAAGTCTACATGTCTTAAAGTAGCCAAGGTTAGACATCTCTGCTCTAAAACCTCAAATGGTAGAAGAGAGCTTAAAAAAGGAAAGCAGTGGAAACAGCTGGCATTAGAATTAAAATGTACTGTTTTGCATAACTCTGGACAAAGGAATTACAATTCCATTTTCCAAGCAATTTCTTTTAACCAAGAGACAGGGCTTTGGGGGGCATGAGAGTGTATGGAGCTGAAGAGGGAAATTTTCCCAACTAAAACACCATCTAGATCAGGGGTATCAAACTGGTGGCCCGCAGTTCGGATGCATCATGTGCAGACCACGCCCATTCCAGCTCCGCGAAGGGGGGAAATGTGACAGCAATGTGACACTGTGAGTTTGTCACCCGTGATCTACAGTAGGTTGTTAGTGGAACTGTAATAGACGTTTTAGAAATATTTGCCTAGTTCACTTAATTAAAAGCTTGCCCAATGTCTTACTAAAAAGTCAGGGAATAATATGGCAGAGGAAGGAGGCTTGCTCAGTGAATGCTGGGATATGGAAAAGTATTTTTTGAGTTTGTAAAAACACGAGTGGCCAACTTTGACAACTTTAAGACTCGTAGACATCAACTGCCAGAATGCTGACTGGGGATTTCTGGGAGTTGACATCTATGTGTCTTCAAAGTTGCCGAGTTTGGATAACTCTGCTGTAGAATGAGAACATGGTGTAACTGTTTGTCAGGCATTACAATGGCTTTTGTGCAATCTGAAATGTTCATAGACTGGTAACACCACAGTGGCAAACCTTCATTTCTAGCGCAATCTTGAATGCTGCTGTGTTTTAAGTAGCTGACTTGGATTCTTTTGGTATTTGTCAAAACTTACTATGACATTTAATAAACTGCTGTGTCCTATTTGCTTTGCATGAAATTGCTGATGGAACACAGCTTGTTCCAATGCAACAGTTTTTTTTTTAAGCTGTGTCTAGGTAAATGAGGCACTGATTTATCTTTGCACAGTGTTTTATTGCAGTATTATTAAACAGATTTTTTTGTAAGTCAAATACTTTTGTTCTGTTTTATATAACGTTACACAGTATATAATCCTGTGGCTGCCCACAGCAACAAGTAGCTAGTTTGGTTTATTTTGTGCTGGCCTTTCATAAGAGGTATAAAGATTTTCTGGAGGATTTACTGTCTATGGAGCAAGCTAAAAGCTGAACACAAGAGATCTTCATGAATGAAATACAACTTCTGAATTAAAATGCATACATATAGTCATGGGTTTTGAAGTCATTGATACTGATTAGAGCCAATGCATGAAAAAGGAATGGAGATATATTAACTTCTGTTTTTATTTTGTTATAAACACATGGCCTCCATATCAGCAGATGGCAGCAGCTTCCCTGATCTCAGATTCAGGGAAATCTCAAGGCTGTAGACTAGATTGTGAAATTGCAAAACCATCCAGAAGACAGAAGAAAACCACTGCTAATTTGCTGCCAAGAAAACTACGACGACTTCATGAATCAGGTTCGGTTGCCGTGATATAAAGACAGTGTTGAGACTAGAAAGAGTGCAGAAGAGAGCAACCAAAGATGATTAGCAGCAGCTAGGAAGGTTGCAGGAATTGAGTATGTCTAATTTCATGAAAAGAAGGATTAGGGGGACGTGATAGCAGCATTCCAATATTTGAGGGGATGCCAAGAAGAAAGAGGGGGGTCAACTTATTCTCCAAAGCTCCTGAAGGCAGGACAAGAAGCAATGGATGGAAACTAATCAAGGTGAGAACCAGCCCAGAAATAAGGTGACATTTCATGACAGTGATAACAATGAATCTGTGGAACAGCTTGCCCTCAGAAGTGGGTGCTGTATCAGTGGAGGTTTTTAAAAAAGAAATTGGTTAGCCATTTATCCAGAGCGCTATAGGGTCTCTTGCTTGAGCAAGAGTTGGATTAGAAGACCTCCAAGGTCCCTTCCAACTCCATTGTTCTGTTAAGCTCAATTCAGTTTTTTTTTTTTTCCTTTCTAAAGTTAACTGTATCCAGTTTCCCCAAGACATCATTTCCAGCTCCCTGGTTGTATTTGTTGTCTTCTGAATTAGTTCCAAATTGATAGATTAGATCACAGAACAAGATTTCACTTGGAAGTGAGTTCTTTTCACTACTGTAGAAACAATATTTGATTATTGTCCTTCACATGGGATAAATCATTAAAGGAAGTATTTAAATACCATCTTAAACTTGTCATGAAAATAGGAGCTAAGTTAATATTGAATACAGATTCACAGAATTGCTTTGTTCATGTGGATTACCCTAAACGCAAGACAGTGCCTTAAGAGTATTAGGTTTTTCCTTTACATCTTGATAGGCAGATACTTACCATGAAATAAAAATTGGGATTTTGTTTTCTGACCTACAGAAATGGGGAGAAATGTCCCCGTTTTGGAATTCAGTACAAAATAGTGGGTTCACCTTGCCATATACAAGCTCAAGACATGATCGTTGTACAGTACAAAGGAGCAATGGAGGAATTAGAAGAAAAAGTTCGTTCCTTCCTTGTTTTGTAGGACAGACAAACAAATGTACATTTATTCTCCCCAATAATTGCTAATTGTTTCTCAAAACGTATTTCATTACAAATCTTTATTACAAGAAAACTACAATGCAGCATTAAACAATGTAAACTGGTTAGCCCCAGAACACAATAGAAAAAGTTACTATAACCAACAAATGTCAACTATTAGGTGATTCATTAGATTTCAGCCTGTAATGCTAATAGATAACAAAAAGAACTACTGCTAAAATACCAAGATATTTTTTAAAAATTATATGTATGGAAGACATTCCAGTGCTAATTATCTTACTGCAATTGTCTTAACATTTATAACTTTTAACATTTGCCAATTTTTTCAATGGGCTATGTGTATTGTACTAAGATACTCCCTCCTCTCAAAAGTAATGAGAGGAGTGAAGATGATTAGATAGGGGTACATAATGAAAAATAATTAATTGCAATATTGATACAATTACTTTTTTAAAAAAAGAATAAAGATTGAATTAAGAACACAATCTATTTTATCCAGAATATGCTTTGTCTTCATATTTTTGTGTGATTGCGGGCTCCATTGTAACTTAGTTTCCTGTATCCCAGATATTGCACAATAGTAGCACAATAATTCAAACATGGAAACAGCAAAGCAAGACCAAACTACAACTCAGATAAGCTGTTTAAATCCTATTTCAATGAAATGGTAAAAGTTAAAATCAAAGGGATTGGGTTTTTTTACTCAAACCGTAGAATAGGAACTGGTAAATCAAATCTTTGGTCATTTCAGCTGGACCTGTTCCTCTCTTGGTGCAGAGAAAAGCTTGCAGAACACTAAAAGCGTAAGAGGTTAATTTTGGAAAGTGCCTTTAATCTCCCTTATGAATGCCAAGAATAGGATATTTACAGTAACATAACCTTTTCCAGTCTGGTGCTCTTCTGATGTGTTGAACTTCAGTTCCCAAAAGACTGTGCACCTCTGACAGAGTGTGGAAGTTGAAGACAAACACACGTGAAAGGCACTGAATTGATGAAAGCTAATGTAACTGTCCCTGCTTTGTTGTATCTATATTTCCCATGTTCCTCACTAAGTTGAAGCTTTGAATTTCTTCATTTACTCATTGCCTCTTGCCATGCCTGCTGCTATTCATAAGATAGTGCGGGCTACTGCAAGCATTGTTTAATACAGGCAGAATACAACTATTGTAAGATCCTCAAGAAGACCCAGTTGTTTCCATCCGTCAACCAACAATGTTAGGCTGAATTCATCATCATTCCTAAAACCAGCAACACCTGTGGCTTATTACTGGTCACAAAAACCCTGTTATTTCTGACCCAACCTTTCTGAATGCCACTGAATGCTCCCTCATCTGTGCCCAGTGCCCGGTAATGGAACCGTACTGTCCTTTCCGCACCACCTCACCAAGGCTTTACATACAGTGCCTAAACATTGTCTGTGTCCCAGAAGAACAGACATGGCTTATCTTCTCCAGTCCTTGGACAGCCCATCTTCTTAGCCATTGCTCTATGGCTGAGGTGTGTCAAAAGCCTGTCCAAATGTTGGGTCATTCCCTGTGGCTCGTTGCTGCACAGAGACTTCATAGGAAGGTGGCTGCTGCTCCTGAGCACCGGTTTCTTCAATGAATTCGAAGCGGCTTTCTGTGTACAAAGGTGGAGGTATGTTATAAGCATAGTCCTTTGGCTCCAGTGAACAGACTGGCAGTGAGAATGTCTGCTTTCCCAGAGCGGTGCTGTCTTCATAAGAGGGTGGGTAGAAATCAGGCCTGCAAAAGACAACCAAGACAAGGAACCCGTATTATTTAAGAGGGCAGTATTAGAAATTAGGGACGCGGTGGCTCAGTAACGGAGTGAGCACCCGTTACTGGTCCCAGCTTTTGCCAACCTAGCAGTTCAAAAGCATGTAAAAATGCAAGTAGAAAAATAGGGACCACTTTGGTGGGAAGATAACAAAGCTCTGTGCACCTTCGGCATTTTGTCATGCCAACCACATGACCCCGGAGATGTCTACGAACAGCACTGGCTCTTTGGCTTTGTAATGGAGATGAACACCGCCCCCTAGAGCTGGAAACAACTAGCACGTTTGTGCAAGAGGAACCTTTACCTTATTGGAAATTATCCCATATTGGTTTATAAATTATACAATCCTGGGCTTTTTAAAAACTCTTTACAATGACCCTTCTCTTCCTACTTCAGGGGGAAAAAAATTGACCCTCTGAATCATTTCATTACCTCAAGAACAAAAAAAAAAGCTTTCAGATAGTGAAGTTCCGAGAAAATTGGGAGAAGAGAGATTTGGATGGTTATTTTGCCTTACAAGCATCAGAGTTTGTTTGTTTGTTTACCAGTATTTATGTAAAACATAAAAAACATTCAAATGAACAATCATAGAAACATACAAATAAAAGCATTAAAAATAAAAGCATGAACACCAGATGGGAAAGGATGGAGCCAGATACACTTGGTTTGGGGGGGAGGGATTGTTTTAATTAGTCAACCATTTCCAGTAAGGAGCTCCCCCATTGGGTCCCCAAAGTTATATGGCAGAGCCAGGGCTTAAGGCTCTTATGTCAGGAAGTGGGAGCTAAGCTCACCTCAGGGGATAAGCTCTTCCTATTTAACAACATTTTTTGCTTTCAGGATGCTGATGTAGTCCTTGATTTACATTTAGTGACTGTTCAAAGTTATAACAGCACTGAAAAAGTGACTTAGGATCATTTTTTTCACACTTACAACCATTGCAGCATCCCTGTGATCACATGATCAAAATTCATATGCTTGGCAACTGACATTTATGACAGTTACAGGGTCCCAGAGTCCCTTCGCCACCTTCTGACGAGCAAAGTTAGTGGGAAACGCAGATTTTCTTAATGACCATGTCACTAACTTAACAACTGTAGCGTTTCACTTAACAATTGTGGCAAGAAAGGTCGTAAAATGGAGCAAAACTCACTTAACGATTGTTTCGCTTAATTTCCACAGAAATTTTGGTCTCAATAGAATAGAATACAATAGAATAGAATAGAATAGAATAGAATACCTGTATTGTCATTGCATTCTACAAATACAATAAAAATTGTGGTCGTTAAGTCGAGGATTAGCTGTATTCTGTAATGGCAATATTATGAGGCACATCCAAGGAAAAGTAAACTTGATTAATACTGAATAGTTTATGTGCCAGTCTTCCATTAATTCCCTTGGTGTTTGAACAAAAATTGTGTACGTGTATTCTGTCTAAAAGTGTTCCTAAATTTACTTCCTAATGAGGCTATGGTGTCTTCCAAAGTGTGACATTTTTTCTGGTTATCTAAGCAAGGTTTGCACGCTGTCATATTTATAGAGCTGTTGCTTTGCCGATTGTGAGTGTTTATGGCACTGTTACCATAACAGAATAAGAAATGACTGTTGTATCTGTAGCCCTTTAACAAGGCTTGCCAATATGAATGCTTGACTTCAAGAGAAATCTATTCTGAATGTATCAGTCTCGTTGCAGAATGGCCCAGAATATGACTGTGAAGATTTTAAACTAAAATAAGCAAGCAACTGCATACCACTTCAACATGTACTAGACATGACTGAAACTATCAGCTGTCTTTAAAAAATGAATGTGTTCCTGATTTTTTGGAAAAATATTGTAGCTACACAAATACCGATAGGACTGAGGCATGCCCTGTACAGCATGCTTAAAGGCTCTGACTTGAATTCAGAATGTATAATGTCCAAGACTTGTTATGAATTCTCAGGATAGTGATCAGTTCATTGACAGTGCATGTTTCTTACATGATTTCAAACGACCTCACAGAAATTTGGACAAAGATACACATTATCTGCTTTAGCAGTATTGTTATGCTGCTCTTCCTTAAAAGTTTAAAACCACTGGAAGGAGTAGCCTATATATCAGTGTTTGCTCAACCTTGCAACTTTAGGATGTGTTAACTTCAACTCCCAGAATTCTTGCTGGGGAATTCTGGGAGTTGAAGTCCACACATCATAAAGTTGCCATGGTTGAGAAACACTTGTCTAGGCTGAGAAGAGATGATTCAATCGTCGCCCTCTAGTGGATCAAGCAGGAAAGTGCATTTATATTTGCTGCATCCATGTCTAGCACTAAACTGGATTTTTGCACGATAGACCACTGCATGTGATCTAGAATGGTCAATAAAATCTAGTAAGAAGTTCAATAAGGATCAAATTAGTTTTAGAAATATAAAGAAAGCAGAATAAATAATCAATTCTTAATCTAGTTCTCTCTAGATGGGTTGGAGCATGGCACTGACAAATTTAGAGAATTTAAGGCGGAGGAAAAGTGAGTATGATAGCTGTACAGTACTATCATCCAATTACCCATAGAAGGAAAAGTAGAGATTTAAAATATGAATTATAATATAGGAAAAGGAAGAGATTATGAGGGAAACAAGGGAATGAAAATGCTATTGACAGGAGAAATGTTGTGGAATCTATTTGGTTAGATTCAAACTAAGTCACCTCTCCTTATACCTACTAAATCAATGGGATTTAAGTTTAAAATGGCTTAGTTTATTTCAAGAGGACTTAACAAAACTAATTTAATCCAAGTCTACCTTAGAAGAAGCAGATGGGGGGGTAGTTTTCCCAGACTGCTATGGGCCTCAGTACTTAGGGAGAATGAAGTGTAAACCTTAAATGTTAGGTAGGAAACCAACCAGTAAAATATATACAGTATGTGCTCCATACCAACTCATGGTCTTTCCATTTATAGCCTGGTGCCTTAATACAAACACAACTGGCTCTCAGTATGGTTATAAAATTTGATAAGCCTTTTCTTTTATTAAATTATGATATAAAAGTAAATGAATGTAAACAGGGTATTTAAAATACAATGGTGAACAACTATATGTATAAAGAATTTCTTTTACAACTGGCTGGCAAAAATAATAAACAATTACTGGATATTATCAAAGAGCAGTTAGAATTGAAGCAACACATTATCTTGAGGCAATTAACTTGGCAGGGCACCATTTAAGAAAGAGCTGTGTTTATAGCATGTATAATTAGTGAGTCATTACCAGGAAGGAAAAACAAGGACTTAAATGAAGCAAATTCAGAGCAGAGAATTAAGATGGAAAAGGAGCGTATATCAGGGCCAGCTGATGGCTTGCAATAGTCAATACATACCTATCTATGGTCGTGATGTGACTTTCTTCAAGTCTAGGACTCCCGTGTATAATGCTGTGGAACAAGCTGTTGTGCTTGCTGGCTTCATAATAGGTGTTCCAGAAGATCCCAGCAATGAGAAAGAAGAATCCTAATGGTAGAAGAAAATACGCAAGCGGCAAACTGTTGCACTTACAGGCAGAGGCGCTTGTAGAGATGCAAAAGGCTCCTAAACAAATAGTTACAAAGCCAAGTAATAGCACAAGCAAGCGGACAAACGAGAAGAAATTCTTGGACATCCTTGCTCTTAGTCTCAGCATGCTCTGGTTGAACAATTTCTCCTCTCTGCCCAGATTTTATATGATCAGAGACTGATTGTCCTTTGGACACGTGTTAAGGTACCCATTAACCATTTAAAGCAGTCATAGTATCTCAGGAGATTAACTTATAATCAAAACACTGGCAAAAAAAAGACAAAAATACTTCCTGTATTGTTTAATTGCCAACATAAACTCAGCAAACTCTTGTTGCCCTATCTACAAGATTCTTCTCAGCCTTCCTTCCACCTATTTGTTCAAAAGGTATAAAGTGGTTCTTGGCTTATTAAAAATAAGTTTAAAAAAAAAAAACAACTCGTGAGGTTTAATCCTCTGTTCCAATGGACAAGAAAGATTAACTGTTCGTCTTTGGTTATATGTATTGATTTGCAAGTGGGAGCTATTTAGACTGTCCTTGATTGATCCTTTCTTATTTTAACTTATTCAGCATCAGTCCCATGGCTGATAAGCAGTTCTACCATTAGGCAAGCTACATCTGGATGTTTTTGTACTGCAGGTTAAATGCAGGGGAAGTTTGCTATAGGGGCAGTTTGCTGTCTTGCCACAAATTCCCACAGCACCTTTTAGGGTACCAAGCATAAATGAAATTTGGCTGGAAATAATGGCAAAGGACAGAGAGAAGAAGAACAAAAGTTTCTGCAAGTGTTCTCACATGATAGTTCCTACAATTATCAAGCAAAAGGTATTGCACAACCACTGAATCTTACAATTACAACTAACAAGGTGGTGATGGGGAATAATAAGTAGTTTCCAAATGGAATCACCCTCTATATAATATCCCAAGAAGGAAATGGGATAAGAGCATCGAGTAATCTTATCTGAAAGCACCCTTCTGTAACAAGAAAATCTTGTCCTTGCTATGAATTATTTCATTTCTGCCATAGTTGCACACACAATGCAACCAACACCTTCTATGCTTTCCATCATAATTTGCAGCTGGGGTTGCCTATATAGATCCTTGAACCTGGATCACGTCCAAGGGAGATATTTTAGTATGTGGTCCTTCTTGCGTAAATCACCCAGGAAGCATGTATTATCTGCTTTATGAGACAGTTGGGAAGGAATCAAGGGCACTGAATGACAAGAACAAATACCATCCAACCGCCAGTGACATCATGACCTGTAATACATCAACTTTGTCCTAGTTCTGCCTGGACTGACTTCACAACTGTCATCTCTCTCTCTCTTCTTCTTCTTCTTCTCTTTACTAAAACAGTGACAGAATCCCCTGCTGTAACATTGTCAAGGATCCTGGAAAACGCTACGTTCCCCAAGAGCAATAAGCTTACTGAAAGAAGAGAGCTGTTAGTGATGTCAGTGGAGAAATGCCTTCCTCCAATCAGCAGTCTGTAGGGTTAAGCATTCATTTCTCCCGCAGTAGGAATGTCAGTTAAAAGAAGGTATAACATAATAGAAAGAGTGAACATTTCATTTGTGAAATAGCTGAGCTGTAAAGATAAAGCAAAAGGGATTTTTTTTTAAAAGTCTGAACGTGGGCTCACTTAGTATTCAGACTCTTCGATTATCAATGCTTTTAAGGATAGAACTTCATACTCCAACACAAGCCTAGAATTCTTAATCCTCCAAATTCTGATGTTGAACAGAGATAGAAAGATGATCATTGGCAGGACATGCTCAACCTTCCTTGGCTTTCTATCCCCACCCCCACCCCCATTCATCCACTGCTCTATAGAAACATTTTCCTACAACAGTTTTCTCCTAGATCAGGCTGAGGTAGCTGGATCAGGCTTTGTGGCAGGGATACAGGAATATAATATAAAAGCAACCATTTTAAAATTAGGTTTGTTGAAGAAGACATAATAAGCTGGCCCTGACAAACCCATAATGGATAAGTTCACTCAATAAATAGGGGGCATTGAACCCCTATATGACAGCTTAACAAGATGTAAACTAGGAAAACTCAGTCAGATGGTGGGTTTTAAGGCAAAAAGGATGCAAACAAGAAGGTCAGCAGCAGGTGAAAGTCAACTTTCAAGGCAGTATCCAGAGACCAAACTGCAGATACAACTTTCACACCTGAGAAAAAAAATGCAGAAGGAAGTAATAAGCCTAGTATTTCATAGGGCAGAAACTGGCTTATAGATAAACTTTGCAAGTCAAAATAGTTGTTTTGCAAGGAGAATATTGCCAGTGCAGAACATAAGGCGATGAAACTGAGCAGCTGGCGAAGTCAATGCATCATCCATATAGAAAAGTGAGATATCAACAGGAACAGAGGAAATCCCAACGTTTTAGAAACGTGAAGTATTTATCTGTCAGATTTTCAAAGGCATTCATAAGACCTGGCTCTATTCACCAGTTATTAAATGCTGATTGGCTGGTAGGGGAAAAGGAAGAATGAAATGTTATATTATTTTTACAGCTTCTTCTTTATCTCTGTGTGTGTTTATATGAGTGTTGCTACTCCTTAGGACCTGAAGGTTCATATAGGAGAGGGGTGGGCAACTATGGCGACCTGTGGACTTCAACTCCCAGAATTCCTGAGGCAGCATGGAATTCTGGGAGTTGAAATCCACAGGTTGTAAACTTGCCATATTTGTCCACCCTTGATGTAAGAGGAGAAAGTCCCTCAGGCAACTTCTTTCAAATTCTTAGGATAAAGTGTCAGCTTCCAACCAGCACTGTCACTTGAGTCCCCCTGTTTGAAAAGTGTTCTTGATATTTTGATTTCCACTCTTCCTCACTGGCCACAAGATAACTTTTGCAACAAGAGAAGTATTGGAGCTTTGGAACTATTTTTGCGTTGAGTTGGCTTGATAAGATGCTCAAAGTTTCTCAAAGGTTAAGTTAGATCCCCTTAAATAAAACTTTCAAGGGCTATGCAGATAGACAACATAGATTGTTTTCTATCAATGGGGCACTCAGTTACTGTAAGGGAATGGAGTACTCCTATACAAGTTGAAATAAAGATGTCCCTTTAATTAAATTGCAGTGCCTCAATTCACACCTAGGGGAATCCAAGCCTTCCTTCCTTTCACCACTGAACTTAGAGATAAAGGTGTCTGGATATTTGTAATGGAATTTCATTTATCAAAAGAGCATGATGTATTTTTTTCCTATTCAGATTCCTGATAAGAGTTAACTCTGTGAGCTCTCTGACTCATCACTTGAAATGGCTCATTAAAAAAACTGTTCTAGGTTTCATTGTGGATTTCTCAAGTTATTGACTTAGCAGTGTAAATTGTACTTAAGATTGTTTTATGAATATAACAGGTGACATGGCAGCTAGCCCATCCCATTCGGTGCCTGCCCCAACCAGACTACCTGGTTCTCCATACTGTCGAAGATCTTAAGTGGACAACAGGATCTCCATAGGATAAAAGACAATTTACAGCCAATGTGGTTTCATATATCAAGCAATCAAATGACCCTTTTTCCATCTTCTTCTTGGCAATAGCTGTTCCATCAGAGAAGCTGAGAAAGGTCATAAAAGTAAGAAAGAATGCCCACTTGGTCAGATTAACAGCTACGTTAAAATGTATTTATTTATTTATTTGTATCCTGCTTTTATTATTTTTACAAATAACTCAGAGAGGCAAACATATCCAGCACATCTTCCTCTTCCTATTTTCCCCACAACAAGCACCCTGTGAAGTAGGTTGGGCTGAAAGAGAATGACTGGCCCAAGATCATCCAACTGGCTTTCATGACTAAGACAGGACTTGAAGTCACAGTCTTCTTGCTTTCTATCCTGATGCCTTAACAATTAGATTAGACTGGCTCAAATTTACTTCTTTCTTCCTTGGTTAGAACCTTATTACTGAGTTACAAAGAGGATGTTATTTCTAAGCATTGGTCCCCACCCAAAGTATTCATTTTGTATCCTAGCTTTTAAATTCTAAACTGGAAGACAGAAACAGAGACATTAATACCAGTTTTTCTTAGCATTTCTCAGTCTGAGTTACTTCCTGCTTGGATTACTGTAGTGCACTCTACATGGGGCTGTCCTTGAAGACTACCTGGAAGTTACAACTGTTCCAGAATGTGGTGGTGCACACAGTGATGGGTGTCCCTGGTTCCACACGTTATAACTCTGTTGGATGAGCTGCATTGGTTCCCAGTTTTCCTCTGGGTGCAATTTAAGAAGCTGGCTATCACTTTTAAAGCCATATATGACCCATGGCTTGGTTATTTGCAGGACTACCTCTCTCTAAGGACATCTGCACACTCCTAGTTTTCCTTTAAATGTTGCTATCTTATGGAATACATGAAAAACAGGCCTTTTCTGTGACAGACCCTATTCTATAAAATACCCTTCCCCTGAAATTCAGCTGGTACCCATCCTTTTAACCATTCAAGCAGCATTCAAGACCTGGAATAGGCCTCTATGACAACTTGCCGCAGCCAACTTGTTGCAGCCAACTCACTATGGCCAACTTGCCACAGAACAACTTGCTGTGGGACAAGAGTTACACTAATGCTGAATAAAGAGTGAAATAGAATCGTAAAAGAAAGGATGCCAAAGGAGAGATAAAATGAAACGTGAATGATAATTTTTTTAAAAAAAATTAAAATTATTTTAAGTAATTAAATTGAATTGTTGAATTGTCCTGCAGTGACTTGACCATGGTGAGTTGGCCTGCAGTGAGTTGGTCATGCCAAATTGGTCATTGCAAGTTGACTATGGTGACTTGGCTGCAGCGAGTTGTCCCATTCCGCTGGGATAGGGTGAGTTCAATTTAGATAGCTTATTGGATTTTAGTATTTTTATTCTACATAGCTGTGATTTTACCTATTGGTTACAAACCTGCCCCAGGTTAAGCACAAGATGGGCAGCCACATAAATGTTTTAAATAATTAAATAAAGGCTGAACAGTACTTTCTTAAACCATCAATCCATCTATTATAGTTTTGGGGGTTCTCAAGGGCTTATTGCTTCCCAGTTTCAGAAGAATACTTTTTCAGTCCTGTTGCACAAGATAATAATTGGGGGATACACTCTAGACAGTCATTAAGCAAAGCAAAATGGATCTAACAAACAATGATGGAACCCTCCATAAAACCTCTTAAAACATTCATCATTTCATCTCACCAATTCTGTTGGCTCTTTAGCATGTACAGATTAATCACTGTCAACCTCCGGTTCAAATCTCTAACAAATTCTGATTCTCTAATATACTGTTTATATTTTGAGCATTAAAAATATGACAGTGGTTCAACACTATAAACCAACGCTAATTTAGCCTCTGTTGCAGCTTGGTGGAGCAATGTGTGTGACTAAGCATGTTTTAAAAAAATATTTGTGTAAGACTGGTGTTTATGTCCTTTTCATAAACCTGTTTTTTTTTTTCACAACTCAGTACTGCTAAGAAAAATCTCATGACGGGCTGCAACATGCCAGTTGTGAGAAATATTATTACAGAGAATGGTTTTTGCAAAGCACTGATTAATTGATTTCTTTGTCCTCTATGGAGTTCAAGGATTATCTATAGCTCTTAATCCCATTTGGATCTCAAAACAGTCACACCTGGGTTGGTTGAGTTCCCACATGCATTTAAATCATGGTGCAATTGGTTTGGTTGGGTTTAGCTTCGTGGGTGATTACTGTTTTGTGCTTTATTCAATAACCCATGATTAAATTTATTTATTTGTCAAACATGTACAAGATAATAAGTATAGGTATGAACAAAGGAAGTAAATACAGATAAATGGAGACAGTAAGACAGGGATGGTAGGCACTCTGGTGCACTTATGCACACTCCCTTTAAGGACCTCTTAAAAATGGGAGAGGTCCACGGTCTGGACCCAAGGTCCAGTTTGAGGTTGAAGCTGTGAGGGGTTGAGGCTGTAACAATGGAGTCGGGTAGGGTGTTCCAGGCATTGACCACTCTGTTGCTGAAGTCCTATTTTCTGCAATCGAGTTTGAAGCGGTTTACCTTGAGTTTGTATCGGTGTTTGCCCGTGTATTATTGTGATTGAAGCTGAAAGAAGTCATTGACAGGCAAGATGTTACAGCAGACAATTTTGTGAACAATGCTTGGATCAGACCACAGGCGGCGCAGTTCCAGATTGTCCAAGCCCAAAATTTCAAGCCTGGAGGCATAGGGAATACTATTGTTAGTAGAGGAATAGAGTACTTTTCTCAAGAAATACCTTTGAACCCGTTCAATCGTGTTAATGTCCGATATACAGTGTGGGTTCCAGGCGGACGAGCTGTGTTCAAGAATTGGTCTGGCAAAGGTTTTGTATGCCCTAGTTAGCAACTCAATGTTACCAGAGAAGAAACTTCACAAAAGAAGGTTAACAACTCTTAATGCCTTTTTGGCCATGCTGTTACAGTGAGCTCTGGGGCTTAGGATCGTTTGAGATGAGTACTCTTAGGTCCTTGATCTGCTGCTTCACATGATTTTTTTTCAACTTTTAATGTTGAGGCCTGCAGGCTTTCTCCTGCATTTCAGTCAGCACAATGTAAAACATCATCAACAAGGGAGTGATGGCCATTGCTTTCAGCTTTACCATATGCAGTAAAACAGCATGAATTCCTCCAAGGATGTGTTCGACGGTTAATGTGAGGATTTGATTTTCCTAAGGAGGACATTGAACTTTTGCCAGGGACTGGCTGTTCTTCCATCAAGTAATGAAATTACTTGGAGATTATGTTTATGAGTGTTGCCTGACCAATGGAAATACTTTGACAGTACCTTTCCCCTTATTAAACAGCTGGAACTAATACCGATGCCACTTGTTTTGGATTTTTTAAAATATACCTGAATGCAGTGTTTTTCTCAATCTTGGCAATTTAAAGATGTATGGGCATCAGCTCCCAATTCTGGGAGTTGAAGTCCATATGTCCTAAAGCTGCCAAGATTGAGAAGCACAATATCAATACAAGCCTGTGGTAACCAGTAGGGCAGGGGTGGGCTTCAAAAAATTTAGCAATTGGTTCTCAGCCCGGTTCCCGGGTGGGCGTGGCCATGGTGGCCTGGCCTAGTCAGCCTCCTGCACCAGTGTGTGTGTGGGGGGGGTGTTTTTTCCCTCCCTGGGCTCTGAAGGCTTTCCTCGAGCATCTGGGAGGGCAAAAACGGCCTCCTTGGGCTCCGGAGGCTCTCTGGAAACAGGCCCATTTCCGGCCTTCCCGAATTTCTGAGAGACCCATTTTTTGCCCTCCCCAAGCTTCTGCACGCGTCCTCCACTTACTTGCATCTAAAATGGGCTGCGTGGGGACTCCTGGGAAGGGAGGGGCAAGGTGGGTGGGGCCAGCCAGGAGTGGGATTTGGGGGTTGTCCGAACTGTACAGAATCTTAGCTAGGGGCTCTCCCACACCCCTGTGAACCCCCAGCAGCCTACCCCTGCAGTAGAGTTATACATTCTTGAGATAGGATTCCGAAAAAGTGCTTTGAACCACATTTGAACTTCATTTTCATGAAAGCAGGGCTGAAAGCAGCTTCCATTCAGGCCTTGAAATGGTTGGCCTGTCTACAGATGATTTATTTTACTCCAGGCAAACCCACTTCTCCTCACAAGATTTTTAACATGCATTTCAGCCATTTGTCTTTATCACACCTGCTGTGTTGCTTCAGCAAGCCATCCACATGGAAGTCTCAAACTTATAAATTGAGTAGATGGATATAAATCAAATGGTTGCTAGAAGGTCATTTAGACCCAAATAAAGAATTCGGCTTTATCTGAATTTAAGCATTGTAGGAAAATTGGGGTCTTTATTCTGGGTATAATAGCAACAATCAAAGAATTGTATGTGTGGATGCTAAAAGTCAAGACAATTGCCATAATGAATACAATTCAGTTGTCAAAAAGTTGCTAAAAGCACACAACCCCATTTGTCATATGTTAAATTCTGCCTCTACAAGGGTGGTTTTACACAAGTAATATACTATTGTTCAGAAAAAATCTTATAGGTATAAATTTAGACATTTTGGCACTAAAATTTCTGATGGCAGTGTGTAATGCTTATGAGACACGAAGAGATAGAGACAGAGAGGTAGATAAAGACCGGGGCAGAAGGAATAGATACATATATAAATGACTAGATTTCTTTTAAAATTTGCAGCAAATAAAAAAGGCTCAGACAGCTTGCCTGCAGAGTTCCTTTCTATAACAACTACTAATGTCTTTAAAATGCAATTGTACAGTTTTGTTTCCGAATTTTATAAAGCCTGCTGCTGCCATGCCAGCTGATCTGCCACACTGGTGCCACTCAAAAGTTCTACCTCTTGCAAGTACAGGCTGTACTTCTAATCCATGCCCATCCAAAACAGCAAGTTCAAAAACGTTGGCCTTTCTCCCTACAATTGCACAATAAATATTTCCATCTTAAACTTTCCCTTTGCTTTATTTTGTCTTCCCCTGTTCATTTGGCCCTTCCCAGCCTTTTACACCCTTCACATTTGCTGATAAGATCCCTGGCTGAATGTGGACATCAGAGGCCTCAATTGAACAAGATGACTGCAATAAAGATTATTGCCACCTTATCTGCAGAGCTTATCGACCTCCACACACACACACACAAGGCCTACAGCAATCATGGAGGTACTGAGCACACCTTACACTCATTGATACTTGGGAAAATATTGCCATTGCACTTAGGACATATTTTATTTACAGCCATTAGGTCATGCAGAAAACACAGCCCAATGGGACACGTGATTAGATAGAACTATAATCGGGTGACATAGGAGGCATCCAGGGTTGCCTAGCAATCTGCTGAGCTCCATGGGAGTGTGAGAGGTGTGTGGTCTTTGAAGGGTAAGGTGCAGTCCTTCCTTGTAGTGAATCATCTTGCTAAAATAGATGGCCAGCATTGAATAGTATTAATAGCTTTGTAGGAAATGTCTACCTAGCATCCTTCTATGACCCTATTTTGATAGAGATGGTGGTGGAAGGAAGTTGGTCCTATCAAAGCATAATCTAGTAGTTTCAAAACCCAAACATAATCAAACAAAGGGTTTGGTCATTATGCTAATTAAAATGCAAATTAATCAGTGTCTCTCCCCAACTTGAATGTTAATACCACTTTATAATGCCTTAGTAAAGCCACGATGTAAAAAAGATACTGAGTCTCTGGAAAGAGTGCAGAGAAGAGAAACAAAGATGATTAGGGGACTGGAGGCTAAAACATATAAAGAATAGTTGCTGGAACTGGGTATGCCTAGTCTGATGAAAAGAAGGACTAGGAGTAACATGATAGCAGTGTTCCAATATCTAAGGACAAAGAAGAGGGAGTCAAGCTATTCTCCAAAGCACCTGAGGACAGGACAAGACGCAATGGGTAGAAACTAATCAAGGAGAGAAGCAACTTAGACCTAAGGAGAAATTTCCTGAGAGTTCAAACACTGGAAGTTTGAAAGAAGAGATTGGACAACCATTTGTCTGAAGTGATGTGGGGTTTCCTGCCTAAGAAGAAGGTTGGACTAGAAGACCTCCAAAGTCCCTTCCAACTCTATTATTCTATTCTATTCTATTCTATTCTATTCTATTCTATTCTATTCTATTCTATGCTGAACATATGTCATTGGTCTGTAAGTAGCTTGCAGTACTGTACAACTTTCCCTTCCCTGGTGTCTTTCTATTGTTATATTTAAGAAACTTCCAGATAATATTAGAACACTGTCAATGAACATAAAATCAGATTGCAAAAATGGGCGAGGGAAATTTATATTAGCGGGTGCTTTTACACTCAATTATGGAGACCTCTCTGCTCCCCGTGATTTGCTATTTGCTTGTTGATATTTCATTACTTGACTTGGTACAGTTTTCACTATGTCCACTGACTGCTGGTTGTTGTTCATGGATGTACCTTGTTACTCAATTTCAACTGGGAAACTCTGTTAAAATTAAAAAATGGTAGAGAATTCCTGGGCGTTTGGCATTCAAGCCATCAATAGTCATATAGATATAAACCATATCTATGCACCATTCATGAGATCATAAAAAAGCTAAGAAGGGGAAAAAAAGACTAGAATAGTTTATCCCCGGTAATTAATATCAGAGATTAACACTAAGCAAATAACCAGATAGAAAACAACACTTTAATGACAGAAGTACCAAGAATAAAACCACACCCAACACTGGCAGGACAAGGTATTGTATATAAACAAGAAACAAACCCCATACTCACTAGCATTGATTATGTTACCTAGTCAGGTTGCAATTACACGTACAATTACAAATAACCATACTTGGAGAGTACCAAGGTCTTTGTGTATAATTAGGAAGTTACTATAGGATTTCTTTGTCACATTTGGAAGACTTTAAGATATATGCATAATTTTGATTCTTATTCTCATGATAAACTTGCCTGCTAGGATAATCCCAGCATGGAAATATTTATGAATGAAATCATGAAAGTTAGATCATGTTACGTCAATTCTATTGCCAATTAAGTTTTAAAGACTTTCCAGTTTTATATGAGGTGGTTTGATGTTCAATTGAAACATCTTTTGATATTACTATTTAGTCCAGACACATTAGCAACATTGAAAATTCCTAAATTAGTACCAGAACCAAATAGGTACACAGTATTTTTATAGAATCAATGGAACAATACCAGCTGCCCAGAGCTACTAGATGTACCATCATATAAATCTCACAAATTAATAAACTACCACACCAAATGGCTCTCAATAATATCCTACACTAAAAAAGTCAAAGGCTAAGATCTTTAAAAGTATATTGTATGTTTCTTATTTTTTAAAGAACAGAGTAATGTAACAAAAGATTTTTTTTTCTCATGTCTATGTAGATTCTCAGTCATCCAGGTCATGGTAGTCCCAAAGGTGTTTTTTCAAAATGCAACTGGACTTTCTTGAAGGTGTTTTGCTTCTTATCCAAGAAGCTTCCTCTGTTCTTCAAGGATGAGAAGCGAAATGTCTTCAAGCAAAACAAAGAAAGTCCAGTTGTCTTTTGAAAAAGCACATTTAGGATTCTTTCTTATGTTTATTGGACATACCAAAAGTTGACTGTTACATCATGAAATGGAAAATGGAAAATGACCAAAGGAACAGCTGCACATATATGGTCTCCTCCCCTGTTCTAATATATTTATTGATCAACATAGTTTAAATATGTGCATGTACCTATGAACTTTTGTCCGTGGGATTGCGATGGGTCGGACACGACTTCGCAATTAACAACTTATGACCTATACTCTAAAAATCTGGAACAACTGTCATTTGATAAATTATGGATTTATCTGTCATATTCTTTGCTTCAGGACATAACCAAAGCACACATTTACATGTTCATCCATAACTGAACATATTCTAATTTCGGTTTTCTTGTAACTATGGCATTCTTGTAACTTGATAATACTTGAATACATCCTTTCCTAATAAAAAATATTTTTTAAAAGTAAATATTTTCTGAATTACTTTAATACAAATAGGGGTTCAGCATCTTATTCAACTAGACATCAGCTGGGTTTGAATGATTAATGGTTGGTGTTTTTCAGTTTAGATCAGCTGCGACATCATTGTTTATAATTTGTTTAAATTCAAACATCGAGTGAATTGATTTATTTAGAATCAGGGTTATGTTAACATTTACCTTCAAGATCTGGATAATGCAAAAAATGCTAACATATTAACATGATGATTGAAGGAATTGATAAGCTTCACGTTTCTGAAGCCAAAATGGGGCTTGGTGCTATGTATCACATTTACGGGCATTTCCTTCTGTGCAATCCCAATAAAGTACATTTTTCAATTAAGGAACTGCCAACAGCATGCCGAAGCCCACTCCAGAATGGGACAACTTGACATGGCCAACTCACCATGGACAACTGATGAAACTACAGCATAAATACATCATTGCGGCAAGTTGGCCATGTGAATTAGCTGTGGTGAGTTGTCCTAGACTCCACCCACTAGTTGTCCTAGACTCCACCCACTAGTTGTCCTAGACTCCACCCACTAGACAACTAGCATCTAATTGTCCCCTGTCAGTGATTTTTGACTCAAATGCATGTTTTCCTGGGATTGTATGGCCACTCTACATACAAGGAAATGACGCCCTTGTTGTTGTTTTTCCTGAGAGGCATGGACTAGCAGCTGTAGCCTGCAGGACCATAAATGCCCTTTTTCAGCTTATGGTCTAATAGGCAAACCCATCCTTGGTGAAGAGAATCTACTGTACCTTCTACTTGGTGACGTTATGACTCTATTTTACAAAAGTTAAAAACCTTAAATGCTTAAGGTTCAGTGCTAACCATATTTTGCATTTCTACCATTATCTCTATATTGTTTATATTATTATGCCATCTTTCCACCAGAAATATATGTCCTGGGATATTACTCAGAAAAAAATCCCACTGTTCGTCAACCAATAGATTTGTTCCCAGCCTATTTAGAGGCTAGGATTAACTCCATAGAAAATGCACTTCAGTCCCAAAATGAGTCTCAGTCCCAGATTATCTCGGGGAGTGGGGGGGAATTAAAGCAGATCCTGAGCTTATAACGTTTGAAGGCTTCAATCTTCTTCGTTCACATTTACTATTAATAATCGATATTATTAAAGCTGCTAGTAACATTTGATATATTAAGCCCTCCAGGATAAAGTAGTGCCTTCAAGTCTCCTGTTTACATCTGGTTTGAATTCCAGAACAAGCTCAGCAAGACTGGTGAGTTCCCTTTATGGAAGTTTTAATAAATGAAGGACTAACTTTGCTGAAAGATAATCAGTTAGATTCTAGCTTTGCTCCCTGCCCCCTCCTTTCTGGACAGCTGGTACGCTTCAGCTACTTTGCCAGGAAAAATGATTTGTTTCAGACAATGCTTATATGAAGAGGGGGAAAAAAATCAGTCCTGCATAATATTCTTTCCAAATTACAGAAAGGAAGTTCAAAGAAAAAACCCAAAAGAGGAAATGCTTTTCTGAAGCAAGCTACCTGGGTCATGAGAGGAAACATCAAAATTTAACAGACTTCCTCCTGCTTTCCTTATCAAGCTAATTAATGATATACTCTATGCATACCTGCTGTGGAAATGTATCTCCCTTCTCTGAGGTTTACCACTAAAGAGTCCCTGAATACTTGACTGAGGTTCCTTTTATCTCCAACATTTTTCTTTCTAGAGCCTAATTAAACATCTGCTTGTTTTAGCCCTTTGGCCTTGAAATTATATTTTGAAATGGCTGTGATGCCAGTCCACTTTGTGGTTGTGACTTCTTGTATTTTGTTTTCATTTTCACTCAGTTTCTGCAGAAGCATTTGCAGCATTATAGAAGGGATGGCCAATGTTTTTGAAAGCATTGCTTATGTGTTATGTGGATTTCTTATCACATTGTGTAAACCAGGTCCTGAAAGTATTCTAGGCCTATTTTTAAAGCATAGGTTTAGCATATTTCTGAATGAGCAGTGTGATTTGAAATGCAACTCTTGGGAGTTGCATTTCGTGGGCTGCATAGAGATAATTAAATTAAAAGCCATGTTCCATCAGTTGCATGTTGTTGGTTCTGTCCTAAATAAGTGCATTATAGGTTTTCCATTGCTACTAATAGAAAGAGATGCCACATAGTTGCTTGCTTTTATTATTTTGGGGATATAGTGGGGGGATTCAATTTTTTTTTACTACCGGTTCTATAGGCGTGGCTTGGTGGGCATGGCAGGGGGACGATATCATAAAATCTCCAGTCAGAGATGGTATTTGCCGGTTCTCCGAACTACTCAAAATTTCCACTACTGGTTCTCCAGATTTGGTCAGAACCTGCTGAATACCACCTCTGCTTTATGGAGATGGCACCATTTTGCCCACTTTATGGGCTGCTTTTCATGCTACCATTGCTACTCATAGCCAGCACTACTATTCCCTTGCAACACCTATCCATTACTCTCTCTGACTTCACCCCATGTCCTTCCACTAGGCCTGTTACCACCTGATAGTTGCATGTGCTGCTAAAGGTTATGAGGAGGACCAAGAAGGAGCTTTCCCAATGCTCTTTACAACCTTTCCCCATGCCTATGAGTTGTCAGGTAGGCTATATCTGAACACAGCTCTAGTATTTTTCTGGAAGGCAACTAAAGCCTTAAAATAGTTTTGATAACAGGTTACACATAGGGCCATGTTGGAAGCATTCTGCTTATGTGAGAATGTATCTGGAATTTAACCTGAGCAAAGATGAATGAAACAGAAGGGAGATGATATTTTCCAAAGTACCAAAGGGCACAACAAGCAAAAAAAAGGATGGAAACTAATCGAGGAGAGCAGCAACCTGGAATTAAGGAGAAGCTTCCTGACAGTGAGAACAATTAACCAGTGGAACAGCTTGCTATCAGAAGCTGTGGGTGGGTCATCACTGGAAGTTTTTAAGAAGAGACTGGACAGTCATTTATTTGAAATGATGTAGGGTCTCCTGTTTGAGCAGGGGGCTGGACCAGAAGACCTCAAAGATCCCTTCTGGGCCTATTTTAATTGATTGATTAACTGACCTGGTTGGATAATGAAACGTCAGCAAGTAAACACAATCTCAGAGACACCAAGGACTCCAGAGAAACCAAGAATTCCAGTTTTTTCCTTTTGTCCTTGGTAGGGAAGTAGATCAATCTCCCAAGATGATCATAGAATCAAACGTTATTAAAAAGAAAAGGAAAGAATAAAATAGAGAATGTAAACATTCCTTTTCAGCTTTGTCATGTGTAAAATCTCCATTGGCAAAGGAAGTAAAAATATAGAGGTGTTCAAAATACAAACAGCATCTGAAAAGGAACTCAATAGGAAAATATTCAGGCTAATGGAAGGCTTTGAGCAGATAAAAATATGTGACAGATCTGCTATTGTCAGCCCTTCAAGCTAGGCCAGCTCAGAAAACAGATGCCACCAGAATTGCAGTGGTGCTAATTTGTTGCTGTTGGGCAGGGGTGTCAAATTCACGTCATCACGGCTGCATCAAGAGACGTATCAGGACTTTTTTTTCCCCTTCGCTAAACTGGGCGTATGCATGGCCAGCACATGACGCATCCAGCCCATGGGTCAGGAGTTTGACAGCCTTGCTGTAGGGTATAATAACAGTCTTGAAAACTTCTCAAGGTTTCTTTCTGTCCCATCTTGTATCAATCAGACTTGATGTGACGTTATTTGAAATGTCTTTCTCATACACTTGGAAGTTTATTCAACTCATCAGGAATAATTTACTTGGCTTTTGACTGATGCCTTAGAAGCATTAACTATAGTTACTAAGCCAATACTCTGTTTTTATAAGAAGCGGAAATGAGTAGATGACACTTAAGTTAATTATTTATGTGGCCTTTGGAATAATTAACATGAATGTCCTCTCCTTGGAAATCAATGGGAAGCTACTTTAAAAATGTGAAATTAGTTTTTTTGATCTTAAAATGATGGTAATGAAATAGGAATGATTCAGTGGTGGGATTCAAATAATTTAACAACTGGTTCTCTGCTCTAATGATTGCTTCCAAGAACCAGTTCACCAAACTGCTCAGAAAGTTAACAACCGATTCTCACGAAGTGGTTCGAACCGGTTGAATCCCACCACTGGAATGATAGTTGCGTGTTTAGTGGACACCTCAGAAAATGTTTAATATTAGTTGATTGCCATTCTGTAGTTGCTGATGGTGCAATATAAGCACTGGAATATTAACTCATATTATATGGGTACCATTAATACCAAATCATTGGTACAGCTTTTGAATAATCATTGCTTTATAGGGCTGTACAGTGTATGCTTTTTGGGGGTATGTATGAAGCACTTGGAATCTATTCTAGGATGAAGAAATCTTTGTATTTGGGAGACGTCCACAATATTTTTTTTCATAAAGAAATGTTAGTGCCGCAAGTGACACCCATAAAAGAAATCTGACATGGAAACTCCACCTCCTCAAACTAGTCCAGCTTAACCAAAAGAAAAATTATCTGCTCACCAACAACCCAAATCTTAAAATAGAGAGTATTCAACATTTTTCAAAATTCCAAGAACATATGGCCAACCAGTGTTTAACACTACTGGAAACAGAGACATCAGCAGGAGATGCCCAAAAACCTCAAATGGTAGGTATGACCATGTGAGCAAAGTCATTGTCTTAACATTTTTTAACTATTCACTACAGCCAATCCCTAATTAGAAGGTCAAATCCACTCCTCATTTACAGAAGTGGGTTTTTTATTTTATTAAATAGCAAAAATGAAATGAGGTTTGAGAGGAAGGAAAGATGAGTGATTCAAGAAAAATTTGGAGTTCTTTTTTAATTATTTTGTATACAAGATTGAAGCCCTTTCCTGTTTTTAGTTTTCTGTGGATATCACTCTCTGGTGTAAATTCTAAAGTAAATTCCAGACTTCTTATGGCTAATCAAAGAGTGAACACTGGCTGCAAACACATAAAAGGACTAATTTATTTATAATATTTATAACCTGTCTCTTAACTGGAAAGCTAATAAAGCAATGTGGTGCCTCTTGCGTGCATAAAAATATTATATTTAATTGGGCATTTACACAAATCCATTAAAAGAGACTCTAACATATTTTAAAGGCCTCATTGTGAAGCATCTAAAACCATTATCTATCTGTACTATGACCTTACTGGAATTTTCCTCCAATTTGGAAGAAGTTGGGGAAAGATAAGCTTATGGAATTTGGCTTTTCCAGACCTTGGATGCATCTTTATCATACTACCGGTATCTTATACATAATTTTTACAATATTATAATTTTTGAAAATTACAATACAAAAATCAAAATATTGTAATTTACAATATTGTAACAGATTAGTCTTTATATATTTTTTTCCTCCTCTATAGCCTTATGTCTAAGCCATTCATGTGTTTTCATTCACTTTCAGAATGGTCAAGGCACTTTTAATATAAGCCATAGTTTTGTTAAGTTTAAATCTTAATTATGAGTTTCAATCCAACATTAGCATTAAGTTACAGATGTTTAATGAAGCTCTTAAATCCAATGATTCAAGACTCCATACCTATAAATTTAACTGAAAATGAGACTATACAGTACAAATGTTTAAAGGAAACATGAAAAGAAGCAAGAGTGATGTGTAATATATTTTAAACAGACAATTATTACATTTACTAATGTAACAGTGCTCATAACGTGGTTTGACTGTGGCTTAATGCATTGTATAAAATCAGTAATAATTTGCAAAACATAGTTTATGGCTTAGCACTACGTGTAAAGCCAGCCAACTGTGGTTTATTCAATAAACATGGTTAAATAAACCATTTGATATATGAGCTGTGCTGTAGCGGAAGAGAAGCTACGAGAGGATAGGTTCCTGCTTAAAACTGTTGCCCACCAGCCATTCAGGCCCCATGATATAAAGATATTTTTTAGCATGAGTGAGCCAGCTGCATTCTCATGTTGAAAACCAGGAAAAGAATTATCCCTAATGAGAATCAAAGGGAGGAAATTGGTTAATTAATAATGAATTACTGCTGCACAATGATCTTGCCAAGGAGATACAACTATGTAAAAGTTGCTCTAGGAAGCAATTCTTTCTCAGAAACCCAGCTTGAAACAGTCAACAGGTTGTTCCACTCCAATGGGTTTGACGTTCATAATCGTTGTGCAATTGCTGATGTGCTCCAGGTTCAGCAAGTGTGAGACACCTCTTTAAGTTCTGCTTGATCCTTTTGGGGAAAAAAACCAAAAACCCTTGTTTACGTCAAAGGAGGGAGCTATCTGCCAGAACATAATTTTTTAAAACTGTATTTTTAGCATGCCTGCAAATAACACCTCTTAATCCAGACTGTGATTCCTTGAAATACATGCTGTTGATGTGCAAGTTGTGTTTTGGAAAGATACGATTTTCTTTGGCTGCCCTTAATGGCTGCAGTACTGAGATTCATGTTTTCAAACCCCTTACAATACCATGGGAAATTCTGTCAAAACCTTTTTGTTGTTGTTACTTGCAAAGTCATGTCCGACCCATGGCAAATACTACTACTATTACCAAAGCTTATCTATTATCATTTACCAGAGGTTTTACCATCTCACTTGTAACTGTTCTCCATCAATATCATAATTAGGAAAGTTATTCAATTATCATAATCCTTGAAGAAATATTTTCTGTTCCGCAAAGTGTGGATGATGCTATTGGTTTTAAGAAGATAGAATTTCTATTACATGCTTGCTCTACTCTAAGTCATCTGTCTTGTTCTCCAAAATCTAGGCTTCCTACATAAAACCATTTAGAACACGGGTATCAAACTCGTGGCGTCATGCTGCCATCACATGATATTTCACTGTTTTCCCCTTCACGGAGCTGGGATGGGCATGGCCTACAAGTGACACATCCGGCCCACGAGCCACCAGTTCGACACCCCTGATTTAAAGTAAAATATTTGTAGCCCAGGACTGAACTGTGGGGTTCTTGGTGCTCTCTGAGTTTGGTTGTTTTCTTGCAAATGTTTCATTATTAGGTAACATCATCAATGCCAGATCTACTCTGTCGGGCTCGATAACATATCCAGATTCCAGAGCATTAGTCCCAGTAGATTTAATACTAATGTTACCAAGCTGGGCAATGAAACATTGCAAGAAGACAGCCAAGCTCAGAGACACCAAGGACCCCATAAAACCACTTTTTAAAACTCTTTCTTGCAGAGTCAGAATCAGACTACATTAGACTATAAGCAACTGTCAGCAACTTCCACCTTATCTGTTTTGATGGAATAATTGTATCCTTGGGACATGTTTTAATTCTCAGTACATTATAACTTGGAAAAACCAATACACAGAGTTTGTGTGACTATGGGGCCAGGAAAAAAGTACCTGGAAAGTTATGGTCCTAAGTCTTTAACAGTGAAAGAAACAAGGTACTGTGGTTGTGCAGGTTTCAATTAGCGTCAGGTTTTGATCAGGATTTTAGCCAACGTATCTGTTAGCAGACATACCTAGATAGCACAAAAAGGTTCTGAGAAGTTCAGGAATTCTTGGTAAATATTATAGACTGGTTAATCTATTAAACCAGCCTTGTATACGTGTGTGTGTGTGTGTGTGTGTGTGTGTGTATATATATCCTCATTGTCCCTCAGGCAGGTCAGTTAATCACAGTTGATTAACTGAAATGTAAAAGCAGTGACACTTTTAGCTTCAGAAAATATTATAAATAACAGTGAAACACCCAAACAATTACAATCCTTTGTCATATCAAAGCTACCATGTGGCAAATGAAAAACAAGGCTGCTTACTGTGTTAGCAGGACATACAGAGCCACAGCCCGACAGCCAAATTTTAGTCTAGCATGTGGTAAAATTCAAGATTACACAAAGCTGTTTTGGAGAGTAGGGGGTGTCTTTAACGTTAGCCACCTAGAGCAGCAGAGGTGTCAAACCCGAGTTCATTGAGGGCCACATCAGGGTTGTGTTTGACCTTGGGGGACTGGGATGGGCATGGCCAGGGTGCGCATGGCCAGCTTGACATCACTCATGTCAGGGGGCGCCTGTGGTGGCCTGAGCGCTCTGCCAGAGAAAATGAGCTCCTGAGCTCTGAAATCTAACTTATATTAGTTCATTTAGTGACTGTTCAAAGTTACAACAGCACTGAAAAAGTGACTTATGACCGTTTTTCACATTTATGACTGTTGCAGCCTCCCCATGGTCACATGATCAAAATTCAGACATTTGGCAACTGGCTCATATTTATGACAATTGCAGTGTCCGGAGTCTTGTGATGACTTTTTGCAACCTTCTGACAAGCAAGGTCAATGGGGAACCCAAATTCACAAGCAAGGTCAATGGGGAACCCAAATTCACTTAGCAACCATGTTACTAACTTAATAATTGCAACTGTGGCAAGAAAAGTCATAAAATGGGGTAAAACTCACTTAACAACTGTCTCATTTAGCAACAAAAATGTGGGGCTCAATTGTGGTCGTAAATTAAGGAATACCAATATTGGGTTTAGAGCTGAACACAGTTGAGCTCCCTTAAACTCCAGAAAATTACAGTAAGTCTTGTCTGCATCATCTAAATTGTATTTCTCTTAATAGGCTAGCCAGAGGGATTCTATTATATTTAATACTTTTGTCTCCTGAATTGATAATATATCTCATTATATAGTAAAATGGCAAGATATGGAAGCATACATAATTCATTTCAAATTACTGTTTGAGATGCCAAATGCTGATTTTTACATGAAGAAATTTGTCACAAGAAGGAAGGTGTTCTTGGTCTGCATTACTAATTTTGTGTCTGAAATTTTCAAACTCCCTGTGTCAGGTAAATTGCAGCTCACAAGAAATATGGAATTATTGATTTGGAAAGTTTGAAGGCTGTCAAGAAAAATGTAAACTAAATGATGTGGAGAAGTACTGTTAAAATAAATACAAATAAACTGTGTAGGAACCTTACCCTGAGAATTCTGAACCTTTTATTGTGACTTTTCTGCAACAACCAGCATCCGTACAGCAATAATACCATCTAGTGGCAGTTATGAGCTATACGAATTTTCATGTATCTCCATACTTTTCAGTCAGTAAATTCTCCAACTCAATTTGAAGTTACTAGGAACACAATTGATTTTGTAAACGTTACAATGGTTAATTGATAAGACACTCGTAATCTGTTTCACATGTAACCCAATTGGTGCAACCAGTTTGTCAATTTTCCTCTTTTTCTCCACTTGATCCCAATCTAAATCCTACAACACATTAACCCACCCATTGCTTTTGATTGAAGTGGACTATGCTCACAAAAGGCTATATGCCTTTAATAAAATGGGTGGATCTAAAAGATGATTCCAGTTTTGCTTTGTTTTTCAAATATATCAAGATAAACCCTTAGGAAATGTGTTAATTTTAAAATTAATTCTCAATGCAAAAGGCCAGGAATATTCATTCTTCTAAAGACTTTGGATTCAAATAGAACAATCAAACAACAAGCTGTTCCTGCGTAATTCCCTTTGCTAATTAAGCTTAGCTTGCTTTTTGATCTCTGCTATAAGTGTTTAAGCTGTGATAGATGAAGTAATAATGGTGTAAAACATGGGTATCAAACTTGTGATGTCATGTCCCCCTTTGCTAAACCGGGGTGGACATGCCCAGCACGTGATGCATCTGGCCCACGGGCCACAAGTATGATACCCCTGGACTGTAAAAGCTTGTTTGGATTGATTTTAAAAAGATGTGGAATGGCTCAACATTTCTGCACCCAAATCCTGAGATATTCTCCCATCAGAGGCTCACCTAATTCCTCCCTTCTCTATTTTTTTTTTTTGAACATTAAGGAACATCTGATAAGGCTGTCAGACTGAAGTAATTGTTATTTACCTACTATCACCAAATGTTTTATTTTTGTCAGATCTTGCTGACAAATGACTTATGATGATGTATCTGAATTGTTTTATTTTTACTGATTAGATTTTTTTAATCCTAACTTTATTACTTTATAAGTAACTCAAGGTGGCAAACACATCCAACACACTTTCCTTCTCCTATTTTCCCCTCAATCACTCTCTGAGGTGAGTTGGACTGAGAGAGAGTGACTGGTCCAAAGTCACTCAGTCAGCTTTCATGCTAATTTTATCATGGTATGATAGGGAAAGGCTTATCAAAGGCATTTTCTCTAAGTTACTTTCTTGGCCCAGACTTATGTCTCCCTTATATGATCATTGCCTTGATCGCAGCTGTTCTTTTTGTCCTTCCAGATCATTCTCTGTGCTCTCTACCCCATGATATCACCTGCAGCCTATCCCCTGCCCAGGAATGGAAAAGCTTTAATTATACTTTTTGTTCCAATCCTCCCCTTAAACCTTCAGCAATCCAGATCAGTTTCAAAGTGTGCAAAATGGGAGGGGTGTGTGATTCACTGACTGTTCTCTGATGATGGGACTCAGATGGTAGAACAGCCAGGTGTCCACTGACCATTTCCAGCTGCTAGCATGTCTCCTGCAGCCATTTCCCCACAGATGTATCCAACATCAATCTGCAACTCACCAAACAGCTATTTGGCAGACAGGAGAAGAGTACAGTAAAGCAGAGTCATTTTTTTTTCAAAATCTAAGAAGACACAACTGTTTACTCAACTGAAGACTCAACGAAGATGATTAGGGGACCGAAGGCTAAAACATATAAAGAATGGTTGCTGGAACTGGATATGTCTAGTCTGATGAAAAGGACTAGGGGTGACATGACAGCAGTGTTCCAATATCTACTGTAGGGGGCTGCCACAAAGAAGAAGGGATCAATCCATTTTCCAAAACACCTGAAGGCAGGACAAGAAGCAGTGGATGGAAGCTAATCAAGGAGAAAACCAGCCTAGACCTAAGGAGAAATTTCCTGAAGTTAGAATCAGTGGAAACAACCTGCCTCCAGAAGTTGAGGATGCTCTAACCCTGGAAGTTTTTAAGAAGAGATTGGACAACCATTTGTCTCAAATGGTATAGGGTTTCCTGCCTGAGAAGGGGTTTGGACTAGAAGACTTCCAAGGTCCCTTCCAACTTTGTTGTTCTGTTTGGTAGATTGTAGGGTGCTGCCACCTTTTGACCATGGGCTTAGCCCTCTTTCAAGAGATCTCACCACCACATGCAAGGTTTCAAAAGAACAAGCCCTGTCCCTATCATGTCCCAATAAAGTGAGAAGGCTGTCTATCAGTTCTCTTTCAGAGCACAGTTGCAGATTTTCAAGCAACCCAAGTCTTGCACTGCACCTTTCCCTTCTCGAATAAGCTAAAGGTATTCATTCACCTGTGACATACCAAGAAAATCCAAATGAAGATTCTTTTCATTCAAAACAGATGCTGGCTGTACACTGAAGAAGGTAAATAAACTGTTATCTTCAACCTGCTGCTTCTAATGGAGGATCTAGGGATAGGATTCTACCAGTGGTGAGATTCAAATTTTTTTACTACTGGTTCTGTGGGCATGGTTTATTTGGTGAGCGTGCTTCGTGGTCATGTGACTGGGTGGGTGTGGCCAACTCAATGTCACTCACATCAAGGGGTGCCTCACCTGGCCCCTCCCCTCCCACCCATTCCTTGTCATCCAGTCTCAACTTATCTATAATTCTATAAAAATGTTGTTCACCTTTTTTGACTTTATTATCTGCATACTATAGATGTACTTTCATGGACCACTGAAAGGAGGAAATGGCTCACATGCTTTACCCAAGAGTGTGATAGGCAACAGGCTTTTAAGGGGCTGCCACAAAGAAAGGGGGACATTGTATTTTCCAAAGAAGCAGAATGCAAACAAGAAGCCAAGTTTCCAAGAGGGAAACTGAACAGAGAGAAGCAACCTAAAACTAAGGGGAAACTTCCTGACAGTGAGAACAATTAACCAGTAGAACTGCTTGTCTCCAGAAGTTCTGGGTGCTCAATCACTGGAAGTTTTTAAGAAAAGACTGAACAGCCATTTCTCTGAAATGGCATAGAGTTTCCCCCAAGGTCCCTTCTAAGTGTTATTCTGTTATTCTGACACTTTTCCCAGGATCTCTACTCAGAGTTTGGCATCCTCAGTTTTTTTGCCTGAGCTGGGGGTTGGACTAGAAGACCTCCAAAGCCCCTTTCAATTCTTGATAAGCACATGTGTATTTTATGCTCTGGACTATTGACATTGAATGCATGTAAACCCTGAAAAATATGTGGTAGCCCTGGGCAAAAGAAAGGCAGAAAAATCACTCTAGATGTAGGGATAGTGTAAAATATTAACACATGATAAATAATGGAACAATTAAAAATTGTTTTCTCTCTCTCTTCCTATTTTTTTCTTTCTTTCTCTCCCTTTTCTCTTTCTTTCTTTCTTTCTTTCTTTCTTTCTTTCTTTCTTTCTTTCTTTCTTTCTTTCTTTCTTTCTTTCTTTCTTTCTTTCTTTCTTTCTTTCTTTCTTTCTTTCTTTCTCTCTCTCTCTCTCTCTCTCTCTCTCTCTCTCTCTCTCTCTCTCTCTCTCTCACACACACACACACACACACACGGAGCACTTTTGTAGCTTAACAGACATGCATTTTGAAGCAGCTCCTTTAAATTTCTCCAAGGCTGGAGTGGATCCCCCCACCTTCTCTGTCAGACCACACTCCTTCTCACTCCAGGCACTTTAACTCACAAGGGGAAAGCGATACTTGCAGAGTCCATGGGGAATCCTTGGAGAAGTTTTTAAAGGACCTGTTGCTTCCAAAATGCATTTCTTTTATGTTGCAAAAGTGCTCCAAGACGCTGCAAGTATCAGGGAAAGCGATACTTGCAGCATCCATGCCTTTCTTCCTTTCCCCCGGGGAGAAAGAGGACATAGGGAATGGAAAGCTAGAGAGCAATTAGGGCAAGTGAGCGACCAGGTCGGGGGTGTGGCCAGCCAGGGGTCATCACCAGTTCGGCGACCCATACCAAATAACTGCTACCGGTTCTCCCGAATAGGTGTGAATCGGTTGAATACCTCTGGATTCTACCAGTTCGAACCAGTTTGGGTGAACTGGATGTTAAATTTGCATTTAGTTCACCGAACTGCCATCCCAGGAGTCTCCATGTGGCCCATTTTAAATACAGGTAGGTGCAGGGTCTGCATGGAGGCTCTGGGAAGGGGAAAAATGGGCCTTCTCGAAGTCCAGAAACAGGCTTGTTTCTGGCTTCCGAGGGGCCTCCAGAGCCTGGAAGAGGCTTTTTTCACCCTCTCAGAGGCCTGAGGGAAGCCTCCAGGACCTTGGGAAGGCAAAAAATGGCCCTACCGGAAGTCACAAAACAGGCCTGTTTCCGGCTTCCCGAGGGCCTTCACAGCCCGGGGGAGGCCATTTTCGCCCTCTCACAGGCCTGAGGGAAGCCTCTGGACCCTTGGGAAGGTGAAAAACGGCCATCCCGGAAGTTCGGGCAGGCCACACCCACCATGGCCACGCCCACCCAGCAGCTGGGCAGCAAACCGGTTGCTGGGATTTTGGAATCCCATCCCTTGGAGGATCCCATAGAAATATAGCATGGAATTCTGGGATCTCTTAAAAGTGGGCTGTAGCAGGCTTGGCTTAGAGTCAGAAAATGTTAGGATTTCAGTGGCTATGGAGGAAACTGTTATGGCTATTAGGGAAATTGAGATAAATCAAGGGCTATTATGCAATAGGCATAGCAACCTAAACTGATTTTCTCCTTCACTGCTTCCAGCTGTTCAGAAGCTAGCTTTAAACATTCCAGTTCACATTACAGTCAATTTGCACCTGGATTGGGTTAGTGTTTGTCATGCCCCTGGTGGAGACTGACTCTGAGGAAGAGGAGGAACAGCCAACAGGGAGTGGGAGTGTGGCTCCAGAGGTGGTGCAGGAGGCTGGGGAAGGGCAGAGGCTGGCTGAGCAATCAGAGGAGGATCCAGGCCCATTCCCTCTCCATCCTAGGGCACGCAGGAAGAAGAGGATATGGGGAAAAGCGTAGTCTACTTGGGAGGAGAGGGCCATGATCCTCCTCATGGGTTGCAGCTGTGAGCTCGGTATAAGAGTTTGTAACTGCATGTTCACAGACGCTGAAGTCAAATTAGTGTTTTCTTTGGATGAGCTTTATCTTTGTTGACGTTCTTCCCATGGACTCTCTCCGGTTATCTTCCTGGAATGTGTGATTAATTATCTTGGTTTGCCTTGGAACTCTCGTCAATGCGGTTTGTTTCTGGTTTCCTTTCGCTTCATTATCTAATTTTGGAATTTAAACTGTGATTAATAAAACAGAGAAGTTAAGTTGAAGGCATTGCAAGATCTTGATTCATGTTTTAGTTTTTGTGTTATTTTTGAGACACTACGGGTCATCACATTGTTTCAGTCTGGACCCTAGTTGCTCACTCTCTATTCTTTGCCCTTCTCATCCCTGCAGGTAAGGCTTGCTGACTGGGCCTGATTTGAATCTCTCAGGGTTCCTTTCTGAGCACACTAGTTCCTATTCTTTTCCCTTGCTTTCCCAAATGATTGGGACACATTCATACAGGCAGCTCTCGACTTACATTGTTTAGTGACCATATAAAGTTGCAATGACACTGAAAAAAAGAGACACAATTGGTTTTTGCACAACTGTTCCAGCATCTCCATAGTCATGTGATCAGCATTTGGGCGCTTGGCAACTGGCATGTATCTATGACAGTGATACTGTCCTGGGATCATGTGATCTTAACTTGTAATCTTCTCAGCTGGCTTCTGACAAGCAAAGTCAATGGGGGAAGCCACATTTACTGAACAACTGCATGATTCATTTAACAATGTGGAAAAAAAAGGTTATAAAATGGGACAAAACTCACTTAAAAACCACCTTGCTTAGCAATAGAAGTTTTGGGCTCAATTCTGGTTGTAAATTGAAGACTACCTGTACTGTTCTCCCCTTCAACATTCAACGTAGACTCTTTCTTTTTCCCCTTATTGTGCTATTGTTGCTCTGATGCTACAATGATCAAAGCAAAGGGAACAGGACGTTCCTTCATTTCTGTGCTCCACTGAAAGTCTGCCGTAAGGAAAACCTGATGGTTCAGCTTCCCAGAGGCAAAGTACCATTCACTGCTACTTCATAGTTTCAGTCCAACATGTTGTTACTTAAATATTGGGGGAGGGAGAGAAAAGCTTTGTGATATTGTGGACAGGGGGGTGAGAAAGCAAGAGGAGTATGTTTCACTTGGCTTAGGCCAAGCTATGCTGGCTGGGGAATTCTGGGAGTTGAAGTCCCCAACACTCAACGTTGCCAAGATTTGATATCCTTGCTCTGTGATATAAAAAAGACATTTCACAAGAAGTTGAAGAAGCTTCTTGGATGAGAAGCGAAACGTCTTCCAAGAAAAACCAGAAAGCCCAGTGCCTCTTCAAAAAAAAAAAAAAACACCTTTGGGACTACAGCTGAAATCTTTCTTTCCCTCTTTTAGATTTGGTGGAAAAGGTTGGGTACAGATGATAAGATGTCCATTTGAGCCACTGTCAAGCCACGGACAAGCAAAACACCGTATGATTTGGCAGTCTGTGAATTTGAACACTTCTAAGGTGTGTAGTCTTAAGGGATTATCTTCACTGCGTAATTGCCTCATCCTCAGGATGGGACACCAATAATTTCTGCAGAGCAAAAACAGATGAAATCAGTTTTTACTCATGTCCCTTCCGTCACAGATTTGATCCTCAGCGCATTTCCCTACTGTTGTTTGAAAGTCGGCTTTCTCGCTTAAGTTGTTTCAAATGCTCTTCTCTATTTCAGCAAGAGGGCTTCACTTCTTTGCGACTTATTCCAGGAGTTCGTTAGAGCCAGTAGCCCTCAATTTATGACCACAAATGAGCCCAAATTAAGCGAGATTGGACTCTCCCATCTGTCAGAAATGGTGTAGGGCCTCCTGCTTGGGCAGAGGGTTGGACTAGATGACCTACAAAGTCCCTTCCAACTCTGATTAGCTGTTATTATTAGTTGTTAGCAAATTAGTTCACAACCTTTCTTGCCACCTCAGTTGTTCAATTAGTAACAAGGTTGTTAAGTGAATCTGGCTTTCTCATTGACTTTGCTTGTCATGCCACAAAAGGTGATCACATGACCCTGAGACACTGCATCCATCATAAGTAGGAGTCAGTTGCCTTAATTTTAATCACATGACCATGTCAATGCTGCCACGGCTGTAAGTGTGAAAAATGGGCATAAGTAATCTTTTTCAGTGAAATTTTAACTATGAACAATCACTAAATGAACTGCTGTAAGTCAAATACCACCTGTACTTAGGAGAGGGAGGAATGCTTCCTGAACCCAGAAAAAATTTCTAATATTTCCCTTAAATAATCAGTATAAAAGAAACATGCTTTGTAAAAGGTTGCTGATTCAATTCCCTGCCTATATTTTCCTTGTCACATACGTACAATTTAAATAAAGAGAAATCTGGTGCAGGTAGTCCTTGAAATATGACTGTAGCAGAATTTCTGTTGTTAAGCAAGACATTTGCTAAGTGAATTTTGCCCCTTTCTTCCTATAGTTATTAGGTGAATCCCTGCAGTTGTTAAGTGAGTAACTCGGTTGTTAAGTGAATCTGGTTTCCCCATTGGCTTTGCTTGCTGAAAGATCACAACAGGTGATCACATAACCTTGGGACATTGAGATACATACAAATACAGTTGGCAAACCGCTGAATTTTGATCACGTGATGCTGGAGATGAGGCAAAGGTCAAAAGTGTAAAAAAACAGTCATAAATCACGTTTTTTTAGTACCATTGTAAACTTTGATCACTAAACTAAAGTTTGTAAGTTGAGAACTATCTGTAGTATCTTTTCAGAGTAACAAATTTTATTAAAAGCCACAGGCTTCATGAACTATAAATAAAGTTTATTAGTTCAACCAGGCCCTGCCAGATATTTCCTGCTTTTTTTTTTTACTACCATACGTTTCCTCCTACAAAATATTTTTAAATTATTGTTTCTTTTATCTAGCAATCTTTCCATAGCAAATTGGGGACTTTCTTTTTTTGAGAAAAATAAACGCAAGGAAAACTAGGTAGTTGAAAAATAATAATTTAGAAAAAATGTTTTTCCGGTTTATGAATCAGCCACTTCATAGCTACAATCATTGTGCTATTTTAGCATTCACACTAAAGAAAAGATTTAGAAATTATCAGTGTACAAAAGGACTGACAATAAAATGTTTATTTTAAATGCTGATGTTGTATATCACTGATATATGTGTCTTTTTGTCCTTTAAACACACACACACACATTTATTGTAATATAGATGGATTTTATACATATGTAAAATATATTTCCAGGAAGATCCTTCCACTGGAAGGGAAGCAATTAATATTTGTTTTCCTAGTGGAAGGACACAAGAATAGAGGAATTGTCCAACAGGAGAACATGGCAGCCTGCTGTGTAGATGTAATACCTTGCCAGATATTGCCAAAGTATCCCACTCCCAGACCAGAGCAAGCAGCTTGGAATCAAGCTGTCATGGGAGCTGCTTTAGTTGCCAAGTGTGAACAGGCTTCAGAATGGAGAACCTTCCCCAAACTCTTCCATCTGAGAGATAACAGCACTTTTCCTTTTTCAGGAAATGTCTTCCCTTCTGATTCATTGAGGTCAACCTTGTTTTTGTTTTTTGTATTTGTTTTCGTTATTATTATTGTGTTTGCCTCTGAGCTGTAGACATTTTGTGGGCAGGGCTATTAATTATTTAGCAGTCATGTTGACTGTAAAGAGTTATGGCACGCACTGATGTTCCGAATGTGATTACTCACTATGGAGAGATTATTTTATCCCATTACCAAGACTTAGTCATGCTTGGAATAGTGATGTTAATTAGGGTATCCACAATTCCATTTGTATTGCTAAGCACCAGGAATCTGTTGGCAATCTTTTAAGCATTTCAAGTTTTGCAAGTTGCGTTTGCAAGCTGATCACACCGTGCTACCCAAATCACTGGGATCGGACTCTTGCGTTAAAATGTGCTTCAATCAATCCCCTAGGGCAACAGATAAGTTTTAAATACCAGTGTAATTTGGAAACTGAAACTAAGGGGGGAAGCTATAGAATCCAGCTGATTATGCTAAAATGTATTATTTATAGCAGTATTTCTCACCCTTGGCAACTTTCAGATGCGTGGACTTCAACTCCCAGAATTCTCCAGTGAGCCTGCGAGCTGGAGAATTCTAGGAGTTGAAGTCCACGCATCTGAAAATTTCTCAAAGTTGAGAAACACTGATTTATAGAAATGCTCTTCTTTTTTTTATATTCTGGAATGTCTGAAACAAAAGGCACAAAAAGACTCTGGAACCTTGTGCCAAATATGTCAATGTGGGGATTAATTCTGGCTCCTAGTGCTGCAGAGATATGATGGATGTACAAGGGATGTAAATGGCTTCGCCTGCATTTCCATGTCCAAACATTAAGGGGAAATGGATGGAGGGCTAATTGTTTTCAGGGGCTCCCATGTGATTTGTGGTCTTTAAGGTTAGTCTGTCACAATGATCTGTCTTGGTGAGAAATATCTCCTGAGGAAATAAATCCCTGTTTTCTTAATAGACACATTAGAATAAAGACAGCTATGTAGGTTTGCTTTTGTTTGTTTTTTAACTGAGTGCACTCTTCCAAACTTCTTTCATTTCTGGAGTTGTGCAATAATGAAAGTAGGAGTTTTCCTCCAAACTTGTGCCTCAACCCTTGGATAATGATTCCTCACGGCTGTAAAGAAAGCTTTGCAGCAGGGTGATTTAGCAGGATAATCCCCACTCATAACTCTTTAGTTATCAGCCAGCTTTCATACATACGATTTTTGTTATCAGGGAGCAACCCTGGGACAGCACTAAAACTCTCTCTAAAAATTCAACAGCCTGCAGCATAAGACATAGACTAAGTTCTGGGAGCTAAAATTGGTTTTATTACAGTTGGGAAGCCCACAGGACAAAGATCAGTGACTGCAAAAACCTACCCATCCAACTGGCTATGTATGTAGCTTACCCAGGAGTTGACTTTATTCTCTCTTCCTTCTCTCTCAGCCTTATGGGGTACAGAATTTCTTGTCACTCGTTGCTCAGCTTTGGAAGTGGAAAGCATCTGCACCCTACAGGCAGTCCTTGACTTATGAACACAACTGAGCCCAAAATTTCTGTTGCTGAGTAAGACCATTGTTAAACGGGCTTTGCCCCATCTTATGACCTTTTGGCCATGGTGCTAAAGTGAAGCAATGCAGTTGTTAACTTAGCAATTTGGTTGATAAGTGAAATCTAGCTTCCTCATTAACTTTGCTTGTCAAAAGGTGAAATCTGGTTTCCCTATTAACTTTGCTTGTCAAAAGTGACTACTTGTGCCCGGGGCATTCCAACTGTCATAAATATCTGCAAGTTGTGAAATGTCACAACTTGGAATCTGGGTTGTAAGAAGCCCTGGGAGGCCTGTTGTAACTGTGAATGGTTGCTAAACAATCGTTCAAAAGTCAAGAGCTTTTGTGAAGATTTCCCCTCATTTGCTTTTCCCATTTGCTTCATAATCTTGATTATGAAGATAACAAGGTATTAGAGGTGCAGTTGATATATACGAGGCATCCTTTCTGCAAGTGTACTGGTGATGGTGCACAGATGTTTTGCAGCTGGTACACAGTTTCTCTCCCTGAATTTGGAAAGATTCTGTGGTAAAGTGAAGGTTGGTCTCCATTCAAATTTATGGAGGAAAGGGAAGTAAGCAAATCAGCTGTGTGTTTCCTGGAAGAGACTTACCCAAGGCTTGAGCTTAGGAGCCAAAATAAAATAATATTTTAGCTTTCTACTTAGCTTTCTTTCTCTTCCTTGTGTTTTGGATAAAGCTCTTCATTTGAATAAAGGGGAAGCTGCTTTCATAGCAGCAAATTCTATTTCAGTCCAGGAATGACTCTAGCAGACAATCAAAGAAGTTGAGATGTTAGTCCTGAGGGCATGTCAGAAGCAAACAACACACTTTAAAAGTGGGGGGGAAGGCTTCAAGCCTGTGGTTGTGGCTACCACTTGGACTCTTTTGACCTCTGTATAGATGACTCTTACAGCCCATTACCTCTCATATATTATTTTACAATTAGAGCAGTATAAATCATCAATAGTATAATCGCAATGTTGTGTATTGTTAAAATCTATAATTAAAGATAATCATAGAATGACTACCAATGTCTGCCTTTCAAAGCCAGCAGGCTTTTATTTCTATTTTCATGGGACCCAAATTTTATACAGTATATTTGCTAGGTTGAGCACCCAAAGATTTTGAAGAGACTCCTTTTAGTGATCAAACCTGCAATGTTACACAGCCCTAACAGCTACAATTGATTGGAATATTGTACAGCCTACATTTTCTAGAGTTATGCACATCTTATGTTTTCAATTATGGGAATGTGCCAAATATTTACAAACACATCATCAGGGGACGGTTGTAAGTTTATTGTAAACTTAATATGAAGTTTGCTTTGCATGAAATGTGGAATGAGGATTTTTTGCTCCTAATAATCTGCAAATTTCTTTCTGCTAAAGAAACACATAAATAAAACATTAAACACGGCATGGCCAACATACAGAGAACTTAATTTGTAAAGATAATAGAGATGAATATGCATTGTCACAGGATGTACAGGTGTGGTTGTGCTCCAAACATAACTTGAACTCTTTAATTATATGTTTGAAATGTAAGCATGCACATGCCAGTAATTATGTCTGTTACTGTATTTATCTCATATTCTGCACAATAAGGATGATAAATATATATATTTCTTACCTTCTCCCTTCAGTTTTCTTCCTATTACTGCACAGCTTTTGGTTCTGAAGTCCCAAATTCAGATTTCTAATAAAAGAGTTGATAAAAGCTTTTGGAAATAATGTAGTTCATCCTTCAGGTTACAGAGAACAGCCCGATGAAGCAGGGCACTCCTACTCAAATCAAGGAGAATTCAGAATTTGTAAGCTGTGTGGGTGAAATTCTCAAACAGATGGTGAAAGCAAATCCATCTGGCCTTCTAGCGTTTTCTCATTGTAACTCTGTCTTTTTCTTTTTTGATAGGTTAATCTCACCTGTCCTGATTTCCTTAACCATCTGTATTTTTAAGTCAATGCTTGGGATAGATGAGGAATAGAATCAGCATATCTGAAAGAAAGATACTGTTCTTCTGTCTATTTGATAATAAATTTCATTCTAATGTCATATATATTAAAATGTATAATTACACACACACACACATACACACACACACACACAATTACTTGCTTTCTTCACATTTTAAACTTAATATGTAAAAAAAATGAATCCAGGATTCTATTCTATGAATAAATTCATTTTTTAAAAAAAGTCATGGATTCCATCATTTCTTTCTAAATAAATAAATTTTTTGTAATGGAGACCTACTAGGTTAATTTTACTACTATTTTAGAAGCAAATGCCATTACTGCATTTCAGTGTCACCAAACAAAATAATTATAGTCATGCACTGCAACAATTTGTTGTTGCTGCCAATACCATATTCTCCATTTCTACCAATACATTGATTACATGGGCTTAATATAGTTGCAGTGACAATATTTCGATTCTATTCAGCTATAAGCAATTATCTTTCAATTCACAAAAGTAAAAACGACACTTATAACATGAAATAGACACAAACTTTTGAACTATTGAAACAATATCAGAAGAGAAGCAACAAAAGGCAGTTGTCAAAAAAATGATAAAACGCTGGGAAAAGGATCACCTGATATTAAACAACAGACTATGACACAAGCATGTTTCTGGGAGTAAATAAACCTAATATTAAGTAGATTCAAGGGCAACCTAACATAACTAAACGAATGTCCCACCATCAACATAACAGATTTTGAGGGGAGGAACCCCATTAATTTTGCCTCAAAAGCAAAACATACTTGTCTTTTCCTTGTTATCATGAATAACATTACTGTGTTACAGTATCACTTATCACATTTAAGGCTTTCCTTCAAAATACACAGATTCACCTACTTACACATTTTACCATTTTGGGTCTTTTTCAGAGAATACAGATTCTCTCCAATTTGCTTTCTCCAGTAAATAAATAAATAAAAATAAAAAGGCATATTAATCAAGCGTAATTCTGCTCTAAAGGCCATTGGCCTTTAGAAACTCAGAAAGGCAGCAATAGCATATATTAAATATTAACCTAGAATATGACTCTAAGGAGAAAATTTAGTCATTATGCTCTGTGTCAAGGTGAACATGATAAATGGGACAGCTCTTTGGAGCTAGAACTAAGAGTTAGATATTAGATAAGAATAGAACGCTGAAAGAAAATTTTAAAAAAGCTTCCTAGATATGTAGTCATAGCAAGAATCTAGAATTTTTTTTTTTTAAGAGCCCCATTGTGATAGGAAGAGCCTTCTTTTTCTGCAAAGAAATCTGGGGACTTATTGGGGACAACAAAGGAGAAAATTGAACTTATTACATGATGGAAGATAATGATAGGCCTGAATTTATTTATTTATTTTTATTTTGTGGAAATGGCATCTTTAGTCAACTGGATTTCTGGAAGAAGAAAATGGTTATTTAACAAAAATATGTCTAATGTATAATCAAACAGGAGAAAGAAAAATTCAGCTATTAGGAAAACAGATAGGATTTTCTGTCAGATATGAATATATTTCATGTAAGATATTCTGTGAATTTTCTCCTGCAGATCCAGAGGCCGTTGAAGTTGGTTGGGATATGCTAAAGATGAAGTTCCATTTTTCTTCCATTCTTCTTCCACCCAGACAATCATAGAAATATCCTGGACATGAGAAGAAACTTAGCTTAATAAATCATGACCAGTCTGAGCTTTCTTCAGTTCATGGAATAAGTCAAGGAATAAGTCCTTGACTTATAACCATTCATTTAGTGACCATGTACAGTTACAATGGCACTGAAAAAAGGGACTTACCCAGGGGTGGGTTTCTACCGGTTCTATCCACCTCTGTAAAACCGGTAGCTCTGAAGAGCAGCAGACATAGAACCGGTCCTATGTCTGCTGATGTTTTGGCCCACCCACCCACCCGGGCTCTTACCTTTATTTCCTGATTTTTTTCAACTTCAGCTGCCATGCGAGGCACAGCTGTAGTTAAAAAAGCAGGAAAAAAGGGCTTTTTGAAAGGCTGCTTCTCTGCACGCAGCATGTTGATGACAATTTACAGGCGCGCGGCTGGCAGCATGCAGGGAAGCACATCGTAAATCACCGAACCTCATAAATGACCAAACTGGTAGTTAACTCTGTCAGATCCCACCCCTGGACTTACATCATTTTTCACACTTACATGTATTGTTGCATTCCCAGGGTCACCTGATCAAAATTTGGGCACTTGGAAACTGGCATTATTTATGACAATCACACTTACCTAGGATCATGTAATCACCACTTGCAACCTTCCCAGCTGTCTTCCAACAAGCAAAGTCAGTGGAGGGAGCCAACTTTGCTTTAATAACTGCTGTGATTGGCTGAACAATTGTGGTAAAAAAAAGGTCATAAAATGAAGCAAAACTCATTTAACAACTGCCTTGCTATGAGTTTAGGAGTTTCTGAAATGGTTTGCAGTAATTAAGCAAGCTGTAGTTGGAACCAATGATGTCTCCTCAATAGTTGTGTACATAGCTACTCACTAGTATCCAGAACAGATAACTTTTTTATTGTCCATCACTCTTTTCATGGCTGAAAGCCAATTTGGTATACAGAAATGGTTAAGGCACCTTGCTAGAAACCAGTAGACTTGGGTTTTAGTCCTATCTTAGTCATAAAGCTTGTTGGGTGTCTTTGAGCCAGTTATTCTCTCAGCTCTAAGAAGAAGGCAATAACAAACCACTTCTGAAAGATTCTGCCAAGAAAACTGCAGGGCGTAATCAGGAGCATTTCTTCATGTATAAGTGAGTTCCAGGGCTTCATTGGACAGTTCAGAGATCACATCCCCTTGGTGTCACATCAACCCAGTCACTGGTTACTATGGTCCCCAATATCTTCTAAAATTATTTTTGATCAGAAATGTTGTAATAGGGTAATATTTATTTATTGAAGAGCATTTATATGGTCAGTGAGTCAGGAATAATTGTAACACTTGCACTGTAAATAAAAATTATAACGCTTACATGGAAATGTCCATTTGAAATCCAAGAGAATATTTGTTTTTAATTCCTACTTTTCTTTCTCTGATCTACACACCAACAAGCTTGAATTTACAAAGCAAAACCACTACAAAACCATTACAAAACAAAAGGTCAGGGTAAGAGAAATAGGTCAGGCAAAGAAATATAGTAATTTAAAGATCAACTCAAAAATTCAAAACTGAGCAAACACTTTTTTATTTTTAAATTAAGTGTTATACTACTACTGCATAGAATCCAGGGGTGGGATTCAAATTTTTTAACAACCGGTTCTGTGGCGTGGCTTAGGTGGTGGGCATGGCTTGGTGGTCATGTGACTGGCTGGGCGTGGCTTGGTGGTGATGCTATTGGCTGGGCGTGGCCAACTCAATATCACTCACATCGAGGCACGCATCTCCTCGCCTGGCCTCTCGTGACTGTGAGGATGCTCCAACAGTCGTAAGCATGAAAAAGGGTCATAGAGTACTTTTTTCAGTGCCATTGTAACTTTGAATGGTCACTCCACACAAGCAAAGTACCAGCAAAGGAGAGGAAAAAAACTCCAGAAAAGTTCCAGAGACAGGAAGTCTAGTCCTGCCAAGAATGTAATAAGGGGTAACGGAGAGGTAGTTGCTGTAAGCAACAATACCAGAAGGTTTCCTTCCTGCCTTCCTCACAGGATTACGCAGGAAACTTCTAACAACCGGTTCTCCGAACTGCTTAGAACGTTAACAACCGGTTCTAGCGAATAGATGCGAACTGGTGGAATCCCACCCCTGATAGCATCCCAAGAAATGGTAGGTCTAGATACATTAGAGACCAACCAGTAATGAAGGAATTTTTGTGCCTTTAAGTATGTGCACCCTGATGTTTTTGTTTGATCTATATAAATTAAACTTTATATGCATTTCTAAATGTATGTATATAATGAATGTCCTGTACCAAAATCCATACCCCATAGGCTATTGCAATATGTTAATTAATCTTTTTTCAGATAAAATATTATTGTATTTCAGAATACTTAAAAGTCATAATCAAATGAATGTTTAGAAGAAAATGGCAACCAATTCAACCATGTAATTTATATAATTATGTGTCTATGGGACATGACTTTTGTTACAACCTTATATCTCTGCATGCATATGTCTGTGTGTTCGTATCAGAGGTGGTATTCAGCAGGTTCTGACCAATTCTGGAGAACCGCTCGTATAAATTTTGAGTAGTTCGAAGAACCGGCAAATACCACCTCTGACTGGAGATTTTACAGTATCCTTCTCCTGCCACGCCCACCAAGCCACAGAATCGATAGTAAAAAAATTTGAATCCCACCACTGGTTCGTATATGTACGTATGTGTATGTATGTGTGTGAGAGAGAGAGAGTACTATGCACACATAAAGATGTATTTATAACCACAAACCAACAACTGTTAGCAACTGTTTAAGGTTATAATAGCATTGAAAATGTGATTCATGACCGGTCCACAAAATAAGCAGCTACTGTTGGTACCCAGATTTGTTTTAACAACTGCATGATTCACTTAACAATTGCAATGATTTACTTAACAACCATAGAAAAAATATCCTAAAATCAATTGTGACTCACTCAATCATCTTGCCTAGCAATGGAAATGTCAGTCCCAGTTGTGGTCATAAAATGAAGACTGACCTGTAAGGCCACATTAATCAGTTGCAGGTTGCTTTTCTAGAAGAGAGAGATGGGAAGGCCCAAGCATAGGAGAGTGGCAGGTCAAACTGAATCTCTTGCAAACAGTTGCCAAAATGTCTCAGTCCAAACAGACTTTTTAAAGAGTCAAATAGGCATGAATACACAATAGGAGCAACATAAAGATGCAGATATTGTAAAACGTGGTGTTGTTTCATTAAGCATGCAGCATGTGAATCAAGTCCATGTACTTTTATAAACTCTAGTGCAGAGGGGTCAAACTTGATTTCATTGGGGCAGTGTGGGATTCAACACCGGTTCTGTGGGCGTGGCTTGGTGGGCGTGGCAGGGGAAGGATACTGTAAAATATCCAGTCAGAGGTGGTATTTGCAAGTTCTCCGAACTACTCAAAATTTCCACTACCAGTTCTCCAGAATCTCCAGGGTTATGTTTGACCTGGGGGGGGGGGGGCTGAGGGAGCGTGGCCGGGGTGGGCATGGCCAGCTCAATGTCACTCATTGAGGCTCTGTTTTCAGTCGCGACGGCCTCCTGCAGCCCTCTGTCAGGGGAAGCGGAGCCCAGGGAGGCTGTGCCCAGGGTCCATTTTCACTGGCAGAGGGCTGCAGGAGGCCTTCGAGGCTGAAACTGGAGCCCAGGTGGGCTGCGCGCAGCATCCCCAAGCTCTGTTTTTGCTGGCAGGCTGGTCCTTTACTGTTTCCAGAGCAGCCCTGTGGGCCAGATCTAAGCACCACAACGGCTGGATCTGGCTGCAGGCCTTGAGTTTGACACCCCTGTTCTAGTGTACTGAGTGCATTATATAAATTTACTCCATTTAATTCCTTCAGTAAGCTATAGTTGAACAAATTATGGCTTTATAAACCAGGCCTAGATTTAGAGAAGAAATTGTTCATTGTCCCAGTAATCATCTTTTGTAACTATACTTTTGGATTCCTAAGTTATTTATATACTGACTTTATTCAGCCAAAACACTTAAACAACCATAATTGGCTTTCCTAAACTGATTTTCTGAATTCATTCAGCATTAAACTCCCAAGGGCTGACTTTGCACAACATTAAACGTATCTTGCCAGGGTAGTTTAATGTAACATACAAAAACAGCCCCTGTCAGGCAGGGGCAGAAAAAACTTATTGGTGACAATGTTCCAAAAAGAAAATTATAGAAACCAGTTGGATTGCTACCTGAACTTTATTTCAGCATTGGTGATAAAATAGCATTTCCCTCCCCCCCCAAATTGGTAATATCTCTGCAGGAATTGGGTAGTCTAGTTTAATGAAAAGAAGGACTAGGGGTGATATGATGGTAGTGTTCCAATATCTCGGGGACTGCCACAAAGAAGAGGGAGTCAAGTTATTCTCCAAAGTACCCGTGGGCAGGGCAAGAAGCAAGGGGTGGAAACTAATCAAGGAGAGAAGCAACCTAGAACTAAGGAGAAATTTCCTGACAGTTAGAAGTGGAACAACTTGCCTCCAGAAATTGTGAATTCTCCAACATAGGAAGTTTTTAAGAAGAAATTGGACAATTTGTCTGAAATTATACAGGGTTTCCTGTCTGAGCAGGGAGTTGGACTAAAAGACCTCCAAGGTCTTTTGTTATTGTCTCAGTTATCCGATCCGATCCGATCCGATCCTATCCGATCCTATCCTATCCTATCCTATCCTATCCTATCCTATCCTATCCTATCCTATTCTCCCAATTCATACTCCTGAACAGACAGTTGCTCTCTAGATCAAGGTTAAGCAGCTTGATGTCAGTCAGATTTCACGCCAAAACTCAGCAATTGGTTTAGATAGAATTTCCAAACATTTAGTACCATTTTCAAGTATTTGCTTAGCTGGCAGAAGATTTTCAAGCACATTTCAAAAAACTGGGCTTTTCATTTCAGAGAAAAATAAAGCCTTATATGTAGATTATTTTCCATCTGCAGTGATGTAAAGTTAAAGCTTTTATATAGGGCTGTGTTCCAGATCATAAACTCTAGGTCCCCCCCTTATTCTTATTTTTTAAAACAATTTTATATGGCCACCCATCTATCAGAAAATGCTATGGGTGACAAACAAAAATAAAAATATAATTACTTAAAAAAACATTTAAAATTAAAAACAATATTGAGACGCTGATAAAACTCTCATTCATAAACCTGTCACACCACGTGAACTCTATCAACATTCTCGCCCAGTGCCTGAAAGAAAAACCACGCCTTCACTGCTTTCCTTAAAGCCAGAATAATCAAAGCCATTCATGCCTCCCAGTAAAAGCTGTTCCAAGAGACCAGCAACATAACAGAGAAGGCAAAGGTCTGAAGCCAACTTACACTATTTCACCGGGGACAAGCGCATCTTTGCCTGATCAAATGGGGCAGGTAAAAGCCATCAGGAACAGATGATTCAAGAAGTAACTTGGCCTCATACGATGTAGGGCTTTAAAGGTGAGCACCTGCTGTTGAATTGCATCCTTAAGTCTAGTGGAATCCAGTGCAGCTGCTGTAGGAGTGTCAGGCCCAGCCCAGAGATGAGACAAACCTTTATTTTCTTATACCTGATACCGGTAGATAGAGTCTTCCCAAACTAAAACTATAACTTTCTAAGCTATTAACTATATTCTGAGGAATTCTAGGGTGTGGTTACCCTGATTCTCTTCCCCCTCCCTCACCCATCCAGCACAGGAATGTGCAATCTCTCGATCCGGATCTCTTCTCTTCCGGGAAAGCTCTGAGTTGGCAAGATCCTTGCCCTCTGCTGCTGCAGGTGCGCATTCCATCACATTGTGATGTTACAGAGGCATGTGGCATTAGCCTGGAAGTCACTGTGGGCTGCCTTGCCAATTTCAGTTTTTACAACATATTCTTCTCTGATTTTAACTACTTCTGCCAAAACTGGATATTTCTGTCCCCCCCTCCCCTTCTCTGTTTTCTTCTTCTTTCTCCTTCTGGTTCTGAGGAGCCTGAAGGCAAATTCCCCTTCATTTCCATTTCTTTGTCAGATAGAGTTGACAAGATCTCCCCCTCTGCTCCATTTTTTTCTGAGTACAGCAGGAAGGAGGATGGATTTCCATCACTTCTTGATCTGAAGTTTGAAAGATCTCTGTAGTTTCAGATTCCCTTATTTCTCCTCTTGACCCTGTAGAAAGAGGGAGATCTTTCTCTCTCTTCTACATCTTTCTCAAGAGGTTTCCCCATCACCAAATTTTCCTTCTTATTTATTTATTTATTTTATTTGTCAATCGCTTACAAGATAATAGGTATAAGTATAAACATGAGTGAGAATACAGGAAATAGGTTCAAATAAATGGGGACAATAGGACAGGTACGGTAGGCAAGATTGTATACTTATGCATGCCCTTTACAGACCTCTTAGGAATGGGGTGAGGTCAATAGTGGAAAGTTTAAGGTTAAAGGAGTGGGGGTTAGAGGATGTAACAACAGAGTCAGGTAGTGCGTTCCAAGCATTGACCACTCTGTTGCTGAAGCCATACTTTCTGCAAAGTATGACTTCAGCAGTTTGGAGTGATTTATATTGAGTTTGTATCTATTGTGTGCTCTTGTATGGTTGCGGTTGAAGCTGAAGTAGTCATTGACTGGTAGGATATTGTAGCAGATAATTTTGTGTACTACACTTAAGTCCAACCATAGGTGGCATAGTTCAAAGTTGTTCAAGCCCAGTTTCAAGCCTAGTGATATAGTTATTCTGTTGTGAGCAGAGGAGTGTTGTATTCTTCTTGTGAAATATTTCTGGACTCGCTCAATTGTATTAATGTCCAATATACAGTGCAGATTCCAGACAGATGAGCTGTATTCGAGTATTGGTCTAGCAAAGGTTTTGTATGCCCTAGTTAGCAATTCAATATTACCAGAGGAGAAACTTCGTAAGAGTAGATTTATAACTCTTAATGTCTTTTTGGCAATGCTGTTACAGTGAGCTCTGGCGCTTTTGATTTGAGTACTCCAAGGTCCTTGACAGAGTGAGGATCGTCAACTAGGTCATATCTGCCTAGCTTGTATTTGATGTACTGATAGAACATTTGTCGGTCGAGATTTGGAGTTGCCAATTGTTGACCATTCAGACACATAATCAAGGTCGCTTTGAAGGACAGTAGCATTGTCAGTGGTGTTGAATAGTTTTACGTCGTCTGCGAAGAGGACGCAGTTGCTTATAAAGTGATTGCAAAGGTCACTTAAATATAGAGTATAAAGAGTGTGGGTGTTTTCCATTTCTCATGTTCCCTTCAAGTGCCAAGACCCGGTTGCATGGCAAATTTAGGCTTCTGTTACTGTATTGCCACTGAAGTTACCAAACTAAAAGAGGCACATCCTGCCATCTCCCAAGAAAAGGCAATGTTCGGGCATCCTTTCCAATAAATAAATATTCCAGACTGTTCCCCTGCCTAAGAGTCTAAACTATGTTTCAGCTTCTTCCTCATTCTTTCTAAGTGAGATGTGGGAGTGATGAGACTAGATGTGCTCAAAGAGGATCATTTCAGGAGACAATTGTAGAAAATTAGATGTATTTGCAGTATAGCTAGCAGCTGCAGATAAAAGGCAACAAGATGATCTGTGCAATTACAGGGCAGATCCAATAAATCTGATCTCCAGCTTCTGAGTTTTGTAGAAAGGATGATTTCTGCATTTGCTGAGGTGGGATTTAATCAGTTTAAGGAAGACTTCTGACCCACAGGGTTTCATAGGACAGGGCATATGTCAAAGTTTCTTGGATGTAAAATAGAGATTGGAGAAAGACTTGGTTTATGTGATTATGCTCAAACCTGCTTGATCTTGGTATTAGGAATACAAGAGATAACAAATATGAGAAAAACTGTTTCTTTTAATTGGGATTCCAGTCAGGGGTGGGATTCTACAGGCTCGCACCTATTCGCTAGAACCGGTTGTTAACATTCTAAGCAGTTCGGATAACCAGTTGTTAGACGAAATTACTGGCCTAATCCTGTAAGGAAGGCAGGAAGGAAACATTCTGGTGTTGCTTACAGAAACTGCCTCTCCATTAACACTTATTACATTCTTGGCAGGACTGGACTTCCTGCCTCTGGAATTTCTCTGGAGTTTTTTTTTCCTCCTTTGCTGGTACTTTGCTTGTGTGGAGTGACCACACAAAGTTACAATGGCACTGAAAAAAGTGACTTATGACCGTTTTTCACACTTACGACTGTTGGAGCATCCCCACAGTCATGAGAGGCCAGGTGAGGAGATGCGTGCCTCGATGTGAGTGATGTTGAGTTGGCCACGCCCAGCCAGTCACATGAACACTAAACCACGCTCACAGAACTGGTTGTTAAAAAATTTGAATCCCACCCGATTCCAGTGCTAAAAATCTTTCTCTAACACGCATTTATTTCAGCTCCTCTTCTGTCATTTAGATCCTTTTGCCCCATTACATACAGATTTTATCATGAGAGCTGTGGTTTTACAATCTACTCCATAGCTTGAGGGAAGCCTCCTCTCCAGCTCTTTACTGTTCAGGAAGCTCCTTTCACTTGCAAGAAATTGTGATGTTTGTATCAAAATGCTCTTGGCTATCAAGAAAGTATTTCAGGTTTAGCAGCAATTTATTCAACATGTAGAATGCCCCACAAAGATATGAATTGACCATGAGCATTTGGAATACTTACATATGCATGGAAAGGTCCATGGTTTAAATTCAATTTTAATTCCACCTGCCTTAGTTAATGGACACTTGGTGTTTCACTTTGTGACTTTGGGCGGCTCAGATGTTTGTGGAATGGTCCTCTCTAGGTAAATTTTAGAATGTCCTCCAGATATTATTGCCTATAATCCTTAACTAAAGTTAAGATTATAACAAATTTGGAACATATCATTCAGCTACAACGTTCTCATGTTATAAGTATATAGTTTCTGTAATTTATGTTCCATATTATATTTATATCTTTATGCTACTGGGAAATTAATTGTACTCATTAGTAAAATGAATTTAGTAAAAATATTACCCAGTTGTTACTATGGCAAGCAATATTTAATATTGACTTAAAAGCAGAAGATGTGAAAAAAAATGTGCCATACACATAAGTCACATTGATAGGACCATTAAAATGTTCACTAGAAATACTATTTGGCTCCATACTAGGGCCATGCTGACAAATTACACTCATCTATAGTTAACCAAACAGTGGCTCACTCAATTAATCCAATTTTCCAGCTTTATATAACATACTAGACTCTAAACTAATGGTTAAGTTAAGCTGTGTATATTTGGTTAATATTAGGCCCAGAAATAGAATATGAATATTGGGTAAGCTCTGCATTATGCTTTATCATCTACCTTCAACACCTGGCATTTTCAGGGCCATTTGCAGCCCTGGACAGCTAGTAATATGATCCAACAAGATGACAAACTTTTAATATTATTATGTGATTTTCATATAGATTAATTATATTATATATTTTATATGTGGCCCAAGACAATTTCTCTTCACTCAATGCAGTCCTGGCAGGCCAAAGATTGCACACCCCTGTTCTACATTAAAAAAAAAAAAAAAGTTGGAAGGGACCTTGGAGGTCTTCTAGGCCAACCCCCTGCTCAAACAGGAAACTCTATACCACTTCAGACGAATGGTTGTTCAATCTCTTCCTAAAAATTTCCAGTGATGGAACCACCCACAATTTCTGGAGGCAGCACTGATTGTCTTCACTGTCAGGAAATTTCTCCTAGATTGGTTCTTTCCTTGATTAGTTCCCATCAATTGCTTTTTGTTCTGCCTTCAGGAACTTGGAGACTAAGTTTACTCCTTCTTTGTGAAAGCCCCTTAGATATTGGAAGACTGCTATTATGTCACTCCTAATACTTCTTTTCATTAAACCAGACTATCCAATTCCTTCAACCGTTCTTCATACGTTTTAGCCTCCAATCTTTGTTACTTTGCTCTGCACTCTTTTTAGAGTCTCAATATCTTTTTTATATTTATTTTATATATTGTAGCGACCAAAACTGGATGCAATATTCCAAATGTGGTCTTATTAAGGCATTATAAAGTGGTACTAACATTTTATCTGATCTTGATCCATTCGTCTGTTAATGCAGCCTAGGACTCTATTGGAGTTTTTTTGAGGCAGATTTTGCTTTTTTAATCTGATACCATCAAGATGGAGGTGGAGCATAGATTAGGCAGGATGCTAATGCAGGGCTGTCAAACTCATGGCCTGTGGGCTGGATGCGTTACTCACTGGCCCCACCCACACCCGGTTTAGCGAAGGGGGGGGAGTTGTGACACGTCACAGGACGCTGCTGTGACAACATGAGTATTCTAATATTATAAGGAGAATCTGTTACAATTTTTTTTCCTGGCCTACTATATTAACCTCATATGATTAACCAAATTAACATTTCCAACTAAAAAGGAAATTTATGAAGAATATTGCTACTACATTAATTTTTTAACACACCCATTCTAGGACATTTTTATTTACAGAAATATAAATGGTCACTGCTCTCCTATCTGCTGTATATCTTAGTGACATCAAAAACTTTCCAGTTGAAAGTCTAATGAAAGGAACTGCTTTGATGAAATAAACAAAAATATTGCAAACAGTGTTTTAGATCCAATCCACAAATTGTTTCTTTCCAAAGCTTTCTCATCAAAATAAGTGATTGTACCTCAAAGAAAGAGTGTTATAGATCAAAGTGCCAATTTTATAGACTCTGTTTTGAAGTGCCCTTTGTAATCAACTGAACTAAAGAAAATGTTGGCAAGATGCAGGGCATTTGTCTGAGTCGGTCAAAAAAAAAAAGGTTGTCTTCCTAACAACTAATGTAACAAATGCCTATCGATGGAAGCATTACAGAACTGTGTCAAAAAGAGAAATTATCTTCTATAACGGTGTGTTTCATCTATAAAACCATATATTAATTTATAAAAATCCATATATGTAAGGCAAGGAGCCTCTTGGGGTCAAAGTGGATAAAAGAAACTAAGCTAAAAAGAACAATTTCTATTCTATTTAGAACTTCCCCTTGCACTTATCTTTAATTGCTTTTCCTCAGCTCTATGACAGCAAGAACAAAGTCCAATTATGATAAGAAGCACAAACCTATCGAGTAAAGCTTATTAGAATTACTAGAGTCTGATCACTAGAAATAATTACTAAACAACAAATACCCTTGTGGAATCAATGTTAATGCAAGCTTGCTTCAAGAGATACCTCAAGGAGTATATATGGCATTTAAATCCAAACACGCATACTTATTTAGTACAAACTGCATAAAATTGCTGAATTAATATTTTGTGTTAAAATTATGCTTTATAATCTTTTACTCAAAGCAAGATCAATAGATGCAGTTCTCTCTTCATGTTTAGGAAGGAAATTTGCTAATATTCCCTAAAAGGTCCCTTTTCTACTTTTCTGAAGCTACTGTATATTTATATCTATATATCTGTATCTCTCTCTCTCCCTGTGTGTGTGTACCTGATACTAGGATTTCACACAATACTTTGGAATTATGCTATACTGCAATCATTATGGTGAATTTTAAACCATGGCTTATAACTGGCCTAGCAGGGTTCACAGTATGCAGGGTTCATAGTATGCCCCAACCCAAATCATTACATTGAGAGTGGAATTGCTCAAAGCCTTACTACAGTACTTTAAAATGCATTTATTGATGCTTGGAATTGAAATTCAGAATAACCGTTGTAAGCATCTCTTACTTTAATGCAACCTATTTGGATGGTATCGCTTCTGAATATTTATAAAGTTTTCAAAATGATTAAATAGTGAATATTCACAATTCAAAGCATATAGTCTATGCAAAAGGAAAACAAGGTACAAGTCACAATCTCTTGGCATTTTATTTTAGGGGGTGGGAGTACTACAGGTGGCTTAAGGCTGCTGCATCCTTTGGCAGCAAAAGAAGTTTGCCACCAAATTTTTGCCACAGACCAAATAATCTAAAGACAATATAGGTCATGGATTGTGATTTACCTCTTCAGGTGCAAAAGCTAACCAAACCATATTACCAACCTTGTACATTACCCTTCCTGTTTGCTAGATTTTAGAGGTGTCTTTTTTATTACCGTTTTTATGATAGCTATGGCTTCCATTGCAGTACCAAAATCCAGATTGTTCATAGGATGTTTAGGTCTTGAGCAGATAAAGTAGATCACATAAAAGATCACAACAGTTATCTTTGGTGTTCCTAAAAGGGCATTGCTCTTTAATATTTGCTTCATCCCAGATTTGCAAGATTTGATTCTGTTCAAAGAGCAGCAGCCCCCCACCCCCCCCTCTCTCTCTCACACACACAGAGAGAGAGAGAGATACACTGGAAGAAATGGACTAAAGGTTGAGGCATCACACATTTTGCTTGCCTTCAAGATACCATTGTGGATTTTACAAGTAAGCAATCATAGGAGAAGCTCAGAGTCCACCTCCGAGACTGCGCGGAGAGCAGAAATCAAGTTGGACCCAACAATTTCCTCAACCCGAAGCCGGATCAAACTGACAGGCCACGGTCGGAGGGAGCCCGGTGGGACCTCCCAGGTAAACCCCTGGCGCATGAAAGACGGGGAGCCTAGAGGACGAGAACCGAAGGGCGACGCCAAGGAAAGTGAAGAGGGGGACTGGGGGGGGGGGGGGGCAGGAACGAGGAAGAGCCTCGGTGCGGCTGCCGGGCCACGGGAGGGCCTAAGACGGCCGCTTAGTTTTGGGTCGCTGGCTTCTGGCTTTTCCTTCCTTCCCTTCCCCCTCTCCCTCCTCCTCCAGCCCAGCTTGGGGGCTGGAAGGAGGAAAGGAGCACGAGGCCCGCCAAGGCTTTTTGCACTGAGCTTCGAGGAGGCAGGCGGGCGGGCGGCTCTGGCTTCTACGAGGAGGAGATTTCTCCCCATAACAGGGCCGGAGGAAAAAAAAGGGAAGCCCGGTTCGGGACTTGGCATCGGGAGGAGGAGGAGGAAGCGACGGGTGCTGCAACCTGGCGACCAAACCGGTCGCGTGCCCGTCGGGAGGCGCTGCTGCCCTGCGGCGCAGAGGCGCAACTGGGGCAGGAGCGCGGACGCCCCGGGCTGAGCCGAGCTCGACAGCGCCAAGCAATTGGCTCTTGCCACCGCCGCCGCCGCAGCTTAGTCCCTCCCGCGCCGGATTGCTTTGGAGTCCAGCTCGGCTTTTGGAACCTCGTCGCCTGCGGCAAAGCGAAGCCCGCTCTCTCGACCGCTTGGAGGTGGGTGTGCGGGAGACTCCGGCTGCCGGAGGAGGAGGCCTTTCTCCGAGCTGCCCACGGAGCCCGAGCCTGGCCTGCTGGGGAGCTACATGGTGAGGAGAGGAGCGGGGGGGGGGGGGGGGTTTGGGGACACGGGTTGGCGCCAAGGAGAAGAAGGGAGGCTCATTGGTGAAGGTGGAGGTTGCGTGGCGAAAGGAGAAATGGCTTCAGCCGCGGTGGTGGTCGGAAGGACTCTTGCACCCTTGGCCAGCTCCAGCCCTGGCTTTCCCGAACAGGTGGAGGGGAGGTTGTTGTCTTTCATCCACAGCCTTCGCCGAACGATACACTCCCCTCCCCCCCCAAAAAAAAACACCTTCACGCAACTCCCGACCAATAAGAGGTAGGAAATGGGGAAGGGGCGACGGTCGAGGTCCTTCCCGTTCAGCACCTCAGGGTGTGTGGGGCTGCTCGCCTATCCCTCGCCGCGCTTTTCAAAGTGGCCAATTGAGGGGACGGGCACGGCCGGTTCGGTTGCCGCCGGAGGTGGATGAGTCCCCGGCTCGGGGAAGTTGTTGCGATGGGTGATTTTATAACACAAACAAACAAAACAAAAAAGTCGAAGAAATGTTTTGGAACAGCCATTGCCCGGCTTATACCAACAGCACGATTTGTATAACAACACCCCTCTTCCCTACCCCCCTCGCTGTCCCCCCCCCCCCCCCCAAAAAAAAAAAAAAAAAAGAAGCTCAGGAAAAAAAAGTACCCGGTGCAGATTCTGTATAGGTGTCCTTAAACGAGAGAAGGACACGAGCTGCGTTGGCTGCCTGAAGGAACCCGAGCGTTTAATTTCCTTTCCCATAACCCCTTCCAGTTTTGCCTTCTGGTAATTGAGCATCCTGTTATGGAGAAGAGCAACAGTTAGACTTCTGTTTAGGCCGGTGCCTGCTATGCATAGTGCTGGTTCTTTCTGGTTTCTTCAAACTTGTAAGAAGGTCAGGAATCTTTTCTAAAACTTGTAAAGGGATTAATTACTCCCTGTGTTTGTGCTTTGTTCCAGTAGTAGAATGTGCTAACTTGGAAATCCCATTGAGTTTTAAGGACAGGATCAAGATCAGGACTTGGCTGTTAAATTTTGTTGACTGCAGGGAGCAGGGAGCAACTGCTTATAATTGAAAGGGCGCCAGAATCTAAAGGGTGTTAAATATATTTACAAAATAACCGCTAGTCCTTTTGCTGGAATTCATAAGATATAAAATATAACTGAATCTGTTATCTGAAATGGATGATTAGGACAAGAATTAGAAATTATTCTACTGTGTAGAGGAATTTAGGATTGAAACATTCAGGTGATTTTTCTGGTTTAAAGGAGGGATATCAGTTTCATAAGGTTGGGTTTAAATATGCCCTGAACTGATGAAAAACTAATATAAACATACTTTGATATTATGCAAATGTTCTGTTCTTAAAGGAAGCTTTTGCTCGATATATGAAGATTATATTGCACTATCACAAGATTGTTTACCTAAAATAGCATTGCTTCCTGGAACCAATAGCTAGTGCTGAATTCTAACTAGTGCAGGTGAGTTTTTATTTCACTATATGCAAACACACCTTTGTGTATTTGCTCTGCATACCTTTGAGTAATAACATTTCTCCATTAAGCAGAAACTTAGGTGAAAAAATGGGAACAAAGATGGATGCTATTAATTCTCCTTCCACGGCTCCAACTTTTCTAGATGTTGGGTTAGATACCTGCATTAACTGCCTAACTATTTCATATTAAAATATAAAACATTCAGAGATGAAAGATTTAATTATTTTATCAAAGGTATAATATTAAGCCACAGGTTAGCCCATACAAATGCATTTAACCTTCCCAGGAGTCCGGCAATCCATAACTATTAGTAATTCAGAGGTTTTTACTTCTTAGGTTCACTATGTTTTGGTCTTGGTACTGTTTTATGCCTCAACCTAGCTAAAATGTATTAATGTTAATAATATTAGTGAAATAAACAATATGGTATACAATTACTAACAGATAACATGTTAAGATATCGTTCATCTTCTAGACATTAAGCAGATCCTTGATTACACAAAACAATTCATCTAGACTTAAAGCAAGGACTGGAAATGTGTGAACCTAGGAAGGGGATAGACCCGTGATGGCGAACCTATGGCACGTGTGCTGGAAGTAACAGGCAGAGCCATTTCTGTTGGCACGCGAGCTGTCGCCCAGAACTAATCTACTGGGCATGCATGTGCACCTCCCGCCAGCCAGCTGATTGTCGGGTATCTGCCACGCATGCATGGGGGGCGGGATGGGTGCGGAAGATGCGCATGCATGCACAGAGCGTGGCACATGCGGGGGGTTATGCACACATGCACAGGGGGCGGGAGGGTGTTGTGCACATATTGCATTATGGGTGCAGGCATGCATGTATGCGTGCGCTCACTTTCGGCACGCGACAACAAAAAGGTTAGCCATCACTGGGCTGGACTCATGCTCATAATATAAAATGGTACCTTAAAGTTATAATAATTACTTAATGGGTATAGAACGAGTTTTCTATAATTTCTATTCAGCTTTTTTAAGTTGTGAAAAACAAAAACAATCCTTATGTTGAAGAACTATGCTGAGGGAGAAATTCTCTAGATATTTAGGACTTCAGTTCTCACTATCCTAATCAGTTGCAATAGATAGTGAAAATCTACTAGACATTTGATTCTTATATTAATTTGCAGTAAGGATTTTAGTATTTCTTAATGCTTGCAAGACTTGTTTATTAAATTGGAATGTAAGGTTTTTGAATGCATCATAAGTCTGAATCCTTGCAATCTGGTTCCCTCCCCCCCACATTAATGCTCAGTAGTGAGGTTTGAGTGACTTCCTTCTCTTTTTGCATTGCATAATTGGAAGAACTATGCCTGGGTTTCTTTGGGTAGTGACTTAACAAAAATATTAAAGGTCAATGCAGCTATCTTTTAATCTTTTTTACAAATCAAAATGATAGAGAGCTGTAATAAATTATTTGTACCCTGACTTATAAGATGTGGGCAAAAAAATAGCTTTTCCAATGGATTTGTTTTCATTTTTTAATTTCACCAATACTTGAGAATGCATTTATTTCTTTACCATTAACAGTTCATCCATGGATTTAGAAATTACTTTCATGCATTCCAGTATAATCCTTTACACGTTTACCCAGGAATAAATTCCTTTAAGCGTGCACAGGATTAGAGCTGACAATTATTTTCCTACAATCACTGAAGATGTTATGAAAATACAAGCATTGCCAAAAACAATTGGTACATTTCTTTTATTATACTCATTTTGTATCTGCTAAAAATGATTTGCATTATCTATTGTGTGATGCTGCATATGAATGTTCTGGATAGAAAATACTTATTTCAGTCAATAGCTGTGAAAAACAATTTACGTCTTATAAAACAAAGTAGGGAAAGTATGCAGAGCATGAATTCTGAAATTCTTTCCAAACTCTCTTCCAAAGACCATATGAGGCACTGTATTTTATTCTGCATAATGAATAATGTGTTCCATTTTTCTGTATTTTGTTTTTCCTTTATGTTATGTCTCTGTGTGTATAGGTAAGCATAGAGCAGATTATTACTATGCTGTAGGACAGTAATCCATTCTGGGTCACATGACCAGTAAAGAGTGCTTAGAATGAAAGAGTCATCAATGTTCTGAGATGCTTTCCACCTGCCTCCCCTGTAGGGATGCGCTGTAGGAATTTTTCAGGAATTTTTCTCCATAGCTTCCACCAAGATTTTGTTTATTTTGAAACCTTCAGTATCTCCCTCTGTACCGTACTGTATTCTGTACTTTGTCCTACTCTATATAGTTATAATACTGATAGACAGAAATTGGGTAGATAAAGTCTCAGTCCCCTTACCTAACTTTTCCGTTTTGTTAACAAATTTGACAGATTAACAAAGTTGAAAGGGACCTTATAGGTCTTCTAGTTCTAATCCCCGCCTAAGTAGGAGATTATATCATTTCTGACAAATGACAATCCAGTATCTTCTTGAAAGCTTCCAGTGATGAAGTTCCCACAACTTCTGAAGGCAAGCTGTTCCATTGGTTGATGGTTCTCATTGTCAGAAAATTTCTCCTTATTTCTCCCTGGTCAGTTTCCATCCATTATTCCTTGTGTGGCCTTTGGATGCTTTGGAAAATAGCTTGACCCCTTCTGTCTGTGGCAACCCCTCAAACACTACTGGAACACTACTATCAAGTCTCCCCTGGTCCTTCTCTTCACTAGACTAGCCATGCTAAGTACTTGCAACCGTTCATTGTATGTTTTAGTCTCCGGTCCCCTAATCATCTTAGTTGCTCTTCTCTGCACTTTAGTTAGTTTGCAAGTTGCTGTTCAGATAGTCCTTGATTTATAACAGTTCATTTAGTGACTGTTCAAAGTTACAACAACACTGAAAAAAGTGACTTTTTCATACTTACGACCATTACAGCATCCTATGATCATGTGATAAAAATTTAGATGCTGGGAACTGACTCATGTTTATGACAGATGAAGTGATCACCTTTTGCAACCTTTTGATAAACAAAGTCAATAGGGAAGCCAGATTCACTTAACAACCATGTTACTAATTTAACAAGTGGCCTGATTAACAACTGTGGCAAGAAAGATTGTAAAATGGGGCAAAACTTACTTAATAAATGTTTCACTTAACAACAGAAATTTTGGGCTGGATTACGGTCATACTTTGAGGATTATCTGTATATCCTGCAAGTTTTTTCATCAATGGAGTTTGTCAATTAAACTTTCATGGTAGAGTATATCCATAAAAAACATCTTCTGAAACAAAGGATACCTTTTGAAGGGAAATTACTACTGTATAGGAGTACTGCTGTTCTGCTATCATGTTGCTTGTCATGAAATAAATCAAAAGATTAAAACATTTCTTTTATTTTAAATGGAAAGTATTCAAAATTTGTAACCAAAAATGTTTTTTTCAAGAAACCTGAAAAAGTGGTATTTTAGTAACCTTTATTTTTTCTATGTTATGTGACTTTTCTCTTTTTTTTTCCTGGTGTTTCTGCTGAATCTGTTTTCCTGTGGCTACCAATTGTGGAACTAGATAGGCAGCATAGCACACAAACATCAACTCAATGATTGTCTAACTTTGATGATGGACACAAAAATCTTTCATCTGTTAAATTGCATATGTTTCAGGAAAAAAATGATATGTTTTATATAATTTTTGCTACATGTTCTTCAATTTATGCTTTTATATTGCCCTGGCTAATAGTCAGATTAGTGAAATAATGCTATTGACATTTTATCATCATGATTCCAAATAGGTATTTCTAGAGGTTTTAAAGAAAATATACTGTTAACATTTTGTTTTATTTGCAAGCTCATTTTCCAATGTTCTTAATAAAACAATAGCAATTAGCAAGCCTAATTAAGTGGCATTTTCAATAGGATCAAATTTGATCCACTGATTATGTGCCATTGGAGCAGATGTTGACTCTTAAATTTCTCCATGGCAATCTTTGATTCCTAACCTAGTCATCCTCTCCTCTTGCCGTTTTGCCCTGGATTACAGCGTTCTGTACTGAGCTAGTATTTTCAGTAATGTGTCCCAAGCAGTGGATCAAAATTAGAAAATCTAAAACCCAAGGTAATGCCAAATATGCTTATTCAGAAATTCACTTTTCTGGGACTTTTCTGAGACAGCTGCAGATTGATTATTTATATGCTGTGTACTTGAATGAGTCTTTACCCATGTCTTGAGATGTAATTTTGAGTGAACACATGTCATTCCAGTTGCAATTGTATGTGTGCTTATTTGAGGATCACTTATATTAAACTCAGCAGTCTTTATTTACGTATACATTAGAAAAAAGTTTTTATTGTTGAGTGTTGCTGTTGTGGGGCATTTATTATTGAAGGTTTTTTCCCCTGCAAAGTTGTGATGGAAACTGTTTCATTATTCACCATAGCTAGATAAAAAGTTTGGCTTTTATTTTAATTGGAAGTCAGTTCTTTTCAGTGAATGTTTGATTGCACCTGCCTTTTTTTTAGGTAATGAAAGAAGGGCAGAGGATATAGAACTTTGTAAAATACAAATATTTAATACTTTGAAATGGCCATGAAAAATTTGTTCCAGCCTAATTTTGTAGAGTTTCAAGTACTGTTCTGTCTCTTTAAAAGTTGCATGTCCAGTCTTACCTTCTGAACAATTATTCTGGGAATCACATATCTTATCAGTTGTATGTGACAGAGATAGAGAAAGGATGGGTGTCAGAGTATGTAATCCTGTATAGCCATCAGCTTGGATTCCACCAATTCTAGATAGTTCTCAGGTTATGTCCATTAGAGCAGCAAAGAGTAGTTATTCTTGGTCTTCAAAGTTAACAGCTGTTGCAGTACCGTTGTGGTCATGTGATCACAATTCAGTACTTGGCAACCTCCTGCACTTAAAACTACAGAAGCACTTTAGCTTCCCTCCCCCCACCTTGCCTTGCCTATCTGCCCCCATCTCTGCCCTTTGGACGGCTTTGCCTTCAATTGGCCTTTCATCCCTGCCTACTTTGCTGCTCCCCAGATGAACTTTGAAAGGCTTCTGAAGCTTCCAGAAATCTGCAATTCAGTCAAGGCCATTGCAATTTGGATAAGGGATGGGCACAGGAAGAAAGCTTGACACAATCAGCAGCTGCCTCTTGAGCTTCAGGCAGGATAGGCTTTTTCAGCAGTTGCAGGAAGAAGATGGTGAAAATCAACTAGAGGCAGCAAGGACTGGAGGGTGGCAAGGCTGGCAGGGCAACAGGGCCAGTGAGCACAGAGTGGCAAAGCCAGCAAGGCAGGCAGGGGCAACAGGCCAGGCTGAGTGGAGGGTAGGGTGACAAAGTCAGCAGAAGTGCAAGCTAGCCAAAAGAGCACAGATGTGGGGATGAAGGTGGGATCAGTTGCAGACAAGATACTTCCTTGCCTTACCAATGCTTTGGGATGGGAGCGACCGAGCCCAGAGTGGCTTGGATCAAGGCAGGTCCTTTGCTAACAATCAGTCGGATATGGTTAACAATGGCAAGCAGGACATTTATTTATTTATTTGTTTTAATTTATATACCGCTCCCCTCTCCCAAAAAGGGACTCAGGGCGGTGAACAGCCATAATAAAACATACAATTAGAAAAGTTAAAATAAATTTAAAAGGTATTAAATAAATGGCTGAAGCCGATAAAAACCCCATAAAAATTTTAAAATTGAATTAAAAATTTAAGACCCTTCTCATAACGTTAGGCCAGACCAGCCTGTTGGAAAAGGTGGGTCTTTAGTGTGTGTCAGAAGGCTCGCAGGTCAGCAATGACTTGCATCTCCGTAGGTAGTTCATTCCAAAGGGAGGGTGCTCCCAGCCGGCGGCACCCTGAGGAAGCCCACCCTGTGGGAGCACACTGGCCGGCGGGAGGCTGATGGTGGCAGTAGGCAGTCCCGCAAGTACCCGGGTCCCAAGTCATGGAGCGTTTTAAAGATGGTCACCAACACCTTGAATCGCACCCGGAAGGCCACCAGGAGCCAGTGCAGCTCGCACAGGAGCTGTGTAATATGGGAGCTCCGAGAAGCCCCCAAGATCACCCGTGCGGCCGCACTCTGCACCAGCTGAAGCCTCCGGATGCTCTTCAAGGGGAGCCCCATATAGAGAGCATTGCAATAGTTTAGGCGGAAGGTGACGAGGGCAGAAGTGACTGTGCGCAATGCGCCCCAATCCAGAAAGGGCTGCAACTGGTAGATCCGACGGACCTGATAAAAAGCCCCCCTGGTGACTGCTGATATATGATCATCTAACGACAGCCGTACATCCAGGAGGACTCCCAGATTGCGCGCCCTCTCCGTGGGAGCCAAAATTTCACCCCCCATGGTCAGCGATGCAGGAACCACAGCCACTCGGTTTTGGTTGGGTTGAGCCGAAGCCTGTTGACCCCCATCCAGCTCCGCATGGCTTCCAGGCACCGGGTCATCACTTCAACGGCTTCGTCGAGGTGGCCCGGGGTAGAAATGTATAGCTGAGTATCATCAGCATACTGATGGAACTCTACCCCGAAACCACGGATGATCTCACCCAGCGGCTTCACATAAATTTTGAACAGCAGGGGCGAGAGCACGGACCCCTGAGGCACCCCACAACACAAGGGCCTCGGGGTCAATCTCTGCCCCCTGCCAACACAAATTGCGAGCAGTCAGAGAGAAAGAAGGAGAACCACCATAACACGGTGCCTCCCACTCCCAACCCCTCCAACTGCCACAATAGGATACTGTGGTCGACAGTGTCAAAAGCCGCTGAGAGATCTAACAGGACCAGGACAGAGGAACAACCCCTGTCCCTCCAGATATCATCCACCAACACGACCAGCGCTGTCTCCGTACTGTGCCCAGGCCTGAAACCCGATTGGAGGGGATCTAAATATACCGCTTCCTCCAAGTGCTGAGGGAGCTGTCGTGCCACCACACTCTGAACAACCTTCGCCACAAAGGGAAGGTTGGAGACCGGACGATAATTTGACAACACTGTTGGGTCCAGGAACGGTTTCTTGAGGAGGGGCCTCACCACCGCCTCTTTCAAGGTGGCAGGCAGGAACCCCTCACTCAAGGAAGCGTTAATAATTCCCTGGAACCAACCTTGCATAACCTCCTGGGTGGCCACAACCAATCAGGAGGGACACGGGTCCAGTAAACATGTGGTGGCATTAAGCCCATCCAGCATCCTGTCCACGTCCTCCAGGGTCACAGTGTCGAAATCTCCCCAAATGACCTCACCGAAATCTGCCCCCACCCTCCCAACCAGAGTTTCCCAGTCAGAGTTCAAACCGTCCCGGATCTGAGTGATTTTGTCCTGCAGAAAAATAGAAAAATCCTCAGCCTGTCCTTGCAAGGGGTCCTTCCGCACTTCCTCATCCAAAAGGGAGCGGGTCACCCTGAAAAGGGTGGCCGGGCGATTTTCTGAAGACGCAATAAGGGCGGAAAAGTACGATCGCATTGCCACCCTTATCGCCACTAAATGGGTCCTAATGTAGGACCGCAATAGTATTGGGTCAGATACGGAACGGCTGGCCCTCCAACCGCTCTCTAGGCGTCTTTTCCAGCGCTTTAACAACTTGCAGTTGTTAAAGTCATATGATGTCACACTTTATATCTGCATCACTTAATGACATAAATTCCAGTCCAATTGCCAACGTAACTCAACCTGTGTGGTTGATAGTTACTAATTGGTAATTCTTTTGCATAAAAGAGTCACACTTCACAGGAATGTTTTTTTTTCTCTATCTCCGTTCTAAGCTTTGCTTAATTTTGTTTCCACGTATGATAACATTGTTTGCCAAGGTGTGGAACAATGATCTCAACGTTAATTTTTGAGCTGTAAGTTTTCCATTATGGCATTTACTCTAGATATATCTGATCAGCTTGAATTATTTTCAGTATAAGACTTATAGTTTATTTTTTCAAGAGTAAGATAAATTCAAGTAGAATGGAGAGAATGTTGTCTCCTTAAGTCAGTGTTTTCCAAACCTGGATAAATTACTCAAAACTGGGTAAAAGTGGTTTTTCTTTAGTTAATAACAGACAACATCATTACTCAATCATAATGAGGACATTTAAATTGACTTAAGGTGTTTTACCTAGATTGGGTAAGAAGGACTTTCAGATAAGTTGTTTGATAAGGAAAAGGTTTGGGAAGCTCTGCATTAAGTAGTATAGAAGTCTAGTCAAACTTAGGATTCTAAGTTAAACATAATTATAGAAGCAAAATTTTAAGAAGAAATGGAAAATGGTAACTTTCTGGTTAACTCAGCTACCATATAAAGGACATGTTGTCTGGCCAGCCTCCAGAAATAGAATTATGTTTCTCAAAAGAAGAGAGGAAATAGTAAGCGTGTCAGTGAGAAAGATGTGAAAGCATACATGAACTGATGAATTTAAGGAAATGATGTCTAATTTTGGCTTTAAAACCAGGATGAGCAACCTCTAGTCATGGGCCCTTAGTACTTGCAGTATGTACCAGGAACATTTAGAGCAAAAATGATAGAGCATGATTTTTCTCAGTGCCTTTTAAAATAAGGGACAAACATGTGCAGCAAGATTGAATGCACTTGTTTTTCTTCTGACTCCACATTTTCCACTAACCCTCCCCCTCCCAAATTTCAGCTTGCCCATGCTGTAACCTCATTTTTGCACTAGCTACTGCCTTGCTACCCTGTGAGGCAGAAATATTTAAAAATGAAAGCTAAAAACTGGAAGCGTTAAAAAGTCTCCTTCATAAAGTAAAAGACCTTCTAATTTCAAGTCTGTGTTAAATATCTAGTATATAATTAGCAGAAATGGAGGATTATTGAAAGGGAAATGACAGCTTTGAAAAAATGATCGGTTTTGTTTGCCACCTAATTGGTAACCAAGATATTGTAATGGAAAAAACGATCAGCAATATTTGCATATAGCTGATCCAGAAGTGGCAATTTGACTGTAGGTTTATTATTGCTGTTTATTAATCGCATTTCATTAAAAAAAGCCATGACAAATGATGGTCATATTTTAAAAATCATGAGGAAAATCAGTAAATATACAAAAATGTAAATAAATCATAAATATGTCAATAAGACCTAACTTCCCATATTGATTCACTTCCCATTTTATGTTAAAATATGGTCCCACATTGTGGCTTGTTTTATTTTGGCACTTGTACTCCAAACTAATTATAGCACCATGTTACAAGTCCTTATCTAAACCTTGTTAATAATACTCTTTTTCAATCTTTTCCATAGAAAGAGTCTATATATATATGCATCATATTTCTTTTTAATTTTTAATTTTTTTATTAATTTATAATATAGTATACAAAGAAAATACAAAAGTTAAATAATAGGGAAGTTAGGGAAGGGAGAAGGGAAGAGAAAAGTGGGGTAAAGCAAGGGGAAAATTTTAAAAAAGGCCTTGACTTTTGACTCCCTTTGGTGCAGTAGAATAAGACATCAATATCAAACCTCAACTTTTTATTTTTACATAATAGTATAAACTAGTCATTTCTATAACAACAATGAAATCTCCCTAATTGGTAAAACCCAAAATCAAAGTTTTTTTCCACCTCAAGCCCAAAGTCCAGAAGTGGTTTCCAAATAGAAATAAAAGTATTTGTATTTTTTTCTTTGATCAAAATAGTCAACTTATTCATCTGCTAACTCCATCAGTTTTTCCAGCCACTCATCCATTGTGGGGATCGAGATGACCTTCCATTTCTGTGTATAAAGTAGTCTTGCTGCTGTCGACATATATAACAACAAAATTCCAAATTTTATTTTCAATTGTTTTTCAATTTTTTGAAAGAAATGTCTCTGGTTTTCTTTCTATATTCACTTTAATAATTTTCTGTATTAAGATATGAATCCTACTCCTACTCATTTGAAATACCTTTATACATTCTTGACAACTTATCTGGAGTTATATACCAGCGATACAACATATAGCAATTTTCTTTTAAGTTATCGTTTAATGTAAATTTTAAACCTTTATTCCACGTATTCTCCCATTTTCAAGCATTATATATACAGTATATTTGCACCATATTTCTAATGATTAGTTGTAGCAAAAGTCCATTCCAGTAAGGCACTGCTTACAATCCTTGAGTTATAACCAATTTCTTAACAACCATTTGAAATTAGGAAAATAATTTTCATAAAAATTATTCTGAAAATGGGACTTGCAACTTGGAATTGAAATTCTGATGTTCATACACACACACACATCATAGTCACACACTTTGGGTGCTTGGTAACTATTCTCATTTATGTTGTTTCCAGTGTCTCTTGGTCATGTAACCATGATTTATATTTTTGCTGGTTAGCATTTTCTGGCAAAACTCACCCCATAGTGAACAATGCAGGGTTCACTTAATGACCACTGTATTCACTTAATGATCATTGCAAAAAGGTTGTAAAATTAGGCATAGTCATATGGCAACCCACTTTACAACTACTAATTGTAAATTGGTGGCTCAAGTACTGTCAGAAGTCAAAGACTACCTATATGTTCTTATTCTTGATATTTATTATCCTACCTAGAAAAAGTGACTTATGATCATTTTTCACACTTGCGACCATTGCAACCCCCCCCATGGTCACATGATCAAAATTCAGATGCTTGGCAGCTGGTTCACATTTATGATGGTTGCAATGTCCTGAGGTCATGAGATCTCCTTTTGCAACCTTCTGACAGGCAAAATCAATGGGGAAGCCAGATTCACTTAACAACTATGTTACTAACTTAAATGATTCACTTAACAGCTATGGCAAGAAAAGACATAAAATGGGGCAAACTCGCTTAACAGATGTTTCACTTAGCAACATACATTTTGGGCTCAATTGCAGTCATAACTCGAGGACTACTGTATACATCACTGTTTGAGGAATCTCAAACATATTTGAACGAATCTGTTTATTTTTTCTTAAGTAGTTTCCTGAATAGGAGCTACTGGAAAGTTAATATCTCATTAGTGTTAGTTTTCTCTCAAGATTGTAAGGAACATTGTCTCAAACTGTCTACCTGAAATGGGTGCAGTTTGTCATTGTAAGTTATAAATTTGCATTCATATCAGCTTCAGATAGGCCTGTATTGCTGGATATATGGATATATTTATTTTAAGATTTTGAACTGAACTTAATAAAAATTGTATTTGCTTTGGTAGCCTGTTGGGATTTTTGGTAACATTTTCCTTAATGGTTAGAGCCTTGCTATTGTTATGGATACTTAAAAGCTCTAAATGGTTTAATCTGTGTAATTTGGATTCGTAAATTCTTGGTTATTACTTTATTTTCATTTAGGTTCTGCCTATGAAATATACCTTAAATGGAAATTTAAAGAAAACCTTATGTAACAATGGGTTTATTTTGTAATTTTACACGATGATTTCTAATGCTATATGTGATTTCCTGTTTATGAGGCATACAGCATATGAGTATATGCAAAATTTAGGTTATTTCAAAATAAAATTTCAGATTTTTAAATTGTGTGTGAGATGGATGCATGGGGTTATCTCTAAGAATAGTACTTGCTGTGCGTGGTATTAACTCTATGAAATTGTCTATACTTTTAAACAAGTTATACTGCTATCAGTATCAATTTGTATAATATCACCTCTATACTAGTCCAATTTCTTAAGAGAGATAGAAATCTTCCACCATCGTGTTTTACAAATTTGAACTGAGACCTTTTAAAATTACAGTTTCCTCAAACACTGAATATATGTGGGAATGGAACAGTGTGTGCTTTCTGTGTTACTATTTTATAATTTGTTTCTGGCAAAGCTGTAACTAGCATTACTAGATCCTGTTGCAGATACCAGCACAGTGAAAAATATAAATTTATTTGTTTTGTTATTTTATGAGATGCGATTGCAGCTCCTAAATATCTACTGATTACTGTTATTTTCTTTTATCTGCAGTAACAGTTGAACTGTACTAACAATTTCATAGTAACAGCATAGAATGAATATGGCTTTGTATTATCTGAAATTATTATTATTTTCCTCCCCAACATTTGAATGCTCAGAGTTTTCAAATACATAGTAAAAAGAACAAGTGTGGTTTTGAAGTAAAAAATTTGCAATACATTTGGTTCGTTGGTGAGCAGATTATTAGTGATATTAGTACAGTACAAATATAGCTGTTCATAATTATTTCAAAGAGGGTTAACAAAAGATGTGTCAGTAAAATCTTAAATGTGGGTATCCAAAGCAAAATGTTAGTATTCCTACTTTTTCTTGCTATTGAATTAACAAAGCCTGGTATAATTGTTTAACCTTTTCAAATCTTAGTTTTTGGGGAGGAAAATAACGGGGTGGGATTCTGCCTCTGCCTACCAGTATCCATCAATATTCATCTGGCTAGAGTCCTGTCAGTGTGTGAGAGGGTTGAGTGAGGGCTGTTTGGAAAGTGAAACAGTATTTGCTATGTGAGCAAGAAGGAAACAGCAAGGAGCTTAGGCGTGGCTTAGCTCAACTGTTCTGTACTAAAGCTGCTTGGTGCTGTGAAAGTAAAACTGAAACTGAAATTCCTCTCCTCTGCTTGTGATTTGCATTTGGAACATATTTATTTTCAAGTGGAGAGGGGGAGTAGAACTCCTTAGCATTAGAGTGTATTAATAATAATATATGAAATACTCTGATGGTCATTTCGAAAAATCCTTTCTTAGTGAGCACCTAGAAGCCAAGAGGAACATACGTGCCAAATTTCAAGTTTGTAAGCTTTACGGTTCTGGAGATTTTGTGATGATGCGTGAGTGGTATTTCGCTTTTATATATATAGATTTTAACAATAGATGTACCAATTGTCTGCACAAGGTATTTCTCTAAGCCTACAAAAATGTAACTTTTTTGCTTATGATTTAATCTCTTACATGATCATAATCAATCTTGCCTAATGTGAAATGCACAATGTGTAGCAGTAGAGTTTAGCCTATCAAGTAAAGTTTAAAGGTCTGAAACCCCTCTGTCTCAGAAGTCCTCTGGGTCTACACACCTTAATTCCACCTCCTGCCCTAGTAATTCCTGATGCTTACAGAAAGCTTCTCATCACAACCCTGGCACGTGAGAGAACTTCCATAACCTGTGTTGTTCTTGCAAATTAAAAAGAAAAAATAATCAAATTCCATAGCATCATCTTCTAGCCTTGTTTTTTTGAGATGTGTGGTTAGGAGAATCAACTCATTTTTTCTCCCTTTGGAAGAGAGGCCCAATTTGTGTGAGAGATAAAGTCAAACAATTTTTATAAAAATAAAAATCTCAATTTTAGCTTTCACCAGTCACAAATTAAAATCTCAATTTTAGCTTTCACCAGTCACATATAAAACATTCACTAGCAAAGGATATAAAAATAGGGAATTGCAACTTCAATAAATTCCCAAGTAGTTCCATAGAAAAAAATTATATAAAGAAAAGGAAAATGTACTCTGAATATCTCAATATATTTGTTTCCTACTAATGTAGGACATTGCTGTAAAACGATTGTCAGTTACGTAAAACTCAGTTGTAGAGTTTATACAGTGAACATAAATACTAGAGACAATAAAGCTTAAGTAGCAGTTTAAATAAAAATGTCAAAGTTAATATTGGCTGGTGTAATTTATCTACTGCTTGGAGCAAGTGAATTCCTAAAACAGGTCTTCTGGCTTCTCTGGAATTTTCCAGAGTCTTCTGGATAATAGCCTTTAATAGCCAGAATTTAGGACAATGTTACTTTTGTTCTCTACTTAATCTCAGTAAAGTACTACTAGGTACTTTACCTAATATTCAGTGTCTCTTATTTGATTCCAAAAAAGCAACATTTTTAAGACAAACACTTGGGGAGATTTACCATTTATATATGAAAGAGACAGCGTTTTTCTTTGGGAATGTGATAAACAGATTCTGATTGGCTATCTTTGAATATGAGGTGGAAACTTTGCAGCCATCAATAGAATAGCCATCAAATGATGAAATAAAACTAAAGTGTATGAGAAAATAATATTAAATATATTTAGTTTTTAACCTAATATAATTAAAAACATTTAAATAAGGTTTTCTCCTAGCCCCGTCACCCAAAAACCAGTTGTGCTCCTTGGCCTGAAAATGTTTGCACTCCACTGACAACACAATTTGTGATATAAGCTCAACACTACATTATTTAGTTCACTTCTTTTTATTGTTTAATCTGTTTTGTGAATTCTCAAATATTTGAAATTATGGCAAAAAGCTTAATCTTAGGCAAAATGTTATTTCTAGGAGTATTTCAAATAGTTATGAAAATGATTGTGTCAAAGTAAATCTTTTATGAACTCTATACTTGTTTGCATATTCGTATCGTTATTGAAAAATTGAAAGGATTAATTTATAATGGCTTTGTTTCTTATCTGTAGTTAATTCAATATATAATCCAGCTGTAAAACAGTATATCTTCTATGAAACAAACTTGCACTTTCTTATTGTAGTTTCTCTTGCATGCAAAGAGATCATAATTGGAACACCTACTTCCTCTTCTGTCTAACTGAATCTGTTTACCTGTTATGAGGCAGGTCCAGGATAAAAGTCCCACCTTTTATCAGAGAGAAACTAGATTATCCCTTGTACATTGCCAGTCTATTATAATTAGCAGAACTAATCTTTAACCCAAAGAAGGGAATCTTTTGAAAAGATTTCTTTTATTTTTCCTTTACAAATAGCTCAAATGATTCTCTTATTACTTATGAAATTTTTTTTTAAATTATGTTATTTAAAATATGTTCCCTGGGAAGTGCAATAGCAACATAAACATAGGTAATATAGTAAAAGACTGTAATACAGTGCTGAAAAAAATTGAAAAAGAGAAAAGTTTATTAAGTTCTTTGCATGACAGCTACTTGCAATTTATATCATGTAGGAAAAGTAGCATTCTAATTTAATAATATGAAGCAATAAAGTAAAAGTCAACATAGCCAAGATAGGTGCTGTATGTCATGAAATGTAGGAAAGTATATACTTTAATTGTTTGCTGGGATTTCACAGTAGTAATGTGTGAAATATAATTTCATAAATATATCATCTAGTTAGCAATTCTCAGAAAGTGCTAATTATTAACATATTTTAACATCTGCTGTTTAAAGAATATTCTTAAAAAATCAAATATTTACGAGTGTTTGCCCAGTTCAGAGAAAACTTTTTATTGATACTTACCTATATATAATTGTGAAAACTTTGCATAAGGTTGTCAAACATTTTTTAACCTATTATGTTTTTTAAATATTATTTTGTTAAAGATCTTGCCGAATAATTGATTCTTAAAGAGAGAAAACACTTATTATTTGATAAAAGTTTTTAAAAAGAGTTTCCAGGTGTTTATTTGATTCTTTATTACATCAGTATATGCTGACTATAACATTTTATTTGAGATTCATGTTGCAAATTTTAATTTTACATATCCTGTCTTTATTATAAATAATAAACATTAGAAAAACATTCCTCACCATTGTATCATACTGAACTACATCTGATTAAATAGGGAGAAATTTTTAAACATCAGGCTTTTTATCATGATTCTGTTGTTGAGTTAGTTTAGCTCTGTTTTGCCAGGAGCAGAAAAGTAGATATTTAACCTTCGTGGAACACTATACTTTACAATATGTACCTGTGCTTTATTCGAGGAGCTCCTTCTGTAAGAAGCACATGCATTGCCTCCTATCTACTCATTTATATTCATTTTAAAAAGATGTTACAATACTCTCACATTTAGAGTGGGACGGGAGAAATATGGTTTATTACAATATATTTTAAAAATTGACAGAAGTATTGTAGAAAATCCCATTTGCTTCTTAGTTTGCTATCATGTTGTAACCACATGCTGGTCACCTGGTGCCTGAATTACAATCACGTAATGGGGCTGTTATAACTTTGAATGGTTGTTGAACCAGTGAGTGTTAAACAAGGTCTACAAGAGGTACTGTAAGTTAGCAGCCCCAACTAATTGGGCCCCAGGGATCAGTTCTGTGGAGAGAACTTTTTCCGTGGACAAGAGGGGCCATGGTTCCATGTGCTGCCTGCATCCTGGAGATGGCGCTTTGCTTGTTCATGCAGTCTGGTTTCTGGCATGCCACAGACTGCTGCTGGCCAACAGACTGGGGGTTGGGGAACTCCTGCTATAAGTGTTAGCTAATATTAAAATGGTTTCAGAGAGCATCTGATAGAGAAACCCTTGTAATGTTTATATTGGACATATATAGCTTTGTGTTTCTCTCCGCCAAGAAACCTACATAACATTTTTTTTAAAATGTTAGCTTGTACCCAGAACAAAATTAATTCCTTATTCATGGAGTTTAGTTATTCAGATGTTTTAATTTCATGATTCCTGTTAGTTGCCTTTTTTTTTCTTTTGTTCAGTCGTGTTCAACTCTTGGATGCTACCTGGATAAGTCTCTGCAGTTTTCTTAGCAAGATTTTTCAGAAATGAATAGCCATTGCCTCCTTCTTAGGAATGAAATAAAGCCCAAGGTCACCCATCTGGCTTTGTGCCTAAGGTTTGACTAGAACACACAGTCTCCTATTTTGCAGCCTGATTCCTTAGCTACTACACTGAGAACCATTCAGTTATGTGTGTCCTGCCCTGATCGTATTGCAGACAAGTTCTATTAACACAGACTAATATTTTGCTCCTGGGCCTTAGATTTATATTAGATTTCTTTGAAGCATAGGACCCACTGAGATTGGAAAGCAATCTGAGCACTTTTGATGTCCATAGGCTCTCTTAATTCTTACGGCAGTTTCTCTATCATGATGAAAAAGTACTATCTACATGCCCTGGTCAAAAGTGTTGAAAATTCTTTGAAACATTTGAGAAATCTGTAAAATCTGTTTGGTTGTAACAATAACATTACTAAAGATGTATGGCACAAGAAATCGTAACTAAATTGAATTACCCTGGGGGACAGAAAAATGAATTCAGTCTCAGAAACTTTTTCTTCCAACGTGTCTGTTTTCCTCAAAGTTAATTCTAAAATTAGGTGTTGGCGGAATGGGGGAAGGGTAGAATGTGTGGAGTATGGTGTAGGCCAATATAAGTAGAAGTAAGTTCAGATCCAACCCATTCCATTATGTCATCAGGAGTATTTCCAAATAACAAATACTGACAGCCTATATTTTTCCATTTAATATTTTTTCTAAATTCAAAATCATCCTTAGGTAGGAATAAAATGTGTGGTTTAATCATGCAATATTTCAACTGGTATGGACAGAAAAATCTGAATTTCTGGCATAGAAAGAAATATTGTTTTTTAAAAAAGAGGTGTGTACAACTTAATGGGCTACAAAGTTAGTTCCTTTTCATATCCTGAATTTACAAAGAGGAAGAGACTTTATAGAACCCAGCAGCATTTCCTTCTGAATCAAAATACAAAAGATCTGGTGCCAATCTTAAAATTACCCTGTAAATTATAGGACAGAATTTTAATGAATTATGCCCTTTGCCAAACAGATTGTGACATTGATAAGAAAAATGAAAGAGATTATGAAATTTATTAAGAAAAAAGCAGTGTTTTACAAACATGATCACAAAAGTGAATGTCACAAGCGCTGGATGAGATTTGAGGAAAATTCCATTGACTGCTAGATCAAATTATATCTAAAAGGCTTTCTGAATGGAAGATAGTCAATGGAAATTCCATTTGCAAAATTACGGGTAATGTTTGGAAATGCTTACTAGCCCTCCATCTGGAAGAACCAGCTCTTAAAAGATGCACACAGATACATTATCTATTCTACCTATTTGGACTGTATATTTTGCCTAAAGGCCTAAAAGCAGGACCTGTTCTTAGCAAAGAGCAGTTTTAATTCAGTCTGTGTTTCCTTGTTTATTTAGATTTATGGAAAACATATGAGTCATTCCTTAGCTCATGACTGTACCATTGTATATTTTGCTTGTTTAATTTCATGGTATACAGTGGGGCAAAAAAGTATTTAGTCAGCCACCAATTGTGCAAGTTCTCCCACTTAAAAAGATGAGAGAGGCCCGTAATTGTCATCATAGGTATACCTCAACTACGAGAGACAAAATGTGAAAACAAATCCAGACAATCACATTGTCTGATTGGAAAGAATTTATTTGCAAATCATGGTGGAAAATAAGTATTTGGTCACCTACAAACAAGCAAGATTGCTGGCTCTCACAGACCTGTAACTTCTTCTGTAAGAGGCTCCTCCGTCCTCCACTCATTACCTGTATTAATGACACCTGTTTGAACTTGTTATCAGTATAAAAGACACCTGTCCACAACCTCAAACAGTCACACTCCAAACTCCACTATGGTGAAGACCAAAGAGCTGTCGAAGGACACCAGAAACAAAATTGTAGACCTGCACCAGGCTGGGAAGACTGAATCTGCAATAGGCAAGCAGCTTGGTGTGAAGAAATCAACTGTGGGAGCAATAATTACAAAATGGAAGACATACAAAACCACTGGTAATCTCCCTCGATCTGGGGCTCCATGCAAAATCTCACCCCATGGGGTCAAAATGATCACAAGAACAGTGAGCAAAAATCCCAGAACTACACGGGGGGACCTAGTGAATGACCTGTAGAGAGCTGGGACCAACGTAACAAAGGCTACCATCAGTAACACACTACACTGCCAGGGACTCAGATCCTGCAGTGCCTGACGTGTCCCCCTGCTTAAGCCAGTACATGTCCGGGCCCATCTGAAGTTTGCTAGAGAGCATTTGGATGATTCAGAAGAAGATTGGGAGAATGTCATATGGTCAGATGAAACCAAAGTAGAACTGTTTGGTAGAAACACAACTCGTCGTGTTTGGAGGAGAGGGAATGCTGAGTTGCAACCAAAGAACACCATACCTACTGTGAAGCATGGGGGTGGCAATATCATGCTATGGGGCTGTTTCTCTGCAAAGGGAACAGGGCGACTGATCCGTGTACAGGAAAGAATGAATGGGGCCATGTATTGTGAGATTTTGAGTGTAAACCTCGTTCCATCAGCAAGGGCATTGAAGATGAAACATGGCTGGGTCTTTCAGCATGCCAATGATCCCAAACACCGCCCGGGCAACAAAGCAGTGGCTTCGTAAGAAGCATTTCAAGGTCCTGGAGTGGCCTAGCCAGTCTCCAGATCTCAACCTCATAGAACACCTTTGGAGGGAGTTGAAAGTCTGTGTTGCCCAGCGACAGCCCCAAAACATCACTGCTCTAGAGGAAATCTGCATGGAGGAATGGGCCAACATGCCAGCAACAGTGTGTGACAACCTTGTGAAGACTTACAGAAAATGTTTGACCTTTGTCATTGCCAACAAAGGATATATAACAAAGTATTGAGATTAACTTTTGATCTTGACCAAATACTTATTTTCCACTATAATTTGCAAATAAATTCTTTCTAAATCAGACAATGTGATCGTCTGGATTTTTTTTCACATTTTCACATCTCATAGGTGAGGTATACCTATGATGACAATTACAGGCATCTCTCATCTTTTTAAGTGGGAGAACTTGCACAATTAGTGGCTGCCTAAATACTTTTTTGTCCCACTGTATAAAATTCATACAATGAGGAAAGGATACTATCTGTATTCAGTGTTTATATGCCTCATAGTCTTACACAGCTTTATTCATAAAGACAGATTCAGCTCATAATATCTTTCCCTTCCCACACACTATTTTTTTTAAATATACTGGGAAAGTCAGTGTTCTTCTCAAAAGCTTCTGCATGTCATGTATATATGCATATATGTATAACTCATATATTTTACTCAGAGATAAAATCATTTCATTTAACCAATAGAAATTAAGAATTGTCTCTGGGGAAATTAATTCCTTATGAATATTTTGTGAAATTGTCGGGTCTCTTCAACACTACCGGTAAGTTTTGCTTTTCCAAATTTAGGCTGCAAGGTTGAAATGGCTTTAATTGGGCTTTCTTTGAGTTAAAGCTGCAAGGCTGAGAAAGTTTTAAATTGGTTTAAAGGAAAACAGGCATATTTCAAGGGCTGTGTGGATTTTCATAAACAATATTTTCATTACAAAAAGGGCTGGGAGTATGGGAGTCTCCTCCAGTTTCTGTGTGAGTACAGTTATTTTTTTCGATGTTCTGTTAAGAAGAAAGCCATGGCCTATCATATACTTCTGTTATTAAGCCATCTTGATATTGAGGGATATTTCAGGAGGTGCAATAACCATGAAGATCTCTGGAAGGACCAGAAGCTGCTGGTAGTGACTAGTTAAGCAGAGAATAAATAACGCATGATGGAAGTGAGAGTAGAAGGGGTTTTGCAACACGTGGGAAGAAATCTACCTAGAAACTCAAAAGTAGAAAAAAACAGTGATAAACCAGTTCTATATTGTTGCCAAGCAAATTACATGGAGATGGCTAAAACATTTAGACCAGCTTGAATGTCAGTTAATGAGATTGCCTAAATCAAAAAGCACTTTACTGGTTGCAGGGGAGGAAAATTGAACATTTATGAGTAAATCAGGAGCCATACAAAACTACAAAGAAGTCTGATATTAAAAGTGACAATGTAGAAAAATGAGTTCTTCGTTTTACAAAGAGAAATGCAATTGGACCTTGGAATATAAAAAATATACACCAAAGAAAACTTGAAACTCTCCTAGCAGAAATGAAGTGCACTAAATTGGATGCTAGCGGGTGTAGACAAATTGGAGTAGGTTCACCTAAGTGCATAATAATATTCAGGGTAAGAGTTGGCAGTATAGTATATACCCATAGTTGGTATTCATGGTATGAGATTGTGCAAAACAGTGGAATGGAAAGAATATTTACAGAGGACATTGCTGACTACATGCTCAGTTCCAACCTAGGAAGCAAGAGAATCATATATACAGTATTAGATTTAATCAGAGGTGGTATTCAGCAGATTCTCACAAGTTCTGGAGAACTGGTAGCAGAAATTTTGAGTAGTTTGGAGAATTGGCAAATACCACCTCTAACTGCATATTTTACAGTATCCTTCCCCTGCCACGCCCACCAAGCCATGTCCACAGAACTGATAGTAAAAATTTTTGAATCCCACCACTGGATTTAATGAATATCCAGTGTGTATGGGGGGAAACATTTGCAGTTGATAGTAGTTGGTTCTCCTTTGAATAGGCCATTGTTATTTAATCTTTTCTCCCTATACATGGAAACTAAAATATCACTTTAATCATGTACTGTAACATTCCATGCTTATGATCATCAGGCATTTTCTCAACTGTTCTAGCCATTTGGGGAAGGACCGTTTCCTTAGTGACAGAGCACCTGTTTTCTGAATTCAGATTCAGTTTGAATTAGTGCTTGAATCACTGAAGAATCATTGCCTTTTGGAATAAGTGATTTGGTTTGAACTAACAATAAAGTAGCTTTGAATATTCATGTATGTTCTAGATTGGGTGAAAGCCAGCTAAAGGAGGTGTTAGATTCCTATCTCAAATCACAGAGCGTGTTTTTGTGTTTAATCATATCCTATCTTGTAGACTTAGTGTCAATTGGCAATGCTGAAGTTGAGGTTATAGCTTTTTATTTTTTATCATTGTTTGTTTCCCTGTAGTCTTGGAGAAATACACAGGATCAGTATATAAAATATGAATATATTTTACTTTTTAAATACCTTCGTTGTAGCAATTACAATCAGTAGGTCACTTTCTGGCAAAAAGTATTGTAGTATAGTGCTTTAGTGTTTTATGCTTTGAGCATGATTATAATTTATTTTTTATAATTCTTTAAATTGTATTTTTATTCTGATATCCACTGCTATTAAATTAGCCATATAATATTAAGAAAGATGAGGTGAAATGCTGCTGTTGAAAAAGAAGCACGTCCTTATTTGTAAATCATTTGCTTGAGAAATGTATTTTGCCCATTAAATACCTTTTGCTGGCTGCACTCACCAATTATTCCTACTACAGTAAATTATATAAAGACTTCCTCTGGAAAAAAAGTCTTGGTCATGAATAAATAAAGAAACGTTATTTCTATATTTAGGTGTCATTCCTTTCTGCTAAAACATGAGTTTGATTATTCATATGGATTCCTTAAATACAAAAGCTTTTAATGCTCTTAATAATTCCACATGTTTAACCAAGAATTGTTTTATTCTGTTTGTTGGATGGCATTTAATAGGATTTCAGTTGGCATGTTACTAAATGGATATGTGTCTGAGCAATCTGGTTCATTCCTGCAACTTATAAAATCCAGATTTATCCAGATCTTCAACTAAACAGTCTTTCTCTATAGTTCCTTGCTTTTTAGTAAATGCTTGTCTGAATAATGTCGCAAGTAGATCTTCATAAGTAGCTTGCCCTAATAGTCCTCTATGTCTTAATTCTTATTTATTTATCAAATTTATATGACCACCATCTTATAGAAAATGATTCTGAATGGCATACACCAATCCAACAAAGCAGTAGAAATACAAAGCAGTCATTGTTTAAAACTGTTATGTAATCATTATTAAAAAGAATTAAAAATGATAAAAACAAAACTAAGAGTGGAAGAAACTAATAGGCAGAGGAATGTTAACAATAAGTGAATTTTCCCACTAGTTCAGCCCTTCCCGGAGTCTTCAGGCCTGTTGGCATTGCCCCCATAATATATTTTTCTTGTTTATTTATTCTGAAGTTTATGAAAAGACTGGTTGGCATCATGCTGGGCAACTCAAAAACTATGGCACTCCAGGAATGTCCTTTTGGTGTAATCAAAGAGGTTCTGCAAAGAATTGACAAGAATTGGTGGACATGTATTCCAACAAAAAACTATTCTGCAGATGAAAAGGAAAATAACCCACTGTGCTGGAGGGGAAACTAAGGAATCAAATTGGACAAAACGTACACTTAACAAATACAGAATTCTTGTTGATTTGAGAACCAGGATATTTCATCTGTCTTAAATGATAATAAAACTTTTAGGCTCATTTCCTTAGTGTTTTTCAACCTTGGTGGTTTGAAGATGTGTGGACTTCAACTCCCAGAATTCCTCAGCCAGCTGGCTGAGGAATTCTGGGAGTTGAAGTCCACACATCTTCAAACCACCAAGGTTGAAAAACACTGCGGGCTTAGACGCACCCAGAAGTAAAATCTTTTTTTTAAGTGGAGCTTGATCTTTGGTGATATCATGAATACAACCATGCTGTTTTCTTGGCAGTAGCATGAACATGTGTTGCTGTTTCCTCCTTCTATTTCCTAGTTTAGGCTGCACTCTGATGTTTCTCATTGCTTAGATTAAAGTTCAGATCAAGCCCAGTTCCACCTAGTTTTGAACTCAGGCAGGATTGGCCAAGTGCTGTCCCTTTCTCATGGTAGGAGAATACTTAACAGAGGAAAATTCTGTTAACCTGTGACTCATCGGGTCATCATCCCATCTAAACAGAGAAATAGAATGACAATGGGCGGACAAAATAGCAATGGAAATGGGAACAATTTCTGACTTCCTACTTACTTCCCTGTTGATATTGCTTGTGAGAAGCTGGTAGGGTAGTGCCAGAAATCACTCCTCTTTCTTAGCTGTCCTCCCTACTTTGCTGAATGGAGGGGAACAAAGGGAATCATGGACCGCAATAAAATTGCACCCCCATTCCCGATCCCAGCATGTCTCTAAGGGTCTTCTCCCTCCAGGGAGAAAAAGGGCTTACCCATTAATTGTTGGTAATCTCAGCCAGCCCTACCTCAGAAGCAGGCATTCAAGTCGCTTCTTCCCTCTTCCCTCACCATCAATTGCTGTGTAATTTCATATTTTAGCCTCTGTTCCAAAATAGTCCATTGTTGCTCTAAACCTTCCAGTTTTACCCAACTGAAGATTACAAACAAACACAAGAGGTTTAGTATACAGATCTTACTTGGTGTGATTCTTCAGATAATAATGGGAAGGGCAAACAAGTGTTAAATTACAAGTGTTAAATTAGGAGGTATTGTTTTTTATCGTAGACTGCATGCATCATTTTTCTTTCAAACCCTAAGCTTTTCTCTCACATATCTGTACACACATACAGATGTGGACACACACATGTGATATTTTAGCAAAAGTTGGAGACCCCAGATTTATTTAATTCAGTTTAATTTACAAATGTAGTTCTGCTAAATAAATCAATGCCTTCTTTACCTTGGCAATATGAATTCCCACATTAAAATAAAGAATTTTCTCCAGATAAATTGGGAATAAGCAAGCCTTTGTTACATCCCAAATATTCTTCTTGGAAAGAAAGTTCAAGGCTATATTGTACTTGGTTTGGTTTAGTTATTTCAGGATAGCATTGAATTAATTTTTCTGAAGACACTTCCTTTTAAGTTGGTATGCATAGAAATATGCTTTGACAGCCAAGGGGAAAAACTGCATATAAATCCACGTCCATGTAAGCAGAGTGCAAGGATAGATGAGAGAGTCTGCTTGTTGTATAAACAGTATGATTCTTTGATAAGGAATGATCATAGTATGTAGAGTTTATTAAGAACCAACATGGAAGAAAATACTTTACACTGGGTATTTCCTAAGTATTAGGAATTTACTAATATCTCCCGTCATGGGATATTCTGTGGAAGAACATAAAAGTATAACATGTTAAAAACTGATATTTGTATTGGAAGGAAAACTTTTTTTGCTAAAAATTTATTTAGTATCCAATGCAAATGATTATATAAAAAAATTTAAAACAATCTTATATAATGCTTGGTCATAGCATACTATTTGCTAGCTTTGCATTTAAAAATAGCTTTATTTTCTTGGAATATAGTTTCAGTAATTAATTAATTGCTCATTATATATTTCTAATCTATTACAGTGAAAAATAAATAGGATCTTATGCCACCATAAAGACTAGGTAGTATATAATAATGTATAAAAATTGTGTCTTAATTAGTTAAAGATACCACAAAGTTGTTTAATGTTGTATTATTTAAACTATCAGCATTGCATCCTAGGATTACATAAATGTTACCATAACCAAAAATGTCCAGGTACAGTGTTATATGGTTATGTGGGATAACTTTTTAAAAACGTCATTATATTTATACTTCTAGGAAAAAATATTGAAAAAAAGATTTATTTTAAAGCAGCCTGTAATTAAGCCCAGTTTTACAAAAGTTGTTTGTCACAAGGATGAGATGCAGTTCTCAGTCATTAGATCTTTTAGTACCTTCATCTCCTTTTTTTGGAGGGGTGAATATATTCAGAAACTAGAAGCAGGTTACCATATACACTGTTTTGTAGTTGAAGGGTAGTAAACTTGGCTGAATGAACAGAAGTAAATTACTTATTTTCCCAGTTACTAGAGAAGTGGATAGAAAATATAGAACTGTTTCTATTGTTTTTTACATGGAGTCCATTTTCCTAATGGAACAAGATCTCAGAAGCTTGATAAATAAATCTAAGATTTGACAACTGATTATAATCTTATCAGTCCTCTTTCAAAACATATGTGGTTTTGCTGTTGTAATAGTATTCTGTATGTATACAATGAATGAGCTAACTGTATATGTGAATGAGCTAACTAGTATTATAATTCCTTTTCATGTACTTTTAAGGCAGCCTTACAAAGGTCTACTGAAATAAATTCTCCTTCAATACATTTTAGTAATGTTTTGCAATGTAACATGCATCCGTTGCTTTCCGTAAATGTGTAATGGGGTAGTCCTTGACATACTACTATAATAGAGCCTGCCCATTATGATTGTATGTTGTGATGGTTATAAAACAGGTCGATCATGTGTTTGACAGAACTTTATAACTTTTTTTGCAGGTGTCATTAGTGCAGTCAGTCCTAAATGCGGACATTTGTCGTTAAGCAAACGCCACAATCATAAATACGATCCCGTGCTGGTTTTCAATAAAACTCATAAAATGTGGTCATGTGCCTGCAGGATGCTGCAAATGGCCATAAATGTGACCACATTGCTGAGCACCTGAAGTGTGGTCATGTAACCATGGCGGGAGGGGGGGGACGGGACTGGCTATCAGAACTTCTGGGTCGTAAGAACTTACGATCTGGGTCGTAAGTCCTCTTTTTCGGGTAGGTTGTAAGTCAAGCACTACCTGTAATTAGAATGATCATAAATAATGTATGAATGTAATAACACATAAATGGTTATATTTTATGTGTGTGTGTGTAGGGCCCTGCTTTTATTTTGTTGTTATTCTGAATAAAAATATTTTTAAATAATTAACCCTGGTTAACAAAGTACTTTTTTTAAACAGTGTCCTGGAAAAATCGACAGCATCAATGAAAAGGCTGATTCCCTCTCTCAACTGCAGGCTGTTTGTAACATAGCTAAGAAAGGTACATGCATTCTAATATTAGTAATAACAGTATGTTACAACTTGTTGCTGTTGTATAATTAAGCTTACTGTAAGAATGGAAAAATATATTTGTGATTACAGGTAGCCTTTGATTAAATATGCAACCAGAATTTCTGTTGCAATGTAGTGTCAGTGTGGCAGGGGATGGGCGTAGACAGGGGAATGGCACTGTGGCAACATCTGACTGCAACTGGGCAGGCAGTTTCCTGCCTTGGACCACACTTGCCCTACCACTTGGGTTCTTGAGGGGAAAAAAGCAGCAAGAGTGACTTATGGGGGTGACTTGTGACTTTCTCTGCTGGCTTCCCCATTGACTTTGCATGTGGGAAATTAGTAGGGAAGGTCTCAAATGGCAGGTGTGGTCATGGGCTCTCCAACTGTTGTAAGTGTGAATCAATTGCCAATTGCCGAATTGTAGTCACATGACCATGGAGACACTGCAATGGCCACAACTTCAAGGATCTATCATAAGTCTCTGGCATTCAGCTCTATTGTAAATTTGAAGAGTCATTAAACGAGTAGTTGCTAATGTATGCAAAGTCTGGGCAGTTTCTAAATGCCTTGTTTTGTGTCCATAGAGTTTAACATAGCTCTTTAGTTGACCAAACGAGCGGATCAACAACTTAAATAAGAAGGACATGCATTTTGACTAATAACATGTTCAGTGTAGGCATCAGTCTGTTAACTAGCACATTTTAATTTCAAAGAAGAGTTTAGTAAAGTAGTTTAGTATTTATAGCATGAATTGTGAACCTCCATCTTCTAAATGTGCCTTTGTAATCAGCTTGTAAAGCCTGTTGAGCTATTTAATGAACTTTCTTAAATTAATATGTTATCTATGAGAGGACATTATGCCCATTATGTAGTAACTATATAAGCTTGCAGGCCCCTTCCAACATTTTGGTGAATGCTTTTTTTCCCCCTAAAAGAGCTGGACATTTTGAGTCTAGGATAAAGGAAATGCAATCATATTCTCTGTCTATTTATCTGTTCACCAAGATACCCAAGAAGGCTTCTCTGTCAAATGATGATTGAGATATGGTTGGTTGGGACACAGGAGACAGACTTTTCAGAAACCTATACTTATATCTTTAGGACCTCCTTGCTCTTTGCTTGCCACTGAATTTTTTAAAACTTTCTAATTGGAATTTATCTTGGTGGGTTTACTAATATTTTTCTTTCCCTTTATTTGCTCTTTCATCTATCTCTTTTCACTGATATTTGTGCATGTTCTATGCATAAAGAAATAAGAATTACATTAAATATCTATTGTTGGTTATACAGTATTCTTCCACAACTACAGAATGGGAATGATCCAGAGATATTTTAAGGATCACTGGGAATGTTGCGTATAATTTATGTATAAAAACTCATCAGATGTACAGTAGAAGCTAGACACCCATCTGTCTGGGATATTTTAATTTTAATTCCTGCACAAAGTTGAAGTTGCTTTGCCTAAATAGGCTATGGTTCTATAGTTGTCCTCCATGAGATAGAAACAGATAAATCCACAAGGATTTGTATACAAAATACAAATTATATAAAGTCTGAAGCCAAACAGACCTGAACAAATCTCCAGCTATGCTAACCATATAGGTTAGGATTATAATTCATCCATGCAATCCAGGGGGCCATTTGGGTGAGTGTAGTGACTATAAAAAATGATGGCCATCACTGATTATTAAGATAAGATAGAACTATTAGTGAAAAATCTCAGTACAAATTTTAGGTTTGTCTTATCTAAGATTCCTATAAATTTTTTTCCTATAAAGGAGCTAAGGGTAGCTCTTTATTATATTCCATGTGGCTTTGGTTGCTCTGTTGTTGAACTCATTTGTTGGAGAGACATGGTTTGACTGATATTACTCATGCTTCAATAATGATCAGATTAGGAATGCATTGCTTCCCTTGGCAAGTATTGGTTTGATTCACCATTAGAAGAAACACATTATTTACTAGCACTGGCTGTCCTGAGCATATTATCAACCTGGTATTCAGAGAAGTATATTGCTATTGATTTGTTCCCAGTCTCGTTGAGGATTGATTTTAGTGTTTAAAACTTTAAAAGGACTGGGACTAATACATTTGAAGGATTACCTTTTACAACACGAATCTCCCAGCAATTAAAGTCTTTATTGCAGCCCCCTTTCTTGTTCTCTCAGTTACTATCTTTCAGGCATCAGATGAAATCTTTCCAGGGTTGTTATTATTGCTGTGCCTTTTAATAGCATTTAAAATATTCTATGATGCTGTGATTATCCAGAGGTAAAATTTGGATTAGAAATTAGGCTCCCCAAATTATACAGAGAATGGGGAAATAATAACAATGTCCACAGGTGTCAATCTATAATCTACTGTCTGCATAGCTTACCAGCCTACCACTGATTATTGATTTTAAAATAGTTGCTGTATATACATTGATGTGTTATATTTTACATTTAATTTGACTGCTACCTTTCTGGGAACGGTGAGTTAGGACGCTACAAATAAAACACATTTGTGCTTTTAAATCTTTTCAGATGCAGACTATAGCTGAAAATGGAGATCCCCCTTCTGAAAAACAAAATGAGGAAAAAACATATAAAAAGGTTTGTAAAGTTTCATATCCTTTTCGAATGATTCAAAATAATTTCATTTTTTTAACAGCTTGTATAGAGTGCTAGAATGGACCCTCTTTTCTTTTGTGCTTCATGGTTCTTTGAACACAAGGAAATATCTTTGGATACATAGAAGATTGTTACTATCCAGGTATGGGCAGTAGTTTGCCAGCCAATTAGGCAGAACCTTCTGGAACATGAGCCTCAAATCAATGCCTTTCCTCTTAATTCTGAAGAAGAAAATTAATCACCACAAAATCACTTCTTAACTAGTCCTATTTTAAAACATTAAGGGTACTGCCAAACATATTGGCACTAGCTGTTGGGGGTGGTTCTTTCTGATCCTGAATGCAGTAAAAAAAACAACAACAACAGTGCCAGACCTGCAAGAGAGGACAAAGGAAAAAATCATCAAGGCAGAATTGTATTTATTTGTTTAAATTGTATTTAATTAAAATATTATTTGTTTTATATCTTACCTTTATTTATCAACTCAAGGCAGAAACATATATAATACTACTCCTTCCTCCTATTTCTTCATAACAATAACTCTGAGATGGATGGGCTGGGAGAGGGTAACTGGCCCAAGGTCACTCAGCTGACTTTCATGGCTAAGGCAGAACTAGTACTCATGGAATTCCTGTTTCTCCAGCACGATTGGAGAATCCATAGTTGGGTTGACACATGCCATTCTGCCCGTTTCTAGTCTGGTGCTTTAACCATTAGACCAAACTGATTCTTATTATTGATAAAGGAATGTCCTTCCTTATCAAAGGAATGTCTTTAAGTTATGGTTTAGATTGGATCTGTCACCTCAAAAGAACATTTTTATTTGGTTTCTGGTCTCCTATCAAATCCCCAAATTCATGTCGGTCCATCTGACCCAAAATAAACCTTTAAATTACTACTGTAAATGTTTTGCTTAGAATGTCAGTGCTATTTATTTGAAGTATTTCAGCCTACAGTTATATTCAAAAAAGCAATATACAACCAAAAGCCAAAATACTCCAAGGAGTTATATCATAACAGTAATTAAAGTTTTAGTTTAGAGCAGTGCTGAAGAAATACAATATAAAACACTGGACTATGTCTATCTTAAATGGATGGGTACATTAAATAACAATAACAACATAATAATTTTAATTAGGGAACTCCATAGTTGAAATATATTATATCTATAAAGAGATGAATCAAAAACATCAATAGAAAAACATATGGCTCTTAGGCACCAAACAAAAAAAATAGCCTTAAATGGTATAATCATGTCATGTGATATAATTATATTTGTAAACTGGGTTTTATTGTAAGAACAAAAAGGCAAATTAAGCATATAAATCAGTACATCTGGTTTAAATCTCAAAATAGTGATCCACAAAACTTGTAATGGTGAAGTACTTGTTCAATTATAGAGAGATTAACTTTCTATAATATGATAATAATTGATGAAGAATGAGTGTTCTTCTATTCTTATTATTTATTGATTGATTAAGTATATATGGCTGCGCATCTTACCAAGACAACTCTGGGTGGTGCATGGTAATAGATAAAACATATAAAAACTGTGTATACAAATTTTAGAAACTCTGGTAAAAAATATACAAAAACACTAAAAATAGAATCAAAGCAGAGGGAAAATAAGAAATGCCCCCCTCAACAATGGAGCTATCTTGCCAAGGGTCCAGTTCCTTAGGAGCCCCAGACCTAGTCTCATAACCAGGTCTTGATGGTCTTTTGGAATGTCAGATGGGATGTAGCCAATCTAATTTCGGGGGAGGGGAAGGTTCCATAAGGTAGACATCATGGCAAAGAAGTCACATCTCCCTGGGATCCATCAAATGTAAATCCCTGGTTGATGGTATCCACAGCATGCCTTCTCTGTCAGATCTGATGGGGCATGCTGATGGTAAATGGGGAAAGCCACTTGGTCTTGTGAAGGTTCAGTTGATTCTTCAGACAGCCTGGTCCCACGCCATGGAGAGTTTTAAAGGTTAAAACCAGCAATTTGAATAGGGCACAGAAGCAAATAGGCAAGCAGTGCAGCTCTTGGATAGAGGTGTAACATGCACTGTTCCAGGACCGTGCATTACTGCCATGTCACTACATTCTTTACCAGTTGAAGTTTCTGGATACTCTTCAAGGGCAGTGCATTGCAGTAATCCAATTTGAAGATGATTATGGCATGAGTGACTTGTAAACAGGATCTGCTAATTCAAGAACAGGCGCACATGGCACACAAGATAAAACTGCAAAGGCCCTCGTAGCCATGACTGCCATCTACTCATCAAGCAGCAGTTATGAATCTAGGAGAACCCCAAGATTGCATACTGAGACTGTCTGGGATAGTGCAATTTCATCCAGCATCAAAATGGCATAGTCCTGGAGCCAGAGGGGCCTGAAAAGCCACTCGGTCTTGTGAGGATTTAGCTGAAGCCTGTTGTTCCCCATCCAGACCCTCGCAGCCTCCAGCCACCAGGATAAGATGGTCATGGATTCATTTAATTTGCTAAGGATAGAAATGTAAAACTGAATATCATCAGCATATTGATGATACTTCACCCCATGGTAATGGATAAGTTCACCCAGAAGCCTCCTGTAGATGAAAGGAGAAAGCATCAAACCCTATGGCAGCTCACTTAGGCTAAAGGTAGGACTTCTCCTCAGTCATAAGTGACTGAAATGGATTCTTTTTTATATATAAAAAGTTTTATTTCAGTTTTCCATATTTTAAAAACATCTTTTTTTAGTGAACAGCATAATTCCAGATTTTCACATTTGCATACAAATGCAACTTTAATTACATATTCATCTTTCATATTTAATTTCATATCTTGCCATTACTTTACATATTTTCTATTATTTTTCTCAAATACTTTCCTCAAGCTTATTTTATAAATTTCTTAACCTACTTCTTTTAACTTTAAATAATTCTTATATCTTCATATTCGTTGTATTTCATACTTTTATCTGTCAGGTTTGCAATTTCATCACAAATTCTAAATTCATCATTTCAAAAATTTCATCTAAATTCAAACATTTGAAAAAAGTTTCCCCCACAATTACCACTTAGAGTGTGCCACCCCTAATGTTATATATCATTTAATTAGTTCCCATTTAAATCTCAGTAACCATTTAACTTTTTAATTATCACCTTAAAAATTATCTTCTAGCAACTACACAACATATATACCTTTTAAATCAGATTCCGCATGGTACTTCCCCTTCAAATACATAAAAAACATTTATAATTTAAAAAAGAAAAATTAATCTATTCCATTCATCATAAAAACTGATATTAATCTCATTACAACAATCCTCATAATTCATTTCAACTATATTCTATAAATTCATTAAACATAGTTAATAAACTTATCATAATTTCTCTTTTTTCACATTTGTTCCATTTATCTCTGTATATGATTTAACAAAAAAACAAGTATTCCAATAACAATTCCAATTGTATCAATTCCAATCTTTCATTTTAATAATTATATTTTCCTACTTTCTAAATAATTTGTTATTTCTAATACATTTATACTACAGCTTATTACCTTGCAGAATCCCCTTTCTTAACTCTTAATTAACCATTGTCTCTATGTCTTTTAAATAAACAATTTCTTTTCATTTTTATTTGATTTCCATATTTCTTTATTTCCTGGTTCTATTTCTTATTACTTCTTTTTCCCTTTGTTTTTTTTCGCTCCTTTTCTTACTCCAGTTTTTATCCCCCTCCCTCTTTAAAGCTTCCTTCTGTAATTCCCTTTTCTGCTGCTTCCTTTTACTTTGTTTGGTTTTCAAAATATGAAATGGATTCTTAAGGAAGGAGGCAAATCAACACAATGTTGGTCATGGTCAGTGGTATTGAAAGCTGCCAATAGGTCAAATACAGCAAGGATAGAAACATTGCCCCTATATCTTGTATCAGGCAATATTTATTTTCCCAAAATACCTGAGATAAGGAATTAAACACTACAGAGGCTTCCATACAAAGTTTCTTTATTGGATTATATCAGGCATCCTCAAGGTATAACTCACAGTTATGTTGAGATTCATCTAATGTCCAATCTTTGCATTGTTGTCTTCATAGTGTGAAAAGATAGTTATCTTCATCCCATAATGATACAGCAAGGGGAGACTCCAGCACGATGCTGGGTCCAGACAAGAATGACTGAAACCCCCCCCCCCCAACCAGAGGCCAATTCAGTGATCAATCAGGATTACAGATGTGATCACATGACATGAACTACATCTCCCATGAGGCATTAACTACATTTCCCATGAAGCATTCCCTTAAGGGAACAGCTCCCATTCCCAACTAATCAGCACACCCTATCTAGGTCATCTATAAGCATGACCAATGCTGTTTCCGCCCCGTATCTAGGTCTGAATCCCGACTGAAAAGTGTCTAGATAATATGCTTCTTCAAAGGCCTTCTAAAACTGCCATTTCACTATATGAAATAGTGGATAAAAATTGTCCAGTATAATTGTCCAGCAGTGACTTTCGTAGCATCAGGCTCATTTTGCAACTATAAAAGGAGGCAATCCTTTGTTATCCTACTAGTTTTGTAGCCACGGGTATATAATTCAACAGCATTTGCAAGATTTACTGTATAATATAATATAAAATTACAATATTCCAAAATAAATTTAATATATGAAATTATTTAAATCCAAATGACAGCTGCCTTGATATATGACCACATGACATCAATCAGTTTTGCATGTTTAATACCTATTCAAAAATTTGCATAGTGTTCAGTACATTACAAAATATTTTTAATTATAATTTTAAGTTTCAAGAAACAAGTCCTTTATCTGCCAAAATAATTGTTGTTGTTATTTTTTCTCAAAGTTTTCAACTCCATGTCTCTCTCTATATTTGAATATCTAATTTCATATATTTTACCAATCATTCATAAATTGCTATTATTTTTTTAAAGAATAGTTTTAATCCTCTAGTACTAGAAGGGATATTAACATTACATATTATAGTCAAACTAATTCTGTTAATTTAAGGTATGTAGGTAGGATCCGTTATGTAATATAAGAAACTATGCAAAATTAACTCACAAATTAGTATTTGACTGAGAAAGAGACCCTCCAAACTATATGTAAGACTGGGATGTTCAAGCACTGTGGAAGAAGGCAGTGACAAATCACTTAGGGATCACTGTCAAAAAAACTATATGACATGAGCATGAATCATGAATCTGCTTTGACTTAAAAGTAATCACCTTTTTATACATGCTCTGTTCATTATTATTTTCAAGTTTGGAATAATAAAGGATTCCCCGCTGCATGTCCTTAATTAAGGAAGGAATATTTACCAATCCAAATCTCTTCATTTTTAAAATATGGCACATACAGCTATTCCTAGTTAGGACATATGGGCAACACTAAACAGTAATTTAGATGTTGCAAATGAGAAAAAGTCATATCTTATGGAGTATATCCAAACTTTTAAAAAATTTAAAATGTTGGACATTTTTTAATTAAACAATTTATCTGCACATGGAAACACAACACATAAGGGGCAACATTATGTTGCAACCCATGTTGTGGAGTTAAATTTACCTTCTCTATAGCAAAGAATGTAAAATGATAGTAACCATAACCCAAAAACAAATTAATAAGTACTTAACTGGTCCTCAGTCATTCCCATTCATCTTATTATTTCTATTCAGCCAATACCAGTGGGGTTGGAATCTGTTTCTCTAATTATATTAGCAAACATATTCTCTATATCATTGTGATATATCATTGAAAATAAATCTCAGTATACTGGAATATTTGAAACAACATTAAAATAATTATTTCATCCTACATTGTTTCAAGTATTTCAGTATTTCTTTTTAGTTTTCAATTGTTCAAGAATATTTTGCTATAAGCTCAGATAATTTATAACATTCTGTCCTCCAAATCTAAAATTGTGCTCACTTCCATTGATTTTTCACATTTGTTCCCGATTAGTAACTATTTAAAGTTGGCTTTCCTAATTCTATCATAGTCTTGAGGCAGCAGCTCATGTCTAGTGATGAATATTGTTGGCTTACTGTTAATTTAATGGCGTGGCCTCAACCATTTCCAGGCTGGAGAGGATGAAGTCTTTTCCTGAAGAGAACTCTCTTTCATTACTGCTAATCCTGCACTGTTGCAGCATACCTCACAGTTCAGCAAATATGATGCAGTTGTGCACTCTTGTATAGAAGCTAATATTTGTTTAATGAAGTCTGTGTTTACTCTGTAAAGTTTAAGGTGGTTAGGAAGAGGTAATTACTTGGAAGTTCGAGTTCTGTAAACTAAAACTAATGTACTGAGGCAGTTTGTAGGTTGTTTTCTAGAAAACTTGCAGGGAAAACCCCTTTGAATAATTAAGAAAGAAATTGATCTTAGCTCTTTTTCCCCCAGATTTTCTTTTCAATCTTCAAAAATAATTTTTGACCTAATTTTTCTGGGCTTCTGTCCCCAGAGTCATATTAATGAATATGCAGGCTTCTGAACTTTGAAGTAAAATAAGCATCTGAATTTGCACCTTTAAAAAATGGCTGACTAATTTTAAAGTGAATTGGAGAATATTCAGAATATCAGCATGCAAACCTAAGAGACAGAACAGTTTGGTTCACACAAAATTTTGAGCACATACAAATTGGTTACTTTTTATTTTCTATGCTTTAAAGTTATTGTAATTGTTTTTTTCTTTTTGTAATAGATTACTTGCTTACATCTTAAAAGACAATGCAGTCAAAGTGCTACTTTTATAAATAAATATTCATTCATTCATTCATTCATACTCTCAATTTGCCAGCAAATTTGGAAAACTCAACGCTGGCCACAGAATTGAAAAAGGTCAATTTACATTCCAATTCCAAAGAAAGACAATGCCAAAGAATGTTCAGCTATCACACCATTGGCACTCATTTCACATGCTAATAAAGTTATGCTTAAAATCCTACAAGCTAGATTCCAGTAGTTTGTGGATCGAGAACTACCAAAAGTACAGGCAGGATTTTGAAGAGGCAGAGGAACTAGAGATCAAATTGCCAATATACACTGGATCATGGAGAAAGCTAGGGCGTTCCAGAAAAACATCTACTTCTGCTTCATTGACTATGCTAAAGCCTTTGATTGTGTGGATCACAACAAATTGTGGTGAGTTCTTAACGAGATGGGAGTACCAGACCATTTTATTTGTCTCTTGAGAAATCTATATGCGGGTCAAGAAGCAACAGTGAGAACTGGACACGGAACCACTGATTGATTCAAAATTGGGAAAGGAGTTCGGCAAAGCTGTATACTGTCGCCCTGCCTATTTAACTTACATGCAGAGCACATCATGAGAAAGGCAGGGATAGATGAATCAAAAGTTTGAATTAAGATTGCTGGAAGAAATATCAACAACCTCAGATATGCAGATGCTACCACTCTTAATGGCAGAAAGTGAAGAGGAGCTAAAGAGCCTCTTGATGTGGGCGAAGAAGGAGAGTGCAAAAGTTGGCTTGAGATTCAACATTAAGAAAACTAAGATCATGGCATCCGGCCCTCTCAATTCCTGGCAAATAGATGTGGAAGAAATGGAGATAGTGACGGATTTTATTTTCCTGGACTCCAAGATCACTGCAGATGGGGACTGCATCCAAGAAATTAAAGACACTTGCTCCTGGGGAGGAAAGCTATGGCAAATCTAGATAGCATACTAAAAGCAGAGACACCACCAACAAAAGTGCATGTAGTCAAGGCTATAGTTTTCCCAGTTGCAATGTATGGCTGTGAAAGTTGAACCATAAGAAAGACTGAGCGCCAAAGAATTGAGGCCTTTGAACTATGGTGCTGGAGAAGGCTCCTGCAAGTCCCTTGGACTGCAATGCGATCAAATCGGTCAGTCCTAGAGGAGTTGATCTGTTCTTTAGAATGCCAGATCTTGAAGATGAAACTCAAATACTTTGGCCACCTAATGAGAAGGAAGGACTTACTGGAGAAGACGCTAATGCTGGGAAAGATTGAGGGCAATAGAAGAAGGGGATAATAGAGAATGAGATGGCTGGATGGAGTCACTGAAGCAATAGGCATGAGCTTAAATGGACTCCAGAAGATGTTAGAGGACAGGAAGGTCTGGAAGAACGTTGTCCATGGGGCACAGTGGGTCAGACATGACTTTGCAACTAACAACAAGAAGTTACTTACAATACACAAAATAAAGGGCATTAAAGAATTAGGATTCCTCAGTTCTGCTTTATAAAAACTAATATGTTTACATCTAAAGATTATTCCTTTTTCTTAAATGATTCATTCTCAGCTATAACACTTTCTACGTGTTTTACTTTAGTAAAATGTACTTTAGCCTAGTTCTTTTTTATTTATATAAAATATATTCATTTTGTAATAATACGAGTAATAACTGCATCATTTACAGAGGCTTTGTTCTATTTTGAGAATATTTGATCTATGAAAACAGGAAGGACTCATGATACTTTTGATTTGACATTTCATCCATAAAATAAAGCATAATTATACAAAAACACATGAGATCTTTTAGCATTTTCCATGCACTGTCGTTTAGGAATAATAACAGCCACTGCTCATTGGGTTACTGGATGCAGTTCATTGATTGGGGAAATCTAAATCCATCAAGTACAAGATGGTAGTTTTAAATTAAATATTTATTTATTTAAGACATTTGTATAGCTGCCTATCTCAAATCAAATTCTGGGTGGTTTACAATCCAGAAAAAAACTATACCCCAAAAAATCCAGAAATAATAAATAATTATTAAACTTTCCAATAAATTTAGAACAATAATTTAAAATATGATCCTTTGAAATAAGTTTGTCTAAAAAAATACAGTACCACTGCATGTTACTGAAGGTTTAAGGGAAGAATTTTTCTAAAATATAAACTCAGTATAGAAGAACCTGACTTGTCTTCTTTGTTTTCCTTGTTACTTTATGAATAATGGAAGATGAAATGTCCACTAACATTTATGACTTCCTGTCATAAATAATGTTTATCATCCTTAATAATTACATTGTGAAGCTTGTTAGTTTAGCAATTTCATAATTGAGACACTATGTTCTGTAATTGCTGACGTATAAGCCTATCCATAGATAAGCCAACTCTAGAATTTTTAACCAAAGTACTATGGGAAAAAATGTACTACCTGCAGAGAAGCTGACTTGCATTTTTCATAATATTTTGGTTTAAATTTTGAGGATCTAGGAATAGGCTTACAATGCAAATATATATTGCAAATACAGGAACTTTTGAAAAGTATTACTGTATCAATATACATATATTATATTAATAAATATAATAAAATCACAGAGAAATCCATCCATGGATAAGTTGAACCTCTTTTTTGGGGGCGGAGGAGTGCGTGTGTACCTAAAATTCTTAGCTTATCCATGATGGGACGAATTAACTTCTCTGGTCTATCACCCCAAATTATGTAACTTTGGTTAAATTGTTTGCACAGAATTATTATCTTCATGATGTTTCGTTTGCATACATGTTCCATCGCAGGTGGATGAAATTGCAAAAATTACAAATCTTTAGAAAAGCAAGTAATGATCTGCCTATCTATATAAAACAAATCTTTCAAGGCAAATCCTCTACTACTACCCTATTACTTCCACCACATATGGTATCATATTTTTGTGCAAATTAGAGATGTAGGGAATTCGTTTAAGTAGTTCAAGAGTTAATTTGTTTTGGCTGCTCTTATCTGACTCTTTATTTTCTTTGTCTGGTAACTAGTTTCAGAGAAAGAAGCCTTAGGCTCCAAGCTGGTCTAGATTTTATGTGATGTCCAATTTCAGTAAAAAAAATGCTGACACATCTTGGACTAGAATTTCAAGAGTTGACACACATGTAGGAAGTCTTTAACTGATATTGTTTCAAAGGTCACACAATGGTTACTTATATTTAGGATGATAAACAAGCATACATTTGAGGATTTATTCCTTACTTTATTTCCAGTTTTGCTTCTTCTATATTTTTAGATAGAAATAGTTTGCAAGTTCAGATTCAGTAATCACTGATTTCTATAATTAAAAGACAAATTACATAAAGGCTCTACTTAGTATAACTCCTCTTTTGTTGCTTCATTAGATGAAACTATAATCCACTTAAGGCGTCTTTGTAATTTATCATAAGAATGCAGAGATACCTGATTATTTCATGAAGAATGGATCCTTTTTTTCCACTTAACCATTGAATAAGAATATGTTTGAGTTGATACTATATTGGTTCTTACATAAACAGAGCAAAATGTGTTGATTTGAACAAAGTGGAAGGAGTGTAATGCAATAGAACGTAATACCTATTTCATATCATGTCATTCACAGGCTGAGATTGTGTGATTTATAAAATTAGACAGCACATTTTTAAAAAATCTACTCTACCATTTGAAACACTGAATCTCACCAATTAAGTCTCTGCAACCAAGATGTAATAGAAGCCTCAAGCAGCAGTTAGCTTAAAACTTCTGCCTTTTGTTTCTTATAAAAGTTCAATAAAATCAGACTAGACTGAGAAAAAGGCAGAAGGAAATGCCTAGTCCTTTCATTTGGGCTTCTGACTGTGTGTTTCTAGAGTTTATGACTCTGGGTTGCCAGAAGTCCTTTACAATCTAATTAAGTGTACAAATTTAATTTTGTTGACTGTAGGTGGAGAAGACATTGCCAGATGCTTGCCATATTAGCTTCAAAAATTTATAATAAAACCAGATTGATTCTATATTAGTCTGAATAGTTAAGACTTCTGAAAAACATATGTATTTGTATAATAATTAACATATTTGTAAACTGTGTACCATTGACAGCTTTCTACGGATATTTTTTTTCAGAAATCCCAAAGGTGCTTTTTCAAAAGTCCAGTTGTCTCTTGAAAAAGCTCCTTTGGGAGAACCATGACCTGGACGACTGAGAATCTCCATAGGCATTTTTTCAGAAGAATTCTCCCTTCTCTCTCTTTTTCAAAAGCTGTCATCATTCACATTCTTAATAGCATCCCATTTTGTAAATCAGACATGAAAAGTCACCTTTTAAAAACAAATTTTATATTATTGAATTTCCTATATATTGATTTTTTGACTCACAGAAACACAATGACTGTCTATTTTTCTTTTTCCCTGAGTGTTTCCTTTCCTGACCCATTAACTACAATGTTCAATGTCCTCTGTAGTGTTTCATTGTAGCATTTTAGCTCAGGAAGTATTTACTTTTTTTACCAATTATCCAGCCACTATAGTTGTGGTAACAATTGGCTTACACAGATGACAGTAATGCCCTGTCAGCTGATTCTTTCCATTAGAAACTCGAGTTCATTCTTCTGCCTTGCCTATTCCTCTGTGGCTGCATAACATCAGGGCTCTGAGCATCCTCTTAAACTACAGGGTCTGAGCTCCCCACAATTGGGCAAGAAAGGGGAGAAAGAGAACAAAAAGGAAAGCAGAGGAAGAAGTTAGGAGCATGTTAATTGGAAAAAATGAGGTTCTCCTTTTTTTGTTTTTTTTTTCATCTCCTGCTTAAATTATATCATGATTTATGGGAGCTGTTAGAATTCCAGAGCACTTGGAAGATTTCCAGAGTTCTTCCTTTCTATTGTAGACCATCTGCTGTGAAAAGAGAGTGCAGGCAGAGGAATGCTCATTTTCCCCACCCCACCCCTCACTACTAGGCAGCTTTTGAGGTATGAACTTTCTTTTCATACAGTATGTGACCTATGGGTTTCAAACAATGCTTTTTTAATCTTTCTGGTAGACTTGTATGATGTACTGAGATCATTTGTCTCAAAATCTGAGAAATACTCTTGGAAGAATCAACTTGTTTTTAGATAGAGGAAGCAGGAATTTGAAATATTCTTAGAGATGTAGAAGGTTACAAAAAAACTCGCCTATGTGTTTCAAGATGACAATTTTAAAGATAATATATATTTATTTTTGCAGACTGCATCGTCCGCTATCAAAGGTGCCATACAATTGGGAATAGGATACACAGTGGGTAACCTTACATCTAAACCAGACAGAGATGTACTTATGCAAGATTTCTATGTAGTCGAAAGTGTATTTCTTCCCAGGTAAAGGATGAGTTAATTATTTTTTATTTCGCTAATATTATTTACCAGATTTATTGATTAATTCTAGTGATAACCAGTCTTCCTTCCAAATTGCTAATACATGTTTCTTTTACTGTAAAAAACAATCAAAAGAAAACTTGTAAGATTTGGTTGAAATTCTCCTGAGCCTATATAGATCTTTGTATGGTCCATTTGAACAATTTTGTATTATTTTGTTAGGTATTGCTCATGTCCAGAATAAATTGAAATTTATTCTTAAATTTTAGATTGTGTTATGCATTAATTCCAGAAAACACTGTTTTATGCGTATTCTATTTATAATAATAGATAAAAGAATTTTAAGTCATGTAGCATTAAAATATATTTTGAGAAAGAACTTCTTTTATTTGACAAGTTATCACACTAATATATATATATGCATGTAGTTTCATCTTTGCTTTTCTAAATAGTCAGAATTTGAATAAGAAGAGTTATGGGGGATATTAAAGGAGAGCAGAAAATCACCAGTTTCAATGTTGTCGTACTACATTTGAGAAAAATGATGGTGTTTTATAATGAGAAATATCTAACACGAAAAGATAACAAAATTATATTTTTCTGAAGTATTTTTATAAAACCAATTTTCTAGTCAGTTCTTCATATATTTAAGAAAGCTCTATCTAGGTGCATGTTTGTGGAGAGTACATTATTACACATTATTTAGATTTTTCAGTTAACATGTTAATACTAAAAACGCTTGTTTAATTCCAAAGAAAATGTACTGAAAGTATATCAATTAAATGGAATATAAAAGTATAGATATTTAGCACATCGACTGATAGTCATTATAACATAAGAGCATGGCTTAATATTTAATATGTTTTTAAGTGATTGATTTTCTTCATGGAGAAGTGCCGCAGATTAGAAATTGGTTTTATTTCCTGTTTGAAGAAAATAGGCAAAAATCTAGCAACAGAAGAAATAAAATCTTTGTAATGAAAAATGAAATTGCACTTTGGAGATTCAACAACTGTTCACATTCAGTGTTCTCCTCTTGAAAAGCCTTTTCCAAGGAGAATTTGATAAATACTAATTTTTGAAATCCGTCACCTGCAGATATAAAAAAATTCAACAGCTAAAATGACTTAAAATAATGATGGCCAGTGCAGAGACATTTGGTTTTCCCGAGGAAAGTTATTACTACCTTTATTGTCAGAGTACAACATGTGTACAATGAGATTGGCTGAGCCTCATTAAATTACAAGAGTTAATCATAAAAATACAATGTCTTTCACATTTTGTACTTTTGAGGCAATTTATAGAGTTTCTCTTTCTTTTGAAGTCAGTTTGTTTTAAAACTGAACCCAACAAATAGCTAAAAATGCTTATTCTCTCAGTCTTTTGCTCAAAGACTGCGGCCTTCCCTTTATAAATGTCTGTTGCTCAGCAAGACAATATAATAGCTGTTAACATTCTGGGAAAGTAGTACAGTACAGTCTCCAGATTTCTTGATGTCAGAATTCAAACTAAGGTTAGGGACTAACACTTGGATTTGCTGAGTTTCTACATATAAGAGTTTATGATTCTAAATGCAATTTTTGGAATAAAAAGTAGAGTTTCAGAGCAGTTCAGAGAAGCAGTTAGATCTCTTAAGACATCTTTTAATATGTTACATAACAAGCTAAACTAGAATGTGATTTGTTTGCTCTTGACTTTCTGGGATGTTTGAGTCCACTTGCTTAAAAAAAGCATAATAAGTCACACATAACATAATGTAACATAGCACAGCACATAAATGAAACTGCATTAATAGTGTAACGTATGATTTTATAGAGTTTTCCTACAACATTTGTATCATTATGCAATTTAAATTTATGGTTTTTATTGCTAGGTTTTCCTGAGTTTTGAACCTTTAAAAAAATTAGTATTGGCAATCCTTGTTCATTAAATAGTTAACATTTTCTACTGTAATGTCAGTAAAAATTAGAAATAGTAAATAGTTTTATCCAGAAAAAAAATATGTCTTCAAACTAAATGAGGATCAGAACTTCACTTAGCTACATGAAGAAGTTCAACTAGGTTGCTTTGCTATTAACTGCTCAGGAACAATGCGTATGAAGTTTAAAAGTTGCCATTTTGAACAGTTAAATTATAACTACATGGCAACTTTTGGAAAGGCTTTGGAAGCCACACTATTGGTCTTGAGAGGACATAGACTGTTTTAGAAATTATAGACTGTGAAATCTTATTATGTAGTTCAGTTCTTCTCAGGAAGAACAGAAAAGACACTTTAAAATAGAAGAAAATAATTAATTGGTTAAAAACATTAAGCAATTAAAGAGTAAAAATCAGAAATGATGACAGAACAGAATGAAAAATTCAATTTGATCTTTTCAAGACATTTTAATAGTACATTGATATGGTTGAAAAGGGACGCGGTGGCTCAGTGGCTAAGACGCTGAGATTGTTGATCAGAAAGTTTGGCAGTTCAAATCCCTAGTGCCGTGTAATGGAGTGAGCTCCCGTTACTTGTCCCAGCTTCCACCAACCTAGCAGTTCGAAAGCATGTAAAATGCAAGTAGAAAAATAGGGACCATTTTGGTGGGAAGGTAACAGTGTTCTGTGTGCCTTCGGCGTTTAATCATGCCGGCCACATGACCACGAAGACTTCTTCGGACAGCGCTGGCTCTTTGGCTTTCTAACGGAGATGAACACACACCCTAGAATCTGAAACAACTAGCACGCATGTGTGAGGGGAACCTTTACCTTTACCTTATGGTTGAAAAAGTGCTGTTCCTCTTTTATGCTTCAAACTTTTGATCTATATCAATTTTAATAAAGTACATAAAAGTATTTTACTGAGAAATGTTATTGGGATGCTGATGTTAATAATTAGCATTTAATGAAAATGTTAGTTGCCTAAAACACAGTATAATCCTGTACATCTTTAAAGTCATTGGTTTTCTTCAAGAAGTATATTGGAAGAAAAGGAGCCAAAAACATTGATCGATTGATCTTCATATTCTGTTGCATTAGTTCAGTCTTCAGTCAGCTCTTCAGAAGAGTCTGAAAAGGCTTCTATTTTTAGATATATATATTGTAAGTGCATATGTATAGACGTAATATTTTAAATTTCTCTTTCAACTCAGTGAAGGAAGCAATCTGACACCGGCTCATCATTATCCAGACTTTAGATTTAAGACCTATGCTCCTCTAGCTTTCCGTTACTTCAGAGAACTTTTTGGTATTAAGCCTGATGACTACTTGGTAAGACTTATTCCTACTTTTTCCCACAGAGTATATATAAGAAACCTAAAAGCTCTTTCTGCTTCAGAATCAGAAACCATTATTTACTTTGATTTGTGATTGAATTGAGCAATGCACCTGACATAGTGAAGAAAATTGTTCAGTATTATTTGCTTTGATTTATACACCAAATTCCACACATCTGTATCTATTTTTAATGGAGAAAGGGTAGCAGTAATTCTTTTAAATATAGTGTATAACAGATTGGGTCAGGGCAAAGATCCCTATATTATCAAGACATTCTGAAGTGCATAGAGTTGTTAGTTAACCATTTCCATTTTCAGCTTTTAATTGCTTGTCCTAAAATTTGATGTATTAATTGACAGTTCACCAACTGAGGTGTGGCTGGTACTCAAGTCATTATTTCTACTAGAAATACTATAATTGAATTTAAATACCCCTGTGGGTTTTGCTGATTGAATTTTAGTGAAGACATGTAACTCATTAATTTCCTTTTAATTATCTAACAATGTGTATGTTTCCTTAGAGAAACATAACCTTTATGTAGAAAATTAAGCAACCTATAGAATAGGCATCGAGTGCCCAAAACGTGCACATATCCCCAAAATGCAATGCATGTGTGTCCCTGTGCATGCGGCCCACCCCCTGCATGCGCCCCATTCGCGCTGCAGAGACCCGAAGACCAGCTGGCCAGTGAGAGATGCACGTGCATGCGCGATGGAGTTGAGCTGAGGCGATGGCTTGCGTGTCCAGAGAGGGCTCTGGGTGCCACCTGTGGCACGCATGCCATAGGTTTGCCATCATGACTATAGAATGTCCTTCCAAACATTTACAGAGCAAAATGTAACACTGAGTGAGCCATGGGAACTGCTGCCATAAGATCCCAATTGAATGCTTGTTCTGAATAGTTAGAGAGCTGTAGTATACAGTATTGCATTGTGTTTGCAGCTCAGTGTAGCGTGCAACTTTTCTCTTTTGTACTTAATGTGCCACTTAATAAATAGTGTAGCATAGCATTCAAAACCCATCGAAATGATTAAAAAGTTGATCATTGCCATAAGTTACTGCTGGCAATACTTCTGAATCTCATCTTTCCCAAGTCATTTCACCTTTTTTATATAATTTTCAATAGAATAAAAATGTAATGCATCATTAAGTAACATAAATATACTTTGTTAAGTACATTAACAGGTAAAACAAACACATCTATTTGCAGTGCTAAAACATAATTTAATAGGATTTGACAAGCAGGAAAGAAGCTTTAAAGTGCTGATCTTACATATTCTTCTGAGACAGGCATTTTGTCAAAGTTTCCTTTTATTAGAATAGTTATACTGGCACATCTGGGAAAACCCGAATCTGAAAATTCCGCGTTTTCCTCCAATAAGTAAAAAATTACAAATCCACCCCTTGCACCCATCATTCCATCACGTGCCCAATCACCATTCGTTCCAACTTGAGACTTCCCTTCAACCACTCCTCGACCAGGTACAGGAATAACATGACCTTGATTTTAAAGAAGAATGCTATTACGTCGATTATACATTCCATGAAATCCCCTCTCCCAACTTCCCAAGCTCAAGAATGTGGCAGCGTGGAAGCTTCTGGTGCTAATATGGCCTCCAAAGCTGACAATCAGTGAGCAACTCTGCAATGTCAATGTGTGCTCATTTTTGCTAGAGCACAGTGCAAAAAAAAAATAGTAATATTTATTTAATCTGAAATTAATGCTTAAGCAACATTGGTGACCATTATTAACAAAACTGAGTCTCAACAATTCTATTCTCAAGGAAAATTTTCCAAAACATAAATACACCAGGTGCACACTTTATATATTGATTGTAAAATTTAATTTTTGATGACATCTTTTGACTTTTCATTGTGGTTTCTTTTTAATCTGCCCTTTAAATTCTCCTTTCATAAATTGTGTATACCTGGGAATATGCAGTTTATTAAGGAGACAATATTTCATATAGAAACATTATCTTGTGAGAAGCTAACTTCTTCTTAACTTCAGATTTATCAGTTCTTCAGATAAAAGAGCTATAATGAAGTTTTCCTATCTTAATATCTCAATGGCCATTCTGGCTGCTGGGAGCACATTTGAAAATACATTAGGAAATATTCATAATTAATTAATTCATTCTTTGTGATCACAAAGAATACAGGTTAATGTGAACGAATAAAAGAACAAAATAAATGGTATATCATTTCTAGAACACTATCTGAACTGCCAATTTCCTTGTTTTTAGTTGCTTCATATTTTTGGAATATTAAACAGTATTCCTAATTATGAATACTTCCCAACATATTTTAAAATGTATTCTCAGCAGCCAGAATGGCCATTGAGATATTCAGATATGAAAACTTTATTATAGCTCTTTTATCCAAGGAACTGATAAACTGATTTATTCTTAAATTATGCATCTCAATTATTTATATTGTTTTAATCTCTGTTGAAGTATAATTTATCTTTGTCTTTTACAAAAATGCAAATAAGAAAAAATAGAACTAATCTGGGATCTGTTTTGATCTGAGTTTTTATAGCACCACACACAGAGGATTAAATCTCTGTTTTTAACCACAAATAAACCTCAAAAACATGGACTTAAAACATAACTAAAGATATTTGTCCCCAGGGATATTAATTAATTCCACTTTGTCATGTTGTTAGTTTATTCAGGGTAGAGTCTCTAAGTTTGACTAGGTTATTAACTAGCAGAGTTTTTAGTAGTCAGCATTGCATATATTCTGTTACAGACCAAAGGAATTGTGTAAGACATTAAATATCCACTTGCACGTTTTATTTGTATATTTCATTAAATTACGCAAAAAAGAAAAGTCTCCTAAGAAGCCTTTTCAGTCAATACTAATAACAGTGTTCTAACAGTTGTGTCAGAAGTAGCATACCATATTATGAAGAATTTATTGCTGTTTATTTTCTTTTTTAAACAACAATTAGACCTGACACAGTTGAGTAGTCTGAATAGCTTCAGGGACCTTGGTACACAAAGGCCTTCTTGACTTCCTTTCATAAAATACCTAAAACATATTTCTATATATCCATTTCACAGAATGGCATTAAATTTCTGTTTGTGTATTCAGTATTCAATTTGCAGTGAACCATTAATAGAATTATCGAATCCTGGTGCCAGTGGATCCTTGTTCTTTGTCACTAGTGATGATGAATTCATAATCAAAACAGTTCAACACAAAGAAGCAGAATTCCTTCAGAAACTGTTGCCTGGCTACTACATGGTAAAGATACTCAAGTCCTTTTTTAATTTGGTTTTTGTGTATATGTGTATATGTTTAACTTCCTTGTTCAACTCTTGCTTGTATTCTTGTGAATGTTAAAAATGCCTTTTTCTCTCTAAATTTATAATCCTGTTATATTGCATATAATAAATAGAAATTAAAAAATAAGATTGAGGTTAATAGACAAACTTTCTTTAATAAGTGGAATAGTTAGAATAGAATAGAATTCTTTATTGGCCAAGTGTAGTTGGACACACAAGGAATTCGTCTTGGTACAAATACGCTCAGTATACATAAAAGGAAAGATACATTCGTCAAGAATCATAAGGTACAACAGTTAATGAGAGTCATAGGGTACAATAAGTTATCAAATCATACTAGGAAACAGTCAATATAAATCGTAAGGATACAAGCGACAAAGTTATAATCACACAGGGAGGGGATGGGTGATAAGGAGTGATGAGAAGATTAACAGTAATAGTGCAGACTTTGTAATAGATGAACAGTGTTGAGGGAATTATTTGTTTAGCAGAGTGATAGCTTTCGGGGAAAAACTGTTCTTGTGTCTAGTTGTTCTGGTGTGCAGAGTCTATAGCGTCGTTTTGAGGGAAGGAGTTGAAACAGTTTATGTCCAGGATGTGAAGGGTCTGTAAATATTTTCACAGCCCTCTTTTTGACTTGTGCAGTATACAGATCCTCGACTGACGGCAGGTTGGTAGTAATTGTTTTTTTTGCAGTTGATCATGATACTGATAGATATCCCATTGTATCTGGTTTCATTGATAAATCATTTACCTCTAAAGGAGCAAATTGTAATTGGCTTATTAGATATAACTTTTATTTTCTCTGTTTCAAAGCTTAACATTGTTTCATTGGTTGTTCAGCTTTTAGGTATGAAAAATCTTTTTATAGGCCAAAAATTGATGGCAGTGTTGTATTTACTGTAGATTTAAAGCTTAAAACTGGTCTATAGGAACCAATGCAAAATTTGCTTAATGGCTGTCTTAGATGTAGTTAAATATTATGTGAATGCTATATTGTATTACTTTCCATTCTTGTTAATTGAATTTGCCTTTGTATCAGGATTTGAAGTTAATAAGAGGGAAATATGTTTATTGTTCATTCTAATTATTAATCACTGTTCAAATAATATTTAGCCACAGTCCAATAGTCTTCACCAGGGCACATTCTAATAAGAAGAAGGAAATACATATTGTTTACTCCAGATGTTAGCTTCTCAAGCTTTAAGCATGTTGTTCTCCTTGCAGTTCCTTTCCAGGCAGGTTTACTAATTTGATACAAAACTTTGAAGCCTTTTGTATTTTTATTCAAAGGTGGAGTAATGTGCTTGAGGGCAGAAGACTACTATGTAAAACTCTTGATTTCTCTGCTTATTCTGTTGAGAAACCTAGATGTAAAGAAAGAGAGGAGAGGTATAAGAAGAAAATCATGAGTGGAAAAAAGGATTTGTAGGAATAGACAGGAAGGGAAAAAGAAGATGAACTGGGATTATTATCTTAGAGTGGTTGCCTCTAGAAAGAGCACCAGAAGCAATTTATATCCACTGTTTTGCAAACTGTAGTATTTTAAAAAGCTGTTTAAAAGAAGATAATTTAGGGCAAGGAGCTTCCTGGTTTTTTTCCTTCCCATTTCTTCAGTTTCATCTTGTAAAGTTATAAGACCTGTTATTGTTTGGACTGATATAAAGATTAGAATTAAATTATTAAAATAGTATCCCTTAAGCTACTAACATTAGCCAATACAACTTTTACTCTGGAAAAATACTTATATCTAGAAATGCCACCATTGGAGAGAGAACTATTTGTTAAATTTAGATTTGAATTCCTAGACACTAATGTTAAATTCGGCTGCTATCGGAAAATCCCGTATAATGATAGAACATGTGTATGTGGGGCAAACAAGGCCGAAGACACAAGCCTGAAGATGATGAATGAGACTTCATCGAAACGTCGCCTAGATATTTCCAATTCTACGCGGGAGAAAACCCGAAGAACCAAAGATCCACATACAAATACCCGCGAAAATCTCCGAAAACATATATATATATATATATATATATATATATATATATATATATATATATATATATATATATATATATATATATATATATATTAAAATAGTATCTTTATTTCTACTCCAACCCTTATACAAAATCAATATTTTATTTGAAGAGGTTACATAAATTTAATTTATAATTTTTGTAGGCCTGGTATTACAAAGCTTGAGAAATCTGCCTTAGTCCCAAAAGTTCAACCATCTGACTAAAGTTTAAAATGCTTGAATTAGAACATGGACACATTTTAGTGGTGGGTCCAAAAATGATTTGTTGAAATAGAAATGATTTGCCTATCTATATTTACTTTTGTGTAGAACTTTAATCTGTGTTATACTTTACAGCAGGTGTGTCCAACCTTAGTATCTCTAAGACCTGTGTGCTACAACTCCCAGAATTGGCCGGCTGGGGAATTCCGGGAGTTGAAGTCCTCAAGTCTTAAAAGTTGCCAAGGATGGATGCTGATATGTTACGGTATTGCAAATGTTTATTGGTATATTTTGTGTTTCTTTTAAGAATCTCAACCAGAACCCAAGGACGCTCTTACCCAAATTTTATGGCCTGTATTGTGTTCAGTCGGGGGGTATTAATATAAGGATAGTTGTGATGAACAATGTTCTGCCTCGAGCACTGAAAATGCATTACAACTACGACTTGAAAGGGTCTACGTACAAAAGAAGAGCATCTCGAAAAGAACGGGAGAAGTCTAACCCCACATTTAAAGACTTGGATTTCTTGCAAGATTTGCACGAAGGATTATATTTTGACTCGGAAACCTATAGCGCATTGATGAAAACACTACAAAGGGATTGCCGAGTAAGTGAAAAAGTTTTGAGTTCAACCTCTATTATCAAGCCATATCTCTATTGTTAACAAGGCATTGCATAAACATTGTATGAAGATGGATTGCCCTATAGTTTATAAATCCTACCCCATTATTGAATAACTTTTCTGCTGAAAGTAGAATGCACATAGATTGGCCTTCAAATTAAACTGCGATTTGATACTTTTATTTCATTTTCTTCCTATATTGATGCTTTTTATTATTCCCTAAGGTTGTACATTGTCTTGTGCTTCAAATTAATTCACACCAAACCAAGAGTAAATCCCATTAAATTCAATTATACGTGTTTATGAGTAGACGTAGATAAAATTGCACTTTTATTTAGGTTTTTTGATATGGATTAAGATGCATGTCCTCAAAGTCCATTGTCTTTTTTTACCCAGTTAATATTTTACTTTGTCATCTTTGCTATTTTTACTTAGCTGTTTGGTTACTCTTCTGAGACCAAATACGTACTTTTACAGACATTATTTGTTGAGTTCCAAGATGTTATTGATCATAATACTATTTCTCTGTCTTGTTAAGACATAAAAATAGTATGTCTTTATTTTTTTGGTCTTCTTTTCTATCCCAGATTTTACAATAGGAATGTCCTGTTTCTTTCATCTGTGTCTCTCTTTTTTAATCTTCTCATATCCTGCTACATAATTATTTGCCCCATGATAATGCCCTGTTATATTCTTCTTAAGACGTTTATTTCCATTTTGCTGCATTCCTGGTTTTTTCATAAGCAAAATTATTTCATATAAAGATCTGTGAACAAAAAAAAATCTATAAAGACAATGTTGAATGTTCAACATTTCACAGAAAATGGCAGTGTTTTTTTATAAAAATCTAGATGCTTACATACTCTCTTGCTTTTCCAAATTTAGATTAATCAATACATTAATAGGCATGAAATTTACACGTGCTTTACATTTTTTTCCCTGTGGAGGAAACAGAACCTTAAATGTCTGCAAAATACTTGAGTCTTGCTTTTCAAAGTGTATCTCTGATTTGCTGAACAAAAAGCAAATTTAGTTTCATGTATTACATTCTTTACGAAGAAAACACTTTCCTTGAAAGTAACATGAAGCCAATCACAACATTAATTGATGTGTGTGTTCCCATTTATCTGTGGTTATGTTGAATATAGAAACTTGCTTATGAATATCAGTATTTCAAAGAAATGTGGCTATGTGTGTAGAAGGTATCAAGTTTTAGATACAATTAATGAATTCTTGCCTATGCCTAAAAATAATATTGAATAATGTGGAGTAATTTTTTAGAAGTGATAATGGTTCACAAAGACGATTGTACCTTTGAATGCCCATAATAAACTTTTTGCATTTGTGATAAAATAAAAAACAAAACATAATGGCAGCTTCTTGGAACTGAAAGAATTTAATATGGTTCTATTGGCTAATGAGAAATGCTATGAGAAAATAATGTGGCTGAAATAGAGTTATAGAAGCAAAAAGGCACCACTTCTAGCAAAATCCCATGCTTATTAGCACACTGTAGTATTGTGTCAAGTCTTATTAGTGAGCATGAGACCACCTTTTGTTTGGAAATCAAGCGTGAAGTTGATGATCTAATAATCAGCTGCAAACTCATCAGACGTTCTTCCTAACAAAGGACATTGTTTGTCACTGTAGTTTCTGGAAAGGAATATTCCATGAACTCGGGCAGTTAGTGATTATGTGGAATGCATAGACGTGTCTATTCTGGAAAGCCATATATCAATACTCTCTTATAAAGGTCGAAAGTTTAATTGCAATATAAAAATTATAAGAATGTTTTAAAAATTCCTTACGCTAAAACCAAACTTTTTTAAATGATGTAAAATGTGGACTAAATGCTATTTCACTTAAAATATTGCATATTGAAATACATATATATACTTTAAGAGAGCCACCCAGTGCCTGTTGAATTGGAGTAGGGTATACTTTATATGATGAATACTTAACTCAAAATGTATTTTCTGTTTTCAGTATTTGGATAGTTTTGAGTCATTCTTCTTTGAATTCCTAAAACGTTAGGAGGAAAAGCAAGTCTAGGAGTTGTGTTTTAGTATATAAGTGTCCTTGAAGAGTAATCTAGAAACTTCAGTTGCAGTCGTGTGAGCAAGATATGTGTGTTTCTGGTAGAACACATACCACACCTCTGCTTCGTGAGCTGCACTAGTTACCAGTTTGTTTCCTGATCCAATTCAAAGTGTTGGTGTTGACCTTTAAAGCCCTTCATGACATGAAATCAGTGTTTTGAGGGACTGACTGCCTTGTCTCAATTTTATTTACTTGTCCTATCAGATCCAGCAAAGATCACATCAGATCCAGTATTACAGGTTCTGTCACCTAGGAAGCTACATTTAGTAGGCTTAGGTGGTGGGCCTTTTCTGCCATGGTGTTCCAACTGTGCAATCTTCTTACCCTTCGGGCTAGACTGGCCTAGTCATTGTTGAACTTCTAGAAGTCCTTCAAGACTTGGTAATGTCAGGAGGCCTGGGGACTCCAGTGGACAGTGAAACTAATATCTGGCTCTGCTATTTTTAATATCCCTTTTTTTCTATTATTATTCATTTTAGCTTGGTTTTTATAGTTTTAATCTATTAACTGATTTTAACTCTGTTGTATGCTGCCCAAAGTTGCTTGTTTGTGAGATGGCTCACTATATAAATTGGTTTAATAAATAATTATAAAATAAATGGATTTAAGTGCATTGAGTGAGTTTAGATTCCATGCTACTTTACAGTGCCTGATAGCATTGTATCCTAAAATGTAGGGTGTAAATCATTGTGGTACTAATAATATATAAAGAAAATGTATTTTGTTTATTTACGTATTGATTATTTAGTTATTCCATAGAGCTCTCAGGTTCCATGTTGGAATTTAAATAGCAATAGATGGGTTTCTGGAGATGTTGCCTTATTTTAGAGCAGGGATCCCCAACCCCTGTTCTGTGGACCCACACCAGCCTGCGGCATGCCAGGAAATGGGCCGTGCAAATGAGCAAAACCCTATCAATGGGATGAAGGTAGCATGTGAAAACCACACCCCTTCTAGGCCACAGAAAAACCTCTCTCCATGGAACCTGTCCCTGATACCCAAAAGGTTGAGGGCTGCTGATTTAGAGAAAGTATTCTCTTTTATTAACAAGGTAATATTTGCAAACTGAAAGAATCTTGACAAACTAATTATCATCATTATAAATTCATGTTGTTTGGTGAAGTGTCTTTAATTTTGGATGACATTTCCTGTTGTTGGTATTTCTAATTCTTTTTTAAGGATGACCATGGCCATATATCATTGTATATTTTCTCTTAATGATATTTTCCTATTTGTCTTTCTGCTTTGCCCCTCTTGAAAATTATTTTTGGACAGTTGGGTAACTTCCCAATCAGAATGGGCTACATTATGACATTCAGAAGGCCATGAGAAGGCCTAAAGTAAGGTGTCATGTAGCACCATGCAAAAACTGATTTACAAATTAGTCTATAAAATTACTGCCTTACAAACTTTTTGTTTGCTTCTTCTCACAAATGTACATTTATGTGTCATTTTTTAAATAATTAGGATTGAAGTTGAAGACCACTTAGAAATGGCAATGGGCCTAGAACATAGCAGTACAACGGCTGAATTGGCTTGTTGCCACATTGATAACGTATTACACTACTATTGTATGCCCTGCATTGGTAGTTTGATGCATTTCAAATTGCTAGCTTTAATTTACAGGCTTTTTAAAAGACTTGGCATCTAGTGCCTTTAGGACTGCCTTCTCCAACATATAGTTGACCCATCTATATAACATTCCTGAGAGTAGCTGCTGGTTGATGCCCATAGTTTTATAAGATTACTTCCTAGTAAGAGCAGTAATGACCATAATGACAATTCAAAATTATGGTGTTATACAATGACAGGATCTCCATAATTAGGACATTGTATTGCCTCCATAATTAGGATACTGTATTGCCCCCACAGTTATGTGATCAAAATTTGAGCCTTAGTAGTCTTAAGACATGGCATGAGCCTCAGAGTGCATGGCGGCAAGGGTGACTAGGACTAGGGCTGTACTGGGCTGTTGTGACTTCCTGAGACAGCAAGGAGCCCCTTCACACCACGCTGCTGGGACTGGGCTATGTGATATGCTATGGCTCAGGACTTTTTGCAGTCTCAGAGCTGCAACACTCCAATAAGCCCCTTTGTGCTATGGTGCTAGTCTGGGCTGAGACTAGATTTCACATTGCACTGTGATTCAGGGGCCTTTTGCAGCTTCAGAGCGAAAATACGCTAAAATGCTCTCCAGTCACAATGTACTCTTTCCTTGTCCTCCCTGTGTTTGCATGCATGCACTATGCACATTTTTCCTTCCATCTCCTTAGCTTATGCTGTACTGCACACATACACACAGCAACTTGTGTGTGGGCTGCACACACAAACAGCAACTTGTGTGTGGCCTGCGCTGCACACACAGCAACATGTGTGGCTTGCACCGACCACCCAGGTCTTTCCACACTCCCTTGCAACAACTCCAGCTCCTTACCTGGGACTCCCTTCGCTTCTTGCTTTAATGACCCATTCATTAAGTTACAACATCAACTAGGACTGTTGATTGCTAAGTGATGTGGACACATGATATTGGGCTTTACAACCACATTGCTTAGTGATGGAAATTCCCATCCCAATTGTGGTTGTAAGTTGAGGTCTACCTATGGTGCTTCGGAATAACCTCTTTTGGGGCTAGATTATGCTCCTCCGTTATAACTTTCTGGAAGCTAATTAACACTAAATCAATCTGATGGGTTTTAGGAAGTTAATTGGAATGGGTTTCGCCTTTGTATGGGTGGCTTTACTTTTATTTTCTAATTTTGTATTGATTTACTGTGGATGTTTTAATTGTTATGTTACAGATCTTCTTGTTCCACTAACCACTGACAGTTATTGTGATACAAGTATATCAGTCTGACATATGAGTAATAACTAAGAGAATGGATTACTTCCTCTCTGCTGTTGCTCACTATTCTGTGGTGTAATTGATAGAGATAATAAACCCTGAAGAACTATGAATGTGTGATCCAGATCTTACATTATCCCCCACCCTCTTCCTCCCAAGTTTCCAAATTTGTTCATCTGTCATTCAGAATTTTGGAATTTTACTTATCTCTTGTGCTTGAGAGATGATATTATGCAGATTTTATCTGGAGTATTGGTTTTCAAGTTGGAAAAAAACAGGCACAGACTAGGATAGACAGGAATGAAATTCCAGTGTTCAAATTCATTAGGAAAAAGCAATCAAGTAATTATTATATAGAGTATAGAGAAAAATGAAATCTTATAAGGTTTCTCTTCTGCGTACATTTTTCAAACCAGGACTTCCAATATTTGGTCATTTTCTATACTTCAGATTGGATTATAATAATAGGAAATTACACCACAAAACTGCTACATTTATTCTCATGTGTCTTTTTCTTCATTCTACTTATATATCATTTTTGATCCCACTCTATGGGAGAATGAGGTCAAATTCTCTTTTCATTAATATTCTAACTATTAAGAGGAAGAGGAAAAGCAATTATGTGTCAAACCCTGAAGCAATTTTGTATCAGCGGGAAACTCAAGTTTATGCAGATTTTAGTTTCATAGTAGATTTAATTGATTATACCAACCCCACCTCTCAAAAGATGTTGAAGAAGAAATAAGATAATGGTTCCTTTAGTTAATATCCAAGCCAAATATTAATCTATGTTATAAAACAAAGCTTTTTCAGACTTTTGAATTCTGCTTTTGAAATTTAGGGGTGATTTTTTTTAAAAAAAACAGAGAGCTCAAAAAATATTGCAAATAACTATCTGAAAAATATTCCATATAATTTTCTCACCTTCATAACAAAAACATGAAATATTTGTAATCTCCTTAAAATAATATATATTTACAGCCGAGTTGTATTTATTACTGCTTTGTATGCTTTTTATTGAATTTATTTATTTTAAATGGTTATAAATTTCATCATTTTATGTTAAATAGCATACAGCTTAAAATGCAGCCCTCCTTACAAGTCACCTGCTTCACACAGAGCTAATGATGTACATTTGTAAGTTTGTTCAGTCAGCTGTGTATCTTTATAATTGTAGTGCAGGGCATCCCATACTTGCCACCTTCAGTCTTAGAATTTGTATGCTAAGGATATATGAAAACAAGAAAGCTGTAGTGTTTTTTAGACACGAGAGAGTCTTATTTATTCTCAGTCTGGCAAAAGAATTTTAAAAATTTAAATTTAGATGTGATCATTTTTATTGGATATAAAATTAATGATTTTTCTCTGTTCAATATTTATTTATCATTTATCTTTCTTGTAAACTCTTCTGCCATTTGCAACATAACAGATTTCAATCTAAAACATCTGATCCTAGGTGCTGGAAAGCTTTAAAATAATGGATTATAGTTTGTTGCTTGGCATCCACATCTTGGACAGTTCAGCAAAAGAGAGAGAAGGGGAGTTTTCTCAAAACACCTCTGATTCTAAACGCCCAGGAGGACAGAGAGTTCTTTATTCAACTGCTATGGAGTCCATTCAAGGTCCAGGAAAATCAGGGGACTGTGTCATCACAGAAAATACCAATACGTAAGTCTCTGAAAACCAGCCCTTTGAAAACAAAAAGTTACTGGATTTTTTTCTTTGGTTCTATGTACTACATTTAAAGTAGGTCAGACTATCCTTCAGGTGACAAACAAAGTTAAAGTCAAATTAACTTAAAAAAAGCCAAACAAATGTTGCCTATGAAATGCTAAGAAGTATAATACAGAGCAGCTCACTTTAGCCTCTGAAGATGCCAGATATAATTGTTGGCAAAGTGTCAGGATCCCAAATAATTAAACCATGGCCTGTGATGACCCGGGGCATGGCACAAAGGCAACACAGTCACATAAGTAAGAAAAGTCCCTTTAATACCCCCAATGCCTCCAATGTACAGTTACCTTCAGCTGGAGAAAAAACCCAAGAACAGTCTTTAAGTGGAAGAAATTCATTCCGAAAACAAAGTACATATAAACTGCAAATAAAAATCCACACAAACCACGCTGCAGCAATTAACTGGACAAGGCAGGATAAACGAATTGCAGATTTGAAAGGCCAACAAAATACACACTTTTGGGAAGATGCCAGGAACCCAGATAAGCCTCGACAATAAAAGATAACTCACGATTTGCTTCCAACAAGTTGCTGTGTGCAAACTCCCCTTTTAAAAACTGTGTTCCCAGTTGCAGCTAATGAAGGGAATCAGGGCCCTTTCCTCCTTTGTAAGCCGCACAATTCACATTGCTCCCTTCTCCATTCCTCCCTGCATGCCCTAGGATGAAGGGGGGGGGGGGGGCTGGATCTTCCTCTGAATTCCCTCTGCCTTGCTCTATCTCCCCCCAGCCAGACTGTGCCCTTCCCCAGTTTCTTCCACAGCCAACGGAGCCACACTCCCCCCCCCCCCCCCCCCCGTCAGCTGCTCAGCCTCCCCCTCGGAATCAGTTTCCGACAGGGGCATGACAATGGCCTCTTAGTTCATTGCCACTCCATTCCTGAAAATGTTGGGCCAAAATGCAATTGATTTATCTAAACACTTTAGGTATACAAAAATCACAGAAATAATCCTTAAATGCCTAGTATTATTAGAACTGTGACATAACTGTTTGAAAAAGAATACACCAGAGGAATGCATAATCTTAATTTTCAGACATAGTCAAACTGAGGACGGAAAGAGACTTTTTTGAAAAAAATTGACAATTGTATAGCCTTTACCATATGGTGCAAACCTTTTCACTACATATATTAAAAAGGCCATTTTTAGCTTTTAATATATTTCTATGGTTACTTTAGAAAATAGGCTTTACAATGACTTGCTATTATTTTGTTGTTTCTGTCAGAATGGGAGGCATTCCAGCTAAAAGCTATAGAGGAGAAAAACTGCTGCTATTTATGGGCATAATTGATATCTTGCAGTCTTACAGGTAAATTTCAAACACTATTCATTGTTTCTGTGCCATTCAGTTAAAGCGGTATTGTTGCCAAAGGGAGGGATAATTGTTTATTAAACTCCTTTTTGTGGTATGTCGTCATCAGGTTAATAAAGAAATTGGAGCATTCTTGGAAAGCCCTGGTTTATGACGGAGTAAGTAATTTTAATGGTTTTTAGAATTATATCAGTTCCAGATGATGTTACCTGACATAAGGTAGTATATCTTACCTGTAAGGTAGAAAGCTTCTTTTTTGCCTTTATTCTGTTTAGCAATAAGAGCTGTATCTATTTTGTGCATAGAGCTTTGCCATCTGTTTAAACAACTATATATCTAGAATATCTTTTCATTTTGGGTGTGTCAGGAGCTAACAGAACAACAGAGTTGGAAGGCACCTTAGAGGTCTTCTCTTCAACTGCCTACTCAAGCAGAAGACCCTATACCATTTTAGACAAATGTTGTCCAATCTCTTCTTAAAAACTTCCAGTTTTGGAGCACCCATAATTTCTGGAGGCAAGTCTGGAAAAAAGCCTCTTTAGTAACTTTCTAGGGATTGCTGAATGTTTGTTTGTGATTTAAGAAAATATCCTTCAAATTGCTTTTATAATTTTTTTTAAAAAAATGGATGCAGTATTCTCTAATTATTATACTACTTAATTAATGGTATGCTAAAAATTTGGCAGTGAAAAGAAAACGCTGAATTTTAGTTTCATGTTCTGTTGTTTGATCTATAGATTATACATCCTCTCCTCTTTTCTTATTGACAAAGTTTTTTTGTTTCTTTGTAGGATACAGTTTCAGTCCACCGACCAAGTTTTTATGCTGACAGGTTTTTAAAGTTTATGAGTACCAGAGTATTCAAAAAAAATCAGAGTAGGTACCACTATATTATGAACTAACTAAAGCCATTCTTAACATTATCTTTTTTTTATAGAGGGCCCCTACTTGTGTGATTACTTATTCTCTGAAGTTGAGCTGATAGTACGGAATGCAATATAAATACTACAGGCTGATGTTGTAAACTGCTGCCATGGCAATTGGCAAAAAGCCTCTGATGTTGGCTTCTTGGAAACTCCTGTTTGCTTGTTGCAAGACAAAATGGATCTTGGATTAGATGGAGCTTTGTTCTGATTAACGGGTTCCCAAATTATATACTTAAGTTCCAGATGATGATGCTTTCTGTTGCTATAATTTCAAATTTGCAGTTGAGTCAGCCTTGAGAGGGCAGTTCTGGATTATTAAAATATTCAGAACCACTGAAAATTCTTCCATGAATTTTCAAGACTTGGAGAAAACCAGTAGCTAATTAGAGTTGGTCTTCTGGTCAGTAGGTAAACAGAGATGCCCAGCTATTGAACAATAAGACAAATCAAAACAAAACATAGCCACTTAAGCAAGAGGTGCTTATTGGATGCAAACAGAATTTCCTTTTTAAAAGACGTGTAACTGAAACAAAAGGAAGCTGAACCGTGGCTTGATTACATGCACCCAAGCTGATGCCATTGACTTAATGATATGTATATATGTTTCAGGGGAAGTCAGTTCACCCATGGAACACATTGGAACTGAAATTCCTCTAAGTCACTTCAGATATATAATTTTAAGTAGTTGGATTACACAGAGCTCTTGTATCTTGATTCTAGTACTTTGTGGCTGTGTTTTCTTTAGTATTCTGATTATACCATTGTGAAAGTTTATGGTAGAGCAATTAATAGTGTGTGAATTTATTTACAAATCTTGTAAGTACATCTAGATATATATGCTTATAATGTTCAATGTAAGGGATATTATAAAATATGGAAAACATTCTTGATTGTCTTTGAGTCAGTTTACACACTACACTGCATACAAGATGCTATAAGAATTATCCTTAAATTCTAATGGATCTCTGTGTTATTCCATGATTATGTGATGATATGAGCAGATATTATTCTAGTCAGACCGGTACAGAAAATAATCTTGCTCATGCCATATCTCTGTCCAGTTCCTTTAATGGAGGTACATGTATTTGAACTTAGCATTTCTTCACTATACAAGAGATGAAGGTTGGCTGGGTTAGGGGAGAGCCTGAGCTCAATGTTTTATCAATATCACTTAATCTTTATTGGGCTGGTCTATCCAGAGAAGCACCACCTTGTCAACCAACACAGATCTTTAGATGCAGATAACATTTCCTATTTATCTTTAAATCTTATTATAAAAATGAATATTATAGTTCATCACATTAAATTACACACTGAAGTTCTTAAATCATTTTGTATATCCAGAAAAATGAACTAAGATTGAATTTTATTTTGAATTATACTTTGAATCCATGTTTTTCCCTTACAACGTTATATGTAAGAAAATTTCTGTCTGTACTGCCATAAAGTTGTTTCTCTTGTCCAAGATACAAAAATTAAATAAATGATATTCATTGTTATAACCTATACTTAGCCTCTTAAGTAACTACTTGCCATATAAAGTTGAGTTCAAGTTTTATTAACTTTTAACTAAAATCTGCTATTTCTCACATTTATACTGGCACATACTATGGATTTTTCAGACGACAAATTATTGTGTCATATTTATGATAACAGCAGTTATTTGAGTAATCTGTTCAAGTTTCTTTTGAAACATCTAATGAAAGGAAGTGTTTGCATAATAATGGAAAGTTGGCTATAAAAATGATCTATATTTACATTACTTTCATTATCTCCCTTTTAAAACCCCAGTTTTGAAGTCATCTCCTTCCAAGAAGCGATGCAATTCTATTGCTGCTCTAAAAGCTACATCACAAGAATATGTGTCAGTAGTTAGCCAAGACTGGAAAGATGAAAAGTATGATTTACTCACAGAAGGACAAAGTTACTGTAGCCTTGATGAAGAAGGTAATTTTCAGTAGATTAAGATGCTCTAAATACCAAAGCTAGCATTCTTTGCCAAAAGGAAAAAGTGATAGTTTTAGAACAGAGGGACACATTCTGGTATTCCAGAATAGTAAATAACAAATCTTCTTAATTCCCTACCTATGGCTCTCCAGACATTTCAAAAGCTGTCAAATCAATTTTAAGTCTTCTGAAAAATAATATTGATTGTAATTAATTATATTTGCATTTAATCAAATTACATTAAATTCAGCTTTTATGCTAGACTTGCCTACTTCTCTGAAATGAGCCCCCTGCTATATCAATCAAACTCAAATTCAATCATTGACCTGAAATTATTGTACAGCTCTTATTTAAACAAATGGGAAAAATGTTTTAAGCTTTTCTGAAGATAATAGATAATAATAGCAGATTACCTAAAACAAACCCCAACTTAAAATTCATTAAGATTGAGCGTTATCTAACGCCCTGTAAATCAAGATCTTTGGTTCAAAAGCAGAATGCAATAAGGGATTTAAAAGTAGGAAGGCACACCCAGCCATAATATTCATCCGTAACTTTATAAAACCCCTATTTAATGAAGCTGTGGATGATCACACAAACACAGCGTTTTTATATCTTGTTTGTGTGTTTTCACGGCAAGTGAGCCCTTGATTTTTACATAGACTAATTTCTCTGCAGGAGTGACTTTTTCCCCCTTTTTTCCTATACAGTATTAGCCTCCCGACATCATCCAGATTTAGTGCCAAGCACAGCATCTCTGTTTGAAGCCGCTTCTTTAGCAACCACAATTTCTTCCTCTTCTCTCTACGTAGATGACCCTTATCAACATGATGGAATGAGGTTTTATTCAAACAGGTAATCTGAATATTCAGTTTTTACTATACTACAGAAGGATGGATTTGTTTTGCCTCATCAGGATCCCAATGAAATTACAGGTAGTCCTCGACTTACAACCATTTGTTTAATGAAGTTACAAACAGCACTGAAAAAAGTGACTTATGACTGTTTTTCACATTTATGACCATTGCAGCATCCCCATGACCATGTGACCAAAATTTGACTGCTTGGCAACTGGCATATATTTATGATGTCTGCAATGTCCCAGAGTCATGTGATAGCAATAGCACTTAAGATTTATATACTGCTTCACAGTGCTTTAGAGCCATCTCTGTATTCAACTATGATCACCTTTTGCGACCTTGTCAACAGCAAAGTCAAAGGGGAGGCCAGATTCACTTAACAACCATGTTAGTACCATAACAACTGCAGTGATTCACTTAACAACTATGGCAAGGAAGGTTGTGAAATGGGGCAAAGCTCACTTAGCAATTGACTTGCCTAGCAACAGAAAATTTGCGTTCAGTTGTGTTTGTAAGTCAAGGACTACCTCTAGCTGTCATGCTTTTCTCCTAGCAGTCTAGACTGGAAACAGTTAATCTAAAGTCTCTTAGAATCTGATTAATAGTGTTTATTAAAGGTCTAAGGCTATAACTTAAAAGTTCCAGTGAGTACTACTCTTTTAAATGACAAACTTTTAAGCAATCTTGCTGCAAAACTGATTTGGTCTTTTTGTGCATTCTAGCTGCAATTAAGTCTCTTTTGGGAAGGTGGTAGAATATCTTCTGATAGTTTTGGTAATAGCTGCTAGATTTCTTATTCTCGCACCAGCTTTTTAAACTATAGCATCTCAATCTGTGCAAATGTTGGTCCTCTCTAGGCCTTTGGGAACTTTATTTAAACTAAGCCCATAAGTTCAAGATATTTTTCCCCAAATAAGTGTGCATAACATTGCAGGATATGTTTTATTTTGCCTGTATTGGTTAGTATCAAGTTCCCATTTTTTTCCACCCCCATCCAGTATTGTGCAAATTGCTTCAGAAATCCCCTAAACTACAGTTTAAATTTAGCTGTTATTTTCAGAATAGAAAATAAATTTAAAAAGAAAAAAGAAATGGTCGTTTATGTAAATTCTGTTTGGGAATTAAGAATTAAAATATAATTAGGATATACTTAATGTATAATTAAGAATATTATACTTCATACTTCAGTGACTGGAAACCTTTTAAGATGCTGTATATGCCTGTTGACAGATGAGCTAACTTCAGTGACAACTTTAGCTGCTCACATTTAAACTTGTCCTTCTAAATGCTGCAAGAATTTCTGGAAAGCTGCCTTTGAAAAGAAACAGCGGTGTTAGTTTTGGATAAGGAAAAATGGTCCAAATAAATGTTATATATTAAACTATATTGTTGACTTTAAAGTGAAACTCTCTTCTACTGCATAATGTATTACCACAATAAAATAAATTATATATATATATATATGTGGATCTTTGGTTCTTCGGGTTTTCTCCCGCGTAGAGTTGGAAATATTTAGGCGACGTTTCGATGAAGTCTCATTCATCATCTTCAGGCTTCTGTCTTCGGCCTTGTGCTTCTCAGAGTGATGTGAGATCACTCTGAGATCACTCTGATGTGAGATCACTCTGAGAAGCACAAGGCCGAAGACAGAAGCCTGAAGATGATGAATGAGACTTCATCGAAACGTCGCCTAAATATTTCCAACTCTACGCGGCCTTGGTAGGGAATAAAAACTATTTAGTCTTCATAACTGGAACTTGCTTCTTTGTACCACATTTTTTTTCTAAAAAAAGAGGTCAACTCAAGGCACAAACATCATACATCAACTGTTTCCTTTTTCAAAGTGGAAAACTTGGTTTGTCGTTTCCACAATCAGAATTACTTTTCTTTTGTATAATGGTAGTGGTGGTGGTGATGATGGCGACATTCTGTCATCTAAGCAGAAACATGGTATAATCATAATAATTTCCATCTATTATCTCTGTTAAAACTGGCATTTTTTAAATTAAATAAATGTAGAAATTAGAAGTGGCATATAAAGAGAGGGCTGGTGCACTGGCTCAGTGGCCTGTTTTCCCCCAGCTCCAAACAACCTAGTAATTCAAAAGCATGCAAATATGACTAGATAAATAGGTACCATTTTGGTTGGAAGGTAACAGTGCTCCATGTTTCGCTGCATGCTCTGCGCTGTGGTGTGAGGTCAAGTTAGCCAGATGACCATAAAAACTTTTTCGGACAAGCTCGATGGCCTAGAAACAGAGATGAGCATCGCCCCCTGAAATTAGCTAAGACTAGTGTTCTTTTAATGGAGACAATCAAGAATGCTTTACCTTTTACTTATATAAAGAGAGAAGCCTTTGTTTTGTATCTCCATGGCTATTCTGACTATGAAAAAATAGAAAGTAAATTTATTAGTAGAAGGCAGGAGATGACAGCCAAGCAAGATATTCACACTTTTGGGAGGAGGGGCTAGATGCAACATTTCACCTTTAAGTGGGACCTTGCTTGAATATCACAGTAGGTGACAAAACCAAGGAAACTTATTTAATCAGGAACAAATTAAATAATTGGCCTTGTTTATAATTGGAATAGGAAGCCCATAGGCTACTCCTAATCTGCAGATTATACTGGGGAATAAAAACAGTATTTCCATATTATTGCCAAGATAACTTTTGTACATTTGTGTAATCACAAGAATAATTATTTTGCATTGCAGAAAGTGAAAAGTTCTAAGCAAATACCAGTCAAGCTTATTTCAAAGCTTGTTGCACTGGAATCTTGCTATTTTGTGAGTTCTTACAGAAATGCCTGCATAGAGAAGGAATACATCCATGAATAAGTCACAATGCCACTTCAGCACTCTGTTGCCAAGCTTAAAGATTTGTAAAGTACTTTTTTATTACAAAAGAACAAAAGTTGGTGTTAGATTTTAATTACCTTCTATAGGAATTATGTAAGATTTTTATATTAGTTTAGTTCTGTAATACACTTGGTATAAAATCCTGCGTATTTATTTTCAGTGGATTTACTGAAGCAAATCTTCTTAACATTTCTCCGTGATACTCTTTCTTAACCCTGTGTATTGCATTAGGAATTCTTTAATACAATTCTAACTTTCCAGGTACAAAAAATCCCTTTTAATATGCAAAACCTGCATGGTTATATATATGCATCAGATTTAAACAAAATCCAAATATAAAACCACAAAGCCTCAGACATAATTGGATTTGAAAAAACAAAGCAAAAGAGCATATAATTTCAATCCATACCAATGGTTGCTACCCTCTGGAGAGAAGGGTAGAAAGAAGCTACATCTTGAAAATTCAGGATTTGCTTGTGTCCCTCAAAGGCAAAATAACTTTGGTGATATTTGTTTGGGAAAGAACTGTCCTTCACCCTACATTTGTAGAGGCTCAAGTTTATTTTCCAGCTTTTATGGCTAACTTGAATAGTCCTGTGCATACTACCGTCAGTTGTCACATAGACATTCATGAAGATTCAGAAAGTAATAAAACCAAAGCTGTGTCTTGGATCCGAAATCAAACAAGCCCAAACTTGTATAGTTCTACTCAAAGTGTGTCTTTCTAGCCAAAATGGGGGTACAAAAATATTTTCCTCCCCCATTCACTCCTAAGGGGATTATAAAATAAAATAACTTGATTAATATTTTATCTACGGAAATATTTTGTAACGACTGAGGTTTCTTTCACTAAAGAAATTAATTAAATTGAGATAAATGCTGGTGTATTTATTTTTCTCTGGCTTCACATTGACTTTCACAGTGTGGGGGAATTCTGCAATATTCTTAGCGCTTAAAAAGGTTTGATACCACTATTAACTGATAAATAATAGAAATTCTTGCAACTAAATAAATGTTTTATTATTTTCAGTTAAAACCATTACAATTATTAAATATTTAAAAATGTATAATGATCAGATACTTCGAATAAAAGAATAATTACTACAATTAGTTGCTGATTCTAGATAGTTTTGTCTAAATTCTCAAAGTTGTCAAGAGGGTATCAAGATAATGCTTATGCTAACTTTTCTGGAAGAGGAATGCCAAAATAACAATGTAGAATATGGTTCAAAGTATTATGAGCAATATAGAATATAGGAGATATTCCATCTCTGGAATTCCTGTGCATTAATTTACTGAACCACTGTAATTAGATCAAAGTTGCTGGTATGACCTGAAAGCAGATACTTAACAGAAGCAACAACAATTATATCAAGGCTCTTTTAAGGTATTTTTTTCAAATATTAAAGCCATTAAGAAAGATGTTCAAACAGTTTTAGCATTCTATAAATCAGAAGAGTTCAGTGACTTGTTTGAACCACAGAATACAAAACATACATAAATTATTAAACAAACTAGGGTTTTTAAGTGAGTTTAGTTATGACATAGGTCAAATAACTTGAGATTACTCCAATTGCACAAATCCTGTGGACTGGAAAGCATCCCTTTGGACATATTCTGTGAAGATTATTTAACACATTTCTGTCCCATTGCAACCAAACTGATTCTTGGTGATTTCTATGGAATGTAAATAGAAAAATAAAAATAAAATGTTCATTGTTACGCTTAAAACCCATGGAATAAACCTAATGACATCAGCAAAGGCACAGTCAAAAAGAACAAAAATAAAAGTAAAAGATGACATACATAAGGTCAGGAGAAAGTTCTCTAAAACAATTCTGTTTTCAACTATTTTTGAAAATCAGGGTATAGTTTGATATCCACTGGGAAGCTGATCACAGTGTTTACGCTGCCACAAAAAAGGCATTATTACTTCCTCAGATCAAGACGCCCCTCCTGCCCCCCTTCTTGAAAATGCGGGATGCAGTAGTCTCACCTTTGTAGCTTAGACTGGTATTGCTTGGAGTAGGCAGTATCCACTGTCCCCAATAAATATCAGTAATGCAGACATGCTTCTGCTCTAACCTAGATTTGGTAATGCAAAAGAACGTCTAATTGCAATTCATTTTGTTCCAATGTAGAGAAGAATATATTGAAGTATCAGTTCCACATATTGCTTCTGGTAAAAACTGCAGTGTTCTGCAGAAGAATAATTGTAACATAAATGTAGATTCATAGCCATAGGCTGTTCCAATGACATAAGTAACCTTGTTATGGTATGTTTTGTATTTAGAACTTCCCATATGATTTTATAATGCAGGACTCTGGTTTACATTGAAACCTTTGCTTCTATGTAAAAATTCCTTCTGCAGACAGTATTTGTATGAGTAGCCCACCTTTATATTGATGTTACAGTGCAATTTTACTTAGGACAGCAACTTCTTAATATTGCTTGCATGCTGAAATCTATATATATAAATAACTTACTAGGAGTTTTGTGTGGCTGTTTTGTAGTTGTCAATATATCATGCTAACGTAGGGAGGGTTTTATTCAGTAAAGATTCAATATTCTTGGGTTAGGACAAAAAATTGTTACCGGTTGGGTATTAAAGATTCAGTGTTAGCAACGGTTAATTTTCCACTAAGTTATTTAGACTAAAACCACTGAAGGATTGATAGTGTTTTTTGCTTTTATCTTTATTAGGTATCAATTTAAGGGAAAAAATAATATGTTGTATTTTCTATGTGCAATATGCAACTGTGTGTTTGAGATGCTTCTAAAAATCCATAATAGCAACATTTTTTTCATGATTTCTAAATATGATTGTGGCTAGAGATTGTACCTGAATTTAGGTAACTTTTGCAGAAGAGTCATGGTGGGTACACCAGAAGTTACTCTAACGCAGAGGTATCAAACATGATTTCATTGAGGGTTGCATCAGGATTGCCTTTGACTCGGGATATGTGTGTGACTGGGGTGAGTGTGGCAAGCTCAATGTCACTCATGTTGGGGGACCACCTATATTGGCTCAAGTGCTCTGCCAATGAAAACAGAGCTCGAGAAGGCCATGTGTGTTCCATTTTTGCTGGCAGAGGGTTGCAGGAGGCTGTCGCAGCCAAATGCGGAGTTCGGGAGGACCGTGTGCCTCACTGTTTCCAGGGCAGCCCTGGGGCCAGATCCATGATCCCGTGGAGTTTGACACTCCTGCTCTAAGGATAATAGGTAGATTTTACCAACTATACAACCTAAAATAGCTTTGCCTGAAGAGTGCCATCTATACCACAAAACTGTGTTAAGTTTATTGGAAAGCAAGTAATTATTTTCTGCAAGGAAACAAAGTTATTTTCAGGGCAGTGTTCTTCATCCATGTTTCCACTCTTTTATGGTTTATTTTTCTTTGCCCCTTCACCGTTATAGCATCTGGTTTCTTTGTGGAGTACACATGGGGATGATCAAAGCCATGTGAGGCAAGAAACACTCATTTGAAGCTAGGTATCAGTATGATGGTGCCCTTGAGAGCAAGTAAGATCAAGATAGATGGATGGTTTTAAAAGGCGTCCCAAAATGTCATTTGAAAAGTGAGGTATTTTCAGCATTGTGAAAAATATTTCACCAAACCCTCTGAGTTTATCTTCCTTCATTTTAGTAGAACATCAATTATCGAAGTTTTCTGGGAAAAGCAATTGTTAACAAGCTGTTGCCAGGAAGAAGAGTTAATACTGTATTTCTCTGAAATAAAAATAATAATCTTGGAAGAGTCAGTTGACATTAGTGTAGAGTTAGTACCAGGGGTGGGATTCAAATTTTTTAACAATACGTTCTGTGGGCTAGGTGGGTGTGGCCATGTGACTGGGTGGGCGTGGCTTCTGTTTCTTTTTTGCAGCACCTCCCCTGTTTGTTTGTTTTTTTGCCTCCTGGGCCTCAGGCAAGCCTCCTGGAAGGGGCATTTTTGCTCCCAGAAGGCTTCCCTGGGGCCCAGGAAGGCAAAAAAAGGAGCATGGGGGGCGCAGCACCATCCTACATTCTGTTTTGGGGACTCCTGGGCCTCAGGCAAGCCTCCTTGGGGGGAGTTTTTGCTCCTAGGAAGCTTCCCTGGGGCCCAGGAAGGCAAAAAACATAGCGGGGGGAACAGGACACAGCACCCCCCCCTCACCCCCTGCATGCCCCTTTTTGTCTCCTGGGCCTCGGGGAAGCCTCCTGGGTGAAGCAGTAAGACAGCGAGGGGGATCCCGGCACAGTTGATCATTGGAGCAGCTGATCGTCGGGAGGGGGGGAATACCTTAAGGAGTGACTGGGTGGGGAGAACGCAGTCAGCGATGTTGGGCATGTGCCGGTAAGGTCTGATTGGGCAGGGAGGAGAAGCATGGGCAGAGAGAGGTGGGGCGCAATTTGCCGGTTCTCCGAACTGCGCAGAATCATTCTATAGAACCGGTCCGAACCAATAGAATCCCACCCCTGGTTAGTACCTTGTCTCAGCCATGTTCTGGAAATATAAATGGGTATTTTGTTAGTTAAACTGAACTGAATTGGATGGATTTGATAGTATTAAATGCTGTAAGAAATACTAGTAATTTATGTCTTGCCATGATGTGCAAGATTTATTTACATGGTGTGATGGAATATATATTTACATGATGTAATGGAATTCACACCAATTTACCATGCAAATTTAAATTCTGAACTTGAGCTCTGTGAACATGTCTTCCATAGGTAAATAATGAAGCCTAGATATTATCCATTGTTGTTTTTTATCTAATTTGGCACTCCTTATAAAACTATTCATCTATTTTGATCTCACTTGTTCTCAAAAGAAACATCATACTGGCTCCTAAGTTCAAACTAGTGTTTCTTTCTCACCTCACATGGTTTTCATCATGATCTTATCTAATCCTCCTACAAAGATTAAAAAAAAGGTAAAGGAATCCCTGTAGATTTTACTCTTGTAATAGTTGCCAACTATAGGGGGCAGTGCTCATCTCCATTTCAAGACCCTTGAGCCAGCACTGGCCAAAGACATTTCCGTGGTGATGTGGCCAGCATGACCTCACAGAGCGCTATTACCTTCCTGCCAAAGTGGTACCTACCGGTATTTATCTACTCATATTTGAATGCTTTTGAACCTCTAGGTTGGCAAAGATTGGGGCAAGTAATGCGAGCTCACCCCATTATGTGGTGCTCATGTTTCAAGTCTGGGGTGCTGGCTTTCCAGCCAAACTCAGTGTTTTAACTGCTGAGCTACTGTGCTTCCCTCCTCCTACAAAGGAGTAAAACTAATTTCTCGTGGAGATGTATTTCCAGACTTACTAAGCATACTGTTTAAGATCAGTATCCAATAATAATTGCAATTCAAATTAAGAACATCTGTCATTTACATCTTTGACTATGTGTACGTGATGAATTAAATACACTTAACTGTAAGAATTAATTTTGATCAATCTATGCTTGGAATAGACAGAAGGTCATGGAGAATAGCAGTGCTAAGATCCTATGAGTCTTCCAAATCCAGATGGACAGGCAGGTACTGGCAACACAAGCAGGCATTGTGTTACTAGACAAGGACTAAAAGACAGTGATGGTGATAGATGTAACTGTCAAATGACAGCAATATCAGAAAGAAGCAGTATGAGAAATTGGACAAATACCAGGATCTGAAGGGCAAACTAGAGGAGATGTGGAAAGTAAAGGCTAAAGTATTCCCAATGGTTGTAGGGACACTCAGGGCTGTGACTCCTAAGCTGGGAGAATGGCTTCAACAGATTCCAAGGAGAACATCAGAGCTCTTTGCCCAGAAGAGGGAAGTGCTAGGAACAGCTAAGATGTTGAACCCTCAAACTCCCAAGCCTATGGTAGAGCACCCAAGATTGAGAAAGATACATACAACCCGTAGAGCCATTTTAAAAATAGCTTCATATCTCTCTTAACTGTGAGTTGGCTATTTAATTTATTAATATTTCCTTTTGTCCCTTTTGGGAGAGGGAGCGGTATAAAAATACGATAAATAAAAATAAATAATAATAATAACATATTGAGCTTCTTAATGGAGCTTTTTAGGAGGAAATTTACAAATGACTTTAGGATTCTTGAAATAGAAATTCCTATTTAGATTGATCATCAAATGTGCCCATCCAGTTTAATTATCTTGAGCAAGGGTGTCAAACTCACGTGGTCACGGCGTTATCATGTGATGTATCGGGACTTTTTTCCCTTTGCTAAACCAGGTATGGACGTGGCTAGTACGTGACGCATCTGGCCCATGGGCTGCGAGTTTGACAGCCCTGATTTAGAGAATGTCTATTGAGAATTTCTCCCTTTCTTGTGATAAGGGGATGTAGATAAGATAAGAAATACATGCAGCCCCCAATGGATTTTGACTATACCTCTTTTGATTGAAGACATCTAAGCTTTGGTTTGGGTTTTATTGCCAATATGATTTTTTTTCTTTTTTGCTTGTTTTAGTATTCATTCATAGCCTTGGTGGATTGAGGCAAATTATAATAATTGTTAGATAAAATATTAAAACAAAAGTCCAGCACACCATGTAGTTTTTAAGAATGAATTAGAACTGTGAATGCCCAGGTTGAGGTTTTTATTGAGTGATCCTAAGTAACTTTGGATGAGTCTCTAGCTCTTAGGCCAGTGGTAGCAAACCTTTTTCAGCTCCTGTGCTGATAATTGCGCGCGTGCTTGTGCACTTGCGCTCGCGTACCAGCACCCAGAAGGCAATGCATGCTGTCCCCCCACCCCTGCGCATGCACACATGATCCCCGCAGTGCACTGCGCATGTGCATGCAATCCCTACCACGCACCTGCGCATGCAATCCCTCTGCCATGTGCCATACATCTGCGCATGTGTGCGTGATTCCCACGTTGTGTATCTCTCTACATGCGTGTGCAATTCCCTCACTGTGCATCGTGCACCTCTCTGCATGCGTGTGTGACCACGCACCATGCAGCTGTGCATACGCATGCAATCACCCCGTGTGCCATCCATCTGCGCATGCACATGTGATCCTCCATGCATCTCCTGCACATCCCTGTCATCACCACCTCCTGTGCATGCGCACCAGATACCCAACAATTATGGCATGCACGCATGAATAGTTGGCTCTTCTGGGTGAGCTCTTGCATGCCGGCAGAAGTGGCTCGACGTGCCAATTCCGGCATGCATGGCATAGGTTCACCAACACGGTCTTAGGCTAACCTATTGTCGTCTGGCGGCGCCAAGGGGTAGGGCCTTCTCTGTGGGTGCCCCCGCCCTCTGGAATACTCTGCCACCGGAACTTCGTACCGGCACGGACCTGAGGGCCTTCAGGCGCGCGTTAAAGACCTGGCTCTTTGAGCAGGCCGGCCTGGGCTGAAAGAATGATTTTAAATTTTGATCTCCTTTTTAATTTAAATTGGGTTTTAAGGGTGGGGGGGGGGGTTTTCTAATTGCAGCTAATTCTAATATTTAATTATTTTTTAACTTTTGTATTTGTGGGGTTTTTAGATGAGCTGTTCACCGCCCTGAGTCCCTCGGGAGAAGGGCGGTATATAAATGTAATAAATAAAATAAATAAATAAATAAATAAATAACCTATTTCAAATAATTGTTGTATGGGAACAGTGTGGAGAAAAGAGAGCTGTGGCTTCTTTTGGGAAAAAGTGGGATAAAAAGAAATGAATATAACTGCTTACAATGTTGCCATAATTAAGGTGGGACTGATTACATTCTCCCAACCCTTTTTAAGACATGACTATTGTATTAGGAAGCTAATGAATAAATAATCTGAAATATCTAAAACCAATAATTCACAATAAACTTAAAAGTCAGGCCAACATTTTATAGACTAGACATCCAGCAGAGAGCAGCAGAAGAAGCCGAAGCTTCAGCAAACAATGGCAAATTAGAAACAGGTGGAAGAAGGCAAGCAATATTTTTAGCAAACCCTGTTGGGAAATAATGGTTTCTAAAGCCCATTTGTGCCACAGTTGTTTGCTTTTAGACCTGGGAAAAACTTTAGGCATGCCCTGGATCATTGGACTTGAGTCTTAAATTTCTTAAGGCATGATGAAGCTTTGGCCTGCTCTAGTGACATGTACTTGAATAAGAATCTTGCTCAAGCCACAATAATTTATCTGTGAAGCCAAACTAATCTTGTGGATATAGAGCTGTCTGAATTGCCTTCGTGTTCATTCATAAATGTGTATATATTATGTTATGGGAGTACTTCCCTTCCTATTTTGATAGAAGGGTAATTACTGTACAAGTTTTTATGGAAATGTTACTGTTTATTTTTCTTTCTTTGAATTATGAATCGTTCTATAATCTGTGCAAAAACACATGAATAAATGCTTTAATGTTACAGATTATTTAGTCACCACTGTAATAATATATTTATAGCATGAGATGAATAAAACAGGAAAAGCCACAACATATCACTCACTTTGGAGCCTTGCTCATTCTATGGGTGTATCAGGTTTTGCTTTTCCTGTTTCTAAATAACCATAATAAATTAACACCTCTTAGGTTGTTTGTGGATGTTGTGTGTATAAACAGACAAAGAATGCAGAAATGCCTTTAGGCTGCTGACTTCTGGAAATCATAGTGTATAAATATATTAAGTTTATTTATGACACTGCCAACAACAATTTATACATGACCAGTTTTTCCCTAATGTAATGTTGGGAAGTTGTTTTTATAGCACTGGAATATAATGAGTACATATAATTACAAGGATATTTTTTTATTATCCAAAGGAACATTTCTATTGTTCCTGTTAAGTATTTTAATATAATGCATGCAGGTCACAATTCAGGAGATTGTGCTTGAGAAAAGTCAGAGTATTGTAGCATTGAGGCCTGGCAAGTTCCTGGATGCCAAAGGGCTTGGTCTTTGATTAAGTAATATTTTGGTAGGGTTACATGGCAACCAGATCTTGATAAATGTGAAGAAAGCTCTTTAATAGACCAGGAATGGCCAAAATGGTTCTTCATTTTATGAGTGCTTATTGTATATTCTTTTCCCATCTAGTAAAGGGTTGCCTTCAAGTTCAACATTCACTTTAGAAGACAGTGCCATCTGCTTGACTTCAGAACAGAGCACGGTGGAAACTGAGACTGATAATGCTTCTGTCCTGGATGTATATTTAGTAAGTGGCCCAATCCTGTTTCTAATGTTTTAATTATATTTTTAAAGCATTTATCCTTCAGCTTGACTTTGAATCATTGTGTTGTAATCTGCTCATAGTATAGTGTAACTATTTCATTCCTGAGTATGCCTTTCCATAAACTATAAAATGTAAAGTATTTGCCAAGCTATCTCTTTGTATTTTTCCCAACATTGATAATGTAGGATGCGCGAATTTTGAGGACCTCCATACATGATGATTACACCTTTGTTTGGTAATAGATTTATTTTTAGTTCAGGAAATGGTTTTCAAAGTAAAGCATTAGAGTTTTTCAGACCCATCACCCAGTTCTTGTCTCCTAAGCACTTCCGATTCTCTATCCAGAAGGCACAGTCTTTGTGTTTCAAGGATCTCAGTAATGAAAGTGACTATGGGCCACCTGGGAAGTGTCTCTGACGTTTCTCTTCATCTCTTTTGTGGCTGTGATGACAAGCAGATTGGTTATTATTACAGATTATTCTGTTAATTTCCCAGAGTGTTTCATTTCCATTTGCATATTCATTAAAATAGATCATGTTTGGGAATACACTATTTTAGGATTTTATTCAAGGGTAAGCGTTTCTTGCCCCTAATGATTATATTTTAAGAAATAAAATATACTTTTTTGAAAAAAACAATACAGATTACACGGGAAAAGAAACTGTTAGGAATACTGTAATGTCAGAGTACCTTTTGGCAATTTCCTGTGTCAGCGGCGCCTCTGTATTCAACATGGCAGATGTCAGGACATTTGAATCCATTTTTAATTTTTATTAGCCATAACAGCTTCCTGCAGGGGAACTATAAAAAGATAGCATAATGCAGCCCTCTGCTCAGAAAGTTTTCTTTAATGTTCTAGTTTTGGCTGATTGTAACTACCATACTTAGAATAAATAGTATGTTACTTAGCTGCAAATCTATTATATCAGCTGCTGAAATTCTAGGCTTCTCTCTCTCTCTCTCTCTCTCTCTCTCTCTTTCTCTCGTGTGTGTGTGTGTGTGTGTGTGTGTGTGTGTGTGTGTGTGTGTGAATAAATATACTTTTTATGTATGTAGAGAGAGAATATGAGAGACAGAGAGAGAGAGAGAATATTTTATGTCTGAAAGACTTATGTTAATCATTATTTCATCTTGAGAAGCAAACTCTGTTTGAGTCTCTTACTTTTATAGACTAAACACAGCAGTCTCTTCTTGAGTCAAAGTTTGTCTGTAGCAAAGCAACAAAAAGTGGAAATCACCAATAAGCAGTCTTTGTTTTTGCTCTTTTGTCCAAGTGTTAGCATTCATATACACAGCCACCCTAGTTACTCTGAATGAAAAGCTTGATCCGAGCAGCCAAGATTCTGTTAAAAATCCCTGCTTTCATTTTAAAGTAAAACATTACCCTAAGATGATTTAGTATCTTTTTATTTTGACTATCTTTGTTCATGAATACAAAATAACTCACAATAAATTCAAGGCATACAGGAGGAGAGAAAGAATGTGAAGAAAAAAGCTGAACAAAACAGGTCAAAGATTCAATGCCATTAGATAGGTATGGCCAAACATAGAATCTCAGGGCCTTATTATCAAGTTCTGTTGTCATCAGATGTGATATGCGTCACTACTGGGGTATTGATAAACTAACTAAGAATGAGCAGCTTTTGAACAGAGCTTATTCCTAGCGATTACTGGTTCTGAACAGTTTTTCAAGTTTGTTCTTTGTAGGATAAGGTTAAATCATGCATGCGTTTAATAATTTCATGCATAGAATAATTCAATTATTATGTTACCAACAATCTCTTTATCAGTTATTTCGCAAGATTAAAATCACCATTTCAACTGTTTTGTTAAGTGAATTAATTCTATTGCCAAAACTAGAACCTTCTAATCTTAAGTCTTCAAAGAAACAGTAAACAAGTTTCAATGTTGTCTTTTAAAACACAATGCTGCCATCTATTGCTGATAAAATAGCATAGGCATCTTTTATTTACCTTGACATGTCATTTGCATACAGGTGGAAATAAAACTTCTAGCTTACTATTTGCCAGTGAAGCTCAGAATAAAGTAATAATGTACTGCTACTTATCCCAATTATCAGTTTCCTAAGTTCACTTTAAAAAAAATATTTTTAGATTGTAAATGTAACTGCACTACAGTATTTAACTGCATGGTTGTTCTCCATAAAGCTCTTTAAACTTTTTAAACATAAAACAGTTGCCTGTTTTATATTTAAATGGGAAAAATATGGGTCATAAATATAACTACAAGTATTAATTGCCGAGTATTAATTACCAACATGATCTACTAATTTATAACCTATTAGCACAATTTCAGCTATCTTAGCCTTCATATAACTAATAGGCAATACAAAAATAAGCACTGCAACCCTAAACAACATCAAACAGCATAATACATTAATGTGTTAAATCTGTATGCCCCTTAATAAAAGCCCCTACAATGTAGAATTTTGTTAATTATGTAGTCATCAGCAGTATAAATAATAAATAGATTGGCGAAGCTATCAGTACTTTTAAGTAATGCTCAATGCACATCCAAGTAATAAGGCCTTAGATTTGAACAGTAAAAAGCTTCATTTTCTTTTGTACATAACAAAATACTTTCTTTCTCTAATTCCTTACCTTGCTCAAAAATATATACATTCTCACTCAGGGCTTTCCAGATTTCATTCCTTTTTCCTTTATGTATACTTCAGCATCACAATCTCCAGAAGGTGCTGAGATAAAAATCTAGATTGACATATGTTTTCTGATACGTATATCAGCAGCCTCTCTAAGATAGAAAGGCTCTTTAGATCTGTCTCTGATACTGCACTGATTTAAAGATGTTTAAAATATTGATACTCCACCTGACTTTGGATACCCGACTTTACAATAAGAGTGTATTGTGCATTACTTGAAGAATATTTCTCCAATTTATTCAGTACTTCCATTGCTAACTATCTAATTAGCTTAAGCACAATTCTCTATTTTTAGAGACTTTATGAAGTGGCTTTCATAGATTTATCCATTGTGGTGTTTTTTTAGAGGTTTGTTCAGATAATTATTGATTGGGAGCCACCCAGAGTTCAGCACAGAAGGGACATATAAATGCTTTAAATAAATAAAATATGTTTAACCTCCACATGTGTTAGGAATGCATTTTCTGTGAATTGTAATACCATCATATCTGAAGGGTGCCAGGCTGGGAAGGGTTGTTCTAGTGTATTGAGTATCACAATACTGCTATTCATGTGTAGTTAGTAAATAATGTATTATGCAGTATCAGCAGTATCTCATATATTATCTAATTATGTTGCACATTATGTACTATGTGACTCATTCCAGAAAACATGGATGGTTACCAACATTTTCAGTATAATTGAGTATAATTTATAGTTGCTGGGTACATTTTTTTTTGAGCAGCATTAGATTTCCAACATGCTTCCCAACATTTATTTTTCTGTTAATATGGTTGGATTGATTCTACCACAAATACTAAGTTCATGTAAGGCTATAAAAATAACTTTGGGGGTGTTGTTGGTGAGTTTTTTTGTTTTGTTTTAGTTTGTAAGATTTCTTTTTTAGATAAATGGTTTTAAATAGCATCACAATTTTATTTTAACAAATATTAAACGCTTGTGCAAAATTTAATTTAAAACTGAATATGATAATATAGTTCATACCAACATGACAAAATTAATGTGAAGTCATATAGTTTGGACCTCACAGAGTTTTAAGTTTAATACAATAAGCTTTGTATAAGCAGAAAAGAAGCATTGATGTTGTTAAAAATAGATGCAGAAGAACCATCTTTGAAGCCAGTCCTACCATGAAATTCCCAGGAGTAGAGCAGTACTGTCCTTCAGCTCAAAGATACTACCTTCCTGAAATATACAAGCATGTTTTTCTAATAAAGTATATTGCATGAAGAAAGAGTGATATGTTATCAGTTTGATATCAAGTGACTTTTGTTTTCTACCAAAATATTTAGCAGGCATATAGACAGCATGTTTGTATTTTATTATTAGTGTACATTTTTGTTTCTAAAAACAAAACTCAATAACCTGAAATTGCTGCAGATTTTGTCACATGTAATAGACTTGGAACACCCACTGAAAAAGGGTGAGTGATAAGAAGAAAAAAGGAAGGCAAATATATGTATAATTGAGAGCAGATCATAAAAATGTCAGGAGTATTATTATTGTGCCACCGGAGATTCAGTTTTAACTGCCAAAGTATTACTCAAAAATTAGTTTCTAATTTTGTGTTTTTAGAAGAAAAATAGATCATTGCAGCAGCTAGCTGTTATTATTGTATAATAAACAGGCAGTATTAAAACATGGTGTGGTTACTATAGAAAAGCTAATCTATATCTATCATAGGACACAAAAGCAGCAAAACATTTTCCAGCTTTACACGTGTAAGAAAATAAGACTCCTGAATTTTGTTCTTTTGTAAAATGTTTTTTTTCTTTTTACAGTAACAGAAGATGAAAGAAAACGAACATATTTTAACAAATGCACTTTCTGCACTCTAGATTTATGAGGAAAATTTTTGTTAAGCCTGGTAAACAAAGTCTTAATCATCAGAGCTCTACAGAAATCATCCAACAGTTCTTGAACTATAGACAACCCACCCTAGACTACGGCAGATGAGATTGGAAATGTTCCACAATTAATCATGGCCTGCTGTTGCCTGCTCAACTGTGAAGCCTCGCCTCTTCCATCCTTTTAGCTGCTACTTCTACTTTCCTATTGTCTTTTCAGGACTTTGAAGGTGGTATTTTCATTTGCATGTATTCCGTGATCATGGACAAAAATATCTAATCCGCCTTTCCTATTTAAAGAGCCATCTTCACAGTGGTGACTACTTTATCAATCAATTCTGCTTTTCTCCCTTTCCCCCAGAATTATGATTGCTCATCTGTTAATTTCATACAAGAGGTAGTATGTCTGCACATAACTTTATGGAAACTATCTTCTATAAAGAAATTTTCACTGTTTATTAGTGAAATAAAGAAGCTATTTATAACAAAGCCTTATGTTGTGTACATATATTGTCTTTGAAATATTTGTGATTAGATATATTGCTTGTAAAGGATAAATTACATAATTTATTTAGTATATTCTACTGTAAACTATAGTTTTATTGACAAATAAAGTATTTTGTTCTCAAAATAAATATTGCTGAGAATCTTTAAACTTAATGGATGCCTTATTTGTATCAAATTCCATTTTTAGACTGCTATGGTACATTAGACAGGGTGAGAAAGGGGAGTTTCTATAAACTGCTTTTTACACACAATGTGATTGCAAAGCAAAATGCTAAACCAAAATAAATAAAATTTCATGTTTTATTTTTCATGGGGAAGAAGTGTGTAATTTACATTCCATTTGAGGAAATAATAGGACTTTTGATTAATCTTAAATAAAATAATACAAGCTTCAGATATCTGAAAATACTTAAGAATCTGGATGGTAAAATAACAGCATTTTAAAAAATATAAAAATATCCATTTTAAAATGTATGTAGAAACATAGGATTGCGGCGTTTACAATGTGTGTTCCAGAAATAGAAAGAGATTATATAACACACAAACATGGCCTAGGCAGATTTTTCCTCCTAGCTACAATACCTCAAAAACAAGATTTATGGAAGACCACTGGGAAATATAAAACATGAATCAGTAGAACAGATTGTGTGTAACCTTTTCTCCATGGCACTTTGATCTATAGTTTTATGGCTTAGAAAATATTCTTTCATGTAAGTGGAAGGATTTCTGTTTTCGCTAACTGAAATCTTGTCTTGCAAGTGAATGTTATGTTTGCTTATTTCTTTCAATCTGTATTTATGCATGAATAAAGTGACCATAATACATTATTTAAAAGTTGATATTAAGTATATAAAGGCTCAGGTTTGCCTCCTAGTCCATGGAATTTAAGTTTGTGCATGTTTGTTCACACATGTATATAAAAAATGTCAGCATAACCATACTGATTGTTTTAAGATTATTCCAGATAATTTTTTAGATTATTCTAAAAAAATATGATAATGCACCAGCTGTCTTACTCTCCTCACTGCCAGAAGTTTGAACCTGATGGCCTCAAGGTTGACTCAGCCTTCCATGCTTCCGAGGTGGGTAAAATGAGGACCCAGATTGTTGGGCAATAGGATGACTTTGCAAACTGTTTAGAGAGGGATGTAAAGCACTGTGAAGCAGTATGTAAGTCTAAGTGCTTGTTGCTATTACTATCTTGGATTCATTCTGTCTGCCCCAAGAAATATTCCCAGTCCAAGACTTAAAAAGTGGCTTATTGGTTTCACCAGCTGATGCATCTAATTTTCCAGAATGAGCAGCTGGGCTTCAGAATCTCCTTTATGAAAAAAAAAGTAGTTTTTGCACTGAAGAACTGATTAAAACATGCCTGGCTGGTTTATAGGCCAGTGCTTTGAATGAACTCAAGGACAGCAGTTTCTATATGATTCAAAGCATCTGGGCTATTTCAGTAAACCACAATTCAGCTTGTTATGGCTTTTGTATGTTTTATGAGCATGTCCACACAGATGGCGGTTGTAAAAATTAAGGATTGCTTTCATAGTTGAGCTGCATGCATTTAGGCCAAAAGCTTGTGCTACAGTTGTTACAGTTGGAAAAAGGGGCTCCAGGACATGTCGCCCAAGGAGCACCTGCCTGCATCTCTGTAGATCAGATCTGTCTCTCCCCAGGATTGCACTGCAGCTGCAAGTCTGTACAATGCAAGGAGAAAAAAATGCAGCTGCTTGAAAAGAAGTTGCAGACAAGTGGTGTGGTAATAGCCCACAAACGCTTCCCCCCCCCCACCAATTTGAAGTGCTGCATTGCCCTACTTTGCTATTGTAGGCCCCAAATACTGTCTTAGTGTTTCCTGTTTTTAATACAAGCCAATCTCAATTAGAAATAAAAAAAGGAGAAACTGGGTGTCTTTTCTTCTGTTTTTTTTTTTTTTTTCCCCCACTCAGTGACTGCCCCCTTCCCTGCACCATGCTCTCTGGTCTTCTTACTTGCTTCCCTCAAGGCATTGCCAGAACTCAAACATTAAAGAAAAACCACACACACAATCGGCCATCTACTGAGTCATTTGTGCTCATGTTTTAACTGAGAAGAGAAGAATAGGAAGGATACCCCTGCTAAAAATAAATTGGATGGCTGGATCTCAGAGCACAGCCCAACGGGATTGAGAACCATACTGTATGTCTCTCTGAAACATTTTAGAGCAGAGAATGAACGGTGGTGCTGTCCCACTGTAAATCCCAGTAAATCCCAATCAAAGCTGGAAATGCTTTTTGCAGATGTAGTGGTGAACTACATAATATGGTCAGTTAACCCAGGGGTGGGCAATTATAGCAGGTTTATGACCTATAGCCTTCTCTGCTGTTGCTCCTGCCCTCTAGAATATCTTGGTCCTCTCTGATGTAAGGTTGGCCCCAACCCTCCTATCTTTCATAAAGGCCTAAAGACATGGTTTTTCCAATGGGCTTGGGGCCTCAGTGGGGGGAACAGCGCAATGGAGGTGGTTGATTGAGTAATAATAGATCCCATCTCTCCACCTGCACCCTCCCCGTGTGTCTTTGGTTTTAATCTTCGATTTTAACTTTTACATTTTAACTTATATGTAACTGTCATTCAGCGTTACCCAGAGTAAGATGGACAGCCAATAAATTTTATAAACAAATAAAACAGTATGGATGGCTCAGGAAGTCTGGGAATTGAAGTCTTCAGGTCATAAAGTTGCCATAGATGTCCACCCTTGAATTAAATCATAGAAATAGTTTGATATGAACAGTCTTTCTATGTTTCTGGACTGTTAGAATCATCAACAATTCAACATATTAATATTTTTAAAAGAAAGCCAGTCGTGTCTGTCAGCTATACAGGATTGGCAGGGACTGTCATGATTTTGAGGCCCTTCGTGGTAGTCCATACAAGAAGCACAACCAGGAATACCAGATCTAGCTTTCTTGTAAGGTTGTATTAACACAATCTTGCACGTCTGAAAGTATTTTTGTCCTCCTTTTATCTCCAGGAAACTAGGGATGGTCCCTTCCAAAATGCTTCCCACACTTCCTCTCCTTCTTTTATATGCTGATTGTCCAGCATTTGCCTTCTGTCTCCCAAGATCATTCCCACATACCATTGGTGGTGGTGGGGTCATCCTGGAGGAAACTCCTTCAGTGGAAAATGCAGATTCCTGCCCATGCACAAAGTCTGCTTGCACAAGTGAAGGAAAAAAACGTGCAAGAGAAAAGACTTTGCTACTAGATGAGTTTTATGCTCTACTATAAATGTATCGTTGTGACACCCTATAAATACAGATGAACTCAGGTGAGAACTAGACCAGGTGTTCTCTACTCACTGTTTGGGAAAGGATCCTCAGGGGAAAAGGGGTAGAAAGGGCCAGCAGGGGGATATATTCAATTTTTGGCCTGGTGTTTGATTCTTTAGGAAACTCTGACAAGGTACTTAAGCCAATCAAACTATTTATATTATGCCTCTCCAAAAAAATAAGCAGCACTCAGCATTTAAACAATTGGTTTCTCTGTACAGTAAGCATTTTATTTTTTAAAAAGTGCTGATTAAAGGAGGGAAGGATTCCACTTATCCTGTTTTATTTTTAAGAACTATTTAAGTGCTGAATTGAAACTATTCCTGTCCAATCCTACATTTTAAGCTGTGTAATTGGTTTTGGCATCAGCTGGATAAATTTGTTTGGGTGTAAAAGCGAACCAGTTTCAGGACTGTTACTGATCAGTTTGTGATTGGGAAACAACTGAGAAGCCTTAGAACCACAGGTGTAGGTTCAATAGGTTACAGAAAACTATTCTGGAAGAAGGGCAAACCACTTCTACCCTACTGATTGACTGTGTAGTTATCAGGAGCTGAGATTAAACAGAGTCTTTAGCTTGCATTTGTATGATTCTCAGAACTTGTTCAACTTGATTCTCCAAAGCCACAGCACATTGTTTCTTCCAAAATAATCTTTAAAGGAATACTAGATGACCCATGACCTGTTTCCTTACCTAAAAAGAGAAACAAGAATGGCCACTAACAGCTAACAATCAGCTGTGAAATGAAACAACTGCAGTTTTGGGTCTCCAGTAAGGTAAATCACATTGTGTGTGCTTCACAAAACTGCCTTGCAGAGACCTAGTTTGCTTTTCCAGGCCCTATAATCTGAGAGCAAAATCAATATGCTGTAGAATGTTTTCCAATGCATGTAATTATTCTAGTCTGGCTATTTAGCATAAAGAAGGCAAACAACAACCAAGCAGAGCACAAAGAGAAAACAGCAGCAGTTTTCAGACCTAATTTGAACAGGGTTTTAGCTCTGGGTAAGGCTATATGTTTAGCCACAGAACATGTAATTAAAAAGGTGGTTTTCTTTTTGCACACAATACACAGAATGACAAACAAGCCAACCACATTTTAGCCTAGCACATTGAAATAAGACGTGTTTACTTTATGGTTCAGTGTTTGGTGTGAACCCAGGCAACTGGGATGAATATTGAATAAACCATCCATTAACCATGGATAAAATCTCACAAACATATGTCTGTACAACACGATAACTACTTCCAATTAACTCAATAATTCATTTTGTTTCTGTACACCACACAAATGTGCATTGTGCACCATAACTGATGGCTCTTAGCATGTTTGGTAAATCCTATAAAATATTCAAAATATATAAGACGGTTAGACTATGATTGCAACAAGTAACCCAGTCACCAAAATTGTAACTTTCTCTGTATTATGCAAAAGTGCTATTTCATGTATGTTACCATGTAGCAGTAAAAGTCACAGAACCCAAGTGAATGTGGCAGGAAGGCCCTACAACAGGAGTGTCAAACTCGCGGTGTCATGTCACGTGATGTATCGTGATTTTTTTCCTCTTCGCTAAAATGGGGGTGGGCATGGCCAGTGCATGATGCATCTGGCCAGCGGGCCACAAGTTTGACACCCCTGCCCTACAAGATGCTAAGGAAACAAAAGTTTGCAGTTGTGTTATTTTGTATTTTATTGCACTGAAAAAGTCAAAAGTCACCACTTCTTTCTTTCTCAACCTTTTTCTATATTTTTATTTTGTAATTAAATTTAATTAAAATATTTCTAAAATATGCTAAAGAAAGAGGTTTGAGCTTATCTGATTTGAAATTATAGTTTGCAGCTTGTTGTTTAGTTTGGATGAAAGAGTGGGTGAGGCTAAGAAATAGAAAATTATTGGAAATAAAAGGACATGATTTGAGGTTTTGGAGGCACAGCTATTTATGATTAGATAAAGTTAAGGTTAATGAAGATTTTAAAAATATTTTTGTTAGATGTGCCATATTGAAAAGATGGATTAGATATAAATTCAGTGTGTGTCCTAAAATACCTCTGTAGCTCTCACCACAATAACTGTATTATACATGAAAAATAAAAAACAAAAATATTAACCTATGGTGACATAGCTTGATTATAGCTAGGGTTATTTTAAAACAAAATCATGAGATTTGACTTGAGGATATAACATCAGTGGTTTTCTTATATGCATTTATCAGAGAGATTTCGCACAGTCACGTCCGCCCTCGTTATTTCCCGCCTGGATTATTGCAATGCTCTCTACATGGGGCTCCCCTTGAAGAGTCTCCGGAGGTTACAGTTGGTCCAGCATGCAGCCGCGCGGGTGATTGTGGGTGCCCCTCGGAGCTCCCACGTTACACCGCTTCTCCGCAGGCTGCACTGGCTTCCTGTGGCCTACCGGATTCGATTCAAGGTGGTACTGATGGTATTTAAAGCGCTCCATGGTTCGGGACCTGGGTACTTACGGGACCGCCTACTGCCATCGTCAACCTCCCGCCACCCAGTACGCTCCCACAGGGTTGCCCTACTCGGGGTTCCGCCGCCTGGCTGCTGTCGGCTGACGGCCCCGAGAGTTCAGGCTTTCTCTGTGGGAGCTCCCTCCCTATGGAATGATCTCCCCCCGGAGATACGGGCTATGACGGATATTCTGACCTTCCGGCGTGCAGTGAAAACCCTATTTTTTAAACAGGCCGGCCTGGCCCAGTAACTGTATTTGTGGTTTTAACTAATTTTAATTGGGGTTTTATTAGTTTTTAATTTTTAATTGAATTGAATAGACAGCCGGATCAAATTATTTAATCTATTTTTAATTATATTTATTGTATATTTATTGTATATTTTTTAGTAGGCTGTACACCGCCCCGAGTCCCTTTTTGGGAGAGGGAGCGGTATAAAAGTGTGATTAAATAAAAAATTAAATAAATAAAAAAAATTGGTTTTGAATATTGTAAAAATGAAACAATTATGTACAAATGATGAACATGTTACAGCTGAAATGTATTGTTTTATTAAAATTTGAAATGGAAGAACAAGTAAAAGAATGTATAATAAAATATGTTAAAATTTTGGTTATAATGTATAAAGAGAATGATAGAATAAGTGGATGGATGAAATTTGCATTGTTATAAACTTACAATGTTTACAAACTCTTTACAAAATGATGTATCATTGATATTTTTTACTAGAAAAAAATTGTTTAAAATGTATAAACATACACATGTTGTAAAAGACAAGAAGAGCAGACTTTTTATCATGATGGTGGATATGCAAAAAACCTAAAAAACGGATTCAAATATATGCATGAATTTAGAAGATTTTAAAGCTTTATTTACAAGTAAAGCAAGATTTTTTTTAGAACTTATTGATTAAAAAACTGTAGAAAAAAACCAACGGAACCTTTAAAAAAAACCAGCAGTGAGAGTTTTCTATGTATGATGGTGGAAAAATTTGACATGCACAATAGAACAGTGAACAGTACAGATGATGGAACTTGCAAAATTGACAGCTTTGATTAGAGAAGACACTGATTCATTTTAATGCTGATTGGAACTTCGTGTATGAGACAGAAAAAAGTGGAATAATGAATGATTTTGACGATTAGAAAAAATAATTGTTAATAGAAAAAAAATGAAAGCAATGTTGTAAACCTCAATTTAAACTTATAACTCTTGTAAAAGAGCAGGTTTTGTCCAGTCATTAAGAAAACTAGAGTCAATGAATTCTATTCCCACCTGAGTCATGAAAGCCAGGTAGATGACTTTGGGCCAGTCACCTCTCTTAGCCCAATCTACCTCACAGGGTTGTTGTTGACGGGGAAATGAAAGGAAGGTGTGTTGAGTTGTTTGCTGTCTTGAGTTATTTGTAAAAATAATAAAGGTGGGGTATATGTAAATAAATAAAATCAGAACAATTTCTTATACTTTTTTCTGCACTTTTGCTTTGTTTTTTCTTTGCTTCCTTCTCTTTCTTATCTTATTAGTTTCTGTTCATTTCTTGTCTTTTTAGTGTAAAAAAAGAATCTCTTTTTATTTTAATTCCCACTTGGAAAAGACCAAAGCCAAAGCACCTCGGATCCTAGAGATCTTTCTCAGGCACCGCCAGAGGGCAGCCGCGGGCCTTCGTCGGCTTCCACGGCTGCCGTTCTCTGTGGTTCGCGGCGGCCAGAGGGAGACCTCTTCCCGAACGGCGGCCTGGCAACATGTGGAGCGGGGGGAGAGCCTGCGTCTTCTCCGCGGGACTGTTGCTTGGGGCCCGCCGTCTAAGCAACGGCGCGGGCTGGAGGAAAGAGGCCGCAGCGGCGGCCGTTTCTTCCTTCTTTCTCAGCCAGACGGTGAGCGTGCTTGCCTTGCGCGGTCCTCCCTGGAGGGAGGGAGGGAGGACACCAGCACTTGTCCAGATCGTCTTTTGGGGAGGCGGCGTGGGGAGGCAAGGAGAAAGTAGGCCTTGGCGGAGGATTTGAACTGTATTTCCCGCCGTTCTCGGCGAGGTAGGCGTCGCCTCGGTCCGGAAAGGATCGCCCCTGATCCGCCCAGGGCAAGGGCCTTCAAACTTCGCAAGTTTAAGACTTGTGGACTTCAACTCCCACAATTCCTGAGCTGACGTGACCGGAGGAGGAATTCTGGGAGTTGGAGTCCACAAGTCTTAAAGCGGTCAAGTTTGAAGATCGTTTGACCCAGAGCCTCGGAAGGGCAGCCGCAGAGCCTTGTCATCCTTTCCTTCGAGCAGGGCTGTCCAACCTCGGCAACTTTTAAGACTTGTGGACTTCAACTCCGGCCATGGCTGGGCTGGGGAATTCTGGGAGTTGAAGTCTATCGTTCTTAAAGTTGCCGAGGATGGGCAGCCTTTTCTGAAGAGCTCGTTCTCCGTAAATTGGTATGGATGCCATTGATAGTCTGACATAGTAAAAAGGCCATGATTGTTCACCACCTTCGTCCAGGCCAGGGGTCTCCAACCGTGGTGGCTTTAAGCCTAATGGACATCCAACTCCCCAGCCAGCAAAGCTGCCCAGTTCTCTGGGTCCCTCTTTACTGTTCTAATTTATCTTGGTCTATTCTATTTGGATTTTGATAAGAAACTGGAAAAATAGTGGGACTGAATCAACTCCAAGGACTGTAATCGGTATTGTTATAGGTAGTCCTTGACTTATGATCACGATTTTATTGTAAGTTGTAGCGATTGTAAATCCAATAGTCAGGTGATTAGACTTGATTTTATGACCATTTTTACAACTATCTCTAAATGAGTCACTACGGCTTTTAAGTGAATCTTTTCCAGCACGATGACGTTACCTACAGTAGTTGGTAATGAAATGTCTGCAAGAAAACAACCAAACTCAGAGTGCACCAAGACCACATAGGAAGTGTTTAAACGCACTTAGATTTGAAATAGAGTTGTGCTCATTTATAGACCTCAGTTGTATGTCATGGCATTTACTTCTAGCCTTCTTTAAAACAGTTTTCCTCTAAATGTCTCTAAATATAATTCACAGGATTCTTTTCAACCATGCTACCTGAGAATGCTAGAAAATTTATTCATTCATTCATCAATTTCTACAACTAAGTCATCTTAGCAGTTTACAAGTCTAAAATTATAAAACAATTTAAATCATTAAATCAAAGACATCCACAAAATAATTAAATTATAGTCCTAATCCAGCTCTAGGTCACTATCTTGGCAAAAGCTTGTTTAAGTTGAAACTTTTCTTACAGGATGTTAATCTACACTTTTTAGACCATGTTCTGATAAACAGAGTCAAGAGTATTCAACTTATATTTGAAAGAAGAACAGGAACTCTCATAGACAAAAGGTAAGTTGTATGCACAATTGATAACGTATTGTGTTATATTTTTTTCCTAAAGGCTAAATTAGTGAGCAAGGCAGAACTTGATATCTGGCACTCAGAGCTGGCATTAACCAAAGCTAGTATCCATTGTGATTTAGTTTCATCAAGTAGGTGTTGACTCTTAGCATTCACGTAGATAAACTTTGTCAAAAATGATATGTTGTCTATTTGACCTTTTAAGTCTGTCGGTTGTGAGTTAGTGACTGTTGTAATTCAGTTCCACCAACTTACTACTGATAGTCCACCCTTCTTTTTTTCAGCATTATGAACTTCTCAAAGTAGCTGTATCTTTATTTAATGAGTCTAAAATCTTTGTTGACTGCTGCTTGTTCACTCACTGTTGATGGTCAATCCTAAAAAGCAGAAGCCATCCAGCACTTCAGTATCTTCGTTATTATTTCAAAGGCTTTTTACTATATCAATTATCATTGGTTTGATCATCTTTATATTTACTCTTAATTCCATTTTCCTGTTTTTTGACTTTAATTACTACAACTTTCAAATCATTTATAGCTTTCAAAGTAGAGTAATCAGAGTAATCAGTATATCAGAAGTTACTGATATTTTGTCCAGTTTTAAAACATGTTCATCTTCTATCAATATAGCATGTGTCAAATATTTTCAGACTATAAATTGAATAAATAAGGAGAATATACAGCCTTATCTCACTCCTTTGTCCACTTGGAACCAGTCTGTGGTTGTGTTGTTCAGAATTGGTTTTCTGTTATGCGTATAGATTTTGTATGTGAGAGATTCTGGGACTCCCATTTTCCCATGAACATTCCCTGGCTTGATATGGTCAGCATAGTTCAAAGTCTTTCTATATCCAATAAAGTGCTTATTAACCTTTTTTTTGACATACTTAGTATCCAATATTCACGTGCAATAATGTCACTTATTTATTCCTTGGCCTTTTCTAAAACCAGTTTGAACATGTGGTATTTCCTCTTTGTGCCTAAGGCTCTAATCTGTTTTGGATGACTCTAAGCATTATTTTACTTGGATGTGAAATGAAAGGATGTTGTGTAATAGTTTGCACAATCTGTGAAATCTCTATTCTTTGATATTGATAAGTAGATTCAACTCTTTCAGACTATTGACAACTGTGTTGTTCCAGATTTGCTTGCAAACTTTGATTAGAACCTCTCTTGATTCTTTTGTTATTCCCATAGCATTCTTTCTTGGTAATGACTGGAATGTTGATTTAACTTCCAGTATTAGCAGTTCTTACAAACATGAATACATATCTTCTAAGATATCTTGGATATTGATATACCAGTACTTACTATGCGGTATTTCAGTGTACTCTCATTTTTGTTTAATCTGCTTTGAATAAGTTATTGTTTTTGACATCTTTTAGCATATGAGGTTTGAGGTTGGAATATCCTTTTGAGTTTGGAAATCTTTTGGAAAATGTTGTTTTTCTGTGTCTGTTTCCATTTTAGTGTCTTTACAATGGTAATGCTGTGGTAATATTTCTCCTTGTCTCTTCTAAGAGCTCTCTGAAATTCTTTGCTCAGTTTCTTTACCTTTCTTAGCCTTGGATTATCCTATAGATAATTTTTACCATCTTTCTTCTCATCCAGTTGGTTTCTTCTGTTTCTTGGTCTTCAGCAATATATTTTTCACATCCATCCTAAATAGTTTCTTTGATTTAATTCCACAATTCCTATGGCTCCCTGTAAACGAGGCTCAGGATTTTGTAGTTTTCCTTTACATGATAATTATATTGTCAAGATTATATAGTGGAAACTGGTTTTGTTTTTCCACTTTAACCTGACTTGGAGATTGCACACTAGCAGTTTGTGATCCGTTCCACAATTCCTCACCATGTCTTTGCTGTTTTAAGTGAGCTCTTCCATTTCCTTACATCAATAATACAGTCAGTTTGGTTTCTCTGTTGCTCCACCTGATGACAAAGATACCAATGAAGAAATTGGATTGGCAAGAACTAACCATTCATTCTCCTGTTTCATTTCTGTTTCCTGCTTGTGGAGTTCAATTACGTTTTCCTCAATATTTGTAACATTGTCTTTCCAGTTCCCAATCATAGTCAGGAAGGTTATAGCAAAAACAGTATTTTGGTATAATGCAGTTAATTATTTGATCATTAACTGCATTATACGAAAATACTGTCTTTGCTATAACCTTCCTGACTATGAAAACAACAGAAGTCTTTTGATTTTTCATGGTCTGAGAAGTAAACAGTATGATTTTCTGACTGAAAGTGGCCAATTTCACTTTTGTTTCAATTCATCAATACTCAAGATGTCAGTGTGTAGTGAGTTTCTTTCATTTTTCATTATGTTGAGCTTTTCTGTAATAGTGCTTCTTAGGCTTTGTGCTCTACTGCATTTCTGCCTTTATAGTTTTGGATTTTCTTTTCTCTGAATGAAAATATTTCATTCAAACATTTCATAGGATTTAATCAGTCTGTGTTTCTACTCTGGAAGATCCATAGCACGTTGAGTGCCATCTGACCTGATCCATCCAGCATTCACTTCATCTGCTGTGTAAGATAAAGCACTGATGATATTACCTTGCTTGGGTAATGAAACCTCTGCAGGAAAACAACCAAGCTAAGAGAGCACCAAGGACCCCTCATATATTCTCTGTCCTTGTGGTTTACTTGATAAAATACAGGAGTGATTTACTATTTGCCTTCTCCTATGCAGTATGAAATGATGTCTTTATTGTCGCTACAGTGATCATCCACCTTCCTCTATTGTTGCTTGCTCTAACTGGGCAGCTATGATGACCTTTGCACCTTGGATGACCCTGTTGGAAGAATGTACTGTTGGTGTAACTGCCTGATGACTTCCTTCATCTGTCCCCCCAAAAAAACCCTGTCATATTGAGGCAGCACAAGCTGGGATATGTTAGAGTTAAGGAATCCTTAACTGAAAGCACATGTCCTCAATTTAGTGTAGTAAACCACAGGTTTTCGTAGCATTAATATTCTTAGTTGAGCTGCATCTAACATTTATCTGACAAGCAGGACCAAATAACTTCTTTGTAACCTCTAGATGGCAGAAGAGAGTATCTTCCTAGACTTTTTTAGTCCTGTACTCTGGTCTAAAGGTAACTATAGGAGTTCCTTGTTAAATGTTTACCCTTTCTTTTCTCTCTTCTGCTTCAGGGTAAGTCTGTTATTGTTTCCTACAGGTGCTGGAGGTATCCTTAACTGTTGCCTTAATTGTTGTATATAATGTTGCATTGAAACATTAGGAATATCACTAATTTAGCAGCATTATTGATCCATTGAGCCAGTTAGGTCTAGTAGTTAAAGCACCAGACTCCCAACCAGAAGATTGTCCCACCTTAGGCATGAAAGCTGATCGGGTCATTTTGGACCAGTCACTCTCTATCAGCCCAATCCATCTCACAGAGTTGTTGTTGTGGAGAAAATAGGAGGAGGAGCTAATATGTTTGCTGCTTTGAGTTATTTGTAAAAATAATAAAGGCGGGATACAAATAAATATTGGGCAATTTGTCCTTATTTTATTCTTACATGAGACAATGCAGGCTTAATTTTCAAGTCTCATCCAGAACATTTTTGGCAGATGTCCTTCCAAATGGTGATTCTGTTTTAATAGTACTGAACATATTATCTTAACTGGCTAGGAGACAGCTCTTTATTGAAATTATTAATTTCCTTATGAGCTAGGAAAGAAAATGAATTGTTCCTCCTGCAGGGATAGTAAAAGAACAGCCAAGCTAAGAATACTTTCCATTCCTGATAGAAAAGGAATTTGGCAATATATCCAAAGTTCCATTTGTTCTTTCTAAAAGTTTTGAAATATATTCAGTGATTTTTCTCATAGAGGAGTAATTGCTACTATCTGATATATTATATTTGTATCATATCCAAATGTTTTTGAGAAGTAATAGACTAAGAATTCTTATATCAGATGGTTGCTAAAATTAAATGAATAGAAATGACTTAATGGCTTATCTAGAATAAAACCTCAGCTGATTTCTTTCTTCACGGTCTATAATGAACTTTCCTCCATTCTTTATTAATAAAATCTATGAAATGCTTCCAACACTAGCTAGTAACAAATATTTTCAAGTAGTCTGAATTTTTTTCCTCTGAATGTTTATAATCTCTCCCTCTTGTTTTCAGCAAGTAAATTTGAGCGAATCTTTATTCACATGACTTTTACAGCTCATTAGATGAAACCAAGTATGAAAAACTTGCTGAGGAAACACTGGAATCGTTAACAGATTTCTTTGAGGATTTGGCAGACAAGCCGTTTACTCCTAAAGATTACGATGTCTCCTTTGGGGTATAATGCGATTACTGCTTTTTATGATTTTTTTTTTTTTGTAAATGTTAACCTGTTTGTAGATAGAACATTTAAAAACCCTTTATATGTTGTTAATTATGGTTGAAAATATTGGGAGATTGTCCTATAGGTTCAGAATTCTAAAGTTATTATCAGAGGCAGTGTTCCTCAAGGGCAGTAAAATCATTGCTCGGCCTTCTTCATGGAGCCCTCAGGTATATCACAGACTAGTGAATCAAGCAAGTTGAAGCCCAACACCTGAGTTGAATTGAAAAGGCCTGCATAAGTGAAAAAATGCACACCTTTCAAATGTGCTGCATCGTTTGGAAACCTTAGGCACAAGGCTATGTAGGCAGACCCTGTCATTCCTTAATGTTGTTTCCTTAAGATGACTTTAGCATTAAAGTTGAATTTAAACCGTTGCTTCATATAGTTTCTCCCACATGATCTTCATGATTCTACGGTATATATCAAAGAATTTGCCTATGGAAATATTTGCTCTTGTCTACAATTCAGAATTTGCATTCCCCTTCCCCCCAGTTCAGCTATGGTTCTGGATTAATGTTTTTGGGAAAGTGTGACCAACAAGAGGTATAGCACTAATGTGTGTGCATGAGTGTGTGCACATTTCTTCTCTCTTTTCCTGTCATATTGCCTAGGTACTACCAGATTAAAGTCCCAAACACATTATTGGGGGTGGGGAAGCAGAGTCCAGAGTTTTCCTTCTGCAACAGTTGTATGTTTCCCCCATTATTTTTTAAAAAACCTACTAGCTGTGAAAGGAAAAAAATAATTGCACTGTGGACATTAAAAATAGGAGGCTGTCTTCCGGAGGCACTTATTTTTCTCTTGTAGTCTGATCATGATTTTTACTGAATGGACTGTGCTGTGTTGTGAGACCAGAAGATGGCATAGATGGGAAAAATGTAACAAGTAAGATGCCATTTTATGGTTTGCAATTGGGCAGATGTGCGTGCATTTACAGTATGTGTGACGGAACTAGTGTATATTTTTCTAAAATTCCTGGAAGCTAATTGATAGAAAACAGGATAACAAAAGCAAAGTGGGAATTAAATGAAGCAAATAGCTTAATTTGGTTGAAATTTACTCATTAAACAGTAATATGAGTGATTCTTTTAACTGTAGTAAAAGTAGTCTCTACTTAATATATGAAAATTTCTTGCACAATAATGTTAATTCAAAGGCCTTTTTTTAAACTTTTTATTCTGAAGAATGGAGTACTAACAGTGAAACTGGGTGGAAACATGGGAACTTATGTAATCAATAAACAGACACCAAATAAACAGATATGGCTCTCTTCTCCAATCAGGTAAGTTTAGTTTATAGGTTACAATGATTTGAAAATTTGTAGTTGAACTAAAGCACCATAATGCACAATTCATTTATTAGGTATCATTCTGAAATTTCTAAATTAACAGTATGGCAGTTCCAGATTGTACAGATTCTAAACTTTGATGTCATCTTCTAACAAAATTTCCCTATTTAGCACATCACCTAGAATTTTCTGGCTGCCAATCACCTATAAACTAACTTGAGGCTTCAAACTGTCAAGCCCAGTTGAAGTCAGCTGAATGCTACTACCTACTATTACTAATGCTTTTGTCTTAGTTGAAAGACTATTGATTGGATGTTGTTTGATTGTAAACAAAGTACCTAAACCATCCTTTGAGTCTGTAAAATCTATTAGTAAATAAAATACTGAAAGTAGCTGACTGGGTTGTTTCTTTTGTAAGCATACAACATCCAAATAATAGTGTCAGAAACAGTCAATTACTGTTCTTTAGAAGAATGCCTTTTTTACATACTTTTTTCATAAGGAGGTCCTACAGGACTTAATAGTGTATATTTATGTATAAATTGTTGTGCATAAAAGAAAGCATTTGTATATATGTAAAAATTGCTGCTAATTATTTTTATAAGTAGTTACCAAGCAAGCAAATTCAAGCCAGCCATACATTAGATTACATATAATTTTTGATAAAAGGTGACTAAAAGAAATGTCTGTAGCTTAAAAAACATGAAACACCTTAGAAAAATTGGGGAGGAATAAAAACAAGTATTTACCTAACTTTTAAAGTTCTTGTTACAGAATGAGTGAAAAAAACTAAAATTTCAGTGATTAAAAAACAAACAAACTTCAGAGGTCTAATTAACTAAATATTCAAACTTGAGCATTGCTGCAGGTCTGATTCAAACTGTCAATTGCCAGTTTGGATGAAATAATAAATTTTAATTTGATTATGCTAGAGAGATATACACCAGTTATAAAGCAAGGAAGGAAGGTACCATGAGTATAATAAATGGTGAAATTCCTACATTTCCAAAGAAATATGAATTTGAAATGTATAATTAGGAATTTGTCAGATATCCTTTCTTTTACTTTCTCCTATCAAATAATACAGAGGTATTCTTCTCCCATTTTAAGCAAGGTTATCTATGAGCTTTATGACTTAGTGTAAACCGATGGTTTTACTCTATGCACGCTCCATTATATTTTGTAAATGTTTCAATTTTAGCTCTCTTATGTCTTAATTTTTCACAGTGGCCCAAAGCGTTATGACTGGTCTGGAAAAAAATGGATTTATTCTCATGATGGCATTTCTCTTCATGATCTATTGTCAAAGGAACTTTCACTTGCATTAGCAATTGAACTGGATTTATCAACTTTAACACACACTGGTGGAGAACCTAATTCTTGATAGCTATCTATAAAACTCCAAAGACTTTGGACTTTGACTCCTTTCTTCCTTCCTCACGGTATACTAGTTTTAACCCGTTTGTCCAAATTTAAATGTTCAAATCTATTTTATTAAATACTAATAGAAAATATATATATATATACATACACATACGCTACATGTTTTTTTCTTGTGTTGCAAGTATAAGTGTGAAATATTTCTGCAAGATTGTATCCAATTGTAGAAGTGTGATATTTGCATAAGAGTTGCTAGCCAAACTGGATACTTTTGCTATATACTTAGTCCACTATCAGTAACTTTTATAATAGTGGCAATATTCAGTGGAATTGACATAATCAAGTGGTATGTCCAATATATCATATTATGTCCCACCATAGAATGCGACTGCAATAATTTCTAAGTAGCCTTTGTGTGAAGTACTCCAATAATTCTTACAAAAGTGAATCTAATTAGTGGGATATTTGTTTTTTTTTAAATCAGAAACAGACTAATTGAAATACTAAGCTTACCTATTACATGTATATAATTAGAAAACCTGAATTTATGTTTAACTTTGAAATAAGGAGTGGAAAGTGAACTTCATAGAAAAACTGGGATTAAGTACAACATCCTCCTTAATTAAATGCAACATTACATTTTAAGATGGGTGAAGAAACTAGGTCTATGCAAAGCAGTTGAAAAATAGTTTTCAAAGCATATTTTGGAAGACTCTCATGGCTGCTTCAAAAACTATTCTCAATCCATTGTCCTAAATTACAGATTTAGAGAATCTGTAACCTGTGTGAGATCTTATTTTCTAGCCCAGACATAGGGAACTTCAGTCCCAATCTTGGATTGACCTCCAATAATTTTCTGAGGACCAAATAACACCAAAAGGCAGGGACCAGCTTTCCTGAAACCTTATTTCTATGTGCCTCTCACAGAGACATTATTAAACATGGCATTTCCTACTAGTATAAACAAAGGAGGACCAAGGTGTTCTTGGTTTGGGAAGCCTCCACTTAGTGTGGGAAGCATACATGGATCTTGGACAAAGAGCAAAGCTTTTGGGGACCTTCTTCAACTATGGAGGGAAGCTTGCAAGCCAAATTCTGTTCACAGACTGGAGGCTGCTCTAGTTAAAATACAACCCAAGAATGAATCCAAATTTGAAACCAAACTCAAACGAACTGAAATGATGAGGATTAGCTCTTGATACTTACATAGGGGCTGACGGCTGAATTTCACAATAGCTCTAGTCTCAGCCTTGGTCTGTTTTCTGTCTCATTATGAGAATTGCTTCTAAGCTTTGGATATAGCAAAGAAGATTCGCATATTGTGGACTTAACTAGGACCTGATTTCTGTAGCTCAGTGCCCTTTAATCATAATGTCCTCTAACAATGAGCTAAAAGTGGTAGTAAACTATATAAAAAGTCATTTTTCTTTTAGTAACAGTATTTGAATGGTTTTCCACATCAGTACAGATTTTATGTTGTGGAGAGAAGAGAAGCCAAGATAAATTTGGGTCACTCCCTCCTTAGAATTTAATTATTTTAATAAAACTTCAAAACTATTTCAATAAGATGCCTTTTTAAAACCAATATTGTAACCCGAGTTTAATTCTTCAAGAAATTTCTTCTTAAATTTACTTTTTAAAATATTTGCTTAGATTTGAATCATGTTCATGCTTGCCTTATGTTTATGGTACTCTGAACAGGGCAGAGTTCAACAGTAAAAGGTAAGATCCTCCTCCTGCCACCATTCATTTTTGAACAGTGAGATAGGATCACTTATTTACTTGTTAAAAACGTGCTACAACACATCTAACTTCTGGATTTCTGCATTTTTTCAAATGTTAGACATGTTAAATATTTCTTCTGACACTGAGCCCTTCTGGATTTTTATTAATACTATTGCCAGATCTGAACATGGGTAACATGAGGGAAGCTGTTGGAAAGTGGAAGAAACCTCAAGATTTGCAGAAAAAAAATATGAGTGGGAAAAAACTCAAAAGCCCTATGAAGAGTGTCATCATTCTTAGGGGCCATGAATGCTGACTGACTGTTTTTAAAAAACTATAGTTCTGAAACACTGACTGGGATAAATGTTTGCGTCCATAATGTTCTACCTTCTTGACAATATAAGTGAGATTTTCACAATTGTTCTTGATTCTGGGAAACAAAGAAACCCACTTTTTGTCTTAGAAATTAGTCATTCAAATAAAAAAGAAATGGCTACTAAAAGGAATATAAATGGATTTTGATCACCAGTATTTGATATCAATAATCTTTTTGATCTGTAATTTCAATGTATAGTGCTACCCTCAGATCAAATACCTTTCTAATGGTGATGGTGAATACTTCTGTTATAGATATTCCTTAGTAGTTTCTTGTGTCAAAATGGGAGCATTGAGCTAGCACAATGACAGGAAGACTATCCCAAGGAAACTAAGGAAGAAGGAAACAAAATCTTACGGCACCGTGATTAATTGTTACGACTTATATTATAAATCTTTTAACAGTATCACAGTGTACTTTTGTTCCCCAATGCATCCAGATATTGTAGGTGAGCACGTGAAGAGAAGGTTTGCAAAAAGAAACACAAACACAAAAAGGTTTCTGTTTGTGATCTTTGTGGACCTGGGACATTTAAGATCTCTCATATGTACAGGATCCGTTGCACTATTAAATGGAACTGGGGGACATTCAAAAAGGCGGGATGGAGGTTTGAACATTATTGTAGTTCTACAAAGCAATTAGAAATCCTCACTAAACAGGTTGAATCCTAAGAAATATAGGTGATTCCAATATTGCACAACTATATGATTTGTTTAGGCAAGCCCATTATTAGCTGCTTGCCTTTTGACAGATTTAAGAAGAGGAAAGCTGTAGGGCAGGGGTGTCAAACTCATGTCACGGTGTTGTCACGTGACGTATTGAGACTCCCAATACAGGGCGGGGTCGGAGCCAGCATGAGATGCATCCAACCCACGGGCTGCGAGTTTGACACCTGCTGTAGGGAATACCACTGTATCTTGTATCACCTAAACACATCAAATTCAGACCCCATTGGGGTAACAACTGAATCTTCATGAATGTGATTGCATCATGTAGAACAAAGTTAAATTGCATGAAATGGATTGCACTGCTCCTTGCTCAAACATTTGCTTTGCTAATAATTCTGTGAGGAATAATTTGAGACTAATAAAAGTCAATATTACCATCTTTGGAAGATTTGGGTGTTATGAGATACATCAAGGGTACACAATGATAGGATTCATACCATGTGCTTACACTGGACATTTGCCATACTGTATTATGTAAACTCATTTGAATGATACATAGTCCACACATGGAACTTGAAATGGTTGTAAGCTACTGCAGTCTTAAGTTGAGGCACCCACATGACGACCTGGGTTTGTTTGTTTTTTGACATCTTTTGTGACAGTCATTAAACAAATCACAAGGGTGATAAGCAAGTGAACCCATTCTTCTGAATTGAATGTAGTTTGCTGGAAACTAGCAAAAGAAGTCACAAATCATGGCCATGTGACTGGGATGTTATAACCAATTATAAATATGAGCCAGTTGCCAAGAGTCCCTCTGAGGGAAATGGGTCATTTCTAAATTTGATTTTAAAAAATAGTCCAAAGCAGAGGTGGTATTCAGCAGGTTCCGACCAGTTCTGGAGAATCTGTTGCAGAAATTTTGAGTAGTTCGGAGAACCGGCAAATACCATCTCTGACTGGAGATTTTACAATATCCTCCCCCTGCTATGCCCACCAAGCCACGCCCACAGAACCGGTAGTAAAAATTTGAATCCCACCACTGGAACTGCAGTCACATGACCATGTAGGGTGTATGTGTGACATTTTACAATGGCCAGAAGTACTTTACAGGATATAAAGCACCCATTCTGGGGCCACTGCAATTCTAAACGGTTGTAAAATAATAACCAGTGGTAAGTCAAGAGCTGTCAATAGAGACTACTCTATCACTTAGATCTATTCAAACACACTTAACTAAAAATATAATTTGCTTGTATCTTAATAGCAGATTCTTTTTCTCAGAAGGTTATGGAAATATGGTGTATGTCTCCAGAACTTCAATGCTGTAAAGCAAAGTCAGCCAGTATGTGCATTGAGATATAAAATATAGGACATCTTGGAGATCCAGAACCCAAGCTCATTCAACACCTTTGCATTTTATTCAGCTTGTTCTACCTGTACAGCCAACTTAACACAAAAGTAACGGATAATAAACAATTATTTGCTTTCTTGAGGTAGATAGACACATAATGCCAGCCAAGAGTTACACTTGTCTGTATCACCTTAGCTGCTGCTATTCAGGGGTCACCTGGATCTTTGCAATCCAAACTTGATCGTCCTAAGATACCCAGCCTTAGAAGTGAATATCCACTTGGAAGTTTCTCTCAAACTTGCTCAATCCCTTCACAAGAGAGTTTCAACTGCGATCTGGGCTGAAGCCAAACGAAAGCCGCACAATGACAAACGCCCCAGTGTCACCACTGACTCCACTTCCTTGCGTTTGTCAAGAGTTCTATTTTGAACCGGTATTTCCTGTTCCAGCCAGGACCACGGAGGGGAACTGAACTGACTTGCTGGCCAGCGCGAAATGCTGGATGCTATTCGGACTGAACGTTGGTTACATTTTTCCATAACGGTTCCGCGGCTGTCCCTATGCTATGTGAAACTAGGCGGCACACGTGCAGGGACACGCGTGTCTGCACTTCTGCGGGCCGTAATCCAGAAACATCGCCTGAGAAAAAGGGGGCTGGAAGCCCAGGGGTGCAAACGAAGCCAATGGCTCGAATAGGATCAGAAGGTTCATTGCAAGGACTAACCCGGGGATGGATCCATATCTCCGAAATTAGCACATTCCTTGGCGGGGTAGTTGGGTAACTGGAGCTTCTGGGTTTTGTAGTCCCATTCTGACGCCTTGCCCTCCGAATAACAAAGCCTCTGTTGGGTCTGAGAGCGCGAATTGCGACGTCCGGGATCTCCAACTTCTCTGGCGTCCTGATCGGAGGGGCCTTCGCCGTCTAACCCCGTCCTTGGAGCCGGCCAGTCCCTTCCTTTCTCTTGCTGCCCCCTCTCTCTTTATTGTTCGGCTGGCCGGGGTGTCGTCTGGCTGAACGGTGGTGGCAATTGTGGTTGGGTGGCGGAGGCGAAGCCAAGCCGGGAGACAGCGGCGCTTCTTGGCAGGTGCCTCCCAAGCTCTTCCAGCCGGCGCCTCGTCCTTTCCTTTTCTTTCGGGCGGGAAGGAGGGAGGGAGGCGAGCGGCGGGAGCGTGCTTACCTGTTTGCGGCGACCGAGCGGCCGCGCCCTTGAGAAAAAGCCGCCTCCCAGGTTGGTTTTCCTGCCTCCTCTCGAAACAGGAAATGGGCTGAGTCAGGAAAGGCTCCAGAACAGGGACTGCCCTCCCTTCTCCCGGGCAGTTTACACCTCAGACGGGCATTGAGAGGCGCGGTTTCTGCTTAAATCGCGGTTATATCTCCGGAGGCCGTTCCACTTTCCGTCTTCCGAGGGCCGGGCGGTTTTCCAAACGGATTATTTTCTAATCCAGGTAATTGTTTTGTTTTCCCCTTCTCTTACCTGTTGGGAATGTGGGCGTGTGCTACGTTTTCTTTCCTTCTTTGTTTTTAAGTCGCCCTTTTAACCTCCTCTTAATGGAAGGTTTAGAGACAAGCGGAGTTGGGGAGCGCGGGCGCGCCAGGTTGGGGGGGGGGGGGGAGAATCCCAGACTCGCGTTCTAACCGCTTCCCGACGTGCAGGCGAGCGCGCGGGGCTCAAGCTGCAGCGTCCTTATAACCTAATTTGAGAGCCTGGATGGGAAGCGCCCGGCGCGCTCCTTTTCCCGCCGTACTGTCCTCCCAACCTACATCCAAAAGGTGGCCAAACCACCGCACTCGGGTTGTGGGAGGGGAGGGTGGGGTGTGTACGACTGGGTCATGTCCGCTTGATCGCTGTTCGCAAACTCTCGAGCGTTGAAGGGTCATAAAGCGTGACTCCGGTTGTTTTGCTCTCCGTTTTTTCGAAATGACCTTTCCCGGGGCGGTTTGCCATGGGAAGGTTTGTGGCTTTCCCCCCGGAGTTCAACCTCGAGTGGGGACGAACGAAGCGAGGAGAGAGAATCGTCGGGTGAATTTATTATTTTTTTCCCCCTGGCTTGGAGTCGTCTGAATAAAAAAAACACTGTTCTGACTATATGTTGAATCTCAGGAAAGAGTCACTAAACGGGAATCCGCAGGGGTTGCGCCGGAGTTTATACCCTCAAGGATCGCTCGTTGCCTTCCAGCCGCTTTTCCCTCCAGGCGTTTGGGTTGTGGGTGGCGTTTCCTTTTGGTTATGCTTTTCGCTGGATGGCGGACTGGATATTTCCTAGGCAGAAGGGGCGCTGTTTTTCCTCCTTCGCTCCTGGGTATTATTACCCTGTGAGGGGAGAGAAAAGTTTTAATTTGCAGGATTATGGGCCTACAATGTTTCTGTTTTCCAATTCAAGCGTTTTCTGGCAGAAAGGTGATGGTCGGTAGGCGCTTGAGTTGGGCCTGTGGTGAATCATCGTTTGTTTTGCAGAAGAATTAAATTGAATAGAGTCATGGGAACTTTTGTTATCCTGAGGAAATTGTACTCAGGGAAAAAAAATATCTCTGAATACCAGCCATGCTTGAAATGGCACATCGGTACCACAGTAAGTACTTTGAAATGCCTTAGTTTGAGAGAGATCATTTCCTGTATTTCTTAAAGGCTGACAGAGTAAAGCTCCACTGTGTTTCACAAAGCAGATAAAAACAACACCCGACTTGGTTGCAAGTGGGTATACAGTATTCCCATTGTTCTTTTCTGAAACATATTAAGTTTTTTAAAAAGCAATTTTGGGGTGTGCAAAGCCTAAGGCAGTGTCTTTCCAGTTCATTAATTAAATTGCTTGTTTAATACCTTATGTTTGATACCTTGCTCTTCAAAAACTTTTTAGAAAACCAAATGTAATACAGCAGTTGCTGTGATAACAATGCTTCAGTCTGAATAATGTAAAAGATTTGTCATTCAAAGATTTCCAACATAAGGAACACGTAAGCTCTTAATAACATAACATGTGTCAAAGCACAAACAATACTATATTGTAATTACTGCAATAAATTGCTTCTTGATTGTATAAATAGCATTCAGATCAAATTGGTCACCACCAGTCAGGTTTAACTTCTATCCATTAATTTGAACAGATTTTATGAGTAATCATTGTATTGATTAGTATTTCTCTTGAGAAACTTTGTTGGGGTATGATAAACACAAAAATACTGTTGAACTTCAGTATTGGAATAAAAATGGAAACAGTTAACAATGGCAGAGTCATGAGTTGCCCTGATTGATCAAACAAAACACAACACACAAGAGCTGCCTTATGCACTAGGTCTTTTTTTTTTCTTTATTGGTAGCGTACAAAAGAAAGCATTAGTTTCTCTGTAAGATTGACTCTTTCTATCAGATAATTCTTTAAACAACATTAAAAAAACATACAGAGTTTCAACTTTTCTCTCTCACTTCAGGACTGTATAATAAGGAATTGCTATAGAAACTAATAGTTAATCTTGGAATGCTAGAAGAATCTTGTGTCTACAGTAGTATTGCTGGTGCTGGTGTGACAATACTTATCCTAAGTTGTAGCTAGGAATGTTGCCTCTGTAATAAAGTACAAAGTTCCCAACCAATTCATCAAGGACTTCAGTTGCATCCTTTCATGACTTAGGCAACCTTGGTCATTTTCATTTGCCCTTTGGATTTTCTTCTGGATCTACTAGGTAGACGGATTCCATATTGTACTATACTTCTTGTATAAGCTATTTCTATGCAATATCAGTATTTAGTGATCTTGAATTAACCTGGAATTTGCATTTCTTTATCTACCTAAAACTGCTAAAATCCATATTTGACCTATCTTGTTTTCCATTCTTCTCCAAGTGCAAGTAAAGTCCAACTTTTACTCAGTCACTTCCATTAAGTAGACCAGACAAGAAAATCAGCTCCACAAGAAAGCTAAAACTACTTGTATTCAGATTGACTATAATAACAGAACCTTTCAAGTATGATTGTTCTGAACCTCTTCCTGCTCCTTATAGTTCAATGATGTGTGGAAGTATAAACTTCAGCCCCTATTGCCTAGGTGACGAATCCTGTATATCCTTTCATGACCTATGCAACCTTGGTCATTTTCTTTTTGGAGTAAGGATTATCTTCCTTACTCTCTACATACTAAAAAGTTACTACTAGTTTGTTTATGGCATGAGTTGGGAAGCCATATACATTTCTTAAATATATAGTGGGTTCTCATGTCCGTGTTTCTCTGAAAACATGACCCACCTCAATAATAAGCCTAACCCTAATTTTTTTGGGGGGCTAATATTACCCCTACCCTGAAAATAAGCCCAGGGCGGATGGGTGTGGCCGGCACAAGTGTGGGTGCAGGGGGGGGTAACTATCTGCAGCTGCAGCCGCCTGGCCCCATGGAGCAGCTCGAATACCGCTTTTGCCCTTTTTCTGGCCGCAGCGTTTCTGCTTGTTAGGTTGCTTCCCCGAAGCCTAACATCTTAAGTGGTTTAGTGATAAACTATACCTACAGTAATTAGAAATTAATTTATTTTTAACTTGTAACTTCCTCCTTACCATAGTGAAATAAAATGTTAGGAAAAATACATTAACATTGTGCCTCTAAGGCTAAGGTTTTATATTACTTGTGGAGATAGATCCAAATGACAATATTGGATTACCCGGATAAACTCAACAATTTTGGCTTGGACTCTGACTACTGTATTAGGTGATCTATTGTAACTGTGGAAATGGAGGTAAAATAGAGTACAAATCACATTGCTTCTGACTCTTCCATGTTGCTTTCTACTAACCATGATGTTTGATGTATACTTTCTCTCTAAAATTAGCTAGTGCAGCCTCTGATTATGCAAAATTAGAGCTTGTAATAAGCACAAGTTGGATCAAGGAACATTGATGCTAAAAGTGGCTACAGGATAACTTTAATAAGATTAATTGGATTATAGACTTGTGCATGGTATTATATTCAAATAATCCTTAATTCTTCAAAAGTGGAACTGCATAGATTGTTTCACACAAGGAATATTGTGACATAACATTAAAATAATACTTTTCCTCCTCCTCCTCCTCCATATGATGTTTTTTTCAAACTTTCTCTGAGGTCTTCAAAAAGAGCATATATGATCATCCATTAGAGGCATTCTAGCACAAGATTTCTCAACTCCAGGGATCTGCAAGAGGTTAATTGGGTTCCACAAGAGACTGAAGGGAGAATGAGAAAATTCACTCAACCAAACTGAAAAGTTCTGGGAATAATTTTAACTACCGGTAATAGATTCTGCTTCCTGAAAAAATATGAAAACATTTGGTCTACATACCCTGCACTGATCAAATGGTGGAACTATATATAAGATTTTTTCCAATTCTATCTTTCTGTGTCCATATCAAACTAGGTGGAATGTTATGTGAAGGCAAATATTCTCCTCAAGCCAAAACAGCAGTTCACTTTCTTCTGAAATAATGATATAGAATAGAATACTTCATTGGCCAAGTGTGATAGGACACACAAGGAATTTGTCTTGGTGTAAATACTCTCAGTATACATAAAGAAAAGGTACATTCTTTAAGAATCCAGAATCATAACGTACAACACTTAATGATAGTCATAGGGTACAATCAACAATCAAATCATATTAGGAAACAGTCAATATAAATCGTAAGGATACAAGGGACAAAGATACAGTCCTACAATCACAAGTGGGAGGGGATGGGTGATAAGGAATGATTAGAAGATTAACAGTAATAGTAGTGCACACTTTGTAAATAGTTGGAACAGTGTTGAGGGAATTGTTTAGCAGAGTGATGGCTTTCAGGAAAAAACTTCTTGTGTCTAGTTGTTCTGGTGTGCAGTGTTTTATAGCGTCGTTTTGAAGGAAGGAGTTGAAACAGTTTTTGTCCGGGATGTGAGGGGTCTGTAAATATTTTCACAGCCCTCTTTTTGACTTGTGCAATATATAGGTCCTCGATTGAAGGCAGGTGGGTAATTGTTTTTTCTGCAGTCCTAATTATCCTGTGAAGCCTGTATCTGCCCTGTTGGGTCGCAGAACCAAACCAGACAGTTATAGAGGTGCAGATGATCGACTCAGTAATTCATTTGTAGAACTGAATCAGCAGCTCCTTGGGCACTTTGAGCTTTCTGAGTTGGTGCAGAAAGAACATTCTTTGTTGTGCTTTTTTGATGACGTTTTTGATGTTAGGTGTCCATTTTAGATCATGTGATATAGTAGAACCTAGAAATTTGAAGGTCTGTACTGTTGATACTGTGTCTAGTATTGTAAAAGGTGGTAGTAGGGGAGAGTTTCTTCTAAAATCTACCACCATTTCTATGGTTTTGAGTGTGTTCAGTTCCAGATTGTTCCGGTTACACCACGAGGCAAGTTGTATAACCTCCTGTTTGTATGCAGATTCATCGTTGTCTCGAATGAGACCAATCACTGTTGTATCATCAGCAAACTTCAGTATTTTAACAGATGGATCAGTGATGGTGAACCTGTGCACCATGTCAATATTCACCAGTAGCAACATTCATCCTCAAAACCATGTCTTGTTCTTATGTGATTTTTGAAGGTTGTGGAGACCATCCATGCAAGAGTAGGATGCAGTTTCCAGTCATATGAGAGGGCTGTGCAGCCACATGGCCTCCAGAGCCTCCCAAAATAGTGTGAGAACAGGATACGCTTTTGTGCAGTTTTTGGAATAGCATGAGTTGGCCTTTTTGAGTGGCAGCCGTGGCGCTAGGACTGGAATTGAGGCCTGGGCCACTGAGTTTAGGCCGCTGAGTACCACTGTTCAGGGTGGACTAGGGGGAGGGGAATAGAGAATTGTTTCTCTTTTATCCAAGGGTGTGATATGACATGGCAACAGAGTCAAGTTAGGCATTTTCCCGATTTTTGACATGCCAAGCCCAAAAGGTTTGCCATCCCTTTTTAAATACTGCTTAATTATAGAAAATATATTTCTCTGGATTGGAAACCTCGCTGAAAAATTTTGAAGATGCTACATATATAGAAAAGTGAAATTTGATCAATCTCCATGTTTCTTCTGAAGATGTGAAGTAAACTTCAGATTCATGGGCCTTTTCTTGAAATAGAATTCATAATCTGAAGAACAGAATACCTACAAAATAAATACTCGCCATGAAAAGATGAGCACAGATGGGACTTGTAAGAGAATGAATGCAAGAACTCAGTTTACATAAAGATTCCCTTTATTCATATCATTGCCTCCAGATCTGTATTCAAATAAGTATCCTGCAAAACAACACATTTTTGTTGTAATGTGGTCATTGGAACTATGTGTGAACCCCACTGCAGTCCGAAAAGCTTTGGTGGTACAATACTAATTTTGAAATAATTGTTCTTGACGGGTAATGGTGAAAGTTTTTTAGATTTCTGAAAGATTAATCCATGATTTGTTCTGAAAAATAATGTTGTGAATGCCTTTTCTACTTAGAAACCATGAATAGGATTTCCTGAAGTTCTAATGGATGAACTCTGTTCAGACGAATGTAAACAAACTAGTAATCATCTGTCTGATTAGTTCGGTTAACAACTCCTTTTATTAGAAGTTGCAAATTTCTTGCGTGTGTTTGGGGCTATATTGCCCTAAATTTGGGACTGCTCATTTTTGTAATGCCACCTTTATATTATTTTAATACTTAAAAGCAGCAAGCACATCTAATATTCTTGTTTCCTCCTATTTTCCCTACAATTCTGTGAGGTAAGTTGGGCTGAGAGAGATTGATCAGCCCAAAGTCACCCATCCAGCTTTCATGTCTAAGGCAGGAGTAGAACTTACAATCTTCTAGGTTCCAGCTTGGTACCCCAGCTAATGAAGTCTTTGATATTAGCTGAGTGGTCATTAAATGGACTGGAAAATGGTGAAAGAGACACACTGAGACAGAATACTGTAATGACTATGGCAGAGTTGTCCTCCAAATATTTTTGACTGCAGTCTTTGGATGTTATGCTGACTAGATCTGAAATCTAAAACACCTGAAGACAATGAATCTTTTTTTGATTAACAGCATTGATAAAACTTGATTGAGGTTCCCCACAGACAAGAAATTCTTACGCCTCATGTGGTCTCTGTATCCCTATTCTATTTCTCTGAAATCTGATAATTAAAAATTATGAAAAGAACTGATTTGGCCTATAAAAGAATAGAGACTACTGAAAAAACAGCTTGTTTCTTGGAATAAAAACTTGTTCACAAATATCTTTATTGTGTTACTATTGTTTATGTTTCTAATTTGTTAACATTATTTTGCAGAAATGTTTGGAAGTTAGGTTTGTGAATTTAAATGGTTCTTTCGCTATTTCAGAACTATACTTTCCTTTCACTGTACATCCTGTTTGTCCTGATATAAACACAGTGGTGTAATTCAGAGTTCAGAGAACTACTTCATTGTAATGGCCCCTCCTTGAAACTTTCGGATTTTGTAATGTATCTCCCACACTCACACACACTTTCATACAGACACACCTGCACCTGCCCGAATCGCCCACCCCTCAGTTGCATTCATGAAAAGACCGGTAACAGTGGCTCCTGGTGTGTAGTCATTTCTCTGATGCATGGTAACACTTTCATTTCTTGTGGTACTGTGAACAATGCTTTATAGCAAAAAAAATTACTCTGCACTTTAAGCCCTTCAGAATTATTAGAAGAGATGTCTAATGTGGATTTTAAACTGAATGTGGAAGGTTGCTTCAAAATGGCTAATCTTTGTTCATTATTTAAGCTCCTGGCTGAGTGAATATAATAAGGCTAATTGGTTCTACATTGAGCATAAATAACTTCAGCAATAAAATGAAGGTCTAGGGGTGACATGATAGCAGTGTTCCAATATCTCAGGGGCTGCCACAAAGAAGAGGGAGTCAAGCTATTCTCCAAAGCACCTGAGGGCAGGACAAGAAGCAATGGGTGGAAACTAATCAAGGAGAGAAGCAACTTGGAACTAAGGAGAAATTTCCTGACAGAATAGTTAATCAGTGGAACAACTTGCCTCCAGTAGTTGTGAAAACTCCAACAGTGGATGTTTTTAAGAAGAGATTGGATAACCATTTGACTGAAATGGTACTATAGGGTTTCCTGCCTAAGCAGGGGGTTGGACTAAAAGACCTCCAAGGTCCCTTCCAACTCTGCTTATTCTATTCTGTTCTATTCTATAGTACTTGGTAAATACATATCCTGTCACTTCTGGATTAGTTAGACTGATCCTTTTGTTACATAGCTAAAGATTTCTGGGGACTGGTTATTTCTACCTATCCTGGCTTAAAACCAGAAGTCGGGATATGAAAGTGAGGCCATGCACATGTGCCAGATGTTTATTTATAAACATCTGCTTACCAAACACACCACAGGCAATCTATTGCATTTGCTGACTAGTGGGGCGGTGTTAGTCTGCTTAGTTCTGAGCACATCTCTTAAGCAACTGCTACTATAAATGTATATTTAATTTCTTCCTTCCTCTTAGCTTGGCTCATAAAGTATGGAATGTCATGGAAAGTATAGTACAGTGAGTCTTGAGTAGCTCTTAACATCATTCAAAAGATGAAACCACCTGCTTCTCCTTTAGTGCTTGAAATATTATAAGCCTTGAAGGTTTAGCTGAGGATTAGTAAATTGGAGAGTGTCCATTATCAGACCAGGCTTAGGACCATGTTTCTTGCTTCATTTCCATTAGTGCTTTATGCGTAGATCCCTGGAATTACATAACTCTGACGTTTTCGGAGAAGCTGTCAGGAATGTTTTCACTCTTTACCCAAATGTTGCTATTTCTCCAGCTTGCAACATGTGTAATCTATTTTGAAAAGGGTTGCTGTCAGCTTGCCCAGACAAGATGATTTCCAATGCGGCAGCCAAACATAGTTTGTAGCTTAATTCAACACCGCATTCAAAGATTCAGGATGAAATGTAAGAAGTATGTAACTATTCTTGAAGCTGCAGTTGGAATCACTCCTCTTAATAAGAGAGAAATGCTACCAGTGGTTCGACATGTAAATCTCTGGCAGCAACCCGGGTGAGTTCTAGGTTGGGTGAGTGAGTCACTGCAAAGGTAAATATTTATTCTGAATTTGTGTGCGGATTTGCAGTGTGCATTATTCGTAGCTAGCTATATTTCCTCAATGGTTAAAATGTAAATGCTCTTGTCTAGTGTATATTTGTCTAAGACCAGTCAAGGTATGATGGGTTACAGCATTTAAACCTCTGGTTAAGTATTTGGGATGAAAATAATATAGTGAAGCCAGTGCAGATTCAATGCAGGGTCAAGTCTAGATGGAGGCATAATGGAATTTCTCCTCCTGTACATTCAGGAATAGTCTGCACCCAGGCAAAACAGATGTATCAAATTCCTTTAGGAAAAACGTTCTTATTGAAAAAGTGAATTATGTATATATTAGCTGTCCTTTTCTTATTTAAAATAAACCTCAATGGCATATCTTCTAAATCTGTTCTATTTTCCTGATTTAACTCTATCTCGTCTCTGTTGTATTCTTCGGCTTGATGTTAATGCTTATGATGTTAATAGCTTTTTCTGTTCTGCTTTTTGTTATTACACACAAATTTTCTGCTTTAGCTTTCTAATATTTTTCCCCTTAGATGTGACTTTCTTTCAGCTAGGATCTTTATATCTGTTTCAGAATCTCGGCGTTATTGATATTGATGCTGGTCCCCGGCATCCTCAATCACCTCTCCCTAGCTTATCTCCCATTGAAGTTGATCTCTGTTATCAGCTAGTTCTGCTGGGATGGACTGCTGCTGATGGGTCTGTTTCAGATGTTGTGTCTTCTAATCTAGACCTTTTCCATTTCAGTTTATTTATATGTATCATTGCTACTGCTAGGGTTCAGCGATCTACTGCCCAGGCTACCTTTACTGGCTTTTGTACCTCCTACTTGGGCTCTTCTAAGGCTTCAGACCAGAGGTCTCTAAACTTGGCAACTTTAAGACATGTAGATTTCAACTCCCAGAATTCTATATAGCTGGCTGGAGAATTCTGGGAGTTGGAAGTCCACAAGTCTTACAGTTGCCAAGTTTGGGGACCGCTGCTTTAGACAATCAGGAGCCCTTTCTGCCGAGTTATCTTTTAGTTGTGTTTACTTGCTCTGCATTCCACCCATGTGGTCACTTTGGGCTCTGTTGTTATAAACCATGCCATAGACTCAAGCTACTCCTGACTATCAAGCCAATTCTTCCTTTTGGCCTGGTTGCTTATTTTACTTGCCAGCCCTGGGCTGCTGTACTGCCTTAGGTGTTGATGCTTTCTGATGCTTTCTTCTTTGACAGCCATATTCACTTTTCAATGTGTCCTGAATCTACTTTCTACCAGTTCAGCTGATGTTCCATTGGACACCTTACAGCTTTGTGTCACCATCCCAAAGCTCTTCACCTGTCACCACTGCTAAACCATAATCTTTGCCTTTACTGAAACCACTGTAGCTCTCTGGGTTCTCTCCTTCGGTGCTATTACCACCACGTCACTTTGGAACCCCTGGCATCATTCTCTTTTTGTTGTTGCTGTTGGCTTGCAGCATCCAGAGAATGCATCTGAGTGTCCTTTTATTTGTTTCCTCTTTTCACTCTTGTTTTTTCTAATTGTTTTTGAGCTCTTTGACTATCCTTTTTCTTCCTAAGATTTCTGGGACATGAGTTTCTCAAGCCTCTTTCATCCCATCTTTTTAAAGGGCTTGATTTTTGATCAATAAGAACTTTTATCCGGTGCAGTCCCTTGCATTTACCTGAGTCTGCCCACTCATGTTTGTACCTCATGTATCAAAGGATCCATCTACAGTTTATATGCAATAGGCAGCCTGTGCAGATAGTCCTCAACTTATGACAGTTCATTTAGTGACCATTCAAAGTTACAATGGCACTGAAAAAAGTGGCTCATGGCCATTTTTCGCACTTATCACCTTTGTGGCATCCCCATGGTCACATGATCAAAATTCAGATGTTTGGCAACTGACTCGTATTTAGGACGGTTGCAGTGTCCTGGGATCACGTGATCCACTTTTGCGACCTTCTGACAAGCAAAGTTAATGGGGAATTTAAATCCACTTCACAACCATGTTACTAACTTAACAAATGCAAAGATTTGTTTAACAACTGTGGCAAGAAAAGTCGTAAAATGGGGCAAACTCACTTAACAAATGTTTCGCTTAGCAGCATAAATTTGGGGCTCAATTGTGCTCGTAACTCGAGAACTACCTGTACATTTATTAAATAAATACATAAATCAGTTTCCAAATTTTAAACTGATTTTCTGATCCTTCTGAATAAAAAAATCATTTTTAAAGATCACATCTTTTCTGTGAGGCAAGCTTAAAATAAAAGGCTTAGATGCTCTGCAATTCTATCCAAATAAGCACCCATGTGCACCAGACATTATGTATAGATATACATCCCATACTCCCTCCCTTGGGGTAGACTACATAATGCTTCCTCCTCCAGTTTATTTCCATAAGGGTAAGGTTGAGGTAAGGATCAAGGGATAACCAAATATGGCTTCGTGGCCACATGGGAAGCAAATGGAGTCCCTTGCTGCATTAGTAGATGCTGTCACTGGGGTGTTTGATTGTGCCTGGTCTCAACTGCCTGCTGCCCCAAGTGTAAGGTTTTGTGCAAACAAACAAAAGATGTTATTGATTGATACCATTAGGTAATGCTCCCTGTGACTGGTCCAGAGTCATCCAATGAGTTTTCTTCCCTGACTGTGTTCTTGAATCTGGAGCTCTGGTCTTAATTTGACAATTTTAAATTGCTGCACAAGGGTATATACAGGGTATGTCCAAAATAAGAATGCATTTTGGCATTTCTTTGAGTGTAATGCAAGCAAAGAAAGCCCCATTGTTTCCCAGTCTCCAAGTTGTTGCATGCAGTATAAAAGGGTCTTACACCGAAGACAGAACAAATGCACATGTTCTCTCTTTGGCTGTTAAGCAGTCACTGGGCTGGTAATGGATTGATGATACGCTTCAGGCAGTTGAGAAAAGTGTGTCATCCACCATAAATAAGGATCTTGTAGCTTAAAGAAGAGGTTGATGTTCTTAAAAATCCACTGCCATGATCTGAAATCAAGCTGGTCAGGCTAGTATTGACCATACTATTGATTGACAACAGAACATGAAAATACCGTAGGTGGCTTGTGCTACCTTGTATTGTAGGTTTAATCAAATGTATGTACGGTATTTGGTTCATTTACCAAATTCTTCAGAAGACTGATGAATCAGGGAATGAAATTTACAAACAATATTTTGCTACTATAAAAAGCATCATTGAAATGCAAATAGCTTGTTGATTCCAGAGAAACGCACGCATGTACAGTATGCAAACAGCTCCTTTTAGCTTTGATGTATATGGATGCATTGCAAGAATATTCCTTTAGGTGGCAGCCTTTCATTATGATGTAATTGGGATTCCTCTAAAATGGGAACCTATACACTATGTATAAATATGTAAGAATGGCCCGTACTAATCAAGTATTATTAAATGCAATAATATTGTAGAAGATAAATGAGGCAAAATCTAGCCCTGAGATTTATAGAACCCTTCTATAAACCCTGATTTATAGAAAGGGAGGATAATCTTCAGTCCTCCTCATATGTGGCATTTAAATTCCTGGATAATTAGTCACTCATTAATTAATTATGTCCCATCAAATCAGTGCCGACTTTAGTAACAACACAGATATATTTCTAAGAGAAAAATCTGTCCTAATTTGATCCTTCAGATCTTCTAATAGTGTCACTAGTTAAGTCTATCCACTTTGCTGCTGGTCGGAGTTAGGACAGTGCTGAAAAAAATGGACTTGTGGCTGATCCCCAAAATTATGCCCATTGCAGTCCTGTCCCCCCACAGGGATCAAAATTCTATACTACAGCCTGCTTGCAGTTACTATGCAGGAGCGTTTCAACTCCCCCAATCTGCCTATCTTCCCCTATCTCTGTCCTTGGGGATGCCCTGCATTCCATCACATACCTCTGCACACACACACACAAACACACACACCCTGCGCTGCCATTGCCCCCTGTTCCCTACAAATGACCTTCATCATCTTCTTCCTCCTGTTGCTGGATCAGGATCCAATTGCTGAGTGAGGTGCATGCCGTGAGGATGATAGGCAGTGGTGTATTAACCATTAACCCTCACCAATACTCTTCCGAAAGGCACAGAAGACCTGATTTTGCCAGCGGGCCTGGGGAACCCAGAGAGGGATGGAGCCTATCAGGTGGCTAGTGTGATCTGCTGTCATCGGGGAGGGGAATGGGAGTTGGTTTTTGATTTTTTTTGTTTTTTGTTTTGTTTTCCCAAATTTTGTTCTATTGTACTTTACTAATTTATTTGATTCTTTTTTGTTAGTTTTTATTGTTTTTATTTTTAATTTTTTGTTTTAAATATGGTTTTACATTGTGTAAGCTGCCTCGAGTCGCCATGGGAGAATAGGTGGCAATATAAATTAAATAAATAAATAAATTAAGCAGACTAAGCACGTGCTTAGGGCTCCAGGCCCCCAAGGGCGCTACAAGGTTGAGAATATGGCTTCGTTTGTATACTATGTACAAACGAAGGGGGCATCAAGATTTTGGTGATAGCTGCCAGACCCTGGTCTCAGGAAGAGAGCTTGGCAAGCCCAGCTGGAAGAAGGCAGAGAGGATAGAGAGATGGCACTCTCTGTCACCAGGTCAAGCATAACCCTATCCCACTCCACAACCACCCCACTAATGGCAGGGCAGTTCCAGTCCCAATTGTGGTCATAGACTTTAGTTCCCAAAGCTCCTTAACTTTTATTATTGGGTTTATGGGACTTGGAATCCAGCACAGTTTGGCCATTCCTGCCTATGATTTTGCCACCTACAAAATCACACTGTGACCCATATTAAATGCCTGTTTATCCTGGTTTTTTATGGCTTGTATGTTAGCTATGATTACAGCTTCAATGTAATTATTCAGATATTGTTGAGGGCAAAATGTAGATTCATTTCTAAAGTAGCTGTTGAGAAGATATGTGGAAAAGTCTATGGAAAACAAAACTTATATAAACCATCTATTCTAGCCCATAGAGAATACAGTAATGCTTAAACAGGGGTCCCCCAAACTTGGCACCCACCTAAGCTGGCTGAGGAATTCTGGGAGTTGAAGTCCACAAGTCTTAAAGTTGCCAAGTTTGGAGATCTCTGGCTTAAAACTTTGATAGCCCATTACATAAATATAACCTAAAATATTGTCTCTTCTCCATGCAAGTCCTAAAACTAGATAAAGAGAACCCAAGCTAAATAGTTGTGTGTGGCAAAAGTGTATGAACCTTTGTTTTCAGTAACTGGTGTGCTCTCTTGCAACAGCAGATGCATATTTTCCATAATGATCAGTCCTGCACATGGGACTGGATGAATTTTAAGCTTGGCCTCTTCATAGAACAGCTTCAACTTGGAGATGTTGATAGGCATCCTTGCATGTGCTGTCCAGCCAGTATATGGGAATTGGATAGTTAGGTAACAGTTGTGAGCTGTCCCCTTAAGGGAATACATCATGGTAAATGTAGTTAAGGTATCCTGGGAAATATAGTCCATGCCACGTGACCACATCTGTAATCCTAATTGGTCCTATATTGACCCTCGATGGATTGGGGGAATTTTCCTCACTCTTGGCTGAACTCAAGGACTCACGGAAACTGTTCTACTTCTATTGCTACAAGATGAGGGAAAAAGGATAGCAGATAACCATCTTTTTACTTACAAAACAGATATGCAAAGGATTGGTCATTAAAGAAAAACTTTGTCACAAATGTGAATTATGAGGATACCTGATGAACCAATAAAAGTACTTCGTTATGGACGTTTTGTTGAGTTTATCTATCTGCATCTGTACAGGAGACAAATCTACCACTGTACAGGATACAGAATAGTAAAAAGATGGTTATCTGCTATCCTTTTTCCCTCATCTCGTAGTGTACAGAATACAGATCATTGCACTTCATGTCCTTCTACATCATTTCTGTAGAATTAAGCCATTCTTATTCATTAATTTTCTTGGTTTTTAAGCATTCTTTTGCCTTATGACTTATGTCTTTTGGGATATTGTCTGGTTGCATGACCCACTTTCTCATGAACTTCAGATCATAGATAGATACTATGACACTTTCCTATGGAATTTGCTGATACATTTCAGGATTAATAGTTTCATCAATGAAGGCAAGATGTCTTGCTCCAGAAGCAGCAAAGCAGGTTCAAACCGTAAGAGCCAGTTTGGAGTAGTGGTTAAGATGCTGGCTTAGAAACCAGGAGAGTGCGAGTTCTAAACATCCTTTCATAATAAAAGCTGTTTGGGTGACTTTGGCCAATCATTTTTTCTCAGCCCAACTCATCTTACAGGATTGTTGCTGGGGGGGAAAAAGGAGTATTAGGTATGTTCACCATCTTGAGTTTAAATTTAAAAGGTGGGATAAAAATATAACAACAATAATAACTGTCACTGTGCTCCATTAATGGGATAAAGTTTTAAGGCTGGAAGGCAATGTTTGCTTTTTGCCAAACATAATACTTTTACATTTAAGCCAAAAAGTTCAATTTTAGTCGCATCTATACATAACACATCCTTCCAATAGCCTTCTTGGCTATCCACATGAACTTTTGCAAAATGTAGATGGGCAGCAAAGGGTTTTTTGGACCCTGCCATTCACACCATTGTTGTTCAGTGTTGTCCTAATATTTTTGACATATTTGTTTAATTTGTTTAGATTTGGGACCTGTGTGGGTAGCAGATAATATTTTAGATCATGTTTAGAAATATTAAAAATGTAAAACGGTTCACAAACTTTTAAACAACACTGTACATTATCAAAGCTTGGAATTCTGGGAGTTGAAGTCCACAAGTCTTAAAGTTGCCAAGTTTGGGGACTCCTGGTCTAGTGGAAACCAGGAGACTTCCACTTTAACCATGAAAGATGGCCTGCTCACAGGGTTGTTATGGGGAAAACAGGAGCAGGAAGGTATATTGGATATGTTCTCCGCCTTGAGTTATTTGTAAAAATAATAAAGGCGGGATACATGCATACATACATACATACATACATACATACATACATACATACATACATATCAATGAATAAAAAATCAATATGACTTGATATGTTTCACTGAGGCTAATATTTCCTCCAAGTATTTAGGCATAATGTAGTTTTCCATAGTAGCATCAATTTTAAATGTTTAATTTTAAAAGCTATACATTTAACTCAAAAGCAGTAGTATTACATTAGACTAAAACAATTCATTTGATTCCTTTCCTGTCTTAGACACATTGGAATAATAATTTCAGAGTAGCTAAATGTTTACCATAAGAATTATTGTTCAAGAGACTTCAAATGCCTATGCCCATTTTGTGTATATGTTTCAACCGCACACCCAGGATTTAAACATACCACATGAAAAATAGTGCAGGAATAATTAAACATGATATTCTACCATCAACTGGGAGGAGATGTAAATGATAAAAATAGTTATTCAAAAATTGTTGCTGCATTTTTTAAATTTCTACAACACTATCCAGTGTACAGGTTTCTTTGCAGGTAATTCTTGTTTACATAAAAATGGCCCCAAGGGAGATGTGAAGCTATATTATATGCTAAATGAGAATTAAAATTCTGTGCAGAAGCATCTCAATTCCAATTAAAAATCTGCATTTGGAGTCCTACATCACAAACAGAAGTAATTATATATATTAATAAAGCTTTAGGAAAATATATCAATTAAAGATGTAAACATGATGTTGAATTATATTCCTTAATTATGGAATTAAATATTAAAACTGGGATTAAAACTGGCAAAGGGAATTTTTTTTACGTAGAGGGAAACTACTAAAATGTCATGTTAAGTGGAGTGTTCTTTACTGATATTCAAATGTCATAGATTCAGGGTTTTATTATTATTTTATTTTGAAATCCTTATTTGCAATCATGAATACAAGAAACTTTTTAAAAAAGATGTACAAACATGTTCCAGTACTTTAGTACAGATTTCTATTATGGTATTTTTTCAGTTTTAAGCATACGAACTTTATGAAGAAGCTTTATTTTAATTACATTTCATTTTGTTCTTCCAAATTGCTAAAGGGTGGATATGGTTCTCACCCACCATCTTTCCCAGGGAGATAGATTAGGATTAAATGGGTTCCATAGCTGAATGGAGCTTGGTTTCTCCAGAACAGCAACAGCCATATTGCTTCTCTTGCTCATTCAGTCCCTGGATAATATTATAAGTGCTAAAAGGAACAATGCAATTCTAAGAATGTTCATTCAGTTTCTTATTCTACATTAGAAATAAGCCATCAACACTGGAAAATTCATGGTCTTTTCATAATTTGTTTTTATCCCCTGTTATTAACTGTCATTGAGAAGCTGGCTGTTATTGTATGCTAGTTTAATCATTGCACCTTGTACAACAAAATTAAATGCCATCTTCAGTGTACATTTTAAATATAAAAATAAAACACAAACACACATCCTTCACATTCTATATAATTGAATTTAAAACCCGATATTGCATTAATATTTCACTATACTGTACTATATGCTAGTAGAAATAAGAGAACATGCCCTGTCATAAATACCTTGATGTATAAAGTATAAATCTTATTGATATAGAAAATGTATGTCTATAAACTTTAAAAAAGTTTAAAGCTGCAATACAGCTCTATATCCTGGAGAAAAGTTGTTGCACAGGAAATAAATATTTGTGATAATCAGAATGAAATCCCATTAAATTCAGCTGTGCTTACTCTGAAGTAGGGTGGAACAGCAGCAACCCCACCAACACACCCTTCATATGTATTACACTAAAATTTACCCTTTTAATTATGTGGGATGAGAGTTATGGAAATTGTGAACAAATATCTCTGAAGGGCATCATATCAGGAATACAATCGCATTCTGAGTGTGTCTGGGATTGTGAGTCTACTTATGTAGGAGTAAGCCCCATTTAATTTGAATGTTTTTCTATCAACCAGACTTATCAAGAGTGGTGTTGTGAATGAGTGTTAATTTTAATTCAGTGTCAGTATTATCTGCGGTTCCAATAGCTGCAAGGATACAACTCAAATGCAAGTTGCCTTCATTCAAGAATCAGAAAAAATAGCTTTGGAAGACACAAATAGGATAGCCACTTGATAAATGGAGGAAAAATATGGTGATGAATTAAAGGTGCCTTGTTTAGTGATCATTCAAAGTTACAACACTGTAAAAACAATTCAGTCCTCACATTTGTAACTATTGCAGCATCCTGTGATCACATGGTCATCACTCTTGTCTTCACAACTAGTTTTCAATAAACAGGCTTAATGAAGAATATGGAAGCAAAATAGCAAGTCGTCATCATGTAATGACTCTCTTATTGACCGAATGGGAAATGACATTGTGACTCCATCGCAGTCATGTGATTCACCACTTAGCAACCATGGTGCTTAGCAATGGAGTTGCTGGTTACAGTGATCACTAAGCACAGTCTACTAACCTGTGTTATTTACATCTCAAAATGATTTGTTAGTTATGCTTTTCTCTTTGAAATGAGGTCATCTGTGCTGTGAGGGTGGTTGTAACATGTTAAGGTCAGACTTTTGCACACCCAGCACTTGGCTTCAGGGTACAATTCTCTGTGTCTGTTCTAAAATAAAGTACATGGCTAAATCAGTATCAAATGCAGTGTAACAGGAAGAATCTCCAGCCTGTACAATAAAATGTATACCCATAAAGCCGTAAAGAATTTTAAAACGAAATGGAGGCCCTTTTTCTTTTGAAATATCCCCGTCTGATTAAATCTTTTCTTAAAATGGAAAGTCCTTGCATTGGGAAGAGCAACAGATTGGAAAAATATTGTCTACCAAGAAGTGGTTGTAATTTAGCAACTTCAGAAAGATTGTTGTTGAAGATAAATAAAAGCTCAATATTTTTTATTTCAGCTGTTCTCAGATACAGGTTTTGATTTGTTTTGGCTTGCTAATAATACTTTATCTAAAACATACTTTGCAGTCTGTATTTTGCAGACTGTTTTAAAAATGTGCCTATAATAGCTTCATATGGTTTTAAGACACAGAGCATGGAAAATTTCTGTGGCCTGTTTCTTTTTGACTCATATATTTACATCCCTCCCTTTTTCCATCCTGGAGCTCAGAATAGCTTATTGGTTCCATAGAAGAGTTTCCTTGTCAATTCTTCACTGCCTTTTAGTCCAGGTGTTGTAGAGCGACGGAAATACTGAGGCAGAGACCAGGGCAAGGCTTCAGCTCAAACTTTATTACAAGGAATAAAGGGTTACTGCTACTGCCGCGCTAACACGGCAGCCAGCTGGAGCGGCAACAGCTGATGCCGTTTGACAGCCGCCTTTTATAGCCAGCTGTCGAACGGCTCCAGCCAATGGGAGAGGTCCGTGCTTCCCGCTTAAAGCACGGACCTGAGTGAAGACTCAAGTCAATACATAACACTCCTCTCTCCCAGTGAGGAGCATGCGTAGTCCTTCAAGTAAGTTGGGCGCCTGCGTACTTGTCCGGATCTTCTCGGCTCGGTCAAAAATGGTGCCGGGTTGCTGTCTTCTTCCTTCTGCGTGTCTTCTAACGACGGTGAGGCTGCTGGACTGTCTGGAGCCAGGTCAGCACCTTGGTCAGCTTCTTCATCAGGTAGGCTGTCGTTCCTGGTGGGCTGGAAACTGGTTTCGTCGGATGGTGGGGTTGCTCCTGTATGGGGCCCGTCTAAATGACCTCTGGGTGCCGTGCTCCAACACTTCCTCAAGTGGTCTACATGGCGCCGCCAGGTCCGCCCATCAGGTAACTGGACTCTATAAGACTTAGGACCAGGTACTGCTATCACACGCCCTGGTAACCATAGTGGTTGCCCAGCAAAATTCCTGACAAATACTTTGTCATTTACTAGGAACCCTCTGTCTTGGCTGTTTGACCCAAGGGGAAGCAATGGGGCATAATTTGGGTGCAGCCTGTCCAGAGTGGTCCTCGGCCGGCGTCCCATTAATACTTCAGCTGGTGACCTATTTGTGGAGGCACAGGGTGTAGTATGTTGGCTCAATAGGTATTGGGCCAGCTTGGCATGCCAGTTTATGGGACCCAATCTTTGTAGCACCTCCTTGGCAGATCTAACTGCCCTCTCAGCCAGCCCATTGCTGGCAGGATGAAAAGGGGCTACTAATATGTGTCTGATGCCCAAGCTTGCTAGAAACATCTCAAACTCACAGGAGGTAAATTGGGGGCCATTGTCAGATACAATGAAATCAGGAAGGCCATGTGTGGCGAACATCCTAGTCAGTGCCTTGCTGACTGCTTCCGTAGTGGTGGAGTGCATTAAGGTCAATTCCACCCATTTTGAAAATGAGTCTATTACCACCAGGAAAGTGCGCCCATTGAAGGGGCCTGCCAAGTCTATGTGTATTCTGGACCAGGGGCTGCCTGCTTCCTCCCAGGTCCTAGGGGTGGCTGCTGGTGGTAATGCCCTGGTGGCCTGGCATGCCTGGCAAGAATTGACCCAGTTAGAGATTTGGACATCCATGCCTGGCCACCATACGTAGCTGCGGGCGAGGGCCTTCATTCGCACAATTCCTGGGTGACCCTCATGCAGCACCTTCAGTATTGAGGTTTGCAATTTGTGGGGAATGGCTACTCTGGTTCCCCACAGTAAACAGCCTTGCAAAGAGGAAAGTTCCTGTTGGCGTAGTTTGTAGGGTAGGAAATCTGAAGGATAAGGGGCCGTAGGCCACCCCCTCCCTACCCAGTCAAGGACTTGGGATATTACCTGGTCCTTGGCCGAATGGGCAGCAATGTCAGCAGCGGTGACTGGTAGCCTGAGTTCGTCGATGAGGAAAACTGTGGTTGCTGGTGCTGGGTCCTCGACTGGAACTGGCAGGGGGCAACGGCTGAGTGCATCAGCATGGCAAAGGCTTTTTCCGGATCGATGGATTAGAGTGTAGGAATATGCAGCCAGAAAAACCGTCCATCTGGTCATCCTTGGGGACAAAATCTGGGGAGTTTGTTTAGTGCCGGATAAAATACCTAACAGTGGCTTGTGGTCAGTTATGAGTTCGAAATGATGCCCGTAGAGAAATTCATGGAATTTCTTCACTGAAGCCACTGCAGCCAAGGCCTCCTTGTCAATCTGGCTATAGTTGCGTTCAGTGGAAGATAGTGTCCTGGAAAAGAAAGCTATAGGTGCTTCTGCACCATTAGGCAGTCTGTGGCTCAGAACGGCCCCAATTCCGAAAGGAGAAGCATCGGCTGCTAGAATGAGTGGTAAGTCTTTGTTGAATTGGATTAAGACGGCTTTTGACGTTAACAATGACTTGACTCCTTGGAAAGCAATAGTCTCCCTTGGTCCCCAGTGCCATGGTGAGTTCTTGTCTAAAAGCCTATGAAGGGGCTCGGCAACAGAAGCTTTATGGGGCAGGAATGAAGCATAGAAATTCAAGAGGCCCAGGAAAGCTTGAAGCTCAGTTTTGTTAGTAGGAGTAGGCGCATCGTGAATGGCCTTGACCTTTGATTCAGTTGGGTGAATACCTTTGGCATCAATCTTGTAACCTAAGAATTCCACTTGTGGAGTGGCTATGGTGCATTTCTCCCTTTTTAGTTTAAGACCAGATTGTCTAAAACGGTCAAGTACAGTTCTGACCCTTTGTAGTAATTGCTGTTGATTGGTGGCAGATACCAGAATATCATCAAAGTATGGCACGACGCCTGGCAACCCTTGCAAAATTCTTTCCATAAGGGACTGGAAAATTCCAGGGGCCACACTAACTCCAAATTGTAGGCGTGTGCATTTGAAAGCCCCTCTGTGAGGTACTATTGTTTGCAATTCAGCAGTTTCATCATCAACAGGGAACTGTTGATACGCCTGGGACATGTCCAACTTTGCAAAAATGGAGCCAGGCTCAAGGGAATGGAGTAGATGTTGTACCACAGGGACTGGGTACGCGCTGACTTGTAAATATTTGTTTATCGAAGATTTATAATCAGAGCAGATTCTCAAATTTCCGTCCTTTTTTAGAGGTGTCACTATAGGGGTTTCCCATTTTGCGAAGTCTGTAGGCTGCAGTATGCCCTGCTTAATTAATTTGTCAAGTTCCTTGTCAAGTTTAGGACGAATTGCAAAAGGAACTCTGTGGGGCTTCAAGCGTATTGGTACTGCCTGGGAGTCTACCCTGAAGGATATTGGGGTTCCCACGTAGCAGCCTAGGCCCTCGCTGAATACATCAGCATAGTCCCTGAACTTGCAATGGCGTGGATTCCCCCTATGTGGAGGCCCAGGGCTGGGAACCAGTCTAGTCCCAATAGGCTTGGGAGGACGCCATCCACTATCACTAGAGGCAAGTGACCCTTAAACCCTTGAAAATGGACTAGAAACTTGCCTTTTCCGATGACAGGGATGGCTCTGCCTTGGTAGTCCCGTAGCGTTAGATTGCAGGCTGGAATCTTCTGTCTTGATATCCTGGGGAGTAGTTTCTTCAAGGTGCCCAACGAGATGATGGATAATGCAGAGCCAGTGTCTATTTCCATTCTGCAGGGTCTACCTTCTATAGAAACAGTGACACTAATTTTGTTAGATTTTTTTTTTTTGTATCTTAGATTGGTAGCATGTGGAACAGTCCTCAATTTGCCTTGGATATTGAATGAGTTTCTGGGGTCTTTGTGGCTGATTAAAGGTTTTTCCTGCCTGACATACTTTGGCCAAATGGCCCTTCTTTTGACATCTTAAGCACATGGCATTCCTGAATTTGCAAGATGCCCTGAGATGGTTGCCCCACAGCTTAAACAGGTAGTTTGTAAACGTGGGGTTTGGCTTATACTTTGCCTGAACTCTTTTTGATTTGCGTTGGGCTGTCTGAGGCGGTTTACCTCAGTAGCCTCTTTTGAGCCATTCTCTGTGGAGGCTTCATCGAAATATACTGTTGGATTTTCTAGTCTGCTGGGGTTTCCCTGTATTTCAGCTGCTGAGAGTGCTGATAGTTCAGCAGCCTGGGATTCCTCTATGGCTTGCTTTAAGGTTAGATCCCCTTTAGCCAATAAACATCTTTGTAATTTGGGATCTCTAACGCCACATACCAGCTGATCTAACAGCATATCATCGAGGTAATCTCTGAACCCGCAATGTAAGGCAGCTGTTCTCAGTGCTGCCATATAGTCACTAATTGTTTCTCCCTCTGACTGAATGCGCCTTCTGAAAGCATGGCGCCTAGCAATTTTGGAAGGCTTAGGGGAGTAATGATTTGAGAGAATTTCTTGCAGTTCCTCCCAGGGAATAGTCTTAATAGATCGTGGGGCCAGTAATGCTGTTGCGGTGTCAAATACCGTGGCTCCGCAAAAGCTTAGGAAGTAAGATTTTTTCCTATGCTCAGAAATTTCTGACAGGTCTATAGCGTCTAAAAAACAGTCAAACCGGTTCCTGTATGACTCCCATGTCTCTGCCGTCGGTCTGAAAGGCGGGAATGCAGGATTCGAAGTCATCTTTCTGTCAGCTGTGCTGCTTCTCTTGAGGCGAGTTAGAGACGGCGCTTCGCGAACAATGACAGCAACTCTGTAGCGATTTCAGCTCTCTGCTAGTGATTTCGCTCTTTCTCTCTTCCTTGCCTGGCTTGCCTTTATTTAGTATCCCATCCTCGTCGCCAGTGTTGTAGAGCGACGGAAATACTGAGGCAGAGACCAGGGCAAGGCTTCAGCTCAAACTTTATTACAAGGAATAAAGGGTTACCGCTACTGCCGCGCTAACATGGCAGCCAGCTGGAGCGGCAACAGTTGATGCCGTTTGACAGCCGCCTTTTATAGCCGGCTGTCAAACGGCTCCAGCCAATGGGAGAGGTCCGTGCTTCCCACTTAAAGCACAGACCTGAGTGAAGACTCAAGTCAATACACAACACCAGGGGTATCCAACCTTGGCAACTTTAAGACCAGTGGACTTCAACTCCCAGAATTGCTGGCTGGGGAAATCTGGAAGTTGAAGTCCATTGGTCTTAAAGTTGCTAAGGTTGGACATCCTTGCTTTAATTGATATTTGGCAAATTATTGGAGCTTATTTGTGGTTTTGATATATCCAAACAACAAAGCCAAAATTTGCATTTCTTGAAATCAAGATCATGGCATTGAGAGATTACAGACTTGGACAGTCTGATGTATTGATGTACTGTACATAAAAGGCGTATAGGATGTAATTCCTCTGGCATTTTTAGCTTGGAGTTGAAACTAAATGCAGTCTAGTAAATAAAACAGAGATACAAATGATGATATATCACCATGCTTCTGATTTGTGAAATAACAATTGAAAGAAGTAATTTATTATAGGGATGTATGTATATATACTGGGTTTTCATAATGTTGGAAGTTAAAACCCACCCCTCTCCTAGAAAAATGAAATATTTTAGGATATACTAAAAAGACAGAATATTTCCCCTAAAAGAGAAGTAGAGAGGCAGAAACTCAGTGCCACCCCTCCCTTCGTTAATGAGTCATTAAGGCGTGGGGGAGTCTATTCTATATAACAAAGATCTACCTCCTTCAGGCAAAGCCATTTAATTGCCCTTCATTGCACCACCCACCAGGTTTCAACCAAACTTAGCATACTTAACCTAGAAAGCTAGTTATGACCTCTGACAGCAACCATTCAGGATACTCTTCCTGTGCCCTAGGAAGTTGAAACCCAGGGACTCTCAGCATCTCTTCCCTTTTCTTCGCCCAAGAGCTCCCAGGCATGTGATCCTATCCACCATCAGACCATCTTTCCAAACAGCCTCCATGTTTCCAGTGTCTTTCTCCCCACTTGGAACTAAACCCAGAAGGATATTTCTTCCAACAATAATGACATGAAGGTGGAAAGTTCCTGGTTAACAAGCGCAGTCCAGCTCTGTTTAGGGTGTGGTGGGAAAGGATCAGAGTCATCCAGCTGGTTGTTCATCACAAAGGGTGAATAAGCAAGGGTGCTAGAAGGTGAATTATCCTCTGAATGGCACTCTATGAAATGAGTTGATGGAGAAAAAACAGCCACAGAGAAAGAGAGAGAGAGAGAAGCCTTCATGCTAGGTTTGGAATTAATTAAAAGTTAGACTTAATTGACACAGTTCTACAGGAAATGCCTATAGGTAGGAAGCTGAGGAGAAGTGGTTAATAGGCTTGGAACTGACTGAAATCATTGTACATGACTGGCTTGAATAAAGAAATTATGCTTAGAGTGCTTGCAAAGTGCCTGGTTGAACAAATAGCTGGGGATTATATAGCTGGGCTCGTTTGGCTGGAGAATTCTGAGAGTTGAAGTCCACAAGTCTTAAAAGTTGCCAAGTTTTGGAGCCCCTGGTTTAACCCCTTGCAAAGTATTTTTCAGTTGAATTAACAACTAGAATTAGGGAGGTGCCTGTTTCTCTTTTCCAAGGGTGAGCAACCTCTTCAAGTACTAGACACAAATACGTAATGACATAGATCTGTAAAAAAAAAATCCAAAATGTCACAAGATTTCAGCAATCTCACTTGCACAATTTCATATAATAATAGCAGTTGTGCAGGATTTTGGCTTTTCTCTGTTATCTTGCAAGATCCTATATGAAAAAAATATTGTGAAATGTGGTAAGTTTGTGAGATTTTGCTCATTAAAAGAATTACATAATGTTTAATTTATTGACTTTTGAAGATAATATCTAGAGGTATCCTGGGTGCTATGTTGCTGTGTTCCATTTTCCATCACAGGGTGGCTATGTATGTGATAATGCAGGCAAATACCTTCTATTGAAGGGTTGTATAAGCTAGTTTCAAGACTGAAAATGATAAAACAGAAAGCATGGAAACCCTATAGCTATCCATCAATAACTAACATCTGAACAGCAGAATGACCAGGAATCCAATGTATCTATTCAGATTTCTCAACTTATAACCATAATTGAGCCCAAAATTTCTGTTGCTAAGATGGTTGTTAAATGAGTTTTGACCCATTTTACAATCTTTCTTGCTACAGTTGTTAAGTGAATCACTGCAGTTGTTAAATTAGTATCATTGTTGTTAAGTCAATCTGGTCAATCTGATTAAGTCAATCTGGCTTCCCCATTATCTTTGCTTGTCAGAAGGTTGCAAAAGATGATCACATGACCCTGGGACATTGAAACTGTCATAAATACATGCTAGTTGCCAAGTATCCGAATTTTGATTATATGATCATGGAGATGCTTCAGCAGTTGAATGTGAAAAATGGTCAGAAGTTATTTTTCAGTGCCATTGTAACTTTGAACAGTTATTAAAAGAAGGGTTGTAAGTCGAGGACTATCTGTATTATTATAAGCATAAATACTTCTTAAAATATAAAATTGTTTGGATTAATAACTAGATTTGAGCTTGTATTCTCTTCCTAGTATTGCATTTCCTTCCTTCCTTCCTTCCTTCCTTCCTTCCTTCCTTCCTTCCTTCCTTCCTTCCTTCCTTCCTTCCTTCCTTCCTTCCTTCCAATATTTCTGAATTTATTTGAATTCTAAAGCTAACACATTTGAATGTACACGTAGATTCAAGCCTTGTTCTTTTAGTATACAGAATAGATAGCAATGATTAGAAACATTCTGACTTTCTATAATTTTATCATGCCATGCTTCTTGACAAAATGGATCCAATATTAGCTATTCCTACTCCAGGACATTTCAAACATTGAATTCAGACATTGGCTGAATTCATACATAACACTGAGCTACAATTTTTCAGTCTTGGTTTCTTGAACAATTCAGTATTCGTATTAGAGTGTTTTAAATCCAGGGTATGATGGACAAACAATAAAAGCTATTTTTTAAGCTACAATGGATGGATTCTCACATTATGTTTCTCTAAAAATAACCCTGAATGTAGCCTAGCACAATAGGTGAGCCTAGTTATTGTTTCATGGGAATTTATAGATATGAAATCAGTGTATCAGTAGACCTGGTTCTAACAGGCAGATTTATAGTGATGCATTATTTTTTTAAATTGTAGTACAAATATGTGTCATTATCATGTATAGTATTAAACAACTAAAGAAGTCTGTCAAAAAGAGAAATGTTTTCTATATTAATTTGCTAGGCACAATTGTATGTTGCAAAACATAATTTAAAAATAACTACAAATCTTCAGTTGTTAATATTTCAAGCTTGACCTTGATTAATTGCATTGACAATTTACATTGTTCTTCTATTATTATTGATTTAGGGACCAGACATCAATATACCCATCCCCTTGTGAATGGGACTGTAGCTGTAATTTGAACCCAAGGCACTTTACAGGAAGTGCATTAAGAAGACTGAAGCCAGACCTTCCCCAGGTATGTGTTAATACATACAGAGGTTAATACATTCAATAGTTTCAGTCAACACCCTGAATCAATAAAGAGAGTTGTAGTTCTATAGTTATTATTCGAGGGCTCTTTTGCTTATAAAAATGCTCTAGGACAGGGCTCCCCAACCCTCAGTCTGTGACATGCCAGAAACCGGGCTGCGCTAAGAAGCGAAGACCCCACCTCCAAGATCAGGTAGCATGTGAAACCACATCGCTCCACTCTACTGAAAAAGTTTTCTCCGCAGAACTGGTCCCTGGCACCCAAAACATTGAGGGCCACTGCTATATGGAACATACATTAGTATATCATGTAGTCTTGACAAACTGTATCATAAAATAGTGCTCTAGGCATTTGTACATAATGAAGCAAATCCTTTAAAGGGTTTAAGAAAAAAGTATTTTTATCTTGTTTCTTGAAGGCAAGAAAGTGCAGGTTTAGAGCTGACTTCTTTGGCAACAAAATCTAAAGGTCTTTCTTTTTGCAGAGAAAATGAGTATAGGGAGAGGGCAATAGATAACTACAATGAATATAGGAAAATCTAAGGTGATAGTATAAAAATCCAGTAATACTATTCTGTGCAGGCAGTCCTTGACTTACAACATTTGAGACCCTAATTTCCTTGGCTAAGCAAGATACTTGTTAAATGAGTTTGATCCATTTTACACTCTTTCCACAGTTATTAAGTGAATCACCATAGTTGTTAAGTTAGTAACATGGTTGTTAAGTAATTCTGGCTGCCCAGAGTTACTTAAGATCGCATGGACATTGCAACTATCATAAATGCCAAGCATCCAAATTTTGATTACCTGGCCATGAGGACGCTATAAGGTTCATATGCATGAAAAAGGCTCACAAAACACTTTTTCAGTGCTATTGCAACTTCAAATGGACACTAAATGAATGGTTAAAAGTTGAGGACTACCTGTATATAGTAATCTGTATAGAATCCCATTGAATTCATTAGGATTTGGTGGTCATATGGCCTATATGAAGAAAAATGCATAGTAGCAGTGAGGAACCTGTGTTACTGATTTATAAATCATAGCAGCTAAGTCAGCATGGCCTGGTGGTAAATTCTGGGGAACTCATGATATTAGATTCTGCCAAGAGTTACTTTTCCCATATTGCATCATCTGTTTGTAGTTACTCACATTACATGTTACTTTCATTTGCCTCTGTTATCTTTAACAAATATATTGAGGCAGAACTGAGATTTTAACACTGGTTATCCTAGGCTGCATTAAGTATTTCCAGTGGGAAAGACAGATTGGTAGTGACAGATATGTTGGTTTTATTGAATTCTTTGTAATAGATGAATTTGCCAGCTACTGAAAAGAAGATTTCTTCCTCTTGATTAAACTCACTTGAAAGTAAATATTTTGATCATCATGTGCTATTTCTTTTCCTTTGTAAACATCTTTGAGAATAGGCCTAATATTTTGGGAAATTTATGCCAAAGAATTGAATTTGTCTTAAGTATCGCTAACAAGAAGAAGCTGTGAAGAAAAAATGTAGAAAAGTATGTACTTGAAACAAAAAATGTCATCTTGAAGTAGATTTGCACCCATCAATTGTATTTTGAATCAAGCTGATGCATATCCAAGACCTGTAACATAATCTGTTATTTGTAAATTGAGTGCCAGCATTTGAAACAAGTGTTGTTTTTCTCTTGTTAGGTTTAATGGTGGTCTGCATCTCCATTGATTCTACATATGGTTAATGCTAGCTAGGCCAAGAGATACACAAATCTCAATGTCATATTCTATTTAATATGGAGATCATGGAGTTAGTAGCTGGGACCAAATCATGGCCTGGTATCCTGAGAAATGAGTAAATACATGTTTTTACTACAGTTTTATTAATATCCAGGGTATTCCATCCCCGCTAAGTACGTTTTCCCCCCAAAACAAGTTCAGAAACTTCTAGCCTTGTACATTAGAAAGAGGAAAAGATAACATTTACAATGCAATGTCACAATGAGATGTGCTTCTGATTATTTGGACATGTTGAGACGCTTTTCTGGACAGGTATTGGGAAACAAAGAAACCTCCACACAGAGGATTTTAAAGCTTTCTCATCACTTGTACATACTTGTAAAATTCTGTTTATTGAAAAAATACTCTATTCGAGATCAGTGGCATATAAAACTTAAACTGAAGGGCAATCCTAAGACATTAAGCAAACTTTGTTCTGGATCACATTATATGGTCTTTACACTGCTTGATCTTCCAATAAATGCAGAATTCACTGATTGGTTTTTAGAATGAATTGCAAAGTTCACTGGCAGTTTGTAATTCATTGATGCTGCTGCTGTCTTCCTAAGTAGGTTGTAACAATAGTTTGCTTGTAAGCTGCTTTGGGTAAAAATGTTTTTAAATATAGTGCAACACAAAATTGAGAACATGGGGGAGATGTTTCTCTCATATCGAATTGATTGAGCAATAAAAATGCTCTGCACTAAAAGTGGATATTTTCAATATGGAATGAGTAGTTTCATCTCTTTATTGTAGGATGAGTTTTTTGAAACTTTTAAAAATGAACTTGTTCTGTCTCACCTGGGCCATTTTTATATGCAAATCTTCAGAAAGAAATTATTCTTTTAAAAGTTTCAATTATTTGAATAATTGGCAACAGTCAATTTTTCTTCAAAACAAAATGTATTGTAGATCTTGTATTATGATTTTAAAAAAATTCATTGGCATTTTCAAAAATGCAGGTCATATCACTCTTTTATTAAATTATATGTTAACTTTATTAAGCATTACAATTGCAACTATAAAAACAAGTGAAAACTTTTAAAAGGGGGACTAAGCCATCTCTCGAGAGACAAAAATATGCAATCATATTAATTCCCAGTCACAAGGCTGTAAATTCATCTCTGTTGAAAGAGTTAATAAGATTTACTCATTGTCTGTGTTCTTTGGAAAGAGAACTTGTGAAATAATTTTAGAACAGCAACCCACAACTTTCTTTATCCCATGCTGGCTTTTCTTCTTTGCCGTTCCTGGTTTAAACCAAGGTTCACATACCATACTAAACCATGTTTTAGCATAAGTAAAACATATGAAGCATAATTTTGAGGCAATGTGTATGACCTCAGAAAGAACTAAACGGTAATAGGAAAAAACTGTCCATGGAGAAAAAAGGACGGGGAGAAAAAACAGATGACATTTCACTTTCTTTGAGTGGAGTAAATGTTGAATTTAGAGTATGTGGTTGACCTCAAAGTGACCTCAAGGCCTTCTCTTTAGTTGCGACATTTTGTTTTAAAACTGAACAGCTTTTCCCAACCTGGAATTCCCATGGCCTTCAGTCTTACTGGCTGGCAGCTTTGAGATAGTCTCACTGCATGAAGATAATGTGAGTGTGAAAAAGGTTGCTCAAATGGATATAAATTGAATAATGTCCATTTTACACGTTTAGCTTTTTCTATGCGCCGTAATGGTTGAAGCAAGCATTTTGTCTCTGCACCTGAAATAAAACTGAGCATACACTATCATCATCATAATTATTATTTTGATAAGCAAAGCAAAATGTATCACTTTCATTCTGTCTACCAACTACTCATTTTTATCAATTAGAATAACCTAGTAACTGTGATGCAAACCAGGAACAACTTAAGAAAAAGCTATATAATATTTATTTACTTCATATGGTATTTTATTGTTTAAAAACATGCAATGCTTTTCAAAAACTCTGTTACTTCTGCCGGAACATAACTTTTTCCCCTTACTGAATAGTTGAATAAGATCTGTTTTGTCTGGTTTCTGTCTCTGAAAGTAAACAAGGTGCTGACTTTGCAAACTTAATTATTACTGTAAACATCTGAAATACCATTACAGGCAGCCCATCATACTTTTCCTTGGGGATTATTTTGCACTTCCTTCTATGAATTGTTGCTGAGGACATTTGCTGTATGGCCACACCAGTCTAGGAGCACCCACTACTCCTCAAAGAGAGCTGTAATCCCTACATGAGCTTCAATTACTGTTTCCTGCATTTAGGGCACTATTATTATTTAGTTCGTCTTCTCCATATTATTTAGAGTTGTTTTATTTTTATTTTTTGCTGTTCAGAGAGGTGGGGGAGATGATATGGAGAAATAAAAAATCTAACATTTCGTTTCTCGCGCTGTTTTTATTATTGGAAGTACATGTTGTTGCTGCCACTTTCTCCTTCTTCTGGTTTTAGGACTTGAAATGTAGACAGCTTTAATTCTTGTTTGTACCTCAGATTTCAGAAAACCTACATGGCACTTGATTGAAGATTCAGGGCAGAAAAATAAAATAAAAAAATGAGACAGTATAATATGCACAATAAATACAACATTTCAGTACAGGTAGTAATCAATTTATGACCACAATGGAATCCAAAATTTCTGTTGTTAAAGTCAGGTATTCATTAAGCAAGTTTTGTCCCATTTTACGACTTTTCTTGTCACCGTTGTTAAGTGAATCATTGCAGTTGATTAGTTGCCTGGTTGTTAAATGAATCTGGCTTCCCCATTGATTTTGCTTGTCAGAAAGTCGCAAAAGGTGATCACATGACCCTGGAACTCAACAAAAGGTCATAAATATGAGCCAGTTGCCAAGCATCTGAATTTTGATCACATGACCATAGGGATGGTGCTGAGGTCATAACTATGAAAAAACAGCCATCACATTTTTCACCGTAACTTTGAATGGTCATCATACAAGCTATTGTTAGTCGAGGACTATCTGTATATAATGTGGCATGTGACAATATAAAAACAAAACAGAAGCATAATACAATTGAGGCAAAAGAATATCAGGTTCTTTTTTTTATCCTAGATTGGTGAATGAGTGGTAGTTCTCAACTTTTAAAGAGGGAATGTTTTCTGAAATGAGCTAGTCAGATTCGTTCAGAAAATTCCAGTTTATGGCTTCTGTCATTTTATCTTTACATGCTGGTGATCTTTACACCACCAGTTTGGACTAATGACATTCCTATCTGATGGAAAGCGATAGAGCTTAGTCACTGAAAAAATAAAGGTGTTATTTCCAACCTCACCAAGAATTTCTCTTTCAGCATTTTTCATTTTTCCTTGACAGTCTTGTCATCTTTTCTGTTTTTTCACCTGCTAAAACCTCTTCCAATCCAGGACCTATGGGTCACTTTCTGTTTCCCAGGCCCAGTTTATCTGGAATTTGTGAAATAATTACTGAATAGAAGTCCCAGGTTTGTCTCTGTGTGCCTTCAAGGCAGTTTTTGACTCCTGGGGACTGTCTGGACAAGTCCCTGCAGTTTTCTTGGCAGGACCCAAATTTAGACATTATCAAAGCTGAAACTTTCAAGCAACTCAACTTGACCCTCAAACAATGAGTTAGAATAGTCCTTTCCTTCCAAATGGCTTGAAACACAAGAAATTGCAGGCCCAAGGCTAGAGGTGAAGGAACGCAGCCCTAGTTTTTCCTCACGCCCAGCATCAGTGCACAGCATTAAAGGCCTACTGAAGCGCATAGGAATTTGTTGTTCTGGCCCTCTTTGTCCTTCTTCTCTGAAACGGGCTCTTCTAACGCTTCTTCTAGCCGAGCTCTTGTTTTACGCAGCAGCTTAAATTTCTTCATAAACCCCCCTCCCCCGTGTATGTATTCGCGTACTTGTGCGCTTCTTTTTCTACTCTTTTTGTAACTCTTCCTCTCTCCCCCCCAATGGAAACGGAAGCGTTGGTCGAGCTGAGGCATTGAGTGGCTGCTACGATTCCTCCCTCGCATCAGGGGAGGCGTCAAGCGAACAATTAATGCCCTCGCCGGCGCCCGCCCCTCAACTTCCAAGAGGGAAAACGAAATGTTGCAATGGGAGCAGCGCAGGATTCCATCGGGAGCAAACCAATTGGTCCAGGAGAGGGGAGGGAGCAGGTCTGTATTAGCACCCAGCGCCGTTTCCTTTCCCCCGTTTTATCCTTCGCCGCTATTCTCGGTGTCGTGGGAGCCTGTTTCACTTGCCTAGCCTGGATAGCGAACGTCGGCGCCACAGGTGCGCGCGAGGATTTTTGGGAGAGGAAACCTCCCCCCTTTCGGCTCGGAATGGTAGCGGCGTTATTAAAAAGGGTTGCTTTGGTGTGGTAGTTGCGCTCAGCTAAGGGAACGGCTGGATATTCCGGCCGGGCGGCTTCTTGGGTTTGTTGGGAAGGATGGGATAAGGACTCCGGAGGCCAGAAGAGGAAGTTTTTGAGTCCCCAAACAGTGCGAAACTTTTTTTCGGGGTTTAAGGAAGCCCAAGCGTTGCTCAGGAATCAGCAAGGCGCCCGCCGCTTTCTGAGTGTGAAAATCGGGGGAAATTGGGACGGCTGAAGTTTCTCCCGTAGCGGTTTCCTTCAAGGAACACTCTTGGAGATGCCGGTGAGAAGGACCGATCGCTATCTGCCTGCCCGGTCGATGTTTTCACCGTGGTTTAGGGTAAGTTTTTAAGCATCCTCGCCTTCCCGGTTTCCTTCCGATCTCCCACCCTCTCCTCGCCAAGCTTCAAGAGTTGAATTTATGGAGCCCGCCTTGAATCCGTTGAAAATGGACCCGGGGCTTCCTTTGCTTAAACAAAAAAGGAATTTACGTATTTTCTGTTGTTGAAAACGATGGACTAATGGAAAACTAGGTGGCTAATGTAGGGCTTTTGATTGTACCTGTAACTTTCCAGATACATTGCCGGGTATATTGTCTGTGATAGGTCTATAGTGCAAGAGAGAGGAGTATTTTATGTTGTAGAATGGAACCTACATACGTAGTTGATACTTCGCTGGTAGTGCAAACATCCTTTTCTTTGCCCATGATTTAGTTAATTGTTCTCAAGATAGATCAGGGTGCTGTTTATACACAATTGAGTGCCCTCAAGACTACAACTCTCATCGGGCCCCAGACATGAGGATTCCGAGGAAGTGTAATTAATTCAAGCTTTAGAAGTGCCCAGGGTGATAAAAGGCTGGTGAAGTTAGTATGATTTACTTGGGTTAGGGATTTTCTTTCTTTTACTGTGAGTTATTGAGATGTATTTATGTTGGAGGGGATGCAGTAAGGGAGGCTCAGCCAATCTCATTGAACACACGTTGTGCATTGACAATAAAGGTTTGAATTGAATGGTTCAGATTTAGTTCCTTTCTGACTTCTGCACTCACACACAGGAGAGTGGTTTTGCATGTTATATTAAGACTGTGTGCTTTAAACTGTGATGAACTAGGCAAACAATTGTCAAACTTCACTAATAAGACAAAGTCCAAAGCCTTTTTGGACAAAGCCAGAAAGCAACTGCACAAGTTAGTGCAATATATGCATCTATTAATGCAAACAGTAGAGAGGGAAAAAAGGAAGGAGGGAGATTTATGTCAAACAGGACACTAAGCCAAGTAAATTATTTTATGCCTTGCTCCTTGTATGAACCCAATTGTAGCCTATGGTTTAGCGAGTTGTGCTAGCCTATCCAGTTTTGGTTGTTGTTGTTTTTAAACTATGATTAAACCTACAATGACTTAATGTATTGTGCAGACATGGTCACAGTGAATGTAGTGGTTCAGTAGAGATTTGAAACTACACTGTATGTTCATTTTCTGTAAAAAAACAGCAGTGAAGGTGGAAATATGAGTATTCAGATAAAATTTGAGGCGTGGTTTATTTCTTAGTTCTAGAAGATCAAATTTTTATAAGTTCTGTAACATTTCCAGCATGAGTGAATCAGAGATTTGTCCGGGTAGCCTATGTAATGAAGTAATATCTTACTGTGGTATACAAATTAACAGCACATTGGGAATTAAGGACAAACATTTGAATCCTCTTAATTTATCCTAAGAATATTTTTATGACTTCACAAGGTTGCAGAGATGATTCTTTCAAAGAAAATCAAAGGTATTACTTTGGCTAATTTTAGCCAGTTGTAGAAACGCTGATGCTTTTTGAAAGAAGCAAAAGTAACATCCGGGTGTGGAAATAACATAAATTTTATCATTTTAAATTAAGGATAGGCTAACTCGGAACTATTTTTTAAATAAAACTTATATGTTCTTTTTTAAGCAACAAATTATTTTGCGGTATTTGATATTAGCCTAAGAAAGAATTTGTACAATTCTTATATTTGTACAATTTCTCATTACACAATAATACATAAAAACAGAGTTACTTTAACTCACCTGCTTAAAGGCACAACAATATATAAATATGAGTTATATCAGTGCAAGACACAGGAAATTCAAATACTATGTGTTGCTTCAGCACAGAATAATTTGCAAGATTTTAAAACATGGAGTCTTTATAAACATGTAACATGGATGTGAAAAGTTCAGGTACCATATTCCTTATTACAGGTTTAAAGGATAGATACTGATGAAAACTGACCAGCAAAGTCTGTGAAACATTGCTTTCCCCAGAGTGTTAAAACAACTTACAAGAACCACACACAGATACTGTCTTCCTTGTCATCCAAATGTTGTTGCATTGAAATACCAACAAGTTCAGAAGGGCTGTGGCCTGTGGCTTGCAGTGTGGAAGAGCATTGCAGAAAGAAGGGGGTGAGGGGTGGAAGGAAGGAAGTTTCTAAGGATCTGGTGTCTGGAGGCAGCCACAGGCTTCCTTTACTGAAGTAGGACGAGGTCTGAGAGAATGGGACTGTACAAGGGACTTATTTTCCTAGCTTATTATCACAGTAAGGATGGTGGAAGAGACAAGTACATTGGGAAAAGAGGAACAACCAATCAAATAACCCAGCAGTTGAATGAGGCCTTGGAGCAGTTCAATAGCTATGCTTGTTTCCTGACTAATGCAAAATCTCGTTACATTTGCTAAAATCTTTTTTTTTAATATATCCAGCAAGTTATGACAGTGTCAGTAAACATCTGCCTCCTCGGCTGAGAGTTCACATGCTCTTTGCCTCAACTAACAATTGCAGGGCAAAGAGATTACATTGGACCATACAATAGACAAAGAAGTCAGTGTTTGAGGTGGGGGGGAAAATCTCTGAATTAAGCGAAGAGGCTTCTTGGGGATGCTATCATTTTTCTCTTTTCAGTTCAATGGCTAAATGTAGTTCTTGTTCTCATTCTAATTCTGATAGTGTCAGATAACACAAATATAACGTGAACTAAGGCTGTTTTTTTTCTCCCTTTCCCTACCACCCTTTGCCCCCTGTTAATATGTGAATTCAGCTAGGCATTAATCCTCCCTTTTCTGCAAGCAAAATATACCATATTATATTTTGGAGATGATTGCTGTAGTAATATAAATCATAGGTAAACACCAACTGTGAGTGTAAGCATTATATATAAGGCATACTAGGAATAACATCTATGGGCTGGAGGAATGACATCTCTTAAATTGGCAAACTTGACTGCTATTTTTCAAAATGTTACATTTTAATTTCTATGAAAGATGTAAGTTACTGGGGTGATTATTTTATATTAGTAAGTTAAAATCAAAGAACATGCAGGAATGGAGGCAAAGGAATGCATAAGAATTAATATGGATGACAGGAAGCATAGAAAAAATTACTATAACATTATTGTAAGTGAAATTTGTTGCAGTTTGATCAGAGAATTATGGGCAGTCCTTGACTTGCAACCACAATTGAGACCAGAATTTCCATTGCTCAAATAAGATGGTGGTTAAATGAGTCACATCTGATTTCATTGCCTTTTTTGTGAATTTCTTTATTTCTTTAGCATATGTTGTACCAATAACTGAACACAAACTCTCTTTTAACATTTGCTGTTTAAATGCATTTTAAATTTTTGCTTCCTTAATCTTGAAAGAAACAGAGTAGGTGTTAATTGTATGTGTAACTTACTCTAGCAATGATATACGTTATAATCTGCTGATGAACTATTTTTGAAGACTGTATCTCAGTCAGTCTTGCCACATCAGGGTAGAGAAAGCTATCTCATATCTCTACAGTGAACTTCTTTAAAAGCATTTTATTTATATATTCCAATTCCTGTATGTTATTGTATCAAGGGAAATGTATGTGAATTTTTAATTTATTTATTTACTATACAGAAATAGTAAAATGTAGTTAAGGTACCAGATCTTTCTATTTTTGGTTTTATATTTTTGTTGTTGTATATATTGTTCATTTTGCTGGTTTGTAAGCTGACCAGATCAAAACTGGAAAAATATGAATAGAAACAGGGAAAAAAGGCAAAGACAAAAATCACAAACTATACATACACACAGAGATACATAAGCACACAAATCTTGTAGATACTGTAGAAGGGTTATGTTAGTCTGGGATTAAAAAAAAATCCGGATGAGCATCTTTCTTGACTAACAGATTTTATTAAAAAGTATCAGCTCATAAGTTCTAATGTTTTAAATAAAATCTGTTACTTGAAAAAGATGCTACTAGGTTCATTATGATATTGTACTTTGGTTAAATGTAAACATACGCTAAATAAAAATAGTTCTACATCCCCGTTACAGGGATTTTCAGATAATGTTCAGGAGAACCTAATATTTAAAAAAAAGTTGTTGAAAGTAGGCAATTTTCTATCACTAGATCTTTGTCTTTATTTTAACTAATGAGTTAAAAAAGTTTGAAAACTCCTATTTAATAGCAATTTTAAAAAGCTAAATTTTTAAGTCTGGCATTAAACTTGACCACATGAACTATTATTGGTCAGTCTTTCCACTATATCTTTTATTCATTTTGCAGGATAATTTTTATTAAATATTACATTGTACATAGATAAAACTAGTGCACAAGATACAAAATATAAAAATATTTTTTTAAGAAAAAAATGAAAAATGCAGAAAAAAGAAAAGAAAACCCACCGGTCCATGAATAATATAGTTAATATTAACAACATGATCAGCTATTAAAATGCAACCAATCATCATCCCATATCCAATCCCATTTTCTGTAAATAAGTATTAAAGCCTCATTTTAATTAACAAAGCCTACTAAGGATTATCAGAAATAGCAATGTAAGTATTACAAATTATATCTGGTATAGTTTATTCTTTTTATATTTATATCTCTTTTTAAAAAAACAAGTACCTCATCTCATCTCTTTAAATAAACAAAACCTTTAAAATATTGTCTGGTTCTAATTGGCATAAACCCATTAAACATTACCAGAAATTGCAGACAAAGGTATTTTAACCTTGATTAAATTAACCAACTTTATACTCTTTTCCCTTTTTCACAACAGTCTTTAGTCCCCTCTGATAATGCCATGTGTGTTTTCTTCATACTCTCTTTGTCTCATTACACAAAAATGATGACTGTTTTAACAAGCCCCTTTGGAAAATCCAGTATAAAGAGGTCATTTGCATTACTTTTCATATTCTCACAGTTTCTTCTCATATTGACAACTTTATCAGGTCCCTTTTGCGAATCCAATATAAAAATGTGATCCATATAACTCTTCTGGTTTAGTATTTGTAGGTCTTTTTAAATTGTGAAATCATCCAATTTCATTTTTCATCTTTTTGTATACTGTATCCACTATTTAAGTTCATCTCCCTCTTATACACAATCCTTTTAACATCCATATTCAAATCAATTTCAGCTTTATTTGGTGTCTCTTGTTCCTGTTTCCTAATTTATATATAATAGCAGCTAACTTTAAAATTATTTTCTAAGCCCAGTAGTTATAGATCTTTCTTAATGGATCCATTGATGCATTTATTTCCATTTGATGCCCTCTAGTGACCAACCTTGAAAGTCATCAGGTTTTTTTCCCTAATATAAATGTAAAAAGTTTCCCGCAGGAAGGATTCTTATAACTTATTTTAAAGTGTACACAAGTACACTTGGATCTTTAATCTGCTTGAATTTTTTAAAAAACCAACACTCTAATCACTCTTGCTGTATATTAAAAAAATTTTTAATTTTAAATTCAACATTTCTTTCATGTGATGAAAGTTTCTCCAGTGAATATTTTCTCAATCTTTAAAAAGTAGCAAAGAAGGTAAAATCTAAAGTGATTAAAAAGAGTGTTTCAGTCAAAACTTAATTCTATAAAAAAAATTCATTGACAGCTATGTGTTCAGTGGAATCCTGCAACTCTCAGCTATTTGCAAGCCAACTGCAAAAAGCTACAAAATTGCCACGAGTATGAATGGACAAACTCAAGATCTCTTCTTTCTCTGGATAAATTTTGCTATTCTGGATCCAGCATCCAGCCACATTTTTAAGCCATAATGTCTCCTGTTCACTGTGACATCAGTTTGCCATTTCCTTACTTACTTTCCTTAGCTTTCCATTTTGTCAATAAATAACTGATTCATAAACACGTTTGAGCATATACACTCAATCTAAGATTGTAAAGTTGGAGTGGCGTTATCTTTCTATCATAAAAAAGGCTTTTTTTGTCTACATTCAGTAAATACATAGTTACTCATATAAAGATAATTTTTAGTATGTAATTTAGAATCAGATTTCTTTAAACCATTCTTCTAAAACCATTTTAATAAAACTTATGGATATTGCATCAAAACAGGACAACACTGGGACAAGCCATATGATAAATATAAGTGAACTCTTTATCATTTTATACTCTCAGTATAATGAGAGAGCAGGGACGCAGTGGCTCAGTAACTAAGACACTAAGCTTGTTGATCAGAAAGGTCGGCAGTTGGGTGGTTTGAATCCCTAGTGCCACATAACAGAGTGAGCTCTCATTACTGGTCCCAGCTTCTGCCAGCCTAGCAGTTCGAAAGCATGTAGAAAAATAGGGACCACCTTTAGTGGGAATGCCTTTGGCATTTAGTCATGCCGGCCACATGACCATGGAATCGTCATCAGACAGTGCTGGGTCTTCAGCTTAGAAACGGAGATGAGCACTGTCCCCTAGAGCTGGAAACGACTAGCACGTATATGCAAAGGGGACCCTTTACCTTTATCTATAATGAGAGAGCACAGCTAATTCATGTTAAACATTCTCTGAAGAATCCAATGCAATGCCACAAATGCTTAGGAAAGAAGGCGATGTAAAAAATAATAAATACAATATGAAAAATATTTTATTGCATTAATTTCATCTTCAGATCCGTAGAAACTTATCTAATATTTTAAGACTTTCACCATTAAATTGCATGTATAAGATAGTTCAACGTTTGATTCCGACATTTTTACGACTAGTTTCTTCTGTTGTGATCCTTCAAGACAAGCTTGACTCTTTGTGATTACATGGAGTTTTCCTGGCTATGAAGTTTTCCTGGCAATGTTTTTGGAAGGGGTTTTCCACTTTTTCAGTTTCTTAGTCTAGAGATCAGATACAGTGCGTGGTCCATTCAACTGCATTCCATGTCAAAGGGAAGATTATAATTAGGTCTCTCTTTTCAGCACCTTGAAGAATTACATCAAATTGGTTCAACTGATACCTATCTTAATATTCTAGAAATATAATCCAGCAACACTGTCTCTGGATTAAGTATAAAATCCAAAGATGTTTTAATTGAATATTTTGCAGTTTCAGGATTTTGGATAATCCGGATTTTTCTGACAGTAATTTGACCTAAACTACCAATATCCTTAAAGTACTCATTTATTTTAAAAAAAAATAGCAGGACAAACCAACTAACCGGTTTTTCAAACTGGGTTTATCACAGCGTTTTTAATGTGCATAACAATAAATATATTTCTATCCCAGCATCTTCCAAATGTGCCTGGCATTGTACCATATGAATTAGCTAAAGTAGTTGATGCCACTCCAAAAGTATAACATCCAAGAATGATTTATTTTATGTGTACTGTATCATTACTACCATGCAATTAAAATGTTTACATTTTCAATTAAAGAGAAGCACCAAGCAACAATCCTTTTTGCTCAATCTGTATTTATTGGTACTGTTCCTGAGAGTGGATCATCTGTCTCAATTCTTATTCTTAGTGTCATTTCTGCATAAACCTTCCCAATTCATATAAAGTTGAAAGTTTATTTAGCTGCATTCAGGTGTTCCTGGGAATGTCTGCCCCAGTTAGAATGATCTTAGATAAATCTAATGACAATCTTAGAATGATCTTAGATCTTAAATAAAATGAAACCCACTATTTGATAATCACAAAAATGGACAAATATAACTGTTATGGTCACTTTTTATAGTTGCAGTTATCCTCTATTGACAACTTTAAACCTTAAGAATTTATAACTTTTCCAGAAACAAAAGCTACAACAGTCCTTTTACTTCTCATGTAATATTTATAGTAAATGTTCTTTTCCCGGCTCCCAGGCAGAGCTGTGATTGGATATTTTAAGAGTAGCTAGAAAAACTCATTAAAAATGCATAATGGTTCGATATAATATTGTCTGGGACATCAATGGCTTCTACTAAGGTTCTATACTTGTGAAATTCTGGATTCCCATCCTTTGCTTACTCATTACAATAAACATATGTATTCTTCAGGTATTTTGTAATACCTGAAGCACTGCCATAATGAAGTTGCAAAGGTGCTTTTAATTTTAGGGACTTCTCTGTTTTATTCTACTTTGTTTTCTTAACCTTTTTCCTCCAATTTTTATATCATTTAGTTGAAAACTGCCTTGAGACTTAACTACTATAGAATTAGAACTAAATGCAATAAAATAAATGCCATGAACTCTCAACATCTAGACCTTCATTGAGATACGATTTGAAACCAAAATTTCTTGGGTCTTCCATGCTTTTTTGAATTCAGTTTTATTTAACATAATCATAAGAGAACAGCTTAAGTCTAGCAACTGCAGGTAGTTCTCAGATTACAACAGCAGTTGCGACCAGAATTTCATCACTAAGCAATGTGGTTGTAAAGCACAATGTCATGTGACTGCATCTCTTAGTGACTGTATGGGTAGTTAAGTGAGGACCTCATGTGATTGTGACTTCCAGTTTCCTACTGGCTTCCCATTGTCTTTGCTAGTGGGAAGTTGGCAAGGAATGTCAGAAATCTGATTGTGTGACCGTGGAGACACTGCAACAACTGGAACTCTTGAGGACCAGTTGTAAGGCAGCCCTCATTCAACACTGTTGTAATGGTTTTGAATGGTTGCTGAATGAATGATCATAATTTGAGGGCTCCTGTATCTTTTGCAACCTTCTGACAACAAAGTCAGTGGGGAAGCCAGATTCACTTAACAACCAGTTTACTAACTTAACAACTGAGTGTTTCACTCAACAACTGTGACAAGAAATATCATAAAGTGGGTAAAAACCCACTTAACAAATGTCTCACTTAACTATAGAAGTGTTGGGCTCAGTTGTTGTCATAGGTTGAGAGCTACCGTATATAAAAAAATAAGTTGATGTGTTGCAAAATAAAGGAACAGCTTCTAGTATCTTTAGACCTCATATAGACATCATAGGCATTTGTAGTAATTAAAAGGACTGAGTGACTATTTCCAGTGCTTTCTGCCCACTTCCTCAGCCCCCAGTAACAAAGATAAGCTGGTGTAAAGTGTACACCTTAAAGGACTAAGAGACATGGTCTCGAACAGGCCCCATAACACTCATTTTGTGAGAATATCTATCCTCTCTGTCAAGCTGTTTAGCACACAGTTTATTTAAATAAATTTTAAGTGGTTCTTTAAAAAGAGAAAAGGAATTTGTAGTTAGCCTGAAATGTGATTGAATCTGCACTATTTGCAAACTATGCACAGTGAAGTAAATTCATTCTGTATAGTTTGTCCTGTCTGTCCTCGGTTAAACCAATAGCCAATTTTAGTTATGACTTTCCTAACAAATTCCAAACAGAGAATTTCATAGGAAATGTATTAATATATATGAGTACAATAGAATATCCCATTTTACCAGCAAGAACTGTTTAACACAGGAGCAAAAGGAAAGATCTTTCTTTCATTTTGGCGAAAACATCCTTCATCCATTTAGCTTATTTCTAGACTTGTTCTTTATAATGTCCATTTATTGTGGATTTATTTTAATGAATATGTAAGTATTCCTTGTATTATGGAAATAATTTACAGTATGTTATAAAACAGCTTTGTTTTTATCTATGCCCTTTTTTTTGTATGTTAGGACAACTTTAGCCTGCTGGATTTTATTTTTCATGATATTGAGTTGGGTTTTTTTTTTAATTTTGTTTTACTTTTGTTTTACTAAATCCAAGAATATTGTCCATAAAATGCAGTTAATGCAGATTATTCTGTAATTTAGATTTGCTAGTAATTAGATTTGCTAGTAATTAGATTTGCTAGTAATAATAGGCCTCTGGCAGTTGTCTAAGATATAGGTCAATTATACAGAACTCTATTCTGATAAAGCTTATCTTTCTAAGAATGTGAATAAGAGGCCACAGAGGAGGGACCAGATAAAAGCAGGGAGATTGGTAGTTATTACTTATGAGATAGTTTTGACACTCAGTTTCTATTTGGTTAAATATATAGGCCTGTAGTTTCTTAAATTACAGCTATTCCTTTCTGAAGTTTTTTTTTTTTAAACATTAATGTATCTTCTTGGCTGAGATACATTAATAGTTTAGATGAATTGTTATGGGAGAATGATGAAATTGTCATGGATTATGAATAATCTAGTTTATTGCTAGACTTGCTGAACATGTAGGATATGATTTATTTTGAGTCAAGAGAAGGATTAATAATTTAGACAATAATAAATTGAAAGAGTGGAGTATTTAAGCAGCCTTGTAAATTATGTTATACTGATCTGAGAATATTAAAAATACATTCCTGTGTATGACTACGGTACTCAAAATTACTTTCTACTGAGCTCACTAAGACCTACTCTAAGCAAAGTTACAGCCTTAATCATAAAGCTGCCAGTGATGTGTTTTCCAGAAAAAAAAAATTCTGTCCAGATTAGGCAGATGTTGATGTGTTAATCTACATAGAACATTTTTCAATTTGTTCTGTGTAGCTCATCAAGGAAACATGAACTTGCCATATATAAATTAGCCTATGCAGATCAATCCAGTGTGCACATAAAATGACAAATTGGTGATGTGATGCTAGAAAATTTCTTCAGAAAAATAAAACAATCCAGTCCATATCTTTGAAAAACATTTACTGTAAGTAAATATTGATTAATTATAAACAGTGATTGGCTGGATTGAAGATCTGGCCTATCTAATCCAGCATTCTGTTCTCACAGTGGCCAACCAACTACTCAAGGTAGCCTACTACAAGGCCACCTCTAATGAGCAAAATAGGGACAGAATTTCCATTGCTAAACAAGGTGTTGTTGTTAAATGAATTGTGCCTGATTTTCTGGCCTTTTTTTGCCACAATTCTTAAGCAAATCAATAGCAATAGTACTTAGATTTATATGCCACTTCATAGTGCTTTACAGCCCTTTCTAAGCAGTTTACAGAGTCAGCATATTGCCCCCAACAATCAGGTCCTCATTTTACTGACCTCAGAAGGATGTAAAGCTGAGTCAACCTTGAACCAGTTAGAATTGAACTCCTGGCAGTGAGCAGTGAGTTAAGTTAGCCTGAGAGTTAACCCACAATACTGCATTCTAGCCACTTTGCCACCATGGCTCATGCAAATCACTGCAGTCGTTAAATGAATCATGCAGTTGTTAAACAAATCTGAATTCCCCCATTGACTTTGCTTATCGGAAACCAGATGGGAAGGTCACAAATAGCAGGATGCTCAACCATAATAAATACTGCCGAGTGCTTGAATTATGATCACATGATTGTGGGGATGCTATGATGGTCATAAATGTGAGGATTGGTTTAATTTTTCAGTTCTGTTTTAATTTCGAATAGTTTTAAATTGAGGACTACCTGTATGGTATTTTCCCAGCAGATGAGTTCCAGAGGCAGTTGTACTGCCATCAAATCTATCAAATCAAAACTATATTTAAGTCAACCAAGCTGGTAACCGGCACCACATCTGGTTGCTTATTTTATTGCACTAGTGACTTGGCTGCAGATCTTTAGAGAATTTATCTTCATTCCTACCCACATGGGAAGATCAATGTTAGGAATCCCTTTTCCTTGCACTGCATATACCGTGTTTCTCCAACAATACGGCCCCTCCAATAGGAAGACCCAGCATGTTTTCTAGGCATGAAATGAAATTAAGCCCCTCCCCCCAAATTTAGGCCTAGTTTAAAACATGTGAAATTGGGGGGAGGGCAGTGGGAACTTGCCTTTAACAGTGCCCCGCGGGCAGCCACACCTCGTCACCAGCCGCTTCTAACGGCCGATTATGGCTGAGTGCGGAGTGCTTCCTACCCCTGCCAAGTGCCTTTGCTGCAGACCCGGGTATGGTGCTGGTTGCAGGCCGGGTCAGCAGGCGGGTGGCGGTGCGTGAATGTCGGCCTTGGCAGGGCACTTTAAATCGTGAGACCTTTGGCACTTGCCGCTGCTGCTTCTTCTGCTGCTCTTGCTTTTCCTTCACATTCCTCCACCGGCAACGTTTCAACCGCTTCTCGGGCGCGGGAGCTGCTTCCATAGCTTCCACAGTTCCCACCGGCGCTGGTGAGAGAACAGCGGCAGCGCTAGTGGGAAGCATGGAAGCGTTTCAGCTGCTTCTCGGGCGGGGGAACCACCTCTGTGGCTTCCACAGTTCCTGCTGGCGCTGCTGCTGTTCTCTCGTCAGCGCCAGCAGCTCCCCCGCCCGAGAAGCAGCTGAAACGCTTCCATGGTTCCGCTGGCGCTGCCGCTGTTCTCGCGCCGACAGGAACTGTGGAAGCCACAGAGGCAGCTCCCCTGCCCGAGAAGCAGCTGAAACAGTTCCGCCGACGCTGCCGCTGTTCTCACGCCAGCAAGAACTGTGGAAGGCACAGAGGCGGTTCTCCCACCCGAGAAGCAGCTGAAACGCTGCCACGGTTCCTGCTGGCGCTGCTGCTGTTCTCTCGCCAGCGCTGGTGGAACTGTGGAAGCTATGGAGGCAGCTCCCCTGCCCGAGAAGCGGTTGAAATGCTCCGGTGGAGGAATGCAAAGGAAAAGCAAGAGCGGCGGAGGAAGCAACAGTGGCGGATGCTGAAGGTCTTGCAATTTAAAGTGCCCTGCCAAGGCCGACATCCACACCGCTGCCATCTAGCCGCTGACCCGGCCGGGGGGGAGGGGGGGGGGGAGAAATTTATTCACCCCCGAAAAGATGGCCTAGCCGTTTTTTCGGGGCTCAAAAAAACAAAAGACCTGCCCTTATTTTACGAGAAACAAGGTAGTTATCTCAATACTGTGAACTTGCTTCTTTCTTCTTAGACAAATTTATCTGATTTGTAGTATAGGTATTTAATTGAATGTGACATAACTTCAAAAACTTCCTTTGAGAGAATTTGCAAATGTTGCATCTTTTCTATGCAGTTTTACAAGATGCTCTAAAAATTAATAAGATAGTTCTTAAAATTCAAATGCTCCATGATCAGTAGCATTTGGCATTTGTAAAATTTGTGGAAAATACTTCTTAAAATGCTTTACTACATTATATGTAATTTATAGCAGTATATGTGACTTTATAAAAAGAATGATTTTTCATCTTTATTTCAGTCACCTGATTTCCTTTACTTTCTGCATTATGTACAGAAGATTGGCAAATAGTTGCTTAATGCCACCCTCTAGTGGTAACTAATTTATAGATCTGAGGTGTTTAATACCAGACAGGTTGGCTGCACCTATGACAATTTATACTTTCCGTTGATATTATTCCAAATTCATAGTTGGTGGCAATATGGTCATTTCTATATGATACAACAATAGATTAAAGGTTTCATCTATCTCTGTCATATATTATTATTTCTGGTTTTGATTCATTTGTACGCATACACAAGCTATTTAAATTGAGACACACAAATCTCATTGGCAAATACGTATAAAAACAACATGAGTGAAAAACTCAAAAACTGAAGACAAAAGGAAAATATGCTTCCCACCATTCTGTAAAATGAAGCTTTGAAAAAAAAAAGGAATTTCTTAATTCAGAGAAAATAGAAATAAATAGATGGGGAAATGATCAAGAAAGGAGTAATTAGTGTCAAATAGCCTGCATTTTTTGCAGAAAATTAGAAACAAATAGGAACAAAAGGTATATGAATTCAAAATACATCATTTCTAATGTTCATTTGGTTATGCTGATATATATCTAAAGAATGTAACACAAATGGCAAATAGGGTAAACTTGTATTGATTATAATGCTACAAGCGAATGTATGATATTTATTTCTATAAGGAACATAGAATAACAGAGTTGGAAGAGAATTTGGAGGTCATCTAGTCCAGCCCCCTGCTTGAGCAGGAGAGCCTATTCCAAATATTAGCTTCTACCTAGGATCGAACTCACAGCCTCCTGATTGTGAGGTGAGAGCTCCACTAAGACTTCTATTTTTCTTATCTTTCCAAAAGCATTATTATCTGCTTTCCTGCAAGCACCAATTTTTTGTCCCTAAAAAATATATGTTTTTCATGAAAGTAGCAATCACATTTGGAATATGGACATGGGATAATTAAAGCTGCTATCCTACTATATTTTAATAATAATGAGTACTACACTTAAAATCTAAATAGAAAAGAAATACACAATTTCAACTGAATTCAAATGCATGAAAATAAAAACTGCCTAGGCAATTTTAATGTTAAAAGAGTAGTGGAATACTAAATAGTTATATACAATTAAAAATACCCTGATAAACCAGAGTCTATAAATCCTATGAATAATATATAAATATCTAAATGAGTCAAGTAAAATTAAACAACAATACAATATGAAAGCCAGCTGGGTGACTTTGGGCTACTAGTCGTTCATTCTCCACCCCATTCACCTTACAGTAGTGTTGTGGGTAAAATAAAAGGAAAAGGTATGTTGTACACGTTCCTTGGCTCGAATTATTTGTAAAAATAATAGACAGGATACAAATAAACAGAAAAGCTATAAAGGCTTGTTCCTGAGAGAATCAGTTAATCTTGGAATTTATTTTTGACTAAATATGCATAGGATTGTGCTAAAAGTATGTAAACTGGCCTATTAGTGTTGCATTCAGTTTCAAACAGCTTTTATCCCTATCACGGATTTTTTTCTTAATTTTTTTTCAACTAGCCTGCTTACAATACAGTGTAGGTTTATTAAATGCTCAAGACACAGTGAAAGCCTTTTGAGTACTGTCTGCATTCTGTTTTTATACCAGCACTTTTAATCCAGGCTCTGAGGTCAGAGGACAGCGTAACCATTGCACAAATAAATACTTTTGCATTAAGAACTAATACATGAAATCTTAAAGAACAACTCAGCTGTTTTATGTTGCAGGCTGGTTCCAATTTTGACACTGGAAAGGTCTATACATAGTAAAACGATTTGCTTTAACTGTAGAAGAGAGCAGCTATTTGTTTGCCTCTCTGAAAATATGAGTAAGTCATCCTCATTGTTCTCCATCCTGTCTTAAATGAAAAATGTAGGCTGAGGTGAAACTTTTGAAAAATTGAGATTTGGTAATAGTATGATGAATATTGTCTCTTGAGTGTGTGACTGTTCTTATGAGTAATGAAATGGTGAAGGCACTTTTTGTGCGCAAAATGTGTTGGCAGAAACTGTTTTGCAATCTTCTACACCACTGAAATGAGTCCCTTACTGTAGTTACCTTATCTGATAATGCTTCTAGGAAGGGAATGTAAGATGTGATTTGAACCTTTAGTCCTGTGATTTTTCCATAGTACTTTGTGATACGTACATGTATGATGTTTTTTTCTCCATATAACCCCTGAAAACGCTGTAAAAAAAGCAGAATTTCTATTGACTCTTTTGAACTTTAAAAGTCGGGGTGATTGATTTATACCTGTCTTTTGTGCATATCGGGAGGTTGATTGAGATGCCAAAAGAGAGTTCTTTCACTAGGAAAAAAAAAACCAAATGAATTGAGTTCAATATCACTGCTCGTTGGAAAGATACATGCTTGGAATTGCAAGAATTGCACATGGATTAGAGAACAAATGAAAGTATATGATATCATCAAGAGTAGAAGAATTGAAGTGGAAATGGGCTGGTCACAGCAAGAAGAACTGACAGCAGATGGACTAAGGCAGGCAGTCATAGAAGGTATCTCACTTGATAAAAAGCATCCATGAAAGAAACCTAAAACAAGATGGATGGATTCCATCAGCAAATATTGCTGGCCCAATTGGCAAAAGAAAGCTCAGGACCATATAGGTTGGAAACATGTGGAAGAGATTAATTGAAGTAGGTTGGTCTTGCTGATCTTGGGTTTGTGAAGTTGGAGAGAAGCAGTGATCTATAAATCTTTATTTTCTCACCTTTCATAACTTTATATCAGCTTCCCCAATCTTTGCCATCCAGATGTCATTCATTTTAGTTGCAATATACCCAACACCTTACAAGGACATCGTATTTGAATTGGTTGCTTAAAAGCTATGTTTGGGGAAGCTCCTCAAATTGCCCTGAGTTCTATAATCTGCATCCCAATATCCAATATTTGTGTCTTGCATGCTCTCCAGATGCAAGACTTATGCCCATAACTCCGAAAATTCACATTTCCTACATTGTTTGTTTTTCTTGGCAGAGGAAAAGCAACTCTTAATGTTGATGCTTACTTGACCTCAGCTTCAAAAGTTATTTAAGGAGAACTTTTGAAAGACTGGACTGGACTCTTTTAACATTATAAAATTCAACATTGCTTTTGGAAGTTTTTGTGTTCTTGTGTATGTGTGTTTGGACTTCTGTATGTTATCCTGGGAAAGAATGGCAGGATGGTTGAATAGCTGAATATGTAGGCTGCTATTATAGTAGGATTGCATAACCATTTTTGAGTGATACAAATTGATTAAATGCCTGTTCACACTCTGAACAGATTGCAGCCTGCCATAGCAAAGACAAGTAAAACAGTGAATGTTATTGCGTGCTGTGAAAAATAGAGGATTTTAACAGGGGAAGCAAATTGATAACCTTTCCCCTTTCCCTAGTACACAGAAAGGTTTTTAAATTTAAAATATGAACGATCTAGTATGTACTGGAGGATATTTTTCAATCTTCATGCTTGAAAAATGTTTATGGGGCAGTTCACAGTCACTAGTAGTATATAAACTACTAGTTTATATACTACTATAATAGTATAAAAACACTAATTAGAATTGGGTAGAATGAAATCTGTGCATAATTCTTCTAAGAAAAAAATGTTGAATTAAAGAATGGCACTTCATTAAGGTATTGGTCTGGATTTTCTGAAAAGCAGTAACTTTTTTCAACTGTAATTGCATAAATAATGTAATAACTAACATACTGTGATTATCTTTTTATATCATCTCCAGTGACATATTAATAACTATTAATAAGCAGCTAGTATTAGATTTAATTCATCTCTTGATATATTTGCATTCTCTGCACATCATTTCTCTTTAAATTCTTGGTTCCTAATATAGCTAGAATTTTGGGAGCGAGAATTTAATCTCTCCTTCAGATCTTGCCCAGCCCCCATGCTCATTTTGGTCCTTTCATTAATCTGTTGGCCTTGACAGTATTTTGCAAAGCAAACAGATGTAATTTTTATAACATTAAAGAAGAGATTATGAGTTAGAGATTTAGAAGAGCACAGATGGCCTTTATGCCTAGGGGACTCCCAAGGTGAGCTTTTGCAATACTTTAGGAGTACTACATTCTGTTCTCTACAAAATGCAGCTTCTGGAGTCACTTGTAGTTTAATTAATCCATTCTTCAAGAGCAGTGAAAGCATTCTATTTCATTTATAGCAATTTGATTATATGTAATTTCAAGGAACATTAATCTCTTCTGCCTTCTTCCTGGAAATAAATGCTATTCTAATTTCTGTACTTACAGAGCAATTACTGTACAGCATTAGTTTCATTCACAGATAAAATATTTTTAAAGTATAGGCAGTCCTTGCCTTACAACAGTTCATTTAGTGACTATTCAAAATTACAACAACACTGAAAAACAATCACTTATAGCAACAGCACTTAGCCTTATATATTGCTTCATAGTGCTTTACAGCCCTCTCTTAAGTGGTTTACATAGTCAGCATGTTGCCCCCAACATTTATGACTATTTTTCACACTTAAGACCATTGCAGCATCTCCATGGTCACGTGATCAAACTTCAGATGCTTGGCAACTGACTCATATTCATGATGGTTGCAGTGTCTTGGGATCATGTGATTAACTTTTCCGACCTTCTTACAAGTAAAGTCAATGAGGAAACTAGATTCACCTAACGACCATGTTACCAACTTAACAGTTAATCACTTAACTGCAGTGATTCACTTAATGGTTGCAAGAAAAGTTGTAAAATGGGGCAAAATTCACTTAACAAATGTCTCACTTAGCAACAGAAATTTTGGGCTCAATGGTGGTCGTAAGTTGAGGACTGCCTATACTTGAAGTAATGAATAATTACCCTTCACATTTTTCATGAGGCTGCATGTATGTAAAAATCTACATCTGTTGGTTTCTACATTGTAAAACTAGCAAGCATGTATTTGTCTGTTTGCATGTGTCAAACAAAAGTTTGACCTTAGAGGACGTCAAACACAATACTTGAAAAGTAATTTTGCTGGTACATGATTCAAGAAGGAGATGCGCAATCTGGAGCATTTTGGGAATGTCATCTGTCCTGATTTTTACAGTGATACTTCTTTTTTTTTTAAAAAAAAATCCTGTTCATTTTAGTTCTTCTCGTTTTTTTTTTCATGGTTAATATTTGTAAAGATACCAACATTAATAATAAAATATTAATATTTGGGATGGCTTAAGTTGTGCCATTAGGATGTATATTGGATAACACATCTTAATTGATCTTTTAATTTATGATGAGCATTTTATTCCAAGATGACATTGCATTAAATCACTTGCTACATGAGCATACTCTGACAAATGCCTGAAGGCCTATGACTGATATTCAGTTTGATAACTTTTACATGGAAATGCAGAGCACGGGAATTGGCACCACATGGCAAAAAGGAATAACAATTTCTACAAATTTCTGACTAAACATTTTATCTATTTTTATAGAATTTGTTTTCTGAGGCAAACTTATGTCCTAATCTGTTGATTTGGACTTCCCTGATTTTGTGCAAGATTACTACTGTAAATTCACAAATTGTAGGGAAGACAGAACTTTACTCTTAGCTGGGCTGGACAATAATTTTCCCAAGGAGCCACATGAGAAACTGAGTCTATTGTGGAGGGCGGAGTCAATAGCTCTTTACTGTACTCCACTCACTCACCTGCAGAGCCGACCTTTGACATGATTACAACCTTCCGGGCTGGCTTATGATCAAGTTGAAGAGGAAGTTGGCAGAAGTTACAAATCACCATCACATGATATGTCTCACTTAACTATAGAAAAATGTTGAAAAAATAGGTACATTCCCATGATGCCTCACTTTAATGATCACATTGCTGAAAGACGAATTTTCTAGTCCCACCTGTAGCCTTAAGTCAATAACTACCCGTATTGATGTTTTTATTTTATTATATCATTATAATTCTTTGGAGACTATAGCCTTACTTAGACATTTGTTTAGACCTGGATTTAAAAAGATGTAGATTTCTAAGGTTTGGCTGCTTAGCTTTATAATTTATATTACAAATTTAAAGTAAGAAAATAGAGGAACAGTCATGCTTATTTTCTGCTAACATTTAGAAAGTATCTATTTGTTTTACTTGTAGCTATGCTTATTAAATTTGACTTTAAAAATATTACTCTGTTATAACTGTAAAAATATTTCTTCTGCTTGAAGCACTTTTTCTTGGAAAGAGTCCCTTTTTTCAATTGATGTTGTTTTTTCTCCATATAAATAGGGTCCAGTCATGGAAGAGCTGATATGGGAACAGTACACAGTGACCTTACAAAAGGTAGTATGTTATTTATTTATAATTTTCTAATAACGTTTTTGCACTGAATATCTCATATCCATTGACAAACAAGATATGTCCCAATTTTAATTGCTTTTCATTAACAAAATATTTAACCTTGATAAATATATTACTTGAACATTTTTAAACAAAACCCTCATTTATTTACATACATTTCCTTTGCAAATGTTAGCAATTCATTTTTCTAGAGCTATTAAAAATACCCAGAATTTAAAACATAGCAACCACCTTTTTTAAAAGGTTCAGTTCTCTATAACCCAAGAAAGAAGTAGCACAGTTTAAAACGCCACAAAACCACTTCTGGGCTTTTCCAGCACACAGTTTTTATTACCAAGAAGGAAATGTTGTGGAACAAATTACATTCTTTGGAACATAGGAATCCAGTGTCCAGGACTACAACTTTTTGTAAATGCTACTCTTCCCCAAAGTAATTAAGTTATTTTCATCCTATTCATGCAATGCAAAAAAAAAAAAAGGGATAGAATTTACCATGACAGTGGTAGTATAAAAAGAACAGTTTAGTGTAGTGTTAAGACACCGGGCTAGAAACCAGGAGATATGTGTTTTAGTCCCACTTTAGACTTGAAGCCAGCTGGATGACCTTCGACCAGTTACTCTCTTTCAGCCTTAGGAAGAAGGTCATGGCAAAGCACTTCCAAGTATCTTGCCAAGAAAACTGCAGGAACTAGTCCAGACATTCGCCAGAATCAAGAGTGACTTGAAGGCACAAATAAAATTAAAAATGGTGATGAGCAGCCCTTTCCTCTTATAAATTACACTGTGACATAACCACTTGGTTTTTGTGTATACAGCTGTTGTCTTTTTACTGAGCAGCAATACACGTAAAGGCCTCCAGCATGCAGATAAACCTGTTTGCTCAAACCATATTTTTGTATTTGATTTCACAGTGGGGAAGGACTGCTCAGAGGCCTTGAAACTGAACCGTACACAGATTATCCAAGGAATGCTGAACAATTATCTACTTCTTTTCCGTGACCATTACAGAATTTCCACCTATTAGTTTTACTATCTTAAATATCTTAAATGGAAGGTTTCAATGTGATAGTTTCTTAAACAGAATGGTGGAATGGACTCTTGATTATCAAAAGATCCAGGTTTAAATTCCTAAGCTTAAATTAAGTGTTTAAAAAATAACTATACTCAACAAATGAGAATATAGTTTTCTCTAATGGATAGTAGTGTAAGATTGTCACATGGAAGGTCAAAAGGAGGGACTTTCTAACACATTTACTTATGCAGAGTCTTGGGAAGGTTGCAACAAATACAGGCTTACAACTTGTATTAACTTTCTGAACAAGAAGTGATTCCTTCCTCTTATTTTTGGTGGTACCGCTACACTTAAATTCAAAAGTGGCATAATGCAAATGGCCCACATCCCCTTATTCTACTTTCCTCCAGTCATTCCAGCGCCTTTTTTCCCTTTCCCTTTATGTGTTTGAATTCAAGCTCAGCGTTTTATTATTTACTTATGTATATCCTACCTTTATTATTTTTACAAGTAACTCAAGGTAGTGAACATAACTAATCTGTTATGATAATAACATAACTAACATAATTTTCTCCTATTTCCCTCACAACAACAACCCTGTGAGGTTAGTTGAGCTAAGAGAGAGTGACTGACCCAAAGTCACCCAGCTAGGTTTTGTGGCTAAGGTAGAACTCATGGCCTCCTGGCTTCTAACCTGTTGCCTTTAACCAATAGACCAAACTGTCCCTTGTCCTATTGTCATAGATCAGGCCTGTCAAACTGACAGCCTGCAGGCTGAATACGACTCATGCAGGTAATTAACATCCCCAGGTTCGCAAAAAAACACATTGTAATATGTCACGATACGGCCCGCAATGCAAGAGGGTTTGACTTAGAGCCTGCCTTCCCCTTTTGCCTTTTCACTACTGTCTCCTACCTCAGAACTCCCAGGCCTAGAATATGGTGGTTCCAGGAATATGCTGAGATACATGGGAATGGTTCAAATACAATTGAACATTTGTATTTTACTCTTGGCATGAACCTGGCTTATCAGTCAGGGAATATTGTGCCTATTTTACTTCACACAATTAAAAATCACTGAATTAACAAATTTAACTCTAATGGTATTAGTACTTAATAAAGGGTTAGAAGACTTTCTGGAATTTGTAATTAACAGTTTCCATTTTACAGAAGTTTTTCAAACCATCCTCCATCAAATCAGGTATCTTCTTTAATCCACCTTGCTTCTATGATTGCTCACCATTTATACAATAGTTTCAGTATGTTTTGAAAATCTGTAAAGTATCAGCTATGGACCAGAGGCTGAGAAAGAGTGACAGGTCTATATTTATCTCCTGAATTTGTGGCAGATGGCTTCTTAATTTGTAGCTCAGTGATTTAAATGATATATTGCTGCAGCCCTCTTCTGTCTCTCTAGTTCCAAGACATTCGTAAATCAAAATTGTGTAATGTGCTCCTGTACACACTGTAAGAAACATTTTTCATTTGTCATGCAATTCCCTAGTCTATAGGGAAGTACATTTTTTTTTCAAGACAGGCCTAAAATATGGTCTTAGGTTAATATTATAATATTGATTTTGACTACTGAACTGTACTGGGATTCCTCAAGGACTGTCTAATAGGGAACAATATGTAATTGTAAAATTTTAACTAAAACAATTTAAAAACACCACAAAACTGTCTCCATACTCCAAAGGGCAGTAACTTAAACATATTGCGATGCACTTCCCACAGCAGTCTTGGAGGGCTGATATAAAAAAAATGTCTAAAACTGTCCCCCCCCCCCCCCGTCCCCCTTGTGGACAAGGGGCTATTGAAACTATAGCTCATGTCCTTCTGTACTGTATCTTCTATAACAGTGATGACTAACCTTTTTGGCACTAAGTGCCCAAAGTACGCACGCACGCATGCACATCCCCAAAATGCAATATGCGTGCATCCCTGGGCATGCACCTCGCCCCTGCATGTGCCCTGCCCCCCACGCATGCGCGGCAGAGACCTGAAGATCAGCTGGCCGACGGGAGGCACATGCATGCATGCACAGCGGAGCTGAGCTGGGGCAACAGCTAGCATGCTTACAGAGAGAGCTCTGCATGCCACCTCTAGCTCGTGTGCCATAGGTTTGCCATCACGGTTCTATAAGGACTCATGGACCTTTCTCTTAACACCTCACCTGATAAAATACCCGGGAACACTGATTTCTGTTATGTACAATTGTTATTCTTCTGCAAATTTAGGCAGACTTGGACTGCCCACTGACACTCCACCACCAATTGTTAAATACCTTGTGTTTTTTATTTTATTTCATTTTATTTTTAAAAAATGCTTCTTATTTGTAATATTGGTCTGTGACTGTAATAAAAATGACTACTATTGCTACAATTTAAAAAGTACCCATGTCAGAATGATGACAGGTTTTAACAGTGTTTGCCACCTGCACTTCCAAGTAAGAAATTAAGTTTTATCAAGCAGCAACATGATGAAAACACAACAGTGGAAACTAGGAATAGCGAGGATGTAGTACATACTGGGGATATTGTATTCAATGGAGAAATAGCATTTAAAATGATAAAACAACATGGAGAGGAAAGCAATAAAGGCATGTTAAGCATTCAGAAAGCAACAGAAAAAGGTGATGAAGAAGAAAGGAGCAATCACATTCAACGACAAAAAAAAATTCAGTATTGAGGACTAGTGACTAATCTCTTGGGGATCAGCGATGAGACAGTCGGTAGAAGGCAGTTTTTAGGAGAGAGAAAAGACACTCTCTGTGATGTAGAAATAGAAGTTTTGAGGTAAACACCTTAGCTTTGGGAATCTGGAATTCAGCCAGAGAAGGAATGGGGAAAAGATACTGAAAAGCCAGCATGTATATGAAAAGTGATGCAGTGTGGTGGGAGGCAAGGTAGAAAAAGTAGCTGGAGAAGAAAAGCTGTAGGCAAAGACAAATGGTAGGGTCGGGAAAGGAAGAATAAAAGTGCATCTTTGCTCTACAATCATCCTGGTTCTTGAGGATTTATGGTACACGGAACATCCAGAAATTAATGGAAGGAACATGAGGGTAGAGTGGAAGGAAAATAGGAGTCTCAAAGCTCTTTTGCCAGTCTTTGGGGGGGGGGGGGGGCGGTCAGCAGTTCTCCTTGGATTTTTGAAGACACCACTGAAGTAATGGAGAAAAAGACTGAAAAATGAGCGTCTTTCCTTCTGTCTCTGGCTGACCACAAAGTCAGGGATTCTGTACTATGCTACCTGAGGGGTTCTTGAGTCATCCCTTCACCAGGGTCTCATTCTGATTGTCTTTAAATAGTTTTTAAAATATCAGCTTGTGTATACCATGATCAGCATAGATGAGATTTGTAATCCAGTCAAACTTCCAGCAGGAAGTCTACATTATTGCTCCATCACCCCGCAGTTCACATTTTATCACAGTAGGCCACATTGACATTAAATCCGAGCAAATACGTAACAAGTCTTATTACCCTGTATTTTTTATAGGGACTTGCATACTGCATTAATTAATTCTCTCATTAAAAGAATTTCCAAGTAGAGATGAAGAGTAATTCTTCTTCTTGCTATCTAAGTGTAGAATAGAATAGAATAGAATAGAATAGAATACTTTATTGGCCAAGTGTGATTAGACACACAAGGAATTTGTCTTGGTGTAAATACTCTCAGTATACATAAAGAAGGAACATTCGTTAAGAATCAAGAATCATAATGTACAACACTTAATGATAGTCATAGGTACAATCAACATCAAATCATACTAGGAAACAGAGGATACAAGCAACAAAGTTACAGTCACAAGTGGGAGGGATGGGTGATAAGGAGTGATGAGAAGATTAACAGTAGTAATAGTGTACACTTTGTAAATAGTGTTGAGGGAATTATTTGTTTAGCAGAGTGATGGCTTTCGGGAAAAAACTGTTCTTGTGTCCAGTTGTTCTGGTGAGCAGTGCTCTATAGCATCATTTTGAGGGAAGGAGTTGAAACAGTTTATGTCCAGGATGTGAGGGGTCTGTAAATATTTTCACAGTCCTCTTTTTGACTCGTGCAGTATACAGTATACAGTTGCCACATTTTGCCTAGAAGCTATTATCCAAAATAGCCAAGCCCTTTTAAAATGTTTTTTTTTAATTTTTATTAAAGGTAAGAGGGGATTTCATTAGTTTTTTATTAGATCTTTTAGAGAAACGGAATTAAAAAAATTAAAAACAACTAAAAAACAAAAAAGAGTAAAATGCAAATCAGTACATAGGTTCTAAAATGTCATGGTGATTACGGTTCTCTAATATATCCTTAATTATGTATGCATTATTGAATGTAATTTGGGAGGAGGGAGTTGCTATGTGGTTCTGGTTGGTTGCTAAATGTGTGGTGTGCTTTTTTTCTTTTTTCCCTTTCAGGACTCAAAGCGAGGATTTGGTATTGCAGTTTCCGGTGGCAGAGACAACCCCCATTTTGAAAATGGTGAGACATCCATAGTTGTCTCTGATGTCCTTGCAGGTGGCCCAGCTGATGGATTACTTCAGTAAGTTAACTTCTTTACTTTAACTTCTACCTGTTTTGTTGCATTGACAATTTATTTTTAAAAACAAATATGTTTCTGAGCTTTGGCCTTCCAAGTATTTGCCCCTATAAATGTAGCTATTTATTTTAATTTTACTGTAATCATGATAAATCTGGCTACCATCCAATTCTCCTTACCTTTGTCAGAGCTCTACAATAGAGGATTTTAAATTTGGGGAAGAATTTATTGTTCTATCACAGAAGGTAGCATTCAGGAACATCTGGCTGTTTCTGAGTTTGTTCAGAGAATAAAAAATAAACCTTTTGGGGATGATGATGATGATGATAATGATGATAGAGTATTCCTCATCGTAGCTAAAGAAAAGAAATGGGAAAATGCCATTACTGTATTTTGATATTTGGTTTCATGGTTATTATTTGGTTCATAAATTTGGTTCTACAACATTGCTTACATCACTAAATAGTAAACAACATGCAGTAATCAGCTATGATTCCTGTAATGAAAGAGAAATGGAGTCCTTGATGCTCTCTGAATTTGGTGGTTTTCTTGCAGACATTTTATTACCAAACTAGATGACATCGTTGGTGCATTGATGATGAAACATCTGCAAAAAACCCACCAAGCTCAGAGAGCACCAAGGGTCCCATAGTTCAACACTGAGCTGCAAATATTCTCTTCTCTCAATAGAAAGTATATATTTGTATACAAAACCGAATAGGATCAATGCAGTTCTGCTATAGGTCCACATGCCTAATAAAAAGGAAAAAAAATTACACTTTTTTCTCTACAGTGTTTCTTAAGGGGACAATCTGGGAGTAGTACAGGATTAAATAGTTGTATGAGGTTTTTTCCTAAATGGACTTTTGCAGTTATGGCAGAATTAGGCAGATCCCCGTGTTTTCAACCAGAATATAATTAATGTTGGTCCTTTAAAAAAAACAACAATGATTCATTTCTTTTCCAGGGAGAATGACAGAGTTATTATGGTTAATGGCACACCGATGGAAAATGTGGCCCATGCATTTGCTGTGCAGCAATTAAGAAAAAGTGGGAAAGCGGCCGTCATTGTAAGTTTATTATTATTTATTTGTGAAAGAGAGAGACCAGACAGAATACCAATTTGGCCTAGTGGTTAAGGTGCTGGCCTAGAAACCAGGAAGCTCTGAGTTCTATAGTTTTCAAACCTCTGCTAAAGTTTTGAAGAAGGGTATCCATAAAATTCAGGATTTCCATGAGACTGATGGTGCTTTCTAATACTGTATATGTTGGTGTTAATGCTTTGGGAGACATAATGACTTCAGATCAGTCTTGGAATAGACAATCAAATATATAAAAAGTACCGTATTTATTCAAGTATAACGCGCAAAATTTTCTACCAAAAAAAGAAATCAAAGTTTGGGTGCGCGTTATAAACGAGGGCTGGGGTGGGGTGGCAGTGGCGGCCGGTCCAATGAGGGCGCAGGCGAATTGTGAGTTCGCACTGCGCCTTTTCCGGGCTGCAGCCGCGCACTGTATGCGAGGGCGAAGAAAAAAAAAAGTCCCCTCGTTGCGTACAGTGGGCGGCCCGAACTGGGGGTGAGAATTCTTATTATCCGCTGTATGGTCGCCGCTTCATTTCCTTGTTATACTGGTTTTTAATTTTAATTTTATACCGATTTTTAATCAAAAATTAGGGGTGCGCGTTATACATGTGTGCGCGTTATACTCGAATAAATACGGTAACCTTTTCATTGTGATCTGCAATGAGTTCTATGAATTTTGAAATTGTATTTGTTTACCTTTCTATTTTGGTTTAGTAAAATCTGCCATTTTGTGCATTTAGTAATAGTGAACAACTATTACTATGGTGGGCTAGGAATTTTGGGAGTTAAAGCCCACAAGTCCCAAAGTCTTAAAGATTGATCAGTATGAAGGCTTCAGTGTAGATCAGTGTTTTTAAACCTCAGCAATGTGTGAACTCCAACTCTCAGAACTGGCTGGGGAATTCTGGGAATTGGAATCTTAAAAGTCACTGAGGCTGAGAAATATAAATCTTAAGAGATTTGAGACTAGAAAGCAGAATACTTGTCCCATTGCTGCCTTTTATCTGAAAAGATGATCGGCCACCATGCCAAGTTGGAATGGAGCTTATTTTTTAAATCCAGTATAAACTCAGCTGTTGTGACTTGCAAATTGTGGTTTACAACTTTACCGTAATGTATGAATCCACCCTTTGTCACTAAAGCTAAGGAAAAATTAATATCTTGCTGCATTGGGGGACTTCAGAAAAAATTACTATATTCAAGTATAAAATATCCAGTCAAGGGAGAACATGAGAGAAAGTAAGCAAACCTTTGAAATGGAGGAAGATAGAAGGGTTTTTGTTCTGTTATTTCAGAATGTTCCTCTTATTGATAAAGCACTTGCAGGTGTAGTTAATTCCATACATAAAAGGAAGTTATTGCATATGCTACCCAGTGTTGCATTGATAATATGGAGAACTTCTGATGATTTTGACACACATGGAATTTTCATAGCTATATGGTAAGAGAATCAAATTTGGTCAAGTGCTATACAACGTTGCTTCCACATTTGTGCTAGGTTTTTGAAAATGGATTATAGTACTCCTCAGCTTAGGGCCACAATGGGACCAGAACATCTGTTGGTAAGCAATGCAGTCATTAAGTGAGTCAGGCTGATTTTGTAACCTTTTCCTCATGGTTGTTAAATGAATCATGCAATCATTAAGCAAATCCAGCTTCCCCCATCTTTGCTTGTTTAGAAGCCTCCTGGGAAGGTCACAAATGGCAATCATGTGACCCCAGGACACTGCAGCCATCATCAATACATGCTGGTTGCCAACGACCCAAATTTTGATCATATAACCATGGGGACAATGCAATAATTGTAAATGTAAGGACTGGTCATAAGTCAGTTTTTCCAACACCGTCATAACTCTGAATGGTCATTAAGCAAATGTTTATAAGTCAAGGACTACCTATATAAAATGATTGACTCATTTTTTAAAAAGGTAATCTTGTTCTTATATCCTGTATATAGGTTGTGAAAAGACCACGTAAGGTACAAGTCCATGCAGTTCAACGAAGCCCGTCCCTTGACTACGACTATAGAGCTTTCGAAGCTGTGGATGATCGTGCAGAGTTTGACGGCCGAAGCACTCGAAGCGCCTACAGCGAAAGGAGTTGGCAGAGCGGAAATGCAGGCCGTAGCCAGAGCTGGGGAGACAACCTTGACAGGGGCTACAGAATGACCCCCAGTAAAGGGCGCTCCCACAGCAGAGAACGCAGCTTCAGTCACGATCGAAGCCGGGGCCGTAGCATGGATAGAGAGCGGAGCTTGGACCGCGAATACCAACGGCCCCGAAGCAGAGGGCGGAGTGTTGATCGATATGATACCTATGACTATGGGTATGACGGAGGCAGGAGTCTACCAAGAGATTATGACTGGCAATCTCGTCCTGACCCTCAGCGTGGGAGGGAAACAAAGAGTGGTAGCAGAGATAGGCTGAGTACCCACAGTCCCGCCTCTGAGCCATACGACTGTAGAACACAGGAAGAACCTGTTAGTATTCTTCTCACAAAAAGCAAATCTAACGAAGGCAAGTTCTCAAATACAGGTTGAAGAAATGTGTCCTCCTGCCTTTTCTTTTGTTGTCTTACTGTCATTGATGCAAAAACCAATTTTGTCAATGTGTTACTCTTTTTTTTTTTACTTCTAAAAAAGATAACCTGTAGCTTACAGAAGGAGATATTGCCAAGTTGTAGTTGCATGTGTATCTGTATGTGGGGAAAACCCACTGTGTACCAATAACCATTGTTTTGCCAATAGGGGGCAGTAATGTACCTGGTGATGTGTTCCTTGTTCGTCCTCTCCCTAATTTTATAGGAATTTACCGTGCTACAGAGTAGACCTCAGTCATGACTAGTATTTCCAGCAATGTCTGTGGGCCATTTGTAGATCCCAAATATTTTTGTAGAAAATAAAACAGTGGATAGCTGCTGCCCAGTGATCTTTAATCAACTATATCCAATCCTGCAACAATTTTACCTGAAGGCCTATATTGGTCTCTCAAATTTCCAAATGTGCTCCCTGATTTCAAAAATGTAGAGATTTCCAGGATATTATAGAATATTCATTCATTCGTGTTAAACTACTGTAAAGTGCCTAAGTATTTTATACTTTAATTGGCACGTGTTTACATAAACGAATAAAAAGATATCGAATATATATATATATATATATATATATATATATATATATATATATATATATATGGATCTTTGGTTCTTCGGGTTTTCTCCCGCGTAGAGTTGGAAATATTTAGGCGACGTTTCGATGAAGTCTCATTCATCATCTTCAGGCTTCTGTCTTCGGCCTTGTGCTTCTCAGAAGCACAAGGCCGAAGACAGAAGCCTGAAGATGATGAATGAGACTTCATCGAAACGTCGCCTAAATATTTCCAACTCTACGCGGGAGAAAACCCGAAGAACCAAAGATCCACATACAAATACCCGCGAAAATCTCCGAAAACATATATATATATATATATATATATATATATATATATATATATATATATACCTTTCCCCATTGAGACTTAGAAGTATTTCTAACCATAAAGGAGGAGAGATGTTTTGTTTTGCTTTGTTTGCATTGTAGTTTGGATAGATCAGTTTTAAAATAAATTATTTCCACAGTAAAGTGGAATGTAAGAAAAATTCCTGCCTTTTATGTTATTAATAGGTTGAGGTTTGTTGGCTTAATATCTCTTTTTGGATGCATCCTGGGGGTATACCCATAAATCTGCAAATACAGTTCAAGTTCTGAATAAAACAAAATTGAATTTAGCATGATATATTTAAACACAGAGAGAGGGGAGAGAAAGAAAAAATGTACTTCTAAAATCCTGTTAAGTGGTTTTTTTTTAAAAAAAAACTCTTGTACTTCTTTTCAAGATTTTGCCAGCGATTCTTTATATATTTGGAACCTTCTTAAAAGTGAAAATAAGAACATTGCTTTGATTTTAAATGTTGTATTATAGGGCAAGCATCAAGCAATTTTTCCCAGTTTATATGAACTAATAGTGTCTCTGGAAATGAGAGACTGTCCCTTAAGTAGTCATCCAGTTATCTCTGGAATGTACCCAAAAGCACTGAGAAGTCAAGTTCTTAGCTGGAAAGGTTGAAAATGCCTAAAGAAAAAATAAAAAGATAATTTAGAGGCAGCATGATAGTCATCATCAAAAACATAAAATAACTGCCATGTAAATTTATTCTCTGTACTTTGGAGAGATAAAGAACTGAATTGTAGGTTCACATTTACAAGAAAATGCATATAACCAATTGAGAAAGATGGTTTCTGAGTTGAGAATGGAATAAACAACCTGAATAGGCAAACTATCTTTTGCTTATCAAAGACTTTTGAACAGAGGTTGGATGGAATGTATTCTCCTGCATTAGAAAATTAGATTAGATGATCTGGTGATACAATCCCCCGTTCGAATTCTGTCTGAATTTCAATATGTACTAAATCATTGCAGTGTTGAATGTTCATAAGATACTATGCAGTAAATTGTGCCTTTGCAAATTGTTTTTTTTTTTTAGTACAATCTGTCAACTATAAGTGCTGCCTGCTTGAATTATATTATTGAATTGAATTGAATGATAGTTAACTTGTTTGTGAGTTGTAGAATAGCCAAATTTAACTGCTAGACTATCTTTGGTTTTATGAATCATAAGTTACATCCTCGGTCTAAAATGTGGAAATTGCTGGGACAAAAAGCTTTTGGTCGAAAAAACTGATAAATCTTTCTTAAAAAAGAAAATTTGGAAATTGCTAGTGTGCAATAGGTTTATTTGATAAATTGCAAAACCCTGTTTCTCTTGCAGAATATGGCCTGCGGCTTGGAAGCCAGATTTTTATCAAAGAAATGACTAGTACTGGCCTGGCAACAAAGGATGGCAATTTGCACGAAGGGGACATCATTCTCAAAGTATGTCATTGTACAAAGAAACATTAATTTCTTAATGGGGATGTAAAAACATATAATGTTGTTGTTTCAATTGTCTGTTTGCAAATATTGGGTGGAAACTCTTTGAACTTCAGATATAAATCAATCTGCTTGTTTTACACATTCAGATCAATGGTACAGTGACGGAGAATATGTCCTTATCAGATGCTAGAAAATTGATTGAGAAATCAAGAGGAAAACTCCAGTTGGTTGTTCTGAGAGACCGAAGACAAACTCTAATCAACATTCCTACCATGCAGGACAGCGAGTCAGAAATGGAAGGTAAGAGGCTGAAAGCAAAACCAAACATGCTTTTTAAATTGTTAAAATGTTTTAATGGTTTTCAAAAGAGCAGTGAGCAACATCTATGTGTAGAATGTTACATCCTAAATAGATCTAAACATATGTCCGTATGCAAAATCTTTGTGTTTGTTGTGTGGAAAAACAATAACAGTCTCTTAATCATGATGAGATTTTTGAGGCAAAGGATGTGAGCAGGTTTCTGGGCCTCAAGCTAAGACAATAATGAGCCCTGCAGGAATCGGCTACAGAACAGATATGTTTCATATCACATTCTATTTTTCCATATTGTTCATAGCTTCTATCCCTGATACTAGAGAGGCAAATACCTCTAAATAAGCCTATTTTTTATCCCGAGCTATTTCATAGATACGTTTTCTTCCATATTCACATATGCAGTAAATGCTCATAATTGTTGACAGGAATTCATGGCTCAGGCAGACAATATCAGGCATACCTTGCTCAGTTTTCCTAAAAAAAAAAAGCTGGAATCCCTTTGAAATGGATAGCTCCTTTCCACTTGTTTTGAAAGCAAGGCTAAAAAAAAAAATCTGAGATTGCTTCTGGTGACAAGAAGTATTTTCTTCCCAGTGCTGAGGTCATCCTTATAATTTGTTTAGCCTCAGAGGACCTCTGAGAGAAAAGAAGACTGGTGACATTACTATGTCTGCATAACGGATGGGGATTTATAGCAATAGCAATAGCACTTAGACTTATATACCGCTTTATAGTGCTTTACAGCCCTCTCAAAGCGGTTTACAGAGTCAGCTTATTATCCCCAACAATTTGGGTCCTCATTTTACCCACCTCGGAAGGATGGAAGGCTGAGTCAACCTTGAGCCTAGTGGGATTTGATCTGCCAAATTGCAGTAGGAGTAGCTTGCAGTACTGCACTCTAACCACTCCGCCACCGAGGCTCCTTATGAAATTTAATTGGCTTTTAATGGGCTTTAAAGCAAAAGAAATGCTTTAAAGCAGGGGGTCTCCAAACCCTGGGTCACGGCCCATTGGGAATTGAGCCACACCAACAGCTGGTAAGCGGGTCAGTACATGTAACTCCTTTTGCGCAAGAAGTGGGCACACGCTTGTGCGCAAAGCTCCATTTGTGCTGAACCACCCGCTCTCCCCTGCCATCTCTGGTGCTGGTCTGCAGAGCTGGAAAGGTTGGACACCACTGCCTTAAAGTTTAAAGGAAATTAAGTGGTTTATAGTGCCAGGTTACCGCTGTAAAGTTTAGAGTATAAACCTTTCTCCTTAATCCTCCAAAATCCTGATTTCTGGGTCAAAAGTGCAAGGAACCATGTGTAGCATATATCCCCAGATTGTGCATACTTGAAAGGACTTTGCTTCCTCTGCCTGTCTTTGGATATGTCCCAGAATATCAAGAGATAGATATCTATTTTGGCCTAAGGCTTCAAGAGAAGAATGCTGCCTCACTGCTCTAGTGATTTTCAAGATTACTACACAATAAGAAGTGACAATCTGGATATTTCCATTTCCCTGGAAGCTACTACTACAGCGGCTTTCAAGTGACTGGTCATAATTTTTATGCCAGCCCTAAGGATTACCACAGATTATCTCATTCTACCATTTTTTCAAAGACTTCATCTGAAGAAAGTTTGTTGAATGACATCCTTCGAAGAAAAGCTAAGAAATCTCTATCCTAAGTTTAGATCTGTTTTGTAAGCAAAGTTACAATGGTGTAATTTTCTGCCTGGAGTGTTTAGTTTCCTACTAGGAGTATCTTGTAACATCAGCTTTCTTTAATTTCAGAAAGTATTTTTTGCTGTCAGTGTTTAAAAGAAGAAAGCCTTTTATTATGCATGCACGTCAACAAACATTAAAATTACAGACGGCAGTAATTTTTCCAGTCTCTGCACTACGTTCTCCCAACAGATATTTCAGAAATAGAGTCAAACCGATCTTGTTCACCTCAGGATAACAGAAGACTGCATCACTCTGATGTGGAGTTTCATTCTTCAAATGAAAAGCTGAAGGAAAAATTGAGGTGAGATGTATTCCGTGTGCTGTCATTTACGTTTTGTTGCATCACAGAATCTTTGATTTGTTTTTAACAGTGTCTGATTTTTGTATTAAGTGCAAAAGAAGACCCAACCAATAGACTTTCCAAAATGGGAGCAATGCCCACCCCTTTTCGATCAACTGTGGATTCCACAGCTGCTTTAATACCAGAGACAAATAGTCAAGTTAAGTACCAAGATGATCCACCAGGTTAGTGCTACTTTCTTTTGAGATCCTTTTGATTCAGTAAAAAGGCATTCTGGTTTCCATTATATAGTTACACGATTTGATTAGTGATTCATAGGATGGAATAATAAGAGTCCACTTTCCTCCTGCTTCAGACAATTGAACCCACTGAGCTACTGTCACAAGATGGAGTCCTTCAATGCAAAAAGCCACAACCAATCAGATCATTTGTAGTGTATTTATTTCTATTGTACTATTATTATCATTATCTATCATTGTTACCTATGACCACCCACTCCAAAATACTCTGGGTGGTTTATGGCAATGGCCCCAAACCTTTGGGCGCCAGGGACCGGTTCCGTGGAAAGAGGTTTTTCCGTAGACCAGGGAGGGTGTAGTTTCATGCGCTGCATCTCGCATGTGCACAGATGGGGCTTCACTTGTTTGTGTAGCCTGGTTTCTGGCAAGCCCCAGTCTGCGGCCCAGTGTTTCAAAACTTCTGGCTTATATCATCCAAATATATAATTAAAACAATTAAAAACACAGGAGTTCAGACTAAAAACAACCATAACAATTAAAAGAAAATGATAGAGGCTTCACAACAGACCAGTTCCAGACCTAGGAAGAAAGCTAAGTCTTCTGGAACCTCAAAAGAGTTGGCACCTTATGTACATTAGTTGGGGGGTGCTATTGAGAGGACAAGGATAGTGTCGAAAACATGTTTTATCAGTCCCACAAGATGGGAATAGTAAATTGAGGAAAGCAGCAATTGAAAATAATTTAATATTTTACATGATTTATGGAATAACATACTGAGTGGCCAGTCAACAATAACTTATCTAACAAAATTTGAGCAATAAACTATGTTTTAGCATATTTGGTGACCACTGTAGAAATTTGTTGAAGAAACAGTCTGTAAATGGAGGAAAAAAGTTGTTATTAAAGCAAAAGAACATTAAGTAAAATTAATATTGATCGGGTACACACATTATGTTAAGCCAAAATATAATTGGTTTTGCCTTAATGTAGTCTACAAATCCAGTCAATTGTGTTTTATCAATAAACTGTGGTTAATAAAAATATATTAATCTGATATGCAAACCAATTTATATAGTGGTTTATAGTAGAATAGAGTATATTTTTGAAATTTCCTTTGAGATATTAAGGCATACAATGTTAGATGTTGAATTAAAAGCATTGGATGGTTGCCATAAGTTTTGTTTGCTTTAATGTGCTTCAGGATTATGATTTTGATGCATCTTTGGAAATTACTGCAAATAAAGAAGGTATTCTATTTTGTGGCATTGCATACTTAATAAATAAAATTTTAGCCATAAATGCACGTTATCTTACACATTCTATATTTACTATGAGCAAAGACATATATCAATACTAATTATTTTAAATAAAATGTACTGAATTTCTGATATATCACTTTTTATTATTGAGGACAAAAATAGAAGCAGATTGTAAGTTGTTATTTATTTATTTATTTATATATACATACAGTTGTACATTCAAAACCAGCAACAAGAATATTTCTTCAGCCAAATCCTGAGGACCAAGCAATATATGGGTATGAGTTTTTAACTTTTATGACTGTTGCTTTGATTTTTTGCTGCTTTAAATAATTGTAATAATGGAAAAAGTGTTTTATTAAACAAAATATAATTTGACATTGCCAAAATGATATTCATACAAAGTCAGATGTAATACTACATTCAATACATCTTGTCATGTACCAGTATGCAAAATCAAATTAAAAACGTTTAAGCTCCAAATGCCCTATTTCAAGGATAAAACAGCAGTTCTAATTTCACCAGAAGTTTGAAGGTTCTGGGCAAAATCTTAGCTGTTCCTAGCAATGCATTCTTTTGTACAGAAAATTCTGATGTTCCTGGAATCTGTTGAAACCATTCTCTCAGCTTAGGAGTCACAGCCCCGAGTGCTCCTACCACTACTGGGTAGGAGTGGGACCACTCTTGAAATCAGTACTGAGACCATTCCTGGGACCACTTTGGCCTTTAATTTCCAGATCTTCTCTACTTCCTTCTTCAGGCCACTTCTCCAGCTTCTCATACTTCTTTTTCCTATTGTTTCTGTATCATTCAGCACCGCTACACCTATTACTTCTGCTGTCTTCTGGTCCTTGTCTACTATCACAGTGTCTGATTGATTGGTCAATACCTGTCTGCTCTTTTGGATCTGGAAGTTCCACACGATCTTTGATTCTTGTTCTCCATGAACTGTGGAATCTGCCATCTAGATTTGGGAGGCCCATGTATTGTGCAGAAGTTCCTGTTTAATTGTTTGAGGGTTGATGGTTGACTGTTGCTAGTTTATCCATGATCCTTTGTCTCACATCAGTTGCTGTGCTCTCTAATGGAGAGGGTAGCATTATTATTCCATCTTCAGGTCTCGGCTGCATCTTCTGGGTCTTTTTGATTCCACAAATAATGTGCCCTTGGTCTACCTGAAATTGTGAGGACAGCTTCCTCTTTGCTATGTTGAAGCATTTGGTTATTAGCTGCTTCTCAGTTAGGTGGACATTGGTTTTCTTAAGGGCAGCACTCTAACTACTATACTTTCCACTGGCTTGTGAATTCTGGGAGTTGAAATCCATATATCTTAAACTTGCTAAAGTTGAGAAACACTGCTATGAAATTATTTATAGCCTATTTTAAAGTGAAATAAATAACACCCTTTTTTTTTTTAAGTCCCGATACAAAAATGGTGCAGTTCAGGAAAGGAGATAGTGTGGGACTCCGATTGGCTGGTGGGAATGACGTAGGAATATTCGTTGCTGGAATTCAAGAAGGGACCTCAGCAGAACAGGAAGGCCTACAGGAGGGAGATCAAATTCTTAAGGTTTGCATGCAGAATTATTTAAAATATATTATTTTAAGCAGTTTAACTGATAAAAAATATCCCTGATATTTATAATTATGAGGACAATTCTGAAGTTGTCTTTTAAGAAATCTGTTTAGTGGTATGGCTGAGATAAATATTCATTTTATTTCTTCTTTCAATTTTTTATGAAAGAAAAAAAAATCCCCTTGTCACAAAAATCCATTTGCCTTTCTGTTCTCTCTGTTATCATTAATAGATTATGATTAGATTAAAGTCAGTGTTTCTGAATAGTCTGACTTAAATGTAAGACTATGTTTTTAAGGAAAGCATGGTGACTAAAGTTGATTGTGGTTTCCAATATTATAATGGAATATGTGAAATCACTCAGTTAAATTACCTATTTTTCTGTAAACTTTTTCAATCTTGTGCCTTATAGTTGTAGTTCTCATAACAATAAGTTGATATACCTGGGTACTGAAAGCTGCAGTAATGTAAAATATAAACCACTAAAAAGTATCCTATGGTTACCTAAAATTGCAGTATACAAAAAAAAACTGAAAGAAATACTAAAGCTGAGTATGGTTCCTTTGCAACAGGTAAACAATCAAGACTTCAGAGGTATTATTCGAGAGGATGCTGTTCTGTACCTATTAGAAATTCCTAAGGGTGATATTGTGACAATTTTGGCTCAGAGCAAATATGATGGTACGTATGAATATGTAATTTGTAAAAGGATAGCATGTTTCTAATGTGCTACTTTATTTAATATATTTTCTTATTTCATCTTTTGCTCTATTTGTATCTGCTGATGTTTATCATATTCTTAGACATGTTTATTAGTTACAGTAATGTAAATTTTCTGATAAACATCCAAGTTTTTAAGATAGCTAAGTAGATCACTGGTTCTTTGCTAATTTGCATAGTGGTTGAAAGTAATATTTATCTTGGTGCTAGAAATCTCCAATTTTTGAAACTAAAAAAATGTCCAGTGATCAAAGACATTATTAGCAAGACCAACTTCTTCATTTACACTATTGTTATTATAAATTTATAGGAAATATCTGCTAATATATAGGATGCCTTTTAAAATGAGCTACTGGTAGTAGGATATAGCATGTTGAAATTCAGAAATTGATTTCTGTGTAACAAATGGAAAAAATAGTGTCCTGTGTGAAAGGTTATATAGAAGCATTTTCTTTTCTTCTATATCTACGGCTCTTAGGTGTTTATTTGATGAAAGCAAATAATAATAATTAGGGTCTTTCTCACGTCTCTTCCTTCTTCCCCCCCTCCCCAGTTTATAGAGACATAATGGCTTGTGGTAGAGGGGATTCTTTCTTCATAAGGACCCACTTTGAATGTGAAAAAGAAACTCCGCATAGCTTGGCTTTCACCAGGGGCGATGTCTTCCGAGTGGTTGATACACTGTATGATGGGAAGCTGGGCCATTGGTTGGCAGTGAGAATTGACAGTGAATTAGAGAAAGGGCTAATTCCGAATAAAAGCAGGTATGTTGCTCTCCTGTAAATTTAACATGGATACCTTACCTTTTATTCTGTCACACTATGATTATAGATTATCAAGTTGATACTTGTTAGTGATCATAAAGATAAATCATTTCCAGGATGATTATCCTTCAAACCTGGTCCTTCAAGTCTCTTGAGTGGTGCATCCATCATTGCTCAAGGATTTGGGTCTTTACATAACATGCCCAAAATTTGATAATCTGACCTGGAAATTTACTCCTTGAGTGACAACCCTGGATTGATTTGTTCTATGAATGTTTGTTTTCTTGGCTAACTGTAGTATTCTCAGGAAGATTAAATATTAAAAGCATCAATACTTTTTAATCCTGCTTTTTCGAAGTCCAAATTTCTCATCCATGGATTTTGAGAGGAAAAAACAAAGATTCTAGTTTTTGTAGCTATAGACTGATCATTGCATCAGAATAACTTATCCAAGCCCTTCATTGCTACCTTACTAAATGCTAATCTGCAGTGTATTTCTTGATCATCCCATTGAAGCTTGATTTAAATCAGGTTCAATGTACAAATAGGTATAGATTGAACTAGGACCACCAGGGACAAGGAATAATTTTAGCTCTCTCCCACAAAGGGCACACCTTTATCTGTTCCTATTCAAATGAATTGAGTAGATGGAGTAATGTAATATAGGGGCCAGGAAAGCTCCTGTGGATTCTTATGAGAAGGCCTCAGCTCAAGAGATTGGCATTACAGCCATCAGCACATATATGAAGACTCATTTTTTTAATGTTCCTATGACTATGTTAAGGGTTAAATATTTAAATCTTTTTAAATCAATTTTTTTTCTGACTTGGAGATTAGTTGCATTTGATCTTAGGTGTATTCCCATTGTTGGCTTTTGAAAAATGGAGCAAATGCTCTTCCTTTCAGGGCTGAACAGTTGGCCAGTGTTCAAAATGCTCAGAGAGATGGTTCCAGTGACAGGGCTGACTTCTGGCGGATGCGCGGCCAGCGGTCAGGAATGAAAAAGAATCTGAAGAAGAGCCGAGAAGATCTAACAGCAATCGCATCTGTTGGCACAAAATTTCCAGCCTATGAGAGGGTTATGCTCAGGGAAGGTGAGTGAAGGGCAACATGTAAAAATTGAGAACCAATATTCTTATTTGTAAAAGAAAGATACTTCATTTGGGGAGGGGAAAATGTTAAAAAAAATATAATTCTTCAATTTTATCTCTAGACTACGGACAGGCAACTATGGCAATTTTATGACCTGTGGTCTTCAACTTCCAAAATTCCTGAGCCAGCATGGGCATTGAAGAATTTACCCATAAGAAGTTTTGGCTCTTAGATACTGTATATGGGAAAATATAGCTTCCTTGATGGCTCCTAGGCATTGGGAAAGTGCTATTTCTCTTATCCCAGGAGTGTCAAATTTGTGGCCCGTGGGCCGGATGCATCACATGCTGGCCATGCCCACCCCTGGTTTAGCGAAGGGGAAAAAGGTCACGATACATCACATGATAACAATGTGACGCCGCGCGTTTGATACCCGTCTTAAGCCTTATAACAAAATGATACAATTTTTGAGTCCGTAACATCATCAAGAGTTCAGTTTGTGTTGAAACCTGGCTTACAAATTGTTTGCTTTTTAACTGCTAGTTAATTTCTTTTTAATTCCTGTAGGAAGCTAGTCTTAATGATTGTAAACTTTCCCTTGTAAAGAGGGAAATTACAGGTAGGTATCAGATTTGCAGTCAATAGATGTTAGCCAACTATGTTCCCCTGTTGAAATTAGTTTCACCAATGAAGACAATGGAAGAAGGCAATTCTGCTTTCCCCTCCTGCCTCCGTATACAGTAGAACCTCTGGTCACAAACGCTTCTGACAACGACCAAATCGGGTTCTGACCAAAAAATTCACAATATTTTTCCCCGTGGCCGATTTCCCTTTCTGTGCCATTTTATTGTAAGCTCCAAATTTCCAAAATTAGGTTCGGGTCACAACCAAATCGGGTAGTGACCAAAGTTATGGAACAAAATATGGTTGTGATCAGAGGTTCTACCGTACTATGAAAATTGTTTCAATAGTTTTGGGGAATCCTGTAGAACAATGGGTATGTAATGAGTAGCAAGAAGAAAAAGAGAAAGATAATGTCTTGTCATATGAGCAGAATTCATTGATGCAGCACTGGATTTTTCCCTGTAATGACAATAAACCTTAAAAGATTAGCTTTTCACTTCGATCCTATAATCATGGTAGCAAAACTACATGTGTTTTCTTTGCAGCTGGTTTTAGGAGGCCAGTGGTGATATTTGGTCCCATTGCAGACATCGCGATGGAGAAGTTGTATAATGAGTTGCCAGAGCTATATCAGCCTGCCAGTGAGTGACTTCATGTTTGTTATTAATTGAATAACAAAAATAATGCATCAGATAATTATAAAGTGGTGGCAATTAAACAGATAAATAAGAAAAAGATGTCTTTGACTACCTCTCCCCCAAATACTTTAAGAATTTGCAGTTTCAAATAATTTCTTGGAACTCGGCTATGAGATTGGTAAGAAATAGATTGGGAAGTTAAAAATGTAAGAAGAGAATGCTTTTTGGCCATTCTTGACAGATCAATGCCAAGAAAACGATGTCCAGGAGTAAGTCAACAGATGAACTTGAACAAAAGTTAAGCAGGTTTTTATTTTTAATGGCTCATTATCTCTTAACATTGTAAAGCCCTAATAAATTGGAAGAGATTGGACTGCCATTTGTCAGAAATGGTGTAGAGTCTCCCGCTTGGGTGGGGGGTTGGACTAGATGACTAGGTCCCTTCCAACTCTGATTATCTGTTATCTGAATAATCTTTTAGATAGAAAGCCATTACAGTAGAGACCCAACTTTTTATTTTCTTCCTGGTCTTTTCCCACAAGTTACTCAGCCAACTTTCATTTTAAGGCATGACTAGAACTCACAGTCTCCTGGTTTCTTGTCTGATGCCTTAACCATTAGACTAAACTCAATTGCAGTGGAGTCATAACTGAGAAAAGTAATTCATAAATGTGTCAAACTAAGAAATGTACTTTTGGGCACATGAGCAAAATGTCCTTGGCACAAATTTTATTGGTGAAGTGATACTAATTTAGACACTCCTGATCTAAAACTATTAAGCACCTTTAAGGTTGCTATTAGAACTTTGAACAAATATATGTATTACTTTTAGATTTTTCCATTCAGGCACACAAGTTGAAAACTCCTGTTTAATGTGATCTCCTAAGATAAACTTTAAACATGTGATAAAACTAGCATATTATTCTTGCAGAAACAGAACCAAAAGACGCAGGTTCGGAGAAGTCCGCTGGTGTAGTACGTTTGAACACCGTGAGACAAATTATTGAACAGGTATATTTTTCCCTTTGTATCCTTTACATTAGAATAATAGTAATAGACCATATTAAAAATATTAGTGTTTTTCTTCCCTTTCCTACAAGCATAAACTCAATATTGCCGTTTTCTTGTACAGGACAAGCATGCTTTGTTGGATGTGACTCCCAAGGCAGTGGATCTGTTAAACTACACTCAGTGGTTCCCAATTGTAGTGTTTTTCAACCCGGACAGCAAACAATGCGTGAAAGTTATGAGGCAAAGGCTAATTCCCACATCCAATAAGAGTGCACGGAAGCTTTATGATCAAGCAAATAAGTTGAAGAAGACGTGTTTCCATCTTTTTACAGGTGCATAAAACCATCACTTGTTTTCTATGAAAGCATCGGTTGGAGTACAGAGTAAAGGTTATGTGATTGCCATACAGGAAATGTCATAGTGGGCAAACTCCAAATCCTATTGAATACACAAGTTTTGAGTAGATAATATTTATGTTGGAATTAAGACAAAAAGCATTATTTTTATATGTAGAAGGTAATTTTACTCCAATTATAGGAAAAGCAAAAATATTCTAATCAGAGGAAGGCTTAATGAGTGGAATAATCAGAGTTCCTAGCATTTCCCAGAAAGCTTGGTCCAAATAGCTTAAACGTAAATATATGAGTTACAGTATTAAATACGTTAATAGATGTATTCTGACTATACACATACAAAATACTGTTTGTTCTTCTAAGCTGTATTTAAAAGAATTCAGTTGGAGAGGTCCTGAGAAAAAATATCTGTTAGGATTGGTTATAAACTATGAATATAAGAAGAAGAAATCAGTAGTAAAATAGAAAAAGGATTTATTTCAAATATCACATATTTCTTAAGTAGAAACAAAGCAAACAGGAAGGATAGTATAATAATTAAGTATTATCCATTCCTGAACACCAACATTCTCATTTTTACTTTTATATTGATGGAATGCTATACTATTCTTTTACTCTGCTTTTAAATATTAAGCATCCTCTCACTACTTACTAGTAAGTAGTGACATAGTTAGCAGTTGGAAAACAGCTATTGTTGAAAAACCATTAAAGTAAGATAATGAAATGTTTGGCAGTAATAGTTTGCTAACCCAACAATTCATTGTTTAAACATTTCTGCAGCTTCCATTGATCTAAATTCAGCCAATGATGGTTGGTATGGCAGCCTTAAAGATACTATTCAGCAACAACAAAATGAATCAGTGTGGGTTTCAGAAGGAAAGGTATGTGCTCATATCCTTTTGGTTTGTGCATACATGTTCACCTGGAACATGGACCAAGAGCCTCTATGAGACAAAAGACTTTCTGTGTATAGAGGATTTCTTCTTTTTATGCGTAGAGAATTTATTTCCTTGTTTAAAGTAAAAGTTCTTGAATTTAATGCAATAGTCATTGTGCCTAATTGTTGACATATTAAAAACAATCTGGCTAAGGTTTGGTAGTTTAAAACTTGCATTCTGATACTAATGGGCACTAAGGCATTCATGGAAACATATTCATGAGTCTTTCTCAGTATCTTCACAGGTCCATAACAGTTGCCTAATATAAGTCTCTGACTTATGACCACAATTGAGCCCTGAATTTTGATCATAAGTCATTGTCATTGTAGTTGTAACTCAAGTCACCACATGATTGGACTCTGTTTTACAGCCATTTTTTAAATGGTCATTACGTTAGTCAATGAATCCCATGTTTCCAAGTCTGAATTCAGCTTACCCAATGGCGTTGGGAGGCTGCAGTCAGTTGCAAATGCCAGTTGCCAGGCACCTGAATTTCAACCACAAGAGTGATGCAGCAATCATCACGTCAATGTAACTTTTTTTGTAACTTTTTTTTAATCCATTGTAGCTTTGAATAGTCATTAAGTGATCAGTCACAAGTTGAGGACTGCCTGTGTTCTGACCCTCCAAAGTTTCTTTACAAAACCCTCTGTTTTGCAGTTGGAAGGAATGGATGATGACATTGATGATCGTATGTCATACTTAACTGCCATGGGTGCTGACTATCTGAGCTGTGATAGTCGACTAATCAGTGATATGGAAGACACAGATGGGGAAGGTGGGACTTACACAGATAATGAACTTGATGAGCCATACTATGAGCCGAGAGTTTCTTCTATCGGTCGGTCCTCTGAACCTGTGCAACAGGAGGAGGTAGGAGGTTTCTTTTCTTCTCCTTTCAGAACATTTATGTTGCAAATTCTGTAATGAAAGAGAAGTCTGGAAAATAACTAGCATCATTTCCAGATACTAATGAATGTTGTTTGCATTTAATGTCTGGCATGCAAGAACTCGTGTGCCTTTTTACTTGTCTGTTGCAAAATTGTAATGTGTCTTCACATGAAGCCAGAACTGTGTGAATATATGCATCATGGTTATGATTACTTGTTTGTAGAATCTAAGGAAATTTAGCCCTGAACCAAAAGCTCAGATGAGAAAAGCTGGGAGCAGGGAAGTTCTGAGGGATCCCAGTCCACCCCCAGCTTTCAAACCTGAACCTCCAAAGGTAATGTGGAAAGAAATACCTCTACAACTTATGAGGATTGATAATGTTTCTTCATTAATTACCAAAATACAGAATTATAAAATCTAAAGGAAAAAAGAAATGGGAATAGTCTAAGCCAGGTTTCTCCAACCTTGGCAACTTTAACACTTGTGGACTTGATGATGATGTTACCCATTCAATGTGCCTGACTCTTGGTGTTTCTATGGGCTAGATCTCTCCACATCCTCAATCTTGCACTGTTGTGGACTTCAACTCCCAGAATTCTCCAGCCAGCTATGTTGGCTAGAGAATTCTGGGAGTTGAAGTCCACAGGTCCTCGAGTTGCCAAGGTTGGACACCCCTGTTCTAAATCCTGAGCTAGGCAATACTTTTTATAGTTGTGCCAGAAAAAAATGCCCCAAAAGGTGGATTCATGCTATTGAATTGCCTAGAGCAGGGGTCTCCAACCTTGGCCCCTTTAAGCCTGGAGGACTGACTGGGGAATTGTGAGAGTTGAAATCTGCCAGGCTTAAAGGAGCCAAGGTTGGAGGTCCCTGACCTAGAGGATTTAAACGCTTGCATTTTTGTAGTATCTAGTTGGACTGCTAATCGTAGCCTTCCATGGATTATTCATTCATGTACGAAAGTTACTTTTCAATATCTACTGTTTAGTTTCTAGCTTCTTGATGCCAACCATTAAGGGAGAAAAGTAGCTCTATGTTAAATCATTTATGTTTCCTTAACTAAACACATCAGCTTTATAAGTGTATCAGTTTATTGAAACTGATCATTTCTAGACTGATTTTTATGTAAAAAAATCCACACTTGTATTTGTCTTTATGTTTACAGGCTAAGTTGCAAAACAAAGAAGATCCGTATGATATGCCTAAGAATTACGAACCCAGAACAAACAGCCCTAATGCACCTAGCATTGAAAAACTGGGAGGACCAGCTAAAATAGCTCCGCCCCCTATAGCCATGAAACCAAACTTTGGCCGGCCTGTATTGAAGACTTCTCAGCCAGTCATTCAACCTTCTGAAGTGGAAGAAAAAGTGGGAGAAGCTGTAGAAGAGAACACACCAAAATCTGTGCTGGGGAAAGTTAAAATTTTTGAGAAAATGGATCACAAGGCCAGACTACAAAGAATGCAAGAACTGCAAGAAGCACAGAATGCCAGGGTATAAAATAATGATTCTGTTGGTCTTGTGCAAATGTTTTATTTACAATAGTAAGAAAACTAGTGATACAGAATCAAATTACTAAAAAAAATAATTCAAACCACAGTTTGGAGATACAGCTGATACTGTTTTTGAAATCTTTTTCAGAATTTTTCAGTTTGTAATGGAGTGCTAGAACTGCCAATGAAGAAAAATTTAGAAAAATAATATTCCTTCTAGCACAATAGTCTCCATTAATTTTCATGTCATGCAGAGAACCATTTTATATCCAAACCTCTAGGCCTGGATATTTTTACATATTTTGTAGATAATCTGACAAAGTCTGTAAAGTAAATGGATTGTCTTGCTGTTGGAGGGGAAATTGCTATCAAAGAATAATGTATAGCTTGAGGAAAATATGGAAATATTTTACCTGCTTTTTTTAAGGTGGAAATAGCACAAAAACACCCAGATATTTATGCAGTCCCAATGAAAACACAGAAGCCAGAACACAACCGTCCCCAGATTTCCAGGTAAAACTGAATTAATTTACCTATTTTTTATGCTTCTGTGGCATTGAATATGTTTTAACATGCTTACCCAGCATAAGAATTTTTTTGAACAAAGCAGAAGTCCACAAATAAGTTGTAAGTGGATAGCTCTCCAGATAGTGTAGTGCAATTAACTCTTTTTTCACACCTTTTTTTACTTCACTGTGCCTTCCATTCAACCTGCAGGCAATATGAACCTCTTCAACGCAGGATTCTTCTGGTAATCATACTGCTATATAAATCTGTTTAGTTAATAAATATAGATGTATACCCCTGATTATAATAATTATCTTTTCCAACTCTGTTGCCAACAAAGGAGCTTGTTCCTTTTCACATTTTGTATGTGGAAATGCACTCTTGACCATCTGCAGCCCAATTTTCTTCTGTAAAATTTTATTCATAAGTCACCCTTTGTTCTCTTCGTCTGACCTCTACTAAAACACTGACCTAATTAAGCATATGCTTTCTTTCCCACTTTGCTCAGAGAGCTTTTCTGTTATATTGTAATTGGAGCTCTCCTTACTAAATTCGATTGTCAAATTATTGAGTTATTTCAGAAGTAACTGAGAGCTTAACAGTAAATTATTCTGGGTAGAAAATCTCATTTTTCTCTTGATTTTTAAGGAATGTCACATCCCAAAAAATTCTGACCTAATTGATTATGGAAACCTTATGGAGAGGAAGAAAGCTGCAAAACATTATTGAAAGTAGCTTTTTTTCTTTCCCATCTTTCTATGACTTTCTTTTAATACATTTTTGCAAAATGAGCTGTGAAAGAATATTGTCAGAAAACTAAATGGATAGAGTGCATAAAATGTTCACTTTGTTGCCCCTAAAAATATATCCCGTTCAAAACAATATAAAATAGAAGTATTTTGTAGTTTAGTTTTGCCTACATTCTCACAGGATCTATTATCCTATGCTAGCAGCCTAATTTCATACTAATGAGGAAGATGCAACAACTCCCTTCAAGTATAAGAGAATTTTGAAATGGCCGTGATTTGGCAGGAACTTGGTTTTAAATGGGTTGTTGATGGCCTGACTATTAATAAAAGCAAATTTTTTAAACTTTAAAGTGGTATAACAGTCTATTCCTGCTTGGTATCTTTGTTAACTTGCTCAAAATAATTTTGTACATGTTGATTTTAGTTCCAGACCTCCCGAGCCTCAGAAGCCGGCTGTTAGATCTTACTTAGATAATCCAGGAACTTACGGCAGTGATGCAGAGGAGGAAGATTATCGGAGGCAGCTATCTGATCAGTCCAAGCGTGGATACTATGGGCAGCCATCTCGATACAGAGATACAGAATTATAAAATTATTAGCAGTCAAGCCATTGTTCTGGGACACACTTGCACATCAAAAGCGTTGATTCTTTTTAACAATTATATGTATATTTGGAGTATTAGTGAACTTGACAGGCATCTTGCTCACTAGAATGGCGCAGTATCATTTAAGTATTGAAGGGACTGGGTCATGGTTGCCTATTTTACAAAAGGACCAAAATATTTATAAAGTTGGTATTAATTTCTGGCATCTATAAATTTTTAACCTGGAATTCTTTTCCTCACTGAAATTGCCTTTTTAATATTCTCTTAACTGTTGGGCCTAATGGAAGCTTGATGAAAACCACAATGCTTTACTGCAAGGGGAAAAAAAGTGCCTTTCAAACAAAAAGTGTCTTTGGTTGTTCTCTTAACATCTGATACTTGTGCAAAGCCATGAAATTTCTACTGCTTTTAACTTTTGTATGTTTCATAACTCCCATTTCCCCCTTGGATGTTATTTTTCTACTTTAAATAGAACTGTACACTATTTTCAAAATGACTGTATATATGAAACTGTTTTCTAGGGTGACTGCCATAAGACTAGGGAGTGCCAAGATTTAAGGAAATTATGTAGAAAATAAATGAGTCTTTGGGTTTTAAAACTTTACATCACTCGTGAAATAAAGATTATATTCTACAGGCAATTATGATTCCATTTTTTATCTTTATATATCTTTTTAAAATCATGCCCAGAGGCAAGTAATTTCATTCACTTTAGGTTGTGGCATATTGTGCAATACTTTGCAGGACTATTATTTATTCAAAGGAGATATAGAATGGGGGGGGGAGGGAATAAATCTATCTCGACACTCTTATCCACACACAATGGCAATAGAAGAGGCTGGAGTGTTGTGGTACACCAATCCTGTCCTTGTTCATGCATACATTGGCTCCTGAGGAGTTTCAGGCCTGAATATGGCTTCCCTAATTCTGAATATTTTGTTTTGTTTTGAACTAAGGAGCCAGTGTGTATTCCATGTTAAAGAACTAATATAGTACAATTTAAACCTTCAGCTACTAATTCACCATTCTCTTCGAAGCTCTCTAGAATCTTGAATTTAAAACTTACTTTTATTAAATTATATGGAATCCATTACTTGTTTATGCCAATCACTTGATGCCTTTATGATATGTATTGGAACCTTTGGGGGAAAAAATTAACTCTTGGTTCAAAATGTTCAATATAGCAACTACAATACTATCTAGCCAGGATAAATTCAGTTTTTTTCTATACTCTTTCCAACTTTTTAAACTTGGGAGTCATTGATTTTAAATAAATCCCTTTTTTTTGTTGTGTGAATCCCCTTTTTTACAGTAAAGTTAAAACCAAATGCTAAATATTGCAGAGATATTACTTTTCTTGCTCTTCTCTTGTGATACTTTAACAGTACATAGTTTTAAGAGCCTAATGGTCAAGAACACTTAAAACAAATAGTGGGGATGTACCACAGGTTGAACTCAGAAGACATCTGAATGGGTTATGTAGCAAATCATTGAAGTGTTTTAAATACTTTAAACCTGCCATAAGTGAGAAAACAGAAAGCTTGGTAAATAAGAGTTCCCATCCTGAGAAAAAAACTTGAGTTGTGTTTGGCAATGGTGGGACTTAAACATTTTTTGAGAGTCTTTAAGTAGTGGGATCTGAATGAACAAAGTAGTCTCAGTTTTTACAAAATGTACAAAAAAAACAACAACAAAAGTGTATCAGGCAGCTCTACCACCACTGGAAATCCAAAAGAGATACTTTTAGAATCTTAGAGACATTTTAAAGTTTCAGAGCGATACCTTAAGAGAGATGCACGAAAAGATATATAAGCTGGAGACTGAAAAAGCCAGTCTTAAAATGTATACAGCTTAAAACGGGAGAGGCGACCGTGCACTTGTTGCAGACAGGTTCATTCCAACCGCAGCTAGGATGACTCATTGTGGTTGTTAAAGTGTGTGTGTGTTTTTTTTTTAAATTAAACGCATCGTTTACAAAAAATGCATTTGCCAAGAGAAGGCGAAAGCGAGTCTGGTTTGATAAAGATTAATGTTAAGATTAATTTTGGCAGGAAAGTCCATTTGATGCAAATCTATAAATGGGAGGGAGGGAAGCCGAAGTGTTGGGGCTGCCTGCCTTTCTAGTAGGATTATCCGGCAGGGATCGTTCTGACAACCGCTGGCTTCGCCTGGCTAAAGAAGCTGGGCAGGCATCTGGGACCTCTGCTGCAACCAGGAGGAGTCCTTATCAAGGGCGGAAGTGAATGATCCCGAGGTTTGACTTTTCGGTGAAGTTTGTGGGTCGCGCATTTCAGTGGGTGGGACGAGCCAGGCAGGAGCGTTGCGCGGCAAGGAGTTAAAGCAGCCAGGATGAGTTCAAAAGTTTGGCAGCGAGTTGGGAATAGTTGCGGGAGGGGGCTTCCGAGCAGCGGTTAATTTGCCAGAGGCGGCAGGCCGTTGGGGTGGGAGCCGTCTCCCCCATGTTGCTGCCACTCAGTCCTAGGACTTCGGAGCCTCTCGGCGGAAAGGCAGGGTCGGGCTGAGAGGGTCGGGGAGCTGGTTTCCTCCTCCCTCCCGAGCAAGACGGCGCGGGGTCCAGCAGCGGGAGGTCGGGGGATCCGCGCAAGGCGTGGAGGGGGGGGGGTGGCGGTAGCGGGCGCCACCCAGAACCGCCAGCGGAGGCCTAGGGAGCGGGCGCCCACGATCGCTTGCCTTCAGCGCGCGTGAGCGAAGCAGCAGGGAGTGAACTGCCGGCGGGCTCCGGTAGACGGGACCGGGGCTTGGCCAGTCGCCTCAACCAGAGGAGGCCACCCGAGGAAGCTTTCTCCCCGCGCGGGGGAACCGCTCGGAGTTGGCCGACTCTCCTCCTCCCCCCCGCCCTATGTCCCTGCCGGTGGTACTGCCGGGCTCCTGCTGTCCCATGGCGCGGCTCTCGGCGGTCTCTGAGGTGGCCAGACCTTGCTCAGCGGGGGCAGCTGTGGCGGCTACCGCCTCCTCAAACCCGCCGCCTTTGCCTCCTCCTCGCCGGCTCCACTGGTCCAGCTCCGGCTTCCGGCAGTCCCGGCCTCGGCCAGCTTCCCTGTCTCCCGTGGCTTCACGTCTGAACGGGGCCTCGTCCGTTGTCGGCCAGAGCCCGCTGCCGGCCAGACCGCTGTTGTCCCTGGGGCTGCTGCAGTTGATTTTGGGGTGCAGCATGGTGGCCCTAAGCTTTGGGGCGCTCTCCCTCAGCAACTCCCCGCAGGTGAAGAACTCCTGTCCCTTCTGGGCCGGCTCCTCGGTAAGTGGCCCCTGGCCGGGCTCTTTTCTCGCCTCGGCGGTGGTTTTCCAGCTTAACGGCTACCTTGGACCACCTGCTTGGATCTTCTTCGTTTCCGTCCCTCGTCCTTTTAAAAACAGACTTTAGGTTTGGCAGCGTCCCATGTGTATTATTGATGCTCACAACAACCCTGCAAGGTTGAACGCTACAGAAGGGGCGTTCTGGTTTTCCCGGGAAGAGTCTGGAACAGGAATCGTGATTTAAACGGATTGGCTAAAAATTGAAATGGGGGAATGGGAAGCTGAAAAACGGCTTTGTTAGTCGTTGGGGTTAGGACTGCCATATATGGGCTACAAAAATTTGGGCGATGGCGGTTTTCGGAATCCCTTTGCTGGCATCCAGCTGGTTTGTGTTTTGAATTTTTGATCGCCCAAATCTTATACCAATTAAGATTGATTTTAACCTGTGGCGTTTATCTGATGGCATTATATTTAGGAAACTCCCAATTGTTTATTTAGTATGCTAATAAAATAATTTTAAAATAAAAAAAAAAAACCGATAGGAATTGTAATGGAAAGTTTCCTTTCTTTACTTCTAAATGTTTTATATTAATAACGCAAATAAAAATATTTACTGTTCTTAGGCTCTGTTCCTGTGCTGTCCCTCCACTTTTGAAAAACCTGGTTGATGTGAAAGGATAGAGCCAACTATAGTAATGAACAAGATTTCAGATAATTCTGGTTTATTATTTGTCATGCCTTGTGAAATTGCTGTTAAGCATAATTGCTTAATACAGATGTGTTGTAACTATTTTCATTCTTAAGCCACTCCTATAATGTGGTGAGGTATTGTCTTATTTAATAAAAGGCTTACTGCTTATATGTATTTGCAAAGTCAGCTGAATGCATTCAAAAAAGCAAGTCTCACTTGCTATGGATGTTGCTTTCATTCATGGATTAATCTTTTGTCTCAGTGCATCTAAAACTCATTCTCAAAAGGTTAGACTTTCTGAATTGCAGATACTGTCCCAACCACTGAGAGAGGAAGCAAACCTGTTAAATGGCATTTAGAAAAATATATGCAAAAGTAGCCATATCTCCTAAGTTTTCAGTTACATATGTACATTAGTATAATAATATCTGTAGCTTTATGATATTCCTAGGTAGTTTGAAGATATCCTTTTTCCGTGATATAATTGGTGATACATTTTCTTGTGAAAAGACTTTCAGTCATAAATGTCTTGCAGGCTTCTAAAGACATTGGAGAGAGAAATTAAGTTATCTTGATTTTAATTTAAAGATAAGTATATTTCAAAGAATTTGGAGTCAGTAAATTATTTAATATTTGTAGGCAATAAAAATGATCTGTGTACACAATGATTAGGCAGTATTGATATGATCACAGGCTGCTCTTTCTAAATACATAATGAGCAATATTGCAAAGCATAATTTCAAATTCCAGTTTAATGGATATTAACAAGCAACAACTTTATATATTTTTTATTCTTATGGAGTTGCAGTAAATATAGGAATTTGTTTATGTAGACATAAATGGAAAGAGGAGAGTAATCAGAATCTTGTAATTTTCATTTTCTCTCACCTTTCTAGCACATACTTTTGAGGGTATCACTTTATGAAGCAGCCATTCTGCTGCATCTATACTGACAAGGCAGACCCTTTGTAAATAACTGTTATGTCTCCTTTGTGCTGCTAACTGCCAATTGAGATCTGCCATCCTTAATAGATTAATCATTTTCACATCCTAATTTAAACTATCTTGATAGCTACTTATGAATTGCCCACATGATGCAATCTTTGTATGTGTAAAAAATGACATTTTTTTATTTTAAACAACATTTTTTGATTTATCACCAAGGCAAATATAGTGCCATATTTATTTTAGCATTTGTCCATTTAAATACTTGTATTTGAAAGCAATGTAAAAATTAAACTTTTTCATATTTTCTATAACTTGCATTACTCTGTTCAAACAGCTTAATGGTAAATGTAGGCACTTCCAGATATTGATTTTCTAGTTTAAAAAAGTGTAAAAGAATATGCAAATAATGTTAAACTTTGCTGAAAATTTTAAGAAAAGTAATAGACCCGCATATAGAAAGAGTAATGGCATACAGGTAGTCATCAACTTACAAACTTTTGTTTAATGACTGTTCAAAGTTACAGTGGCACTGAAAAACTGACTTATGTCCATTTTCACACTTATGAGCATTGCAGCATCCCCATGGTCATAAGTATCAAAATTTAGACACTTGGCAACTAGCATGTATTTATAATGGCTGCAGTGTCCTGGGGTCATGTGGTCACCTTTTGTAACCTTCGGACAAGCAATGTCTATGGGGAAGCCAGATTCATTTAACTGTGTTACTACTTTAACAACTGCAATGATTCACTTAACAACTATGGTAGGAAGTGTTGTAAAATGGGAAAAATTGTCTTAACAATTGTCTTGCTTAGCAGTGGAAATTTTGGACTCAGTTCTGGTCATAAGTTGAGGACTACCTGTATGGTAAAATCAGCTTCACAACAGGTAGAGGGATATAGGGTCACATAGTTGGCTTAGCTTGGTTTGAAAATGATTCAGAAGAGATTTTGTAGAAGCACAATGTGCTTTTCTTCCAGGTTTCCGGGTGAATCCGGAAAAAGATGCTGCCGCTTTAAGAGTTGCATTATAAACACTGGTCTACTGAACTACTTTTTTCTTGGTCTCTCAACCCTGCCTCTGGGTAGAAGCTATTGATGTGACTGTAAGGTTGAGGCTGTGAGATATTAGCAGGGAATAGGATAGTAGTGAAAAGGGATTTCTAATTGCCAATACTGGGAGAGAGAGAAATACCAGTACTGGCCAAGTAAAAAGATACAGGAACAACCCAAATTAGCTGGTGCTATTCTTTCTAATTTCCCTTCTAAGCCAGCCTAGTAATTCTCTCCATTTCACACCCCAGGTAGCAAAAAACTTTCAATCAGCATCTGTTCTTGGGGAAAAGCTGTTCATATCATAGATTCCCTGCAGTAAGTCCACTGTTTCCCAGGATATGTAGCCCAGAGGTTCAAAACTGCTGGAAGGCCTTTGATTTGTACTAGAAAACCCTTTACAGGAAGTCCTTGACTTACAACCATTGCTTAGCAATAAAAGTTACAACAGACCTACCAGGGCACTACTTATAATCTTGGACTCAAAATTGTGATGGTCATCCCTTCCCTTGGAAAGTAAAGAAATCCATAAATCTTCCATAAATCTTCATGCCAAGATTTGAAAGGTCCCTTGGCTGTCTGTTTCTTACAGATAAACATAGGACATATGGGCAGATAGATATGATTATTAATTTCCTATTAAAGCTAACTGCAAGCTAAGTTTTTCCCCCAATACTCATTTTAAGTTCCTTTTTTTCCTCTTTAGTAAGATTCCAAAGTGAAAAGTATAGTTTAAAAATGTCTTCAGAGGTTTAACATTGCATCTTATGTGGTATTATCTTATTACAGTTATCTTTTTAAGATGTGGATTTAGTTACTTCTTACCAGTCTCATTTCAGTGGTTTTTAAACACTTTATATGAGGAAACGGGTTACTTTCAAAAGCTCTAATAATCTTCCAAAGGATATTTTAATATCCAACTAAGACATCTTGTACTACTTCAAAACTTGGACACCACAGTTGAATAGATCTTTTTCCAATATATTAAAATCTGTAAGCCTGTATTTCATTTTAAGTCTAGATTACAAGATATACACCTGCTAGAAGAATGGGATTTTGCTTATTTATCTTTATCATGTAAAGTCATGAGTAATATTCTCTCAGTCCTTCATAATGATTTGTTTTATTGTTGCAGGTCATTTTATCAGGGATTATAGGATTAACAATATGGAAGAGACCCATGATACTTTTGGTATGTGTTGGTTAATATGATTCTGATTTAACTGTTATAAGCAAAGAATATCACACTTTTTAATGGAATAGCATGAGCATTAAAAGGAATCTTGCTTTCCTCATGAAAATAGATGTCTCTTAAGGCAACATTTTCTCATTCTTAATGAAATTATATTTCAAATATTTCCACAAATATGTATTTACCCCAGATTTGAAGATTTGATTCTGAGAAAGTTTCAATAAATTTAAATTTCTGTTAGTATATCCTGTATTTAAGCTTTATAAACTTTCTTTTTTTGCTTCAGTGAAAGTTAACTTATTATTAAGTCCTTGATTTTTCTTACCTACACAATTCCCAATGGACCTATAATTGCAGCTACATAATTATGAAGAGTTTCTCAATGTAATTGTTATTTGCATTCTAAAAGGTAGTGTTTGATGATGTCAAAGATGATTTATTAAATTTGTTTACTGCCCATCTCTCAACAATTCTTGATAACTCACAAGCAAACTAATTATAATAAAATCAATTTAAGATTAAAATTAAAGATAAAAGATGGCAAACAAAAAGTTGTGAGGGGTCTCACTCTCCCTTGAGTGAAGAGCCAGGTTTTCTCAATAACAACTGACTGAGGGCAGTCTAGATCTCAAATCTTGTTCCAGATGGTAGGCGTTGCTACAGAGAAGGCATGCAGTCAGGATCCTGAAAGTTGACATTTGTCTAATCAAAAGAACTCGAAGTGTGCCAACTCTCAGGACCAAATTAGCCAGGCAGATGCAATGGGAGACAAGCAGTCCCTCAAGTAACCAGGCCCTATACTTTGTAGGGCTTTATAGCTAACAACCAGCACCTTGAATTGCACTTGGAAGCAAACTGACAGCAAGTGCCGCTCGCAAAGCAAAGCTGGTACTGCTACATGCTTGGACTAGTTAAAGGGGTAGTTATCAAGGACAGCCACATCTAGAGAACATTATAGAAATCAAGCCACAAAATTGCTAGGGCATGGATTACTGTTTGAAGAGCTTCCCAATCTAGGAAAAGATGTAACTTGCCTTCTTAGCTCCAGGTGACACTTCTTCAAGCAGGAATTGCAAGTCCAAGAAGACCCAACCTCATCCCCCAGATTGCATGCTAGTTTAGAAGGAGGAATTGTTCCCTCAATCAAAGTCAGAGATGGAACATCCCCAGATATTCCCCAAATTCGCTTGGTGTTGCTAGGATTCAGTTGGAGACAAGTCTTCCCTATCCAGTTTTCATGTACTGGAACAGAACTTTAATTAGCCTCACTTGGCTGGCCCAGAATCAAAATATAATTGGGTTACCTTAAACAGAGCTGCTGAATTACTATCAGTGGATACAATAAGGATGGAGAAATATTAATGTTTTGCTGCCTGCATCACCAGAAGGAAATCCCTAATGTAGGCTTTTCCCTATTCTAGTCAGACTAGTTCTAGTTTTCCTCCAACAGCACTCCAGGAGAGGTGTGATGGTGTATTAGATAATTTCTGTCTTTATTCCAGAAAATATTTTTCTTTGGGATGTATATGCATTATTGTTATACTTGTATAGAACTACTCATTTTAACAAATTGGCGTGTTAGATGTTTTGTAGCAAAATGATCAATTTATCAGCATATTTTTACAATTTCCTTTGAGATACCACACTTTAATATTTGACTTTGTTGCACAGAAAGACAGGCAATGAAATAATATACCTATTTCCCCCAGGGTTAGGGGGAAAGAGTGCAAGCATTTTCCCTTTTACTAGATAGAATATGAAGATAATAATCTCTTGTATTCAAGCCATGGGGTCCATATTTAGCTATAATATTAAAATGGAATTTAGGGCTGCAGCTATACAGTTAGGCTGTAGAAAATTCTAGGATGTTTTTAGAATATATCTAGTCCTTTCCAAAAGGCACTTGGAATAAAGAAATTATATTTGTTACCCCACTTTTTGGCATACAAAACCTAGCTGATACTTGAAATATTTATCAGAAATAGGATTAGGTTGTAAAGCAGTAAAATCTAGTTGGTGTAGTGTCATAAAACAGGGGTCGCCAACCTTTTGGACCTCAGAGACCACCAAACTCATAATTTTAGATCTCAGGGACCACTAACTAGTTCTGTGGGCGTGGCCTAATTTGTGGGCGTGGCTTGGTGGTCATGTGACTGGCTGGGCATGGCTTGTATGTAAATATTATAAATATTGAATTTTTTATAAAAAAGAGCAACTTTTACCCAAAATCAGGCAAAGCAGGCAGGCAGATTGAGTTGCTCACAGAATCACAGATTCAGTCAGAAATCTGCCATTGGCTAGCTCAGTCTACCACATAAAATTTGCTTGCAAGCAAACTCATAAAATATGCTAGCGAGCAAACTCACAAAATTAACTCACAACACACCATGTATGTAAATATTGAATTTTTTATTTAAAAAAAGCAACTTTTATCCAAAATCAGGAAAAGCAGGCAGATTGAGTTGCTCACAGAATCACTAGCTCAGTCTCTCAAATTTGCTTGCCGTGAGTCTGCACTGAATTTGCTTGCAAACAAACCTTCAATCCTAAGGGAGATTTGGCTGTGCTTAGCTAGAAAGCAAGAAATCCAACTATTTCCTGCTTCCTAGCTAATCTAAATCTCCTGTGCAGCAGAACAGATGATGGTCGGAAAAAGGAAAAATAGCAATTTAGCAGACAAGTTTGCCAGGTAAGGTGTGAGTGGGCGGGGAGGGTTCCCGCGGGCCATGTGGGCTGAGCAGCCTTTCTGCTCAGCCTGGATTAATTGCTTTGTGGGGGTGCTCTGGGGGTGAGATTTCTCTGCGGCCCACCAAAATTTTCTCGTGGCCCACCGGTTGGCGACCGCTGCCATAAAATGCATATATATCTCAGTAGGAATATCTGAATTTGAAGAATATCATACAATTTAAAAATAACAAATAAATAATAAAATTATTCAAATCTTTTCTGAGATATCAAATTGTCTTAATGAGGTAGACAGTAAGCAATTATGAATAAATAAATAATTTTGTTATTGATGTGGTACATATAAAAAAGCTTTCTCCATTGGAAACCTGTCAGGTTCTACCGCTGTAATTTTCAGTTTTATAATTTTCATAACCATAAACATAGTTAAAAAGGTTTCATAAGAAGTCCAGCCCTTCAAGAAATATTATATTACTATAATATTGATTACTAGTATACTTCCTTAAGTTATTCTTTTACTATAATGCAGTACTTACGTATGTAAATATATACTTTGCTTTGAACATATTTTTAACCATAATATGTACAATATAAAGGTTTTTTAAAATACAAGCTGAATAAACTTAGGCAATAAAGTAATAAGGGATTTAAATATTCAGAATGTACAATGATAAATTATCTCTACCATTTTTAAAAAAGTTGAGAAAATATATATGGTTTCAAAGGAGTCTTGGGTGTAATAAAAATACAGAACTTACATCCTTTACATCCACTGCTTCTCATTTGTAATTTGACTTTTCTTTGCAGTTCTTAAACATTTATTTACTCATTCTCTGCATTAAAAGGAAGTGATCTGTATCATTTCAAAGTTGGAATAACATTGTATTTCAAAGATAATTTAGAACTATGATTGGATTCCATGGCAAGAAAAAAGATTCATAGATCTTAAATTTAATTCTCTTTCCCAGCTATCTTAGCAGATTGTTGGCCTAATCTGGGTTTGGAAGCTAAACAATATTGTTGTATCAAGCATGGCGTATACTTGGAATGGAGATTACCAAGGAATTCCAGGGCTACACATTTGATCTGGAAGTTGGAAAACTCTTTGCTTTCATTTTAGGAATCACAAATTTTAATAGTTCCGGTTAAAAAAACTGGGCATTATATGTTAGTTATTCAGATTCACTCAGCGTTTTCCCCAAAACTGTCTTTTACCAAAACTGTTGTTATCTTTCCTATATTTTATTTCTGGATATAGAGAAGGAAACAAATGGTAATTTAAATTCTTTAAATATTGTTGCCCTTTATAGGGTGTGAAAGAATGGTTTCTATATTATTATTTGCATTTGAGTAGTTATTCCATTATAATATTACTTAGCTACTAACAGAGATAATTTTAGATAATTCAAATACCGAATGCATTGAATAATGCAACAGCATCTGAATTTAATCTTTATTTCACTTAATATTCAAATATTTCTATATCATTTAAGGTTAGAGTCCTTCCTAAGTTGTTATAAATGTATAAATATATCCTATTTTAGCCAGCTAATTGTGGGAAGTAAACGTATGCATGCACAAATTCATGTGCATTGACTGTATGTGTGAAAATTTTCCTCATGATAGGATATATATTGAATATTGAAAAAACCAACATGTTTGAATGTTGTCATTCACTGTGCAATTTTTATTTGTTCTAGGTTAACTTGTTTGTTTTGCTTTCTGTAATTTGTGTTCTCTTAAACCTGGCGGGCTTTATCCTTGGATGCCAAGGTGCTCAATTTGTGTCCAGCGTCCCTAGGTGTGCTCTGGTGAGGAGATATTTATGTTTAAAGTATATATTCAAAGTATAACAAATAACAGTAATTGTAATGTTCCATACTTAAGTACCTAATTATTACTACAGTGGTACCTCTACTTACGAAAGGCTCTAGTTACGAAAGTTTTAGGTTACGAAGCGCGTCTTCGAGAAAATATCCTCTCTACTTACGAATATGTTTCAAGATACGAAAGGCTTTGTTGGAAAATGGCGCGTCCGAGCTGCTCTGCCATTGGTTATCTTCCTGGCATCCCATTGGCTAGGAGGGAACTTTGTGTACGCACTGCGCCACGTTCTCAGTCTCACGCTAGCGAAATCCAGCAAAGTACGAAGTAATAACGAAGAATTACTGTCTGAATTTCAGGGGCTTGGAACGGATTAGGGCATTTACAGGTAAAATGTGTCTCTACTTACGGAATTTTCAGGTTATGAAATGGCTTCCGGAACGAATTAATTTCATAAGTAGAGGTACCACTGTATTCTGCATTGGACCAAGTGAGGCATAATGAAATAATATCTGTAACCCTAATATCAAATGTATGAATCTGTGATTTTCTACATTCTACATACATATTCTTAAATAGGTTTTTGAGAATTTAAGGCTTTAAATAGAAATGTACGGAAGTTCTTTAATTTACATTAATGAATAGATAATAGATAAAGCAATAATATATTTTATTGTTCCACATAGCAAATTCCTTAACAATGTTGTATGTGTCTTATGACAGTAAATTATCGTTTGGTTTAATTTTGATAACATTTTGATTCTCTAACATTGCTTTTAAATTACTAATTCAAATGCTTACTCTTCTCAATATTAAAGGTAGATGTTGCTGAAAATAAAATTTGTTTCTGCTGTGAAGAATTTATGCCAGCAAAATGCACTGAGAAAGCAAATGCATTGCAATTGTATGCAAACCAGTCATGCAGTTCAGTTCACCTTCTACTCAAAGTAAGGTTACTAATACTGACTGTTGTGGTTGTAAATAAACTGCTATAAATAGAAACATGATTAAGAATAATAATTTCTTTCCAAAGCAGAACTTCCAGACTTTTTGTTGCTTTTTTATTCAGGGCCTGTAGAGGAAAATACTAAAGAAAAAAAGACAACATACAATCTTATTTGACCATTTATAAGATTTGTTGACTTTATCAGAGTGCACATTCTACATGAAGAACGGAAAGTTAGATTGTATAAATTAAGAGTGTTCTTTGTAGAAATCATATTCTTTTAAAATCATATTCTTTACATTCTATTCTTTTTGCTATGGAATTAATATCTGCTCCCCCATCCTTTCACACTTTACAAAATGCAACTGTATGTAAACTCAATCCTATACTTGCATTTGGAAATATGACAGTGTGTGGTAAAGTTGGAATGCATAACTTTATCTCTCAGAATTGATGTTCATGATTACAATTGAGTGCAATATTTATTTTCCTCAAATAGCCATTAGAAATGTGGATCTGGATCACAACTTTGGTGTGGATGATAGGAGTCACTATTGTAACATGCCTGACCTACAGGTATTCAGCCTTTAGCCAGAGTTTACCACTTCCCAAGGGAGTCTGTTCCATTATTGAATGGTTCTTACCTATAGGATCTTTTTTCCTGATGTTCAACCACATTTCATTTTCTTGTAATTTAAACCTGTTCTTTCTTATCCTGATTTCTGCAACATTTCCACATCGTTCTGCCCCATCTTCTACATGCCAATCACTGGACTACTTGAGAGCAGCTGACACATCTCCCCAAAGTTCTCTTCTCCAAGATGATCATGCCCAATATCTCTAGCCTTTCTTTGTAAGTTTTACCTTCCAGATCCATATTAAGATTTCTAGTTCTTCCTGTTATTCCCCATATTTAGTACATTTGTTTAGTGAAACAGGCTTCCTTATTGTCATGAACCTTGACCTAAGCATAAGCTTAATTCCACACAAATAAATGGTGTGGAGTTCCAATTCATATCCACACTGCAGTGATGGGCTAAGGTTTAAAATTCCTTTATTTTAGAGCTAAATCTCCATCTAGATGGGCTCCAGGTCTGGCTATCTGTGTGAAAAGAAACATCTTGCATTCCAGGCCAAACTGCAAAAAATATCACTTGTAGCATGGCTCTAAAAATGGATTAACTTGTTGCTTTGGTTCCCTCAGAAGCAGACATTTGATAAGATTTACAAAACAACTTATCTGAAGATCCACCAGAGATACTAAACATGCTTGCAAATTTATAGAAGCGATCATAATCTCTAACAGGAATTAAAACTTATATTTAATAATACATTTATATATCTGAATCTCTTTGTAGATTAAGGCTATTAATAAATTGCATTTTTTAAAAATATATAAACTGCATAGAGGAAAGGTATCAGAGAAGAATATTGTAGGAAGAGATCCATGTTAGCCTACAGTGGCAGAAAATCAGTTTGGTAGCACTAGGAAGTGTTATTAAAAGACATGAGCTTTCTTGAGCTGCTGCTTACTTCATCAGATAAATAGAGTGGCTAGGCTTAAATTTAGATTTAAACTGGAGGGAGAAGAAGAGAGAAAATATGCTGGCTTTGCAAATGTGGGTTACATGAATAGAATCCTAGGGAATATGAGCAAATTACAAGGTTGCTAGAATGATACACCATGACTTTTTGTACCATGATTGTCAAATTTTCATATAGCATAGTTTTTAGGTGAAGAAAAGGCATCTACTTAAAAGTTAACTGAATTTTGTTCTTGGAAATCAAAATAATTAATGACTGTACTTTTAAATACATGTTTGGTGAATCACAATTGCAGCTATTCTTTTCAATTTATTTGTCCTTCAGAAAGTTCTCTTTGCTCTCTGTGCTCTGAATGCCTTGACAACCACTGTTTGCTTGGTAGCTGCTGCCCTACGTTACCTGCAGATATTTGCATCTAGAAGATCCTGCAGAGTAAGTGAGTGTAGGAAACAGTTTCATTAAAAAAAAATAGGTATAGAAAGAAGTTAGTCTTCTGTTCCTGCTATAAGAATGTTTTACAGCATTTTATCTTGATAGGAAGAACCGCAAGTTTATACAGAGGAAGTTGAAGAAGATGGCCATGCTTCTGATCCTGATGATTTTGTGCCACCAGCCCCACCTCCGTCATATTTTGATACCTTCTATTCTTCGACACCACGAGGTAGTCGCAGGTAAAGTAACTCGCTCTTGGTATTCTGAGATTTGACAACTGATTTAATCCAAACCTTCTTATAGGTAATCCTCAATTTATGACCCTACCCTTTAAGATCACAAGTAGTGACAGTTGTTAAGTGAAATTGCTTCATTTAACAACTGCTCACCCTTGCTCTCTTGCTGCCTTCTCATTTACATAGGTGCTTGAGCTCCAAATAATGTTTCCTAACACACCGTCATTCAAACTAACCCTGTGACACCACCATCCTGCCTACAGATTCAGGTCCCACAGTGCCATCTGTTTCACTTCTGTACATGAACAGATAGCTTGTCAGAAGACGTTTCTTTGAATGTCATGAATTTCAGCTTTTTTTGCTTTTTGAATGGGTTTAACCAGGAGTGGATAACCTTTTTTGTAGCCAAGGACCTCACTTTATAGATTTCAGCAAGGACTGTGGTCAAAAATTAGTGAGCTGCACTCATCAGTATACTTTCAGTTACAATTTGAGGTTCCGGTTATCATTTTTAAAACCTTTCATGGCATAGCACCTAGCTGCTTGAAGGAATCTCTCTGTCAAGGTGACTGCCCATCCTTTTTGATCTGACAGGGTTAGCCTGCTCATGAATAAATGTCATCTAATGGGCCCCAGAAAATATGCCTTCTGTGTCACAATTCTCTTTGTGATTTCCATAGCCCCAATTTGACCTTAAAATCTTATTTTTCTCTCAGGATTTGGAATAACTTGAATACCTAAGGTCCTTAAGAGTCACAGTAAGGGGGAGTGGGTATGCTAAGTTTTCTGTGTCACTTTTATTTTCTGTTAATTGCTGGTTTTTATTTGTTTTTAATGTTATATGCTGCCATTTTGAGTTGAGCAACTAACTAAATTAATGTCATAAAAGTGGATAAGATGGGGTTTTTTTCTTTTTTTTTTCTTTTTGCATATTTTTTTGGCAATTAAGGAACTATAGCATAAATTGTGAAGGTAGCAGTAGAATATATTGGGCCCTGAAGTTGCAGGTTGCCTAATCCTATCTTAAATCTTTAAAATTACAGGCAGAATCAATTTTCCTCAAGAACATTGTTAGAAATTTGATTCTTGTCAAACACTGTCATAATACTAATAAAAATACCAGTGAAGTAATTCTTAAGGTTAACTGTGATTTGCTTAGGAGCTTCAATGCAAAGAATGAAGAGGAAAAACAAAATATCTATGTCTTTAGATTGAGACTGCATAATTTTGCCATAAGCGCAATTACAGTTACATATTTGCCTATGGATCTCATAGTACAAAACAATGCTTCTTTTACTCTGAGCAGTCGTCTGGTTCAAGGTCTTTTGGAACTCTATGACATCACAGAGGTTAAACCAATAACAATCCTAGGCCTTGTGGCATATGTGATTTGCCTTATAAACCCAAGGCCATGTGATTTATTTAGCACGAATAGCATTAGTCCATTATATATCAGAGGAGTCAGTAGCAGAAAGATGCAAATCAAGGAGTATAGAGGAAAGTTGAGCAAATTGATTGAGAGGTTGACCTTTAGAATACCTATATGAAAATAAAGCATTGATTGCTGAAGTGCTGGATTTTTTTTTCTAATGTGCTAATGATTGTAACAATGGCAGAGGTGGGTAAAGTGTCTTATCTTCAATTAGCTGAACACATGGAACAGTTAGATAAAGGATATTTAGATGAACTCCCCTCATGCATTCAGTGAATGTGCAGGAAAGATAAAAGGAAGATCCTTGCTATCTATGTTGTCTCTTGACAATCATATTTAACATTTGTGTAACAGATACCATGCACCTCTACTTCTCTCTCATCAAGTAGTGAGAACTGGCTAACCAAGAATCCTAATTTAGTGAGAGAACCATAAACAAGCACAATCCTTTTCTGACTAATTCTGAGCATGCAGAAACAGCCTACAATCCTTTAAAGGGTTTGGTTTTTTTCTTCTCCCTTCAGAAGATGTATGGTGTACCGGAGGGTAATGGCTGCAATTGTCTTCATCTCTGCTGAAGGCTAATTGTTCATTACTATCAGCCTGTCTTTAATTATAGTGGTTACAGAAAAAAGATGGCCGTTCTAATTCCTTTCATAAATACTTCCTGCATATCTTGATTTCTGTCTTTGCCTCTACTTGTCTCGATGGACACTAGATTCAGAAGGACCCTTGCTGTGGAACAGTGCTCACAGTCCTAATCTCTGGGCCACGAGCCTCCATACTCAGCCTCTCACCAAGGCCGGCTGTCTGCAGTTCTTCTGCAGATTGTACGAGCACAACAGGGTCTGCAAAGAGTATTGTAGGAGAAGGACTGGCAGAGTTGCGGGGAGGGATAAAAATGGGGATCAGCCTAGAATTGCTATGTAACTATAAGTGAACTAAATCCAACCCCTCCCCTTCTATCATTGACATATCTAATTCTAAGCAAGGACTGACCATTAGTTAAGAAGATTCCTGTGCATTTATTGCTTTTAGCAATAAATCAGTTAAATTAAAGGACCTGGTTTTTTGCACCTGAGAAATATTTGACATTTGGATATTTAATATTTTTATTGGATTCCATACTTAAAACATTTTAAGCCCTTCTTTTTTCCCCACGGAAAATAATCCCTGTTTAAATCCTCATGAATACACTTAAAAAAACCCTATTCTCTATATTATTGTTTTTCTACCAAAGATTGAATTCCATTATGCTGACTTTTCAAGTGTATGCCATTAAAATGTTATGGGTGTTTTTTAGTGGATTCAAACTTTCTTTCTTAGGATGCTGGGTTCTGATGTCATTCCATTACCACACATTTATGGAGCCCGAATTAAAGGCGTTGAAGTTTTCTGCCCTCTTGATCCCCCACCTCCTTACGAAGCTGTGATGAGCCAGATAAGATATGAGCAGGTATATTGTCCAGGGTACTCTTCCAGATTAATGTGTTTTCACAGGAGTCTGTGGTACATTGTCACATCCTTCAGATAGTTGAATATGCCACTTTTCTGTCACTGAGTAATGCCACATATAGTGGAAAATGAAGCTGTTGAAACAAATATTTTATACTCGATCTAGGCTTGGGACTTAGTTGCTTTCTCACTTCCTGCTTTTTTGTATCATATAATCTTAAATATTAGTTCTAAAGAAAAAGTATACACCCAGATAGTCCTCGATTTACAACCACAATTGAGCCCAAAATTTCTGTTGCTAAGCAAAACATTTGTTAAGTGAGTTTTGCCCCATTTTACAACCTACCTTGCCACCGTTGTTAAGTGAATCACTCTACTTGTTAAATTAGTAACATGGTTGTTAAGTGAATCAATTGCCAAGCATCTGAAATTTTATCACATGACTATGGGAATGTTTGTAATGATCATAAGTGTGAAAAAATACTTTTTTCAGTGGTGTAACTTTGAATGATCACTAAATGAACTGTTGTAAGTCAAGGTCTACTTGTTTTTTGCATTTTTGTTTGTTCTAAATAATGTATTAACCAACTCTGTATTTCAGAACCATGAGTGTTTAAAAATTACTCCTAGAAGATTATTCTGTTTTAAACTTATTTGATGGTTATCTGAAGCTCTAAAATTGTAGGCTATATTTTTCTGCTCAGTGCATGTTTTTATATCTCAAAAATTCTCAGTTTTAACAAGTAATTATTATATCAAATCTCAGATCATTTCCGCTTTTAAATCCTCATAAATATGCTACAGTTTTAAATATCTGTAAAAAATGGGAAGAAAACAAACTTTCAAGCCGGAATGCACTTAATTTTCCATCTTACTAATTTATGGTCCTTCTGCAAGTTTGTAAGAATTTTGGATGGAATTCAGAAATTAATGACTGCTAAACTTTTTCATAGGTCTCTGAGTCCCGTCCCCCTCCTAGTTGGCATGTCTTGTAATCTCACATAAGCCACAGTTACTCTGTGGAATAAAAAAGTGACTCAGGCCATTGTATAGTTGTGTTTAAGTCTCTCATCCTCCCATCACATGAGCTTCTTGGTATATCACGCAGCTAAAGGTAATGAAAAATCAATAGGGGAAATTTCATGCTGAATCTTGATTTATATAAGTGACTTTTGGAATTATTATATAGGTATGATAAAGTCAGAGTTCTTTTCCACCTCTGTGAATCTCCTCACTAATGTTCAGGGATTCACTTTTGATTTTTAAGGAAATTAGCTGTTTCGTCAACAACTTCTTGTGACATGTTTGCAAGGCTGTTTGAGGATAAAAGCCATGTTCATTTGGTATGACTTGGACTCTGTGGCTATCTATCTATCTATCTATCTATCTATCTATCTATCTATCTATCTATCTATCTATCTATCTATTTATCTATCTAGATAATAGTGTATCTATCATCTATCTATCATCTATATTATCTATTTATCATCTATCTATCTATCTATCGATAGATAGATCTATCTATCTATCTATCTATCTATCTATCTATCTATCTATCTATCTATCTATCTATCTATCTATCTATCTAATAGTGTATCTATCATCTATCTATCTATCCTATCTGTCTGTCTGTCTGTCTATCTATCTATCTATTTATCTATCTATCTATCTATCTAGATAATAGTGTATCTATCATCTATCTAGAAATTTATTTGTTGCCCATCTCTTGGGTGATTCTGAGTGGCTTACCGTAGAAAAACTTTACAATTACCAGCTATAAGAGAGCAAAACAGATAAAATAAAATCATTACACACAAGATGACGAAGGATGGAGCTGGACCACAGGGATGGGGATGGGATTAGGTTTAAATTAGTCAACCACTCCAGGGTGAGGCTCCACTGTTGGGTTCCCAAGCCATCTGGCAGAGCCTGGTCTTAAGGCTGTTAGGAAAAGTTAGGAGGGTGGGCTGTTTTAACAGATGTCGATCATATTGTACAATTACTGTAGATGTGCTTTATCTGAGAATGCAGAAAAATTTCCTGGACAACTTACAAATAATTTTTTATGTCCAACTTTTTACATCTAATAAAGGGGAATGCTTTGAATGACAGGACAATAACTGTCATAGTTTCAGATCCTTTTCAATCCAGCTGTATATTTCTCCTTAGGATATGGCATTAGTTGCTGATTTTGCAAATTAGATTGTAAGGTAGAACCAGAAGTGGAAATAATTTCTTCAATTCTCTTGAGCTCCTCAGAACCCTTTAGTGGTATTAACCATGCTATCTATTCTCAGCTGTCAGAATTGGAATATGATAAACAATGGATATCTTCCTCTCTGACTTTCTATACTTTGTCTGAAAGATAAAGAAGCTTCAGCAACCAGAATCATCTTGAGGCTGACATACCAGATGCATCAGAAACAGCCTGGCATCATTTACATATTCTTTAGTGATCTTACAGTTGGGTTACTACAATACATGGGTATCTTTTTAAAAACAATTTGAAAATTTCAATAGATTCAATCAGTGAATCATTTTTATTCAGTCATAGACTAGTTAGTAAAACAAATCACAATTGAGGTGAAAAGAAAAAAGGTCTAAAATATCTAAGATTAGAAAAGAAATTATTGCGTACAAAGTATAGAACAGTACTTAGATGTCAAGAAGCAAAATCAGATTGTCACCACACATAAAATAAATCAGAATGACCAGAATGTTTAGTAAAAAGGGGAGATCCTTAATCCTAGAGAATATTTGTGATTTGATGGTGTTTCTTTGTAATTCTATTTAATTTTTACATTTAAATTACATTAAATTTAAATTCTCTAAAATCAGGAATGTATTTCTATTTCCCATTAATTTACTTAGAATATTACTCTTTTATTTTTATATTTAGGAAGATGCATCCAATTCATCTGTTGCAGAAGCTGTAAATGATCCACTTGAACAAAATGACATACAGGTACCACAAGGTAAAAAAGTACTTTTGGAAGTATTGTGCTAAGGGTTAGCAATGAATGACAAGAAATGCAGTAATGATTGTTTTCTTATTTAAACTAATTTACTGGATCACTCTGAAACAGCCTTTCTCTTTCTTTCACTTAAACATTGGAGGAGGAGAACCATGTTGGTCTATGGTAGCAAAAGATCAGGAGGAGTTTGATTATATTTTTTAAAAAAACCTGCAGCTCATTTCATCAGATGCATAGAATTGCTAGACTGATATAGGATTTAAACTAGGGCTAGGGGGAAGAGGGGGAATGGAGGTCAATTAAATAGAGGCAGGGTGCACATAAGACAGATTGCCAGTACTTCATCGGAATGTGTTAAAAACCCGTCATTGTATTTGTTCTATTTTTAAAAAAAATTAAATTCAAGATAATAGTATAAGTATATACAGAGTTATGAATAGTTATGAAATGGGTACATATAAGAAAAATAAAAGAAACAATAGGACAGGGACGGTAGGCACGTTGGTGCGCTTATGCACGCCCCCTACAGACCTCTTAGGAAAGGGGTGAGGTCAGTAGTAGACATCTAAGGTTAAAGTTTTTGGGGTTTGGGAAAGAAACCACAGAGTCAGGTAGAGTATTCCAGACATTGACCACTCTGTTGCTGAAATTGTATTTCCTGCAATCAAGTTTGGTGCGGTTAACCTTGAATTTGTATCTATTGTTTGCTCTTGTGTTGTTATGGTTGAAGCTGAAGTATTCATTGACAGGTAGGACATTGCAATGTATGATTTTATATACTATATTTAGATCGGACCGAAGGCAGCGTAGTTCTAGATAATTCTATTCTAGGTCTAGAATTTCTAGTCTGGTGGCATAAGGTATTCTGCAACAAGTAGAGGAGTGGAGAACTCTTCTTGTGAAATATTTCTAGACTTTCTCAACTGTGCTAATATCAGATACATAATGCGGGTTCCAGACTGATGAGCTGTATTCGAGTATTGGTCTAGCAGATGTTTTGTATACTCTAGTTAGTAGTGTTAGTAGTGTGATATTACCAGAGAAAAAGCTACGTAAGATTAGGTTAACAACTCTTAATGCCTTTTTGGCTATATAGTTACAATGGGCTCTAGCACTAGATCATTAGAGATGTGTATTCCAAGGTCCTTTACAGAGCCTGGATCATCAACAAGGTCTTAACTATTCAGCTTGTGTTTTATTTTCTGATTTTTTTTGCCAATATGTAAGACAGAGCATTTCTTTGTTGAGATTTGAAGTTGCCATTTGTTTGACCATTCTGATGCAGACAAGATCTTTTTGAAGGGTAGCAGTATTGTCTGTGGTATTGAACAGTTTAACATCATCTGCAAAGTGAATACAGTTGCTCTTAATATGATCACAGAGGTCATTTATGTAGAGTATGAAGATAGTTGGTCCTAGAACACTGCCTTGGGGGACACCACTATTGACAGGTACAGAATTTGATAGGACACTCCCAATTTTGACCATTTGTTGTCTGTTTGACAGGAATGCTTCTATCCAGTTATGCAGTTGTCCAGAGATACCGTAAGATTTTAGTTTTAGGAGTAGTTTGTCATGTACCACTGAATCAAAGGCTTTACAGAAGTCTATGTAGATTGCGTCTATTGTTTTGCCCTGATCGAGTTATGTAGTCCATATGTTTTTGCAGTGTAAGAGTTGCAGATTACAGGATAGTTTTTTTCTGAAACCAAATTGTTTATTAGAGAGTAGGTTGTTTGTTTCTAAGTGGAGGATAATGGATTGGTTAATAATTGATTCCATGAGTTTACAGGTGACGCAGCATAAGGAGATTGGTCTGTAATTTTCAACTAGGCTGAGGTCTCCCTTTCTGAAGATGGGGATGACCGTGGCTTGTGACCATAGGTTAGGCAAGGAGCTGGTCCTGAAAGATTTTTCAAAGATTATGCTTGCTTGCTTGCTTGCTTGCTTGCTTGCTTGCTTGCTTATTTATTTATTTGTTTGTTTGTTTGAATTTATATACCGCCCCCTCTCCCAAAGGGACTCGGGGCGGTGAACAGCCAGAATAAAAAGCACATATAAAACACATATACAATATTTAAAAATTAAAAGAATTAAATACACTGGCTCTTACAAAGATTAAAAATAAGGGAATTAAGAAAGATTAAAACCAGATTAAAAAATTTAAAAACCCCTAGGCCAGACCGGCTTGCTGAAATAAATAAGTTTTCAACGCACGGCAGAAGGTCAGGAGATCAGGGATGGTCCTCATTTCTGGGGGTAATTTGTTCCAGAGAGAGGGTGCCCCCAATGAGAAGGCCCGCATCCTCGGAGTCGCCAGCCATCCAGCCGGCGGCACCCCGAGGAGGCCAACTCTATGGGAGCGTATCAGTCGGCGGGAGGCCGATAATTGCAGGAGGCGGTCTCGCAGATATCCTGGTCCCGAGCTATGGAGTGCTTTAAAGATGATAACTAAGACCTTGAAGCGCACCCAGAGGGCCACCAGGAGCCAATGCAGCTCGCGCAGAAGTGGCGTAACATGGGAGCCCCGAGGAGCCCGCAACACCACCCGCGCGGCCGCATTCTGCACCAGCTGGAGCCTCCGGATGCTCTTCAAAGGCAGCCCCATGTAGAGAGCATTGGCATAGTCTAGGCGGGAGGTCACCAGGGCGGAGGTGACCGTGCAAAGCGCATCCCGATCCAGAAAGGGCCGCAACTGGTAGATCCTACGGACCTGGCCAAAAGCCCCCCTGGCGACGGCTGCCACATGGTCTTCCAATGACAGCCGCACATCCAGGAGGACACCCAGATTGCGGACCCTCTCTGTGGGGGCAAGAGTTCCCCCCCCCCCCCACAGCCAGCGATGGAACCAGCTGGCTGTACCGGGGTGTCGGGAAGCACAGCCACTCAGTCTTAGATGGGTTTTGCTGAAGCCTGTTCCGCCCCATCCAACACCGCACGGCCTCCAGGCACTGGGTCATCACTTCGATGGCTTCATCGGGGTGGCCCGGGGTAGAGATGTACAGCTGAGTATTATCAGTGTACTGATGGAACTCTACCCCAAAGCCACGGATGATCTCACCCAGCGGCTTCATATAAATGTTGAACAGAGGGGGCGAGAGCACTGACCCCTGAGGCACCCTGCAAACCAGGGGCCTCGAGGCCAACTTCTGCCCCCCTGCCAACACGAATTGCAAACGGTCAGAGAGGAAGGAGGAGAACCACCGCATAACAGTGCCTCCCATTCCCAGCCTCCCCAGCCGCCGCAATAAGATACTGTGGTCGACAGTATCAAAAGCTGCCGAGAGATCTAATAGGACCAGGACAGAGGAATAATCTCTGTCACGGGCCCTCCAGAGATCATCCACCAATGCGACCAATGCCGTCTCTGTGCTGTGCCCGGGCCTGAAGCTCGATTGGCGTGGATCCAAATAGACAGCTTCATCCAGGTGCTGGGGAAGCTGTCATGCCACCATACTCTCAACAACCTTCGCCACAAAACGAAGGTTGGAGATGGGACGATAATTAGATAACCAGGTTGAGTCCAGGGACGGTTTCTTGAGGAGGGGTCTCACCACCGCCTCTTTCAAGGCGGCGGGCAGATATCCCTCACTCAAGGAAGCATTAATAATACCCTGAAACCAATCTCGTGTCACCTCCCGAGTGGCCAACACCAGCCAGGAGGGACACGGGTCCAATAAACATGTGGTAGCATTCAGCCTCTGCAGCAACCTGTCCACGTCTTCGGGGGTCACAGGATCAAACTCCTCCCAAATGGCTGCCTCAAATTCCGCCCCCGACCCCCCATCCAGAGTTGCTCATTCAGAGTCCAACCCATCCCGGATCCGAGTGATTTTATCCACCAGGAAATTTGAAAAGTCCTCAGCCAGTCCCTGCGAGGGCTCCTCCCGCGCTCCCCCTTCCAGGAGGGAGCGGGTCACTCTAAACAGGGCGGCCGGGCAGTTTCCTGCAGACGCAATAAGGGTGGAAAAGTAAGAATGCTTCGCCACCCTTATCGCCACTAAATAGGTCTTAATATAAGACCGTAATAGTGTTCAGTCGGGTCCGGAGCGAGTAGTCCTCCAAATACTCTCCAGGCGTCTTTTCCGGCGCTTCATCTCCCTCAGCTCCCCGGAAAACCAAGGGGCCGAGTGAGAGCGGCGCCAGGTCAGAGACCGCAAGGGCACAACCCGGTCCAGGGCCCCAGCCGCCACCCTATCCCAGGTGGCGACCAGGTCCTCAACCGAGTCGTGTGTTCGAATGTCAGGACATGGCCCAAGCTCCATCAGGAACCTATCTGGATCCATCAGGCGCCTGGGGCAGTACCACCGTATTTGGTCCGCCTCCCTGTGATGGGGAGGAGCGGCCTGGAAGTCCAGCCTAAGGAGCGAATGATCTGACCATGACAAGGGCTCAACAAAAACGTCCCCAACACCAAGATCATCCTGCCACTGTCCAGAGACAAAAACCAAATCCAGGATGTGACCCCCAATGTGAGTGGGTTCCCTAATTAATTGGGTCAGGCCCAAGGCTTAGAGGTTCTGCTATGGCAGTGGATAGCTTTTTTAAGAAGTAGACACATATTCCATCCAGCCCAATAGATAGAGATGGTTTTAGATTGTGTAGTGCTTTTTCAACATTGTCTTCTGTAAAATCGGTATGTATTAGATCATTGTAGTTGTCTGTGGTTCGACTAGGAAATACTGGGCATGATCCATTGCTGTTTACAAATACTGAGTCAAAGAATGTGTTAAGGAGGTTGGTTTTAATGGTGTCGTCATTGCAGTCTTTACCATTAGGTCCTTTCAGGGATGGACCTTGAGTTCTGTCCTTCTGAGATTGCCTGCACCTTTGACATAGGTGAGTTCAGCATCCTTTCCCTTGCTGATGAATGGCAATGCTCCACTGACTTCTTCATAGGACAAACAGCACAGAAGAATTAATAGACACAAATTTGATACCAGGAAACAAAACAAGGAAAAATAGAATTGGAACACTTCAGCCTTGTAAAGTCCTTGAAGTAACTCTTTTGCAATAACAAGATTTTATCTCCACCATTGCTAATGAAATGAGTATGTCTTACTGTTGGATTTTGGAAGCAACTGAACAGAACTAAAACCTTATCATTTTAAAGCCTATTTCATGTTAGTATCATTATTTGAGGAATAAATTTCACATTTTCTTTTTGTCTACAATGCTTTCAGTTTTATGTTTGTCAGATAAATAGAAATGGTGCTGTTAATGTTAATTTAAAAATATTTTAATTATTCAAAATCCCTGCTGTTTTAGAAATGTGAATAAGCAAAATATAGAGACCTTGGATTAGATTAAAAACTAAAGTGAAGAAAGACAACATATACTTAGCACCTTTTTATGACCTTGTATTGATGGAGTTGTCAAGCTATTGGTTTTGAAAATACTTGTGTCTAGAGTAGACCATGAAAATAATTTTATTTATATTCTGTCTTCTAGGGCATGTTTTCACAGTTTACAATTTTAAAAAGTATAGAATAAATAATATTAATAAGTTCAACATGTATTTTAAAATGTGAGAGAATTATTGTTAAATGAAAATACTGCCAGAATAAAATAATATTTGGATACAGTTAGGCATCACCCGGCAGAATATATACAATTCTTATTAGATTCTCCCAGTGAGGGATCCTTGAATTCCCCAAAGATCAAGCTATGGTCTTTTTATCATTGAACTGAATGTTGTATGCACTGCTCTTATTTAGATGAAGAGAACGACTAGGAGGGTACTCGGGAGAAATTGGCAACAGTAATTTTCCAACAGCTTTGTTTAGATCTGTAAAACTTAGGCAAGATAGTTATGCTCTGTCCCCTGTGTGAATAGCTGATTCTGAACCTAGTGATTTGATGGATAAATGGAAAATATATTGTTTTGAGTTCGACATGATATTTTGAATCATTGTACCACTAATTCTTACCATTCTTTATTGATTTGTTCACCTTCTTTATTCTTCCTTTATCAAGGTTTGTTAGTTCTCTAGGAACTAAACCTTGTTACAATCAGTTTTACTGTTTATATTAGAACACAAATATGATTATTTCATTTGATCAAAATTTGACAGACCAGTGAGCCCACTTTCAGTATCCAAGTATCAACGACCTACCTGAAAATTAGGAATTTGTGTTCCCTTTACTTTGAAACAAGATATTTCTAAAAAGAACTTTGGCACCATCCCCATTAAAAAAGCAACTCCTCTGAATTAATTATTTTAAATCTCATGTGGCCTGCCCCAGATCCATGTCCTTGTTTTATTCTTGCCAACAACATAGAAATGGTTTGTCATGAAATTTGGAAATATTACTTTTTATATATTCTGAGGACAATAGGAGTATTTTTTTTTCCATTCCTGCAAGCTATTTGTGATAACATTGATGATTCTCAGGTGATTAGAGCAAAGCATGTCTTTTTATGTCCATGTTTCTATAATAATGCATACCCAAGTTTACATCCACTTGTGAACATGATGTTAAAATAACAAGTCTAGCTTTTTAAGATTTATAGTTTGCTTTCTTTGATCTCTGAAACATAGTTTGCCAGATATGATACCTCTGTTAGACATTTGACACATTGGCAATACTTTCGATAATGACTGCATATTCCCTTTTATAATTGTATTATCATGATTAACAGAAAGCTTTATTGTAATGGAAAGCTGTATAAGCATTGCTTGGTAACCATTGTTTAACTTTAAATGATTGTAGAAATCTGATTAAAATAATCATGTTTCCGGAATTTTTCTCTTTCCCTGGGGTGTGTGTGTGTGTGTGTGTGTGTGTGTGTGTGTGTGTGTGTGTGTAGGCGTGCATGTAGATGTGGGTGTGTAGAAAGAGAGATAGAGCACATGTGAGTTCATGCTAATTGAATTTCTTGATTTTGTCTTTCTTCATTGCAGGAGATGAAAGTTCTCTTAATTCTTTGAGTAGAGAGACCACCTTGTCTCCAGATGCCAGCTTGGTACCTGTGGGGACTTCTCAGCTGTTCAGAAAACGATCAAAAAGTGATCCTGTTCTTCATGGTTTTCCATCCAGAGGTGACCTGATTCTTCTCCCCTTTCCAGAAAATGTTCTTTATCTTTTTTTTTTCTGAGACCACAAAATGAAGATTTATTGGCATTAAGATAATTCCATCTCAAATGGTATTGTTGCCTTGGAGCTATAAATTGTTCAATGAAAAATGATGGTAGTCTTGTTAGAATCAAGGCCCTAAGGCCCAGTGAGATCCTCACCTCATCCAGAACAGCAGGAGTTGCAGTTGAACACCAACCTCCCCACCCACCAATTCTTGCAAGGCTGCAAACAGCTGCAGGGCACGGGGGTTTTTGGCTGCAGCCATCAGAACTGAGGCTTAGTTTTGTAGACATAATGAATTTGCAGAGCAGTGGTGCTGGAGAGCTGTTTTCTATGCCTACCTCATTCTCATTCTAAAAGAATGTTTCACTGAAAGATTGCTATCCAACAGCCTTTGCAGAGCCAGGTATTGATAGACAGGTTTATTACAAAATCCTGCTAACAAGGCAAAGAACAATAAAGAAGCTTTTTAGGAAAAGGAATGGGTAGTTGCAATACATCATTTGAGTGTGGATCACTTAGCACCAATATGAATATGAATTCTTATCCCTCTCTTTCCTCCCTCAAAGGTAAAAATGCCCCCCTACACACACACACACACACACACACACACACACACACACACAAAAATAGAACATAGGTAAAACTATTTACCAATGTTGCAAAATTAACTTTTAAAATATCAGAAAGATATTAATAAAATCGGCCTATTGGAAATATAATTTGAAATGTTATTTAAGTACTGAATAAGTCAGCATTTAAATTGAATTATTTTGCAGTAATTAATAATCAATATATCTCAAATTATTGACTTTTTAAACTATATCACAAATGTTTTGGACGAAGGTGGTGCTGTGATCAAAGCCTTTCTGGATTTTAGAAAATCATTTGACAGAGTTCCAAATAATGAGCTCCTAAGAAAGTTGTACAGGCAAGGACTTAATCGCTGGGTGGTTCAGTGGTTAGAAAGTTGGCTCAGGGATAGATCTTAGTGTGTGATTGTTAATGAGGCACTGTCTGAACAGAGGCCAATCAACAGTGGTGTGCCACAAGGCTCAGTTTTAGGTCCTGTTCTATTCAATGTGTTTGTAAGTGATACAGCAAAAGGATTGCTAGGTAAAATTTATCTTTTTGCTGATGTCACAAAAGTATGTAATAGGTTGACATTCTTGGGAGTATTTGCAACAGAGAAAACAATTTGGCATTGCTGGAAAATTTATTAGAAATGTGGAAACTGCAATTCAGTGTTCCTAAATGTAAGATTATACACTTGGGGAAAAATAATCCTCTGGCAGCGTACACTATTGGGGGTAGAGTCTTAGACAGACAGAATTGCCCTATCCATGTTGGGAGTGGTCTTGGTTACGTTTACTGTTGCTTGTTTGATAGTTTCTTGATTGGGGTATTGTTTGCTTCCTGATTATTAGTTTAATGTTAATCTTGGTGTTAATCTCTGGTCATCAGCATGTTGATTGCTGATGAGGTGGTGGTTATGTCTTTTTGTTTACTTTTTGGCTTGTTGATTGTCACTTTTGAATGGTATGTAGATACTGTTCATGCCTATGTGCCTGTTGATGGCCAGTTTAATAGAGTGCCAGATTTCCAGGAATTCTCTGGTTTTTTATGGACTTGGCTTTGTCTATGATGGTCACAGTTTTCCTGTAGAAACTATGGTTAAGTGTGTCTTTGTGTTGTGAAATTAAGGAGTTTTCATCATGTTTCCTGATTCCTAGGTGGTAGTCATGGATGCTAGTCTTCTGCCTGTTTGTCCTACAAAGTGGCTGCTTGCAGTTCTTGCCCTGAATATTACCTATGACTCCTGTTTTTCTTCTGGGATTGCTGAATCTTTTGGTTTACTTAAGAAGTTTTAGAGCAGGGGTCGCCCACCTTTTGGACCTCAGGGACCACCAAACTCATAACTTTAAGTCCCGCGGACCACTAATATGACTTTTGACTGACAGTGGTTTGCTGACGTTGGTGGGAAAGTCAGTCCCATATTCCAGAGCTGCAGTAGTCATAGGACTGGCCTGTGCACTGGCTTGCCATGGATGAGCTGCTCCAGGATGACCAAAGGGCCAGTTTTGTGACTATTGCAGCTCTGGAATATGGGACCGGCCTGTGGTGGGGTTGGAAAACTCTGCCGTAGGGGGTGGCACATGTAATGTGCAAATTTGCGGATGGTGCAATGTGCAAAAAGCACAGTCCTCACCGGCCAGGATGAGGTAATGGTGCTATTGTGGCAAGAGGGGTGGTGGTGGCACAGATGGGCCAAAGCAATGATAGAGATCGCTGGAAGGTGCGGGTGTGCCGCACTACTTGCATTTGCATTGCATCAGCATTCCGCCTTCGCTCGAAGAGTCCGGCCAAAGTTTCCCGCATCGCTCATGCTTCAGCGCTTTGACTCCCAGGGACAGGAGTTCGGCCAAGCTATCTCCAATGGTCTCTCGAGGAGCGTTCGCAGAGAGAAGCAGCTGGAGTCACTCGTCTCTCAAGAGCCTGGCCGAAGTTTCCTGCGCTGCTTCTGCGAGCACTCCTCAAGGAGAAACGATTTCAAAATCTCAAGGTAAGGTTTGCACTTGGCCGAAGGGTGGGGGCCAGCAGGTGGGCGGGCCATGTGGGTAGCGCAGCCTGGATTGCTTTGGGGGCGACATTTCTCTGGACCACCAAAATTTTCTCACGGACCACCAGTGGTCCACAGCCCACCGTTTGGCGACCACTGTTTTAGAGGGCTTTGATTGATTTGTGTGCCACGTTGATGTCATATGGTTGTAATAGCCTGTTGGTGATTTCTGAGATGTTTTTGATGTATGGCAGTGTTACCTTTTTTACAGCTAGTGTTGGTTGTGCTATATTAAGTTGAATGTTCAGGCACTTTTCATGAAGTTACGTGGGTATCCATTTTGTTGGAAGATATTATATAGTTCATCTGTTTCTTTTTCTGAAGTTCAGGTTGCTGCAATGTGTTTGTGCTCATCTAAATAGTGTTTTACACCTCTTGTGGGAGGTTGCATTGTTACTTTGGTAGTGGAGCACTTGGTCGGTGTGGGTGGTTTTACTATAGACTTGTATTTGTCTATAGCTGTCTCTCCTGATACGTAAACTACTAGGGCATATCCATTTAAGATTTTTATTTTGTTTTATTTTATCTCTAGGTCTAGTGCTAAGTTGCGAAGCTGCTACTCAAACAGACCGAAAACCACAGCTGGCTACTGTCATTTTGCGAAAAACTCTGAGAGCAAAGGCTGTACGCTCAAGGCCTCAGTCTTTAATAGACTACAAATCATATATAGATACTAAGCTTCTGGTAGCCAAATTCTTGGAGCAGTCCTCCTGCAACATGACGCCTGACATACACGAACTAGTAGAAGACATCAAATCTGTCTTAAAATCAGATGAAGAGCACATGGAGGAAGCCATCACCAGTGCCAGTTTCCTCGAGCAGGTAAAATACAAACTCCTAAACAGTTGCAGCTCTGCTTGGGGAAGGAAAGGCCAGCTCAAAATGAGACTCCGTATACATTGCTGTCTGGTGTTAGCTTTTTTCTCCTGGGAGAAGACAAAGTAATCTTTCTTCCTAGCAACAATATGGTAATTACAGGTTTGTTCTTTGGTTTAGTTACATGTTTGAGTTAATGATTCAATTTTTGTGAACTAGGTTAGTGAAGAAGGGCATCCTATATTTGCACTATCCAGTTATGTTGCAGTTCTTAAGGGTGAAATAGGATTTTGTTTACTTAGTAAGTTAAAGGGAGAGGTAATACTTGTAGTTGAAACTCTCCCCAAGTTTAGCTGGTCAGATGAAGGGTCAGGTCATCCCTTTGCAATGCTGGGTATGCTTGTCTGTAGAAAATGGGTAAGGATAGAAATCTCCAGCTGACAAAGTAGAAAAAATAGAACACTGTATTTGTTTTCTTATGATTTCGTGGGTATTTATATATATGGTATTTAGGTTTCTTTGGGTATTTTCCCATGTCTTAATATTTGTGCTTTTATTATAGCGACGTTTTGGCAGCATCTCATCTGCCATCCTCAGGCTTATATATAAGAGAAGAAACTAAATAAGTGAAGAAAATTACTGGCGATACTAAAACACACTCACATACATTTGCACATAAACCCCAAAACCCTCTGCAGTTGGAGCAATATTTATTTGTGTCATATCCATACTTTTTGCGTAGTTCCACTTATGACTGAAGTCTTTCTAGCTAAATGGCTTAATTCCTAATCAAAAGGAAAAAATGGGACTTAAGAATATTAAAAACGTCCTGATAGCTAAAGGATTCTGCACTTAGGTGTTCAATGAAATAGCCAGTATTATATGAAATCAGTTTTTTAAAATTTATTTATTTATTTACTTATTTATTCAATTTCTATAGCTGCCCACCTCAGCCAAGTGACTCTGGGTGGCTTACAGTTCTAAAACAATAAAAAACACCTAAACAATAAATACATACATACAGCAGCCGAAACAGTTAACCAATTAATAGTTAAAGTCAATAAACAGATTCCTTAACACATTTGGAGCCCAGGCCCAAGTACAAGGGGCGTTTTTAAAGCCTTGCAAAACGCCAATACAGTTGGGGCTATTCTAATCTCCAACGGGAGAACGTCCCATAGAGTAGTGGCCACTGTGGAAAAAACGCCCTTCTTCTGATCCCCAGAAGTTGACACATTTTGGCTGATGGGATCTGCAGCATGCCCAATCTGTTTTTAAAATTACATTTTAAGGCAGCTAACGTTCTCTTTATCTTCACATTTCTGATAAAAATAGGTATGGCAGTTGACAGTGTAAATGTTCTTTCTTTCCAAAGGTCATGACTCCTGCTCACCCAGCCATAACAGGAGCACACACACTGCCTTTCAGGAGGCACCCGGGACTTTTACATTTGGAGAGCTGTGGAGATGTAAGTACTTTTACTACAGCCAGAACCCGGGGGCCAGACAGGAGGACGCAGCGGATGGAGCCAGAGCGACCTCACAGCCTCATTGGAGTTGTCCGAGAAACAGTACTCTGAGCTCAGTTGCTTTTTGGTCCCTAGTGGGGTGCAAAGACCGGAGCAGGGAAGCTGTTGGATAGAGGGATCCTTAATCTGTGTTTATCACTTATTGTACTGCTGCTTTTGAAAGAGCATTTGAGGAAAAAGTTGGAGTAAATTACTTCAAAGAAAACCACGGTGCATTATAAATATAGCTCTGAATAAAAAAAAAGGATATTCAGGTGGAGTTAGGATATATGAGGCTCAGCTCTGCATCGTGAGATACAGGTAAAGAAGGAGGAGTCTTCTTTATCAAAATAAATCATTGTTTCTATATAAACTTTGATTGTTGTCCCTGGTATGTGTGGGTTACATTTTAATGTTTTATATCTGAAAGGGAATATAAGATAGTGATATATTTACAGTATAAGGAACTGAAGTATGTATTCTCATCCACCCCTTTCCTTTTTGATAATGCACTACACATTATTTATCACGATAATTTTTTAAAAAAGTATAAAGAAGCTTTTAAAATGAGTTTGACTTGTTGGGTAAACAGGGCTATCACTTTACTGTACTTAAAAGTGCTGCATGAACCTTCAGCCCTCATTTTTTATCACTTCAGGTGCAAAAGTTAAAAAACAGTAGGTCGTTCAGGTGTTCTGCTGCTGCTTCCAGCCCATAAACTATTCAATAATCTTGAAAAAATGGATTAATAAAATTCAGAGCAATGATACATTTTTCCAAGACAGCTTTATTACCAAAATGATGATGGGAGGATGAGCAATCTTATTCCAATGCAGAAGGCTGTGCAGGCTTCAGAAATGATTCCAAAGAGCTTCAGACTGGAAGGAAGTGAGGAAACAGTACAGATGCTACTTATTTATACAGCCCGAAAATAAAATGCCATTGATTTTAAAAGTTAACTCATAATCATCAATCTATTAAAGAGGTGGCCTCCTTTTTTGGGATCATGTAGAAGCCTGGAAAAAAAAATAGATTGCATTAATGACTATCCAAAAATGCTGGGCTTTGGAAAGACTGAAGCACTTCTTGTGAATCATTTTCGAAGTGTGCATTGCTTTCTAAATGTTTTATGGAATGATTTTTTTCTCTGTTTAACAAACATACAGATTATAAATGTAAGAATCCAGATGAGAAAAGAGACATTTTTCTCTCTCCCTAAATCTTTGCTGACTTAAAAGACATTCTGTATATTTTAAAACACTTGTCTGTAATGGAAGAAACTGGTGATACCGGTAGGGTCCATTGCTACAAATTTTCAGGTTTTTACTTTCAGATTGCTGAAATGCTGATAGTCCAACTCTTTTTTCCTCAAATTATTTGTCTTAATTCAGAAAATTAATAAACTGTATTTAATTTTGATTAAAATTATAAATGAAATAAACATGTTCTGGTTTTCTTTTTCTTGACATTGACATGAATTATTCCATTTTTTTTCCTAAGTGTCACTAATAGGCTATAGCAGGGGTGTGGACCTGTGGACTTTGGCTCCCAGAATTCCTTAGCTAGCCATGCTGGCTGGGGAATTCTGGGATTTGAAGTCCACAAAGCCTGCATTAGTGGTTCAGACCTCTCTTGAGTTTATTGAATACCGGGGCCTGTGGATTATATCCCAGAGTTTTAAAGGAACTGGCAGAAGTCATCTCAGAACCACTGCACTATATCTTTCAAAAATCCTGGAGCACCGGGGAACTACCAGAGGACTGGAAAAGAGTTGATATGGTTCCCATCTTCAAAAAAGGAAAAAAAGACAGACCCAGGAAACTATAGACCAATCAGCCTAACATCAATACCCGGGAAGATACTGGAAAAGATAATAAAAAAACGGATCTGCCAACATCTAAAAACAAGTAAAGTAATAACTAGCAGTCAGCACAGGTTTGTTAAAAACAAATCATGCCAACGTAGTGGAATAGTGGGTTCATTCTTCAATATAGTGACTAAATTAGTAGACCAGCGGAATACTGTAGACATAATATATTTAGATTGCAGCAAGGCATTCAACAAAGTAGACCACAACCTACTTCTCGGTAAGCTAGAAAAAAGTGGGATAGCACCACCACTAGATGGACTCGCAACTGGCTGACAAACTCTACTCAACGAGTAGTTCTTAATGGGTCTAAGTGTACATGGAAGGAAATAAACAAGAACCACAAGGTTCTGTCTTAGGCCAGTACTCTTCAATATCTTCATTAATTTATAAGTGTCTTAAAATGAGGACTAATAGACTGAGAAACAGTTTCTTTTCCAAGGCAATAATTGTCTTGAATCAAACAATGCATATGTGATTTTAGCCCTAAATATATAGTGGCATTTTTAAACTATATGTTTTAGACTAGATTTTTAATTATTTTAATTTTAAATACTCTGTAGTGTGATTGCGATATGATGTTTGGGGCACTGTGCTGGAGCAGCTTTCAAATTTCATGGTATTTGTAGAATGCAATGACAAGGCATTCTATTCTACTCTATCCTATCCTATTCTATTCTAATGACCTAGATAAGGGAATAGAAGGGGAATTTACCAAATTTGCAGATGATATTAAGCTAAGCTGGAATAGCTAACACCCAAGAAGATAGGCTCAAGATCCAAATGATCTTGACAGACGAGAACACTGGGCCTTATCTTACAAAATGAAATGTAGAGAAAAGTCCTACACTTAGGCAAGAAAAATCAAAAGTACACATAGACTGGGTGAAACCAGGCTCAATAGCAATAACTCAGAGGGATCTTCTTGGAGCCTTAGTGGACAACAGCTAAATATGAGCCAGCAGTGTGCATCAACAGACAAAAAAGCTAATGCAATCCTAAATTGCATTAACGGGATACAATCAAGATCAAGTGAGGTACTAATGCCACTCTATAAAGCCTTAGTAAGACACGTAAGAGTACTGCATAGAGTTTGGTCACATTATTAAAAAGATGTTGAGACTCTAGAAAAGTACAGAGAAGAGCAACCAGGATGATTAGGGGACTGGAGACTAAAACATGAAGGTTACAGGAATTGGGCATGACTTGTCTAGTGAAGGACCAGGGGAAACATAATAGCAGTGTTCTAATAATGAGGGGCTACCATAGAGAGGAAGGGGTCAAGCTATTTCCTAAAGTGCCTGTAGGCCAGACAAAGAACAATGGATGGAAACTGAACAAGGAGAGATTTAACCTGGAAATAAGGAGAAACTTTCTGACAGAACAATTAAACAATGGAACAGCTTGTCCTCAGAAGTTTTGGGAGCGCCATCACTTGAGCCCTTCAAGAAAAGATTGGACTGCCATTTGTCAGAAATGGTGTAGGGTCTCCTGCTTGGGCTGTGGGTTGGACTAGATGACCTATAAGGTCCCTTCCAACTCTTATCTGTTATCTGAATTTGATATTTCCATCTGAAGCATGATTCAGTTACCTGTTTTCCAATTTGCTAACATAGAAAAACCACGACTAATTTTTGATGAGGATTCAATGAAAGGTAATTACTTGACTTCCATGACTAAATAACACTTTAATAAAGGAAACAGAAAAAAAAAATCCTTGAAATTAACCCTTTTATTGCCAATATTTACTTCTGCAGATCACTATTTATAATACATTCTGCCTGTGATAGACAAGCTTCTTAAAATGTCACAAAATATCCATACTTTATCTCTTAAAGCAGGTCCTGATAGGCCTTTCCATCTATTTGAATCAGTTGCCCACAAAGTTGACCCTTCAATTTTGGGTAAAAGATGGAATCACATGGTGCCATATCTGGATCTTAAGGAAGATGGAGGAGGTGAAATCCAACTTCACAATTGCCTCTTAGATGACTTGTGAAGTGATGCCTAGTGTCATGTTCATTTATTTATTAAATTGATTTGCTGCCGTCTCACCACAACATTAAAACAATAAAACCATAAAAATATACATATATCTGGCAAAAGCAAGATGAGAGTAGGGCATCCATCCATGGTCTTTTCAGCAGACTTCAGTAACATTGACTATAGTATCCGTTTGGTTCAGATATAGGATCTGGGGCTGGGTAGCAGAGTCTGCACTGGTTTGGCTCCTTTCTCCTGGCCACACTCCATTTGGTGTTGATAGGGAGTGAGAGCTCCAGTCCATGGCCACTCCTTTGTGGAGCACCACAGGGCTCAGACTTGCTGTAGAACTTGTGGGTTCTCCTGAACTGACTCCTGCTGAAAGAGCAAGTGGTAGTTGTGGCTAGAAGACATCATGTGGCAATTTTGTGTTGTATTCAGTTGCATTCTTTCCTGGATCGTGAGTCCCTGTGCTCAGTCACTCAGACTGTGTCATTTCACATGTGTCATTTCACTACTGCAATGTGCTACATGGGGCTACCCTTGAAGAGTATTTGGAAAGTATAACTGATGCTGAATGAAGCCAAATAGTTCTTGGGGTATGTACAATAGCCCATATTACATTGCTGTAATACTGGTTGCCAGTTTGCTTCCCAGTTCAACTCAAGGCATTGGTTAGCATCTTTAAAGGTCTTTATGGCACAAGACGTAGTTTGGGATTGGCCACCTGCATTGGTAGAAGAGGTAAGCTGAAGACCCCATTGGTCAAAGAATTCCCTCTAGCAGAAGTGCCTTTTCTGTTGTGATTACCACACTCTGGAGAACATGGTGCTCCCTGAGGTGAGATTTGCACTCAACTTTTTGGCCTTCAGAAAGGGCTTGAAAACCTGGTTCTGCCAACTGGCCTGAGGCCCTGAGGGAGGGAGGGGCGTATTATACAGGAGGTGGCTAATGAATTAAGACCTCACCTCCACCTCATGTGCATCCTGCTCCCTTCCTTGCCATGTTTAATTTTAAGTAAATTTTAATGTTAATATTTATTTTTAATATTCAATGTTTTATCTAGTTTTACTTGTAAGCTGCCTAAAGTAAATTAAATAAAAGGGCAAAAAAAAATTCCAACACTTCCAGTCAATTAATGGTACAGTATCCAGTCAAGGCCTACAGAAGTGTGTAGTGTCTTTCTTGTTTGTTTACTTATATGAGCATATGTATATCTTACCTCAAATGGGAAGCTATTTCCCAACAGCTTCATTAAATAGAGTAGGTCAGGAGAAAAATGACTACAACCAGCTTAACTTATCCATTCAATAGCAGAATTATTGTAAAAAGGTACGCCAATTTCTAACTCTCACAGGCAGGCTAAAAATTACACACATATGCACATGAATATTTCCCCTGTTTGAACACAATTCTTTTATTCCTAAAATAAAAAATAACTTACTGTTTGCCTTAAAATTAAGTTATTCAAATGCACATAGGAAAAATGGTAAATTTGAGGCAACCTAAACTTTATTGTAAACCTGTTGAAATTAAAGTTTGCTGTTACATTTTCCTGAATTTTTTGCAGACTGGAAATGATATAAAATAAACAGTACCTTTGATCACAGAGAATCTTCCCATATCAACTATTAAAAACATACGTATTCAGTGAATTCTTAACTTCTAATCCATATGATTCTTAAAATATTCTTTGGATATTCTGGAGTTGATTACAAAATGAAAGAAAAGAGAAAGAAAGCCCTAATACTGGACTTTTTGAACTGCACTGGTTGTCATAGTCCTAAAAAAACATATGGGAATTCAAGTTAAGGACATGTTGAAGCTTACACAAGCATTTGTTTCATTTCCTTAAAACGTATCAATCCTACTCCTATCTTACTTTCTTAGTACGTCGTAACAGGAAAGCTCTTGGATATACCTAAAATAAAACAAACCTATTTTAAGAGCTAATATTGAAGATTTGGGTCTTTTTAACTTAAAACGGAGACCATTTTTCTTGATTGTAGGTATCAGGAAGAAAATTAATTATGGTCTTTCCTTAATGGAAAAAAACCAGTTCTTTGTAACTTTCAGGTTGTAGGTTGTGGTTGTGAGCAGTATGTTACTGTTCCTGTGCTGATCACAATAATACATGCGGACAGCCTTTACAAATAATTGAATATTTTGTAAAGCAGGTCACCATCAAAAAAGATCCACTTGCTTGTTTCTGAATGGAGAATGTCTCACACAAAGGTAGTCTATATATATTATGAATATATGCATTATATATTTATAATATGCATTACATTTGTAATATATATTACAAACCTGTAATATATATTGGAAAGCTGATGATTCCACAGCTTGGTATGTCTATTCCACAACAAGGTAATTCTACCGAATTATCGCACTGAATACATTTTTTACTTGTGCTTTATATAGTGTAGGCCATTTTTTTCTTCTAATCCATACAACTTTGCATTTCTCCTGTCTACCTTTCTCTATTTCAAAAGTGAAAAATTCACCTTGCCCTAGACGTAGAAAAAAGCAAAGCAGAAGGATTAAATAAATCCAATTTTAGGCCAATTGAATATATATGTATGGTGTGTATGTGTATATATGTACATATATACAAATGCAGAAATATGCATTTTCTTTTCACAGCTAAATAAATACAATAAGTGAATTTAGTTAAATGTCCAAAGTCCAAGAGCTGAATGTAATATATTTTATTTTGCTTTGCTTTGAAAAAATTACAGCTTTATATATATCTTGTACTTTTATATGCAGCACTTAGTGGTCTCACATGTGGTTTGTTGACCTGAGCTATAATAGCCATTTCATTTCAGTAAAGCAATAGCATTAAGTATCTCACTGACCCCAAATTTGCATTTCAGTCTTATGCAGAGTTGGTCACTGATTTTAGCGAGTTGAAATGTACTACAATAGATAGGACTGGGTGGCAGACTTGGATGGTGGAAATGAATTTTTATTTATTATTGTATATCGTTGCAGTAATACTCTATAGGCAATATGATGTGATGGTGTACAATTCTTCTGAAGAAAAGGAATTAACACTACAGTCTTGTTGCTATGCCTCTGTCAATGTGTGTGATTGGGGCATAGAGAACTTTAATAGCACTATGCCCATTAGGCCACAATTTTCCATTAAATCACTCACTGTTCTATTGTACTATCAAACTCTCAGCTTCCCAGTGCTTTTACAATTCTGGAAAAGGGTAGGATCTACATGCATTTACATCTAACACCCATGCAGGGCACTGAATCCCAAAGACCCGATCATTACATATCTTTGCAACATGTGTGCAGAGTGCACAGCCATGCAACATGCATATACCCAGCTCCTTCTCTTGGCACACATGTGTTGCTCTGGATGTAAAACTGGGTTGCCACCTTTCCCCTTTATTACTCTATTTTCTATTTTCTTTCTTATATCCCACACAAAGACCAAACACTTTTCAGAAAGATAAAACATGTCTATGTGTCATATCAAAGCAATTTTAGATTACTTTAAAGATCAAGGTATGTGTTGTGAATAAACATTTATGTGCGCTATTCAAAAATACTGTGCTAAATTTATAATTGTGTAAGCTGCCACAGGACCTAAACTTTTGTGTTCTCATTCTATAGTTTACTACAAACATTACAGTCTACTGGCCTTGATTTTAACTATCATAACCAAACTTTGCAATATTCTTTCATTTCACAAGTGTCTACAATAATTAACTGAACACAATCTTTTTAGCTTTCACATGGGTAGGAATAACTTTTCATCTATTTTATATATGTGTATATTTATATATATATATGTATATAACAAAATAAATTAAGTTTTTTCTTACATAATTATGGTCCAGAATTAAAGAAAAGTCATAAAAATAAATAAATTCAAGATTTTTATACCAAGATATGTTAAAATTAAAACTGGATCAGAACAAACAAAAGCAGTACTGTACGCAGGCTTGTTAAAATTCCTGTAACAAGCATACATTTAAAATGTGTAAGCTTATTAACCCATATATGACCACAATGGAAAAAAATAAAGTCTGGCAAAATATTTTCCTCATACCCACTTACTGGTTTACTGGATATTTATAATTTATCTTGGAAAGAAAGCAAGAATTAGAAAAGCCACTTTTAAAAAATCATGTTATATTCAAGAAATAAATGACTTTGCAGAAATATGAGGAAAGTTTTTGAACTCAAGGGGAAAAATTGTAAAATAGTATCTCCCATAGACAATACACCTTTAAGTCTGGAGGTTTATCAGCAAAAGTTAAACATCATCTTTTAGTAATAGATTTCCATTATATAGATTTTTAATTACATAAGGAAATCAGTGTTTCCTTCAAAACATTTTTAATTATTTGCTTAGGGTAAAATTATAATGTTGCTTTCCTACCTTTGGCACAGCAACTTTATAAGATAAATCGATCAATATCCTGTCTATTTTCATAAACGGAGAACTTAACCCTGCAGTCTGTCTTATTCGGTAAAAAGAATTGACTACTTTATTTTTATTTAAGATACTTGTGTTTTCTATCACAAGAGCCACAAAACATAAATGACATAGCTTGAAGAAGTGCATGCATGTGTATATTAGAGATTCTTCGTTACATAAAACTAATTGTAAAAAGATGCAACCAAAAATACCATCTGATACCCAACGGAATGATCAAAGGTAAGAAAAGAGCAAGAGATATGCTGCTGCAGACATCAAAATGCAGCCCAAGAAAACACCACCACTAATGAGAAGGAACATCCTTCATGCACACTGGAAAAGTCAGCTTTAGATGTAAACTGGTTGTTCCTGTGCAGTCAAGAGTCTGTACATGGCAGCTGGCATAGTCTTCATATGAATCTGGAAGAAAGGAAGGACTATTCAGTTGATGCTTCATCCCAAATAGTCAAAGGGACTGGGGCATTTGCATTGAGTCAGGAGTAGAATAGCTTCAATACTCTCCATTCAAAAGACATTTGAAAGAGGAGGATATATATGTTCAATTATAGCAATATACAGTGTACAATATCATCTATTAGCTAACATATTAGTATAAGCCTATAAATAAAAGTTCCATTCAATATTTAGATCAATGCTAAATGTATGGATATATTTTAAAATGAGATATTAAACAGCAACTCAAATTTTAATGGGAAATACATGGTGATATGTCCATTTCAGGAATCAGTCTATTAAATCATTGAATGTAAAGTTAAATGAAAAAATAACTAAAAATAGCTGTGCAACATGCAGGGGAAGGGCAGGGAGATCGTTTTTCCTTCTATATAATGGAAGCTGTTATTCTGTTATGATTGTGACTTCTGACTTCTTGCCAGAAACCCCACTGAGTTTGTTTCTGGGAAACTGGAAGGAAGATCGTCAAATTGTGATCACGTGACTATGGGGACTCTAGCTGTAAGTACAAGATCTAACCCCAACTACCCCCATTGTAAATTTCAACAGCCGCTAAATGAGTGGATTAAATAAGGACCACCTACGTGACCTAAAATGTGATCTGTTCTCCACACAAGCTCTAAAACTAGATAAAAAGAAACCAATTTAACAAATGTGTCAAAAGGGTTTACACACTTTTAAGCACCACTATAATTATGCATCTATTTTTTTAAAAAAATACTTTCTGTCATCTTTCATGCCCTTTTCTTCTAGTTCGTAAACAACTGGAAAGAGAAAATGGAGGCAGTTGCATTAGTGTAATTCACGTTTGAGTGTAATCCAGATAGACTTTCTGGTGTAGTGAAGAGTATATTAGATTAAATAGGTTCAAATTCCTAATCTGAATTTTCACTTAGTTACCTTATTACTCAGCTAGAATAATCATATGTAATAGGTAAATCCATCCATGGATAAAAAGTATTATGGTATATACTTGCCAATAAGCCCATCTGTGGATAAGCTGAACCTAATTTTCTGGGTGCAATTTGCTTCCTAAAATTCTAAATTTGTCTATGTATATATAAATTTGTATATATAGCAGGACTATCAAACTCCCAGCCCATGGGCTGGATGTGTCATATGCTGGCCACGCCCACGCCCTGTTTAGTGAAAATAGTCCCAATATGTCACGTGACGACGTAAGTTTGACACCCCTGATATACAGTATTTTATGACTCTTATAAGATCTAAACAGATTGAAAGAAAGGAGTATAATCCTGAACCCATCAAATACACAGTATAAAAAATACAACAGGCTCAGGAAAATTTAAAATACTACTGTCTGTATTAAAGAATGTCCTACCAGCATTTTAATTTGTGGCAGCAATAATGCAGCCAAGCCAAGCTTTCATGGGGCATTGATGGATGCCAGCTCTTACCTCACCAACAGCATTTGAGAGAACATGAACAATCTTTTCATGAGGTGTTGCTACAACACTTTGTCCATTTATTTCAATAATTCGGTGACCCACTCGGACTCCTCCTCGTTCTGCAATCCCTCCTCTCATAAGACTACAGATCTGGAAAGATATAAGAAACTAACAACATTGAAAAGGTAAATAGCAGATGCTTCAATAAGCCCGGGCATTAATTTGCACTTGCATGATTGCCAATTTGATGCAGGGATTTAAATGCTGGCCTAGAAATCAGGAGACTGTTCTAATTTTGCCCTGGGCATGAAACTGGCTGAGAGTTTTTGGACCAGTCTCTTTCCTCTTTCCTCTTTCTCTCTCTCTCTCTCTCTCCCTCCCTCCCTCCCTCCCTCTCTCACTGGAAGCATTTTAAAAATATTTGCAATAAATAGAATTATGAATAAGGAATGATATTTAATATTACTTACTATGCCATTCTGTACACTGAAACCTAGTTGATATCTGAGGTCTGGTCTTCGAATGAGTACAGTAGTTACTGGAGGACATCTCACTATGTTCAGTTTCACTCTGGCTTGTGTTTTTAAACCCTGGAATACAATAAAGCAGGATTTTCACATTATTCTTTTGAAATCTGCAATGGACCTTAATATGACAAGTATACTTTAAAACAGGGGTCTCCAACCTTGGCAACTTTAAAACTTGGAGTTTTAAACTGGGAGTTGTGGACTTCAACTCCCAGAGTTGAAAAGCAAAGCTAGCTGAGGAACTCTGGAAGTTGAAGTCTATAAGTCTTAAAGTTGCCAAGGTTGGAGACCCCTGTTTTAAAAGAGTATTTTGGTAGCATTACATTTAATTTATTCTTAACATAAAAGCAAGGCATACAAAAACAAATAATTATAAGATCTGCATCAGTTAAACCAGAGAATGGGCAATGATTTTCCCAAGAGAAACTGAGAAACTGGAGCTGTTGTGGAAAACTACTGCCACTCTAGCCCTGCTGCCATCCCAAAGTCCCGCCCTACTAATGCTGCCCCTCTCTCCCAATACAATCCTGGCCCCTGATGTCCCACACACAATACAGCAAGCACCATGGGCTGGACTGGGACTGCCTGTGGGCCAAGTGTGGCCTGCTGACCGTTAAAATGCCCAGGTATGAGTTAAACCCCGTGCTTTGAAATGAACACAAGGACTGCAGATTAATCAGACTATGGTATGGGCTCCTCAAGCTATTATGAAGTCCCTGGGCTGTGTAGCGATAACAGAATGTTGAAGGAATTAGCTGAAGGGATGTTGGGACTTTTGTAAATTAACTTTGACAAATCTTGGATAATTGGAGAAGTAATAGAAAACTCAAGAAAAAGATCCTAAAAATTATTGGCCATTTAACCTAGTCTCAGTACCTATGAATTAATGCCCCTACATTGAGTTGGACAGTAGAAACCATTGGGATCCATTGGGATCACTTTTGGGGACAATACTATTCAATATTTTTATTGATGATCTGGATTGATGGGTGGATATCACATCTTCAGATAATATAACATTTGGAGATCTAGCTAACATTCAGGATGCAGAATGAGATTGCAATCTAATTCAGACAGATTGGAAGACTGAGCTGAGAGACAAAGATGCCCTTCGGAAAGGAAAAATGTAAGTTATTACTTACATATAGGAAAGAAAAATTTAGACCATACATAAAAGACAGGGAACTTTGTGCTGAGAAACCACTATATTGGAAAACAATTTGACTGTGGTCATAACATAAGAGCAGCGTGAAGCAGTTCTAGAAGATTTAACACAGTTCTGGGCTGCATCAGAAGTTTTGTATCGAAGCTATGTAATAGCCTTAATCATGTCTACATTTACAAAACCACATCTGGAATTCTGTGTATGATTCTGGGCAACACATTTTCTGTAGGATTGTAACACACTCAGAGGATAGCAATATAAAGGTATTACAAGAACTTGAGATCATTGTTCGATGAGGACAGGATGAAAATATCTGGCATCGGTCTGGAGAAAAGACTAGGGAGACATGATATCAGTGTTCAGCACATGGAAGAAGTTGACCTATTTGAACTGATTGGATGAGCAGATAAACACGGGAGATGATCTTTCTAATAACCCTGGTAATGATCGTAATGATAATGACAGCGATATCTCAAGGTTGGTTTCTCATTCAGAAGCATTTAGAAATACATTAAGCCATCGTTGTATTTTCTTCACACTTTCCAGGGCCTCTTCCCCCTTGCCTTTGTATGATAGATTCATAGGGGTCCAAAGAGAACTTGACTCTTGATGAATTTATTTTTCCTTTTATGTATACTGAGAGTGTATTTGCACCAAGACCTTGTGTGTCCAATCACACTTGGCCAATAAAGAATTCTATTCTATTCTAAGAGAATAGTAATGAAATGTGTGTTGTGGTCTTATTTTACAAACTCTGCCTTTTACATGTGCAGAATGTCATAGTGCATGTATGAAAAGATGGCACTTCTTGATAAATCTTCAATATATATGTCATCATTTTGATTTTATCTTATAGTAACAGTCAGTTATGTTTTTTTTCCTTTGTGGGTTATTGCTTTAATTTATAAAGGGAATACTTAGCAATTTTTCTATCAATGACTTCTATTATTTTCAATTCTTACATACTGAATTATCATATTTAAGTATTGTTAAATAGAGAAAGCTCCTGTCGGTTAAGTCAGGATCCCGCTTTAAATAAACAAAAAACAAAATCATCTTTTGTACCTTTATGATACTCTGGCATGTAGAGAGTGGTAGGCCAACTAAACTAGTCCCGTTGATAGACATGATTTGGTCTCCAATATTCAGCTTTCCAGATTTCTCTGCTGGTCCCCCATGCATCATATTGGCAATGATAACTGTAGGCAAGATGGAACCCCATCCGGATTCTACAATCACTACGCCCAGAATTTCACCTTTCTGCTTCTCAATGAAAACCTGAACAAAAATCAGAAATAATTCTCTGTTATGAAATGTAGCAATCCTGCAAAATAACCCCTTTTGCCTTACCCATACAACTATAATATGAACATTAAAAATGACTGTAATAAAAAGTATATAAAGCAATTTTGTGTGTAACCATTGAGTGGAAATAAAGCAAGTAAATATATTAGGATTTTACTTGAATATAAATATTTCCAAATTACAGGTACACTGCCTATTCTTCTACATCTAGTGCAGGGGTGTCAAATTCGCGGCTCTTGGGCCAGATGCGTCATGTGCTGGCCATGTCCACCCCCGGCTTAGCAAAGGGAAAAAAAGTCATGACACATCACATGATGACGTGACATCACGAGTTTGACACCCGTGATGTAGTGTTTCGAACTTTATCTTTAAAAACAGCTTTAATTGTATGGAGATTTTAAAGTAACTTTTCTTACAAATATTTTACATCAACAGGAGAGAAATTGCTGATAAAATAATTGGCTTTTTTCCCTACTGCCACATCACAGTTGTGTCCAACATGTCAAACAAAGTTGTGTCTTCAACAGAATGCATTGCAAACCATGTTAATCCAAGATGTGAACATTTTTAAAGATAAAAAAAAGGAGAGAAGGGAAGACAGAAAATAACTGTTTTTGCAAACTCTAAAAGTAAATTAAATTCTGTATGGTATTGAAGGAAGTCACTCATTAACAGAAGCTTATAATTAGCTGCAAAATTAGGTGAGAGGATTCTTAGCTGAACAGCATTGCAAATAAAGAGGTGCATACATCTTTGCAGTTTTCAGATTTTGAGAAGTGGATCAAATCATCATTGTACATATCTTGGGTATTGAGGAGGTCACTATATTCCTTCTGACTCAGGTCTTCAGGATTTATTCCATTTGCCCTTAAGAACTCCTGGTATGCCACACTGAATGCCTGGCCAATGGATTGTGCAATTAATTGTGCCTATAGCAATTGTAAAAGAAAAAATATAATAGTCAAAGAAATCGAGTAGGAGCAGAAAAGTTTTAAAAAAGAGTTCAACCCCACCATAAGCTGGGTGGCGAAATATATGCCAAGTGCATTATATCAAACAATGCATGACGGTGAGTGAAACCCAGGGCTTACAAAGAGCCTGAGGAGGTAGATGAACCCTAAAATTTTATTTGGGTCCTCCATTTGAAAGGCTGCTTCCAATTATTGGCCCCAACAATTCCATGGATGTAGCACTTTATGGAATAGCAAGCATGAGGGAATAATTTTATTGTTCAGAATGTCTACTAAGCTCAAGCAATAAACGCTCATCTGCACCCTCTGAGATTTTCCTTCTAATATGATGAAGCTTTACAGAAAGAAGTTCAACCCTAAAACAGACAGACAAACTCTATTTACGCTCTATCTAGAGCGATTTTCCCTTCTATGTGTTTGATCTATTCATTTCTCTCATCTACCTTACCATTGTGCTCCTCAGCTCATAGCAGCCTTCTGATTTGTTCCACCCCCTTGGCATTAGAGTTCTATTCGAAAACCATTTTAGAAAAGAGGTCTTATCCATATCTCTTTGATTTCCATGGTCCTAGAGAAACTGGCAGAAACTAGCAGACTAGACAACTGACAACCTTTCTCTTACTGATAGGTTCCTTTCTATCAGGATCAGCACATGCATACTTTCATCCCCTACTACTACTGACTGCAACAAACAACCTGATGAAAGAGGAGGAGTCTATATTAATTTCAAACACAGAAACGACAAAGTTCCTTACATCTTCAGATTCAAAAACATGGCAGATCATTTTGTACTGCCTCTTCCCATCCTGAGAAGGATGAGATGCCTCCACATTATCTTGAGAATTTGATCTTGGCATTCGCCTTCGAGCCATCAACACAACTATATTTCCAATATCTGCAATGTAGGAAATGGTCCTCAAAGGATGATCCATCATCGTTTCCTTTAAAAAAAAAAAAGACCCTTGCATTAGTATTCTTTATCACTAACAGTCATTTTAGAACACTGGCATTCCAAATCAACATGTTTCCAAATTAAAGGAAATCTTTATCACCTATACAAATCAAGAGAAGAGTAAGAGTTGCCACCTGCCAGATCACAAGATCTTGTAAAGTACTTATCGGGACCATGACCTGTACAGGTAATCTTTGATTTACAACCAGTTATCTGATGATTATTTGCAGTTATAGTGGCCTCAGGACAGATGCTATATGGCCCGCAGAACACTTCTAGCCATCATAAAAGTTGTGCTGCCCCTTTGACATGACACTGGGCAACCTGTTGACATTTATGACCAGTTGCCAAGTGCCTGGGAATCACAAGATTACTATTTGCAATCTTCTCTGCTGGCTCCTACAGAAAGTCAATGGGCAGGAAAGGGACATTAGATTTGGGGCCTGTTCCTTAAAGTATTTCTCCTCAGCTCTGTGCAGGGATCCTTCTCCATGCTAGTGGAACAGACCTTACATTTGGCAAAAATGCTATTGTTCTGGAAGGCATTTTCCTCTCCAGATAGTGAATGCCAATGTTCTGAGCTTTTCAGGATGATGATATTTGCTAGTGTTTTCACTAGGTTAAAAGTGAAAAGCCTCCAGCGTCTCAAGGGATCCCTCTCCTGAGTGGGGGGAAACCCTCATCTGCCCATCTAATGAAAATGCTAGCAAATGTCATCATTCTCTTGACTGTTCTTCCTGATGGGGATTTAGACTTCCTGCCCTACCAATTGGGAAGTCCATTTAATGACTCACAATGTTTATTTATTTATTTATTTATTAAACTTATATACCGCCCCATTTCCCTAGAAGGACTCAGGGCGGTGTACAGCCACATTAAAATACGAAAAACAGTACAAAATTAAAAGCTACTAAAAGACCAAATGTAAAAGGCTGAGAGCTAAAAAAGAGGGCTAAAAACTAAAAACCAGACAAACCCTAATTAAAATCCCCTAAAAACCCTAGGCCAGACCGGCTTGGTGAAATAAATAAGTTTTCAACACGTACGGAAGGTCAAGAGATCAGGGATGGTCCTCATCTCCGGGGGTAATTCGTTCCAGAGGGAAGGTGCCCCAATGAGAAGGCCCGCACCCTTGGGGTCACCAGCCGTCCAGCCGGTGGCACCCTGAGGAGGCCGACTCTATGGGAGCGTATTGGTCGACAGGAGGCCGATAATGGCAGGAGGGCATTAACAACTGACCAAAGACAGCAAGGATTGAAATAAGTAAGCAAAGCAGTCACATGGCATCTTGCTTAATGACCACTTTGCCCAATGACTGAGATTCTGGGCCCAGTTATGGTCATAAGTGGAGTACTACTTGTACCTTATTTTGAAGAGGAATAACTTAGTTGCTATATGTGAATATACTGATACTATATATGTAAGTTTAAACAGTTTAATCTAGGACTGTATTTTTCCCCTTGAAATTGTTGCTTGTTGGCATTCTTGATCACTCGAATAAGCAATCATTGCAAAAGTTATGTTTAAAATAAGAAATGAGATTTTTAATGTAAACATATTTGGAAGCAGTTAATTATTTCATCATCTTATAAAAATTCTAAACTATGCTTTTTTCATAGTAAGGCAAGAAGTAAATGGAAATAAAGAAGAAATGGCTCCATGGTTTATTTCTAATCCTTGTAAAATAGACTAGAGAGTTTGCTGTACCTGAGTATCTGCATTTAGCACTTTTATTCTCTGTGTTGAAATGAAAAGATCAACTTCAGTCATGGGTTGAGATTCACCTTCAGGAACCTGCAGTTGGAACCATTTTTAGTTAGGAAACGTATACGTCAGAAACCATACTTTTTAAAATATTGGATTAGATATAAATAAAATAAATCTTACAAAATATACTATTTGACTGTGAAGTTAATGATAAGAAGAAATAATATGGAAACCATTTTTAGTTAGGAAACGTATACGTCAGAAGCCATACTTTTTAAAATATTGGATTAGATATAAATAAAAGAAACCTTACAAAATATACTATTCGATTGTGAAGTTATTGATAAGAAGAAATTGTATGACATATGAGTGATGGACAAAATTGTTAATTTCCTCCCAACTCTGGTCCATGCAATATTTTTTCTTGACATGAAAACACATTCTCCTCTGTCCTCTTTCTGGCATAGGGGCTCTCCCTGGATTCTTTTAAATCAGTTCAACAGCCAATCTTTCATTAATTATGGCTAATGAGCTCAAGGCACAGTTAGGCAGAGATGAAGAGAGGTGGCATTATGCTGTTTTGGCTACCCAAAAAGAAGAGGAAATAAAAACGAGCCAATGCCCTCCATATGCTCAGTATTCATTGTCCTCTTTCGCCAAAGTAAAAAGCACATTCATAAAAACAGGTTTTCATGTATATTCATATTCATGACATTTTGTTTTAGGTCGAAGCTTGAACTGCAAAAATGGTAAAATAATATCACTTCCAACTCCCACTACAATAAAATTGATTGTGAGGATTGGTGAAAAAAATTAATATAATCCTATGTAGAACTTGCTACAGCTATACAAACAGAAGTATTATTATGCTAAAATGAGCTATTTGTAACATATGTATAATGCATGCTAAATATATTATTTTTTGTGGTTTCAGCCACACCAATTACTGTGGTTAAAAAAAAATCACATGCCAATCACCAAATAATATTGATATTATTTTTTATAACTAAAGGAGCAATAAATAAGTTCATTAAAACCTCAACTGGCATAACACGTCTATTTGTTGAAAAAAATAGTTGTAAATGCTGAAAATGTTGGCCCTAAACAATCTCTAGAATATCATGTTATTGTATTTTGCTGCCCACTGCTGAACTGTACTTGCATCAATACACTTTATAAAATGTGTTTTTATATACTGCATATAATTATAGAATTTCAATTTTATATAAGAAAAGTAAATCATTGCATCCAGCAATTTTGTTACATCCATTAATTAAGTGAAATCAAATTTAAATATAAAATAAAACTTGTCTTTTTTGGAAAGAAAGATTTCATCAGCTCTATATTTGGGATGTGCTTTTAGCAATAGCATGTTTTCATTTCATTAATAATTATCTTATTATGGTAATGAAATGGCTAATAACAAGCAAACTGGGCCACTTGTTATCTGACATGTGTCAATTTACATGGTGGTTCAAACATTTAATGAAGAACATTTGCTGGATACAGTTTGTTTTTTTTTTAAATGTGACAAAGAGAGATGCAGAAAAAGTAAAATGAAATAACAAAACCTAGACAACACATCAAGCTGATGAAATTGTACTGCACCTTCTTTCTGCTTTTGGCTAATTTCTGGGCCATCTGCTTAGCATGAAATAAACAAAGAAAGGAGAATAGTTAGCTAACATCTTGTAGAGACTATATGTCAACCAGGGATCTATAGCAGTATATTTGTTGGTGTCACCTAATTAAACTATGTATAACAGTACATTAGAACAACCTTTCCAACCTACAGTCTCCCATTTATGTTACAACTTATACATTTCAACCAACATGGCTCTTGGTGTTGACTAGGAACTATGGTATTTGCAGTACAATACATTGATATCATTGTTTTTCAACCTTGAAACTTTTAAGATGTGTAGACGTCACCTTCAACACCTTCACCTTCAACAACACCACTATGAAATAAAAGTAGCAACTATCAGTGGATATTATTTCCCCAGAGGCTACCTGAAAGAAACTCAGCTGGATGGTTTGCTATGTTGATCCCTTTCTCACAGTAAGAATCTTATTAGTTTAAACTTATTTCTTAGGGACTGTGGCCTCCTTATAGAGCAGAATTCAATAAATGTCATCCATGAGATTATTTTCAAAATGAGGACATTGGGGCAAATCAATTCCAAACCCAACAAAAACAAATAAAATACTTTTGGTCTGCTTTAGATATATGTCTTCATATCACAATGTGAGATTAAACAATTATTTTGAATTGCAAATTACATATTAAAAAACATAAAGTTTATTTTAATAAAATTCTAGGCATGGGAGTTCATGGGATGCCCCCTGGATTACGAACGACCAGTGACCTGAGGGCCTTCAGACGTGACCTGAAGACCTGGCTCTTCGAGCAGGCCGGCCTGAGCTGACTAATGGGATTTTAAATGGGGTTTTTAGATTACTTGGGACGGGGTATGAAGTTTTATTGATTTTAATTGGGGTTTTTAGATTTGGGACAGTCTAGTGTTTAATTCTCTTTTAAATAATTTATACTTTGTCTACTTGTATTTTAGTTGGCTGTTCACCGCCCTGAGTCCTTCGGGAGAAGGGCGGTATATAAAACTCAGAAATAAATAAATAAATAAATTATTTCTTTATTTTTAATAAAATAATTCATTTAGTCCTGTTTACTTGATTTATATACAGCCTTGCAAGTTCAAAGAAGACCACAGAGAGCTCCTTCCTCCTCTTTATTCCCCACAATTAAGAATCTCGGGGAGGATTGGCTGAGAGAGAATGACCGACCCAAAGCTCCCTGCTATTAGGATTTAGAGCTCCTTGTTTCTTGTCCAATATCTTATCATTACATACATCTTTACAAATGCTGCTAGAGATGACAAATGAATTTCTATGAATGCAAGCCAAAAATATCGTCCAACATTGTTGCTCATTATGCAGTGAAATTCGAGATCCTGATTTCTGAGCAACGGGTTACCAGAAGATTTAATTAACCAGTGAAAGGAAAAGAAAGTTTAACTATTAAGTAAGGCTACTTAAAAACAATGCATATCCTAAGCTAACTAGACTGTATGGAGTTTGCTGAGGAAGGCGCACAAAGAAATAGATGCAAAAGGAAATGTTTTAATTTATGATACACTACCATTCCCATCTGCTCCCATTGTACATAGGAGTTTGTGCCCCCTTTCCACATAAACAAGAAAATGCCCATTAAGCAGAAACAGATCACATGAAAATATATTTGTTAATTGAGTTGCTTTCTTAATTCCAAGAGAATGAGAATATTAGATTAGATTATCTTTTTAATAGACTGATAATGCACCAAACATTAAGAAACATTTTACAATTTAGCTCTAATTTGAAACCAAATGTATTATTTATAATGTCTCATCTGTTGTACGGTGGTTGATGAAGAACTTACAGCAAAATGATGTGAACAAAGTTGATTTTGATTTCAAAAGAACCTCAAATATTTAGCAATATTTCATCTTTTTTTCAGAGAGAGCATACAAATGTAATAAAACCATGGGACAGACATTTGTCATACAAAATTATACAAATATACAAAATAAGGTATGACTTATTTCTGTGTTAGTAACTATTTGAGATACTTTTTATGAGATTTTAGTTTCGTACTATTTTTGAGAATGTGAAACAATTCAATTTATAAATATGTACTGCTTTTAACTTGTAACATATTTCACTATTTGTTGTATTGCCCAAACTCCAGCCAAAGTTAAGCATCGTTAACCATCCATTTGTTTTAAGCTTAACAAAATCAATGAGGTTTAAGGAAGTCTTGCTGGATTGAGCAGTACCTATAAATTTCTAACTTTAGTTATTTAAAAAGTTTAAATCACTTTTACAGAAACCAAATAGTGCCATTATTTGCATATATTTTATACAATTTTAAATTCTGCAGTAAGAAAGTACTCTGCTGATTTGCTATAGTACTTTCGTTGTTTAATATTTTAATTACCATATTAAGATGTCCAGTGCCATAATCTAAATAGTTACCTAAAGACCCAGACGTATTACGTAAAAAGTTCTATTGAATGTAAATTAATCCTATTTTATGAAACATTGTCTGAATTGTATCTCTTCTTTCCCTTGTAATCCCTGGTTCTTTGTGGACTCTGATTCATATGTATAAATTCTGTATTTGTATAATAATTTAGGTTGGAATATTCTAAAATTTGAGATTTGGCAGGTCCCATTTTAGTCTCAACATGTTATATGGGAAATAAGCTGTTCTAATCAAATGCCTAGTTTCCCTTTTAACTGCTACATTTTGGCTTGTTGTAATCCGATTGTTCCTAAAAGCTTGTCAATCATTTTTGGCAATTTTGATTTTCGGGGCCCAGCTGCTGTTTGCAAACCAACAACTGTAGAAACAATATTCTCCTTTCAGATGAGCATTCTTTGTCTTTGGATAAAGGGAAGATAAATTTATTTGAATGTATTAACTGCCTACTGCACTCAATTATAACAAAATATTAATCTACAAATTATGAAAGCAGACGGTGCATAAAAATAACAAACATGTCAATTCAATAATAGGACCATTTCCAGAATATGGTTCATTACAGAGATAAAGTATGGATTATTCAGAGTTACAACTCAAGACATTAAGAGAATGACTGATTTTCACCTTAATTCGGCTCACTGCTTCCTGAGCCTGCATCATTCTCACATTCTTGGACGGAGTTTTGTCCGAAAGGAGTTGAGTAGAGCCAAGATAATTGGCAGCAAATATGATTCCATCAATTAAATCTTCAGGATCACAAGGCCCTGGAACTACAGTATATGAAAACTGAATTAATGGGCAAAATTATATTACTAACAGGAAAATAATAGAATATATTATTATTAGTATTAGCATATGCAGGATGGAATTCTGGTGTGGTTAAAATTCATCATTCCCTAAAAGATTTGATACAATCAGACATGAATAGAAGGACTATCTTCTCTATCAGAGAAAACACTTGATAATCTAATTTATTTTGACATTTGTTTGTTCTATTGTGAGAGAAGGGCCCTTTAAGCAAAACAACCTGAATGGATTTTTTTTGCCCTTTAAGCAAAACAACCAGAAAAACACAGAAAGGCACTCATGCCTCTGCCCTAGCAATGGTCCTTATTCTTTAATCTTGATTAGGTTGAAAGGAAAGCAATACCAACTGGCATAACCAAAGTTGTGGGCAAAAAGGAAATTAAATAATGGCCAGGTATTAGCTTCATGACATGGCCAACATTCATCTTAAACAATAGCAACAACCCATGGAGCTAGATAGGCAGCTAGAAGTAGACATCGATGGACCAGAGATGAGATCTGTTGATTAAAATTGTTTTCTATAAATTGAGATTATTGTTTTAACTTCAGACATTGTATTGTGAGATTCTTGCTGTTTTAACTTTATATGTCACCCAGAATCACTTCCATGAGATTGTGAGAGGGGGACATAAATAAATAATAATGTGTCACTGCGTAGTGGCTCTGACATAAACATCTATCTTAATTATGTATCTGACATAGTAATAAAAATGCATCTTTTGAAATGTGTGCAGTAACTTGAAAAGGGCAGAGGGGGGGATGAAAACTCTAGTTTTTCTTGTTTTAATTAGAAATGTTTATACAATAGGATTAGCTGGATCATTATTGAGGCATTATGAAGACTTCTGAAAAGCCCCTCCTAGCTTTCAATAATGTATCCTTTCTCCAGATTGCCCACAGTTTTTCAAACTTTCTTGGCCACAAAAAGAGGGCAAGATTTCAAAATTCTCATAATTCATTGTGTGGGTGCATGGTGATTGCCTGGACAAATCAGAAGTGATTTGCCATTATTTCCTACCTAGGTTAGGGTTAAGGTTAGGGTTAGATTAGGCTGAGACAGTGATTGTCCCAAGGTTATCCAGCTGACTTGGTGACAAGGCAAGAACTACTGTTCATCTTACCTGGTTTCAAGCCCAGTGCCTTAATCACTACATCAAACTGGCTTTCCCAATGGTTCACTTCTGCTTCTAAACCATGAAATGTACACATATATTTAGATGTAATCCTAGGAAAAAAATCTTACCTTGACTGTTGTATAGAACACATACATTTATAAAGCACTAATTTCTAAAACATGTTTCTACAATAGGATTAGTCTCAATGACATAAAACAATGGTAGTGTTCTAAAATATTTTAATCACTGAGAGGTAATTTATTTTATCAATAAGTGAATTAAAAGGCTTGCTAATATAAGAAAATATAATGCATTTCTCCTTTGGTCCTATTGATATGAGAAAAGACAGTAAAAAAGTAACCTTCTGATTGATATATAGCTTGATTTGAGAAGTAATTTTATGTTTCTATTGTCCTTGGTGGAAGGAAAATTCACAGATAAAAAGGTAATATGCTCAAATAAAATTGGGTTCCAAAGAACATCTACATATGCATAAAAGAATACCATGAAGTATTGGAATTATTGCCTCCTCATTTTCTGAAGCTGTGGGGGTGCAGTGGTTAGAATGCAATATTGCAGACAAACTCACTGCTCAGTGTCAGGAGTTCAATCCCGAATGGCTCAAGGTTGACTCAGCCTTCCATCCTTCCGAGGTCAATAAAATGTGGACTCAAATTATTTGGGGCAATATGCTGGCTCTATAAACTGCTTAGAGAATACTGTAAAGCATGAAGCAGTATACTAGTATACAAATCTTGCTATATATACTCTTGCTATTCTGTTGAAAAAGTTATTTGCTTTTTCAGCAGTAGAATTTGGGAAAACAGACTAACAATTCATATAACTCTTCCACTTGAATCAATATTATCACCTTGCTTAATAAAATAACACTTTCTAAGAACAGACATTCAATAAAGTTGAGCAATTCAAATTATTCAATTCAATTACGGTACTTTTTGTAAACTTTACTAATAAAAGTTTAGGATAGAAAAATGTTGGGGTAAAAGATAAAGATAGATTTAAATTAAAACATCTATAAATACTTCATATTTTTAATTAGTTGTTGCTAGTATCATTAAGAAATGTAAATGTCACTCTAATTATATTAATTTTTTTTGATGATTAAAACAAATTTACTCTAGCAAATTAAAATGCCAAGCGTATAGTAATTAGATCATGGAACTGAATCTTTTTGGTTCAAACAAAAATCACACAGATCAAAATTAAAAATGAAAATGTAATATACAATTAATATTCAATCAAAATTGCAACGGTTGGAATCAAACTATGTTAGCATAATTTCAAAAAGCCATTTGAAGTTTGGCCTGTGTAATTAAAATGTAGGTGCCAATAACTGGAAGAAACTGTTATGCAAGTATTTGGAGAAGCATATCTTAATATGCTAGATGTAATTCATTCTCCAAGAACACATAGGATTGTAAATAGCCTAATTTATTGTTGACCTGTAAGGCTGTGCTTGCAATACAACTTAATTAGGTTTTATTTACAGATCTAGAATATTCTGAAGAATGTTCAGAATAAGAACTAGTGTGCTGTGATAGCAAATGTTTCAAAGTAGGACTGCAAGATGCACCCTAACTTATTCTTGCATTGTGTCATTGTCCCACAAATACTATTATCTCTGGGGTTTATGGTGTTGAAAAAAAAGGGAAAGTAGAGTCCTGCTGAATCCAGAGCTTTGCACAAAAGGGGTGTTGCAATATCACAATACATATTTTGTTACTTAATCCCCCATTGACAAGCACAGAAGGAGGGTTATTGGGGCATAAGGAGTAAAATAAAACATAATCCACCCAATAAGGTCTATGAATGCATAAACCAAAGGAAAAATAAGCAACTTACTTCCAAAGGAAAAATAAGCAATAAAAATGTAAGCCACTAGCTATTTCAGGTGCTATTTATTCAATTTTCAGGTCTGGGTTTCTTTTAAAAAAATCTTTTTTTAAACTACAAACATCCAGACATAATATATTTAAACATAATTTAGTATACAGCCAGAGGCATGCAAAGTTATTACTCCTTACTGTTGCTTTCAATGTTAAACATCAGCATGCACAAACAAAACTCGCTTTAAGGTGTGCATAGATTCAGTTTATTTCTGATGTATTATAGAGGCAAATTAGCAATGCAGAATTAGTGATACATATATTGGGCCTAATAGCTACTGAAAAGCACAAGTATCATATCACAATTTTTTTTAAAAAAGTAGCATTTTCAGATATGAGTTGATAAACATGATTTGAATCTAAAATCTATATGCCTTTTATATTGAAATGATTGTGCGAATTAATAAAAAGGGCTAGATACCAATCCTTTACTATAGTTTGACAAAGACACTAGATGGCACGTCAATTTAAAGTCAGTACAATGATTGTTCACTAGCCACTTACTACTAACACCACAGAGTCTTGATTGTACAGATATGCAAACAAGAAAAAGATGTAAATGTGATTGAGATGGTGGAGTTTTTTTCATGAATCTGGCTAGGAAAATCATTATGTTCAAATCCTATACTAGATACAATAAGGTAAGTGATATAATGCCAAAACAGAGGTAATGTGAAATGCGTGCTTCCCTTTTCTCTATCAAATAGCAGGTAAGAGGAAATTGAGGAAATTGGTGAAGGAATAGTTGCTAGCTTTACCACCAATTCAGTCCCAAGTAAGAAACCTGACTGCCTGCACAGAACACTTATCTCCCCACTGAAGTGGTACCTATTTATCTACTTACACAGAATATGCTTTCAAACTATTAGGCGGATAGAAGCTGAGTTGAGTGACGGGAGTTCATCTTACCACAGAGTGCTAGGGCTTGAATTGCTGGAGCAGACCATATCCAGCATTGTTAAGCCAATGCATCTCTAAAAGAACTGATGCACTGACCAGTTTTAAGAACAGTTTTAAACAGAAGGCAAATATGTTAACAAAAACTATGAAGATATATAAGATCAAAAATAATGAATAAAATGGGTTTTAAGATTGAGAAGAAGGTAAAATACTTGATTTGTATTTTATCTCAAAATAATTATGCTAAGACATGGGATGAAATTAAAAAAAAATGTTAAGATGGGTGAAAACACAAATGTCATTGCTGGGGAGAATTTCTACAATTAACATGGCTGAGTGTTATGTTTTGTTTTATTTATTTATGTATTTGATTTGTCAATCGCTTACAAGATAATGGATATAAGTAAAAATATAGTTATGAATACATGAAATGGATACATATAAGAAAAATAAAAAGAAACAATAGGACAGGGACAGTAGGCACATTGGTGTGCTTATGCACACCCCTTACAGACCTCTTAGGAAAGGGGTGAGGTCAATAGCAGTCAGTCTAAGGTTAAAGTTTTTGGGGTTTGGGGAAGAAACCACAGAGTCAGGTAAAGTATTCCAGACATTGACCACTCTGTTGCTGAAGTTATATTTCCTGCAATCAAGTTTGGTGCAATTAACCTTGAGTTTGTATCTATTGTGTGCTCTTGTATTGTTATGGTTGAAGCTGAAGTATTCATTGACAGGTAGGACATTGCAATGTATGATTTTGTATACTATACTTAGATCCACTGAAGGCGGCGTAGTTCTAGGTTTTCAAGGTCTAGAATTTCAAGTCTGGTGGCATAAGGTATTCTGCAACGAGTCGAGGAGTGGAGAACTCTTTCTCAACTGTGTTAATATCAGATACATAATGTGGGTTCCAGACTGATGAGCTGTATTCAAGTATTGATCTAGCAAATGTTTTGTATGCTCTAGTTAGTAGTATGATATTACCAGAGAAAAAGCTATGTAGGATTAGGTTAACAACTCTTAATGCCTTTTTGGCTATGTAGTTACAGTGAGCTTTAGCACTTAGATCATTAGAGATGAGAACTCCAAGGTCCTTGACTGAGTTTGGATCATCAACAAGGTCTTGACTATTCAGCTTGTATTTTATTTTTTTTACAAAAGTTTTGTTTAGGACAATATTCACTTGGTTATCAATTATGTGGAAAACTATATCTAAATTTGTGAGTCAGGGGAAAAATCATGAGTTATATATAAGGTAGTTACCAGATACAAAAAAACAAAAAGTAAGACTGGGGTTATCTGAGTTGAAATTATATTTTGCAGGTTGCCGTTTATAGTTTGGATGAAAGAGTGGATGTTGCTGTAAACAGGGCTTTTGCAACTAGACGAACATGATCTGAGATTTGGAGGGCATGGATATTTATGATATAATAAAGCTAAGATTAATGTAGATTTTAAAAATAATTTTGTTAGATGTGCGATACTGAAAATATGGAACAGACATAAACCCAGACTGTGCCTAAAAATATCTTTGTAGCTCTCAGCACCAGATGAATTTCATTGAAGAAAAATGATAAGTAAACACAAATGACTTATTTATGGTGTTATATTGCAATTTTTGTCAGGAAGAATCCAAAATAAAATAAAGAGAATATCTGGAAAAAGGCAATGGTTTTCTCATGTACAATTATTATTAAGACTGAGTTTGAAATAGAACTGTGTACAAAGGATGAACATGTTATTATTAAAATGTATAAATGTATGTTGAAAAACAAGTGAAGGAAGATATAAAATAGGCTAAAATTTGATGATAATGTATAAATGGAACAGTGGAAAAATATGCAAAAGTATTAAATATACATTATAATCTTTAAAATTGATTTTTAATAACATGATACATTGCTGGTATATTTTGATTAAAATTGTCTAGAATATATAAAAGTATTTCAAATTTATGATGGATATTTTAGCATACTTTATAGTTGTGCAAAACTTCTGGAAATTTTCAACTCAATAATATTATATAACAACATATATTAATCCAGAAGACTTTAAAGATTAATATACCAGAGGTGTTTCTTTTGGAACCAATCAATAAACTGTTGGGAAGAAGTCAAGGAACTTTATTTTTACAAAGGTGAAAAGTTTTGACATTACCCAAAATGGTAATTCCAAGATGATGGAACTTGCTGAGATGGTCAAGTTAATTGCTTTGATCAGAGAAAAGAGATTAAGTTTAATGCTGACTGGAAACTTCTTACAGACTTTTTGTCTGAAATAAAAAAAAAACTATAACGTATGTTCCATTCAGTTTGATGAAGAGAAAAAAATGATTATTAAAAAAATGTGATGTAAGAAATGCTGTCATCCAGAATAAGAATTAATTTACATCTATAGCTATAACTGCTGTAAAAAAAAATTAGAAGCTACTTTTTAATATTTTGTTTCTTTTTTCCTGCGCTTTTGGCTTTGCCTTTTTCTTCTTTCTTTCTTCTTTTCTTTCTTTCTTTCATTAGTTCTTGTTAGTTTTACTTTTACTTTTTAAAATTTGTAATAAAATTATTTGACTAAAACTCTAATTCAACTGCTGACAGACAAAACAATCAGAGAAGCTACTGTTCTAATCAAGTTTATTGTTTTCTTTCCAATGTTATTTCTTTTAGCCAATTCCTATTTCTAAAAATCCACAAATTTTTGAAAGTTGTTATTTTTTTAAACAGATGAATCATTCAGGGATGACATTTCTTTCTCGGCAATCTCAAGTGATAAAGCCCGCTTCTTTCTCAGGTGTTCTTCCATTCTTTATGCATAAATAGAGATCTCAGAAAACATTCAAATGAATCTGAAAACTTTTCAGTTTAATAATTCATCCCACTTTATATATTTGTATAGACCAATTTAAATTTAAACAAAAGACAGGTTGACAGCTTACCTTCAACATAGGTTGGGAAAGAAGCCAAGCTCTTCCTTGACTGTAATTAAGACAAACAGGATATCAAACCAAGCTAAGCATGCTGAGGTTTGCATTAAAAAGCCTTTCATGCAGACCTGGCAAAGTTATTCATCACACAATGACAGTTATTACCCAATCTCTGTAGACAGCCTATTAAGAAATACTTAAACATGATTCAAAGTATTAGTTCTTTATTAATAAGTTATTCTGCAATCTATACCCTTAGCATTAATTAAGACTTTTCAGATTTACATATGTATATAAATGTTAATATTTCTAACACACAAGATGTCATTAATAAAAATAATGCAAAAAATTCAAGGATTTCAATACCGAGGACTTCCATGGAAAAAAATAATGAACGGAAGTTGCCTCCGCTAAAAGCAAGGCTAACAAAGTGGCAGAATGAAAAGCTACTGAATAGACTACTACTTTGTAATTCTTCTCAAGGAGAGGACTTGAGATGACACACAAATGGTCCCGCACATGGAGGCCTCAAGAGGGTGTGAAATCTAGATAGGCATTTTTGTCCAAATTATGGATGGTGGCTTTATGGACACTGTGATTGCATACTTCCATTTCTAATCACTTTTGAAACTGCTTATTAACTGCTTTTCACCCATTAGGAACTTTTGTATCAATATGTTTTACAGCACCAGGTGAATTTCCTTCAATCTTTAGCAAAAGAAGTTTTAAATATAAATGTAGGGACTTAAAAATCATTTTTGGAATAAACAGCAAAAGGGTTATTAGAACTTGGATTTTGGAAACTTAATAGATGAAGGGGCAAAATGCCTTTGAAATAAGATTTTGAAATTAATTGTAAGAATCCTTCCTGTGGGAAAATCCTGTTGTTTTTAAATTCTTTTTTAAAGAAAGTTAGGATGGAACCTTGAAAGTTGGACACTAGAGGGAACCAGAAGGAACTAAAGATTACAATTAAAGGAAAACGCTTAAATTTGACTTACTAATACAGAGTGGAGCAAAATACTTTAATATGGGCCTATTGAAAAAAAAATTGTGAACAACAGACCCAGAAGTTAATCTTAAGATTGACTGCCATAATAGATAGGCTATATTTAAAGGATATGATGGAAGAGGAACATTTTTTAGCGAACAAGACTGAGACTGATCTGATAGTGGATTTAAAAATGATAGGCTACAATAATGATATGGAAAAGATGCTACACTGGATATACAAATGAAACTGATGGACATTTTAGTAAGAAAAAGGGATATACAAACAACAAACTAAAAGAGTGACCTGGATAACTTTCCTATACTGGATTCTCCCTACATTACATAACTAACATTAAAAATTTGAAGCGTTTTTAGAGAAGGAATAAAGAAACATGAAAAGAAGTCAAGTTCTGGGACATTATTTGAAAGGATTGAAGATCAAAATTGTTAAAAGAAAGAACATAAAATTGATTTTTATTTGTTTGATTTCTATAGCTGTCCTGGGAAATGTACATCAAGGTTAAAACAGATACAATATATTATTATTTCTGGTAATCCTTTTGCTGACTAGGATTGAATTATTAGGCTTTAAGGATTTGTTTATAGCTAAGAAATGAGATATGGGTAGAAGACACCATTTACTGTATTTTAAGAGATAATGATATATTACTAAAATTGTTTAGACTTGCTGAGATTTAGTTATTTCTTTCAATATTTCTTTCTTTTCTATTTTTCTTTCTAGTTTCTTTCCTTTTCTGCATATTGTAGTTTTTAGTTTTATTCTTTCATTTTTTTAGTTTGCACTAGTTTTTATCTGTTTATTGTAACCTATACTATTAAAACAGTAGTTCCTATAATCTTTAACTGGGTGAAACTGCATCGTAGGGTAACAATTTTTAAACCAAGGTCCTTCAAATGAGCTAACTTACAGAGTGCATTTAAAATCCAGCACCAATGGCTTCTATGGAAAGTTGGCAAATTTTATAAAATATTTTTTGGCATAAACTTTATAATAAAATGGTTTATGACATAAAACAAAATTCTGTAAAATGTTTCCTGTACTGATGTTTGATGTGGTATAAAATTCAACATAGACTATTTTCAAGGCAGATACATTTCTGAATGTATCCCTGAATTTTTATTAACTTTTCCAGTATGTTAAAAGCTCTGTCGCTGTTGAAGGCATTGTGGAATTTGATAAAAAATATATTTGAATTATGACCCAATGGGTCATGGGTTGTCTAGTGTTTAACTTAAAATGAACTAAGAGCATCTATGTTATTGGCTTCTTCATCACGAGGATCTTATAAGCAAGTCAATCAAATTATGCGGTTTATTAGTTGTGCTATTATTACATACACAATTTTTGATATGATAAAGATTCATTTGAAAGTAAATAGGTTTGTCCATGCTGCAATAGTTTAGAATAAGATAATAAGATCCAAGTGAGAAAAAAGTTACTACCAAATAATAGAAAAGAGTCTGCTAACAAGGCAGTTTCTGAAAATTAAGCATTAGATAAAATTCTGACATCTGTTTTCACAGAAGAAATTATCACTGAGATCATCACCTGATCCATTACATACCTGCAATTATTTTTGATTCTACTGTACTAATAAGCCCTTTATACAATTGCAATGAACAGGTTATAGTACATTGTCTATTGTATTCAATAGGTGATAATAAAGCAGCATAATTAGATGTATAAAGTTAATGAGAATAGCTTGCTATCATGTGCACAAATTTAATTTAACTGATATAAAAGGTGTGATTCATTCCAGATACTTACCATAAGTTTAGATTCCTTCTGAAATAGAATGTATATGGTAAAAGGTTGAAATTTATAATCTTTGTAACAAAGAGCACTGTGTGTAATATTCTGATTAATCTTGCCTTAAGTATTTGGTTTTATACAAAAATGATTATATGATTCATATATAGGATAACAATTTGTCTGAAGTGGTGTAGTTTCCTGCCTAAGCAGGAGGTCTAGAAGACCTCCAAGGTCGCTTCCAACTCTGTTATTCTATTCTATTCTATTCTATTCTATTCCTCGCTCCATCATCTTGAACCATTGGTCTTGGTTGTGTTAGATTTTCTTACAGAAGGGAATGAAGAGGAAGACAGAAAAGGGTGAGATTGTCAGAGATAAAACATGTCACAACTAACTTTGGGCTGACCTCACTCACTTGCTTTAGCCTGCCCTCCAAGATGGCCCCTTGCACATTACTGTACTTTGAAGAAATGCAACTACCAACAGGAAAGTTCCCCACTCTAGTCTTAACACAGCAGACTGAGTGGGTGAAGAGACTCATCCATGAAATTTGCCAAAAGATTGCTCCAACAGTTACCAGTTTAAGTTCTGGGGTAGCTATTCTGTTTTTCTCCCTTTCACAGCAAATATCATGGGGGCAAGGAAAGAAGGAAAAATGATTGAATTGTGGTATTGAAGAAAACCTTGACTGGAGGCATTAGAGAACAGGTTCATATTGGAATTTTCATTAATGTCAGAATAAATGTTAATATACTAACCCCGAGGAATTTCATAAGTAATTATAGAAGTAGGAATGATTTTCAGATGTGGCTCCTAGATTCATTTTTTTTTATATGTTTTTTTCAAACATAGAAGAATTTAGAGAGGCAATTCTCCTATACTTCAGAAAACCTAACACTTTCTATTAGTCTTTAGTGCCATATTCACAAATGACAATTATTACTTTTGCAAAAAGGAATTTAATAGTCCAGATAATATGAAACAAACATAATGAGAAATGTACACAGTACATATATGCATACATCTATTATTAATACTATAGCATCACTGTTTTAAAGGCTCAATTATTGTGTTTGACTATATAGGGATATTTGGATTTTCATCTTTTTGGTCAGTTAAAAATCTTTTCTGCTTCTAGGGTGCATATTTTGTAGTAGTATTCAACATATAAGCAGGTGAAGCAGAAATGACTTAATGAATCTGGTTTCAGCTGCTAGTTTTGTGCTTTCTCATACTTAGTAGACAAAGAATCAAAATCTCTGCTGCCTTTAAAGAACAAAGAAGGGGACTTATTTTTATTTGTTGTTTGGAGCAAATGTCTGACCTCTCCTATCACAACAAATATTATAAACATTACAAAGAAAGTCATTATTAGTTTATATATATAAAACCTGAGAAAAGAAAAGCAACTGATATGTTTTGCCAGTATACTACAAAGTATGTAACTTTGCCAGCATATAGCAAAGCAACAAAAACATTGCTTTATAGGAAGTAGAGTTACATGAAAATACAATTTCTACTTCTTTTTTATGCAAGATATTTTAAAAGAGAATAAATAAATCTAGAATAGAATTTTTTATTGGCCAAGTGTGGTTGGACACACAAGGAATTTGTGTTGGTGCAATACTCTCAGTAACACCCCTCCAGGATTATTCAGGACTATTTTTATAAACCTGCCTGCTTATTGACAAACATAAAATTTATTGGCACTGCAGGTAGTGATGAAATCTTTAAATCTTTAAAGAAGAGAAATACATATCCAAAAATAGTCATATTTCCAGTTTGTGTAATGCAAAATATAAAATTAAACTTGGAAAAACATTTCTAATAAATACACTGCTTTTAAGAATATTGCACTCTACCTCCTTATTGGTGGGGGTTTCTGCTGTACCAGAAGCATCTTGATGGTGTTGTGTACTTGATGATTCAGCACCCTGAGGTGAAGATGGATCGGGAGATGGCGACTACAGGATATGCAAGGAAATAAAATTCTGAGCAAGTAACATACAACATTTTACTATTTTGGTCTCAAGATTCAAAATTGGATTGAGGGATCCAAAAAAATAGTAAACTTGGTTAATTTAATTGAATTTCCACAATACTACATTCAGATTTATATTTACTCATAAAGAAATAAAACTGAGAGCTTGAGCAGTACTTCAAATTTAAAGAAAGTGCTTCAAAGCATTTTGGCAACTTTTAAAGAAATTGCATCTTCTCTCCCAGATATGGGGGGGAGGGAGGAATGCATGGTGGCCCTGTACAATCCCCCCAAAAGCCATGTTTGTTTTAAGCAGTTGTCAATAGATAACTACCCCAAAGTACTCGTTCCTCCCAATCCATATGGCTTCCACCTTGATGATATTTCAAAAGGTATTGAAAACCTGGATTATTTTCCAGGTCTGGGGATAGGATGATATAAGACTTGGTTTTCTTTTCCTCATGAAGACCCATTTTCTGCTTTTATCGTTCTAGCTTTTTCTATAATATAAAGGATTCAGAATTGTTTGGAGTCATGCATTCTTTAAATCTATGTAAATAAGTAAATAATGTTTTTTCTTCAAAACCTGTATTATCTATCAATTTCGGATTCAATTCTAGCAATATTTACCCATGATAGTTCTGGAAATCAACAGGTTTGTAAAATTAACATAAACAACCTACCCCATTATTCTTTCTTCATTCATCATATACAGGTCCAAATGGTGGCCAATTTATTTTCAGATATATTTGAGAGTAAGGAGACATCTCCCATCTTCTTTCTGCTCATCTTCCCTGCTCCTCGATATATGTTTTTCTTACATACTACACCATTTGTATACCAAGACTATAGTTGCCTGAACATAATTCTGTTGTTGATATTAAGTTGTCAAGTTCAAATCCAATACGAAATATAGGCAGTTTGCACTGAATCATTAGCACTGACACATCAGACCAATAAGCAGTGCCTTTGTTGAAAACTGTGGTTCTTTTGCAAGACCTGGTGCTATGATTAACATATTTTCACTCAACAAAAAATACCAGCATAAATATTAACTTACTTACTATTTCCAATATGCATTTCCTGTTTTATGAATTATCATATGCAAATTATCATATCATACATTAGGCAGAAGAAACTATATAATCTGTATCCTTTATTTATGACAAATTAACAAACTTATTTTTGTTGTAATGCAATCTTACTAACAATTTATAATTATGCTAATAAAACCATTTCAATGAATGTTATCTATACCTATTAATGTGGAACTAAACCTTAATTAAATCAATAGGATTTAATCCTGAGTAAAACATGAATAGGACAGCAACATCTATCACTATTTATTCTATTTCTATAATTTACCTACCATGTTCCTAAGGTACTCAGTGTCGTACATCCAGAAATTCTCCATTTTGATGTTGTTGTTCAACAAGAAAATAATCCACTAGCAGATGGCAGCAAATTGCTTTTTCCAGTGGTATTATACACTCAAGACTTGAAAATGAAGCCAGTAATAGGAGATGTTGCTGTGCTACCTATGTAGATTAACCTTCTCTGTTATTTAATAGCTGTAAGAAGGTCATTCTACTATAGCAAATAGCTCCTGCTCCATAAAATGCTGTCAGCTGTCTATTCTTTTTACTTTATTGCTTTTCAGGAGCCCATATTTATCAGAATTTAATCCTACTAGTAGCTTCCAAATAATAGCAATACAGTAGCAAATACTGTTATACACATATGAAATAGAAAAGAAGCATTCAGTTTATTTTAAATTGATTCATTATGATTCACTGTCAAAGCAACCAGAAAAATATTCTCCATGGTTCTTTTAAGAACCAATGATAGAGTTGAAAACTTTTCTACTGAGTATGTTTTAAAACAATGTAAGCAATGCAGAATTAAATACATATTGGCATAAATGAAATTGTTGTTTTAAATACTCATTTCAAAATACATGATTTCAATTTCAAATATTCCATATTCATTTCAAATATATGATTTAAACATTAGTCCTTTGTATGCATGCAAAAGAAACAAATCAAACAGCAGGGCTGATCTAATTGTTTATAATAAAAAATTGAAAGAATGAGAGCTTCCGAATGTGAGACATATCATTTTATTGATACTGAATATCAAGAATCAGTCTTAGACCAAGAATGAGAAGAAAGAAGTGGGAAAAAATGATATGAAAATAGAATAAATGTAGGAAGAAACTATATTGTTAAGTATTCCCTACTTAACAATGGTAATTGGAATAAGAATTTCAACATCACACAACTGTGTTGTTTAGCAACAGCAGACCACACTACTGTTGAAAAGTTGGTCATTAAGACATTAAGTCACATGACCACAACTTCCAAGTTCCTGCTGGCTTCCCCACTGACTTTGCTTATGGGAAGCCAGCAAAGAAGGTCACAACTGTAACTGTGTGACCACAAGAGACTGCAAAGTGGAAATCCAGACTGACTACCCAGATCGCAATCAAATGACTGTGGGTGTGCTGTCATGGACAGAACTCTGAGAACTGGTTGTAAATACCACCTGTGCCTTCACAAGTTCAAATAGTCACTAAATGAGTGCACTCATTGTAATGTTATTTTCCAAAATCCAAAGAGTGAGGAATGTATGTGTGAGAGAGAATGTATGATTTGAACATATTAATACAAATATCTGCAAATAAATTTTGAATACAGGATAACATATGTGCTCTGCAAAGAATTTATCTGAACTTTGTAGAAAAGTATAATTATGTAATAAAGACTGTATCATATTCTACACTAGCCCCCGAACAATAGACAACTTCTAGAATCTAAAGGTTGAAGAGTGATGCATACATGCACACACACAAGGCTCATGACATGTAACAAAATTCTCTTGAAAAATGGAATTTTGTCTGTTTAAAAACCTAAATTAAAAAAAAGCCCAAGTGATGTGACACAATTATATTATTGTCTCCTTGTGGCTGATATAATTTTCAAACTAAAATGTGGGTTTATTTCTTTTTTGTATTATTTATTTGTAATAGAAGCTGAACTAAATTTGCAAAGTAAAAGAAACTGAACTAAGAGGCGGGGACAGTTAATACATTAACAAAGGTCTGACTATTACAGCATTTAAAGTGTGCTATTTTGGGATGCGGGTGTTCATTGCATAATTTAGGCATTAGCACTAAATAAAATGCCCTCCCATCACTATTCTGAAGTGCAACTCCAAAAAAAAAATTTTTTTTAAAGCAAATGCTGAGCACTTCCTCACATCCATATTGCTGGTCACAATCTTTTAGCCCCTTCCAGCACCTGAAACCTACTCAATTATTCAGTGCAACCTTCTTTATTCCCTTTATTAATAATAGATTGTCCCTGCTATAGGAAAAAAAACCCCAGAAGCTTTACAAAATAACTCTAGCATCAGATTCAGAACCAAGTTAAAAATAGAATGAGCATTACCTCAACAAAGAGGTGAAGACACACATTATCTTAAAAAAATGTTAAAACTCCAGTTCATCAAACCATATTACCCACGTGTATAATTTTCAAAACAACACGAAAACAAATCTGTGCTGTCTGAGGCTTGCAAACCGAGCAAAGGTGGTCACCGACTGTTCTTCAACATGGCTGAGAGGTATTCACTGTATGAAGTTATTGCTCTGTTGGTCCCAAGAGAGAGGACGCACAAACTCAAGAAGGAATGCCTTTAATCGATAAACAGTAACTGCATAAAATTAGGGGTAGGATTCTACAGGTTCGCACCTATTCGTTAGAACCGGTTGTTAACATTCTAAGCAATTTGGAGAACCAGTTGTTAGAAGAAATTACTGGCCTAATCCTGTAAGGAAGGCAGGAAGGAAACATTCTGGTGCTGCTTACAGAATCTGCCTCTCTGTTAACCCTTATTACATTCTTGGCAGGACTAGACTTCCTGTCTCAGGAACTTCTCTGGAGTTTTTTTCCCCTCCTCTGCTGCTACTTTGCTTGTGTGGAATGACCATTCAAAGTTACAATGGCACTGAAAAAAGTGACTTATAATCATTTTTCACACTTACAACTGTTACAGCATCCCCACAATCATGAGAGGCCAGGCGAGGAGATGCGTGCCTCGATGTGAGTGATGTTGAGTTGGCCACGTCCAGCCAGTCACATGACCACCAAACCATGACCAACAACTAAGCCATGCCCACAGAACCGGTTGTTAAAAAATTTGAATCCCACCCCTGCATAAAATGCAATGTCTTCTGAGGAAACAACATTAAAATAATATGTATTAAAGCTAATGGTTTCTAAACAGTGGTAACAATAATTGTTACTGAAGAAAACCTGGTTCTGATCAGAAAATTTGTGAGGGTCCAAAATATCATTATCACAGACAATCTGTAATTTCACAAATGTTCTAGCCACTTCTTTTTGAAGAACCCAAGTCCGAAATACCCAATCTGTGCTCACTAGACAGCCCAAGAACCCATTCCTTGAGACCTGTACAGTTCCTGATCTTCCCTTCTGATATTCAAAATTAAATTACTTTTTAACTGGGTGACCTACATGCAGTAAAGTGCTAAATCTTCATAGGCTTGGGGGTCTTAAATATATCCTTAGGAAAGAAAAATACAGGATGCATTCATTTTGCCTGTATTCTCCTAGGAAGTTTGCTTTTGTTTATGTACTGTGAGTACCTTTTGCTTGTTTGTTAATTATATTTTAATATTTGGGCATACAGAATGAGTGTTTTGCCTGGGTGAGTACATACATACATACATATGTACGTACATACATACATACAATGTAGTTTTTCTTCTATCGAATAGATATTGCATGTTTCGTGGGAGCAAGCAAATATGCAGTATAGCATTTGGAGCTGCAACCTCATTTTTGGCTTGATTTCTTGATGCAAGCTACTCCCTGAGCCTAATTGGTACATCTTTTAAACAGTGGTCTAAAACATAAGGAGCATCAGCATTGATTTATATTCCAAAATATTTTATCACATCCCACAAATAATCCTAGCAGATTAATAGACAAATGAACGCATTCAACTTACATAGGAAGTGATGCCTAGAATGCCATTGGAGAAAGATAAAAAATAAATCTGACCAAACCTGAGTAAAAGTCTGTATTTGGGCTTCCATTGTAGCAATAAGAGGGCAAAACATCACTATTTCTGCACCCTTATTGCATAATGCTGATAGCTGCATTACAGCCCTGTTTAGGATGACCCACTTCCTATTGGGGTTCTTGGGCCACAGGATCATCTCCAACACTGTGGTGAGGAATATTCATGGTATCTGATAGGCCAAGTCATTCAGATTAGCTTGGAATTGGACTTGAACAGGCAAGTCCTAATAGGTTGCTCAAGGAAGAATCTTGGAATGTTATCTGGACTGAGTTTGATTCTTATGCCCAAGAAAGTGAACAAGGTGCTCCTGCCTGTTAGTCCAGCCCCGTTTGTTAGATTCTGGCTTTCCTGGGTTATTAAAACAATCATGATCATGGGATGGCGTCATCTGGTCTTTTGACAGAGAAGGTGGTCCCACCAGCCTTGAAGGAGGTAGCTATAAATCTCTTCTTCAAGAAGTCATCACTGGATAATTGTTGAAGAATTATCTGTGCTGGAAAATTATCAGCCAGTTTCAAATTTTCCTTTTCTAGTGAAGACTGTGGAAAAGGTAGTTGAATGACAGCTACAAAAGATCTTGGAGTATTGTTATCTGAAGTGCTTTCAATCTGGCACCAGGTCAAGGTTCAATGCAAAGGTAGCACTAGCCATGCTTGCTGATGATTCTTAGTGGAGTCTTCGGGATGGGAGTGGTACCTCCATCCTAGGCTTCCTTGATATCTGAGCAGTTTTCAATACTTCAACCACATTATCCTTCTGAACTGGCTACAGGAATTAGGAATGCAAGGCACTGTGCTCCAGTGGCTCCCTTCCTTCTGCAATGGTCAGTTCCAGTCAGTATAGTCATGGGGGAAGAGATTGCATCCGTGGCCTTTTGTGTATAGGATGTCTCAGGGCTTGTCACTTCTCCCCTGTCCTGTTCAGTATCTACCTGAAAGCACTTGATGACTTCATCCACCAGTTTGAGGTACACTATCATCACTGATGGCACCCAACTTTACATCTCCATCCTGAATGAAATAGATGAAGCTGTCAATGCACTGATCCAGTTTGGACCTCCTGTTTTGGGGATGTCACCATCTTTGGTCTTGGATGAGGCTCCACTTTCACAGCCAAGACTGATGAAGCAGCAGCTGGTTCAAAATGCAGGGATGTGAGCAGTAATGGATGTCTCGCGGTGTGCCTATATTTCATCATTGCTATGCAAATTGTATTGGTTGCCAGTTGGCTTCTAGTGCAATTCAAGGTCTGATTATTACATATAAATATTGGTATGGGATAGGATCTGGATATATGAGAGACTGCTTGACTCCAACTGTTTCTGCCTATCCGGTATATTCCAGAAGAGTGTCTCCAGATGGCCGCCATTAAACACTGCCATATAGAAGTGTATGTTCTCTGTGCTGCCCCCATCCTCTGGAATAGCATCCCTCCCAGAGATTAGGGTGGCACCACTCTGGGGTTCCAGAAAGCTTTGTAAACTTGGCTTTGATTCCAGGCTAGAAGTTGATATTTATTTGTTAAATGCCCGTTTTGTTGTTTTTCTTTTATATTAAATTAACGATCATTGGTGCTCTCTGAGTTTGGTTATTTTCTTGCAGATGTTTCATTACCAAACTAGGTAATAACATCACTGAAATATCTGCAAGAAAACAACTAAACTCAGAGAGAACCAAGGATCCCACAGTTCAACCCTGAGCTATAAATATTTTCTTCTATTAGAATATTACATTATTTTAGTCTGAGCTGTCGGCTTTATTCAATGTTTTTAACCGTTTTCATGTTTTTCCTTGCTTTATATGACGTCCAGAAGCCACTGGATTTGGGCAGCCAATAAATTAAAATGAACAAAAAATTCTACCAATGTCTATTATGTGCACCTTTCTGGTATTAAAGTTCCATAGAAATTTTAAAAAAATGACACTTCGCATGCCAAACATAAAAATACCATAATGAAGAAGTAGGGACATTATACTAAGAGCAAGAAAATTTTGCAAAAAAATAAGTATTTTCAAAAGAACTATGGAACAATGTTATGTGGATTATGGTAGGAAAACATCTGCTACATGGAGGATTTAAAAGGTCAAATATTTCAAAAGGGCTAACAATAGCTTAGTGTGATATTCTGTTCCTGCACTGCAACACACTATTGATGACAAAAACAAATTCATTAGCACAAGCGCTTAGAATTCTTGTCAAGAAAGTTCATGTTTTATGCAAGCCATCTTAATTTTTTTCTTCCTTTTTGTTTGATATGCAACAAAAATCAAAAGGTAGCCAAGAGGAAGTTCACATTTTAATAATTATAATTTTAAAGCACATTTTAAAAAAATCTTTATTGTATGTAACATGTTTCCAAAGCAAATAGAAAACCCACAACCAACCTGCCAAAGATATAAAGTAATAACTTAATGAAAATTTTGACATGTTTGCTTTCAAAGCGCAATTCAAAAGTTGGTATACTCACATCTCCCTCTAGTGGTCTTTGATCCTCACCATCCCTGGTTGGGCTGATATCCTGTCTCATTACCCAGATGGGTTCTTTGGGTTCATCAGGAGTATAAGGAGAACGAATAGTCCTTGTTTTCACTTCCTCAATAGCTTCCTTAATGTCTTTAATTGCCAGTGATATGGCATCCCTTTTTTCCTTGCTATATCTTTGCACTGATTCGCCTGCATTAACAGGTGCTCTAGAGTTGGTTGAAACCTGATTGCTGCTTTCATGGCGCATATTTGCAGGAACGTTAGTGTCCACATTTTGTTCTGCTTCTGGCATCTCTTCAGCAGCTTTGTCCAGGCTCTGAGAACTCATGCTTTGTTTGACTTCAGCTACTATTTGGTCTATATCTTCCTCTTGTTCATAACTGTCCATACGAGGATACGGGGCAAATTCTGCCTCCTTTTCAGGACTGTCGGACTCGCCATCAGAGCGCTCATCGTAGTGGTGAAGGCGTGCACCCAAAGCTTCCTTTCGATAGTTATCAGCTTCTTCTCTCTCTTGCTCATACAGTCTAAGACCTTCCCGCACATCAAGGTCAGGCGTGTCGCCTATCTCTTCATACACATGTTCCTGTAGCCCATAATCAGCGTAAGGCTCCGCATACTGCTCATCTTCCCCTCGATGGAAGAGCCTGTGTGTGTACACATACCCAGAATATGCTGCATTCATAGCTTCCTCATGCTCAATGGAATGGAAGTGCAAGTGGTTGGGAAGAGTTCGGCTATGGATGGTTTCGGCGTGCTCTGCCTCAGCATTTTCAGTGTACTCTTCTGCTTCAGGTCGGTACTGCACCGCATAGGCACTCTCATCTTCATTCTCGAGTACTCTGTCACCTTCATAGTTGTCTTCTGCTATGGCTATGACATCTCCTTCAGCAGTGTCAGTATGATAATGGAAGCCACTTTCAGTGCTGGCTGACCGTGCTAATGTGCTTTCCTCTTCTTGCCTAGAAGGTCGTTCATGGCTGCCATTGGCACATCTTGGGTAATGAATGGCATACTGTTGCTGTTCTTCTTCTACTTCAGAATGTTCTAGGTCTGCCTCTACAGATTCATTCACTTCTCTATTTCCTAGTTCATCACTGACCTCCCCTTCAGGTGGTCCTTCAAAATGGTTCATGGCAGGTTCTAAGGGTATTTCACTTACTCTACTGACATTTTGTGTGTTGAGGCTGTAAAGAAGTTACAAAAAGAACACTTTATTACATACAAAGAAGAGAGATATTTTAAAACTCATTTCAACAATTATAAAAAGTTTGCAATTAGTTCACATTTTCACTTTTGCAAAAAAAAAAAAGAAGTCTCATAAATAAGAATTCTCTATAACTGGAATGGCAACAATCAATAATTACAATTAGCAGAAATCACTAACAACAATTGAGGGAATGAATGGAATAGGAAGACTAAGTGTCCAACAGAACAGAATAGGCAGATTGATTAGACAGCATGAGAAATATCAAGAAATTATTGGAAATGGGAAAGAAAGAGGATACAAACTAACTACATGGAAAAAAGAGAATACAAAATGTGTGCAGGAGAAATACCTGTTTGTATATGCTTGTAGCTATTTAGATATACTTGCCAAAAATCCACATTTCAAAAAAGAGGCAGAGACAAGATGAAAATAAATCAATACTCATTTAATTAATAATTATTGATTAAAATAAATTGCTTGTTAAATAAAGCAATCTAGTCATAAAATTACTTAGCCCTGTTACCACAGTAGGTCACTTTCCCCCACAGAACATACAAGGGTGAACATATTTCCATCCAGGAGACTAAGAAAAGAAAATGAAAAAAAAGTAAAATCCAGAATGGAGATAAGCCATGAGAAGGGAAGGGAAAGGAAAAGGGGCAGAATATAAATGGATGGAGGTGAAGCAAGGGAAAGAGGTAACCAAATAGGAAAGGGACAGAGAGAGATCCTACTTAGTCATTAAAAAAGGTTAAAAATCAGCAGGCAAGCATCCCCTGCCAAGTGGTAACAAAACTTCAAAGACACAATTTTTGTCAATGCTTTTCAGTCTAACCTTTACTGCCTCCATTCCTTTATTTTTAACAGTATCTTATATTCTTGTCAGCTGAATGCAAAATGACCTCCTCACCCAATTCACAGTAAAGGTTGGTAGAGGATACTAGGAAAAGAATTTGGTTTAAGGACTTGCAGACAGGTGTTATGAAAAGTGGCAGAAATATATATTTATACTGCAAAGCTCAATGAAAGTTTTGATATACAACAACATTATAAGTAAGGACAGCTCTAGAGCCTGAACCATTATCAAACCATGCACTAAAATAACATATAAATTGTAATCATGGTCTATTACAATTTCAAAAAACAGGTGTTTCCAAATTACTTTGAAATTAGTCACATCAATAAATATTTAACAGATAGAAGTAATGCAGGGTCACAAATCTCCTGAATTTAACAATGAGTGGCTTAAATAACATGTTACTCTTTCCGTTAAGCCCACTAACTGCGGTGCTGGGGAGACAATTTCATTACTACTCATTACTGGAATTGCTTGCACACGTTGTTTTAAAGCTTCATTGCTAATTCAAGAGATGGTAATTAGCCATAACTCTCTCTAAGCAGTGGCCAGAACAATTGAAGATAACTAAATTAAATTAAACAAAAGAACCCCATCCTCCCAGCTTTCCTCTCCCCCTCCTTCTCCGTACTTTCAACTTTAAGATTCTAGATAGATTCAACTTTGTAGATGAATTCAAAATGGAGACCAGCAGGTATGGAAGAAGGAGCATAAGCTCATATCCACCATTCAAATTCTGGGAACTTCACCCCTTTAAAGAAATGGAAGGGCCCTTGGGACACACATCATACAGACCTTGTCATCAAAGCAATTCAAGTCATCTCTCAGTGGTAGGCTATTTATTCCAATGGAGGACAAGTTAATCAAGCAGGAGAGTTAATCCTACCAGGACTGTAAAAAAGACTTAGTAGAGAAAAGCAAGAGGCGGTTGAAAGTAATTTCCATCTGAATTGCTGCATCAATTCTTGTGACTAGTTGAAACTATTAGTCTGATATTCTCTCTGGATATAAGAAGTTTTTCCTCAGAGAAGAGTTCCAACATTACCTTCCAGTCAAACTATGTATAGAAAAGGATATGACATTATGATTCACACTCTGACATGCTTCAACTGTTAATTCATATATGCTAGCAGGTTTAAAGATGAAATATTCCCTCAAATCTTTTAGTAAAACGAAGGGTAAGGGAAAGCCAACAAAACAAAATACTCTAATATCCTTCACCAGTAATTTTATTCTGATCCCATCATAAACATGCACATTCAAGGAATACTGTGTGAAAAAACCATCATGGAGACTGCCTGAATTTATGTTATAACAAAGCAGAGGCTGGATTTTTTCAGCCATTCTTACCTGAAAGTATGATTCCATCAATTAAAGCTAAGCATGGCAGGAGGCAAATCAAAAAAGTCAAGGTAAAAAATTATGTAACTAAAGCCCTGCTCCTGCTACAGATAGGCTGGGACTTCGATCACACAAATGACCATACAAGCCATCATCTTAATTACATACTGTCCTGTTGGATCTTAAAAAGTCAAGCAGCATTTTCTGATAAATTGTTTCAAGGAATGAAAGAAAATATTTGGTAAGCAGGGTTCTAAAATAAGCAAGTACTAAGGAGCCAGAAGCTGTCACATATACTAGAGTTAATGTCTTCAAATATTGTTACAGCAGTTACTACTACTACTACTACGATTACTATTCCAGAACCTCAAAAGACTACACTTACATCTATATTTATAAATATCCTTTGGGTAAATTAAAGTGCGAAATTGCCCAAAGAGCATCAAATTGATGACTGGCTTCAGGGGTCAAGGTTCAATTTCTTATTCAAGCAGAGGCCTACTTTATGCAGTGACCGTACAATACTTTCCATAAAGATTGGAATGTATTTTTATTTTGTAATTTGAGGGAGAGGGAGAGGGAGAGAGAGATTCTTACATTTCCTGCACAGCCTTACACAAGCAGATAATCAGAAGATTTACGTTTATTATTTATTAAACATATTTGCATGCCACTGCAATAAAAAATGACTTGGTAGCACACATAAAAGATACAATATATTGCAGGTGTGTCAAACAGGCGACCCACGGGCCATATGCATCATATGCAGACCACGCCCCACAAAGGAAAAAAATCATGATACGTCACGTGATAGCAATGTGATCCTGAGAATTTGACATCCATGGTATATTGTAAAGCAAAACACATATAAATATTAAAAATACAATAACACAATAAAAAGAGAAAGCGAATAAAAGATAGCAACAAGAAATCAAGGGAAGGCCCTCCAAAAAGTTCAATCTTTAGAATTTTGCAGGAAAATCAGCAAATACAGAACCAGCCTGATCATCATTGGGAAGCTCTTTGACAATATTGGTGCTGTAATAAAAAAAAGTCCTTCAAAGTGTGGATTTTGCAGCAGTTTCTCCCTGCTAGATCCAGTTTGCCAGGTTGAAGTTGGCATATGCTAAGCCATGAAATTGACATGTGCTAAGCCATGAAGTTGACATGTGTTAAGCCATTTATAAATTCATAAAACCAGAACCAGATTAAATCCAGAAACCAACTGGCAACCAATGCAATGCAGGGGTAGCTGCATTTTGAACCAACCGAAGTTTGCAAATATTCTTTAAGGTCAAACCCAAATAGATTGCATTACAGTAGCCTAGATGGGACATAAGTAACTTGCCAGCAACAGAAATATCAGCTGATGTTGGGCACAAGCCCCTTTGTTCATCTAGAGCAGGGTTATCAAACTCATGGTTGTCACAGCGGCATCACATGACGTATCGGGACTTTCCCCTTTGCTAAACAGGTGTGGCAGTGGCAGCACGTGACACATATACAGCCCGTGGGCCAGGAGTTTGACAGCCATAATCTAGAGGGAGTCAGGAGGAACTCCAATTATTCATTCCTTATATTAGGGGTGTCAAATTCAAGGCCCAGGGGCCACATCCAGCCTGTGGATTGTTTAGATCTGGCCCACAAAGCTGTCCTGGAAAAAGCCAAGGACTAGCCCGCGATGCCTGTGTCAGCAAAAACGGAGCTTGGGAGGCTTCCATCTTTCCACCTTGGGGCCAGGTAGGTGCGGCCAGCTTGATGTCACTCATGTCAGTGGTGCCTGTGGTGGCCCAAGCACTCTGCCAGTGAAATTGGAGCTCAAGAGGCTGCAGTGGCCTCCTTGCATCCCTCTGCCAGCAAAAATGGAGGTTGGGAGGCTGCGCATGACCCTCCTGAGACCCATTTTCACTAGCAGACGGTTGCAGGAGGCCACTGCAGCCTCTTGAGCTCCATTTTCACTGGCAGAGTGCTTGGGCCACCACAGGCACCACTAACATGAGTGACATCAAGCTGGCCACACCTACCTGGCCCCAAGGTCAAACACAACCCTGATGCAGCCCGCAGTGAAATTGAGTTTGAAACCTCTGTTTTATAGAAACCAGAAAGCAGATTTGACAAGGCAGAAGGTATCTAGATAAAATTAAAGATGCAGCATGATTGTTTGCAGGAGTGTTCCTCCCTACACAGGTTTGGACTCATTCCTAACTTGCCTGATTACAATGAGATATGCACATGCCAATGTAGCCATATAGGAGTAAAAAGGAAGAGGCATGTTTATTTTCAAAATGGAGGAAATAGGTGGTCATGTCACCTTTATTATTTTCTTTTCCTGTACTTGTAAGGAACCTGAGCATACAATGTTCAAGCTTTCTTGTAATTTGGTGGCAAGTATGTGCCTTTATGAAGATTTCTCACTGAACAAGTTTCAGGGTTTGAAATAGTTAATTCAATCTATCATGCTTCATCAGATTTACCTTGAAATCACCTTCCAATTTAATTCAAGCAGTGAGTGGTTTTCTGTTGGTTGAATTAACTGATCAAGAGACAGCTGAGTACACAGTCTGCTTGTTTCCTAAATATAATTAAAACCTTAACGAAGAATGGCACTCTGGATTTAGATCTCAAAACAGAAAGAACCATGAATTTCTAAATAGGCCATGACTAAACTGGGACAATGGTTCCTCTACAGAGATATGCTCATTTTCCTTGCTTTTTTTTTGGGCGGGGGGACGGGGGAGAGATAAAAGCAAGATACACTTAAGATATGTTTGTTTCTTTTCTATCTAGTCATGAAAATGAATTTATTAGAATGCCTTTGAAAAAGATATCAAGAATTTATAAACAGCATTTTTTCGTGAGCAAGAAAAGGAAAGAACAAGCCAATTTTGTGTTATCAGCAAAATGGAAGTTATATTTGTCATTTCTTTCCATTTACTGCAGCATAAAAGTATTGTACAAAATCTACTATGTACAACTTGTTATTCTCAATTTAGGCAAATCTGCCTTCACCATCTCCTTAAAAAGAGTAGTAAAGGAAGCTGTAAAAAAAAGGGAGTAGGTGGTGGGTGGGTGGGAGCTGATTCTCAGTATTGTCTTTATAATCTGACCAGTGCTGCTAAGAGATCTATTTGTCAGAGTCATGGTTTTATGTGGGATACATCTTGGCCGCTGCCTTCCCTTCCCGCAAAAGAAAACAAATTAATTGCTGAATATTCCAGAAAAGAAATTCAAGATTAAAAAGATGAACAAATACCCACCATATAGAAAAATAAAGGTTGAGAAATTTTAGCTTTCCTGAAAGGACAATTGAATTATAATTATTTATGAACAACACAACATACACAACAATTATAGCTCCCAAATCTATTAGCACTGGGTAGAGGTGGGGAAAATAGCTTTGAAGTCAAACAGGCTTCTGCTACTGGCTTTATTAAATTGTTCTAATGGGAGGCATTAGAAGGCAATAAACTAGAAAGAGAGACTGTAAATTATAATCCAGCTACTTGGATGACTTTGAGCCAGCCCCTCTCTCAGCCCTAGGAAGGAGGCAATGTCAAATCACTTCCAAATTTGTCCAGGCAGTCTTTAGGAGTCAACACTGACTAGAAGGACCCCCTCCAAAAGAGGGTAGGGGAGGGATAGGAATAAAAGCAGCTATATACTGTATGAACTATACTAAACAGTGTAACTGTTTCTTTTCTGATACATTCTCAATTTTTTCCAGGTTGTAAATTTAAATCTAGCAATGAATGCTTTGCTCTCTATTCTTCAAGTGCATTTCACTGACAAGAAGCATTCTTGGCTCTTCTTCAAAGCTGAATCCAGAGCCCCTCTACTGCCACAAGAGACTTCAGGTCCAGCCTCTCAACAATACTGAACTGACATGCTAAAGTTCCTAAGTTCCTTTCTATTATTTAAAAATAGCAGAAAATAAAAGATCAGACCGCTCCCAGCATGTGGAGGATTGCCCACCCACTCTATATAAGTATATGTAAATGTCTGTGAACATTCATTGCATTCAACTTAAAGAAATTATTTAATAGGATTTTATAAATAGTCAAGAAGATATGGTAAGCTGAGACAATGGGTGACTGGAGGCATTTTAAATATAACTGTTTCTTTTTTAACTGAAAGGTAATTCTTCATTTTTCCAGGCTGTAAATTTAAATCCAATGCTGAACATTTTGAATCTCTATTCTTCAGGTGCATTTCTCTGACAAGAAAAGCCATTCTTTGCCCTTCTTCAAAACTGAATCCATGCAAAGGTACTGCTTATTCCTATAAATAACTCATGCTAGCCCAAGGACAACTTCAGATACTGCTTTGTAATCAGTGTTAGACAATAGAATTGGGGGAGGGTGAAACAAAATTGCCTGTATTTATATTTTAAATTGTCTAATAAAATTAACAATCATGCTCTTCCATTTCAAAACTGTTTAAAATTCACAAGAGTCATTGAAAAGGGCTTTATGGAAACTGCCCTAGAAAACCTTATAATTTAACATAAAAATTTAATGCTAACACTTGAAGCATATAATGGAAAATATATAACTTGCAGCTAACACAAAAGAATAGCTTCTTCTGCCTTGATTCACAGCTATAAAAAGGGCACGGCCAATGACTATATGGGAATATGCCAGAAGGCTTAGACACTACTCTATCTTGCCAGGAAAGAGTTATTAAAAATAAGAATTGCTCATCTTTAGAGTTTAAAGAAAGGCTGCATCTGGTTTTTTTTCCAGGCTGAAAGCTACTTAGTCTTCAAATGGTATATTGCATGCCGCATGGTAAAAACTGGTCAGCACTAGAACAAGAATTAAATCCAATGAAATAAAACTTGTGTACAACATATATAGTTACATTTCCCATGTATTTATATTCTTCCCTTTCCAATTCAGAGAGACACTGGTTCAAGTTTTGTGCCCTGGTTTAAGCCGGGTACGGTAGACAAAAGAAGGAGATTCAAGTTACCACTGTAATAGCCAGACTAGGGATGAACATACACACAGGATTAAGAAAAATAATCAGTATGTATATTTGTTTGGGATGCAACAGCAAAATAGCAAATTACTTTTATGATTTCCTAATCAATATTCTCTCTATATTTTGATATTATAACTCTTAAAATTTGGGAATTTGGGAAACCTGAATAAAAACTCCATTATGTAGTTATTACTGTTACATCATTCTAATAAGCAAACCAAGCAAATATTATGCTATGAGTTCAGGAACAGGTTGCACAGAAGTATGTCCAATTAACACTAAATTATCAGGCAATAACAGGGTAAGTTTGTTAACTTTCACTCCCTCTGCTGGCTGCACACTGCAAGAAAAGCATGTGTTATGTGTATGTATCCCTGGCTGTCAATGTTCAACCATTGTAGTAATGCTGTGCTACAAATTCCCCTCAAGTTTTACAACTAATATCCTCTTAGTTAAATGCAGAAGGAAAAGATGGATTTTTGTAGTCATCCTACTAAGGATTTAGGACTGAAATTGAATACAATAAATCTAATCAATTTACAATCCAAAGTTGCTCAGGAATCCTGTAAGCCTATTCACCTATACATTTGTCTTTCAGAGAAATCGAACTAGTCACAGATTTTAAAGGAACTAAATATACCAAGATTTGTGCCTGGATTTTCAATCTGTATCGTTTCAATCTGAAACAGATATCAAGAGTGAATTATTGTTACTCCAATGCAAAATTGTATTTGCTGTTTAGGTATCAGGTTATGGGCAAAGTCTGATCTTTGGAATATATAGTTGCCAATTTTCAACCTGAGCCCAACGTACACAGTACAAGGATTATCAATACACATATAACCCACTCTTGCAGGTTTAAGTTATCTCTTCTGTAGCTATGTAGGATACTTCCTTGTTATATTCATTTTGAGAAAGGATATGGGATGCAACAGTACTTGTCTGTCACTAAGATCATACACTATCACAAAGCAGAGCTTTATGGATAGCATAATGAATGGCAGATCCATAACAGACACATCTGGGTACAGCAAAGAAACTAAATTAAACATGGTGCTTGGACCATTCACGTAAGGGCACTCAAAACCATAAAAGATTTCTAGTATTTGGTTATTAGTAGCAGCAGTAGGGAAACCTTATTTTAACAAAGCCAGTTTACACACACACACACACACACACAGAGCATAGTTTATAAAAATTAACATGATTCTCCAAATTTCCCTGCTTTAGTTAATATATAGTAAATCTTTAAATAATCGTGAAGAGACAATATGTTTGGGAACAAATCATTCCATATAAAAGAAAAACCGCCTGTTTCCTTTAGATATATGAATTTGAACAATAAATAAAAAGGCTGGCCAACCTTCTCCGTATTCTTCACAAAGGGCATTTATGAACAAAACATGCTGCAGGCTAAAAAAAACATTTTTATTTGGAAAAAAAGTAGCAATACATAGTTTCAATATAGTATTAGCTCCTTCAGATGTTTCTTCTGCCATCCATACATTAAGCAAGGACAAGGGATATGTTTTCTTTGCTCCATTTCTAAAGGTGGGTATCATTCAAGCAAGTTATACTGTATTATATTTCGACGTGAATAAACGAAATTTTAGAAAAATGAAAAGAATTAAACATTGAAGGGTCCTTGGCATCTCTGAGTTTGGTTGTTTTCTTGCAGAAGTTTGATTACCCAAACTTCATCAAAACTGATGATGTTACTTAGTTTGGTCAATGAAACATCTGAAAGAAAACAACCAAGTTCAGGGAGCACAAAGGACCCCTCATTTAAACTCTGAGTTACAAATATTTTTCTCTTATCGGAATTAAACATTTTTATTTAAGAATTGTTAGATTCAAAGTTTTTGTAGAATGATCAGAAGGTAGCTTTATAAACTTATGGATGTGGAATATTAATACAATCTTAATTGCCATGGATGCTTTATCAATAGGTGGAACGTCCAACAGGTATTAAAGCATCTATCACCACAGTTTGAGTTCTAGAGTTTCTTGCAAACTAAAAATGGTGAAAATGTTTCCACTCCCCTGGTGGTACTTTTTAATTAGTGATCATATTTAATTTGCATGAAATAGACAAGGGGCACACTGGATCAGCAAACTGAAGATGAGCTAAAGCCAAGAAGCAATGGTATAATCAGAAAAAGAATGATTATCCACTGTTTGGACTGGACACATCCAGGAGGCAGAGGAGATGGAAGCAAGGAGTATCCCTCTGGAATCTGGATCTAACAGATTTTGTCAGTTAAATCTGAAGCCTGCTAAAGTAAGGAATATGAAATCAAGGGTTTCATGTACTAGTATTCAAAAAAGTCTGATCTGGACTAGATAGGATATCAAAAGTTAAAACCTATCTCCATGCAAATTCTTCCCAATTTCAACTATATATGAAAGATGCTATACTTAGCTTGGCCAAAAAAGATACACAACACTTTAACTGAAGAGACTGCCTCTGAAGAACAGTAACAAAAAGAGAAAATTTTAAAGAAATCATATAAGCTCATTATCAAAAGTGAAAGGAATAGTAAGTAGAAAATATCAAGTTTAATATGTAATATATTACATACAGGCAGCTTTTTTATTCTTACGTTCTACAAATGCACTTTGAAGCCCTTTTGGGAGACTGAGCTGAAGCACTGCATAACCATAATGATTACAGTTAAGAAACTTATTTTTGCAGAGGATACTCGATGAGAAGCTGCAGTAAAGCTAGAAGAGGAAAATCCATGAAAGAGGATAAATACCAGCATCTCCAGTCTGGTGCCATCTAGATGTGTTCAAATTATTATTTTCAGAATTCCCAGTCAGCACGGCCAACACATTGGGATGGCACCAGTTTGAGTATGAAATATAGGACAGGTTATTCCCAACACAGATCCTTTTTCAGTACTTCTCAAGAATTCAAAAAAGGACACTACGGAGGGGTTTCATTTTAAATTCATTAAAAGTAAAATTAGTTTATTTTAAAAAGTCATTTTGAGAGGCAGCTCAATATAAATATTAACAACCTACTATAAATATCTGCTGCCTGCCCCTCATCCCATACAACATGATAGGATAAATGCAAACCCAATGTGTTGGGGTTAATTTATGTTTAACTTGAACCAGAAAATTGAAATTGAGAAAACCATGGTTCAGTTAAAACTTCAGTTGTATGGCAAAGTAGCCATATATCCATATCTCTATGTAACAAAGAAATAAAGATTGTTTTCTATATTTTTTGCTTTATGACAGTAAATATCTAGTCACTATTGCCTGAAAATGGTAAGGTATTCAAGATATTGATCATTGCCTTTAAAACCCTTTATGGCTTGTTTCCAGAATAGCTGAGAAACTATTTCAGAGAATGGGCCTATTTCATTGGGCAAATAATTTTGGTTGGCAGGTTCCAAGAAGACTCTTTTCTCTATGGCTACCACCTTCTGGAATATTCTCCTATTGGAGGTGAGATCCACCCCCACACTCCTGGTCTTCTGGAAGAGCCTAAAAACTTGGCTCTACCTCATGACCTAACCCTAACCCTCTTGGCCTGGAGTCCTAATGGGGATTGCTGCATTGGGAGTGGATGAATGGGCAGAGAAAAGCCCTACCCACAGGCCATCCATCATCTTGGTTTTCAGCTTTTTTATTCTATTTTTCTAATTGTAATTGTTTTCTAATACTTTTTACTATATTTCAAGCGGGCCACAGTTGCTGTATCAGTAAGATGGGCAGAACAGAAATTAATTAATTAATGAGACTTGCTTCTCACTTTTATCTTGGTATTTTACTACACAACAATACAGCAGTAGCACCAACTTTCAACTCCAACTGAAACTTCTAATGATATTATTAGTGACATAAGAACCAGGAGTATGGTGACATTTTAAACCTTTGCAAGTGACATAAGACATACGCTTTTGTGGAATATATTCCATTTTATCAGCTGAATGAAGTGTCATCGTAAATTAGAAGCATTCTAACTTCATAGTTTTGAAGGTAGGATAATGAATGGAAATGCATAAAGTACAAGCAGTAACAATTATCTTAATTGTTCGTCAAACAGTTGCAGGCTTAGAATACTCATGTACTGTTGAACTGATTAATGTATGAACTAAATCATTTGCTTCTTTTCAGACAAAGAATTAAAACTCTTTGTAAGTTTTCACATTTGATTCCATCTTTGAGTTCCTTTGTTCAAAAATTATGAGTTGATGCTGGTAAGCAAGTGATTAAAGTAAGCCCTTGATTTAACTAACAGGATGGTCATTACAGTAGAATGTAGATACATCCAAATTGGATTTTATTTATTATTTATTTCATTCAATTTATTAGGCTGCCCATTCCACATAAGCAATTCTGGGTGCAGAACACAATTAGAAATATCAATATAATAATATAAAATAAAAATAAGAACACAATCAAGAAAAGACCAAAAAATAAAAAATAAAACAATTGAAGATACCTGTCACTGTAACTCGTAGCTTCACAAAACTTCCTGAATCTCATGCCTGGAAAAATGGGGGTGGTGAGGGAGGTGGTGGAGGGAATGGTGTTCCAGTGGGCAAACACAATGACAGAAAAGACATACTTCCTGCGTCCCACAGATGGGACTGAGAGCACGCCCCTCCTGTCAGATCTGATGGCGTAAATAGAGATAACTGGCGGTAGATATTATCTTAAATATCTTGATCCTATATCAAGTAGGCGATAATCAGCATCTTGAATTGCATGCAGAAGCCTATTGGGAGCCAGTGTGGTCAGGAATCAATAATGTAATATGGGCATATCTAGGCAAGTCCATAATTGCTTGGGTTGCTGCATTCTGGATCAACTGCAGCTTCCAGATGCTCTTCAAGAGGAGTCCCAAATAGAGTACACCACAGTAATCCAAACACACAGTAAATAAAGCATGACTTTGCATAGCGTTGCTCAATCCAGGGATGCAAAACTCCTCCTGGCTTTCACCTGTTCCTAAAGCAAGAACTGCAAGTCCAGAAGGTTCACTACATTGCATTCTGGATCTAGCTGGGGTACCACAATACCATTTTTCAGCCATATGGGGGCACTAAACTCACTTGTTATGATTCAGCTGAAGTCTTTTCTTCCCTATCCAGTCCCCACAGACTTCAGACATCGAGAAGCATCACTTGGCTGAAATGACTCAGATTAATTATAGCTGAGTGTCATCAGCATACTGATGATATCTTGCTGCATATTATCAAATGAGCTTACACAGTGCTTTCATATAGATGTTAAACAGAAGTGGAGAAAGCCCCAAACCCCATGGCACCCCACAAAGATGGGATATGGGCTTGGACCTTTTCCACCCATTAACTCTTAACTGAAACCAATCTTGGATAAATGCACATGAAAATTGGCTTGTCATATAGGGTTGTTACTGTGAACAAAATAAAAGGTAGGAGTATTATGTACAATACCATGAGTTGTAGATAAGTCAGGACTTTATAAATCTGATGATATCAAAATTTAACGACAAAATGCACATGTGAAATACAAGTCAACTGGTTACATTTTTAAATGTAAGGGGGGAAATTAAAAGGGCCTAGTGCCTAATTAATCAATACTATATACAGAAGACTGCTTTAAGCAAATGTTCTTTGAATATATATATATATGTAATTGGTGGCTTGAACAATTAAGATTTTTGACTTGTGAAATCTCTACAGGTCCTAGAGGATATGATTTGCACACTAACATACAATTGTCAAACCTTTTTGCCAAAAATATTTGTAAAAGACTGTAATTTAAGCCAATTCAACCTTGAAACATTGTAGAATCTTCTTAATTAGGGATTTATCTTTTTGTACTCTGACAAAACAGAAGTTTTACATTTTTAAAGCAAATCAGGTAGTCCTTGACTTATGACAATTGAGATCAAAATTTCCACTGCTAAGCAAGGTGATTAAGCAAATCCAGTTACTCCGTTGTCAGAAGCTGGCTGGGAAGGTCACAAAACCTTGGCAGGTTGCAACTGTTGTAAGAAAATACCAGGTGCCAAGTGCCTGAATTCTGATCATATTACTGTGTGGCAGACGTAAGTGTGAGTACTGGTCATAAGTCATTTCTTATAACTTTGAACATTCACTAAACGAATGGTTGTAAGTCAATGACTATTCGTATTCCAACAAAATAAATTAAGCTCAGTAATGGATATTTGATCATGAACTAACAACTTACAAATGAATTTAGAATAGGAAGAGTAAATTTAACATTATCAATCTAGGAAAGTCCCCTGGTGATTCTGTGGTCAATGATCAGCATCACAACCTATTTCTAGTAATAATCTGTAGTTTTTCCAAGAATGTTCTTCCTTGATCTTGTCAACCTTATCCTTGTCTTTCAAAGTAAAGTTTACCAAATCTAACCCTATGTAACAATGACATTTTCAACAATGACCTTGCAAGTTTTTTTGTCAGGATTCCGGCAGTTACTCCAATTAAATCATGAGCCTTAAGCCACACTCCCAAAACTAAAAAGGATTTATTTGAAGTTAACATTCTACATCTGGCACTAACCTGGGTGTAGCCAACTCTGAGATACGTAATCCACTGTCACCTTTGATCCTGCTTTCCTCCCCACCCCTCTGGGTGTATCATCCAACGAAAAACGGCTATAGCCAAGAGTCATCAATCATGCTCTCCAATTAGATTTTTTTCGTGCAGAAGCTTCAGCCATCTAATCAGTCCTGAAGAAAATATCAATGGAATATACTTTTGATTCCAACTGTTCCCTGCTCTTTGAAACTCCCCCCGCCTTCTTTCTGTTGTCAACTATAAAACGTGTATACAAAATGTTTTAGGAGTTGACATTTTTTTAAAAACAGAAATGAGAACAAACTTCCTCTAAGGGAGAATTTTACTCCAAAATTAAGTCGATCGTTTAAGCAGCTTTTATTAGCCAGGTATAAAGGTTGAAGCTGGTGAAACAGGAATCTATTATTTTTAAACCAGTCAGTTGCTCTGAAAGGGCAACAGGAAAGAGTCTAGACCAGGGATATCAAACTGGATTTCTTTGAGGGCTGGGTCAGCCCTGTAGTTCTCCTCCCAGATTTGGGGGGGGGGGGGAACAGGATGGCTGGCCTCCTACAGTACTTTGCTGCCCAAAATAGGGTGCAGTCCCTCCTCCCCAGCAGCCCGTTTTCTGTCTGGATGGCCTCCGCAGTACTCTGCCGGCCAAAGCAAGTATGGCTCCCCACAGCCAGTTCTGACTGGCAAAGTGCTGCAGGAGGCCGTCCAGGCAGAAAACAGTCAGCGGGGGCCAAATACGCCCCCCATGCCCCGTTTTGACTGCCAAAGGCACCGTGGTCCTTTGCTATTTCCAGGCCAGCCCTGCAGGCCAGATTTAAGCACCCCATGGGCTGGATTCGGCCCATGGGCCTTGAGTTTGACATCCCGGTCTAGATTGATCAGTTGCAGTCAGACAGAAAGAGAAAAAGAGCGCTTGATTTTTGTGTTCTGTGTATGAGATCTTCTGCATTTATGACTTTGTTGTCCACAATAAAGCACTGTATCTAGCCATGTTTGTAAAAACTTTACCTGTCAGCAAATTCCTAAACTCTTAAGTTGACTGTTTGAACTGTTAAAACGTATTGACACACCTGATGTGAATTCTGACACGAGGATGGTCAAGCATCCAATAAATGAATGATAGCTTTGATCTTTCCAAGTAATTTGTCTACATCTTCTTGCCAAAGAAGATGAGTCTCATCTATTACAATTGGGTAAGCAGACACCTCAGTCATGAACATACATTCTTAATTTAGATAGCCTATGCAAATTAAACTCAGCCGAAATCAAATGAGAAAGACTTAAATTTACATACAGCCCAATGCTGATTGCTTATTTATAACTGGCCCAATATAAGATGCAATGTATTAAAGAAGAGTTCCCCAATCTTTCTGGTTTTGCGACCAGTTGGGGGAGAGGGGGGATGATTCTGCATGAATGGCCAGCAAATGGTCATGCACGCAATTCTATTTGTGTGAACAGCGGGCAGGCATGCCTGCCACTTGTGCAAATGGAATGTGTGCACACACACTCGCCTGCTGCTTGTGCAAGTGAGGATGGCCCGGTTCTAAATGGCTCATACAAGGATTGGGGACTCCTGTATTAAAGAATACAGTTCTTTTCTTCCTCTTAAAATATAGACATATAGAAACATTATTCATGCAGAAAATGGGATTGTTTTGTCTGAAAAGGGACTTCATAATAGAGCTGTAGCTTGCAAGTTAGGGACAGATTATCATGGAGAAAATCCATCTTTCTGGTTCCTAAGAGTTCAACCCAACTTGATGTCCAGTTGCAGCTTTCAAATAGAGTACATTGCAGTAATCCAAAGTAAAATTACATAAAGTAGATAAGTAAAGCATGAGTGATTGTTGAGCAGAAACTGATGCAACTGATGGATGGATTTGTGCAAAGATCCTGCTGGCCTTGGCTGCCACTCGCTTCTCAGAAGAATCTTCAAATCACACATCAATTCTGTCTAAAGGAGTGCTGTCCCACCCAGAGCCAAAAATCTTCAAAACTGGGAGGCCCTAAAATCTACAATCTCTTGGTTTTGCTAGGATTAAATTAGACCTTACTTCTACTCAGACAGAGTCCCAGAACCTTCAGGCACTGAAAAAGAACCTCAAAAGGAAACATTTGTACAATCTGGGGCAGAACTGTATAACTACCACCAGTATACTGATTGTATTTAGACCTATGCTGATGAAGGACTTCACCCAGAAATTTCCAGTGGATGCTAAATAGGACGGAGAGAAACTCAAGCCTCAAAACATCCAAGAATCTAGGACTGAATCTCGGACAGTGTGTATCAATATTGAAAGGAACTGGCCTCAGAAGAAATGAGAGCTACCATAAAACAGTACACCCTATTTTCAACTTTTTGAGCCGCTCCTGAAGGATACTATAACTGACTATATTGAAAAGCCACTGAGAGATCAAAGAGAATCGACATGAATGCAATACCTTATCCTAAACTTGTTCAAGGTCAACCACTAGCAGTGCAATAATCTGGCCTGAAACCCTACTGAAAAAAGATCCTAATTTCTTCTTCCTCTGGGGACCTTTGGAACGGCAAGCCTCCCAATGTCCCTTTAACTTTTTTCAACAAGGGAAGACTGGAAAGAAATGAAAAATGTTGAGATCCATCAATGGCTTCTTGAGAAATTAAAAATCAAGAGGCCCACAGGGATCCATGGACACTGTTGACTCAGGTGCAATGTGATCCAAGGCCTTTGCCATGTGCTCATTCCAAGCAATAATCAAGGCCTCGGTCAAACCTTGCATCAGAATTTCAGAAGCATCACAAATTCCTTCTGTAATCCAATGGGTCTTTCAGCTACAAGGGAGATTGAATAGGGCCTCCCTTCCTGTGATAGGAACAGGTAAAAAGAACTCCAGGGTTAACAGGATATGATCACATAATCAGATATGGCAAGGGACTGATAGTAACATCTCTCAACGCCATTGCCCTAAGACTAAAAAAGAAAACTCTAGATGTGCAGTGTGACCTAGAATTCAGGACATCACTAGCTGTGTTGCCGTCCTGGCGCCGAAGACCCGGCGTTGTAGGAGAGCGGATCCCCACTCTCCGCGATGGCACCGGCTCCACCACGATGGCACCGGCTCCACCTGGGAGCAGCTATTATTTAATTTTGTTGGTCTATGTTATTTCAATAGCAACTATCTAGAGCTCTTCCCTGATGAGGGACTGAGTCGAAAGCTGGGTGCAATGACAACAGAGGCAGGTCTTATCAGCTTGACAGATTCAGCCTCTATGACAAAGGAGGAGGAATTTTCCTTAGCCTGTACTGTCACAGCAGCGTGGAGAAGAATAATTCAGGACATCACTAGCTTGGATTGGTTCAAAAATGAAACAAAACCAAACAAAACAATTTTGTGATATTATTACTGCATTCTATGTAATTTTATGTAATAGTTTAATAGCAACTCTGTAATGTTTCAAGGCAGGTCCTCAACTTTTTACCTCGTGGATACAATGGAAATATTAAGAGCATTTAAGAGTATTTTTGTAAAACTGCTGCAAAAGAGAGCTTGACCATTCACAGATTTATCAGAATACTATCTGCAATGTATTCTTTCCCCTTTCTTCCATGTATTCCCTAATATTTCTCTTCATTTTGTCCTTCCAAAGGTCAGGGAACATTTTCAAACTAAACACTGAAGTGTAGTATTCATTGTTTTCATTTTTTTCTGGCAAGTGATATGTTCATTTCAATCTCAAAGGCATTCTCGAAAATAAAGCTGATCCAAGAATTTCACAGATGAAAATGTGGCATAATTTCTATTCTATTTCCAGATTTCTCTTACGGTACTGAAAGGAAAAAAATTGAATTTAACACTTGCAAATCATGTGATTTGAATGAACGAGCATACAAAGAACTGATTCATACATAATGCTTTTTAAAAATTTGGCATTATTGTTAACTGTACTTTATATGAATGATATGAATGCTTAAGTAATTATAGTGTAGCATCTTGGAAAATTATAAAATGTGCACACAGATAAATATTTCTCTTTAAAGTTTAAAATACTTGTGATAATTTAATATCTCCAAAATATTGTACATATTATTTTCTTTTTAAAAATATGTATGTTTGCCATTTTTTAAAAAAATGAGGAGAAAAACAAAGTTTGACAGATCTGTCTAACTATACACTATATATGTTTAGATAATATATATCTGTTCTCTGTACAAGTACTTCTCATTTTATGACCACAATTGGAATGGATAACTTGGATATTAAGTGGAGCTACTACTAAATAAAACCACAATTGTGCTTATATTCTTACTTCAGTTTTCCTTTGCTTTATAGACCTGTGAAGACATAAATGAGAGAATTGGTCATAAAGTTATTTTTTTCATCACTGTTGTAACTGCAAACAGTTGCTAAATGAGTCAGTTGTTGACAAGAACTACCTGTAATGATCTGGTGTTCAGCCACTTATGCTCAGATGCCCTGAGGAAAATGAAAGATGGGGGAGTTAAAGATGCAGTGGACTTGATTGTACCCAATAAATTTCATTTTAAAGAACTGTAGTCTTTAAATGTTTTTTATCACCTTTTTAAACATTAGCAGCTCAACAATAAAAATAGAAGTGTGTTTCAAAGTGAGAACTTCTGAAAAGGACAAGTTAACAATTAGCATTTAAAGTGGCAGATTGAATACTGTTTATATAAGCAATAATTTTATGTATTTTCTGGATACTGAAATATACATATGTTTAACTATACATTACAAAATGAAAGACAATTCTAGAAAACCAAATGGCACTCTATGATTCAGCTTTCTCAGCTAGCAATATCAAGTCATATTAAAGTATACTCTCATTCACCCCAATATTTAAAAACCTGCTGGTTTTGGATAATGACAAGTGAAACTCAGTACTACTAGAAGGCAAAGATGGGTAAAGACTATCTACATTCTCCTCCATGCTGCAGCGAAAGCCCAGGATGGGTAGACTCCTTCTTCTGACATTATTAAGCTCAATCTGTTCTTGTATATATAAAAGCAGCCCCCGGGAGTATCCCCAGCTTTGACTCTACTTCTTTAAGTCACAAGCTGTGTCTCTGAAAGCGTTAGCAATTTGTTTTCAGCGAATTTCAAAAGCTATCTTTGCTTCACCAGCTCCTGGGGTCCGGGTAGCTGCAACTTCAGAAGAGCAGGGCTCTGTTCTCCTGCAACGCTGCGAGGCAAGCAGGGAAGAGTTTAAACTACCTTCCCCATAGCCCGCGGTTTGCGCAATCATAAATCTGATCGGCAAACCGATAACAGCACCAGCCAGCTGATCGGTCAGGCGGCGACTCTTCCCTTCTCTGGCTGATCCTATCGCTCGGGGCTCGCAATAGCCTAAGGAGCAACTTCTACTTCTTCGGAGCCCTCGACGAATAGTGGCCATCTTGGAGTGCAATCTCTTCAGACATGAGGTGAGCGGCCATTTTAATAGACTCAATTGGACCCTCTGCCAGGATTTGAGCAGGTCTGGGCCCTATTTCCAGCAAGCTTCTGGGCCCTATGCCCCCTCTCTTCCCTCTAGAGTTGAGGCCTCCTCCCAAATCAGGCTGGAAGCCACCTTCACACCCACAGCAACTGGCCTTCAGCCCTCCAACCCTACCTTTGCTAATAGGCCCAGGGAGATCCAAGATGTTGTTTCCTTAGCCATTAGAAAGGGATTGGTTGAAGGATTTCAACAGATTCTTCGGCCTCTGGAAAGGGTTCAGGCCCTTCTCCCTCCTCAGGCCCTTCTCCCTCCTCAGTCCATAAGCTCCTTACCTCCTCAACGAGATTTCCACAGGCCCCAGGACCTCAGGGCCCATTCTTCACAGGCAGAATGGGAGGATTATGAAGGGGAAGAGGGTGCCTCCCTATCTGAACACAGTTCCTCCTCTCATTCAGAGCACGAAGAGAGCAAAATCTGTGATCGCAATCTTTCAGAGGAAGAAGACTCTCGTCCAGATCAGCCCTCCTCTGCATTAGTCTTTAAATCCTTACTTAGCAAGGCCCTGGTCACTGCCAAGCTGTCACCTGAGGAAGCAGCACCTGAACCACAAGGGGAACCCTCCGGGTAAGGAGACTCGCTCTTCTCCAAGCCTGTAGTACACATGGAGGTTTTGCCTTCCCCCCTTTTGTTTCTCAACATGGTCAAGGAGAAGTGCGTTTCCCCTTCGGCAGGTTCTCGTCCATCATCTCTCGACAAGCTTTTCTACAATGTCAGCACATCCCTAGCCAATGCTCTTGCAGTGCCCTCTATAGACACTCCGGTTGTGGTCTCATTCTCCTCTTCTGGCACTGCCACAGAGCCAGATGTACTTAAACCAGAAGATAAGCATTCTGAACAGACCCTCAAACGCAACCACCAGCAAGCAGCTGTGTGGGCTGTCCGGCCTTCGACCGCTGCATCATTTTTCATGAGGGCTTCTCTACAATGGCTGCATCAACTGCAGGACCGATTGCCAGCCTCTGACCTCAGGTCTTATCAGGACCTTAACAAAATTATAGCAGCTGCGGAATTCACTGCGGATGCCACCCTCAATTCCACCAAGTTTGCATCAAGGGCCATGGCATCTTTGATGGTGATGAGAAGGCTTTTGTGGCTCGAAATTGGCAGGCAGAGTCACGCCGAAAATGAAAGCTGGCTTCTGCCCCCTGCGCAGGAGACAAGCTTTTCGGCGAGGCTCTAGAGCCATATCTCATTGAGACCAGAGATAAATGGAAAATTGTTTCCTCCTCAGGGAAAAAAGCTGACTATCGCCCAGTTCCTTATCGACCACCTGCTTTCCGGGCGGAGACCACCTCCCACTTTACTCGGCCACAGAGGGCATATTCTCAATGCCAAGAACAATGCCCAGAATCACCTGGCAGACAACAACTTTCTGCTGATAAATGACCCTTTCGGGGGGAAGGGGGTCATTCCTTCCGTCGATAGGTTGTTCTCCGTTTAGGCCCCTCCTTTATCCCAAAGGTTAACACCTGGTTCCACCAATCCCAGGACATTGTGTTGCCTGATTTCTGTCCCCTTCCGCACCATGACTTAGAGCACAAGTGACACTCTAGATGTCAAAAGGGCTCTTAGACTTTACATCAAGCGCACTTCCCCTTTTAGAAAGTCAGAAGCCATGTTTGTTTCCTTTCCCCCTTGGGGAACAAGGCCTCTTCCCCTACTGTTAGCAGGTGGGTCAGGAGGTGCATTGCACAAGCCTACAAAGCAGTGGCTCTTCCAGTGCCTCGAGGCCTAACAGCGCACTCTACCAGAAGTGCGGCCACTTCAGCCGCCTGGGCCACCCAGGCATCCTTGGAAGAGATTTGCAGAGCGGTCACATGGACATCCCCGTCTCCCTTAATCAGACACTACCATCTGGATTCCTTTGCCTCGGTGACTACGGCCTTTGGCAGATGGGTACTTCAGCAAGTGGTTCCACAGTCGGAGTGATTGGTCGGACAATGACACGCCCGTGGACATGCAAGTTTTGATATGTCCCATCCTGGGCTCTCGCTGCAGCATGGAGGAGAATGGATGTTAGTAAATTTACCTGTGAACGCCCTTTCTATCTATGCTGCAAGAGAGCCCAGCCCCTCCCTTGGTTCGTCCGGAGATGGTAAGACATGTTAATGTAATAGATTGTTTTCTTTCAGATACACTTCTTCAGTCTGTCAAGTATCTTCGCCAAAGCTGGGGACACTCCCGGGGGCTGGCTTTTATATATACAAGAACAGATTCAGCTTAATGATGTCATAAGAAGGAGTCTACGCATCCTGAGGTTTCTCGCAGCATAGATAGAAAGGGTGTTCACAGGTAAATTTACCAACTCCCGTTGTCCTCTCCAATATTAAATGCTTAAACTTTCTCATCCAAAGTAGGCAATGTAATTTTCAACATCTTTCTGACTTCTTCTTGAAGGATGTTTAGTTGACATCCTTCTAATTTGGTGAATCTAACATTGCCCAAATGTTTTTAAAAATGTAATTTAGAACAGTTTTCTAAATATTGAAACTTACTATGAAACTATGAAATAGTGTACTATAATATACAATACATGGAAAGTTATTTATTTATTGAATAGACAAAAAATAACATAAATTAAAATTTGCCATTCTTCAGCAAATCACTGCAGTTGGCTTTTCCTATTGACTTTGTTTGCCAAAAGCTGGGTGGGAAGGTCAAAATGGTGATCACATGATCCCAGGACACTGCAACCATTATAAATACATACTGGTTGCCAAGAGCCGAAATTTTGATCATGTAACTGTGACAATGCTGCAAATGTAAGGATCAGTTGTAAATCACTTTCTTCTGTGCCATTGTAACTTCGAATGTTTGCTAAATAAATGTTTGTAAGTCAAGAATCATACAAAAATACAGTTGTATATAAAAATTAGGAATAGAATCTCCTAAAGTTGATTACAATGATGCAAAAATGCATAACTTTATAGAGATTATTGTATGCTAAACTGATCAAGCTGACATCCATTTTGTGTTGGAAGGCACTCCTTGAAATACTGAAGAACACTAAAGAATACTAAATATTAAAATTCCATGAATAGATGCAGAAGTGATTATGTGGCTAGACCAGAGCCAAAAGAAAGTATTTTCACTGATAATGCCAGTACTGTACAGTGATAATTTTTTTTCACATAGATAGAAATTGCAGAATGCAAGAATCACAACCAAGGAAAACCTGAAACTGTCAAAGTGGAAATGAGGTGTACCAAATTAGATGCTTTTAAGTCAATTTAAGAACTCTGGGTAATTTTAACTCAAAACCATTTCGAGGAATGGCATGGCAATGACATTCAAAAAGAAGTTTACTAAGCTTATGCTGTGTTAGAACCCATAAATGACAACATCTGCTAAAATTAGTTGATATTTAGTAAAAATATCTCAAAGATTCCTATTACAAATTACAAAGCTAAATGCAACATCCAAAAAGTAGTATCACTAATGCAAAACTTGGAAGAATGGAGGAAAGGGGAATCACAAGAGGATTTGAACCAGATGAACATAATTATATAGAAGAGTGTTTAATAAAGTTTTGTGAAGAAAATATTTTATTCATCGCCAATGTCTGTTTTAAGCAGCAAGAATACAAATTCCAGTTATGGACGTCGCTCAATGGACAACTTCAAAATAAAATTGATAACAACATGAGATGGAGAACAATTTAGTCAACAGGTGCATAAGGAAACAAAATTTTAAAATAATAATGAAAATTATTATTATTAAATTATTATTATCTTAAAAGTTAAGTAATGAATTTTAAGTAGTAAGATATGATTGTGAAAGGCAGACACTGACAAAGAGTAAAAGAACAAGTCAGAGGTTTTTAAATGACAGATTCTATAGAATGATTACTAAGAGTATCACAGAATGCAAGTGAAACTTAATCCTTTGAGGCAATATGTAGAAGATCTGGGTTTGTGATACAAGTGAATACTGGACTACAACTTATTATATTCAGGAATTGGGGGGGAGAAGGAAGAGGAGACAGATGACAAGATTAAGGAAATTATTGGAAAATAGGAATAATAACTTTGATAGTAAATGCCAAATTAAGTAATGGATATACACACATCAACATCAAAACCAACTTCCTATTTATAAAATAAATCTGATACAGAATAAATTCAACTCAGAAACTGTTTTTTGATTCTAACTTCACAAATGGAATTACACAATATTCAAAGTTTTAGTTTCTCCTAACAAATAGTATATTATAATATATATATATATATATTTATGTTTTTCCCCTTTTTTAAATTTACCAAATTAAATCTGATTCAAATAGTGATTTTCAAAATATTGATTTACACTATACAGCACGCACACATTCAGACACACATGTATTCTCATTTTTTCCTCTTATTTTTACAATCCTTGTGAGTTTATAATTTGTTTTTCTATATTGCTTCTTTTTTATTATATTTATAATACTAATACTAATAATAGAAAATACTGGATTATCCTTGGAAGACCATAATTCTTCAGTTAAAACTAATTGCCAAGAATGATATATATAGCTATCCAGAGTTACACTCAATTCAGTGACACTATCCAATTAACCAGACTAGACAAATCTTGATTAGTTTATATTAGTCTGTGAATCCCATTCAGCAGACAATAAACCCTTGATTTAACAAACTAATGGAGGAAACAGTCACCTGGTATAGCTGAATGTCTTTGAAGTGAAGTTTTGAGCCAAACAAGACTCTCATACAACTTCCATCCCCCTCACGCCCAAAAATTGAGCTGAAGCCATGGAGCAATTTCAAACACTAGACATTTGGTCACCTTTGGCAATTATAAGTGTGGTAGACTGGCATGCCAAAGATAAATTCAACAAAATGAGAATAAGCACTACAGCCAGAACAATCACCTACTTTTATGGACTGAGCTGGTCCAAGAGTCAGAGGAACTTCTAAAGGACTGGGAACTGGGCAGCATCTATTGAACCCTATGCATCTAGCAGAATCTGTCAATGAAATTCAAACTGTGATAAACTAAGGAGCATTAAATTGAGAGCTAGCAGGATTTTAATAAGTATTACATGCTTGGGAATGATAATGATAGAAGACTGACTCCGCTTGTAAATTTTCTAAACGTACCTCTCGGGCCACTCTTGATGCTGGATCTTAGGCTGTTAGTTTAAGATCTCTTAGTCTAAACCTTGGGCTCTTAGTCCAAACCAGGGGTGTTCAACCTTGGCAATTTTAAGACTTTTGGACTTCAACATTCAGAATTTCCTAGCCAGTCATAAATACATGCCAATTGCCAAGCATCCATATTTTGATCATATGACCATGGGATGCTGCAATGATTATTAACTCGTAAGTTATGTTTTTCACTGTTTTGTAACTTTGAACGGTCACTAAACAACTGTTTGTAAGTTGAGGACTACCTGTAGTCAAATGTCAGCAAAGTAGAAATCAGGTCAGACTACTACGAAGCCCAAGATTAAAATGAATCCAAGGTCCTGAATCTTGTACGTGAACAACTTCCAAAGGCAAGCACAGGCTGTTTGTTGAAACAACAGACTGACAAATTAATAGTGCAGGTTAGGATTCTGCATCTGGGATATGGACAGGATAATCTCTACTTGCCTAAGCACCATAAATGTTTAGTTTTCAAAATATTTATATTTTGTTTTCTACTCATGAAAAGTATAAACATTTATTTCTCTTTTTTAAGGAAAAAAACCGTCAATTTTATACCCAAGGTATCTTTGCTCCTACTTCTGTAAAATTCTTGTTGTTTATGCAAATGAAAACCATTTTTTTTCAAACCAATGGAAAACACCTCGCTCTAAACAATTGGATAAATGCATAAAGAAGTGGAAATGATAGCAAATATGTGGATTTGAAATGGAACTATTTATATAGTACTTTATCCAATGGCCTATTTGCTACTTAAATGAAACCTATATTAAAAAAGGTGAAAGCTAAACATTTTTTTCTTTTTGTTTTCTATTATTTTCTACAGTATTCTATTTTAATATAATTCATTATATTATTTTAAAGATATTAATGTATAATCTAGTTACATATCAATTGCATCACTTGGTATATCGAGCATCGTTACATATATTTGTTTAAGAAATATATGAAGTAATAGAGTAACCCTGTTTTACCTTCAATCTGTTTACTGTTATTAAATCAAACATTTGAAAAACCCACTCTACTTTTCATACTGTACTACTCTACCAAAGCAAACTTTCTAGATATATAAAAATGCATAATAACAGCAAGAAGTGTGAAACTAAATATAATTTTCCATGCTAGTTTTCTGTAATGAAAATAATTTTTCTAAATATGCATATTTATGTGTTTATAGTTCCAAGAAAGATAGACTGTCTAATAATATTACTAAATACCAAAACTATAGATCATTTGCTTAGTGTCTGTGTTTGTAATCACTTGGCAGATGGTATCAGGAAGAGAACTGCATAAAACAAATTAATGTTGTTTCCTTTACCAGTTTCCACTTCAGTGACCTGGATGTCATTGCTTAAAAGCACCAGCTCAGCTGTTATTCAAAGATTCTGTAATGCTTCTTACTGCCTGCCCATTCATTAGCCTTGAAATGCTAATGCATTCTGTGCTTGTGGGGCATCTCTCTGAAACAGCCTACAGAAAGCAATTAGTGAAAAGGTAAACAGAAACAAACAATATAAACAGAATATTTAAGTGAATAATGGCACCGTGAAATATAAGGTCTCCCCTTTGCAAGAATACCAGTTGCAATTTCCTTAGACAAGTCAGAGTACCTCTATCTGCTCCAATGTAAGATATTAAATAGACACAGAGATAAGCCACATTTACATACCATTCAATAAAAAAGCACCATTCAATAAAAAAGCTGGGAAGGAAACAGAATGACCCGAACATATCCAGCAACTAACAGATAAGCAGGGATTTACAACAGACAAATAATCAAGGAAAAAACAATATCCTAATCAAGGCACTACCAAAGAGAAAACCACCCACCCACCAATACCAATCTAAATAGGGAACAAACCCCACAAATGCTAGCACTAATGATGTTACCTACTTAGGTAATGAAGCTTCTGCAATCAAACAATCAAGCTCAGAAAGGACTCCAGATGAAAGAAGAGGCAAGAAAAGACAGAGAGAGTAGCAGAATCTAGCCAAACTGAGCCAATCTCCTGTACCCCAGAGATAAATCCCCAAACCCCAGGGGAAAAAAAAGCTATGCTGAGCTGGACCTACTAATACTTGGAAAAGCAACTATTAGGAAATTCCAGGCTGTAGATTTGACTAACTAATTAAAAAAAGTCAGAAAGTAATTTACGCCTCCACTGTTTTTTGCTTGCCTTGCTTCCAATTTTTAAAAAAGTTGGGTAGTAGTAATACCTTTTATTCCTAACTAGTTAAGACCTAGTCCATGTTCTTACAACATGTATTGAATGCTTCTGTACATTCTGCTGAAATTAGCTATTTGTAATAACTAATTATTTTTAAAAACCTTTTCTAGTTTATTTCCTCTATTCTGCATGTGTTTTTAGAAGAAAAGCTTCTACACAGATAATTAGGGATATGAATGTAGTTCATTCAGATGCATATGTGGATATTTTTAAGAAAAGAGGGTAGACTGTTAGTTGATCATATGAAATGGGCTACCTCATCATGTAAACTGCAGCATTTATCTAGAGATCTCAAATAGCTTTTCTGGGGAATGCTGGTTTTTTTGATCATCCTGAAAAATATTTATTTTACTGTTTATTAGTAATTGCTTGTTTTTTGTTCAGTTTGTTGTCTACGTTTTCATTGTATGACATTTTTCTCCTAAATTTAAAACAATGTTTGTCTTATCTGAGCAATTCCCATAAGCAAATAGATAGAATCATAGTAATTCAAATATATTTTGTTCAGTTTGCTTCTTAAATGCATATCCAACTTTTATTATTCTTTTAAAAGCAAAAAAGAATTGTATAATATTCTCCTTTAAAAGGGCACGTAGAAAAACAAATATATATGGCATAATTTGCAATACAATTCTTCCAGTGTATATTTTTATATTCTAATTTATCAGTTATTTTCATGCATTGTTCTATTTTGGGAGATATCTTCATATGTAACTTTATTTTTTCTTCAAAACGTATTTGCATTTTTAAAATGTATATGAAATTAGGCGTTGGTTCTTACCTGATACGCCGGTTCTCTCCGAGCTGCGAAGGAGCATCCATTTGATTGGGTTGGTTCAATCTTCGTCCTGATAGGCTGAGTTTAAACTTTGGAACGCTCCTCCTCCTCCACGAGACTCCTCCCAGCGTTCCCCAGTTTTAGTGAAGATCGCAGTGAAAAGGCAGATGTCGCTTCCGAGAAACTATTGCATCAGCTTGGTCGTATAGCAGGACTCCCACAGACGGAAGGAATAAACACAGTTAGCAATAACACATAGGGTGGGGATGGATGCTCCTTCGCAGCTCGGAGAGAACCGGCGTATCAGGTAAGAACCAACGCCTATTCTCCTACGAGCTGCTCGGAGCATCCATTTGATTGGGACATACCAAAGCTTGGCCTGGACTACGGGCGGGATGCTGACTGGACCTGGAGTCTGTTGCAGTCCTGCACACACCCTGTAGTACCCTCCTACCAAAAGACGCATCAGCAGATGCAAAGACATCGACCTTATAATGTCTGATAAAGGGGGAAGGAGACGCCCAGGTGGCGGCCCGACAAATGTCAGAGATAGGAGCTTGGGTGGCCCAAGCCGCCGTGGTGGCAGCACTGCGAGTGGAGTGCGCCGTGATGCCCCTGGGAACTGCTAGGGCCTGGGCCTGATAAGCTTTAGCAATAGTGGCCCGCAACCAACGACCTATGGTGGTGGAAGAGGCCCTAGTACCTTGACTATGAGGCAGAAATACAACAAACAAGGCCTCTGTCCTCCTAAAGGATGCCGTGCGATGGATATAGACCTTCAAGGCACGCCGGACATCCAACTTATGCCACTGATGTTCCAACTCTCTGGAAGGATGAGGACAGAAATTGGGCAAGACCAACTCCTGTGCCCTGTGAAAAGCCGAATTAATCTTTGAGATAAACGTGGGGTCCGGCCGGAGGACAACCCTATCTGCATGAAAAACACAGAGGTCTGACCTGATAGATAGGGATGCCAACTCGGAAATGCGCCGAGCTGAAGTAATGGCCACCAAGAAAGCAACCTTATATGTAAGAAATAGTAGTGATGTGGAACGAATCGGTTCGAAAGGAGGTTTGGTAAGGGCCAGAAGGACCTTGTTCAAATCCCAAGTAGGATAACGATGAACAATGGGCGGTCGCAAATTAGTAGCACCCTTAAGAAAGGCGCGAATAAGAGGGTGATGAGAAAGAGATGGGAAATTCTCATAGTCAATCATGGAAGACAGGGCAGAAACTTGTCTTCTCAAGGTATTTGGTGAAAGCCCCCTATCGAGACCAGTTTGTAGAAATTCCAAAATTTGAGCAATTGAAGGAGATCGCGGATCAATATGAAATTGGGAACACCAGCTGGTAAATATGGACCAAGTTGCATTATAAATGCGATTTGTTGAGGGGCGCCTTGCAGCCTGGATGGTTGAAATAACCTTGTTGGATAATTGCTTGCTGATTAAACGCGACCGCTCAACCTCCAGACGGTCAAGTGGAACCACTGAGGGTTCGGATGTTGAAGAGGACCCTGGGTTAGCACAATCCTGTCCAGAGGAATCCTCCATGGTTTGAACACCGACAGACAACAGAGATCGGCGAACCAAGGGCGTCTGGGCCAGTATGGAGCCACCAAAAGCAGATCTGCTCGTTCCTCTAGCATCTTCCGTATGACCTGAGGGATCAAAGGAAGAGGGGGAAAGGCGTACAAGAGCCCCGGGGGCCATGGGCAGCGAAGGGCGTTGAAATCCTCCGCCCCTTGAGAGGGGAATCGGGACGAACCGTGGCAGGTGGGCATTGAGAGGGGAGGCGAAAAGATCGACCTCCGGAAGACCAAACCTCGTGACTGCCTCTTGAAAGAGCGACGGATGAAGACGCCACTCCATGGGGTCGACTGTGGCCCGGCTGAGCCAATCTGCCTGGGTGTTGCAGATGCCCGAGATGTGTTCTGCCCTGATAGAAAGTAAATTTGCCTCCGCCCAACGACAGAGACGTTCCGTCTCCTGCATGAGAAGTTGAGACTGAGTGCCCCCTTGCTTGTTTAGGTGCACCTTGGCTGCTGTATTGTCTGTGAGAACTAAGATATGTTGGTTGCGTACCTGCGGCAGCAGAGCCCGAAGAGCCAGATGAATTGCCCGAAGTTCCAGCCAATTGATATTGTGGGACTGTTCCCTTGCTGACCAGCGACCTTGAACTGTGGATGAGTGAAGGTGAGCACTCCAGCCCAGCAGGCTGGCGTCGGTGGTGACAATGAGTCTGCGGGGCTCCTTGAAGAGACAACCCTTGTTGGTTGTCGGCCGGGACCACCAAAGAAGTGATGTAAGAACTTTGGTTGGAACCTTGACTTTGTGACCGGAATTGCTGAGACCGGAACGTTGAAACGGGAGAAGGAACCACTGAAGGGACCTGGAATGAAGACGAGCCCAAGGAATAATAAAAATACATGAGATCATTTTCCCAAGAAGGGTAGAAAGATCAGCTAAAGAAACAGTATGTCGTGACCTGATCAGCTGCACTAGTTGTTGAATACTTTTATGTCTTTCGTCAGAAAGGTAAACCTTGCATGCCCGTGTATCAATGATGGCACCTAAGTGTAACAATCTTGTAGAAGGAATTAACTGGCTTTTGTCTCGATTAATAGCAAATCCATGTGCTTGCAAAATGCGGAGAGTCGTCTGAGTATCTCGGACAGCTTGGGTAGAAGAGCTGGACAAAATTAAAATGTCATCTAGGTAACAGTGCAACCTGATGGGAAGGGCGCGAATATGGGCAGCTAGAGCAGCGAGGACCTTAGTGAAAACCCGAGGAGCAGAGGCTAGACCGAAGGGAAGAGCCCAATATTCGAAATGTTGACCGTTATAGCAGAATCTTAAAAACTTACGATGTGATGGCCTGATCGGAATATGCAAATAAGCTTCCGTGAGATCTACTGAGGTGAGAAAATCTCCCTCTCTGATGCTAGCAAGGATGGAATGTAAAGTGTGCATCTTGAATTTGCGATAGACTAAAAATTTATTGAGTCGTTTGAGGTCCAAGATAGCTCTCCACCCACCAGAACTTTTCTTAACTAAAAAGAGTAGAGAATAAAAACCACGCCCTTTTTGGTCTGCGGGAACCGGTTGAATGGCCCGTATGTGTAGAAGATGCAGTATGGCTGCTTCCATGAGGCTATGTTTAACCAAATTTTTGGAAACAGGGGATACCCTGAAAAAATCAGATGGGGCGGACTGGAATTCTAAAGCCAGGCCAAACCTCACAGTATCTCGGACCCAGGCGTCCGAAGTAGAAGCGTCCCATCTATCCGCATAAAACCTGAGACGGCCCCCTATGGGAAAGGACTCCTCAAGGCTAACGTGGACGCCTGAAGGATCTATTGCCGGAAGAACGGAATGATCGCCTGGATTGGCCGCCTCTCCGGTACCGATCCCCAGGGTCGAACCTGTCTGAGGAGAATCCCGGGCGAGGAAACTGGGATCTAGACGGTCGAGACAGAAAGGAACTCTGGGAGTAAGGCCGAAAGGAACTCCTCCGAAAGGACTGGGGATACCTTGGGTCAGACTTCCTAAAAAGAGAAGGAAGAATCTTTTTCTTGTTCCGGGTCTCAATGAGAAGCGGATCTAGAGAGGGGCCAAACAGCTTGTCGCTGTTGAGAGGAGCAGAAGCAAGCTTAGATTTGTGCTTGATGTCCGCCTGCCAAGGCTTAAGCCAAAGGAGGCGTCTGGCTGAAAGATGAGATGCAATGGCTCTGGTAGAAAATTTTATGGCATGAAAGGTCGCATCGGCTGAAAATTCAGTAGCCGCCGTGAGCTTAGCAATGTCCTGATGGGCCCTTAGATTAGATGCAGGGACATGCTCACGAAGTTGCTTCAGCCATCTGAGTGAAGTCCTATTGAAAAATGAGGCCGCTGTGGCAGCTCTGATAGCCCAAGCATCAGAGTGATGGGCTTTGCGTAGCGCTACCTCGGCTCTCTTATCCTCAGGCTTTAAAACCTCAAGCGGCTCGCTGGGAAGAGAAGTAGGAGAGGCGAGACCCACAATGGGTTCATCGACCTCCGGGATATTTAGCAAATTGAGGTATTCTGGGGCCATATTAAAGAGTCTCCTATCGTAACTAGTAGGAGCCGGACATGGAACAGGGGAACGAAACTGTTTTTGAACTAGTTCCATGAACATTGGAGGAACAGGGATCACTTCAGCCTGAACAGTAGGCTGATGAAAAAATAAATCCTGGGGACCCTCCTCTACAGGACCCACGGGGGGAGCTGATGTGTCGATGCCAGCCGTGTTAGTTGCCTTAAATAGGAGGGATTTAAATAGGTGAGGCTGAAACAGGCCAGTAAAAGCCGGTTGGTCCGGGGAAAGACCCTCATCCTCGGACATCCCCCCCTCTAAAAGATCCTGTTCGGATAAGGAGTGCTCCGCCTCATGAAAGGATTCTAGGTCACTATGTTCCAAATCCTGCATTTGAAACAGCTCCTCAGCCTCCATGTCCAGATCCCCTCTCTGAGTGTCCTGCATCGGAATATCCTCAAAAGGTATTACCTGATCAGCAGTTAATTCCGGCCTGACTATAGGCTGGGGTGGTTGAGACTCCAGGTCAGCAGGGGCAGGCTGAGGTCGTGTCATAACAGCATGCTGTAAACCGGCAGAAATCCCCTGCCTGATTGCCATCTCCATCCAAGATCGCATTTGAGATGGAATCTCCTCAGGCAAGGAAGATTCCTGGCGAAGGCCTGCAGCAGTGGGGGTGAAGGTGGCCTCAGGAGGACCCCTAGAGGCTAGCCGGTCGGATAACTGAGTCTGGTGTCCCACAGAACCACGACTGTGCCTGGAGGAGAGGGAAGCATCTAGTGGAGGGGAACAAACATGAGAAGAGGGCCTAGGAGTAGAAGGAGAAAGGTGCTGAGAAGGCCTCTGAACCTCACGAGCACGCTTATCTATTTGTTTCTCTAAGGCCCTATGGCGTCTTCTGGCATCACGCTCAAAAGCTTTAGAAATACCCCCCACATTTTTGCATTTGGATTTTGACTTGGCATGCGAAGCAGAAGGCTGAGAACCGCTTCCCCCTGCCATGATAATTCAGTATAATACAATCTGCTGATATCTATGTAAATGAGGCGGTTGGCACGCCCAGGGACCGTACCCAGTAGGGAGGGAGCCCTGATATTAATATATATATTCCCCTTGATGAAATAATTGGATTTATAAATTTGCAAAAGTGGAAGAAAAAGAAGGGATCACCAATCAGCCAGATTAAGAACGCCAGTGGGGCCTACTCAGAAAACAAAAGGCCCAGAACAGCAATAACTGCACAGGCTGACTCAGGCCTAGGGTGCTTGCTGTATGCTGCTAGGGAGACTGTGAGGCTTAGCCAACAAGTTTCAGAACACACAAGAATAATAAGGCCTTCTGTCTTATAGGATATCCTAAGAGAGCACAATTTAATCCCCACAGTCAACAAATAGGGCACAGGGAAAGGCCATGAGGCTCTGAGGCCTTTGGAAAAAACAAAATGGCGGCTGCCCGAATTTTGGCGCGCGCGCGATCCCTAGCAGCAAGGGTCCAGCTAATGGAGGACCCTAAGAGAAATCCACAGAAAGCTAGTTAAAAGAGGGAGGGAAACGATCGCACTCCACTCCCTCTGAGACAAATGGCATTCGGGGAATGCAGAGAAAAAGCAGCTTGGCTTGCTGCAAAGAAACAGAGCAAGGCAAAATCGGCAGGGGGGGGGGGCGGCGGGGGGGGCTGGAAAGCAACATTCCAGGGGATCCCCTTTTACTAAGGGGGGGGGAGCTGAAACTTCTACCCCCCTCAAATAATTATTTGAGCCCTGATCACCCAAAAGGGAGAACAGAGGGACTGTGCTCTCAGTGCCCAATTAAATATAAATAGAACAGAAGTAAATCGAAATGCAAAAAAACAGAATAATAAAAGGACCCAAGACAGGGAAAGGACACTAAAGAATAAAGGAGGGATTGGAAAAATACAGAAATCACCTGCTTCGACCAGAACAAGCTCTTAAAACAACCTATTCAGACGAGGGCTGAGCTAAAACTGGGGAACGCTGGGAGGAGTCTCGTGGAGGAGGAGGAGCGTTCCAAAGTTTAAGCTCAGCCTATCAGGACGAAGACTGAACCAACCCAATCAAATGGATGCTCCGAGCAGCTCGTAGGAGAAATTTATGGATGTCTGCCTTTATGCCTGTTTATCTTTTATCTAAATTTTTATTTCAAAAATTAAAAATGTTCAAAGCTCTAGCTCTCTGGGAAGTTTATAATAAAACAAACTAAAATGCAGTCTGAATAAAACATATATAATAAAATGCAAAATAAAAATACTATATACGCTAGACAACTGCAAGACAATTATGCAAAAATTAAAATTTCACATAATTATAATTAAATCTGGCAATTAATCAGAGAAATAATGGTAATAGTTGGGTGATCATAATATGAGCCATTTTGTTATGCCTGTTATGGCATATATAGCATTTAAATCTGGAAATGTACTATGAAACCTAATTTCCCATTTCATTTAAAATTGGGAACAATAATTATAATTCAGAATCAGCAAGTTTAAAAGCAACTTCAAATCTTGGATGAAGAACAGAGAAGGGGCTATACTCGTAGGAAAAATACACACGAGTTTGATAATTTAATCAAGGCAAAATATCTTCACTGTATCTTAAAATAATTCTGCAGAAGAGTTGAGGTTTCATTCCTCTTTAAGATAAATACTTGTTTTATCTTATCTAAAATACAAAATGTGTGTGCTATCAATAATACAGACTGAAAAATTATATTGCACATACCCATACATGCTTACATAAAAACATATATACATACATTTGTAGAATCCATTGTCAATATATGAGTGCATCGATTCCCAAATTTTCATCTAGTGGACGTACTGGAAATTTTGAGAATGTATACTAGGCCAAAATTGCTGCTGAGGAATCTTGAGCATCCACAAAATAGTTATGTCAGATATATAAAAAAACACCGATTTCCCAGAATGCTGCCATGCCTTTAATACTATTTGAAGGCTATAGATGTCTTTGCAAATAAAGATGATGGTACTAGTGCTTTGTGTATTGGTGACTCAAAGGGGATCCCAGATACCTGCCATTGGGGATCCCAGATACCTGCCATTAATTGAAAGTATTTCTATCCAGCAATTCAAAGGAAAATGCCTTTTGTATTTACCTTTTGCTATTCATAATAACAACATAAATCCATTTTTCATCACCACTATAAAATCGGCTACATTTAAGTGTAAATGATTAGGTGCACTTCTTAATCCTGAGAAGTGTGAAATCTTCAGCTGCTGTAAGGATACAATGCACAATACATTTAAAAGAGCAGGAATATTTATTATTTTCCTGCAAATGCATATCATAATATAGAGAAAAAAGATTTCCAATTATTTATTAACTGAAATCTACAGCTGTTATGCAAAACAGTGGTTGAGGCACAGAATAAGATGAAAAATAGAACAAGATGAGAAAATAATTACCTACTCAAAGATTCTAAAGCCTAAAGGTAACTAGCAAACCTGGACAAATATAGCATAACATTTCAATTGCAAAGGCTAAGAGATTACCACAGGACTAGCTTAGTCATGGAAGATAAAATTTACATCATTACAGATTATGCTTTTTTACTATGGCCAAATTGTTAGAACTTAAAAGCATTACTTATCCCTAATACATTTTACAATCCCTACTTTATTCATCTGTATAAGAAAACATTCCTTTATTTTATGAATGGACAACTGAGAGCAATAAAGAACTTGTTCATTATAGCTAAGTGAAAAATTCAATCATGCCTTGTCTATCTTTCAACAGATACATAGTTACAACTCAAGGACACTAACAGAGGACTGAGTAGTAGTGGGCTGCTGCCGGTTCAGACCGGCTCCCCCGTACTGGTAGTTACGACCACCAGTTGGGCCCATCCACCCACCCAGGCGCTATCCCATTCTATATATGTCACATTTTTGCTTGTGCGCTCTGCCCTCACAGCCCAGCTGCTTTCCGTGTCTCACCCGATTGACTCACCCTGGCTGCTGTGCGCAGGAAATTCCTGTGGTTTTACAGCCATGGGCAAGCCGCGCGAAGGGGGCGTGCGTGCACTCACATTTTCAGCAAAGCGGTTGTTAAAGTATGTGCAGCCCACCTCTGGGAGTGGGTGGCACAGAAATAAGTATCTATGGCTGTCTGCCTAGCTGGAGATGCTCTAGATTTGCATTATTTAAAGAGGAAGATATATGTCGGGTCCTTGGTGCTCTATGAGCTTGCTTGTTTTCTTGCAGACGTTTCATTACCCAATGTAGGGCAAATAGGCAGAAGACTGGCAGAAAGCATCCATGAACACCAACTAGCAGTCAAAAGACACGATGAAAACTCTTTTAATTTTACAACATATAGACAGACTGAACCATAGTTTCAATTGGGAAAATGTGACCATCCTAGAGCAAGCCAAGTCCCCAAAACACTAGGGAATTTTTAGAAGCCTGGGACTCTAAAAAATTAGCCAACATTAACAATATCTATAGGCTAGACAAAAGAGACAATCAACTAGCCAAAAAGGGAACAAAAAAATCCAAACACCTCTCCAACAGCAATTAGTATCCAGATCTGGATAGATGAACTCCAAGATACAATCAAGTAAAAAATACCCCAGTCAAGAAATTGCAAAGAAGCCAACAGTAAACAGCCCAACCAAATAATACCTAAGACCACCCATCAACACTGACAGGGCAAGACACTAGAATATAAACTGAGAGCAAATCCCCACTCTTTACCAGCTGGAGGGGGGTGTAATGAAACATCTGCAAGAAAACAACCAAGCTCAGAGAGCATCAAGGATCCCGCATTTCAACCCTGAGCTATGAATATTCTCATTTATTGGAAGATATATTATAGAATGGGTGTGTTGATTGACTTGGAGGAGTTGAGGGTGTTAACGTTAAAGTCCAACTGAGTGGTTTTCCAATAGTCGACCTTGAGTGTTGATTATTTTGTTCTTTCATTATTATTATACTATTATGGTTAATTGAGGCATGTACATCCCCAAATTTATAGTGAGGTAAGAATGAGTCGCTCCTGGCAAGAGGATGTATATTATAATGGTATATTGTCAGGTAAAGGAAGATATGGAGGTGGCACTTAGTAGGCTGTTTCAAGAAACTCCCAAACTTGTGGAAAACTCAACTTTTAATTGAGATGCTCTAACTTGTGGACCAGTTGGCTTTGTCACTACCAATCAGCCAATCAGATTTTGCTAGCCTGCCTCAGGTGCCTAATGGATCCACTTCTAGTGAGCCTTTCAGAATTTACACATGCTTAGGAGTGGGCCTTATTCAAGATGACAATGAAGGTGCTTACTACAAGGAAGTAGAGGGTTTAGTGAACTGATGTAACAAAAACAGCCTCGTTTTAAACATAAAAAAAACTAAAGCAGTCATTGTCAATTTGAGAAAAGGCAGGCACAGCCAAACACTTCTGTGTATTAATGATTCACCAGTGGAGATGATTAGCAGCATCAAGTTTCTGGGTGTGCAGCTAACAAGTAGGCTAGGTTGGTCCCTCAACCGTGAGACACTATTGAAGCCGACATAGCAGCACCTGCATTTTCTGTGTCTCATGAGAAAAGCACATCTTCCTTCCCCTGTCCTTCCCACTTTCTATAGAGGAGGATCCAGAGCATCCTGTCATATTGCATTACTGTCTGGTTTGGAAGCATGACTGTTTCAGACAGGAAGGAGGTGCAGAGAGTGGTAAGGATGGCAGAGAAGATTATTGGTAGTTCACTTCCTTCTATTCAGGACATAACAGATAAATAACAGATAAATAAATAACAGATAATCAGAGTTGGAAGGGACCTTGAAGGTCATCTAATCCAACCCCCTGCCCAAGCAGGAGACCCTACACCGTTTCTGATAGATGGGAGTCCAATCTCTTCTTGAAAGTCTCAGAGTCCACAGGATTGTCTGGAACACTACACATCCTCTTTATGACATGTTTTCCTTGTTACCTTCTGGGAGGAAGCTTCATGGTATCCAAAGCAGAACATCCAGATTCAGTCACAGTTTTGAGTTCCATATAGCATCAACCTTATGAACTCTCACGTTTTGTCTTTCCTATGTATTCAAAATGGACAGTGATTAATATTTATATGTGTGTATGTATGTATATATGTATGTACCATGTTTCTCCAATAATAAGACCTGGTCTTATATTTTTCCAGGCTGCAAAATAAGCTTATTTTTGGAAAAATGCAATTTCAGTGTGATTAGCCCAGCTGGGTGTCCAATCCCCTGGCGCGCGCACATGAGGCAAGTGCGTGGGGACCAATGGTATTTGGCAGCAGTTGCAGCACGCCAGTCCCTTGGTCAGCGCACTCTGGGGCTGCACAGCCCACACAGCGCAGGTGAGTTGATACCCTGTCCAAGCAGGAGGCAGAGGCAGAGGCACAGGGGAGGGAGGCAGGTGATCTGGACGCATAGCATGGGCCGTAGAAAAGTCGAGTCAGTGTGCCAGGGTGGCTCATCTTCACACAGCAACACTGCCAGCAGATGAAGGCAGAGGCGCAGGCAGAAGGCAGGCAATCCAGTCACACTACGCAGGCCATAGGCAAGCCAAGAGATGCAAAGACAAACCTCCTGCAGCCCGCTCCAGCCCACCGACTCGGTTTTTCTACAACCCACATGACATGTCCGGATCACCTGCTTTCCCCTCTGCACTTCTGCTTCTGTCTGCTACCAATGCAGCCATATGAAGACAATTCTCCTGCAGCCGGCCACTGCTCCAGCCCACCGACTCTTGGGTTTCCAGTGGCTGCATCCAGATCACGTGCCTCCCCCCACTGTTTGGACAGGTGATCAACTCACCTGCGCTGCACGGGTTGTGGCTGCTGCCGGACACCATTATTGGCCCACGTGCTCTCTCTGCTTCCTGTGCTGGCCATGCCCACCCCCTTTAATAGGACTTATTTTTGGCATAGGGTTTATATTAGCACACACTGAAAAATCAGGCTAGGTCTTATTTTTGGCATAGGTCTTATTTTTGAGGAAACATGGTAGCATGTGTACATATGCTGTGTATGTATATGAGTAGGTATATACTTTCTTTTGACAGCAGGCAACAGAATTTCATTTTTAATGTGGGCCAGTGTGCTCACAGTAAAAAAAAATGACAATAAAGGCTATCTTATCTATCTTATTGATTCCCAAATCTTGAGAATATATAACATCAACTCTGAGGTATAAGTCTTTTGATACATACAGTTCAAGAAACTGAAATAGTAGAAAATAAAATGTGTGCTTCTGACTTGAACTGTTTATGTATCTGTAACAGACTGCTTCCCGCTCTATATGTTTTGGGTACTTATGCCTTTCACCCACTTTGAACATAATGTGTGTACAACTATCCCTTTACATGACTGGGAATATTAGTGATATAAAGTGATTTATCTACTGTAGGTTTAGATGCTATGGGTTTGGACAACTAACACAAGTAGTTTAGTATCTTCATTGGTAGTTCAATTTTAGGCAAATTCTAATTGGCTCTTCAAAGTGATCTATCTAGTTCTAATTGGCTCTTAAAGTGATCTATCTACTGTAGGTTTAGATGCCATGGGGTTGGACAATTGATACGAGTAGTTTAGTATCTCCATTGGTAGTTCAATTTTAGGTAAATTCTAATTGACTCTTCAACATTCCCAGGCAGATGTACACCTCTTCTGATCAGGGGAAGCATCGACTTGTGGCATTGATTTTTCTGCTACATAGTTTTAGATTTCAACATGTAGAGTACATATGAACCATTTGGAGAAAAAAAGCAGAGAATCTAGGTATGTTCTTTATTACTGTAGAGTAGTGTAACAGAATCTTGAAAGCTTCTCAGAGAGTCTCTTTACCAAACAAAATCAAGGCAGGGTTATTTTGATTTTTTTCCCTCACTTTCCATTTTATCAGGACTAAACTACAAGATGTACTTTCTTTTATGGAATCCTGTATTATTTACTGATAAATTTCAAAGCATAACTTAAAATGCTAAAACCCTCCATGACTTGGCACCTGGGTATCTACAGAACTGCCTAATTCCATTACACTGGCTTGATTATTAAATACAGGTAGTCCTCAACTTATAATCATTCTTTTGGTGACCGTTTGAAGTTACAACGGCACTTTAAAAAGTGACTTGTGAGTTTTATTCACGCTTATGACTGTTGCAGCATCCTCATAGTCATGGGATAAAATTCAGACGCTTGGCAACTGACTCATATTTATGATTTTTGCAGTGTCCCAGGATCATTTGATGATCATCTTTTGCAACCATCTGACAAGCAAAGTCAATGGGGAAGCCAGATTTACTTAGCAACAGTGAACTAACTTAACAATTGCAGTGATTCACTTAACCATGTGACAAGAAAGATCATAAAATGGGGCAAAACTCACTTAATAACTGTCTCACTTAGCAATAGAAATTCGGAGGTCAATTATGATAATCAGTCGAGAACTACCTGCATTGAGGGAATAAAGGCTATTGGTTCCACACTTCCAGACAGGAAGAAGAGCCAAAGGCAGGCAACACAGCTTCCCTATACAGTAGTGGCATCTTTGCTTTGGAATAGCCTCCCATTGAAAAATTAAACTCCCCTCCTCCCTACTGGTCTTTAGAAAGCTATTAAAAACTGAATTATTGCAAAGAGCATTTCCATGATTTGTTGACTTAATTTATTGCACCAGTTTATTGTTTCATTCTCTTTTACTTATTGTCATTTGTGTTAGCATTATATGGAGATGTTTAAATTGTCATTTTGCTATGTTCATTGTAAGCTGCCAAGAGTTGATTGATTCTAGTGGGTATGAATCCAATAAGTAAATAAAGAATAAATAAAATAAACTTATCTTGGCTCCAAGAAAAAGCAATACACAGGTTAAAGACATCTATAATAAATTTGAAAAATTTTTGTAGCAGGATTTAAAATTGCTGATTTAGAAATTTCCAACCAAAAAAGTTACATTTCTGCCTAGATCCATCTCAGAAAGGTTTTTTTAAAAAAGCCAAACTAAGTTAAAGCCAATTATTCAAAGGTAACAATATATTTTTCCAGAGGAACTTATTATGGTCAGTGTTCACAAAGTAGAAGAGGTTCATTAAAGAAATGTAAGAAGCCACTAGTCATCTACGGTACATAAATACTATTTTTCTATTCCTCTCAGTTATCCCATATGCAGAATCCTGAGCTAATTAGGTAAGTCCACCTTTAACTCTTAAATAAGTGCTTATTTCTCTTATTGTTTGATTAACAAAGCTGGATACTAAAATAATTTCTTTTGGATGGGTTCTCTAGAACACTTTATCATGTAAGTAAGGATTGTAAGTAAGTAACTAAATACATATTTGTCAAATGATTTTTGCCTATTAAGAATGGTTATGCTTGTGGGTCCATACACCCACAATCTAGAGAGATCAGAATCAATAGACACTAAAATCTGCAATGCAGCAATATTACTGATAGAAAAAATGGGCAATATAATATGATAGCAATATGAGAAAAATGTGTCAGTTTCTCAAGGAAACAGTATGTTTTTTAGAGTTGCCTCCTCCTGGCTATCTTTTCGGTTTATATTCAAGCAGTCAATTTATGAATATGTTTCTTTCACTACTTCTCTGAAATGCTAGCTTCGCATTTGACAGAAGGCAAAACAACAGTCAAAAGACATTACTCTTAAATTAAGCCAAACCCATTAGGGCTAAATAAAAATGTAGCTTCAAGCTAGAATACTACTATGCCTCCATGAATTACAGGACACATACTCTCATATTCCATGAATTACAGGACACATACTCTCATATTCTATGTAGTTCCACCATTCTTATTTAGGAGCCATTTGAATTTCAGATTTTATGTCCCCTTTTAACTCAAATATTGCAACCTATATACAGCTATTTTATAGCCACCATAATGGTGATATTAATGTTTTATCAATTTATATCTATAACAATTTATAGCAGCAAATAACTGGCAGCACTTTACTTAATAAAATGGGAATGTTAGTGCATAACAAGACTTGGGTGTAAAAAAAGTACCATAGTGGATACCACAGAAGTCACACCATAGTGGTTCCAGCTTTGATTTTCCAGCTTCCCTTTCTCCCCTATTTTTTTCCCAGTAACCATGGTTTTCTTCCTGTTAATAAAATAAAAAGTGAAACATAGAGTGACGGACTAACAGATCAGAGCCACTGTAATTTATCTCTTTCCAAACTCCAAAAAAAGTGTGTGTGTGTATGTGTTTGTGTGCGTGTGCTTGGAGAGGAACAATTAAAAACTGAAAAGAATTAGAGACACTGTTGAAGATATGGTTGCTTAACTATGAACCACATAGATTCACATGATGAGGGATACCATCATTAGACCAGATGCCATCATTGGACCAGATAAGCCCAATCTAGGCTACAGATTGCCATAAATATAATTTCATTCATTATCTCAATTCCACTGATATCTCAATTCCACTGATATCCTAATGCACTGATATCTCAATTCCACTGATATCCTAATGCAGCAACAATATGATTTTGTATCATGCAAATCAGATAAGGATTTTAAGCTGTTCACTGACCAATTCAAAACTGAAAGCTTGAATATGAAGTATGTTTCTTACTATCTTAGGAAGAAACTAATTCAACAAGTGATTATTTTTTCATATTTACTGGATATCTCAGAGTATGATTAAAAAATCTTGTTATTAACTTGATCATGTTAATGTGCAAAGGGACACTTTCTCATATTATATGGACTTGTGCTTCTGTTGCCCTCAAAGCTATCAGTCTCCGTATGGAGCAAAATAAACTCATATTCCATTCCTCCAAGACTAAAACTACTGTACATCAAAAGGGATCAAATTGCTGAGGGGAGGCATGGTCCCATTTAGAATTGGTACATGACTTGGGGATCTTCTTAGATTGTTTTACTGCTTAAGCAAAAGTGAAAGCCTGTTTCTGAATTTTGGCTGAATCAACTTTGCTCAATTTTGGTGTATCTCAGGATCAATGGTACTATTCTACCGGTTCAGCCCAATTCTGGCATACCGGTAGCGCCGGAGATCAGCCCAGAATGAACCAGTTCTCTCGAGAGCTGCTGTGGCGTCTGCCCATCTGTCCAGGCTTTCATACTGACCTTTCTTCCCTGCTTTTGAAGTGCAGCTGCTTTGCGCGGCACAGCAGATTGCCGCGTGTCAGCTGTTGAAGCTACAGGGATTGCAGGAGGTGAGCAGGAAAGCCTCTACACGTGCGCAAAGTGCGTGGTTGGCATGTGCGTGCATGCAAAGTGTGTGCCCGTGCACAAAGCCCCCCCACCAAACTGATGGTAAACCACTTTGAAACCCACCACTGCTGAGGATACTTTAATGATGATTATTGTATTGCGTGCCATATGGGGAAGCCTTTCAAGACAATCTTATCACACTTAGGAGTAGAATTTCCATCAATAAGAAATGCAGCTGTTAAGTGAATTGTGCCTAATTCTACCACCTTTTTTTTTTTTGCTGAAGTTGTGCAACATACCACCACAGTGAATCATGCAGTTAGTTGTTAAGCAAATCCGGCTCCTCCCACTGACTTTGCTTGTCAGAAAATCTGTGGGAAGCCCACAGATAGTGATTAACTGACCCTGGGATGCTGCAACCATTGTAAATACAGGCTAGTTGCCAAGTGTCCAAATTCCCATCACCTTAATTCAGGGATACTGTGATGATTGCAAGTTCGAGTAAGTCACTTTTTTCCACTAGTGTTGTAACTTCAAATCATCATTAAACAAATGTAAATCAAGAATTACCTGCAGTTCAGAATGCAACAGTGATATTGTTAGCTGGTTAATCCAGCCATTGCAGGGTAACACTTCTTCTGAAGTCACTATAGTAACTATTAATCAATTTCCAGACCAATTCTCATCTACTGGTAGCTATCTCTGAAGTTCTGTATGGTGTTACATCAGCTTAAACCACGCACTGCCTTGTCAGAAACAAATCTGCTCATTGGGGAAAATAACTCAAGGCCTGTTAAGAGTTCTGTCTCCAACTGAAATGAGAACAATATGGACAGAATTACAAGTTTCTGTGATGGCCCCCACACTTTTACCCCAGAGGTCCGTAAAGCTTCTTCCCTCATACTTTCTAGATCTTTAAGAGCAATTTTATTCACCAAGCCTTCAACTCTAGTTAAGTTTAATTCACTTTGGGAAAAGACTGATTTATTATTTAATTTCTTACTAATAGACTTGTGTACTAGTTTTATGTTCTTACAATTTGATTTATTATTATTGCTGCTTTTAGGATTTTAGTGTGTTGTAAACTACTCAGGATCTTTTGCTTTGGATGGACTGGCTATGAAAACTGTTAAATAAATGAATAAATATTGTATGGCTTTGGTTTGATGTATTAGGTTTTGTAAGTATTATATTTTTAAATCAATACTATTTAAGATGTGAACATACCTTTGAATTATATTTGAATTACATTCAAAGGTATGTTCACATTTGAATTATATACCCAAAATTTGGAAGAATTACATGAATAATGAAGGACATTGACCACAGGGAGAGAGTAAAAAAATCACTCTTTAATGTTGAAAGGAGCACAACTCCACATTTTCTATCTTAGATTACTAATATGTATTTGCTTTCTATTTATCATTTGGCTCTCTATTGACTTAAAGGAAAGACTGATCAATATTATTTTTTGTAGACAGGGTTTAATTATGTATTTTAAAACTGGTTAATGATTTCTCATTTGCAAGGCAATGGTCTTGTTATTTCTTCTATTTTTTTCTTTTTCCATATATATTAAGAAAGACAATTTATTTATTTTTAAAATTGTCTAGCTTTTTTCTCAGCAAAATTACAACATATTTAATGGTTATAAACAGAAACACAGTTAGTGAAGCTCTCTGAAATATGGCATTTTCACAAAGACTTTAAATTGCTGGATTTCTGCTAGTCGCTCAAACTCAAGCAAGATAAAATAAGCTAATAAGCTTGCTAACTGCTTTCTCTTGCCTTCTTTAATTCTATGACCTCTAGATTGGTCATAGCAGCTGGAGAATTATAGGATTTGCTCCAATATACCTGAAGAGCATCAAGTGAAGAATGCTGGTCTTCCAATTCACAAAATATCTAAATGCTGATATATGAAGGATAGATTGAATGAGAGAAACATATGCAAACATGCACAAACAAAATAGAGTGGTAAATAAATATTATTGTGTTGTATTCATTTTCAGGACACCATTGGCTGATAATTCTTTTAAAACAGTTGTGATAAAGAGTTCTAATACACTAATCACAAACCTAAAACATATTTTAAAATTAAAATACAATCAAACTTTAAATAAAACTACAAACAAAAGGTCAGTCATAGAAAGAAAATAATCCATAGGATTATTTTGTACCTTTATCCTTATGCACATTTACTCAAAAATAAGTCCTGTTTACCAGAACATACAGCAAGTAGATGTGATTAAGACGGCAGCTATCCAATATAAGTCTATAGATTTTTATTCAAAAACAAGTAGTGTGTCCAATGTGGTTTAGTCCCACGAAAGCATATGTAGTGTTTCAGCTCCATTTCCTATGTTGTGGAATGAAGAAGCAAGCATATCATACAAATCTGGATTGATATGAAAAAAATAAAATCACACCACTAAAATACGTTTTGTACCCTTTTTCAATTTCTCAATCTTAGGTAAATATGACAATGTGGCATTGATGTCTTTACAAGGTGAGCAGTAAAAGGTACAAACATTGTGGAAAAATGTCTCATTTTCATACCAGTGCAGGAGAATATTAAGGTTCCATGAAAAAGACTGCATATAGTTGCCATTACACGAGTTTATGAAATATATAAACAAAGATATATCCAAAAGCCCACTGATGGATAAGCACATATATAGACTTTGACGCGTACCTCAATGAGGAGCATCCTTCAGGTTTAGAGATTTATACTACTTAATTGATATACTCCTTTGAATTTATTTATACCTAATTTGCAAGATCGGAAGAGGAAAGGGTTAAGGCAAGCTTTTTTGTTAATTCTTTGCAATATGTTGAAACTCATATGGCACTTTTTAAAAAAAATCTTAATTTTTTAGAGAAAGAGGGCTAACTTCATCTTCTCAATAAGCCTTGGAGAAAAATGAGAAAGCATTAAATGAAGCTTCTCGTCACTTCCCAGGTACTTCATTTATCACCTCGGCAGTAAAATAAATGGTCAAATACTCAGTCATAGCCACCTCCACGAGAAATAGTTTTTTTTAAAAAAAATAACAGTATCAGCATAACACTGAATGAAAAAAGCAGTTCTGGATTGCACTATATGTTTAGATGCCCTTTTTAATAAAGAGGGTAGGCTAAGGCACTTTCTGTTCCCTGAAGGGGCAAATGTCAGCAGGTACACTCTTCTGCAGGTCGATAGTGATAAATACGGTCAAGAACCCAAGCAGATGGCAAGAGGAGGAGGAGGAAGGTGGTCCTCCATGAACCAGGAGATCTAGGAGAACCAGCAGCGCCCCCTTCAGAAAAAAAAATATCCCTCAAGACCTCCTCCCCATTTGCCATGTGTAAGTAGTATCCTGTTGCGATTTGCCACTCCCCACATCTCTCTCGCTACACGTAGAAATCCAAGCAATCGCGGGCACCTTCCGCCCACCGAGCGAGCTTCGTCTCGACCACCTTTCCGAATAAACACGCGCGTCATTCACCGCCTCGGTTTTCCACCGCAGGCAGGCGAAGTCGCCCCTCGCCTCGCCTCGCCATCTCCAACGCAGCTTTTTCCTTCCTTCCTTCCCTCACCCTCCAAAGCCACACAACGTCTCCTCACCGCCACCGCCGCCGCTCCCTCACAAGTTCCAAGCGCTCGCCCGGGACTGCCCGACTGTTGAATCCGGCGGCCGCCCCTTCCTTATCGCCCCCTTTCTCTTGTCGCATCAAGTTGGGGAAGGGGGGGGGGGAGAGCGAGCCTGTAGGCTCCACGGGGGCGAAAGGACGGGTGATGGTGGTGGTAGCGAGACTCTACCCCGTTCACACAGGTTAGATGACACGCAATGTGGCGCGTGCAGCTCCTCCGCCCCGCCAGGGCCTCTCGCTCGATAAGTCGCGGCGGATCCGGGCGAGCTTTTCCACCCCTCGCGCTCGGCCGCCGGCTACAGCAAACCTTGCGGGGCGATTTTTCTGCCTCCTCGACTGCAAGGAGCCTCGGGCATCCCGGCCCATCCCCCCACGCAGGCGGCAGCCGCCGCCTTTTCCTACCTTCCTCTCTCCGCGCCTTTGCGCCAAAGCCGCGCGCAACGCACAGTAGCCGCAGCAGGTCTGGCTGGGATGCGGATGGCGGGAGCGGGAGCGGCGGCAGCAGTAACGCAGTGGCAGGCAGGAAACCTGGGAAGCCGCTTTCCCTTCAGCCGCTAGTCCGGCCTCCCGCTCCACCATCTTCCTCCGCCTCTTCTCGCTCCTCCTCGGCTCAGCCCAGCAGCCATCCGCGACAGCGCCTCTTTCTGCCCCCGCCTCCCGCGCCTCCTTCAGCCCGCCTCCGAAGCTTCCCCCGTGACTCCGGTGTGGCGACCAGGCCCGCAGCTCCGCCGGCGGGCGCTTCGCTTAGACCGGCGCCACGGAAACGGCGGCCTGAGGGCTTTTTTTTTCCTCAGGCGGCGGAGGTGGCATTTTTTTTCCCACGGGAGGGAAGGAAGGCAAACCTCCGACCCGCGGATCTCTCTTCGGGTGTTGAAAAAAAAGCGGTTCGCTTAATTGTTGCTTCGGTTGCTGGGTTGCAAGCCTATATTGATCCGAAGTAACGACTTTATCTGAGGATGTACAGAGGCCGCTTCTCTATCTCTGAGTGCACATTAAGGTTAGAGAGTTACAGGTAGTCATCGGTTTACAACCATTCGTTTAATGACCCAACTTACAATGGCACTGAGGAAAAAAAAGATTTATGCAAATGCTTTTCACGCTGAGAGTGAAATGTTACCTGTATGAACCAGTTGCCAAACATCTGAATGTTGCTGTAACGGTTGTGTGAAAAATGATTTATGATCATTTTTCACACAACCGTTGCAGCATCTCCATGATGACATCAACATTCAGATGCTTGGTAACTGGTTCATACAGGTAATTCTCAAGTTACAACAGTTCACTTAGTGATTGGTTGAATTACATGATAAGCGCCTCAAGTATTTACGACCAGGTCCCGAAATTATGAACCTTGCAGCACCATGGCAGTTATTCATTCTGACATACGATCACAGAGGCACTGTAACGTTCACCCTATTCCCCCCTTCCGCTCCCCACAACTGCTTCTTCCTCCCATCCTGCTGCACCAGACTCACTTTGCAAAGATCTCTCTCTTCTCTGCTGTGGTTTCTTTGCCTTTGAGAGAGAGGGTAACAGAATGATTTCTTTTCCAGCCTGCCGGTTGGCTTGCTGAGTACTGAGAGTGAAATGGTCGGGGTGTGTGGGTGGGGGGGTGTGTGGGTGTGTGGAAATCAGGCATCCATTCTCTGCAAAAGTGGATGGGTGCCTGAAGTCGCGTGAGATCACACACACCACTAGAACATTTCACCCTCACCGCAAAAAGCACTTGCAAGCTGACCAGTAGGAGGGAAGCAAAATTGCATTGTTTCCAACCTACCGGTCAGCTTGCAAACACTTTTCACAGTGAGAGTGAAAGGTTCTGGGGGCTGTGATCTCACATGACTTCAGGCACCCATCCACTTTTGCAGTGAACGGATGCCTGAAGTCACACGAGATCATGCCCCCCCCAGAACATTTCACTCCCAGTGCGAAAAAGTATTTGCAAACTGATTGGTAGGCTGGAAAGGAAATTGTTTTGCTCTCCTCTCCCTCAAAGGCAAAGAAACTGTGGAAGAGAGGAGACAGATTTTTGCAAGGTAAATAAATCTGGCATGACAGGATGGGAGGAAGGAAGCATGAAGTATCTCAGTGGGTCGGGGAGGCCATGAGGGCCTGTTCCATCACTATCTCCCTGCCATAGTCTTCCCCACCGTGAGATACCTCGTGTGCACTTAACGATCCACACATTCGATTAGCAAATGCATGGGTGAAAGCAGAGAGTGATCACGTTCCAGTTGCGTGATTCACTCCTACGAATCCTTGAGTTACGAATGTAATTGGCAGGCTCCATTGCATTAGTTACTCAAAGACTATCTGTATTTATGACGGTTGCAGTGTCCCAAGGACATGTTACCTTTTGTGACCTGACAAGCAATGTGAATGGGGAAGCCAGATTTATTTAACACCATGTTACTAACTTAATTGTAGTGATTAACTTAACTATGACAAGAAAAGTCATAAAATGAGGCAAAACTCACTTAACAACTGTGTTGCTTAGCAACAAATTTTGGACTCAATCATGGTTGTAATTCGAGGACTACCTGGTATTGTGCTGTTGTAGCTCTGTAGTACAAAATAAGCTTTGTATACAGGAGTAGCCTAGCATTTCCTGTGAACGAGCAGGCATCTTGACTTTTTTGCTGCTTTTCCCAATGTATGTTTATTTAGGTTATAGAACTGCTTTTATTTGCAAATTTGCAGTTCTATGTATTATGCATTTTATCCCACCTTTATTACTGTTTTTCCGCTAGAAAATAAGGCAAACATGCATAATATTCTTCCTTCTATTTTCCCCACAACAACAGCAATCCTCTGAAGTGGATTGCACTGAGAGAATGATTGGTTCTAGGTAACCCAGTTGCCTTCTATGCCAAAGGCAGGATTATAACTCACAGTCTCCTGGTTTCCAGCCTGCTACCTTAACCACAAGACCAAACTGACTCTATTGAATATTGCTATCCTGTTATCCTTACACTACTTGGAGCACATTCTAAAAGGGTAAGTTACTCTAAGCCTCACTGGAACAAAGATCTGATATAAATCAACAGAGACTTGTATCTACTTCAAGAAGATAACAGAAGAAAAAAATAATGAAAAGCCTTTGTAACAAAGGGCTCAGGGTTTTTTTTAACTTAGACATCAAGCCTATACAATATTCTGATTTTCTTCTCCCTTAATCTCTTTCCATACAGCAAGGAAATATGGTCTTAGACGTGCATTTTCTTACCAAGATGGATCCTTTGAAGAAAATCAGGATGTGCAGTAAAGCTGGTATCATAAGCTAGAGATCTTCACAATTTGCAATATTCAGAACTACTAAAACAGTAAACTTTATATGTGCAATAAATAACCTCTCTCAAATAAAGTAGAGTTATAGTTGGGCAAGGAATAAAAATATCACTCTTAATAAATTTTAATTGATAGATCAAAATAAAATCACCAAACAATTTAATTTAAAAGTGTTTCACAGTACTATCATATATTGGAAATAAGTAAAAAAAAATTCAATTTTATTTATTTTTCACATGTCTGAACTGCCCATCACTCTCAAAGAGAAAAACCTACGGTCATTTTCGAAAGAGAAAAGATGAATTTGCATAATTCTTGAAATCTGGATTTCATTTCCACTCTTCAAAGTCGGCAGACAAAATAAAATAGAAGGCTTTTCCTTGCTTAAACCAGCTTCTCTTAAATTGTTTTGGATTTGCTGTAACATGGAAAACACTGACTGTAAGTTGTTTTTGGCTCTTTCCCAAAAAGAGCCACAGTAAGAAAACAAACAGCCCATATTTTTTCTACAATATTCCCTTCTGGTGCTTGCTACTTGTAAATCTCCCCCGCCACCATCTCTCCCTCCCTCCCTCTGCCATCTTGTAGCTTGTTTCTTTTCCTTTTCTATCCTAGGGCAGATAGTCAGAGCTTTGCACAGAAGCCTTGTGCCCTCCAGGCATGTTTAATCCTCCTTTGTCAGGCATAGTATTGGTGATAGTGTTTTAAAATAAATAAATAACAGGTTTCATAGAGTGCTCAGGAACCTTCGAAAACCAGCTTTGGGCCAACCATTTTCTCTCAACCCAACAAACCTCACAAGTTTGTTGTGGGGAAAAATAGGAGGAGGAAAGATATGTCCGCTGCCTTGAGTTACAGGTAGTCTTTGACTTACAACAGTTCATTTAGTGACAATTCAAAGTTACAGCAGCAGTGACAAAAATGACCTATGACTGTTTTTTCACACAACCATTGCAGCCTCCCAGCATTTAGATGCTTGGCAACTGACTCCCCTTTATGACAGCTGCTGTATCCCTAGTCATGTGAATAGCTTTTGTGAACTTCTGGCAAGCAAAGTCAATGGGAAAACCAGATGCACTTGACAGCCATGTTACTAACTTAACAACATCAATGATTCACTTAACTATGGCAAGAAAAGTTGTAAAATGAGGCAAAATTCACTTTAAAATCTTTCATTTAACAACAGCAATTTTGGGCTCTTACGGTTTTAAGTTGAAGACTGCTTGTACTTATAAAAACAATAAGAGCAGGATATAGCGTTACCTTTGGCAACATAGGCAGCATACAAATTTAGTAATACATTTAAATAAATAAGTTGAATGAATAAGGCAAACAATAAACAGTCAATAATAATACAAGATTTGGTTCCTTGCTTCTTCAGCAAATATAGCGGGGAAATGTACAAGCCAAATAAGTGCCTTTACCCTTTTTTGCTTATCTACAGAAACCATAGAAGGAGATGCTGAGATCCCAGTATGGCCTAGAAAGGGTAAGGAGTCCTTTGGCTCTTTCTCTGCCTTCTCTTAGCAAAACATAGAAGATTGAAGGAACAATTACTTCATCTCATTTATTCTCTTGCAATCTCTCTTTGGGCAGCAATAGCAATGAGGATTGCACCTAGTGCATAAAATATTTCCTGCTGTGCTGCTCAGAGAGGATAAGAAGAAGAAGCAGCACATAGCAACTCTCAATTCTATCTCTCTGGAAAGCAGCAGGAAAGCTGGGTTCAGCAGCAGTGGTGTTGCTAGGATTTCTCAGCGTAAGGCCAGGATGCAGCAGCACGGAAGCCTTAAATTCAGGTACCGTGTGGTTTGCCTTTAGAATTTATTTGTTAAAGAGTTTATCTTCTTAGGGAATTAGATAGTAGGAAGTCAAGGGGAGGAGAAGTAGAAACGGGGAGATTGCAAAAAAAAAAACAATATGCAGAGCATACAATATTGTGATCCAAAAATGTGACCAGAAAAATGCCACTATTTAATCGGAAAAAAAGAAAGAAAAAGATATGCAGCTCTTTTGATTTACTTATTGATATATGCTGTACTAGGTTTATTCCTTAAAGTGATTGTATTACTTATTTTGTGTATTAACTAAAAATGCCTTGAGTCCATTAAGATTGAGATAGTGGATTATACAAATAAATGAATAAAATTCTCACTGGTCTATCAGTTCTTCAGGCCCATATAATAGTTAAGTGTGTGAGAAGGGCCCCCTTGCTTCCTAGAATGAAATTATTCTACAGGATATTAAAAGATAGAATATTTCCCCTAAAGGAGAAGAGGAGAAAAATCTTATCAAAGGCAGAAAGCAGCCTCAGTCTTCCTGCCATAGGAAAACAGCCTCAAGCAGAAGCTTGAAGAGGCTTAGTCTTAGGAATGGATATTTTGCATCCATTCAGAAAACTGGGCCACACTGTTCATTGTCGCGTTGTCGCGGTTTGCTCGTTGTCCTTAGGTTCTCTGATCAGCCCGTAGAGCCCCCGCAGGGGTGAAATTTAGAGGGACCCTCGCGAGCGTGAGTACTTAAGTACTAGAATCAATAATTGACACAGACACCATAGTTTCTCAAGGTGAGAGAGCACGTTGTGCCCGGGGTAGATGAAGAAATCCCCCGATTGCAACGCACCACCCTCTTTTATTTTGCAGTTTTATCAGGGCGGGGGGAGCGAGACATATGTGAAGAGGAGCAAGGAAGTATAATTCTAATGGCGCCATGGCAGGATGCAACCACTGTTGTGTGCTAAGATAGCGTGATTATCTATTAACAAGATATTTTGTAGTCAGCTAGTTTCTGTAACTATTTGCCTACGTGTCGTGCCAAGCTGAGTTTATCATGCAATTCCTAACTTGAGAAGGTCATTCTTAGGGCCTTAGGTCAAGAGGACTCTCGCGGTTTACTACAAGTCCTCTTTTCTTTGTTTTTAAGGTGCCGCGATATCCGATTCAAAATATAAGCCTTTCTCCTTTGGAGTATCATAGTGCTTGGATAAGGACATACCCTCCGGGACATCCCGATCCGATTGCACAACCTCGTTCAAGGGCAGGTTATCAGTGTCGTCATCGGAACATAAGTGCAAAAGCGGAGCTTTGCACTCCTCAGTTGGAATTGCCATATATACATGATTTTGCATTAAGAGATTAAGTTGCGCAGCAGCTTTAGCTTCGGCAATAGCATTTAAACTACGTTTGATCATTGAAATAAAGATAGGTAATAAACAGGGTAGCAAAGTTGGACCAATTAGTTATGACATGGGTGATGTTAATTTCCTGGGCCTGCCACGGCCATTGTTCCCCCATCGTAGTTCCCCCACACACAAAGCAATTTTTAACTTGCAATGATTTAGCAATAGTCTCTGCAAGGTGTACAAAGGTGTTGCGCACCTCATGTGGTACGGTCAGGTGAGTCAATTTTGCCAATTCCGAATAAACAGAATGAAATAAGGAGTGTCTGGTTGAGTCGATGGAAATTTTGCTTACTATTATTTTGATGGCTACTGAAGGGTTGGTTCCTGTCCCATCAATACCCAAGCCATAGTCATTGTCAGTACCTTTCCATGTTTGGAAGGAAAGCCAATTTTCCGGTACTGCAAACGTGAGATTGATGGGATTGCACTGATGTTGCATACAGTTGGGATCGGGAACTCTAAGACGGGTGATATAGAGTTTTTTAAGGTTATCCCTCTTGGGTATGGTGTCGGGTCGCACTGTGAGCCCTCTGGATTGAAAGTCCACACATTTCCATTCATTGCAGTAGGTGCCTTTGCCACAGGGGTCGTGTTGATTTGAAGTTCTGGCACAGATGTACTTTTCGTTGCTGGAATATGTCCGTCGCCAGACAAGTGAGCCGCATTCGTTTGTGCCATAGTCCATGGCTTCGCAGGCATCAAAAGTGACCGATTGGGATACCTTCGGATTATAAAAGTCATGATTGACCAGTGTCTTTTTCGATGAGCCGGCTCCGACAGTGATGAGGATGTTGTAGCGATGAGTGGGGCCTGTGGGGTCATAACAGGTTTGTTTGTTGTTATCTTCACAAATACTATACGTCGTGCTATTCCACACACAGGTGTGCGTGGATGGTTTGGTGCAAATAAAATGAGTGTGATATATTAATGTAGTTCTGATGGTCAGCCCTTGTTGAGTTTTTTGCAAGCAGGGGGTGCAATGTTTGGCATCTTGGGAGGTGAGTGCACTTCGTGTCCTCCGTTGGGGGGGGGTAAACTTTTGGTGTAGGGATAATGTCAGCCGAGAAGAAGTGGCAAAGCCTCGTACCATTTTTGTAATTTCAAATTGGTATAGACCAAAGTCTGAGAGGGTCAGATCAGTTACTGAAAGATGAGTTGCTCTAAAATGATAATTGATGGTATATTTGGGTGAGTCTTGTAGATATATGGTATTGTTGAAAAACCAGCGCCAGATGATTCCCTTTTTCTTGATTGGAGACCTCTGGGAACAGGAGAGGGCCTGAGAGCGAAGATGTAGTGCTCCCTCATTGTTGTAACGGTGCGTGTGAATCAAGGAGTTGAATTTAGGATGTGGAGAGGACTCGAGAAGCTGTCTACGAATTCGTTGTCCATGGAGCGGTGACCAGGAACCAGGATAGCGGTCAGGGAGATGGGAGCCAGGTGCATCCCATAGGCAGCTGGTGGTATCACAGGGAGGTTGGCAGCAGGAGAAGTGGCGCACCAGGGTATGGGAAAAAGATTGAGGAGAAGATTGAGACAAAAGGAGCCAAGAAAGAAACATAGAGGGTAGTGGGGGGCGAGTTACAGAGAAAATGGAAAAGAGATAAATTGTATGATTGAAGGATTGACGGGAAGCAAGAAAGCCTAAGCAGGAATAAGGTCCCACCGTATTCGCGGTGACATAGACATGTAGGTAGACCCGACAGGGTTGGTAGCCATACAGAAGAGAAACGTGAGGTGAGGGACGCAAGGCACGGCCTTGATGTTGAAAGGCATAATTACAGGCGGAAAGAGATATGTCTTCAAAGGTAAAGGTAACGCGTGTGAACGGAGGGGCGAAGATAACAGCAGGATCAGCCCGAAACTGAGAAAAGACAGGAGATATCAGAATCAGAAGGGCTAGGAGAGGAACACTTGTCCTTAGCCTCCCCATGATAAGGTCGAACACAGCGCGCAGGCACCCAAAGAACACGATCAGGAAGTTGAACAGCAGCGTATCCTTTGCCCCAAGTGATCAGTTGCACAGGTCCCTTCCACTTCGGATCTGGAAGTTGCCTGAAATAAACAAGAGGTCTGGAGGTAGGGACAGGAGGTGTGGTAAAGTGACGAGAAGCAGCCGTAGAAGAAGGAGAGCCAGTAAGATTCAGAAAGTTCAAGGTATATAAACATACATTTAACACATTCTGTAACGCTGGGAGGTTCGGGGGGCGTACGCCTTTTTTCCCCATGTATCGATCAAGGGCCGTTTTGAGTGTTAAATTTGCTCTTTCCACAATAGCTTGGCCTTGGCTATTAAATGGAATTCCAAATTTGTGTACAATGGACCAATGATGACAGAACTCCGAGAAAGAGGAGCTCGTGTATGCAGGACCATTGTCTGTTTTTAAAATTTTTGGACATCCCAGTGTTACAAAGGTCCGAATGCAATGATTGATAGTGTTTTTAGTAGTCTCCCCCCTTTGCAGTGTGGCCATGATGAACCCAGAGTAAGTGTCTACAGACACGTGAATATACTTCCAGGGCGCAAAGGATGGATACTGAGTAACGTCCATTTGCCATGTGTCACAGGCCTCGGTGCCTCTAGGATTTACTCCTTCTGGGACACTTCGTGCCTGCAGACTACATGTAGGACATTGTTGAACAATTGCCGCGGCTTCTTGATGAGTAATTCCAAATTGTCTCACCAGAGCCTTTCTATTTTGATGAAAATAAGCATGACTTTCTCCTGCTGTTAAGGTGTTATTCTGCAGGATTGGTAACAAATGCAACTTGCAGGCCTCATCTGCCATGTGATTGCCTTCTGAAAGAAATCCGGGCAGATGCTGATGGCTTCTGATGTGGGCCACAAACAGAGATTCTTTCCTTTCCTTCAATAGGTCTTGTAACTGTAAAAAAAAGCATCATTAAAGGAGAAGGGGTTGCAGGAGAAATGTAGGCATCAAATATATTCAAGGCCAATTGTGCCACATACAGACTATCAGATATTACATTAATTGGCTGGTTGGGAAAAAGTGTGAGTGCCATATTGAAGGCAGACAGTTCAGCCTGTTGAGCAGAAGGTTGTGGTGTGGTAAGTTTTTTATGCCATTGATTGTCAGTTTGCCACACACAAGCCCCGATGGTTTTAGAACCATCAGTGAATACAGTAAGACAATCTTTCACTGGTTGTTGTACTAAAGGAGTCTCTAGAGTGAGCGGAATTGTTTTCAGCACTTGTATGCGTGGGTCTGGTGGTAGATGGCAAGAGACATTCCCTTGCCACCCTTCCAACGCATCTTGTAACGCATCAGAATTTTGGAAGAGTGGTTCCCATTGTGTTAGTCTGCAGGGAGTGTAAAGAGTGCAGATATCCACACCCATCAAGGCTCTAGCTCTTTTCCTCCCCCGTTCTATAAGAAGAGCCATTTGTGCAGCTCTTGTGGTGATTGATGCTTTTGGGGTATGAGGAAGGTGAATCCACTCTAAAATGTGTAGCTTCTTTGAAGTCGAGATTTGAACGATGATTGCTGTAAGGAGTGTGGGTGTGGGAAGAAGCGCCAATGAGAGTGCATGATTGTGTAATGAGCGGTCCACCCAATGGGTATGCAAGGCGCTGTTGATTTCTTTAAGAGCATTAAGCTGTTGCTCATTCAGCCAAATGAGATCCGCTGGACGCTTAAGGCCGACCAATGCTTGAAATAATGGCGAGAGAGTATGAGTTGAAATTGAAAGATATGGGCGTGCCCAATTGAGCGTGCCCAGGCATTGCTGTAACTGAACCAAGGTTGCAGGTTGAGGGAGTGTGAGAACAGGAAGGTGAGGTGAAGCTGTGGAGGCTAAAACCTTGTGTCCTAAATATTGTAACGGATAATGAGACTGCACCTTTTCTGGTGCTACATACAGTCCTGCAAGAGCAAGGAGAGAGAGAAGACATGGAAAAGTTTTACATACTGTACCTTTAGGACCATCAGCTGCAATCAGGATGTCATCCATGTAATGATACACTAAAAATTCAGGAAATTTGTCCCGATAGGGTTGTAAAGCTTTATTTACAAAATATTGACACATCGTAGGAGAATTGAGCATTCCTTGGGGAAGAACTTTCCATTGATATCTAGCTGTAGGTTTAGAATTATTAAACTCAGGAACGGTGAAGGCAAATAGTATCCTGTCCTCTGGTATCAGCGGGATGGAGAAAAAACAATCTTTGAGGTCAATGATTATGAGATCAAATGTTACAGGAATTAAATTTGGATTTGGAAGGCCGCATTGCAATGGGCCCATAGGTTGCAATATAGCGTTCAGAACACGGAGATCCTGTAGGAGGCGCCATTTGCCACTTTTCTTTTTAATTACAAACACTGGTGTGTTATATGGGCTGGTAGATGGTTCAATATGACCTTCTGCCAATTGTTGTTGAACGAGAGTGTGAAGTGCGTTTAATTTTTCTTTTGTAAGAGGCCATTGATCAATCCAAACAGGAATATTGGATTTAAGAGTGAGAAAAAGAGGAGAAATAGCCATAATTCAAGGTATGTAGAGAGAAGTGTGGAGTTGAGATAGCAGGTCACGGCCCCACAAATTGCAATGTAATGGAAGGACAAAGGGTTTAAGATAAGCAGTCACAGAGGAATGAGGCGTAGAGGCAGTAAGCCAAAGTGAGCTAACCTTTGCTGCCTGCGCTCCACCGACGCCTTGTACTGAAGTTGTTTCAGCAAGGGGCCAAGAGGATGGCCACTCAGAGGACCGAATGACAGAGACGTCAGCTCCGGTGTCAATCAGGCCAGCAAAAGATTGGCCATTCAGCAATATGGTTAACATAGGTTTGGAGGCTCGAACAGATTGCTGTAGAGCAAACAAAGAAGGGGGTTCAGGAGAGGGAAAAAGAATGAGAGTAGCCACAATCGTTCCCGCTTTCAGGGAAAAGCACCGGTCGCCAATGGCAGCGAGAGAGAGATTTTTCAGAGAAGAGGAGTCGTACAAAAAGGGTGCAGCGACTACGCCTTCAATGGTAAGGGAGGAGTTAGGTATGAGCAAAACAGGCAAGGAAGGCGGAAGTGGCTTCAGAACAGTGATAGAAAGAGGGAGAGTGAAGACCGAACCAGGATCATCATAAACGATGTCCTCTGTCAGCTGTACAGGGAAAGAAGTAGGTTGTAAAAAGGAAAGAGAAGAGGAAAGAGAAGTTTCAGCCTTTGTAGCGGGGTTAGCTGAAGACCCCATGCCTAATTTTCCGATTGCTGAGCAGGAGGAGGGTTAGAGCGACATTGGGAAACCCAATGAAAACCTTTTCTGCAACGAGGGCAAACAGTTTTTGGCTTGGCAGCATAGGGTGCAGTACCCCGAGACTGGCCACGAGGCGTTCCCCCCCCACCCGGCATTCTACACTGATTTTTAAAATGGCCAGGCTTCCCACAATTAAAACAATTGCCAGAGCGAGACACGGCAAGGGCGTCAGACGACAGAGGGGAGGAGGGGAGGGATGCAGAAATGGAGGTAGAGATGGCAGCGGCAAGGGCACTCATTTTGTGAGAAGTAGTTCCCACAATCCTACAAAGCTGCAGGAACTCAGCCAAGGTTACACCAGGTTTATTAGCAACAGGTTGAAGTATTTTTTGACAATCTTCATTCACATTGGTGTAAGCCAGTTTAATAAGAAGTTCTTGTCTGGCCGCCTCATTGTCAATTTGGCGTTCCAGAGCGGTTTGCAAACGGTTAACGAATGAAGAGTAAGACTCGTCAACCTCCTGCACTACCTTCAAAAAGGTGTGTGTGGATTTAGAGTCTGAGTCATCCACACGTTTCAGGGCATTCATCGCACAAAGATGAATGATTGCAAAGGCACGGCGAGGGCAAGTTTGTTGCTGAATCAGGGTGGAGTATAATCCGGTTCCCTTTAAGTGATCAGCAATGACCAGATTAGGGAGGCCTCGTCTTATTTCAGCATCTACTAATTTTTCATATTCAGACTGCCAAACAACATACTGGGCAGGAGTCATAAGCATAGAAAACAACATCTTCCAATCATATAACAGCATTACAGTGTTAGCAGACACGAGAGAATCAAGCATGCCACGAGTGTAAGTGGATTGCAGTCCATACATATTTACAGCCTCTTTTAAATTTTTCAACACTCTTAACTCTATGTTGGTATGAACAGGAGCGCCAGGGGCTCCCGGAACAAGAGTCATAGGGTAAGCAGAAGGTATATCACAAGTTTCTAAGGTGAAGGAAGGAGAAGCCAGGATAGCAGTAATATTTCCCCCCAAGGGATGTGGGGACGGAGAATCAGTAGGAATAGGAGAGACAGAAGGAGAGGAGGGCTGCAGACGATTGTGCGGAGTGTCAGAGTGAAAAGGAGGGGCAGAGGCAAGCTGAGGAATATTATCCGAAGAGGCGACAGATTGGTAAGGTGGGGGAGAAGAATCAAAGTGAACAGCAGGAGGCTTAACAGTTTTAGAGGCAAGAGATAAAGACTCGGGGAGAGTGGTGGAGGGGTAGATAGTATTGAGCGCAGCCATTATCGCACGCCAGGACATAAGAATGTCCGGTGGAGCTCTGGGGACATCATACAGATATTTTCCCAAGCGTTCCCACGAAGTGCGATGCAGCGTGCCCTCAGCCTGATAAGCAGGACAGTGCTGGTCCACATAAAGCAAGAAGGAGGTGATAGATTTTCTAGACAAGGTATATACAGTGGTGCCGTTAATTTTCTGCAAACAATTAGCCTTCTTCACTAATTGGTAAAGTTCGTCCCTATGAACTGACGAAACTTTGGAGAGTGAGGAGCCCATTACTTACGATTGTACAGAGCCTTTGCCAGGTGCGTAGCAACGGGAGTGAAGGCAGCGCACCTCTAGACAGAAGTCACGCCGTGGAGCTGAAGAAGGGAGAGATCCCGGACGAGCCCCCAGTTGTCGCGTTGTCGCGGTTTGCTCGTTGTCCTTAGGTTCTCTGATCAGCCCGTAGAGCCCCCGCAGGGGTGAAATTTAGAGGGACCCTCGCGAGGGTGAGTACTTAAGTACTAGAATCAATAATTGACACAGACACCATAGTTTCTCAAGGTGAGAAAGCACGTTGTGCCCGGGGTAGATGAAGAAATCCCCCGATTGCAACGCACCACCCTCTTTTATTTTGCAGTTTTATCAGGGCGGGGGGAGCGAGACATATGTGAAGAGGAGCAAGGAAGTATAATTCTAATGGCGCCATGGCAGGATGCAACCACTGTTGTGTGCTAAGATAGCGTGATTATCTATTAACAAGATATTTTGTAGTCAGCTAGTTTCTGTAACTATTTGCCTACGTGTCGTGCCAAGCTGAGTTTATCATGCAATTCCTAACTTGAGAAGGTCATTCTTAGGGCCTTAGGTCAAGAGGACTCTCGAGGTTTACTACAGTTCATATACAAAGAATAGCCAGAAACCCTAAATAGGCAACAAAATAGGCAAAGAGCCCAAACTGATAAGATTAGCTCAAACAAAACACCTAGGATTTGCATTTCCTCTTTTGCCTGTATAGCCAACCACAACCCCTATATGATCCCATAGGAATATGGCAACAGCCATTAAATTTATTTATTTTATTTATTTATATTAGAATTTCTATACCGCCCTTCTCCCTAGGGACTCAGGGCGGTGCACAGCCGAATCCGAACCCCAAGAAAACAGTACAAAAGTTAAAAAAGAATTAAATACTGGCTGGTTATAATTAATAAGAAAACCCACCCCCCAACTTTAAAACCCCGATTAAAATCGAAAAAATTTGGAGACAAGTTAAAAAACTATCTCAGCCCAGGCCGGCCTGCTCAAAGAGCCAGGTCTTCAATGCGCGCCTGAAGGCCCTCAGGTCCGTGCTGGTACGAAGTTCCAGTGGCAGAGTATTCCAGAGGGCAGGGCCCCCCACAGAGAAGGCCCTACTCCTCAGGGCCGCCAGACGACACATAGCGGCCGACGGCACCCGGAGAAGGCCCTCCCTGTGTGAACGCACTGGCCTACTGGAGATCACCGGTAGAATGCGGTCCTGCAGGTAGAGGACATTCTTAGAGGACATTCTTAACACAGGAACAGGCATCTCGATCACGAAGTCCCAAAGAATGTATAAAAACTCACCTACTCTCTACCTCATTTTGTCAGCCACCCCAGAAACATGCTACCGTCACTGAAGTTTCTGGCTATCAAACAGAGACCTTTCCTTCCGCCTGTATCCATTTTACTTCATCTTTCTCCCAACTGGGAGTGGACCTGATTTTTCTTCCAACAAGTATTTCAGTTACTTATGAGTTGCCTTTATCATTTTCAGAACTAGATGATTTTCATAGGAGCATACAGTCATTAAAATGTACTTACAGGTAATCTTCAGTTCACAACAATTTGTTCAGCAATCGTTAAGAATTGTAACAGTGCTGAATATTGTAAGGAGACTTATATCCAGGCCTCAAAATTGCAACTGTTCCAGCATTCCCGCAATCAAATCACAATTTGAGCTCTTGGCAAATGGCTCACAATTACAATGGTCACAGCATCCTGTGGTCATATGATTGCCATTTGCAACTTTCACTGCCTGCTTCTGATAAGCAAATTCAATGGGTAAGCCAGAAGGTCTCAAATGATGATCATGTGATATCATGCCTAATGACTGCAACTGGAACTGCAATTAAAAATCACATAATATCACATTTTACAACCATGTTGCTTAGCATCAGAAATCCTGATCCTGATTATGGTCATTAACTGGGGACTATCTGCATAGTTAATATTATTATGAGTCCAGGTTCACAAATCAGTGCTTCAGATCAGAAAGAGCAGGTTAGACAGAGCTTCATGGAGCATCTGTATGGTCATTAACAGTCAATAATGATTATGGCATATAATCATCTAACTAGTCCATCAGTTTGTCTGCAAAAAAATTCCCTGTGTTTTGGCAAAAAAAACCTTTTTGACAAACAGTGGTAATGGAAGATGATTGTAAAACATAAAAAAAATGTACCTTTGTGGTGATACAGCAATAAACCTGCATTTATAAGCCTTTCAAAACAGAATTATGGTACAGGAAAATCAGTCATACTTAAAAGACATGCACAAACACCAGAGTAGATATTTACATGGCTGGAATTGAAAAAGAATGCAGATGCTGCATGTTTTTTTTTTTTAAGGAGATACCTGAAAGTGCCAGAAAGGAGGAGTTGTTTCAAAGAACTTTTTTGTGGAAAAAGGATGCTATGGAGATTATTAATTCTTAATAGATCAATGTTAACAAAGTCATAGCTTTCAAATAAAAGACTTTTCATAATTAATATGGAGAGAGAAGGTTAAAGAAATATTGGATAAAAATGGACTCATTTAACATTGTAGATCAGTGAGCGAATGGGGCACTCTGCCAACAGGCTACAAATGCCTGAAAGAGTTCAGTGTACACAGATGGATTGAGAAATACAGTTCTGCCCACTTATCCTCTCTCGTTATGTGGCACGAAGAATTGGCCTAATGGGGTAATGTACCTATTGTCATGCCACTCTCAAAATCAGGAAATTGCAGTGTTAGTTACCCTTGTGGTAACTTAATATTTTCCAGAGCCCAAATTCACAATAGACAATTTATACTACTATTTTAATAGCAATAGCACTTCGATTTATATACCATTTCACAATGCTTTACTGCCCTCTCTAAGTTGTTTACAAAGACAGCATATTGCCTCCAACAATCTGGATCCTCATTTTACTGACCTCAGAAGGATGGAAGGCCGAGTCCACCTTGAGCTGGTGAGAATCGAACTGCTGGCAGACAGCAGTCAGCAGAAATAGCCTGCAGTGCTACTTCTAACCACTGTGCCACCACGGCTCTTCATGATATAATAATACAGTATATAATATATAGTAGTAGTAAGTTTATTCTTATATCAAAGCAGATCATTATCACCAATAAAACAATACAATAATTTCCTGGAATAATAATGATTATAAAACTGTTCTGATATTGGCACAATGATTTTATACATCTATAGAGATAATGAGAAATAAATTTCTTCCAGTTACGTAAAGTTCCTGCAAAAAAAAAAAAACTTTAGAGACCATTTTAAACTTTAGGAGGTCAGATTTAGAACAGAATAGAATATTTTATTGGCCAAGTGTGATTGGACACACAAGGAATTTGTCTTGATGTAAATACTCTCAGTATACATAAAGAAGGAACATTCGTTAAGAATCAAGAATCATAATGTACAACACTTAATGATAGTCATAGGGTACAATCAACATCAAATCATACTAGAAAACAGGATACAAGCAACAAAGTTATAGTCACAAGTGGGAGGGGATGGGTGATAAGGAGTGATGAGAAGATTAACAGTAATAGTAGTGTACACTTTGTAAATAGCTGAACAGTGTTGAGGGAATTATTTGTTTAGCAGAGTGATGGCTTTCGGGAAAAAACTGTTCTTGTGTCTAGTTGTCCTGGTGTGCAGTGCTCTATAGCATCGTTTTGAAGGAAGGAGTTTAAACAGTTTATGTCCAGGATGTAAGGGGTCTGTAAATATTTTCATAGCCCTCTTTTTGACTCGTGCAGTATACAGGTCCTCGATTGAAGGCAGGTGGGTGGTAATTGTTTTTTCTGCAGTCCTAATTATCCTCTGAAGTCTGTGTCTGTCCTGTTGGGTTGCAGAACCAAACCAGACAGTTATAGAGGTGCAGATGATAGACTCAATAATTCCTCTGTAGAACTGGATCAGCAGCTCCTTGGGCACTTTGAGCTTTCTCAGTTGGTGCAGAAAGAATATTCTTTGTTGTGCTTTTTTGATGACGTTTTTGATGTTAGGTGTCCATTTTAGGTCATGTGATATAGTAGAACCTAGAAATTTGAAGCTCTCTACTGTTGATTTTGTGTTGTCTCGGATTGTAAGAGGTGGTAATATGGGAGGGTTTCTTCTAAAGTCTACCACCATTTCTACGGTTTTGAGTGTGTTCAGTTTCAGATTGTTCTGCTTACACCACGAGGCAAGTTGTATAATTTCCTGTCTGTATGCAGATTCATCGTTGTCTCGAATGAGACCAATGACTGTTGTGTCATCAGCAAACTTCAGTATTTTAACAGATGGATCATTTGAGATGCAGTCATTGGTATATAGGGAGAAGAGAAGTGGAGATAGCACACAGCCTTGGGGGGCCCCTGTGCTGATTGTACAGATATCGGATGTGATTTCGCCTAGCTTCACCTGCTGCTTCCTGTCTGTTAGGAAGCTTATAATCCACTTACAAGTGTGTTCAGGTACTGCTAGTTGGTTTAGTTTACTTAGAAGAGTGTCTGGAATGATGGTATTGAATGCTGAACTGAAGTCTACAAAGAGGACCCTTCCATAGGTATTTGGAGATTCGAGGTGTAGTAGGATGTAGTGCAGAGCCATGTTAACAACATCATCTGTCGATCTATTTGCTCGGTATGCAAACTGCATGGGATGTTTCAGATCTAATTCAAAGCTAAATCAGTTCTAAATAGTAGGGGCTGAATGGGAAAAAGCCCTCAAAACTAAGGGGGGCGTTTTAACAAAAGGAAAAATTAACTGACCTTGAATATACAAGAACATGAATTGGGAGGATACCAATAAAGGAAAATATTTGCAGCTCAAGATTAAAAAGATGGGTCCTTGGAGCTCTCTGAGCATGAATATTTTCTTGCAAACATTTCAGTACCTAAACATAATCGGTTCTGGTGAAATTTGGGTTGTTTTCTTGCAGATATTTAATTAACCAAACTAGGTAACATCATCAATGCAATCAGCAAAATTACTTGTAATTTTAATACCTAGTATGGGTAATGAACCATCTTCAAGAAAACAACCAAGCTCAGAGAGCATCAAGGACCTCTCAATTGAAATATGTTATTCAAACAAGCAAGTATTCCTATATATACAAACTATAACATCAGCATCTGCAATTTAAACTGAGAATGTTCACAAAGACCCAACCATTTTAGGTACTGATGAAAAGGAGAAATAGAGGTGTAGCTGCAGAGATCTGGGCAGTTCTTTCCAAGTTTAAGGCACTGAAAATTTATTAAACGGAGGGCCACTTACAAAGAAAGACCACATTACAGGTAGTCCTCAACTTACAACCACAATGGAGTAAGGAATTTAAAGTCTGTGTGATTCTTGCTTCTTTTGGTTTGCCTTCTTTGTGGGGCTTAACAAAAGAGAAGCCACTATAAGTTTTTCCATCCTGTCAGTAGTGTGTGTTTGGCTGAACTGAGAGCCTAAAAGGGGAACAAGAAATTAAAGTTTCTGAAAAAATAAAAATTTAGATGAACAGAGAGAACTCTAAAATTGCAGTGCTTTGTTTATTGCATGTGTGTGTTCCTGCCTGAAAATAACTTGGCGTTTATTTATAACAACTGAACCCTTGACAAAAAGTTCTAAGTATTGGAGCAGCAGGTGCAGATTGCTACACTTTGGCAGATGAGTGTTGAAGATTCATCAAATAAAGGAGATGCGGTATCCTAATTGACTGAGGAGACCACAAAGATGCAAGGAGAGTAGATGGCTTAATTGGAGCTAGAGATATTCTCTACCACTAGGTCAGCCTTTCAGGACAGCAAAAGTCAAGAAAGAAGAGCAGGAATTCTAGGAATGCTCTCTTATTATTGTAGAATAACAAAATATTGAAAACCTGTAAGTCTCTCTATTCCATTTTTTACCAAAAAAAGAAGTGGTCTCACATAATCAATAAAACATTTTATACCCATCATCCCTCAGACTGTATCTTGCTGTGAATTTTATTTTCTCCATAAATCTTCTCATTGTTGCCCTATAATTCTTTAAAATTCTGCATCCATTTTATCATCTAGCTCTAGGTTGAATTTTAATAAACATTCATAGATGTGTATAATCTTGGTTCTATGTAAACTTTTCATCTTTCTTAGGGTCCTTCTTCTCCAAAATTGCTTTTTATTTTTCCAGTTATTTGCAAATAAATTAATCATAGTAGGTTCCTACCTTTATTAAGAAGTTATGAGTCTTGTGGAAAAAATTCCAATATTCTCAATTAATGTAATCCACCGGAATAATGTTTTATGCAATGAAATGAATGGAATGAGATGACAGAATATGTAAAATGTAACTGGACATTCAGAGAGCCACAAATAGGGAGTGATTGCTTGTTAATATTGGCTTAGAAAAATATGTCACTTTTAAATATGTAGTTTAAGCACCATTGTTTCAGATGTTACGATGAAAGCTTGTGAGTTTTATTTATTTGTCAAAAGCTTACAATGTAACAGAAACAAGAATAAACATAAGTTTAAATACAAGAAATAGGAACTAATAATTGGGGACAATAGGACAGGGACGGTAGGCACGATTGTATGCTTATGCACGTCCTTTACAGGCCTCTTAGGAACAGGGTGAGATCAATAGGTTAATTTAGGAGTCGGGGTTTGAGTTCGGGGTTTGAATCAAGTTTGAATCAGGTAATGAGTTCCAGACATTGACCACTCTGTTGCTGAAACCATACTGCAATCGAGTTTGGAGTGGTTTACATTTAGTTTATATCTGTTGTGTGCTCTTGTGTTGTTGTTGTTAAAGCTGAAATATTGATTAACTGGTAAGATGTAACATGATTTTATGTACTATGCTTAACTTCAATCTTAGTCGGTGTAGTTCAAGGTTGTCTAAGCCTAGAATCTCAAGTCTGGTGCTGTAGGGTATTCTGTTGCAAACAGAGGAATGCAGTACTCTTTTGGTAAAATACTTCTGGACTCGCTCAATTGTATTTGTGTCTGATATACAGCGTGGATTCCAGACAGCAGAGCTGATTCCAGTATTGGTTTGGCAAAGGTTTTGAATGCCGTAGTTTGTAAAACAGTATTACCAGAGGAGAAGCTTTAATGAATGAAGGCTACAGGAATGATGAGAGACTTTGATTGGGGTAAGTTTTTGCTAGTGTCAGAAGTATTTCTCAGAGGAAAAAAAAGACATGATAGAAAAAAAAACCAGAAGTGAAAGTGAAATGACCTGCAAAAAGGTCATTTCACTTTCACTTCTGTTTCTTTTCTATCATGTCTTTTTGTAAGTCATATATTCCCTTTTTAAAAAAGATAATTATTGATGGTAAAATGAATGGAAAACTACCTGGAGTATTTTGGAACACAGTACCCTATGAAAAATTGTATAAAATAGTAATAAAATAAAACAGCCATGAAGAAAACTGATGTGGAAGCTTTTTGAAACAGCAAGCAAACATATGGAGTTAGGCTAATATGTAGTATGAAAATGGATGTTAGTGGAATAAAGCAGGTAAAAGCTATGAATGAAAAAAAAGCCCATAATAAAAAGATGGTTGCGAAGGTATATCCAAAGGAAGGAATGGAATTAAAAATAAAAGCAATCAAATGATTTGGAATGAAAATGAAGGGATGGATTAATAGTATTTAGAGATTTGTTTGAGAACACAGGAATATGTTGAAGAATGGAATTGAAATTAATACTACAAAGGTCAATGTCTGAGAAAAAAAGGTCAAAGAGGAAACATATTTAAGTTCTGATTGGGTAATTTTGATGGTGGAAGTATCTTGATTCCAGCAAAACACAGGACAAAATATGCCACGACCTCCTTGTTAGCAAGCTATTTAAATATGACATGGTTCGCATAATAATGAAGCGGACAAAAAGGTCAATTTAAAATTGTATTCAGAGTGTTATCCATAGATGCTCATCAAACTGATTTATCTAGGTTGCCATAAAATTTGGTCCTGCATCCTGTACTTCATTAATCTTTTTCATTAATGATTTGCAGTAAGAGATAGAAGAACGCTTGTTAGATTTCAGATGGCAGAAAATTGCAAGGAATAGCTAATGCTCTAGAAAGCAAACACATTTGAAGTGGACTTGATAGGTTAGAAAATAACAGAATAAAATTTAGCAGAACTTTAGTAAATTTCACATAGAAAGCAATGATCAAACTACAAGTATAGAATGGGTGGGAATGGTCATCTTGGTAACATTATTTATTTGATGTAGCTTATTATGAACTGAATATTAAGCAGCAAATGAATGTGGCAAAGGGAAGGTTAAACTGCGACAATTTTTTTTTACTCCTTGGAACATAATAGTTCCATTCTATCTTGGGTTAGTCATCCTAAATATTATCTCCAATTCTGAGAGCTACACTTTAAGAAAGACTTTTGGCTAATGTAGCTGGAGTGTTCCTACTCATGAACCCAAGCAAATCAGAACTCTGAGACTAGGATCCTCCTCAAAGCTCTTTTTTATCGGTACAGCTTCAAAGGAAAACCAACTCTAAACCTTTCCCACGGTTTCAGTTTAATTTAAATAGGAAATAACCCCATGCCCCAATTATCATAGGTCATGTTGACCAATTCGGTTAATTGACAGGCTCTCCAGGCACTTCTTCCCCGACCTTATCTGTTGCCAGTAGAAATGACCTTGGTTCTCATGAGAAAGCTTTCTGTTGTGTCTAGTAAGACATTCCAACCTCCTTTCCCCCTTCCCCTCTGTGTGGCAACTCAGGAACAGAAAACTGGCTGCTGTTAGATTCAGTTTGAAGTTGACACCTTATTAAGAAAGGATTGGGGATGATGGGGGAGAGGGGGGGGGGTCTAGGAACTGTCCTATAAAGAAACATTGGAAAAGTTTAGCCTTGAGAAGAGAAGGCCAAATGGATGTTGTAGCATTTCTCAAATCTTTGAAAAATGTGTCACAAAAAGTAAAGATTTTAAAATATGAAGTACATGGAATTTAATTTTTCTTAAAAATAGAAAAAGGCAGTTTTCAACTGAAGATTGGGGGGGAAAAGGTACTTATAAGATCAACAGTGGGACCAATTGCCCAGGGATTGGTTGTATCAAACAACCAATTTGGGAGAATGTTTTAATTTGGATTCCTACATTGAACAGGGACTGGACTTCATGGCCATGTTCCCTTCCACCTTTAAAACTTTTATAAGAAAAAAAGTGAGGAATACATAGTCAGAAAATTTACTGTCAAGAAAGAGAAATAAAGGCTTATACCATTTTAAAACTTAGAATTGCACCTTCTGACTTTCATGAAACTTTAAGCTTTAATGTTTTGGGAAATATTTTATATAAAGAGACATTTCAAATAAGACCTAGTGAACCAGTCATTATTTTCAGAATCAGCATAACTATTAATTCATACAGATCTAAACAGTAAAAAAAGAATTAAAAAAGCCCTTATATTAAATATAATACAGTATATTTTTTAAAAACACCATTATTATTTGTCATTCTTACAAATGGAAAGCTTTATTTTTTTAAAGAAGTAAATTAAATATAATTTGGCAGTAAAAAAAAAACCAAACAAACTCAAGTCGGTATACTGATAACTTTTGTAAGACACATACTAATGTAGATTGGAAAAGAAATGCCTGTTAACCTGACAAAGACAAAAATGATAATAGAGCATTTAACAGAGCAGAGCAAAATTTATTCAGAAGTTGTTCTTTATCTCTATACTGTCCATCCTTTATATGTACAGATAAAAAATCACTATGAGTTATAAGAAAATGAGGTTCCCTGAAATGTGGATATTCAAAAATTCTCACCTATTTTTATATAAATTCTAAATGAAAAGTATCCCTTCTGTTCTTGATTGCCAGCTTGGTATGGGGCAACTTTTTGATATGTTAATATTTCAGAGTTTAGAGAAATGTAGAGCCCCCTCAGTTCTTCAAATACTTCAACAATAGCATGATTTTATTGTGACTGTTATTAATGATAGCAATATTATACCCAAGTGAATACAGTAGAAATTTATCATTTTAAGCTTTCTCAACATGGTGCCCTTAAAATAGGATGGGATATCAACTCTTATTAGACTGGGAATTTTGATACCTGGCAAGGCCATCCTACAGTATCTGAGAGGCTTTCTATATAAAAATCGAGATTCATTTCCTGATTTCTTTTACTTTTGCTTTTTAGCGGGCATTGAAAGGTTCCTAATAATCTTCCAATAATCACAAAAGGTGGTGCAAAACCAACACACATAAAAAGCAACACACCAATATACTTAGGTCAGGTAACAGAGAATTTGGCACTCATAGTACAGATAATTGAAGACACAAAGCGTATATACAATTTGTTTTAATAAGGCTTCATATTTTGCTTCAAATCCTAAGACGTTTTCTCTTCTTTCAATTTTTCTAATACTGATTACGGAAATACTGTAGGTCAGTGTCACTGCAGATGAATGAGTTGCCAGAGAGTTTTAATTTTTGTTCATTCAAGTCAAACAAGACAAAATTGAAAAGGCTGCCCAAAGGATATCAGCTGGAACCAAGCAGTCTGTTCATTTTGGGCCTTGTCATAATTGCTTTCAATTTCATTTGAAGAAAATGCACAATTCGCAAATCCATTACGTTCTACATCATGTTCTCCTCCCACCCATCCCCAAAATAATATTCAGTTTTCTCCCCTGAAACTTATTGTACGCAAAAAAAATTGGGTAAAAAGCAAAGCTTGGCTCATGCTCTTTTATGGGTAAATCCATTAAAAATAATAATTTATATTCAGTTGAATGCATTTTTTAGACATCACTATTGGTGGGGGAAAAGTTTCATCGGACAGTGTAGCAGTCACCCATAGTTGTGATGGTTTAGTTTCCATCTGCCTGTTATTAGTACTCTATTTATAGGTTATTGTGCAAATAAACCATTTAGGTTTTAATTTCTTTTAAAAAAATTGAAGCACCAGATCTTTGTTTTTTAATTTCTTTTTAAACAGAACCCCATGCTCCAAGTGATTACACAATTCAACAACTCTCGTGTGATAGTTTTTTTAAACATACATGGAAATATAACCCAAATATATATGGATACCATTTAAAACAATTAATTCAAGATTTTTTAGAACTGAAGTTAAATGAAATCCATTCTCCTACTTGAATTAACCTAGGTGTCTTCATTTGACCAATATAATTTAGGGAGAGATGGAAGAATACCCACCTATTATTAAATAACTGAGAATAGGAAATGCTTCTGCCAAGTTAATCTGTGAGGCCTATTTCAATATATTGCTTGCCTTTGATTACAGTTTACCTATAGAGACCAGATACAGTATCTTTTGATTAAAGAACAAATATAAAAATTATCATTTGCAAAAATCCCCAAATGAACAAATGTAACATCCAGGAAAATGCTGTCAATTAGATGCTTTAAATATTCGGGGATAGTAATCCATACCTTTAAAATATTCCTTGGCCATCTAGATAAACTGCTAAAACCTAGTAGTAATTTTTTGTACAGCATCTTGTACTGTGCAGCAGTAGGTAACAACTAGTAATGTGATTCTCTCAGCAGCTGTACCATTCGTTTCAGTATTGTGCAGCATATTGTCTAGGTATTTCAATACTTACAGTATAAGACTATTTTTAATTGTCAGTCTTTTGCTATAACATTATTTCATATGATTAATTTCTCATGAACATCTATTTCATTGGCCAACTCATTACCAGGATACAGTATGATAAAGATAGAATACGCTACATCTACATAAAGGAAATTAAGCCACATTAGTTTCATTAAAAATCTGTTCTTTACTATATCACTCATTTTTGTTCAAAATCTGAACTGCTTTTTTCTCATTCATGGTAATTCCAGTTTTTTGGTTGACAAATATTCTTATAAAGCAATTTGTATGTGAACATTATTGGAAGCTCTTCAGCAGGATACATTTTGAGCTGTAATGTATTGACCATGACAAGGGCTTCTTCACAAGCTTACCTTTTCATTTCAATTATTCTTCTCGATATCCTTTGAATGCTAGGAAAATACCTATTTTTAATTATCCCGTGCCTTTTAAAATAATATGTTGTATTTCATTATGTTCCAGGAAAAAATGAATAGAACTGATCAACCCACAGGCACAAATGATCAGGCTCAGTTGATACTTCGAATACGTTATGTGAAGACCAAACCCTTCTGGAGAACTCTGTAATGCTGGGCAAGGCAGAATGAAGAGATTGACAATTAAGAGGACGAACTGTTACTATGTTGATGGGGGAATAGTTGAAAAGCTTGAAGTGATCACACATTGTCTAGAAGAAAATCTATCTATGCACTGCTAATAGTCAATGCCAAATTGAGAGCACAAAGTCAGTCAAACTTATTAACTTTTTCTCATTTTACCTGCCTTATATTGTTCCTGTTCTTATGAATTGCTAGACAAGGATAGAAGTATTTAGAGTTGCAGTTGACTGTTTTAGTATTTAAGAGGAAATTAATGTTTGACAGGGTATTTCTGGGTGTGATATGCAAGCAGAACATAGCTGAGGAAGGTTAAACACTTGGTATTATGATTGTGTCAGGGTTGAGATTGTCTTTTTTCTTTTTAAGGATGATATATTTTATTGTACACAACTAGTGTAATGCATTTAAATTTACTTTCCAATTGAAAGCATAAAAGTGCTTATAATAAATAAATACACTATTGATGTCCCAATTATGGCAATTTCTATGCTGCAGGGATTAAACTTCATGATTAAAAAATGACCCACTTCTGATTTCTTGTCAATCATACTGGCTCCTTTAGCTACTTCCTGTCAGATTTTGGGGGCCAAGTGAAATAGATAGATTCAATAATAATGATAATAACAACAGAGTGCTGAAGTGTCCAAATGCCTATTTGATATGACAGCTGCCAGAAGCATGGAGCCTTCAACACTGAAATCTCCTGGTACTTAAAACTCTCTAAGTGACAGCTGCTATTCAGGAGACTGCCATGTGGAATATAATACAATCCTGTGTACTCTGTAATATATGCAAGAGCAACGATATCACTGTTTGGTTCTTTTAGAATTTGTTTTTAATGTTTGTTTTCAATGTTTTAATTCAAATGGACTCCTACAGGAATGTAGCTCTATTATTCTTTACATCTAAATGATAAAGTTGTCATTCCCATGATCCAATGTTAAGTGTTTGCAGTAAGTTTAACTAAAGCAGAAGTGTCCCACTTTGGCAACTTTAAGATTTGTAGACTTCAACTACAAGAATTCCCTGGCCAGCATGGCTGACTGGGAAGTTGAAACCAACAAGTCTTAAAATTGCCAAAGTTGTACATTTCTTATCTAACGATATGAATAGCGGATGAAAATCTTAAAAAAATGTATTTTAGTGGATGGAAAAATGAAAGGAAGACTGAGATTCTAGGAGAAATTTTTATTTAAAAACTGCCTATATATAACCAGAAAAAGTACACTATTTTTTCTTTTTACACACTAATACAATAACTTACACTGTGCTTAGTATTAGATCATTCTATATAAACACATACAAAATCCCCATAAACACCCAAATGTAAATGATAAATAGTGAAAAATTCACTTTGCTCCTCCATGCCTTAGTCACTATTGTGATTTTGCTTATTAGAATTGGAAGATAAATGCTTAAGGATGGAAAGAACCCAAGCATCAATCTGTGATCTGAAGTTTGATATAATCACAAAAAAAAGAAAGAATTATTTAAACATACATAAAGCCAAAGTAGGAAATTGGTAGTTGTCGTCCACTTTTACTGTGACAACAAGCTAGTAATCTTTTAAGCAGAATAACATTTCCAACTCTTCTCCAGCTCCACACAGAATTTAATAAAATCACAAAATTAAGCAAAGTAAAAGATGCCAAATCTATAAAGAAGGGATACAGTGATAATGAATATGGAAATACTAAGGGTTCCTAAGTAGTTACAGTACAATAATTTAAATCTAAATTATAGCAGCAATTAAAAATGATGAAAGCAGCTATAAAGGACATTTTATTGCACCAAAATAGGTACCGTGTAGTTTGAAAATGGCAAAATCAAGGAAATTACACACAAAAGTATCATAAAGTCTTCTACTAAGCAATACTGTAGCATAAAAAAGGTTTACATTTGTACTGCATCACATCATCATAGTTTCACTGCATTTAATTTAATATTGAGGCCAATAGTAATCCAAACCATATTTTTACATCAGAAATAGATCCTTTTGTGAAGCACTTTGGCATATTTGACTTATTTTTCTGTAGCAAGTAACAACAAAAATCTACAAGTTGGGGACAAAAATCAAAAAGCTGAATTCAAAACACTTCTGTGGTTTATTGAAACTGTTCAGACTGTTCTGTTTGTTTAGTGAGTCATCCTAAAAGAAAAAAACTTCATTTTTAACCAGGTGTGTTCAACTTTTTCAACTTCAATTCCCAGAATTCCGAAAATAGTGGCTGAGAAATTCTGGGAGTTGAAGTCCTCGGGTCTTAAACTTGCCATGGTTGGACACCCTTGTTTAAACTGTACATTTGTTTTTTAAGAAAATGCTTTTTCAAGGTATCCATTACTGTTCTAAATCCTTTGTCAGTATTTTAAGTAGGAAGTAGTGATATTTAAAAATATATAAATATAGCTAAGATTAGCTGTTGATAACAATACCACAAATGAAGTGCAGCATAGAAAGAGGCCAAGCCTGTCCAAGTACATTCTTCATTGCCTTAAAACTACTATGACTCTAAGGGTTTGTTTGTCAAGATTATTTGTAGATCTTCTACTTTTTCTTTTACAGGGTGGCTTAATCATTAGCCTGCAAAGATTGTAAGCTACTCCTAAACTTAGTCAACTATTCAGACTGATCAAATATCATAATGCTATTACAATTATTGTCAGGAAGCACTGAGCAAGCATGTGTATGTCAGCTGATTTAAACTTTAAAATGAGTTTGTTGCAAATTGTTTTTTTTTACACACTTCCTCAACATAATCTGTTTGAAGCCATCCAAAGAACATCACAAATAGTTGGTTGGAGGAGGAGCTATAACTCAAATTAACATTTTAGCTAGTGTTCTGCTCTATACTCAAGATATATTATCTTTCTTTAAGGGCAAACCAGTGGAGTTCCAGAATGCATCTATGCAGAGAAACAAACTAATTAATATTTACTTAATTTATTCTACCCAATCTGTACTATCCAACAGTCTTGGAGTATTTTGAAGGGTAGCATAAAATTAAATGAATACATACACAAACCCTTCCTCATCAATTTAAGCACATGGAGATAAGGACTCTAACAGTGAATTATAATTTCCACTTACATTTTTGCTGAATGCAAATTTGGCAGATGTTAGAATCATGCAACAGCTATTCATAAATTGCTATCAATTAGAACATTTGCAGTTAAATCAACAACTGCATTGATATAGTTACTGCTTTATTCTGTATCAAAATGGAAGGGTTCTAACTTATTAATTGCTAGCACAACGTAGAACAAATTCAGAGCATTAAACTGGAATGCTTTGAATTAAATTGAAATTAATGTGCTGCAAGTAATTTAGTATTTGTTACCACTTATTGCAGTACAATTCAACAACTAGAAGATCAATTCCTTCTTTCAATCTGAACAATGGAACAAGCTATTTAGATTTTTATTTTTGGTATTACGCATACAACTTCATTTCACTTTTTTCCCAGTGAATGAAAAACATTATTTAGACCAGAGTTGACCAACTTTGGTAATTTTGAAGACCTGTGGATTTAACAAGGTTGGTTAGGAAATTCTGGGAGTTGAAATCCACAAGTCTTAAAGTTGCCATGTATAGACGCCCCCAATTTAGATGAAAATGGCAGAATGCATGCCTACACCACTACTGAAGAATTAAAAAGCATGATTCAGATGTGATAGAAAACAAAGTATTTCACGAGATAGCCCCTCCTTGCCAGAAGGGGAGGCTGACACAACCACAATATGCTTATATCGGCGTAAGAAATCAGAATGAGAATACATGAAACATATATATGGGGAGAATTATGTACACATCTGAAACATTGTGGAAGACTGTGGTTTATTTGAAATCAAAAGAGAAAGCTTCTAACCTCATGAAAGAAGGACTTACAAGCAAATTCATAGTTCACCACAACTCAATTTACATAGTGAAAAACAAGTATTGTATGGGCTACAGCTTTGCTTTGTTCTCTCTGTTTAATATTAAGTGCTCTCCTATTACTATTAATCTAATCGATTACTTTGGAGCAACAGAACATATAAACAAAGCAGTTTTGCAGAAAAATGTATGCTGAAATTGCACCAAGGCAGGAAACTTTACTTTCACAAAGTAAAAATTAAAATAAAATCCAACAAAATAATTCCGGAAAAGCTTCTAAGGTTTCGAAGAAATGAATAAAAAAACATTTAATTTACTTGTGTTTAAAGTTATGTATATAAGCTATATTCAATATAGTGGAAATAAACAAGCTTTTTAAAAGCACATTGTTATACACTATTGTGTTTAATTCCTCTCTTATGTTTAATTCCACATTCAGCTCTAAATACTTTCTGCACATTTCAAAATGTAAATCTAACCAATTTAAAATGTAATACAATACTGTTCTATACAAAGACCTGGTAGTATACAGTGGGATTTATTTCTGTGTATATATGGATATTTATCACTCTTAAAGCCTTACTTTTAGAGAGCACAGTAATAAATGGGATTTACATGTGCTAAGCTGCAATTTTATTATATTTATCTGGGAGTAAACTTACTAAAGACAGTGTGTTTTACAACAGACTAAAAATTAATTAACATACACAGTTAAGTTTCACTGGAGTTTGCCCCATATTAAAAAGTATTTTCCTAATAATTGATTCTATTAAATATACAGAAATATCAATCTGATTGTTAAGGTTTGTATCTTAGAAGAAGATGCATATCTCCAATCACATAATATTGAATCTATATGAGATTCATATCCTTGGAGACATGCTTAGTTAAGAGGTCATATTGAGCAGAAGCAATAATTTGTGCTATTAAGTAAAACATAATTTTACCTCTTCATTTCAGAAACTCTCCAGTACAAAGAGATTGGTATTTGACCTAACATAGGGCCCACAGCTATTTTGATTTAAAAGAGAAAATAAATTGTTTCAAACACAAAGAAAACTGAAGAAGAGGCACAATTATTTTTTTTAAAAGCCATTTTTAAAAAGCCATTTTTAAAATTAGAAAGCTACACTGATAAAATACCATTTTAGGCATTTAAGAATTTACAACAGTAGACAACATAATGGTAAAAAGTATTTAATGCACTAGTTAATCTATGCCCTGAGTAAAATTAGCATTATGAGTTAGAAATCACAGGGAAGAGTCCATTTTCACTACTGACTTTACTATCTAATGAAAGCATTAACTGACCACATGTGGTCACTTCCTTCTTTTGATAACAGCTGTGTCTCAGTTTATGGAAATGGAAAAATGAAGTCTAGGCACTGCAATTTTTTTTACTTTAAAAACTATTTGAAACAAGTGCTTCCTAAGGTATTAAATAGGCTTCCTACAGTTCTCGCTTTTTCAAGGTTCTACATAAAAAGAAGCTCATCTGAAGAGATGGCCTTATCCCTGTTTTTGGGAGGTAGTCAAGTGTTACCTATAAAAGACAATGTTCCCCATGGTACCACCATACTCTTTAAGAAGGAAACAGCTTAGGACATAACAAATTAAATGCAGCAAGAGAGAAAAATGTCTCACTAACAAGTACTGGCTTTGTTCAATAAAAGCTGCCTCAAATTTTAGAGTACTGGATCCCCCATCTTTTTATCAAAAAGTATATAAATTCAACAGAAACTCTGTCATTTGAGGGAATGTATCTAGGTAAATGTTTCTCAAGCTTGGCAACTTTAAAAGAGGAGGAATTCTGGATGTTGAAGTCCATACCTTTAAAGTTGCCAAGCCTCAGAAACAATGGTCTAGGTCAGGGGTCTCCAAACTTGGCATTTTAAGACTTGTAGACTTCAACTACCAGAATTCCTCAGCCAGTTACTGGCTAAGGAATTCTGGGAGTTGAAGTCCATAAGTCTTAAAAGTTGCCAAGGTCGGGGGGCCCTGGTCTATAATTCACATCTATTTTTCACTTGAAACACCTAGGACAAATAAAAGTTGACAATCTAAGTTCTGTCATTTGAAACGACTGTAAAATTCAGGTTCAATTATATCCATAATAACTAAGCATGGAAGTAATGTATACTTTTTTTTGGTTGAGATTATCCAAAAATGCTACTATTTTCAATGGAAACCACTGAAAAACTTTTCAAATCAGGCTATTAGATTGAACTGTACACTAACAGCCAGTCATTTCCTAATACTGGTAGACAACTTGATTTTCTTAGAAAAGTTACAAACTGCATTACTATGCAAATAATATTCCAAATATAGAGAGGTAATGAACTGCAGGTTTAAAGCAGATATTAAGGTATAAGGCAAATTAATAATAAAGTATAATATGTACCTGTATTTTTCTAATATTTTTCTGGAGTTTTCTACATAGAACTAACAGTATGCCTCATAATAACTTAAGTAGATTGCTTAAGTTTTCCTTTAATTCTTTCATTAAAACAAAACTGTACTTAAAAACAATGTATACAGTGGAGCAAAAAAGTATTTAGTCAGCCACCAATTGTGCAAGTTCTCCCACTTAAAAATATGAGAGAGGCCTGTAATTGTCATCATAGGTATACCTCACCCATGAGAGACAAAATGTGAAAACAAATCCGGATAATCACATTGTCTGATTTGGAAAGAATTTAATTGCAAATTATGGTGGAAAATAAGTATTTGGTCAATATCAAAAGTTCATCTCAATACTTTGTTATATATTCTTTGTTGGCAATGACAGAGGTCAAACATTTTCTGTAAGTCTTCACAAGGTTGTCACACACTGTTGCTGGTATGTTGGCCCATTCCTCCATGCAGATTTCCTCTAGAGCAGTGATGTTTTGGGGCTGTCGCTGGGCAACACGGACTTTCAACTCCCTCCAAAGGTTTTCTATGGGGTTGAGATCTGGAGACTGGCTACACCACTCCAGACTTTGAAATGCTTCTTACAAAGCCACTCCTTTGTTGCCCAGTGTTTGGGATCATTGTCATGCTGAAAGACCCAGCCACGTTTCATCTTCAATGCCCTTGCTGATGGAAGGTGGTTTGCACTCAAAATCTCACGATACATGGCCCCATTCATTCTTTCCTGTACACGTATCAGTTGTCCTGTTCCCTTTGCAGAGAAACAGCCCCAGAGCATGATGTTGCCACCCCCATGCTTCACAGTAGGTATGGTGTTCTTTGGTTGCAACTCAGCATTCTCTCCTCCAAACACGACGAGTTGTGTTTCTACCAAACAGTTCTACTTTGGTTTCATCTGACCATATGACATTCTCCCAATCCTCTTCTGGATCATCCAAATGCTCTCAAGCAAACTTCAGATGGGCCCGGACATGTACTGGCTTAAGCAGGGGGACACGTCTGGCACTGCAGGATCTGAGTTCCTGGCGGTGTAGTGTGTTACTGATGGTAGCCTTTGTTACGTTGGTCCCAGCTCTCTGCAGGTTATTCACTAGGTCCCCCTGTGTAGTTCTGGGATTTTTGCTCACTGTTCTTGTGATCATTTTGACCCCACGGGGTGAGATCTTGCGTGCAGCCCCAGATCGAGGGAGATTATCAGTGGTCTTGTATGTCTTCCATTTTCTGATTATTGCTCCCACGGTTAATTTCTTCACACCAAGCTGCTTGCCTATTGCAGATTCAGTCTTCCCAGCCTGGTGCAGGTCTACAATTTTTTTTCTGGTGTCCTTCAACAGCTCTTTGGTCTTCACCATAGTGGAGTTTGAAGTGTGACTGTTTGAGTTGTGGACAGGTGTCTTTTATACTGATAACAAGTTCAAACAAGTGCCATTAATACAGGTAATGAGTGGAGGACAGAGGAGCCTCTTAAAGAAGAAGTTACAGGTCTGTGACAGCCAGCAATCTTGCTTGTTTGTAGGTGACCAAATACTTATTTTCCACCATAATTTGCAAATAAATTCTTTCCAATCAGACAATGTGATTGTCTGGATTTGTTTTCACATTTTGTCTCTCATAGGTGAGGTATACCTATGAAGCCAATTACAGGCCTCTCTCATCTTTTTCAGTGGGAGAACTTGCACAATTGGTGGCTGACTAAATACTTTTTTGCCCCACTGTATACACTCTGTCAGTTGTAATAAGCAGGGGAAAATAGATCAACTCCTGCTGCAAACATAAAGCTGAAAATCAATGGCTTCTGTTGGTATTGGTTACATTCAGAGACCTTATTAAAAGAATCAGCATCATTTTCTGCCTGTGATAAACATTAATATAAAACAATTGGGGGAGGGAGCCCATAATATCAAGAAAGCTTTTCAGATAGTCAAACCTTTCAATGCTTTATTAAGCCCAACATTTCTATGGTTAAGAAAGACAGTTGTTAAATGAGTTTTGCCCCATTTTACGATCTTTCTTTCCCAGTTAAGTGAATCACTGCAGTTGTTAAGCTAGTAACACAGTTCAGTGAGGCTGGCTTTGCTTGTCAGAAAACTGAAGGAGGTGATCACGTGACTCTGGGACACGGCAACTGTCATAAATATATGCCAGTTGTCAAGTGTCTGAATGTTGATCATGTGACCACATTTGAAAAACAGTGATCGGTCACTTTTTTCTGCACCATTGTAAATCTGAATGGTCACTGAACAAATGGTTGTAAGTGAAGAACTACCTGTACTCTACCTGTACTCATGGTAGCGTTCCGCTTTCACAATACAGAATTAAAAATAAAAGAATGTTTAGTAGATGGTTACTATGATGCAGACTATATCAAAACAGGGCTGAAACTGGGGGAAAAAAGATATAAAGGCTAGTAGAAGTTCAACTATCTCAATGAGGAACAACTGTCACCCCAAAGATACTAGCAATTATATCTGAGTAGTATTGGAAATGAAGAGTTAATTTTTAGATCAATTCACAAATAATGATGTACTTATTGTTTCCTTATGTTGATCTCCTAATTTACTATTTTAAAGCAGCAGTCCCTAACCTTTCCTGCTCAGCAGTGCAGCGGGGAGAGGAGGAAGAGGATGGTTTCACACGCATACCTTCTGCTTGCACTAATGGAGTTTCGCACACTTATCTACCGCTTGTGCGGCCTGGTTCCCAACCAGTACTGAGCCACGGACCGGGAGTTGGATACCTCCCTTTTTAAGAGATTTTCATTTTTGAAGTACCCCATGATATCTATAAACACCTGCAGTTTACATTTAAGAAAAAGATAGCATAGGCTCTTATCAATTATATAAGGAAAAGTAAAAATGTACCGGTTCAAATATGATGAGATCTAGCAAACAGCAAAGGAGCAGTCAATTACAAGTGAGCAAAATAGACTAATGAGCTGAAAAGAATGGTTAAACTGTGGGTATATATCCCAATACCGTCATTGGGGTGGAGGGAAGGTGTTAACCTTTACATATGTAAGTGTGAATAGGGGAGAATTAGATTACTTGTTTAGAGTTCTATTGCACTCAGATTACTTGTAATTAGTTGAGGTCAGTATTGTCCATGATACAGGAGTGAATGTGGAACAGCTTAACTTTTCCTTTTTTCAATTCATTCTAAGCCAAATTAAAATTACTATACTATACTATTTTGTATAATAGAGTAATTTATAATATATAATAACAAATCCTCTAGGATCCTTCCAGTGGAGGCACTTTGTGCCTCATTTTCAGAGCCAACTAGGATTGCATTGTAACACTTCCTGAATTCTTAAGAACACCCATGAATGATACTCTGTAGTGCTTATAGTGTGCTTGTATTGATACAATAACAAATTTTATGAAGAAACACTTGGTATTGGATAAGGTAGTCAGGTGTTTCCTCACTAGCGTCATGGTTGAGTTATTAGGTCTCAGTATTTTGACTTCTGACATGCTAAATGCTTAATATATTGCTATTTAGTAGTGCAGAGCTCTGCTAGGTGCCTTTAATGTATGGTAATAAGCACTAGTGCCCAGAGGCAGAGTTAAATATATGTGATTCTTGTATGCTATTTTTCCTATTCTGAGACTTCAAAGGAACTAGTCAAATTAGTGTTCACAAATGGATTCTCAATTAATCCAACTTCAGAAGTTTTCATCTATACTCTAAATAAATACCATGTATAGCGTTTAGAGATGCCTGTCATATTTCTGTGTGAATTTGTATTTCTAGACAACCCCACGTTTCAGAAAATATGCTTGCTATGCTCATTTATTTAACTTCCAGTTTGCTTGCAACAAGCCCTTAATATTATGCAGTTAGGGCTATAAAAGGCAGGTTCTTGTTTGTTCTTCCATTTCTAATGGAATTGTTTATCTGTTATTTCTCTTCATTTTAAAATTATACTTTTCTTCAGTCATTCTGGTTATATTTCTATAAACCCTGCAAACATATCCTCTGTTTTTGCAAGCTATAAAGCAAAGGTTAAAATACAGAAATATTCTGCAATTTAATTTCAGACTTGGAATTTGGTTTTATTGAGTATAAAATCCCATGTGCTTTCTGTGAGAGGTACAAATGCAAATTTAAAGATAGAATTTGACTTTATTCTATAATAAAAGGGCAGCCAAATTGAATAGCTACAGTTGCCTCTACGTAACTGCAGCAAAACTAACTTGAATTTCAGCTTAAAACTACAAATAAATAAAGCAAAAATGGATTTCAAGTCATATTTCATTAGTTTCTTTGAAAGTCTTCACAAACTCAGTCCAGCTGAAGCACAGAAGAAATTGTCTTCACCATCATAAACAACCTGCTTAGTCTTGCCTCTGCATTTTCTTCTTATCTGTCTGCATTTACATGGATAACCTGAAGAAAACTCAAACAAGCAAATCATTTTGTTGAGCACTGTACTTTCTCAAGAGATTTAAATGGGTCTTGCAAAGGAGCCATGGATGGTCCTGTTGCATTAAACGAAAGATGAGTAAGTCCCAGTGCATGGTAGATTGTCCATTAAGTGAAACATCATTACAAAGATAACATAGATGGTCAGCATTGTCTATCATACCCTGTATCTATCATATATATCATCACATACAATAAAAATCCAAGTATGAAATACTGTATATTTTAGGAATGAAAAAATCTGCATGTGCCAAGGAAAATTGCAGGTAGGGATCTGATTAGATAGAAGTTTGTTCCTTGGTCATCATCTTATATTTCCATATCTTCCAATCTTCACATTCATGAAAGCCTCCAAATTCACAAAAGCCAGAAAAAACCCTAAATACCAATGTTCTTATATTGAACTAGTTAGTTTTAGGTTAGGACTTTTTTTTTTTTACAAAATATCCAATTTCACATAACCATATCCCACTTTCACTATAATAATAAAAAGTCATAGGACTGTAAGATTATCAGAGCAATTCAAATGTGAAATAAAAAGAGTTCAGAAGAGCAGTGATGCAATGCAATTATAAAATGAAGACTTGTAGTCAAAACCATTTTAACAATGTCATGCTGAACAATTTTCCACTGTTTTCACTGACCAATGACTTTGAATAGGTGCATTTGTTATGGACGAGGTATATAGGAATGAAATCATTGTTCACCAGTAGATCTACCTTTCTGTTTTCCTATTACTCCAGTTATATTAGTGACTTTAAAATTTGAATTTAATTTATATTAACACCAAACAGTTCCTTTTTAGGTGAGGCTATCCTACAAAAATCCATAAAAATTAACACAAAGTGGCTTTTAAAAATATAAATAGAACTAAATCCAACATCAGTAAATGAAGTTTAGCAGTGGCAGGAATAACCAAAGGGTGAAAAGTGCCAGGGGTCTTAAGTACACCTGTCTGTAAAGAGGTTATTGCACTAAACAAAGACCCTAAAGAGTTTTAAAAGATCTTCACTGGACTAGAAAAGAAACTAGCCATTTTCTGTATGAACTTGCAAACCTTGCCTGATCCTCCTCCTTACATGTAGACAAAACGTGATCGATGAACTTATATTCTTCTTCCACGTTGATACAGTCCTGCATAGGAGCACGTTTCAGGCGCTTGGTTTCTTGACTATAGCCTTGTTTGTTGCATTCTGTTAAGCTGTCAACATCCATGTCGTGTGTGGTATGGCCAGTTGTAACATGGGGATGTGAATTATTAACTGTTCCATCACTATTGTTTGAAGTTGATGACCAGATGTTTGGAACTGGACACTTCTTTAAGTGGTGTTGAAGGTAGAAGACTTGACGTCTGTAAAGAACAAAAAAGACCAATGGAAATCAAACTTCTATGTTTTTTAACATGTTCTGTCACTCTTCTAAATATAGAGCATAACAGACAGTTTGAAGGACTAAGCTGCAATCAAGCATAACCTACATTTTGTAAATAATGTCTGAATACTATAGCTAAACACTGTGAATTCCCTGAAAAAGAAATTAAACAATATTTGTGTACTTTTGTCCATGTGTCAGCAGAATTTACCTTGCTGATGGATCATATTCTCATTACTACTGTATTCTTCATACGTCCTCAACAAACTTGTTCTAGAGGCTTGGGAATTTAGAGGAGGAATTTACAAGACACCAGAAAGGGAAACCTGACTTGGAAAAAAGTGCATCAGATTTGAATGGGGTAATCGTCCCTTTCAATCTTCTGTTCTTTAAATATTCTTACCTGTGATACCACAATGTTTCATGCCCTGGATAAGTGTTAATTAAATCAGTGCAGAGCTCTATTTCCTCTTTCAGATACAATGAGTGATCTGGCTGTTGCTTTTCCATGCAAAAAGCTTCTGCACCTTCATCTGCTTCATCTTTTGGAAAACAGGATGTTTGTTGATTGGTTGGGTGATCACATAACTTTATAATACAATCAGTCCCAGTTCTTACAATCAAAGATTTTAATAGAAACTGACGGTAGTGGAATCCACTATGGTCTGAAACATGTATGGAGACCCAGTGTTTAGTGGAAGAAAGTTCATCAAGAAGAATCTGAGAATTAAAAACAGAATGAAGTATTCAACATAAACACTAATCAGCTTCAGATTTTTCTTTATGACAATGTACTCTAAACTATGGACCTCTGCGGACTTATTGCAAGGAGTGTAAGACACACACCAAACATGGAAAACAAAGCACAGCCAAATTAAAAACAAAAGCAAAATTTACATAAATGCCATCCAAACATATTTAACTATTTGGGAAAGGTGAGCAATGAGAAATCTGAATTAGCCTAGGAGGAAGGAAGAGCACCAATTGATGTGGGTTGCTTCGTACTTCCTTCTCCTTCACCAATGCCGGTATATCAATTTCCCCACCACCGTCATGTTTCTTCATTATAACTGGCAATGATCCCTAAAAGTTGCACATATGTGGACTCAATCCTTAACCAGCACTACTTCCATATATATCTTTACTGTACTTTATTAGAACTAACTCCCTACCCCATCTAGGGCTCCCATTGGATCCCACCTATTATGGGATTACATTTTTGTTATCACATGAAATGCAACATCTACCCATCCCAGATCCTTGGAAAGGATTCCGTAGGTAGACAAAAATGCTAAATCCAGTCTAAACATCTGCCTGATTACTAAATATGGTAAGAATATTTTACTTTCAGATTTTAAGACGGATGTGACAGATTCCAACTGGTTCACAGAATTCACTTTAGAGGACACTCTGGATAACTCTCAAAAGGGAGGAATCAGCTGTTTTGTAATAGGCATTTCTGTTTCTGTTAATAACATTTTTTGAAAATTTGTGAGCAAGATTCCAGTTGTTTTATGTCATGTTAATCTGTTAAACCAGGATAAGCTTAGATAATCTGAAAGGCACCCATAAATTATATTACGGTGTTTCTAAAGTACATGATCTCTTTGAAATTATACTGATATATATTTATAATTTGCATTTTTATGATACATTGTTTTGTCATATACTTCTCCCTCTACTTTTGATACTTTTGAGTCAATGTTGACTCCTGGTGATGCCTAGACTAGTCCCTGAGGTTTTCTTGGCAAGATTTTCAGAAGTGGTTTGAGAGACAATGGATGCCCAAGGTCACCCAGCTGGCTTTGTGCCTTAAGGTGAAACTAGAATTCATGATCTTTTGGTTTCTAACCTGGTGATTTAACCACTTCATCAAACTGGTTCTCATAATTAAATTTAAGATCATAGAAATAAAAATAAATGGCATTTAAATATCTGCTGAACGAAAACTGGTAACGATAAATATGACCTCATGTTGAGCTTGACCCCTAGCTACTTCATTCACAAATCTATGTCATTTTGTGACATAGAGAGGGCAGCTTCACAAAAGTAATTTCTTCTGGAATTTTTCAACTTCTCAGTTTATCTTAAAGCCTTGGAATTCCCTAATGCAGTGGTTCTCAACCTGTGGTCCGTGGACCGCTGGGGAACTGTGATGCGATCACAGGGGGTCTACAAAGTCTTGAAGAAAAGTTATGATTTAAATCTTGAATTAAGTCTTGGGGTCCAGGTCTATGATCTGTGGCAGCAAAAAATATTTAAAGAGGGTCCATGGTGAAGAAAAGGTAGAGAACCACAAATTCTAGGACTAACCAGGTTTGCTTAACTTCCAGGCTCAAACAAGAATGGCGAAAAGCCCTGTCATTTTCATAGAAGCCTTCATTTTCATCCTATTTTGCTTTTATACTGATTTCTGTCAAAGGAGGTCAGAACGCCAGGTGACTTCAGCTTTAATCTATTTTTTTGCATGAATTAGCTCAATTCTTTTTTATTATCTTCTTACTGCCCCAAATACTTATTAGTCATACTTAATTGAATTCAGTGCAAACATTTTCAAGAAATGTGCAAACAAACATATATAGAACTTCTATTGCATCCATACCTTTGTACTGAGCTTTGCCAAATTCTGTAACACCCAGATACGATGGGACCAGGCATTATAATTACTTGGATATCGTCCAGCAGCGTCACAACAAACATCCATTTCTTCTTTCACCAGCCGCTGTATTTTTTCTGTGGGTAATGCTTCTAAGTTCCCTTTAGTTACAAGAGTAGGCAAGGAGTTTTCCTGGAGTAAATGTTGCAGAACCCATCGTCTGTTGGTGCAGAATTGAAAGTGTGAAAGCCAAATTTAATGAAAACATTTTTATTCATTATGTCATTAAATGAGTTCTTAATACAGCACATAAGGATATTTATATTCTTCCCTATCCCGGAGTCACCATGAGTTAGTCGGGCGGCCATATAAATTTCTCAATAACAAAAATAAATATTTAAAAAGAAGTTTAATTATACTATAAAACATTATCTAAGATAATGAAATTATTTTGTTAATAGTTCCAACCAGTAACTTCCTGTTTTATAGCAATAAGTCCTTTAAAAACTGACAAATAAGTCCTGAATACTGACCATACACATATTCAATCCCAAGCTTAGGATGTCATGATTTGAGCAAATCACAGAAGTATAAACTCCTTTGTTTTAAATTTATTTCATATGCAGAGCAAATATTTAAAACTATATATATAAAATGCTAGGTTGTTCCTGGTTCAGCTATGATGGTTACTTATGGCTTCCTGCTTTATTTTACTATTCACTTAAAAGGATTAACAAAGAAGCTGCATACAGGTTAACAATTCTTGTACATAATGGAAGTAAAACAATTCTGAATTTCTAACCTAAGACATATTTTTCATCCTTTTTTTACAATATTAAACAAACTGATATAAACTTACTACTTCTTTATACTTTCCTGCTTTGACGTTTTTTCCTACTTTAAAATTCAGAATTTGTTTTTGAGAATTTTGTTTTTTAGCTATGATTACAAGATTAATTTTTTGGGTAGCTGCAAACAATTCAGAAATATGTACACAATGGAAGTATGTATATGTGTATGCATAGAACAGAACAGAATATATTTTTTTTATTGGCCAAGTGTGATTGGACACATAAGGAATTTGTTTTGGTGCAAATGCTCATGTGCACACACAAACACACACGCAAATACTCTACAGCAAAGCGAAGATCTGCCTAATTCTTTCCTTTTTTCTCAGATGACATCTACCACTGATCTCACAGAGATAAACAAATGTGTATTTCAATATAAAGAAGTAAAACCACAAACCTATGAATCCATGTTTCTGGACTTTTTGGAAACTTAGTTAGTGCCAATTTCCCAAGATGTAAGTCTTTAATGGGGTTTAAAGTGCCAGACAATATCAATTCTTTTCTGAAAAAAAAAAAAAAAACCAAAGATATAGCTACTAAAGATAATTAGCCAAGCACTTGCTTCCTAATAAAAGTAATGATAGCCACGGTGTACCTATTTAAATATTAGCAAAAAACATCAGATTTATAATATTAGAACTTCTCAACCATGTGTCCTGACCTGGCCTGAAGAGTCATTGTCAGACGAGGAAGATGGCCAGGAGGACGTATCTTATGCTGCCACGCCATTAGCCAGATTCATTGTTCCGACACCCTGGACTCAGCAGACATTGAAGGGAGTCTCCTCCATATAAGAATGTGGTAATTGTGGGTTTCTAAATACTAAATTATGTATTTCTAAAAATTGAACACGCATACACACATAGATTTCAAGATGAAAATTGCAATTAACATGCAAGAAGTGCTTCATAACAATATACAGGCAGTCCTCAACTTATGACCACAATTTCTGTTGTTAATTGAGATAGTTAAGTGAGTTTTGCACTATTTTATAACCTTTTTTGCCACAACTGTTAAATGAATTACTTCAACTGTTAAGTTAGTAACACAGTTGTTAAGTGAATCTGGCTTTTTCTGTTGACTTTGCTCATCAGAAGATCACAAAAGATGATCCCATGTCCCCCAAAGTTGATCCTATGACCCCATTTTCAGCCCATGGCCATGCCCCCTCTTCAGCACAGCTAACTGTCCCCCAGAGATCTATCTTTATGCTTCTATCCTTCCCCTTTAATGGGGAAAGGTAACAAGATAACCAACAACTTTCCTGTAAGAATTCTAATCAGAAGAGTAGGATATCATCCTTAAATTCCTTTCTTTCAATTAATAGCACTAATATTTGGAAAGAGGTACATCCTGAGTAAAATCCTCAGTGAAAGATGTGGCAGGGAGTGATGTCTCTTATTCTGTCCTACTTGCATTATTTTCGCAGTTTAGGACAATATGATGCAATGGCTATTTGCATCATCTTCCATTTTCAAGAAGCATAAGTGGATTCAAATGTGGAAACACCATCATTCGCTGTTGCAATATTAAACCATGCCATCTGCCACAAGGGTATAAAAAGAGATTCTTTACTTTTATGAAGCCTCAAAAATCAAACCAAACACCATGTTAAATCCAAGTAGGTAACACAATCATCTCAAAGGCAACAGCATAGACAACCAATCTTTTCCTACAGTCCTCTAGTACCCAGATGGCATTTCATTGAACAGGATTAAAAATCTATGAAGTAACAATACAAGAGGAGATGAAGACAGGTATGGTGATACCTACTGTATAGCAAGACAACATCGACTCTAGATATAAGCAAATGGAATAAAGTAAATTAATGGAAACATCTTCCACTGCTCTCAAATGCTCTCTTATTCTTTTCACTAATCACTTGTATCCTAATTAGGGCTGCTTCAGGTATCATTATTTTCTATACTCTTCTATGTATTAAAATACAAAAATAAATGAAGCAGGCTAAGTAGCATTCATGCAATACATTAGCAAGAGGGCACATCTAAAGCTGACAACTGGCATATAACCCCCTATGTGCATTCACAACAGTTTAATTTCTGATATGCAATTTTTCAGGTAGATGAATAAATAATTCAGGCTTATATAAATAACATTAATCACTATTTACGAATTATTTAAAAACTGACACATCAAAATTACAAAACTAAAATTAAACTAAAATGCAAAAATGACATTTTTACAATATATTATATCAATCTATTTCAGTAGAACATGAAACTGAATGATTTATAATATGGAAGTTCTGATTATTTCCTCTATTTTTTAGTAAAAATGATTACCCCTTAAAACACAATTTAACTCTTGTATTAGTCTTAATTAGCATATGAAAATAAACTATAATACAGCAAGAAATGAATTTTAATAACCTCTTGGAAGGTGAATGAAAATGCAGGATCTGTCTTCACAGTGGTGAACAGAATTTAAAGTAGTGATTACAGATCAAATCTGAAGACTTAGTGAGAAAGCATATATTTAATCCATCGTTGAGTTATTTTATTACAAGTAGCAAAAGCCAATGTTGCAGGATTCAGATTCAATCTTTTTATTCATTTAATTATTGTGTTTCTGCCTTCATGCCCGTGTTCATCTTTCACGGGGCAGATTATTCAGCATCTCTTCCCAACTTTTAATATATCTATCAAAAACGCAAGAATAATTTAAAAGTGGACAAATCTAGGATATCTCAAAACATGGGCTAAAGAACTGGGATTTCTTGTAAGTCCCATTAATTAACGTTATTAAAACTGTTAAAATGGTATCAACAAATTTGAGACCGAGATTGATTCATGAAAAAGTTATATTTAGGGTGTATTGGACTTCCCCCAAATATATTTGAAAGGATAGATGTTAGTTTTTTATTTATACTGGAGATATAAAACATTTTAGGGTAGCTACTTGGCTGCTATCTTTTGTACTATCTATAGCTTCCAAAGTCATTTTTAACAGCTCCATGTAAAGCATGCTAATTATAATCTAATCTTGTGGGTCATAAAGACAAAAATCATTGACCTATGGCATCTTGGTCCAAAAAGGGCAACAACTGGCACACTAGACTTAGCTGGTCCAAGGCTTCCCAACCTGCTATTGTAGGAGACATAGATCCAAGGGAACCTACTCTTGCAGAGGGATTGCAATCCTAATACAAGCACCATCTCAGAAGCAAAATATTTTTGAAGAAATAATAACTTCAATTTACTAGGATTAAGTTCGAGCTTGTTTTTATTTATTAAGACTTTTAGCCCTAGGTTTATATCTTCCAAACTATATCATACCTAGTTTGATCTGCGATGTCAATGTGCAATTGAACATCATCAGTTTTATGTAATAGGTTTCTTAAAAAGGGGTTATAATTTTGTATATGCATGAGAACAAATGAGGCAGCATTTGGAAATGACTCAGGCAGATATCTCTCAAATTCATCAAAGTTTAAGGAGGAGGAATACAAGGTAAACATAATCAGACTCGCAAAATTTTGTTGTTATAGCTAATCTCAATAAAAGTATTTTTAGCCTTCCAGTGGAGTTGATTTCCTGGTCTCGCCTATCTAAAAGGGCTGACAATTTGCTTTGCATATTTCTTTGACAGTTTTACAGTATATTCAAAAGGCACTTTATAAATGTTGATCAATAAAATGCAATATTGCACAATTATTCATATATAAATACACATTTTCTTATACCCAGCTGAACAGATGCAGAGGTGGAATTCAAAAATCCCAGCAACCGGTTCGCAGCCCAGTTGCTGGGTGGGCATGGCCTACCAGAACTTCCGGGAGGGCCGTTTTTCGCTTTCTCAAGGATCTGGAGGCTTCCCTTGAGCCTCTCGGAGGGCAAAAACGGCCTCCCCCGGGGTCTGGAGGCTCTCTGGAAGCTGGAAACAGATGCGTTTCTGGACTTCTGGTACTTCTGGAAAGTCCTCTTTTTGCCCCTCCCAGAGCCTCTGCACGGACCCTGCATTTACCTGCTTTGAAAATGGGCCACGTGGAGACTCTTGGGAGGGGCGGGGTGAGTGGGGCCAACCGGTTGGTTCAAATACTGGTTCGGCAAACCAGATGCAATTTTAACATCTGGTTCGCCTGAACCTGTCCAAACTGGTAGAATCCCACCCCTGAACAGATGTATTGATTTAAAAATCATTATACATGAAATAAGATTCTCTGTAACATATAACATATATGGTTACTCAAAAGTAGCCATATGTGAACTTAGAGAAGAATGGAATCCATGAAATCATAGCGTAAAACATGAGGCTATCAGCAGAAGTCCTTATATCTGTATTTGCTAATCTTACCTTACATTCCATGCTGTAGTGAAATCTGGGTTCAGCAACAACAAGGTACATGTGATATCTATCAATTCTAAATAAGAGATAAAGAAGAATAAATATTTTATGAAAAGGCATATATACATTTATGGGGTGATTTTTTTAGCATTATAGGATATTTCTTCTGTTATTTGTGTTTGTGTAATGTTGATGAGATTCTTATCCCTTCTTTCAAACCCTTTGAAGTTGAATGAGACTTGGAACATTTATCCAAAATTATGTACCAAATATTCTGTATCAAAACATCTGAAATGGCTAATGATACTGGGAGTTAAGAGTTCGGCAATATTTGGGAGACTAAAGGTTTTATATTCTGATAGTAAGCAGAAACATCAGACATTATGTTAGCAACACAATGAATTATGCAATTAATGAATCAGTTTCACATGAAGAGCCAACGTCCATCAAAATTACATTAAAAGGAAAGAGGGAAAATATTATTCTTGTTCAGTTGAAACTTAAAAGCTTCCTCACCATGTAAACAGCTTTTATTGTATTATAGAACTCAATGCCTTTGGAATCAAATTATTATTATTATTATTTAGGTTTTATATACCGCCCTTCTCCCGAAGGACTCAGGGCGGTGAACAGCCAACTAAAATACATGTAAACAAATATAAATAGTTAAAAAAGAATTAAACCCTAGGCTGTCCCTATAAAAATCTAAAAAAACCCAATTAAAATAAATTAAAACTTTGTACCCCATCCCAACTAATCTAAAAACCCCATTTAAAAATCCCATTTGAGTCAGCTCAGGCCAGCCTGCTCGAAGAGCCAAGTCTTCAGGTCACGTCTGAAGGCCCTCAGGTCACTGGTCGTTCGTAGTCCAGGGGGCATCCCGTTCCAAAGGGCGGGTGCCCCCACAGAGAAGGCCCTGTTCCTCGGGGTCACCAGGCGACACATAGAAGGCGTCGGGACCCGGAGGAGACCCTCTCTGTGGGAGCGCACCGGTCGGTGGGAGACTACTGGCAGAATGCGGTCTTGTAAGTATCCTGGTCCAATGCCATGGAGCGCTTTAAAGACCAAAACCAGTACTTTAAAGCGAACCCGGAAGGCCACCGGCAACCAATGCAGCTCGCGCAGGAGGGGCGTCACGTGGGAGTATCTCGATGCCCCCATAACCACCCGCGCGGCCGCATTTTGTACCAGTTGAAGCCTCCGGGTGCTCCCCGCAGGGAGCCCCATGTAGAGGGCATTACAGTAGTCCAAACGGGAGGTGACCAGGGCATGAGTGACTGTGCGTAAGGCGTCCCGATCAAGAAAAGGCCGCATCTGGCGTATCAGGCGAACCTGATAAAAAGCCCCCCTGGAGACGGCCGTAATATGATCTTCCAAAGACAGCCGTACATCCAGGAGGATACCAAGATTGCGAGCCCCTTCTGTGGGGGTCAAGATCTCATCCCCAATAGCCAGCGACAGAGTCAGCTGGCTATATCGGGCCGCCGGAAACCACAGCCACTCGGTCTTGGAAGGGTTGAGTCGAAGCCTGTTCTCGCCCATCCAGTTCCGCACAGCCTCCAGGCAACGGGCCATAACCTCCACAGCATCGTTGGGGTGGCTTGGGGTGGAGATGTAAAGCTGAGTGTCATCAGCATAAAGATGGCATTTCACCCCAAAACCACGTATGATCTCTCCCAGCGGCTTCACATAGATGTTGAACAGACATGCTGTTTGCACTATGCAAACAGCAAACCAAAAGAGAGAGAGAAAGAGAGGGAGGGAGGGAGGGAGGGAGGGAGGGAGGGAGGGAGGAAGGAAGGAAGGAAGGAAGGAAGGAAGGAAGGAAGGAAGGAAGGAAGGAAGGAAGGAAGGAAGGAAGGAAGGAAGAGAAGGCACTGCGTGGAGACTATTGGAAACAGTAAGACAGAGAGAGAGCAGGATGTACAGAATAGACAAGAGAATGACGCTGGCAGTGTAGAAAGTGACGAAAGAAAACAAACAAAATTCTTTTTAGAGGTTACATATTATGGAAAAATACAGGGCATGTTATGAGATGCAACGGCATCTGTGTTAAAAAAGGTTTTACTTTATAATGGAAACATCTACCATTCTGCAGGTGGTACTTTAATGCTGCCCTCTTTAAGTTAAAATAACCTTTTGAGTAATTTCATATATAACTATGGCTTCATTACAATTTGAAATTGTGTGAAAACTAGTATGAAAACAATCTATAGTTGTGAAATGATATTGCAGCAGATAATTTCAAAGAAATTATGTTTCTTATCAGAAGATATACAGCAAAAGGAAATTTACATAAAACAAATAAATTTCTACAGGCAATTCTTCAGTAAAGCATTTCTATTTCATTTCATCTTCCCAAGAATCAGTCAGTTGGGTTTCTAAGCATAATCTTCTATTTATGGCTTACTCTTAGATTTTTAAAGTTAGATTATGTGTTCATACAGTCAGGCAAGATTTGAGCAAAACTGCAGGAGGTCTTTATGATTTTAATTTAGTTTCTTGTCATAAATGTCAGCAAGCAATGGAAAAAATACAACATCCATTCTGTTTTTATTACATTAATGCATGCAATTTGTACAATGATTATTTGGTGCAACAAATACATATGTCAACATTAATATATAGATTGCACCAAAAGTCAGGCCCCACAGAGTTCCCCAATCTTTTCAGCTTTGTGGAATGGAGGGAGGAAAGAGGGAATGGCCCCCCGCATGTGGTGGGCAAGCATGCATAGGTCCATTTACACAACGAGCAGACATGTATGTCTACTGCTAACGCAAATGGAACACACATGCATGTGGTGCCTGCTGCTCTTGGGGGTGCACATGCATGATTGCCCATCAATTCTGCGGTCTGGTTCCAAAAGGCTCAAGTGGGCCACAGCCCGGAGGTTGGGGAGCCCTGCCAGAGAATTTATTATACAAATTACATTACATGTTTGAATTCGTTATTTTTTGATAAATAGTTCCTTACTCATTTGATGCATGACCTTTGTACCCTCTTAAATACAGTAACAATTTCTCTGAAAAATATTAATAAAATATATTTTGAATGGCCCATAAAGCCTGTACACTGTATATATCACAGCAGTAACAGCATGTTATCTTCCAATACTACGAGATGTGATAATATAGCATACTTTCAATTTAATCATCACGATCGAGAAAAAATGCAAAAAGCAATAAAAATAGTGATACATCTGTATTTATAAAGTTTACTAGCATCTCTATTTAAATATATTAAAGTCAATATAAAATTAAATCTATTTAAACTATTATTAAAATCAAGGCTAAAAATCAAGTCTCAATTTTCACAATTTGCATTAAAAAGAAAGAAATGTTCCTTCCTCTCTGCAGCTCTGCTCGATAAATTTGGGGGTAGCTTTATGGAGGGGGAGAGGGAATTTAGGAAAGAGACTATCATTTGGGCCATTTCTTTATTCTTTATTAGCCAAGGCTTCTACACTCTTGCCAACTGGGATGACAAATGTTTTCAGCAACAAATTAGGCATTAAAAAGCAAGTTTGTCCCTTAGACATCATTATTATCACTTTCTTGCTGACAGTAGAAATTAAAATGAGAAATGGGAACTCAGAGACTTATTTTCTTTTCCTTGAAATGGGCGGGTTGGATTTTCTAATTTTATCTTCCCTTGCTTCTAATGTGGTAAAATAGAGTTATTCCCAAATTGTTTCTATTCTCTGGGAATACTGTATTTCAACTCGGTAGGGGAAAAAACCTTGAGAGAGGGTGGCTGTTTACATAAAGCATAATGATTCTCTACTGCTATGAATGGTTCATATAAATCAGTTGAAATTCTTTTGGCAAGCACCTATTCACTTCAAACTTCTACCTCCCCCTCTCTAGGAAAGTGACCTTCCTCATTTCAAGGAGAGAAGCTTGATTAAATCCCTTTCACTATGGACTGGCCAGTATTATCTTGTGCTCTTGAGAAATGGATCCAATGAAGAATTGTTAAAACAAAGAACTCTTATTTTATTCTAACTAAATAAAAAAACAGAGTATATCCAATCTGTCTTGACATGAAACCCTAAAAGGAACTAGAATTCCAAGAAATGTATTGTTTGTCTCTTGAAAAGGCAATAAACAAAGCTCTTTAAAATAGGAAGGTCTGGATACGTTCAGGCTGCCCAGGAGGTGATCTGTGATGGGATTCATATGCTCTCCTCTAGGGGAGTAGTAGTCCCATCAGCTATGAAGGAGGATGTAATACAGCCTCCCAAAACACTACTGCTGGACCCAATCATTACATACTATTTCCACTCCAGTTTCCTTTCCAGGGACGGTGGTGGAAAGGGTAGTTAGGCACATGTCCCTGGAACACAGCAACCATCGTAAGTATATATCAACTGCCAAGTGCCCAAATTTTGATCATAGGACTATGGGATGCTGCAATAGTTCTAAGTGTGAAGACCGATTGTAAATCACCTTTTTCAATGCCATTGTACCTCTGGTCATTAAACAAATGGTTGAAAGTCAAGGAATACCTGCAAGTGGTTAATGGCAAATGCTTTAGGTGCCTGCCTTGCCAATTTTCAAAACAATTTTCAAAATATTAAAACTCTAGTTGCTTTACAAGATCATTCCTTATTTCTTCAGCTACAGCGCTATGTTTCCGGTAATCATGTACCCAAAATATAACCTGGACTATTGATGAGTGAATACTATGCTAAAAGGCCACTGATTATTCCACTAATTCTTTTTAGCGTATAAAAAGGGTTCAACTATGTACAATATTAATCATGCAATCATGCTTTCAATTGCAAATTTGTTGAGAATTCAGAAAGATTCCTCTGAAGATAGCTGGGAATGATTAGGTTATTTTTACAAGAAGGAATGGGTGACATGACAATGAGCTGGAAAAAGCTTTCATGACAGCAATATTTTGTACTTTATGGAGTGACTTACCTTCTTTGTTGAGCCACTGCTTTCTTAGTTTGTAGTGAAGAAGCTTGTTATGGACATAGGGTAAAAGAAATTTGACACACCAGCTTTCCACTCCAAGTTTGTTTTCGACCAGAACTATTGGGCTTCGATTATATCTGGCTTCGGGGCACGGGATTAATCCAATTTCATCTCTTAAAATAATAATAACAATTAGATTAACTATACCTTCCTTTCATCAGATTTGCCATTTTTGCATTAACCACTAGCCTACTAACTTATTAATGAAGAAGTGCTCCAAAAGAGTTTCTCCTGCAGACCAAATAACATTGTCGTGCACCGAAGATTCCAACTTGCAGGTCATATTCTTCTAATCCTAACCCTAGAATCTCAAAAGATGGCAATGATATGGATCCCCAACCTCGATGCCAAATGACCACCAAGAGGACACCTTGAAATACACATTGAAGAATGTTCATGGAAGACTTGAAGATTCTAAACATATGAAAAGACACTGAAGTATTCACCAAGACCAAAAATGCTAGAGATCCCTTGTTGCCCAATGTGCTACATAACATGGCAGGATCTAATGCTAATGCTACCCATGGCTCTATCCACTTTATTCTGCCTACATTATTTGTTTTCCTTCCAGTGAACCAATTTAAATGTTTCTTTTAATGTAATTAATAGCACTATCTTATATATGTTGATTTTACAGGACAGTTTTATGGCAAGTGCTCAGAGAATCATAAAGCTGTAATTGTATATATATTTAATGGAAGCTCTAAAATGTTGTAAATACAGTAATAAAAAAGTTTTATTGTATTCTAAATATGCCTGGGAAAGAGAATATGACTATACTAGAAAATAAAATTTCCCCTAAAACTGCATAAAATTGGCAGGTGAGAAATGAATGCAGACCACTAACCCATTTTGTAAATTCTAGGCATTTCTATTTTCAAGTATTCTCACTGAATAAATAGCATTTACGTCCCAATAACCTATTTCTGTTTTCTGTAGTATTTTGACAAAGCCCATTATCCAGTTCATTAACCACAGAAATTTCTCAGATTATATGCGGTTTACTTGCCATTATTTGATTGTTTTGATTAATTCATTTATTTCAAAGGGAAATTGACAATTTAAACATGCAGAATTTGAAAATTCTGCTTAGGAATAAAAAAAATCATAATCACACAGCAGATATTTTTAATTACATTTATTTTTATTCTAACCTTTCAAAAATCACCTGGCATGTGTCATTTCTAACTCATTTTATCCTCATATTCTCCTTATGGTAAACTATCGAGACTCACTCGATAAATTATCAAAGGGGAATCTGATATTTTATTATATACTCGTGAAAGTTTTAGGTGGCAAAATACACCCCAGAGTTGGGTTTGATTTATCCATGGATGAACCTAGCCGTTACTATGTAGGCTAGATTTTCCTTCACCTCATCCTGGACACCCTTTTTTTGAACTATTACCATCTGGCAGACAGTACAGGATAATGAAAAAAGGACAAATAGGCTGAAAAAAGCTTCTATCCCAGGGCAGTAATTCTATTGAATTCTACCATATAGTGCAATATTAATGCAATATCAGGGGTTTTCAACTCAATGTATAGAATGTGAAGGATGTGTATTTGTGTTTATTTTCATAGTCATAATGTACACTGAAAATGGTATCTAATTTAATTGTATAAGGTACAATGACAATAAAGTAAACTAAAACTACCTATATAGCCTGTATACACTTTCGTATAAGCCCATCTGCAGATACAATAACTGCAGATACAATAACTCAAGAATTTTTAACCACAACAGCATGGAAAATGTACCACCCATCATAAGCCAATTGTGAAAATTAAAACATAGAAAAATGTCAAGATTGGGTTATCCAGTACAGCCCATTTTTCATATATTGGTTAAGGATCAGCTTATCCACAAGACATTTATTATTTCAATGTATATAGCTGCTCTTCTCAACTACGTGATTCTGAGCAGCTCAGAGCAATTTTTAAAAAGTATAAAAAAGCAAAATGCAAAACCCGCTAGGTATTAGAACAATGTTTAAATCCATCCAAGACAATCCACAACTGAGATCTATGAAAACCCATTAAAAATAATCAACACATAATCAACTTTACCACAAATCCAGGTTCTAATGCCTGGTGACAAAACCAAGCTTTAAAACAACCAAAAGACGGATATCAAAAGAAAAAACAAAAGAAAGAAAAAACCTCCACACTATAACCTAGAACTGAGGAGACGATGTTAATGGGAAGCACCAGACAATCCTGTAACCTGTTGGGTCAGGTAGTGTACTTTGATGGGACCAGACTGAACATTACACTTTAGGTTAACCATACATATTTTTTAATCTCAGTGCTGAATGGTCCATGATCATTTACAAAAAGTATGAATCATAAATAGAAAAACAATTGCAGTGGAAAGCAAATTTCAATCAATATTTACTTACTTAAAGAAATAAGAAATAGAATAACCACAAGCAGGAGGGAAAAACAGTAGAAGCAGGAACAACATTTGACTTCCTGACAGGTTCCCCAATGATTTTCCTTATGGAAATTGGCAGAAATCATTGGGATGCTGCAATGGCCATAACTTTCAAATAAAATTGGTCTGAATATAGTGGAAATTACAAGTCCACAGGAATAATGGATCCTGATATATATTTTTTAAAGTTAGCAGATTTTAGTTACACTGATTCAAAACACATGAGAGTTTTAATTGTCTATAGATGTGAAATGTCTGATAGAATTATGAAGTGGAGAATGATTGCTGCAAAAACATGTGGAAAGATATTGTATAATATGCAAATAAAGAAAGACATAGTTACTAAGAATATAGTCAAGAGAGTAAGCAACAGTTAAGATTAAAAGAGGCAGTAAAAATGCAAAACAATTTTGTTTTAGAAGCTGGTGAAAAGGGCTAAATAAGGCACTGCTAGCAGAGAGAAATGCTAAAAACTCATATTATAAAAGAATACTGAACTGTAAGGCTGCAAGTAAACATGATGAAAATGAAGAAAGATGGATGTTATTTCCTTATACAGGGAGGACATTTTGTAGAAACTTTACCCTAAATGTATATTGAAACAAGTGAAAACAATTGTATGCTTCCACCTATAAGGAAGCTTATAAACTTAAACAAGGAAAAGGATCACCTACATCAAAAGAAAAAAGACAACTGACTACAGAAGGAGTACATTACTGAAAAGAGTGGTAAAAATGAATGGATGCTGAATGAACATGAACTGAATACAGTACTGAATATCCAGTACTGAAAGAAAGATATTGAAGTAGTTTGGTCATATAGATAAATAAGGAATTAATGTATTAAGGAAGGCTGAATGATAAGACAAAGGGAAAGATTAACAAGATTAGGTAAATCAGATGGGGTAGGAGTTGTTCTTTAAAGTACAAAAGGCAATGTACAAACATGCCCGAAGCAAGGATGATTTGCTAAGATACAAAGGTATGGAGAAGTTATAGTTCTTTCTTTTTTAATCTCATGTCTTTTTAATTTCTTTGGTATGTCATTTCTTGCTCTGTTCCTCTTCTCTGCATAACATATTCTAATTGGGAATACTATGATGGGATGTATGGATGCTTCAAAAGTTCAATACACACATATATATTCCACATACTAAGAAAAAAATATTGTCCAATGCTTCATATACTGGAAACATTTTTCTTTCTGATTAGAAACGCTACTGGATATAATTTATTTAAATACATTTACTTAATTATTGTTTACAGAACAACTTCAATCCAAAAGGAGGCAATACCAAACAGTTCTTTATTATTTCATATAAAACTGTATTGATATGGTTGAAGTTACCGTAGTGGGCTGTCAGAATCTAAACTCAATGTGAGGAACATACTTAATATACTTCCTGTATGAAAAAGAACTTGAAGATTTACATTAAAAGTATAAGACACTAAAAAATAAAGCAGGGAAAACTCCCAAAAGGTAAAAGTGACCAGATAGAAAATGAAAGTTTTGGGCAGTAAGACTATTTAAGTAATGAATAAAAACAGACTTTCAGAATCAAGCAGGAAGGGATTAAATCAACTGCAACAAAAAGTGGAAAAAAAGATCAGAAAAACCACTGGCAATGGACAATTAAAGTAGGGCACTTAAGAATAAACATGGAAGAGATCTAATAAAGCCAAACAAGTTTAAAAGAAAAATGGAAGACTATACCCAAATCCTGTACAAACAGCACTGCAAAGTGATAGAAACATTTGTAAAAAGAGACTATGTTCAGGGATCAACTCATGCAAAGAAAGATTGGTTAATAACTTTTTAAAGAAGAATATACAATTACTATGCATGCAGATAAGTGCCAAATGAACAGAAAGGTTTCAGAAAAGGCAGAGGGAAATAAGAGACTGACATTATTTAACTTTCTTATTGTAGAGAAGCATATAAATGTACAGATACTTTCTAACTGAAGTAGCATTATAAGCTCTAATAACAAACTAGGGTTAATGGAGAGGATAAAATAATTTCAGGAGGTTCACCTTGGCTTCACTGACTGGAATAAGGCCTTTTAACTGTCCAGATTATGCTAGAAAATGAATGTGATAAGGCTAATGAAAGACAGAACCTCTTATTATTTTTCAGAAGTACAGTGAAACAAACAAGATGCTACAGTACTGTAAAAAGGAAATCTGGAGAAACAGTGGTTTTCATTGTTTATCAATATGAAATATTCAGGCAATATTAACTGAATGTAAAGAAGAGTTATGTGAAAGAGCTCAGCGTAGCACAGTGTGAAACAAAAATGGAAACTGAAAAACCCATGTTAATATTAAAAAGCCAAAAGTAATGTCAACTATCATGCTCAGTGAACTCACAGTTGACAGTGAAGAAGTGAAGACAATATAGATGGTTTTGTTTTCTTCATCCCTGAAGAGATAAGATTGAATAGTATCCTGGAGAAGAGAGTAAATCTGGAGAAGAAGGCAATGGTAAACTTAGACAAATGCATAAAGAATATGGATATTCTCATGAAAAGAAACATTGGAATAGTTATAGTAGAAGCTTGTCTAGTGTTAAAAAGACAGCTGTGAAAACTGAAGATAAAGAACCAGAAAAAAAAGTGTACTTCTCTGAATCATGATCTGGACAAACATCACCCAAATAAAGACTGACTACTCCCACAAATGGATGATCAGGACAGTCCTATACTTTGGGCGTATGTACAAGAAGATAAAGGACTGGAATATCTACTATATTTTGCAATATTAAAGGAGATAAATGGGAAAGGAAACATATAATTTGAGGCAAATGCCAAGATTGGCTGAGGAATTCTGAGTCCTAGGAAACAGGCAAACCATTTCCAAAAAAATATTGCCAAGAAAACTACTTCTCCAGGCAGTTGATAGGATTCAAGAACTAAAAACAGCAAAAACAAGGTGGAGTGTGTGAAAGAATATAACCTTTAAAATTTTGACCTGTGAGCCAGCACACATCAGCAAGATATTTTCACTAACACTATATTATTATTTAAGCATATCCAAAACAGAGCTCTTTGTTACCTGAATAATTTTTCACCTGGAACAGGTCAATCTGAGTGGCAATACATGCATTTCCAAACATGTACACTGTATTCTAAAACAGGACGATGGTCTGATTGTAATGGACACAAATTGCATCCTGTTCTGGATGGCATATTTTCAGAAATGCATGCACCACCCACAAACCTGGAGTATTTTGGAACATCCCACTCCTGGGGAAAACTCTGAACTAGTCGTCTTCATGCAGCTTCATGCAGATTCTTCCTCTTCACTTTCATCTTAATCTCTCAATTTCTTTAATTCTGGGACAAAGAAATGGCCTGAAAGCGCTGGGCGAACATCAACTCCTATTTATGTTTGTTTAAATAAACATAAACAACAAACTCCTATTTAGCGCGGACTATTGCAAAAGTAGATCGACACATTGGTGTTAAAAATAGGGTTTGGGTTAGAGTTCAAGACGAAGTGCTTGCAAACGGAAAGGTTACCATCCACTCTGAAAATCAAAAAGCACGTTATCTCGCCTCGCTAACCGCGTAGACGCGCAAACTTTCAAAGTTAGCCAGTAACCAATTCAACTGATTTCCCCACGTTCAACTTTTCCTCTCCGGCAGACCCGAACGTCCCCCTCAGACCCTTCTGCTGAAGCCCGGGTCATAACGCACGCCTTCGTCTAAACCCAAGCAAAGGCCACGGGTACCATCCCGCAAACGGATCATCCCCGGGAACTTCAAAGCTCGTCCTCCACCTCCTCCAGCCTTTACTCTGAAGTTCCTCCTCTCTCGTCCAGCGGTAGAAGTTCAGACTCGGCTCCTCTCGAAGAAAGGGAGAATCATTGAGGAGGTGTTTGTTTTATTTTGTTAACCCGGCCTCGTCTCCTTGTCACACGCTCGGACAACCCAGCCGAGCCCCGCAAACCCTCCCCCGCCGAGGACACAGAGAGGCAAAGGGGCTGCAACCGCCTCCGCCTCCTCAAGACGAAAAAAAAGCAGCCGCGGGGCGAGACGTCCCGCGTCCCTTTGGCGAGGCCTCCTTTCACTCACATGTGCGGGTTGCGCTTGAAGGCGCTATTGATGTCCTTCACCACCCGCTGCACAAGCACGGCCACCTCCTCCGGGGACTCGGCCATCTTCGGGCTGCCGCCACCGTAGCTTACGACCGGTAGCAGCACCCTCGCTGCTGCTCCTGCCGCCGTCCCGCATAGGAAGGCCGAGGAAAAACAAATCGCATCCGGGTCAGAGGCCTCGGCGAGGCGGAGCGCGGCGAACCGTCGAGGAAAGACCGCCTTCTCCTTTCGCCGTGGAGCTGGACGAACAAGAACCGGGGGGAGGGGGGAAATGATTTTGGGTGTGAGGGGAAAGGATGCTCTGAAGCAGGGGTCTCCAACCTTGGCCACTTTAAGACTTGTGGACTTCAACTTCCAGAATTCCTCAGCCAGCTGGCTGAGGAATTCTGGGAGTTGAAGTCCACAAGTCTTAAAGTGGCCAAGGTTGGAGACCCCTCCTCTGAAGGGTCGATGGCCGGTTCTCAAGCAGGGGAACGATTCCGCCCGCCATCCCGCTTTCCTTCAGCGCCCCCTCCCCGCTATACTTTCTCCACGGAGTTGCTTGAGGGTGGTGAGGAATCCTCCAGATATTTTTAAGTTAGTTATTCGTGTTTTAAAAGTCATGGATTGCAGTTTTAATCAAGTATATAATTCCCTCAACACTGTCAAACTATTTACTAAGTGTACATTACTATTACTATTAATCCTTCCATTCTTCCTTTTACCCATCTCCCACTTATGACTGTAACTTTGTTGCTTGTATTATATTGACTGTTTCCTAGTATGGTTTGATATTTATACCCTATGACTATTATTAAGTATTGTACCTTATGATTCTTCTCACTTGGGACTTTCAAGAAGAGATTGGGCTACCATTTGTCAGAAATGGTGTAGGGTCTCCCACTTGGGCAGGGGTTTGGACTAGATGACCTACAAGGTCCCTTCCAACTCTGATTATCTGTTATCTGAATGTATCTTGTCTTTTATGTACACTAAGTGTATTTGCACCAAGACAAATTTCTTGTGTGTCTAATCACACTTGACCAATAAAGAATTCTTTCTTTCTTTCTTTCTTTCTTTCTTTCTTTCTTTCTTTCTTTCTTTCTTTCTTTCTTTCTTTCCTTCCTTCCTTCCTTCCTTCCTCCCTCCCTCCCTCCCTCCCTCCCTCCCTCCCTCCCTCCTTCCTTCCTTCCTTCCTTCCTTCCTCCCACCCATCCTTGTAAACGATATAATACTACTGAGACTTTGGGATGTGCCTTCCCTATTACTATGGCTGCCCTTTGGAAGTGCATCCAGAGATATTTCCAATAAGCAAGTCTACAATTGTAGAATGTATAACTTCGGGCTCAATTCCTTATTTATATAGAGACATATAGAGCCTTTTTTTAATCTGTGCAGCTATCATACAAATCCTTTCCAATCTCCTAATATATTTTTTAGTGATTCTTTTCCATAGGAAACCAAAGCAAATCATCTATAATATGTGTAATGGCAATAGAATTATGTATGCATGTTCAGTATGAACTTTGTTTGCCAAGGAATATTACTACCGGGGTGATGGTTAGCTTCTAAAACAAGGCTGCAAAAGTTTAGGTGACTATCAGATGGCAGAAAACTGATACAAAAAAAACCTATGATTGATCCTCCAGATTTGTGCAGCACAGATCTGAGAGCCCTAAGTCTTAAAACTGAGTTTGCTTTTTGGGCAAAACAGAATTCTAGTGTTTTTCATTAAAAAAAAAAAAGTACTGTAAAATGCACACTTTGATTATTTACAGAAGAAAAGGTTGAATTCAGCATGACTCTGCCCATGAAATGATGAGAATATATTCACAATTCCATTTCAATAAGCATTGATGGCAAGATTGGCACGATGTTTTACGTTTTGGATGTTTCCATAGTATTTACCTTGTAAGAATCATTTGTAGTTTTCCCCTTGACTTACAATGAACAGAAAGTAGTTCCGGCCTCTTGGCGGAATAGTTTTGAGGTTTGTTATTTTCCTCAATAGCATCAGTAGTCACCATGGAGACTAATGTATCCAGCAAAGAATGAAGGCTGCTAAGGTTTCCTGGCTTCCTTGCTGTTCATTTCATTTGATGTCTTGAGAGAAAGCCAGTGAAAGCTTGGACCTTTGAGAAATAATACAGAGGGAGTGAAGTATTGGTCTCAAGATTAGCTTCTTAGTTATAATACCCTCATCCGAAATGAATGTGGTTATTCTGCTGTGTACTGCCTTGTAGTAGGAGAAATAATACTGAATTAATTTCAGATACAGTGGTCCTGTAGAAGAGGTGAAAAACCAAAATAATTTGAAGATGGAATTAGGGCCACCAGATGTGATGGAGCGCAAAGGAGCACTGACCTTGCGCTCCAATTCAGCATATTATGGGAGACCCACTCTTGTGTCTGGCTGGTAAGAAAAAAAAAATACTGTTCGCTGGTCTGATGTGGTTTAAGATCATTCTCTCTTAAAAAAAAACCCCACCAGATGTGACTAAACCACAAGGTGTCATTTATTCTGGCTGTTTTCAATATGAAGCTTAGCTTTTTCAAATTTTGGGGTTTGGGTTTATTTTGTTTTTGATTTCAGATTTATTTAGAGACTTTTTAACACTTTCTGAGAAGTGGTCTTGTATGGGACTTTGATTAAAATAAAAATCAAATTGGCTCTGCACATACATGTATTTGGATTTGACTTGTAATATTATGTCAGTAGTAATGTAGATATTAATAACTTTTAAATATGCTTTAGTATTATTATTTATTATTTCTTATAAAGGTCCCAGAACAGAGAGACTGAACCTAAGGATTATGATATACATGACATTCCTTTGGGTTCTAAAAACTTATGTCAGTCTACTTACTGGAGATTTGGAACCATGGATCAAGTAAGATAGCTTACTATCTGATAGTATGTTTGTTTATGTTGATGTATCACATTCATATTTATTATCAATACATTACCACACAGCACAGTCATTCCTAGAATACACCTGTATATTGTTATTAAGTTAATAAATAGTGTGTTTTAGACTTAGAGGACTCAAGATTGGTATTAAAACCATTTCAACCAACACCAGTGATTTCAAGAATACCCCTCCACACCTGGATTGTGCAATTTTGTAGATGGTTTATTATCATTTAGTTGCAATGTTTATTTTCAGTCATGAAAGAGAACCAGTCTGGGATGCTTTATTTATTTTTTTATTTTTATTTTTTAATTACATTTATATGCCGCCCTTCTCCGGAGACTCGGCGGCTTACAGTCTAAGGAGCACCATGCTAAGTGCTCGGCCAAATGAATAGAAAATGACCAACTCACCATTAATTAATTTATTAGCCAAACACTTATCTTACAAGAATAGAACATATATATTTTTATTATATAATAAAAACATTAATTGGTTTAAAAATATTAGATTGGGGTGAAAATGCATAAATTATAAGAGTGAAGTTATATCTCCCAAGATTTCAACAGATATCATGTTGGTTATTAGAGTACTTTTAAAAAAAATATTTTTGTGCTGCATTTGAATTATATAACGATTCGTTGTTCTAACATTTCCTTTTAGAAATGGATAACAACATATCAAGATTATATGTCATCTCCCTGTAGCAAAAAAGAATATAAAGAACTAGAGGTTTGGAAACCTTTGCTGGATGAAGATGGCTTTCACACAATTGTTGTTGACAGGTATTTCTTATATGTTTGCATCTATAATAATTTAAATAATATCATATAAAATAAATCATGATAATCTTTTTGTCCTATTTTTTCTATGTTATAGTTGTTTTTAAAACATTGAGAGCAATTAATCCTTTATTTCAAGAATTACTCCATCTAATCTCTTGTATATTTTCCAGTTCATTAACGTTCACAAAGCATTAACTAAAAAGTAATTGATTTTAAACATATTTATCCTGAGAACTACGAAGTTAATGTAATGATTTTTTTAGTATATTTAAAGAGTTTGACACAATTCATCCAGTAGAGGGCAGTGCAACAATGCAAAGGACAGTAAAGAAACAAAAAACCATATGAGATATACAGTATATACTAGTTTTCTCTAAAGTTGTACTCCCCTATACTTTGTCCTTTGTAAAGCCCATTGGATTGATTTTGACTTAAGGCTGCCTGTCCATCAGTCCATCCAGCATTGCCTGGAATTGGCTCTAAAATAAAGCTTGCATTTTCCTTTAAATTTTTGTTCAATCTGAAAGCTGTTTCTCTCTTTTTCCCCCTCAGGGAGACTGGGCTACCTGAAACAGGTTTTGGTGCTGTATTACCATGCCACCCACCAGAGAAGTTTAAAATGTTTGTATATACATATATGCAAATTATTTTAGTTTTACTATGAAGTTCAGATTTTGTTGTGCTTCATGCTGATGCTTATTGAGACCTGTAATATGATAAAAGTTCCTATATTTGTACCTCATTGTATTACCTTGGTACTTAAAAGTATCTGATACTTTTATTCTCAGTGTTACCAGAACATTGTTTCAATGTTTTTTTTTATACTAGAAAACTGATAATTAATGAAATTGGTTTCTTATGATTTCTGATTGACTTCTTTGTCTTCCTACTAATAATTTAATACAATACCATAAATTTTTCTTAGACCTTTGGGAGATTTTGCTTCTAAGGAGCTTTGCCCATAACAAGCCTGCTGGGTTTGTACTGCATAACCATCATGGTATGAACTCAAGTTCCTATTCCTGTGGTTGAACTTAACTTGCAAATACATTCACGGCTTTGAAGAAAGGTGGAAAGGAATGGAAAGACAGATCAGAAATAAAGACAAAGTTCTTTGATTTTTCCCACAGCTCTCTGGGGAGGTTTTCAAGTGCTGGATTGCTTGCTTGCAGCTGCTCCATTTAGCAAAACCACTAGTAGGATGTTTGGATTTTTAAATGAAGAACAGTCTCTAGTTTGCAGCTGGTGTGTTTGCGGGAATGCCGGAGGCACTTTCTTCTGTATATTCAGGGTTTTCCTTGATTTGGTCAAGTAACCTCTTTTTCCCTGTGTTAGAAGAAATTCTTGATCCATTCTGAGCCTGCTGTTCAAAAGAACATAGGACAGTTGCTAAAAGCAGAGGTGAAATTTGAGAGCATGACAGACAGTCATAGCAATCACAGGTGGCCATGAATCATAGCTTTAGAGAGGTACTTTTATAAATAAGTCCTTCTATTGTTCTTAGAGAGTTTGTGGACTCAGCCTGCCTTCTAGGGATTACTGGAAACCACCCCTGATCTGGCCTGGTAGGAAATTCAGCTTGACTCTCTGAAGTTTTGCAATCTTTTATTTTTGGTGAATCAAGGGGGTGACTTTGGGGTGAAGAATTTATGTAAGGAAATTTATTACTGAAATGAAGAAGTAATAATATCTTGAGGGGATTTTCTTATTTAGTAAAGTCGGTGACATTTGTCAATTTCATCTATGTTAAGACATGCTTTGCTTTCAGCCTAGATGTCAAAAGGCTTAAGCTTTTGTTTTTATTGTTGGAGTTCATTAGGTAGAAAGGAAGGAAAGAGAGTCAAAATGACTTGGGGTGATTTTGGCCTTCCTATACCCATTTCTAAATTAGATGAAAACAGAAATGCATAACTGTCTTAATTATCTAGGTTGTTTTTTTTTTTGCTTGCACATTGTTTCAATATAATGAAGGTATTGAAAGCTATAGATTACCAATAGCACAATGACTAATTTACTATTATATGGTCAACAAAATAAGGACCCTTGAAACAATTCCAAGGAATCAAGTACTTTTCCATTTTTAAAATCAGTTCTGAAAATAAGAACATTGGTACTATAGTAATCCACAAAGATGCTACAGAAATATATTATGTGTTATAGTATTAAAAGGTCACTATTTATAAGGAAATTAATTGGATTGCACTTCTGTCCTGCTGTTATCTAGGCTTGAAGTCAGGATGAAACAGAAAAGTCATCTTCTAAGGATGTTTAAAGTTGGTCAGCCTAACTTTTTAGCAATGTTCAGAGTACATTGTCCCCAAAAGTAGAGCCACCAGAAATCTGGTGCAGAAATCTAGATAACCACCAGATGGCAGCAATCTTTATTGCAATCTAGTAATTCTCTGGATTTTTTAATTCCATATCTCCTAGTAGGAGGGGGTGGGGGAACCTGATAACTAGATTTTGGAAGCCATGGTGGGCTGCTGGAGCACAGGATGCATCCCCAACATTATCAATGTCATTGACTTCACTCTGTGCAGGAAGTGAGTAATGTCTGTAAATTGAACTGATTGTTGACCAGTTCTGTTTCCACAGAAATATACATTATATTTGCTCTATGAATAATAATAAACAGAAAAGAGAAAGAAAGGGAACAGGAAGCTAAGTCCAGCTGCCATAAGCTCCCTTCTTAGTTCCTAAAAAGTATATTTTATTTTGCTTGCAAGAGATGGATCATCTGCCTTGATTGTAACTTGGAAATTGTTCCAAAACGTAGTCACTGGCTTGGAATGGAAACTTAAGTGAGATCATTTTTCAAAGAAAAGGTGGTACAAAATGATCTTTATTACAAGATGATAAGGGTATGTTCTGTTTTTATGTATTGACATGGTCTGTTGCAAAACATGTACTAATAATCACAAAAGGTTTTATCATAAGGTCTATGATAAACTCTAAAATGTGAGAAGCTACATTTACTGTACTCGTGCTTTCTTCTCCTGAGACTGTGTGAAAGAAATGAGTAAAGAGAGATGAGATGGAAATTTGTTTACCACAAATCCCTTTGGTACTCAGTTATGAAAGCTTTAAACATATCTCAAATCCAACTTCATCCTTGTACTGTCGTAGTTGTTCCTATAAATTTGAAGACATAGCTGGGACAGTAGAACATTTATTCTGTTTGCCTTAGTGAGAACTTTTGAGATTAAAGATATAGAAATATTTAACTCAATGTAAACAGTGAGACTTCTCATATGTATGTATTTCTCTTCAGAAATATTTGCAATCATCTAAGAATGCTCCAATTTGTCATTGTGTAAAGTATTAATTAATCAAATAGATGTTTGAAAATGTTTATGTTTTATATATTCAAATCCTATAGCAAATTTTCTCCAAAAAATGAAAAAGAAAACTGACCTGTGCAGAAATAGAAAATGTTTTAATTGCTTTGAATACACTTGAGAAAAATTGCTTTAATTTTGGTTTCTAAGAAAAAGATTAGCTACATTTTCAATTATATTTAATGAGCTTGAAAATATAGTTAAAAAAATAGTGTGGAGCTAGTCTTACTACATGATTTATGTTTTACAGGCTTATGGATACATCATACCGATTAGACTATGTTCCACCATACGACTATATACCATATGTAAGTATATAGGAATAGAAAGAATATGGGGAAATACTGTTATGCAAAACAGGATTTTAATAACCAGTTATAATTGGCTGATTATTATGACAATTGAATGTAAGATTTCAGTTCGAACTCTATAATTTAGCAGATTTTATTTTGAAAACAGTTAAGTAATGTCCAAAATCTGTAATACAGTATTTGAGTTGGCTTATCTTATAGATGAGTTAGACTGGGGCCAGTGGCAGAGTGTCCTAAAAAATGGAAAACGACATAACAGAGTCATAAGCATCTTCACTATCCCTAGCCTTGACATCTCATTTATGGTCAATACAACTTCAGGGACTCAATCTGGGGAACTGGAATCTGGAATAATCCAAATCCTCCTAGTACTCAACAAGCTACATAAGTGACATGTCAGGTATTGGCTTGAAGAAGAAAAGCGTTCTATTAACAGGAAATCAAAGTAGAAATAAAGTTAAATAAAACTATACAAACTATAAAGTATAGGACATAGAACTCTGGGCTATACTAGAAACCATTGATAAGCTACGTATAACTACAAATGATAGATAAGGTAGAACACAAGTATCAAACTCGATCACATCATGGGCCAGATTGTGACGTATCGCAAAGTTTTTTGCCTTTGCGGAGCTGGGGTCAACGTGGCCTGAATGTGACGTATCCAGCCTGCAGGCCGCCAGTTTGACAGGCCTGAGGTAGAAGATAAGATGGAAGATGAAAACGAGAACGCAAAACATTAACATAGAAATAAAAGAATAAAGGATATATTTTGCTATTAACAATCTTTGATTTGCATTGTTTTCTAGTATCATTTGTAAAATAATGCATTATTTCCATGTCTCTGATATATCACAAAATCAAACCTTGGATAGTGGTTCTTATTTGGATTACAAAATTGCATTGTGTTCTTTATTGGCATCTACTTTAATGATTCTGAAAAAAGTTAATTATGTAATAAAACTCCTACAATTGAAAACATCAGGAGAACATTGTCATGTTTCTCCGTCTGTGTATATCTGTAATTTTTTTTTAAAGAAGAACCTTTCAGATTGCACAAGGCCAATAAATGAACAGACGCATGTTGCTACATAATGATTCAGTTTGGATTCCTTTTTTAAAATAAATTAAAATAAGATTGTGATCATACTTTTTGTAACCATGGCAAAAGAAAAATATATCTTCATCTATTCTAATGGAATAACTTGCTTTTTTTTTACAGATGGTCATTCTCATATCATTTTGTTCATATTAAAACCAGGAATAGTTTCCATCAACTGTAAATGTATTTCTTTTAAATTAGTTTATAAAAAGTATTTCTCATATTTTGCTTTCCTGAAGTTTCTGTTGGTAGTCTGTTGGCTGGGTAGCCTCTTTCTTTTTCCAACCATATCTAATTCATAATTTCACAGTTTCTGTTCCCACATATTCTTATTCCTTACTCTGTATTTTTCATTTTAATTTACCTCAGGAGTATCCAATTTGTTAACTTGAAGACCTGTGGACTTCAACTTTCAGAATTCCAAGCAGGGTTGGCTGGGGAATTCTAGGAGTTAGTCCACAAGTCTTCCAGTTGCCAAGGTTGGATACCTCTGCTTTACCTACTTCCTCCCAAATTTCCTAGGCATTAGATACCTGACTTCCTTGAATTTAATGCCTCCTGGATATATTTCTGTATCACCTCCCAGCCATTAGCCTATGCTTTTTATTACCCAAGCCTTTCTTCTATCCAAAGAAAAATGACCCATCAATTCCTAAGCGCTTTGTGATTCTTTTTGCAAAAAACCTGCTTTTCTCATTACAGCTGACTCTTCCTGTTTTGTGCTAGGTCTGGTTTTATTTATTTAATTAATGAAGTTTGGAAGGTTGCTGAACTTCAAATTAGTTTGAGTAACTTACATAATACAAAGACAAAAAACATTTTAAAAAGAAATTGCAAAAATAAAATAATGTATGCTCAGACAAAATTGCCATAGTGACTTTTAGTAAATGATACATAATATATCTTAATGTTACAGGTAGTTCTCACTTACTGACCATTCTTTTAGCAAGTGTTCTAAGTTATGCCAGTGCAAAAAAAAAAGTATTTACATCTGGTCCTCACTTTTAATTATTGTTGCAGCATTCTCAAAGTCATGTGATCATGATCCAGGCACATGGCAACTGGCTTGCCCTCAGGACCGTTGCAGTGTCTTGAAGTCACATGATTGCCAGGTTCTGAATCAGCTTTTGAGAAACAAAATCAATGGAGAAGATGGCAAGAATCATGATCGTGTGATGTCTTGCTCAATAACTGCAGTGGTTTATTTAATGAACATGGCAAAAATGTCATAAAATTGGGTGCAGTCACATGATGCTTCACTTAATGACTGCATCACAATGATTGACTTTCATTTTCTGGTCTCTATAGTGGTCATAACTTGAGAATTGTCTGCAGATACAGGCCATGACTGAGAGAACCCTGTATTCTTCATAGGTAGCAAAGATTTTGCTGGTTTTGAAAACTGGATGGTATTATGTACTACTACAACCAGTTCTTGCAGACGCTGAAAATCATATGCATTAGAAATGAGCACAGAATTGCTGTTTTGGAAAATCTGTTTTAAAATATTGCCACTCACATAGCTTTTTCCATGCACATTTCTTAATTTGAGAAATTTAAATAATTAAAATGTTATTGGAAGAGAAATATGTCAACTGATTAAATTTATTTTTGGTATACAGTTTTGCCAATATTAAAGTTTGCTCCTTAAAACTTTCTTTTGAGGAATAATATACATGAATACTTTCCCTTTAGGTTACACCTGATACAAGCGGGTACTCTGTAGTACATAGAAAATGTCATTCCCAGTTTACCGACACAGCAGATTACAGGAGACATGGGATCAACACATGGCAAGATGAAAGTGGAGTTTATGCTAATACAGACCTAAAGCAAAAAGTATTTCCTGTAACTAATCCTATACCAATATATGTAGAAGAAGCTAATTCTTAAGCATTAGCAATGAGGCTACAAATTAAAAGGATATTCATATATATAAATGTTTGTCAGTAGAATTATTCTTTTCAATAACACTGCAGCTTATATAATATTTAGTAAAAAGACCAGGGGGAACAAATTTGCACAATGGAATCTCAGACTGGAACTGTATTACCTTTGTCTGCAACTTTATTTTAAAAATACTGCAAATACCAACAACTTCACCCTTCTCTGTAACTGGTATCAAGAACAAGTTATGAGACTTTTCAGCATATGTCTCAGAGCAGTAAGTCTTTCCTATGTTCTGTACAAGGATATAAACAGTTTTATTTTTAGCATAAGTATTTGCTCAAATTATTTGCAAAAGAAAGCCTTGGAATGCAGTGCCTAAAAGACCCTAATTATTAATAAGCTGACTCAGGAGTAAAAGTTTAAGCAAATACTCAAGTATTGTAATTCTTTTTTTAAAATTTTCTTTTGATGTTGATCCAAAATCTATTAATGAAACATTTGTTTTAGCCTCCTTAAATAAATCATTGTGATGGTACTGGAGTCCATGAAATATTTTTTACAAAACAAAAAATACAGACAACATACTTCTCTAATGAAAGGCCAGTGCTAATTTATCTCACATTATCTAAAATTACTGCATCATTGCAAATCTTGACCAGGTAGGTAAAATTAGACTTCGTTTTTAAAAGACAGGGTTACACACACACACATCAATTGTACCTAAAAGTACAGTTTTGGGGTATCAAAAAATGGAAAGTAGAAGCTGGGCAGATTCCAGTGCCCAAGTGTTTCATTTCTGTGGTCATTCCTAAAACACTACAATTTATGCATACAGCAAGCCTTGTGTTGGGAGAAGATAGAAAGCAGCAGCTGCAAACTAAATTCAATCTCAGTTATGGGCTGTGGGCAAGATCTCAGGATGCCATGCCTTTAAAGGACATTTACTGTAACAACACATCTTCAAAGTAGAGCTTTGGAAACATGGCTATGTTCAAAATCAATTCAGTAATTTTAAGTGTATTTTACTAAAGATAATCAAGTCATAAATCTTCAATGGTTGAAGTAATTTATATGAATATTCAATTACAGAAAAGTAAAAGAAAATGTACCATATTACTGAGGTGACCTGGAATTGCTTTAGTTCCAGGTCACTTCAGCAATATATCTAATATATGGCAAATCGTAATCACAAATTTAGTTCAGATTACTGCTGCTTGTTCACATCTGCCTATGGGGGTTAATATAGGAAAGAACACTTGGTATCTTCTGATTACAATTTTATAAATTACCAGTGCAATACATCATTGAAGTTTGACAAAGCAAACTCTTCAGTTGTAAATAAGCTTAGGCCAAAGGATTACAGCTTCACACACACTGTACATAAATAAGGCTTATGATAAGCAATGTTACGCTAAAATATTTTGTGTAGTTTTAGCTGAAATGATGATAATGAAAATGTGTAGAACAAACTATTTTTAAATGTTGTTTGTTCCTGTTTCCATAGCAATCATTGCTTCTGATGTTTATATTTGCAAACAGTGGTATCACATTGTGTTTATTATATAGTTCTGACAGTATAATTGAAGAGCGCTCTACAATGGAATTAAAATATGATACTTTCTATCCAGCAACTCTTACTCCCAAACTCAACTCTTCCTAGTGGATAAGTTGGGTTGATATACTATGTTTTATTGAGCAATACTGAGCTGTAATTCTGAAAAATATATATTCTTTTCTTATTTCATAAAAAATGTCATTCCCAGACTCAAATTTAATTTAATCCTTCTGTAAATAAAGTATCTTGCTCTACTTAATAGTCTTGGTGCCATAATGAGGAAAATAGACCAAATAATGCTTCTTTTTTCTTCCATTTACTACTAATTGCTAAGTCATTCTATCACTGTTTTACAACTATGGATTATATATCATATCTATTATAATCAGGACTTAAGAGCAGATATCTTCAATTCAGATAGGATTACCAATAATAAAACTTGTAAATAAAATAACAGTTGTAATAGTTATGTGCTTACAAGATACAGGCAAAACAGGATTTGTAAAAAAAGGGCACAGCAAAATAGATTTTAAGAAAAATAAACTCTGAAATTGAAAACGCCTTCTGGAAAACCATATTCTGTGGAATTCTTGGTGCTCGCTGAACATAGTTGTTTGCTTTGCAGACATTTCATTATCTAAGAAATGTCTGCAAGGAAACAACCAAACTCAAGAGAGCACCAAGGACCCACATATATTCTATTCCTTTAAAACAATGTTCATTGTGTGCCAGAAAACTAAATGAATACATCTGTGAAGTTACCAAGAATTCAATTCACCCAAAGGGCAATTTTACCTTTTAATTTTGGCAGAGTTAACACCCATAAAGAGAGATGCCGGTAAGGGACAAAAAGGTCAACAAAGCACTGCCTCCTTTTTAAACACTACATATTAAAAAGGGGCCTTCAGTTGCATGGTTCTATCCACCACCTTATTTTCCGAACCCTCTCTACAGACACTCCTGAGCATGAAGTAGAAATTTCTGCTTAAAGGTGAAGACGAAAAAAAGCTGAGAAGCTCATAAGGTGAAAATTCTCAGCAAGTGGCAACTATGCACCAGCAGGGTTTACATGATTATTAACCATGTTTTTCAGAAATGAATCATGTCTGGCATCTACATTATGTGCCTTTACATGGAGTGCCTTGTTTCAACTACAGTTTAGTGGGGATTTTACTCACAAGCACAAGAATTATTTTCACATTTATCAAATCATTAGAAAATTACAGCTCTTGTCCAAACCTGACCTAAGTTGCCACTATAATAAAATAAGGCTACAGGAGAATTATTTCTCAATTGTTGGAAGAAATGTCCATCTGGGTTCAGTTCCAAGTGGGAAGAAAGACACTGGAAACATGGAGATTGCTTGGAAAGATGATTTAATGGTGGACAGCAGGACCACATGTTTTGAGGTCCTGGGCAAAATTGAGCACATGGATGAGAGAGGGAGAGAGATTTATACCCTCTGTTGGGCTTTGAACTTGCTTCCTGTTGCTGTGGCAAGAAATGTATCCTGATTGGCTGTCAGACTCCCATGGGGCCATGCAGGGGTAGCTCTGTAGGTTGTCTTGAGTCCCAGGCTTGGTTGAATCTTGCTGGGTGATGTAATGAAGGAACTTTGAGCAATTCCTATTATGGCTTAATGGCTTTGTCCTGGTTTGGATCTGAGTGAGGGCTAATCCTATCATGTCTTGAGGGTGAAAGTCTTTTGTGTTGTAGATAAGCTGGCTGCTGGGGCTGAGTTTCTGCGTCCCTTAAGATTTCTATTTTTCTTTTAGGGGAAATATTCTGCCTTTTTAATGTTTCCTAGAATATTTCATTCTTCTAGGAGACGGGTGGATGCTAACTTTCTACATCACTGAAAGATTATGTGTTAACCCTCTTTCCCCTGTGTTAAATTAAAATCCTAAGCACATTTCTTAGGGTCATGGTGCAATGATAAAAGTTCTTCACCAATCTGCATATTTCTGAAATGATTACCAGACATAGAAAGGAATATTCACAGCTTGATGGCATCAATCTGGGAAATAAGTTATCCAAGTTTTAGAATTGGGAACAATGTTTGTTACCATAGTGAGGCCTACTGTTACCATTAATTTCAAACCCTTCTCTGTTTCTTTGCTTCTCCTTTGTGTGCAATCCTTATTTCTGTTTGCGCTGTCAGTAGGAAATAACATATTTTTCGTTGTTGTGAAAATAATATGGGAAGGCCACCCTGTATGGCATCTTTTCTTTCAAGGAATAATGATCTCAAACCTACATGGTCTGCCCTTCTCCAAACATATTTTTGGGACAGATAAAAAAGGGGGGGGGGGGGGAATCAGCCAGTTTTATGACAATCCCATTTGCTCCACTAGGCTATTTGTTATTAAGGAGGAGAATGGAAAAATGTTACATATAAACGTTTTGCTATTCTCAGCACTGGGCTCAAAAATAAATGCTAAGGAAAAGCCAAGTAATTTGTTTAAGCAGTGCAGGATGACATTTGGAATTTGCCACTGCTGCATATATGTCTGGTCTGCATAAGGAAGTGGAGAGTCAAGTTAGTAAAAATACCACTAATAAAACCCACAATGCTATTAAGAATTTATTTAAAATACTCAAGAATTCCAAGGCAGTGTGAGACTGAAGGCATTTTTTACAATTACTGAACTGTTTGCAACATTTTCATTTAAATAAGAATTCAATTAATAGAGTTTACTTTAAAAAAATATACAAACTGCTGTTATACACTCAGCAGTATAAACTTTTCTGTTTGATAGGGTTGCTTGCTTTTAACCAATGGTACTTTAATGTTGCAACCCTCAGTACGATGACCTGAGAGTCATCCCTCCAGGGAGTTTAGTTTTACTGAGTGATGTATAGAGTAAACAGATTTACACTGTGGTCTCTCAGGAAATGACTCTGAGCACTATGGACAGACTCCCTAACTTTATTTATTTATTTTATTTTACTTGGTTTGTCAATTGCTTACAAGATAATAGGTATAAGTAAAAACATAGTTATGAATACATGGATACATATAAGAAAAATAAAAGAAACAATAGGACAGGGATGGTAGGCACATTGGTGCGTCTTTATAAGAGGCTTCAAGATGTGGGAGGGACACTCTCTAGGTCTAGGACTATCTAGGGAGAGGAAGAACCATTGCTTTGCAATGTGTCATGCCTTGGAATGGGAGATAAATTTTAATTGGTTTTATTTTGGAATTGGCCATGCTCATGGTCACATGACCCAATTAGCTGTTTCACTGCACCACAGCACATGTGCTGATGACCCAGTGAAACCAGGGAGAGCCATCCTTCTAGTTTCAAACATGGGTGCATCTTACCTCCACTTTCCAGACTGATAGGAGATCCACAGTGGTACGATCAAGGTTTAGAGGTTTATACTACTGTCACCATGGATTTTATTTCCCCCCTCTTCTCCATCATTCATTTCTTCTCTATTTTCACCCCCTAGGTAACAATGAGGTGATAACTAAACAAAATCCCACCCGCAATCACACTTTTTAGTGTGGGACAGGGCTGGAGCTTGATCGGAAGGCCAATAATTTTGACACATGAAAAAATTCAATCTGGTTTTGTACAAATCTTTCACATCAGTGTATTCAAAGGAAGCCTGATATTGGTTGATACAGTATAACTAATATCTGGACAGGGTTAAAATTCAGACATTCTAAACATGGGTTTAACCTCATTCCATAAGAGCACTAAACCCATGTCCAAATATATCTCAACAGCTGATAGATAAAGGAAGGATTGCACCATAAGGTGGCAAAAAAACAGCACACAAACTCTCTTGATCAGCTGCTAATTAGCAAATCCAAGCTGGGGATCATCTTAGAGACTTAGTTGTACAGGGTGAGACCCTGAAAGAACCAGGCTCTGTTGTTCTCCAAATCAACCAGAGAGCATAGTTCCTACCATCTTAAAGCAGAGGTCTCCAAACTTGACAACTTTTAAGATTTGTGGACTTCAACTCCTGGGTCGGGTGAGGAATAAGGTTGGAGACCCCTGGCTTAAAGTAACCAATAAGAATCTGCCTGGGCCAATCTTAATCCTTAGTATTCCCTTGACCAAGTCAATGACAGCTGGGGACAACTTTACCTACCACTTGCTACACTGTTTTCCACCAGCTGCTTATAATGACAATGCCTTTATTCCTTTTTTTGGACTTGTTCCACTTTTAAGCTTTACTTCCTTTGAAATCTTCAGTTAATTGGTCACTTGGGGCACATTCATGGTGAACTGCTACTTTCTTTTAGCCCGTTTCAATTTTCTCTCCAACCAGCTGTAGCTGATTTGCAGCACAATTGGGAGACCCAGCTGTTTAATTGACTCATTACTCAGCCATTTCATTGGCCATTAATTCCACTAAAAAGTCACTGCCTATAGCAGCAAAGGGATACTAGGATAGAGGCTGGAATGGACAAGTTCTTCGTTCTCTAAATATGCATATACAGCTGAGTATAAAAAATAAGTGCTAATATATTCTGCATTCAGTTCTCTTTCAGTAGGTACTAAAAACAGAGAGAGTTACATAGCATACAAGACTAAAATGGTTGATTAATTTGTAACACAAGATATGGTATATTAATCTGGACAGTATGATAGGCTGTTTCCATAAGTTTGAATCGAAGCAACTGAGTGAATTCAGCAACAAATCTTCAGAATGCCATAGATTAGCAGGTTGTTCAAACAAACCATTTGTTCCCTTTACAGAGCTGACACTGCCTATAACTAACTAATTATGTTTATGCTGCCCAACTCTCCTAGAAGGTGACCCTTGTAGAAATAATAATAAACCTTATTATGGTGCCAAAATTAAGTCTGTAATATTAAAACAACATTGATGGTGCTGTTGCACTCTCTTATTAAAATGACTTCTTGCAATCAGCAGTAAAGAACTGATTAGCAGTGTAACAGAAAAAGTTACTTTTTAAAAAATATCTCCATCTCACATTTATTTGAGTAGGATTGCTGATCCAAAGATCCACAATAAAGCAGGATGGGTGGAGGGAACATCCTTTTGTTCCAGAATTCCTCATCTTCCTCCCACTGAGCCACTTACTCCCAACCTGGATATCAACTTTCAGTAAATGCAGTCTAGTGGCAGCAATACAAGTAGTCGTTGATTTACAACAGTTCATTTAGTGACCATTCAAAGTTACAACAGTACTGAAAAAAGTGATTTATGACCATTTTTCACAGTTACACCTTTGAAGTATCCACATAATCATGTAATCAGAATTCAGATACTTGGCAACTGGTTCATATTTATGCCAGTTGCTGTGTCCCAAGGTCATATTATCACCTTTTGTGACCTTCTGACAAGCAAAGGCAATGGGGAAACCACATTCACTTAACAACTGGGTTACTAACCTATCAACTTCAGTGATTTACTTAACAATTGTGGCAAGAAAAACTCATTTAACAAATATCTCACTTAACAACACAAATTTTGAGCTCCATTGTGGTAGTAGCTCAATCTGTAGTTGAATGTTGATTTTTCTCTAAGGATTTTGAAGCCAATCCAGTTCAGTCCCTAATATCCTTGTAACACCAGAACTCTGTTGGAGTGGAGGTTGGCAGTTTTCTCAGCTTCTCAACTGATTTTTTTTCTTATTGAACAGCAGTTCATTTAATGTTCTACCGCTCAGGCCAGTTTGCTTCTAAATTGGCCTTAAGAAAACACAGTGTAGACCAAGAAGCTTTGGCAACAGTTAGCAAGGTAAACACTGGAAGCTTTTAAGAAGAGATTGAACAACCATTTGTCTGAAATGGTATAGGGTTTCCTACCTGAGCGGGCAGTTGGACTAGAAGACCACCAAGGTCCCTTCCATCTCTGTTTACTCTACTCTGCTCTATTCTTTCTGGACTACCATGTCAAGAGTTCATCTACTACTGCACCCTTCTATCTTTCTGTCTCAGGAATATAATGGCCAGTTGCTTTCCTTCCTATGGACGGGTCTTCCTACATGTACTGTATATGTTTTTGTATGTTATAGATTTTCCTCAGAAATAGTGCTTTTGCTAATATGACATTGCTTTTATTTCATTCAAGAATTCTCTTGAAGTGGGGGGGGAATCACTATGATGCCTTTTGTGCTAGCAGACTCAATTAGCACCAAAGATCTGGAAACCTGCTAAGTTTCCTTCCTGCCAAAACCTCTTGAATGGTTTTCCACTAAAATCCTTTTCTTCCCTCAATGAGGCATTTATGATCCTGCTGTGCAGTTGTTTTTAGTTCTGCATCCTGCCTCCCATTCATTTCTGTTACTATAAGTCAAAATGGCCATCAACATCTTGTCCAACCTCCTTACCCAAAAGGAAGAGGAAAAGGACTTCTCTAACGTCGTTTTATTCATTTTCTTTGTTCGTATATTTATTTATATGACTTATTTAACTGTCCATGTCACAAGCATGATTTTGGGCAGACATAGAGGATTAACAAAGCATAATATAAAAATAGAATCTAAATAATAATATATAAAATTCTTACATCAAATCAGAAAAAATATTTAAATTGAAACAAATGAAAATATAAATGTCCTTTTTGATAATCTAATTAGGAGATAAATTTAGGGGACAAAAAGGGGATAATTTAGGGAAATAGAACCTTTCCCCCTCAAATACAATGCCAGAATCCCATTTTTACTTTTTTCTTATAATTTCATTGGGCAGAATTAATACTAAACCAAATTATTTGCTCTTTTTGAAAAATAATTTGTCAAAGTAAATAAATCTTCTCAAACTCTTTTCTCCATCCTCATGACCCATGGAACAGTTGAAAAACTATTGCCTCTGATTCTTATTCTGAAAATAAGTACATTGAAATCTTCTCCAACTTCACTTTCAGTGACTTAAAATTAGTATTCCTTGACAATTTTAGGATCTGAAGACAATACATTTGGCACACCACAATCAAAATCTTTTTTATCTTAAACCACTCCTTGTCAGCCCATAACATAGCATGTTGGGCTCTACTTTTATATACATTTTCTTATCTTGATTTTAGTTACAAAACCTTTTGTAAAAAGGTATTGTTTATGTTGTAATCTTAGAGAGGAGGGTAAAGTAAAACTCGATTGCACTCGGTCACTTCTGCCCTCGTCATCTCCCGCCTAGACTATTGCAATGCTCTCTGCATGGGGCTCCCCTTGAAGAGCATCTGGAGGCTTCAGCTGGTGCAGAGTGCGGCCGCGCGGGTGATCTTGGGGGCTTCTCGGAGCTCCCATATTACACTGCTCCTGCGCAAGCTGCATTGGCTCCCGGTGGCCTTCCGGGTGCGATTCAAGGTGTTAGTGACCATCTTTAAAACACTTCATGACTTGGGACCCAGGTACTTGCGGGACCACCTACTGCCACCATCGGCCTCCGGCCGCCAGTGCGCTCCCACAGGGTGGGCCTCCTCAGGGTGCCACCATCTGGATGATGTCGGCTGGCGGCCCCGAGGGTGCGGCCTTCTCTGTGGGAGCACCCTCCCTTTGGAATGAACTACCTACGGAGATGCGAGCCACTGCTGACCTGTAAGCCTTCCGACGCGCACTAAAGACCCACCTATTCCAGCAGGCCGGTCTGGACTAATGTTATGAGAACGGTTTTAAATTTTTAACTTTAACTTAATTTTTAAATTTTTATTGGGTTTTATTGGCTTCGTAGTTTTTAATTCAGCCATTTATCTAATAACTTTTAAATTGATTTTAACTTTGTTGATTGTATGTTTTTGCCATGGCTGTTCACTGCCATGAGTCCCTTTTTGGGAGAGGGGGGCGGTATATAAACTCGATAAATAAATAAATAAATAAATAAAGTATAAAAGTAGTTAAAACTCTTGTTTTAACAGTGGAAGCCTTTTCTTTTTTCTATCCATTCCCTTTTCTTTATTTCTTTCTACTTTTTTTCATTTACTTATTTCTTTTTTTCACTTTCCTTATTTTTCTCTTTCAAAAATGTGTATTTTTATTGTTTTTTTTAAATGCTAAAAAAGATTACATATTAATATATAAAAGGTATTTTTGGTGCATGCATATATATGTGCAGAAAATTTACTTTTAGTTATCTATGTTGCTATAAGGAGAAAACTGTTCTGAAACAAGATTAGAAATATTTACCTCAGTGAGCATTTAGCACATTTTTTTGGACTTTGTAGTAATTTCCCAAGGATATATTTTACCACATAATTGCTTACTGTCTGTACATGTCGGAATAATTTCTGAGAAATCGTATCTCATAAACCATCCTTCTGTTCTCCTTGGGAAAAAAACAAAAGGAAGATATGTGTCAGGGCATCTGAATCCTTTGGTGAGCTGATACCAGAGACAGAAATGTCCTGAAAAACAGCTGTTTCACGAAGAGAATATATTGTTATGACTACGTAAGATTATGGGTGCCTGGAATGGATATGCTTAAAACCAGAAGACAACAAGAAAACTGAAGAGATTTTAGGAAGAAAGTCATTAAACAAAATTAATAAGCTTAAACCAGCCCGTATTTATTGTAGTAATCCTCCCTCTGGAATTGTTAAAATTTCACAACAGCATGACAATTTTGGAGGGAAATGGTGGAGGAAAGCTGTGCTATGCTATTTTATTTATTTGCTGATATCTTTTATCTTTATCATCATCAGAGGAATCACTACACACAGCATCCAGTCACTAATGGTATAGCTAGCCTCATTAGCACTGGTTATTTCTGAGAATTCCTCACAAAATCCTGAATCTCATCATCATCATTGTAGGAGTTGCTACCAATCTGTAGGGACAGCTTCCATCTGTATTATCTGTACTCTACCAAGTACTACTTGTTTTGTAACTACTTATATGAATAGAGGCAGGGATAGCCATGCTGGCTCAGGAATTCTGGGAGTTGAAGTCCACAGGTCGTAAAGGGGTCATAGTTGCCCAGCCCTGCCAAAGAGGCACAACTATCTCCAGAGTATTGGATGCAAATTGAAGACCAAGACATTTAGGGGCTGCATATTGGGGGAGGCTGCCTTATCTCCATTCAGATTATATGCAGTACTCTGGAAGATTTGAATGAGGATGTTAGCAAATGCTTGATTTAGAAATAACTGATTGTTTAGAGTAATTTTGACTGAATAATCAAGCAAAATTCACAGAAGTCATAAAATAAGGCACTAATAAGGACAGACACAGGATTAGGAAAATGTATTAACGCAAGTACTCTGGTACAAAAACATACTTTTTGGCAGATATAGCATTATTTTTATTGTTACATTATGTGCTCTCTTGTTGTTTTATAATCTGGTAAAGTTAAAAATAAAATGATGAATCTGGATGTGCTTTGTATAAATATTTAACATCTGTTTGATTTAATGTATTTATTTTCTGTCAGAACTTGGACTTCTTGTGGTGTTTCTTTTCCTGGTGCTTATGAAACAATCCAAATTGGTGTGCCGATGCTCCCAAATAAAAATCTAAAACATTACTGATCGTTTTGGAAACTCACAAAATCTCTAATATTGATTCTATATAGAAATTCTGCCCATGATCTAAATAGAAATGCATCTGATGGTTGCCCCAGTGAGGGCAATATATTGCAAGTGAGATTCTAGCTGTAGAAGAAGGCATGTCTCCCCCTCTTTGTGGAGGTGACAGTAAACAAAGGAACCTAACACTGGGAACACTACAGGTAGCAAATTCTTGTTTATCAAACTGAATAAGATCTGATGGGAAAACATTGCAGAACAAATTCTCAGCTCAACACAAGTATATGCTAGAAGCAGGTATATTCAGAAGCTAAATAGGGCACAAAAATATCATATTTCCTGTAAATCAAATACTCTTCTGAAATGGAAAATATCTTCAATAAATGATGGAAACATAATAAAGAAGATTTCAATTTATCCTGCATTTTATATCGGAAATTTAGATATGGCCCTTGAAAATACCTATCAAGGTAAACCTCTCACAACTGAGGCTTAGAAGAAGGTTCTTAATTAGATCTTAGGACATGGAAAGGTTGATGTGAGAAGAAGTGGTACTGCCAAAAATCATTTCCATTAAAATATCATTTTGTAGTAACATTTTGTTTTAGTCAGACTGTATGTATATGTTATGTTTTCTGCAGAATCTATTTATTTATCTATTCAGTTTCTAGCACTGCCCAATTGCAAAGTGACTTAAGATACTGTACAAAGATGATTGAAAACACAACATAATTACAAGAACAAAAAAGCAACTATGCACCAGAAGTCACAATTTCATACGGCATTGGGTCCACAAATCAGCTGTGCAATGTTGCTCAGACGTTCACATCTACTTTAAGTATCTGTTAATTCTTTTGTCAAACAATATAGACTTAAAATTTAAGACTGATTGATTGATAGTGTGCTGTCCAGCCAGTTACAGTTAAGAGGGAATTGTGATAGTTAGTTAGGAATTGGGAGCTGTCCCCTTAAGGGAATGCATCATGGTAAATGTAGTTAAGGTAGTCCATGTCATATGGCCACATCTGTAATCCTGATTGGTCACTGAATTGAACCTTGGTGGGTTGGGGAGGTTCCTTCACTCTTGCCTGAACCCAGCATCGTGCTGGCGTCTCACGTCCTTGCTCCTTCGATATGGGATGAGAGATTACCATCGTTTTACACCATAAAGTTCAGCTATGCAGAGAATACTCCCTACCCATCCTGTAGTCCTGGTTGTCCGGAATCTCAGGCCCTGAATACCCGGCTGCTGTTGTGCAATGCCAGGTCCGTGGTTAATAAGGCTCCCCTGATCTGGGAGTTGGCTCAGGAGGAGGCCGCGGACCTGGTAGGTGTCACCGAAACCTGGTTGGGCCCAGAGGGAGGTGTCCCTCTGGTTGAGATGTGCCCACCAGGTTTCCTTGCATTTCACCAGCCTAGGGCTCAGGGAAGGGGCGGTGGGGTGGCGGTGCTTATAAAGGAAGTCCTTTGTCCTAGGGAGGCCACTGTCCCTCAGACGGCTGGCTGTGAATCTCTTTTTGTGAAGTGGGGGCAAGGGGTTCAGATGGGTCTTTTGTTGACGTACCTGGCTCCCTGCCACGTCTCATCGGCCCTACCCGGACTCCTAGAGGTAATAGCCGGGCTGGCGGTTGAGACCCCAAGGCTCTTAGTCATGGGGGATTTCAACCTGCCATCGCTCGGTGAAACCTCGGGGTTGGTCCGGGAGTTCTTGGCTTCCATGACGGCCATGGACCTGACCCAGTTAGTTTCTGCCCCCACTCACATGGGAGGTCACATGCTGGACCTGATTTTTGTCTCTGGGCAGTGGTTGAATGACTGTAATTGGGGGGATTTAGTTATTACACCCTTGTCATGGACAGATCATTCCCTCCTGAGGCTGGATTTCTGTTCCGCTACCCCCCACCGCAGGGAGGCGGAGCCACTTAGATGGTTCCGCCCCAGGCGCCTAATGGATCCGGATCGGTTCCAGAGGGAGCTTGGGCCATTTCCTGAATCTCTGGCTCTCAGCTCGCCTGGAGACCTGGTGGCCACCTGGGAGGGGTCGGCCGCCGGGGCCCTAGAGCGAGTTGTGCCTATGCGACCTCTGACTCGGCACAGATCCCATTTGGCTCCGTGGTATACGGAGGAGCTACGGGAGATGAAGTGCCGAAAAAGACGTCTTGAGGGCATTTGGAGGGCGAGCCGTTCTGAGTCTGACCGAACACAGGTGAGATCTCATATTAAGACTTACCTTGTGGCGATAGGGGCGGCGAAATCTTCGTATTTCTCCGCCCTTATTGCATCAGCTGAAAATCGGCCTGCCGCCCTGTTTAGAGTGACCCGCTCTCTTCTTGAACCGAGAGCGCGGGATGACCTCTTGCAGGGTAGAGCAGAGGAGTTTTCCCGATTTCTGCATGATAAAATCGCTCAGATTCGGGAAGGGCTCGACTCCAATTGGGTGGTCCCGGGGGAGGTGTCCGGGGCAGGTCTTGAGAGTGTTATCTGGGGGGAGTTCGATCCTGTGACCGCTGAGGGTGTGGACAGGTTGCTGGGGGGTCTGAATGCCACCACCTGTTTATTGGACCCGTGTCCTTCCTGGTTGGTTTCGGCCGCCAGGGAGACGACACGAGGCTGGCTCCAGGGGATTGTCAACGCTTCTTTGAGAGAGGGGGTGCTCCCTACCGCCCTGAAGGCGGCGGTGGTGCGCCCCCTCCTCAAGAAGCCTTCCCTGGACCCAGCTATTTTAAACAACTATCGTCCAGTCTCCAACCTTCCCTTCGTGGCGAAGGTTGTTGAGAGTGTGGTGGCACGTCAGCTCCCCCAGTACCTGGAGGAAGCAACTTACCTCGATCCGTTCCAATCGGGCTTCAGGCCTGGACATAGCACTGAGACGGCATTGGTCGCGTTGGTTGATGATCTCTGGAGGGCTCGTGACAGAGGGTTCTCCTCTGTCCTGGTCCTATTAGATCTCTCGGCGGCTTTCGATACTATCGACCATAGTATCTTATTGCGACGGTTGGAGGGGTTGGGGATTGGTGGAACCGTCCTCCGATGGTTCTCCTCCTTCCTCTCTGACCGTTCGCAATTCGTGTTGGCGGGGGGGGAGAGGTCCACCTCTAGGCCCCTGGTTTGTGGGGTGCCTCAGGGGTCGGTCCTTTCTCCCCTCCTGTTCAACATTTACATGAAGCCGCTGGGCGAGATCATCCGTGGTCTTGGAGTGAGGTGTCATCTGTATGCAGATGACACCCAGCTGTACATCTCCACTCCGGACCACCCCAACGATGCTGTGGGGACTATGTCTAGGTGCCTGGAGGCCGTGCGGGACTGGATGGGCGGGAACAGGCTTCGGCTCAACCCATCCAAGACCGAGTGGCTGTGGTTTCCGGCGCCCCGATATAGCCAGCTGACACCTTCGCTGGCTATTGGGGGGGAGGTTCTGCCCCCCACAGAGAGGGCTCGCAACCTGGGAGTCCTCCTGGATGTACGGCTGTCGCTTGAACATCACATCGCGGCCGTCTCCAGGGGGGCGTTTCATCAGATCCGTCGGATCTACCGGTTGCGGCCCTTCCTGGATCGGGACGCCTTGCGCACGGTCACTCAGGCCCTTGTCACCTCTCGCCTGGACTATTGTAATGCCCTCTACATGGGGCTCCCTGCGGGGAGCATCCGGAGACTCCAGTTGGTGCAAAATGCAGCCGCGAGGGTGATTATGGGGGCGTCGCGTAGCGCCCATGTGACGCCTCTCCTGCGCGAGCTGCATTGGTTGCCGATGGCTCTCCGGGTTCGCTTTAAGGTTCTAGTTTTGACCTTTAGGGCGACCCATGGCATGGGACCAGGTTACCTTCAGGACCGCATTCTACCAACGTTCTCCAACAGGCCGGTGCGTTCCCACAGGGAGGGTCTGCTCCGGGTGCCGTCGGCCGCTATGTGTCGTCTGGCGGCGCCAAGGGGTAGGGCCTTCTCTGTGGGTGCCCCCGCCCTCTGGAATACTCTGCCACCGGAACTTCGTACCGGCACGGACCTGAGGGCCTTCAGGCGCGCGTTAAAGACCTGGCTCTTTGAGCAGGCCGGCCTGGGCTGAGATAATGATTTTAAATTTGATCTCCATTTTTAATTTTAAATTGGGTTTTAAGGGTGGGGGGGGGTTTCCTAATTTTAGTCTGCAGCTAATTCTAATATTTAATTACTTTTTAACTTTTGTATTTGTGGGGTTTTTAGACGAGCTGTTCACCGCCCTGAGTCCCTTGGGAGAAGGGCGGTATATAAATGTAATTAATAAATAAATAAATAATAAATAAATTGGACATTGAGATGAATCTTGATGTAACTGTGAGTTATACTTGAGGATGCCTGATGAACCAATAAAGAAACTTTGTATGGATGCCTTTGTGGAGTTTGATCTGTCTGCCTTATAACCAGCTAGTGGTTGTAAGGTCCAGAACAGATAGATCGATTGATGATTTAATGTGCTGGCCATCTTGTCCAAATATGATTCTGGGCAGCTTGAAAACATTAAAACTACTACACATTAAAATAATAAAGAGAAAAATAACAACAGCAATAAATACTGTAAGAAGATGGGGAGGAGTGCAATACAAAGTACATGAGGAAAGGGGTGGGGTTTATAACATACATCTGACTTCATGTATCGCTAATGGAATTTATATCTAATATGATCTGCAATTGCAGAATGGAGATTTGAATGATACTGGATTTGGACTTGGAGATTTGGATAAAACTGTGTTTTCTGATTTATATGAATACAGAAGAGTACAAACATTTCATAAATCAGGGTGGCTATATTTCTGTCTGGCCAAAATGGTGAAAGCAGTGACACACTATTGGAACGTAAACCCTATTTTTTTGAATTTTACAGACAAAAACTAATAAAGAAAAATATAAAGAAAAATGGCAGAGAAAAAGAATTTTAAAAAGAAAAAAAACAAGTAAAAGAAAAAAAAATATAAAGAAATGATTTCCCTCTTTGATACAACACATACAATATCAGCAATTTATCACCTTTTTTGGTACAACAAAATATCTCTTCTTATTATTTCTCATCTTTTATCTTTAAACAAATTCATAAACCTCAATATCAAGTCATTCAGCCAGAGGTGGTATTCAGCAGGTTCTGACCAGTTCTGGAGAACCGGTAGCAGAAATTTTGAATAGTTCGCAGAATCAGCAAATACCACCTCTGACTGGAGATTTTACAGTATCCTTCCCCTGCCATGCCCACCAAGCCACGCCCACAGAACTGGTAGTAAAAAGTTTTTTGAATCCCTGATTCACTGATCATCACTGATTCAGTCCTAATCAATAAAAGTCTATTAAGAGTTACCAGAAATAACCACATGTATATTTTAACCTTATAAAGAAATCAATAAATTAACTTTATAAATAAAACAAATAAATCAACTTTATGTTTTTTTCTTTTTCTTTTTGATAATATTTTTTTTACTTATCACTTTCTCTGAAAATATAATGAAAGATCTTTTTTCTATTGAATATTAAGGCTGTTCCTACTAGTATTCATACCATTGCATTGCACTTCATTGCATCTCAGCTTTTTCAACAATTGACAATATGATGGCTTGGTTAGAGGCCCATCTTTCCCAAAGGATGAAGATTTCTTTGCTTAAAGACAAAGAGAAAGGCAAGATACTTCACAAAATACACCAAGTCCTCATATTCAAGACGCATAGTCAAAATTCCATTCCAGGGAAGTCCAGGTAATAAGGTGAAGTTTCATTCGCTTTATCTGCAGCTGAGACCATGGTTTTTATCTTGACCCTGCATTTTTTTGCTAAAGTGCAGATGGAAGAAAGGGATTTTTGTTGTGTTTTTGTTTGAATTTTGACTTCATTGAGTTTTAGGGTGTATTATGGAAGACACAGCACAGATCTATTGGTGTAACACAGCATGTAATCAGTTCCTGTTTGGCTTTTTCTGTAAATCACAGAAAAGCAGAAGCAACTGGGAATTGCTCTACTGTTTAATGTTGTTAATACTGTGCTTGAGTTGGATGTTTTTAATAACAAGAATGGATGTGCTTGTAACTCCCAGGGAGCCATTTCCTGTATTGATGTTTCTTTTAAAAGATGATAATTTAGCTCATAAGCTTTGAAGCATAAACATTCTATGTACATGAATGTCAAGACCTCCTGCTTGAGTCTTCTCCTTCCTGTTATTGGGTCCTAACCTCTTCAGAACAATGATAGGAGGCCTCTGATGTGAGCTAAGCACTAGAATGCTGGGTTCTTTCTCAGTTCCCCTCCCTTGTTTCGCCCACACTTACAAACTTAGTTAATGAACATGTTGATACTCAATTTCATGTCAAGAATCCATTCTTAGGTTTAATGGACCAAGGGGCTGGGAGCAACCGAAAAGTCAGTGTGGCTAAGAAGTTAGAAAGACAGTATGGGGAAACAATGGCTTAATCCTGTGTTTAACACATTTATATCATTATTGCATGGAGGATTAGCATTTATCCTTTCTGTTCACTTATGACCAATAAAGAAATAGGTGCATTCATGCTGGTTATTCTGTGTTTATTCTTTCATTGCTTCCTACAGACTGCTCACTTACCAGACCAAGGTCTATCTCACATTCCTTCCAAGCCCTAAAAGAAAAGCACAATGGGGATAGTGCCAGGGGAAACACAAGTCAAAACATTGTTATCTTTGGAGCCACAATTCGAAACACACAAGGTCTTGCTTGAATACCAGCAAAACAGTCCTACAGGATTATTATCTTTCAGGGCATCCTTCATTTCAGAAATCCTTGAAACAAAGTTTAAACTTTATTATTTATTTATTCATATGCTATGAATCTTCCTCCTCCTCTATTAAACTGTATGCTACCTGACCCCCAACATTTTGGACAATCAAAGAATTGACTGAATTAATCAATTATCCAGTTTCACAAAATATATCTAGCCATAACTAGTCATTGGGATTGGAAAGGCACAATATGCCGAAGCAGCAAAAATCTAATCATGGTTAACTTTAGATGAGCTCAATATGTTGTTCAGCTGCTATGGCTACCATCATGGGGGGGAAAATGTTGGATGATCACACCTAATGTTGTTTGGGGGAATGGTAGAGTCTGGGCCCTTTTTCCAAACTCTGGAACAGGGGTGTCAAACATATGTCATCACTGCGTCATCACATGATATATCGGGACTTTTTTCCCCTACACTAAATTGGGCATGGCCAGCACATGATGCATCTGGCCCACGGGCCAGGGGTTTGACAACCCTACTCTAGAACAACCTGGCTTCAGCCGACCTCAGAGCAGAATTCCAGTAGGAGACAGCCTTGCTGAGCTAATTAATAGCAATACCTCCACTGACTACTATTTTGAATTCTCTGTAGAGGAAGATGTCAGGATCAGTAAAAGGTTTTTCTTAGTTTAGCTGAAATCTACTCTATTACATCATCAACAAAGTTGATTGTTGTTTATCTTTGTGTGCTTTAATTCTGTAAACAGCTCAGAGTCACTTGTGTAAGATGGGCAGCCATATAAACCATATAAATAAATTAATTCATGATGTTTTCATTACTGTCATAGCAGCAGGCGATTTAGCCTAGCCTCAAAAGTTGCATTTGCCTCTCAGGCTCTTCTGCAAAGATGCATCTCTTTTCCCAGGTTTTTAAGAAATTGAATCATAAATTGTTCTTTAAATAGTTAATACTTTGTTCGCAATGTTAATTGGTTTTAGTATTTGTTTTATTTTTAATCTTTTGAAATGTGTTTCTCAATTTTGTCTTGGGCATCTGTTGAAGCAGAAAGGGAAGGTATTGAATAAATAAATGACTAGCAGCCGCAGAGGAGCAACACAACAGTGTGAGCCTTCCTTTGGCAAGCCTGAATTGATTTCCCGTTTGTCTTAATGCTCTCTGTAAAACTGGTGATCTTGCATTTTTTTTCTAATCAGAGAAGTAAAATAAGTGTTATTTTAAAATAAGTGTTATTTTACTCAGTTGGAGGTTCCAAATGCTTCCAGTGCTGAAATTCAGAAAGCACATAAAACTCAAAGCCAAGAAAAATGTTTGTGAAAATCCTTAGAAAGAGAAAATGCCTTGCCTCCTGCAATGTACTGTATTTTTTGAAAATCTAAGGCTGAATAATAAATAAATCTGTGTTTGAATGAAATACATCAGTTAAAATTAGAAGTGGAAGAGCATGAAGAGATAGGTAAGATGAGAGGGATTGAGAGAGAAAATATATCCCCTGGTGAGAATTACAGATGTTTTGCAAACAGAAGACACAGATTTCAACTACCCAGGAAAAATTGGTTTGGTTATTGATTTTGAGTGGTTGTAGAAATTTAGAGTCCAGTTGCTAATATAACCACATTTTGGACATTCTTATCCATGTTCAATAACAACTTATACTTTTAAAATGGTTAATTACTTTAGCAGATAGGTAAACTTTTTATAGACAGCTCTAAATAGATTTAAGAAATTGTTTGACATTTTTCTCCTAAAAAAATAAAGGGACTTCTAGATGTTGTTCTTTATGTGGGCACCTGAATTCTTAGCCTCTAGAAAAGTATGGACATTTTTACAATACAAACTATTGCTTTATTGAATTGGTGGATCCTTCCTGTTCTAGTCATCTTGTATTGTGTATAATCATCATCATCACAAGCAATATCTCAAAACTATCCACTGTAGGAAGACAATTGAAGGTTTGGATCAAAATCTACCACACTGGTCCAATGTGAGTTGGTAGAAGGATGTTTTTGAACTTTTTATTTATAGCTAAGATAGAACAATTAATTAAAGACACCTAGCTAACTTCTGTACTTAATGGAGGATGAGAACTTGAATTTGCATGCTCCTAATCTAGCACCTTAGCCACTATATCACAAATGCTTTCGTAGTAGTGAAGAAGTGGATATTTTCCCATGTATTCCCATGAATGAAAAACAAAATTGAAATAGTGTTTAATTTAGATATCAAATATCATTAAATTCATGCCTGTGGTTTTATGTCCCATAGTGATCATGGGAAACTGGTACAAAGTAAATAAATATAAAACGTGATTCAACCTAACACTGTTTATTCCTAAATGGAGACATGCCTTCTTTCTTGAGCCAATAGCAATAGCATTGAGATTTATATACCGCTTCACACTAGATGACCTCCAAGTCCCTTCCAACTCTGTTATTCTATGTTACAGTGCTTTACAGCCTCTCTAAGCAGTTTACAGAGTCAGCATGTTTATTTTATTTATTTATTTATTTTATTTTGTCAAACAATTATTAGATAACAGGTATAAGTATAAACATGGTTATAAATACATGAAATGGATACGAATAAGAAAAAAAAAGAAACAATAGGACAGGGACGGTAGGCACGTTTTGGTGCGCTTATGCACGCCCCCTACAGACCTCTTAGGAAAGGGGTGAGGTCAATAGTAGACAGTCTAATGTTGAAGATTTTGGGGTTTGGAGAAGAAACCACAGAGTCAGGTAGAGTATTGCAGATATTAACTACTCTGTTGCTGAAGTCATATTTCCTGCAATCAAGTTTGGTGCAGTTTATTTTTAGTTTATATCTATTTTGTGCTCTTGTATTGTTTTGGTTGAAGCTAAAGTATTCATTGATAGGTAGGACATTGCAATATATAATTTTATGTACTATACTTAGATCAAACTGAAGGCGGCGTAGTTCTAAGTTGTCTAAGTCTAAAATTTCAAGTCTGGTGGCATTAGGTATTCTGCAATGAGTAGAAGAGTGGAGGACTCTTCTCGTAAAATATTTCTGGACTTTCTCAATTGTATTAATATCAGATATGTAATGAGGATTCCAGACTGATGAGCTGTATTCAAGTATTGGTCTAGCAAATGTTTTATATGCTCTAGTTAGTAGAGTAATATTACCAGAGAAAAAGCTACGCAGAATTAGGTTTGTTTATTTATTTATTTATTTATTTATTTATTTATTTATTTATTTGATTTTTATACCGCCCCTCTCCCAAAAGCAGGACTCCGGGCAGTGTACAGCCAGATAAAACAGAACAAGCTATAGGAATTATAAAGTTAAAAACAATGTAAAATAATTAAATTTGTGACCGAAAGATAAAAATTGTATCAAAAACATATAAAACAGATAAAAATTAAAAAAACAATTTAAAACCCCCCACAATTGTTACTGGGCCAGGCCAGCCTGTTGGAAAAAGTGGGTCTTTACTGCGCGCCGGAAGGTCTGAATGTCGGTGATGGTCCGTATCTCCGGGGGTAAGTCGTTCCAAAGGGAGGGAGCCCCCGCAGAGAAGGCCCGCACCCTCGGGGCCGCCAGCTGGCATTGTCCAGCTGATGGAACCCCGAGGAGGCCGACCATGTGGGAGCACACTGAGCAGTGGGAGGCCGTTGGTGGCAGTAGGAGGTCCCGTAAGTACCCAGGTCCCAAGCCATGGAGCCATGGAGGTTAACAATTCTTAATGCCTTTTTGGCTATGTAGTTACAGTGGGCTCTAGCACTTAGATCATTTGAGATGAGTACTCCAAGATCCTTGACAGAGTTTGGATCATCAACAAGGTCTTGACTATTCAGCTTGTATTTTATTTTTTGATTTTTTTTTTGCCAATATGCAAGACAGGGCATTTACTTGTTGAGATCTGAAGTTGCCATTTGTTTGACCATTCTGACACATAGTCGAGGTCTTTTTGAGGTGTAGCAGCATTGTCAGTGGTGTTGAATAGCTTTACATCATCACCGCTCTGAGTCCTTTGGGAGAAGGGCGGTATATAAAACTATTTAATAAATAAATAAAATAAATAAATAAATTAGCGAAAAGAACGCAGTTGCTCTTAATATAATCACAGAGGTCATTAATATAGAGTATGACCTCTATAGAGTACTGTCTTGGGGGACACCACTGTTGACAGGTACAAGATTTGATAGGATGCTCCCAATTTTGACCATTTGTTGCTTGTTTGACAGAGACACCATAAGACCTTAATTTTAGGAGTAGTTTGTCGTGTACCATTGAATTAAAGGCTTTACAGAAGTCTATGTAAATTGTGTCAATTGCTTTGCCCTGATCAAGTTGTGTAGTCCATATGTTTTTACAGTGCAAGAATTGCAGATTACAGGACAGTTTCCTTCTGAAGCCAAACTGTTTGTTAGACAGTAGGTAGTTTGTCTCTAATTGGAGGATAATGGATTGGTTAATAATTGATTCCATGACTTTACAGGTGACGCAGCATAAAAAGATTGGTCTGTAATTTTCAACTAGGCTGGGATCTCCCTTTTTGAAGATGGAAATGACTGTGGCTAGTGACCATAGATTTGGCAAGGAGCTGGTCCTGAAAGATTTTTCAAAGATTATGTTTAGAGATTCTGCTATGGCAGTGGATAACTTTTTAAAGAAGTAGGCACAAACTCCATCTGGTCCAATAGATAGAGATGGTTTCAGATTGCATAGTGCTTTTTCAACATTGTCTTCTGTAAAATCGATATGTATTAGATCATTGTAGTTGTCTGTGGTTCAACTAGGAAATATTGGGCATGATCCATTGCTGTTTACAAATACTGAGCCAAAGAACGTGTTAAAGAGGTTGGCTTTAATGGTGTCATTGTTGCAGTCTTTACCATTTGGTTCTTTTAGGGGTCTGAGTCTTACTGAGTCTTTTAGTTTGTTGTTTACAAAATTAAAGAAAGCGCGGTGGAATTGGTGTGTAGAAGGTTTTCCTCTTGTTTAGTGTGATAATTGGTACATTCAGTCTTTATCTGGTGGCATAAATTTTTGTATCGGCTTTTAAAGTTGGCAACATGGCCAGATTTGTTTTTCCGCCAAAGGGATTTCTTTTTGGATTGGAGCTTCCTTATTGTTATGGGTAATTTGTTTTTTCTGCTTTTGGGAGTTGTTATTGGTACATATAGTTTGATGACTCTTGACTTCAAGTAAAAATATGTTATAATGGTCTTCAACAGTATTGCATCCAGTGAATAGAATTTGCCAATCAAGAGATGAGAGATCATTGTCTATAAGATCATAGTTGCCTTTTTTGAAGTTATAATTGGGGATCCTGTTGTTATGGTGATTATGGTGAGAACATATGTTGAGACAAAAGTCAATCATGCTGTGGTCACCATTGGAAAAGGGTTCATTAATTTGTATTCCATAAATTGAATTCAAACTGTTGCAGAAGATGAGATCGAGGCAGTTGTTAAGTCTTGTATTGTTGGTTACTAGTTATTCCAGTCCTAATGTGGTAACGACATTGTACAGGGTTGTATGAATGGGTTCAGATGTACATTCATTTAGTGTCCAATTTATAAGAGGTAAGTTGAGGTCACCAAGAAAAATGAGAGGGTGTGGGCAGGAGGCAGCCCATGTCAGTAATGAAGTTAGCCTGTTTGCATGAATTATATCATAGTCAGGGGCACGATAGCAAAGTAAGAAGCGGATTGAGAAGTTTATGGACAGTTCACAGATGATGGTCTCGGGAAGAGCAAGCTCTTGTATAATTTGGATCTTGTTTAGGTTTATAGATTTTTTAAAGAATATAGCAACTCCACCACCTCTACGGATTTCACGATCTGACCGAAAAACTTGATATTCTTTTGTAGTGGTAATGGAGTCACAGACAAATATAATGTCAAATGTGGATGAGCTTAGAAGGATGAGGAATTCATGCATTTTATTTGCATTTAAGATATGAAGTAGTGGATCTGGAAGAAGTAAGGGGCGTGCATCCCTAACATTGGATGTTTGGGTAATGGATATTGTGATGTGGGTTGAGGCTCTTGCTTTTGATACAGTCAGCACAGTAATCAATGTATAGATTTGTATTACCTAATTCATGTAATCTTTTGAGCTCAGAATGTAGCTCCCGGGATCATACACGTTGCTGTAAGGTTAGTTCAGGGTGAGAACGAAGGTTCTTATGGTTGTTGTTGTTCTTTGCGAGTGAATTTATTGAGAAAATGAATTTGCGTTTGCTTGTTTCGTTTTTGCAAACAACCCTGCATAGGCGTGGGATCATCAAGCTGTCTTTGTTTTTAAGCTTAGGACCAACACGAGAAATATCAAGTATTTCTTCAGGGGAGATGGTTGATGCTTGATTTTCTCTGATGATGTTTTGAACATTAGAGATGTCATCATTGTCATTGACTTCTAGACCAAATAAGATGGCATTTGGTCGCTTCCGTTCACGCTCAACAGCTTCTTTGATGAGGATGGGGATATCAATATTTGTAGGATTTGTTGTTTTTTGTGGATTGGGTTTTGGTTGTGGTTGTTGAGTAGAGATATGGTCTGTAGATGTTTGATATTCGTTTTTTAGTGCTGTCTCTTTTTTTTCAACGTTTGCCAATCTAGTTTGTATAGCATCCAGGGATGCTATAATGGTATCAAGGGATGTTATACGTGTTTCAATGGTATCGACTCTTTCAAACAGGGTAATGTATTTTTCTAGTTTGGGTCTGCATGGCGGACAGAAATATGGAAAAGCATTGGCGGATGTTTTTAGGAATAGAGCCATTTGCTTGGGTAATCCTAAGCAATTATGGTGAGCGTAGCTGTTACAAAGAGAACATTTGATGTAATCTTCATTCTCCTTTAAAGATTCCTTACAAATAAGGCAAGAGCAAGAGTCTTGTCCCCAACAATCTGGATCCTCATTTTACCCACCTTGGAAGGATGGAAAGCTGAGTCAACCTTGAGCCTGTGAGGATCGAACTCCTGGCAGAGTTGAATTAGCCTGTAATACTGCATTCTAACCACTGTGCCAGCATGGTTTTTATCAATCCTATTTGTCTCTTATTAATTTCAGAGATATACCAAACTATGACAGCAAAGTCCAAATATCGGTTGTCCTTTCTCTTGGAAAATTATTGCTATCTCCTCATCCCCCTTCTGTTTGAAGAATGTGGAGTCAAGTTTGTATTACTGAATTCTCAAAAGTGTGACTATTTGCCCATTCAGAATATCATAACAAAAATTACATTTTAAGATTCAATAATCTTATTGATCATGGTACTAAGAGAAGGCCTGACTTATTTAATGTTACATTAACACTAGAGATTATTAAAACAATATCGCTCCAAACATTCATTAATTCAGCTACTGTTCAGGATTAATCTCATAATATGAGAAAAAAGGTAGCTTAAGAAAAAATGTATTTATTTATTTATTTATCAGATTTCTAAACCGCTCCCTCTCCCAAAAAAGGGACTCGGGGCGGTGTACAATCAGATAAAAATAGAAACAAGATATAAAAATTGTACAGTTAAAAGCAATTTAAAATGATTAAATGAATGGCCGAATTATAAAATTATCAAAATATATAAAAACAAGTAAAAATTTAAAATACCAAATTTAAAATCCCCCACAATTATTACTGGGCCAGGCCGGCCTGTTGAAAAAAGTGGGTCTTTACTATGCGCCAGAAGGTCTGAATGCCCTTATCTCCAGGGGCAAGTTGTTTCAAAGGGAGGGAGCCCCCACAGAAAAGGCCCTCACCCTCACCGGCACCGGCCAGCCGGTGGAACCCTGAGGAGGCCTACCCTGTGGAAGTGCACTGGGTGGCGGGAGGCCGTTGGTGGCAGCAGGTGGTCCTGTAAGTACCCAGGTCCCGAGCCATGGAGCACTTTAAAGAGGATCACTACCACCTTGAATCGGATCCGGAAGGCCACAGGGAGCCAATGCAGCTCGCACAGGAGCAGTGTAACATGGGAGCTCCAAGGAGCTCCCAAGATCATCCACGCGGCCGCATTCTGGACCAACTGTAGCCTCCGGATACTCTTCAAGGGGAGCCCCATGTAGAGAGCATTGCAGTAATCCAAGCGGGAGATGACGAGGGCGGAAGTGACCGTGCGAAGTGCGCCCAGATCCAGAAAGAGCCTCAACTGGTAGATCAGACGAATCTGACAGAAGGCCCCCTGGCAACAGCCATAATGTGATCTTCTAAAGACAGCCGTACGTCCAGGAGGACACTCAGATTGCGAGCCCTTTCCATGGGGGGCAAAATTTCTCCCCCCATGGCCAACGACAGAATAAGCTGGCTATATCTGGGCACAGGAAACCACAGCCACTCAGTTTTGGTCGGGTTGAGACGAAGCCTGTTAAGACCCATCCAACTCCGCACGACCTCCAGGCACCGGGTCACCACTTCGACGGCTTTGTTGGGGTGGCCTGGGGTAGAGATGTAGAGCTGAGTATCATCAGCGTACTGATGGAACTCTACCCTGAACCCATGGATGATCTCATCCAGCGCCTTCACATAAATGTTGAACAGCAAGGGCGAGAGCACAGACCCCTGGGGCAAAATAGGGGCCTCGGGGTCGACCTCTGCCCCCCTGTCAACACAAATTGCGAGCAGTCGGAGAGGAAGGAGGAGAACCACCGTAACACGGTGCCTCCCACTCCAAACATAAGTCTACTAGGGCCAACTGAAACCACACTGAAATAAGTCTACTTATATACTGACATGTGGATGCAGCTTTGCTGAATCCATCAATTCCTTTAATGTGGTTGTCTTTCATATTTGTTGCCTTACATGATCAATTTTTTTCCTCTTCAGAACCTTTTCATTGGTGTCTGCCACATTTGACCATTTTTTTCTATTTAAGCAGAAGGGGAAGCCACCATCAGTTTCCACAAAACTTCTATCAGTTCCTTATGTATGAGAAGGGAAACATACACTTAACAAAAGTAATTTCCCAATTGTAGGGGGCAGTTATTAGACGGTTATTTAAAGGGCTAAAATTAAGATTGGCATTGAGTTACCCAGACGATAGACAAGCTATAATTTTCAAGCTTCATGGAAATGAGTTGACACTGCAGACCACAGATGAAAATATAAAGTTGATTTTAGTCTAAATAAAAATAGCTAGAGGAAGAAAACTGTTCAGTGGTTACCCTTTATAAGAAACAGGAACAAATTTACCCCAAATAATACTTTATTTGTGTTGAGTTTTCATTCTAGCCATATTAAGACCTAGAAACTCTGGCCTTGTATCTATGAACAGAAAATGATATGGAGCAGATTCTAAGGATAAAATCCACATCTGCATTACAAGTTCATAAAACAGCTACATTTGAATCATTGAGTTTTTGCTGCAAAGACCTTTAAAGTGGAGGATTAGGAAACGACTTTTTTCTAATAGACAAAGTTCCAGCCACTCTGTACTTGTCATATGGCTTGTGGAAAAAATCAATCATATTTCAACCATATTGGGAATATTTCAATTCGATATTGGGAATAGAATTTATAGCATTCAATAGGACTCATTGAGGGTTGATCTGTGATATAGTATCTTACAGTCATTTGGTTGAAAATAATTATTGCCGATCACAATAATTGATTATTTTAAATTTATGTGCAGTTATTTACACTGAAAGAGCTATACCTTTCTCTGTTCTCTTGAAAACCAGAAGAATATTTCTAAATCCTCTCTTGTTTGGGGGAAAATTGATCTTCCTGCCATGCCTAGTTAGTCCCATCTATGGATATCAAAGTTGTTATATAAATACTAACTACAACTTTGACACTAGCTGAACATTTTCACTTTAGATAAGTTAGTGTTTTTGCCAATAAATTAGATAGCGCATTTTAGCACATCTAATCCATAATCAGATCATGAGGTCTGGCATTGCCAAACATCAAATTCCTTGTGAAGGGGCCATAACTAGAACAATCATGTTATTCTATTGACCTATATGCCTCAAAGGTATAGCATGGTAAGCAGGAAATTTAGAGTTGGCTGTTATGGATTGGTTTTGTACTCCCCTGTCAAAAACTAAAATATTGAAGTTCTTTGTGTAGAAATTTCTCAGCGCCAAACATGCTCATCGAGCACAGAAACAGTTCTCATAAACCCATTTTGGCAGATGTATGTCAGTGACTTTCCAGGGAATTTGATCATTGTGACATCTGACAGAATTAATATTCTCCTTCTAACAGTAGCATATATATTTGCCATAATGATTGGGTAATCATTGTGTGCTTTGTTATTATGTGGGGACAAACAATATCATTTTGCTATATAAAGGAAGCATAATAATGACTCCAAGTTCTTATGCCAAAAGCACATACTTGGCTGTTCGGGGACAAGTCAGGATTCTCTGATTTTTGGGAAAGATTATTGTGTTGGGAAAACAGAATGATTGAAGAAAATGTTGCAATAGTTATTATGTAAATGGATTCCATTTTTACAAACTTCCTGGAATGTTCTGGATTTCACAGGGTTTGTTGTAATCTGAACTTTTTTCAGAAGTATGGTTTCTTCAAGGCTTCTAGAATGGTCTTCACCAACAAACTCCCAACATTTGGGCAGATTCAGAATTTTGGAAGCAGGTCTCCAAGTAGGGAGATTTACTTATTCAAAAATAAATGGCATGGTGTCATCATTAGCCACAAAACCAACCTAGCTTGAACTTTCTCTGGCATGGATTCTAGAGGGAATTGTCAGGGGCATCTTGAGCTCCAATATTCACATAAATTTTATTTTTTAATTCTGAAAGCATGCAGGAGAGGATGGAATATACTGAAGATATCTGCTCCATTAGTTATCTTTTGGTGTTGGATTTTGGAGCTAGGTTAGTGATGAAAAATAGAAGCTTTACAATATACAGTACTTGATATTAGCTTAGAAATGGACCAGAAAAAAAAAACTTGGATTAATGAATTGTGTCATTCATATATAATAGAGAAAGTTATTTAGGCTCTTCAGGTTTCTACATAAAATCCTTACTAACATTTTCTATAAAGCTCTCAAACTTTGAAAGACACAATATTTGTTTGTTTGTTTGTTTGTCAAACACAAGATAGCAGGTAAAGTATGAACATAAATATGAACAAAGGAAGTAAATACGGATAAATGGGGACAATAAGATAGGGACGGTATGCATGCCCCGTTTATGGACCTCCTGGGAATGGGGTGAATATATGCTTGGTGACCATATACTGTATTTTGCATACCTAATGGCTGGCTTAACAGACTTTTCTCCTGCATGAGATGGTATCAAGGTATGCCAGCATAATTTGTTCCAATAGCCAATCTCTGTCCTATCTTGATCATAAGGCAAGTGTTTGGTGCTGCCATGAAGACTTTAATATGGAGCAAGTTAAGGAAAGTGATTTTGTGCTGGGGGGGAAATACTTCTTATTTACTCTTTCTTAAATGAAGAGGGGCAGGGGCTGGGAAAGGGAACAGGGAATTCCAGATGGCTCGTGGAATTAGCTGCCTGTCAAAACTTGATCTGCAAGGTCAAGGTGGGCTTTTGTCTCTCCTGATTTATTGAGAAAGTGTCATCCAAGTCAAAGATCAGGCCCATCACCAGATTATCCCTTGCTTGAATGTGCTATATCTCCTCTATCTTTTTTATAGTTCTGTGAATTAGAGAGGTGATTTAGGGTTTTTCCAAATGTTATCAGGTTGTGTGTTTTTGCTCCTTTTGTCTAGGCCAGAGGTTTCCAAACTTGGCAACTTTAAGACTTGTGGACTTCAACTCCAAGGACTCTGTTGAAAGTTGCCAAGTTTGGGGACCCCTGACCTAGGCCACAGCTTCTGCATATCTCCTTCAAGGTCATCTTCATTACTTTCTACACTTGCATTCTCTCTCATTCGCACAGTCTTTCACTTTCTTATTCCTTCTTGAGCTCGTTTCCTTCTTGTTGTTTTCCATTGGTCAGTTTTTCTCGTCATTTCCCTTGCTCTGTCTCACAAGTTCTCTTTTCTCACTCTGTCACTCACCTCTGTTCCATTCTCTCTCACTGTATCGTTAGTATTGCTTTCTTGCACACCTTCTCATTCACTTGCTCTGTTTCTCCCATCATCTCTCAAGGCCTTGCATCTTTTTACTCTGCTTACCTATTCTCACTCATTCTCTCTCGCTCAATCACTGCCCATTAATAACAGTGTTGGACTAAATTAATATTTGTAATAATGGGTACTGCTTGTCAATATGGATTAGGTCATAACATTGACTCTGTCCTTAAACATTGTGTCTTTAATTAAAAAATGCTCATATTCTCTTTTTCTATTATAATTCTTTTTTTATATATCAAGCTTTTTATTTTTTTTTATTTGTTACAAGCATATCAATGTGTGAACAGTGTGGCACCAGAGTGTCATACATTTTGATACAAATAAAAAATAGTATTAATTGTTCCATTTAACAAGCTTATATAATTCTAGTAGTAGTACACATATTTTTGTTAAATTATAATGTTTAATTATTTAGCTCTTCAATATATGTCAATTTTATGCCAATCCCCCTATTCTAACTATCATACCTTTTAATACGAATAGACTATTATTAATCATATTTATTACATTTAGCAAGCTTATATAATTCTAATAATAATACAAACATTTATGTTAAATTAAAATCTTCCATTATTTTCTATTATAGTTCTTATTAATTAATTAATTAATTAATTACATCTTATGCTGTGTAAGAATTAGATCCATCCTAGTTCTAGTCCTGCCTTAGCAACAAAGTCAGCTGGATGACTTTGGGCCAGTCACTTTATCTCAGCCCTAGGAAGAAGGTTAGATTAAATCTTGCCAAGAATATTGCTGGGATTAGTCCAGGCAGTTCGCTGTAATCAAAATTGACTTGAAGGCATTAAAAAGAAAAGTGGGAGGGAGAGGAATGATTGGCAAGGCATCATCAAGGCACAGTTAGAGAGCTGTGTGGATGTGTACAGACAATTTTTCTTATTTATTTTCTTTATTTCCAACATATCTGATCATGCCTTATTGAAAACATACGGGAATCTCTTTAAGTAACCCTTAATAAATTTTAAAATACTATGCTGTATAGTTATTTCCTATATTTCATTGTTGTAGAACTCTAAATGCTCTATAGCAACATGGCATCACAGATAATATTTTTGTCTGCATTTATGGTCAGAGACTCTAAAAATCATAATGTCTTCAGAATTAGATTCTGCCATTTGTGGGAGCACATACAAAAGAAGATGCTAACAAATAATGCCCAAAGATTAAGATATTATTCAGAAGGCAAAATTCAAACTGAAAGTTTTTACTCAATAACTGGGGAATAACATTATAATTTGAGGGACAATTCAAATAATCTAATTCTTTTGTGTGTAACATCTCTAAGCTGTAGCTTGATATAGAAAGTTGTAAAGCTTGTTTAGCCTAAGGTCATGTGATACTACTGTACATATAAAACTACATTCAGGGCAGTCCAATGAAAATGTGATTAAAAATCCTACCATAAAAGAAGAATTTGGATGTCCTTTCTGGTCATTTTATTTCTTGAGATGCATTTGATTGGCATTGTAAAAATAATACAGAGGGTTTTCTTAGACTTGGGCATATATTGTTTTGATCATGAGAGCCAATAGAGGTAAGTTAAAGAGCACCCTAGTGATGCAACCCTTACCATTTAATAAATCAAATTGTTCTTAAAATAAAAAGCATTGCTGATTTCTTTAGGAAATTAAAAAACAGATTTTTTCAAGCCTGGAATCCAAAGAAAAAGAGAGGATCATAGAAGATTATGGAACATTTAAATAATCCAAAAGAACAAATACACTTAGATAAAACTGCAAAACTGTAGTTATGGAGAGGAATTGTATGCAAAAAGGAAGTTGTTTAGAAAATACAATACTACTGAATATGGCCAGAAATGATCCTTTATGATGTCTTGAATAGAAGGCAACTAAATCAACAGGAAAGAAAAAAAAATCTGATATATATAATCTGATGTATATACGTATGTATGTATGTATGTATGTATGTATGTATGTATGGTATTCAGCTTTGTTCAGGTATTTTCCTACGTCATTACAGTTGAATACCACACATATAAATACCCGCAAAAACTTAAGAAAACATATATATAACCCCCACCAGAACAGAACACACACCCAGCCAATCAGAACACAGCCAACCCCCCAACCAATCAGAACACAGCCAAACCCCCAACCAATGAGAACACACCCCCACCCAATCAGAACACAGCCAAGCCCCCACCCAATCAAGTCACACACCCACTAGTAGTTAAAAGGAAGAAGCAGCTGCAAGCTCACATTATTCTGAGAAGCACAAGGCTGAAGACACAAGCCTGAAGATGATGAATGAGACTTCATCGAAACGTTGCCTAGATATTTCCAATTCTACGTGGGAGAAAACCCGAAGAACCAAAGATCCACATACAAATATCCGCGAAAACCTCCGAAAACAAATATATATATATATTTATCTTTATATATCTTTGGTTCTTCGGGTTTTCTCCCGCATAGAGTTGGAAATATCTAGGCGACGTTTCGATGAAGTCTCATTCATCATCTTCAGGCTTGTGTCTTCGGCCTTGTGCTTCTCAGAATGATGTGAGCTTGCAGCTGCTTCTTCCTTTTAACTACTAGTGGGGGTGTGACTTGATTGGGTGGGGGCTTGACTGTGTTCTGATTGGGTGGGGGTGTGTTCTCATTGGTTGGGGGTTTGGCTGTGTTCTGATTGGTTGGGGAGTTGGCTGTGTTCTGATTGGCTGGGGGTGTGTTCTGTTCTGGTGGGGGTTTGGTTGTACTCAGGTTAGTCTCAGTTGCTGGGGGATTTGAGCTGGTGAGCTGTGATCCTGTTGTTTGGCCACGAATGCGAAGCCAATATATATATATATATATATATATATATCTTTGGTTCTTCGGGTTTTCTCCTGCGTAGAATTGGAAATATCTAGGCGACGTTTCGATGAAGTCTCATTCATCATCTTCAGTGTCTTGTGTCTTCCTGTGCTTCTCGGAGTAGGCTTGTGTCTTCCTGTGCTTACCCGCGAAAACCTCCGAAAACATGTATGTATGTATGTGTGTATATATATATATATATATATATATATATATACATCTGTATACATCTGTACCCGTGAAAATCTATGAATATATATATATATATATATTCATAGATTTTATATATATATATATTCATAGATTTTCACGGGTACAGATGTGCTGGTCTTGGCATGTTTAGGTCTTTTCCCGTGTAAGATTAAGACTATCTTGGCAACGTTTCGACGAGATCTCAGTCGCCATCTTCAGGCTGGTGCTTTTGGCTTTGTGCTTGTGCGAGCAAAGCATGATCTGAGTTGCTGTCTCCCTATATATACTGGTGGGGAGATTGGCTGTGTTGTCATTTCTTGATTGGTTGATGGAGTTGATGTTTGCAGATTGGCTGACTTTTTCTTAAGAACATGTGTGGCTGAGGTATTGGCTGTGTGTCTATCAGCCTCCTGTGTTGTAACAACTCGGGTGTGTGATGACCTTCTCAGTTCTATTGTTTTGGCATCCTGGGTCTTGTGCTGTAATCTCCTGGATTGTAATGACCTGGGTAATGGGCTGTGTGATGACCTTCTGAGTTCTAATGTTGTGACATCCTGGATCTTGTATTATAATCTCTTGGGTCGTTGGCTGTGTTGCAACATCCTGAGGTTTTGTGGTGTAACCTCCTGAGTTCTGTGATGTGATATCCTGAGTGGGTGACTGTGATGTGATGTTCCAGGTTTTGGTTTGGCTCCGAGTTTGAGGCCTGGCTCTGTGTTTATGGCGTGTGTCAGTTTGCTTGGTTTGGGGGTCAGGGTGTGTGGCAGCTGGTGATGCAGCCATGGTCTGGTTTCTGGATGGTGGTTGCCTTTTGTCCATGGGGTGGATTTGGGTTTGAGTCTGGTGAGGGAGATTGGTGGTGGCGTCATGTGTTGTTTTGGGTCTAGTGTTGGTTTTCGCGGCTGGGACTCGTTTGTTGATAAGGGCTAGTTTCCAAATGTCTGGTAGACAGGAGGTATCGTCCCGTTTATTCATGTTATGGGGGGGGTTCTCTATTTCAATGGCTTCCCTGATTATTCTCTTGTTGAAGTGTTCAATATTGGAGATTAATTTGGTTCCCGTGAAATTAATTTCATGTCCTATGGTTTTAAGGTGCTGGAAAAGGAAGGAATAATTTTCTTCTTTTCTGACTGCGTTCTTGTGTTCTGCAATGCGTACATTTATTCTCCTGTTGGTTTGTTCAATGTATGTGGCTGGGCAATTGTTGCATGGTATTTCATAAACTCCTTGGTTTTCTAGCTGGATCTTGTCTTTGGCGTTTCTTAGGATGTTGGCTATTTTTTGGTCAGTGCCGAAGGCTGTCTTGATATTGTGTTTGTGGAGAATTTTGCTGATTTTATCTGTGGTGCCTTTGATGTAGGGGAGGAAGGCGATACCGTTGTCCTGTTCTGTGTCTCAGTTTCTGGGGGTGTCTCGTTTAGGATTAGGTTGTAATGACCTGGGTTACAACACAGGAGGCTGATAGACACACAGCCAGTACATCAGCCACACATGTTCTTAAGAAAAAGCCAGCCAATCTGCAAATATCAACTCCATCAACCAATCAAGAAATGACAACACAGCCAACCTCCCCACCAGTATATATAGGGAGATGGCAGCTCCGATCACGCTTTGCTCGCACAATCACGAAGCACGAAGCCAAAAGCACCAGCCTGAAGATGGCGAGTGGGACCTCGTCGAAACGTTGCCAAGATACTCTCAATCTTACATGGGAAAAGACCCGAACATGCCAAGACCAGCATACCCGTACCCATGAAAACATATATATATATGTTTTCTTAAGTTTTTGCGGGTATTTATATGTATGGTATTCAACTATAATGACGTAGGAAAATACCTGAACAAAGCTGAATACCATACATACATACATACATACATACATACATACATACATACATACATACACATATCTTAAATGTTAAATTTAATTGACCACTTTTTTCTTCTTTTTGGTACACTATTTTTTTCTTTGTTGTCGTTGTTAGGATTGAAAGTATATTTTTGTTCTCTTTAAGCTTGTTTTACTATTTTGTGTTTTATTTTCTATGATAAAACAATACATTTAAATTTAAAAAATGTTTGCAAAGTACTGCAAATGCTAAGAACAATGAAGAATATAGTTTCCATGGAAGGATTCAAAAAGAGGACCAATATTTTTAAAAAGTACTATATAGAAGGAAAACTGATGAATTTGACTATTTGGCAGTTTACTGATTCTCCAGTGAGAAATTAAAGCTATATAAAAAATTTTTGGAAGATATACATTTTGACCTGAAACAAAATATTTGAAGAGTATCAGGTAGCCAATGTTATTTTTCACATTCTATATACTCTGAAAGACCATATTGTAATATTAAAGGAATCATGTATGGCAACAGCAGCACCAAATGTCAATATTTCTCTGTTTTTATTGCATGCTTGGATTGCTGCTCCCTAAGCATTTTTAGGCTTTCTAGGGAAGATGGGACTGGAAGAATATTGAATAGGATGCTGTAAGAGTTCATTCAGTGCAGAATAAAGTTCTCTGAATTTACCCAAAGTTAGAACCAATAGAGGTGATTGAGGCCCTGTCTGATGAGGCTACGTGGAATCATTTTGAGTCTCTTAGTCCTGAAAAAGTAGACAGAGCCCTTCCTGATCTCAGCTCTGCCACCTGTAGATTAGACCACTGCCCCCTTACTGGTTGGTGAAAGCCTCCAGAAAGGTGGCAGATGTTTAGGTGAGAGCAATAGTTAATGCATCCTTGGGAGATGGGCTGGGTTGTGTGTGAAAGAAGAGTGGCCTGACTCCTCCTCAAGAAGCCATTACTCAACCCAGGTGTGTTGAATAATTATTGATCCATTTCCCTTTTGGAGGAAGGTTGTTGAGCAGGAGGCTCTGCAGCTATAGGGACATCTAGACCCACTTCAGTCTGTATTCAGGTTAGGGTGGGGTACCAAGGCCACACTATAGTAGTCTTCGACTTATGACTGGTGCCTTAGCAACAGTTCTAAATTATGATTTACATTTTTTACAACTATTTACAACTCAGTTTCACAGTTCTGACAATCACCCCTTCCACAGACATGTGATCCTATTTTGGACACTTGGCAACTGGTCTGCATTTATGTCCATTTGCAGTGTCCCATAGACATAAACTTTTGCTAGATTCCAACATTTATTTCCAGTTTCTGGCTAAAAACATTAATTGGGTAGAATGGATTTGCTTAATGACCGTGGCCTTTGCTTAATGACCACTGTAAAAAATGCCAAAAGATTGGACATTGACTTAATATATCTGCAATGACTTATAACTGTGGTTCTGGCTTCAATTACAATAGTACGTTGTCTTTCTAGTTAATGTTAGTTCACCTCTTCCAACACCAAAATATTTTTCTTTGACTCCCTGTAGCACATTTCACCAACAAAGTGATTGATCATATAGATCAGGGATGTCAAAATCAATAGTTGTGTTTGACCTCAGGGGGGGTTGGGGGAGGCCAGGGTGGGCATGGTCAGCTTGATGTCACTTGTGTCAGGGGTGCCTGTGGTGGCCTGAGTGCTCTGTCAGCAAAAACGGGCTCCCAATCTCTGTTTTCGGCTGAGATGGCTTCCTGCAATCCTCTGCCAGCAAAAATGCATGGTCCTCCCGAGTCCCATATTCACTGGCAGAGAGTTGCAGGAGGCCGTCCCAGCCGAAAACAGAGATTGGGAGCCTGTTTTTGCTGACAGAGGCACTGTGGGCTGGTCCTTCACTGTTTCCAGGGTGGCCCTGTGGACCAGATCTAAGCATCCCACAGGCTGAATCTGGCCCGGGAGCTTTGAGTTTGACACCCTTGATCTAGACAAAAATTAAGATCTCCTCTGCTTCTGTTGGTCTCTTTAGAATGCCATGGGCCATGCTGCTGTGAATGGAGATCAAAAGCATTGGGAGTGCAATATATTGCTTATCCTACCCTAAACTATAATTAAGATTAATCATAGTTGTGGATTTGCACAAAGGAATAAAACACAGTTGGATGAAAATAAAAATTGGCTCATCCCAATAATGGTTTATAGGAATACCACAAATAAGGATTTTTTTGGGTGGGGGGGAAGTCACAGATATTGTCCCAAATGGTGTCACAACAGAACTTCACAAGATAGCTACAATAGCCACAAAAACATTTTGCTGGAATGTTAGGAGATGAGCTCAAAATTAGAAACTGGAAGTTTTTACCTCGTTTCTATTTAGGAAATATTTGCAAATATGTAACCTCGTTTGTTAGTCATCTGACTTGGTCTGTAATTTGCTGAAGCCGGTGGTGGCGGCAGTAGTTATAACATTGGATATTGAAAAATAGCTATTGCTGCATCAGTGAGATGGTAAATATATGTTTAGAAACAAGTATATGTCCAGTTGTTTGATAAACAAATATTGCCAAATGGAGAACGTGTAAATCTATCATTGTAAATTCCTGACAGATTCCTTCTGGAACAATTCAACATGCTATATGGCAGTCTAGGGAAAGTCAGTCCAGCTGTCTAAAAAGCTTCCCTAAAAAAACTCTAGTCTTCCTTTCCATCTGGGAGTAATTTAACAGTAAATCTGGCCAAATGAACAGATCTTCATAATACCATGAAAAGCTGCCTAGTCCCACTTAAATCCTATGCATGGTTGCACAGAACTAAGTTCTTCTGTTTGATTGGGGTTTATGCCTTAGCAGGAATACACATAGCCTAACTTTAACCTAGGTCAATAGTTCAGATTTTTATGCAGTAGCGAATTGTACTGCATAAAACTGTAATTCATTTGATTTTCAACTCATTCCCAATATACTCTAAACCAGGGGTGTCCAACCTTGGCAACTTTGACTGGGTAATTCTGGGAGTTGAAGTCCACAATCCTAAAATTGCCAAGATTGGACATCCCTGCTCCAAACCAAACCCCCAGTTCTTCTGCTTGCTTACTGTCTTGCAGTGAAAAGAAGTGAAGCAACACACAAGGAACTAGTGCAACAAACTTGTATCAATGAACTGTAAAGAATGTTGACAAACCTCTACCCAACAAATGTACCTCTTTCAAACCAGCAGTGGGTTAGAAGGTATCCAAGTTGCTCCCATCTTTCTGAGGGAGGGTGCAGATTGGAACTGGAATTCACACCTCTTGTAATTAGCATTTAATTTGACTAGCCACTGCCTAAGTCATGAAATATAAATTCAACCATTCGTTTTTTATTCCTTCCCCACCAGAAATTTCAGTGCTCATTATTAAGCTAGCTGTTCCTCTTGACCCTTCATAAAATAAACTGAAAAAGTGACCGCCCTCTTTTCCAAAGACATACATAGCAGATTTTTTTCCCCCCATGTTGAATGAAACATGAGCTGGGAGCCAGGAGGGTGTGGTAGGTGTCTCCAGAGAAACTGAATGGTATTGCAGGAAACAAATCCCATCTGCGCTTCATTCAGCTGTGAGAACCTTAGAGAACTTCTGAGAGGGGAAAGGGTTGGGTATTTTTTGCCATATACTCCAGCCATTGTGCCTGCAGCGTCATGTAACATCTGGGTATGTCTGAAGTAATGGAAGCAAGATTATTCACACTTGACATATCTAAGTAGCAAAACCTAACACCATGTGAGTCATTTTAAAGATGAATATTTTATAGTTTTCATTTTTTCTGAGCTACAGGGATCTCTAGAGTTCCAAGTAGCTTTATTAATTGTCTCTCTTGCTATATTTGTGTGAGTATGCCTATGAGATAATCTTGACTCCTGGAGACTGCTTAAATTAGTCCCTTAAGTTTTCTTCACAACACTTTTGGAAGTGGTTTGTCATTGGCTTCTTCCTAGGGCTGATAACAAAGTCACCCAAGCTGGTTCTTGCTTAAGCAGGACTAGAACTTGAACTTGTATAGTTTCCTGGTTTCTAGTCTGATGCCTTAATCACTAGACCATTCTCAAAATGTGCTAGTCTTCTATGCCTCTTACTTAGGTTGGTATTGGTACCCAGCTTTTAGCCACTAAGGGATTTGAAGAAAGTTACTGAGGAAAAAGATAACATTCCAAACTGAATTGCTTTCAGTCTATCAGAAACTCCCAGAGCAACAGTGGACAGACACCTGGAACTGGCTAGCTGATGGCAAGCTTCAAAAAGTTCAGTTTCCCCTAATTTTCAAAGGACAAGATGTGTAAATAGCACAACATCTAGAGATGGTCTTGTTGGAAGAAATATCCTTCTGGGTTCAGTTCTAAGTGGGGAAAAAGACACTGGAAACATGGAGGCTGTTTGGAAAGATAGTTTAGTGGACAGGACCACATGGCTTGGAGCTCCAAAGTGAAAAGGACAATCACATGCTTCAAGATGTTGGGTGGAGGACAAGAAGGAGAAAGGGATGCTGAGAGTCCCTGGGTTTATGCTCTCTGTTGAGATTTGAATTTGAGCTTGTATTCTGATTGGTTGTCAGACTCCCATGAGGCCTTCCAGGGGCAACTCTGTAGGCTTGGTTGAGCCTTGCTGGATGATGATGTAATGAAAGGGCTTTGGGCAATTCCTATTATAGCTCTACCTGGACTAGATCTTTGTTATGTGAAATAGACTGGTCCTGGCCAGAGTAATGGCACACTAGCAAAGGGGGGGGGGGTGAGTTTCTGCCTCTGCATTTCTACTTCTCTTTTTAGGGGAAATATTCTCCCTTTTTAGTATATCCTAAATATTTTATTTTCCTAGGAGAGGGGTGGGTTTTAACTTCCAACAGTTTGATGGCACATCTTACCAATGTCTGACTCAGAACTCAATTGACTGCCAAAAATATTTTAACTGAAGCATCATCTTTACTGTTGGCTGCTCATCCTCCCCTCTTTAGATGTTGGAGTAGTAAACAGCTGCAGTTCTTTTAATCTATTTTTAAAAATACAGATAAAAGGCTCAAAAGTAAAAGTTATGAAATGGTAAACAATCTGTAAAGCTTGTTTTAAATGGGAGCACAAGAATATATCTTATAGGTGGAAAAAGAATGGCTGTCCGTACTACTGCATCTTCTCACCATCACTACAGTTATTGCTCTTATGTTTGCTGCTTAGATTCCTACAACTTTCTTGTCTTTTGTGTCTGACATCTGCTTGATTCCTTCATTTGGAACAGTCTAGGCAGTTCTCCAGACTTTTTAACTACTAGAAAATATCCTGTTCTTGCTTCCCCAGTGTAGGAAGTTAGCACCCACCCTCTCCTAGAAAATTGAAATAGCCTAGGAAATATTAGAAAGGCAGAATATTTCCCCTGAGAAGAGTAGAAATTCAAGAAGTAGAAACTCACACCCACCTTTGTTAATGGGTGGGCCATTAAGGCCTGGGCCAGAATACTTTACATAAGAAGGAACTCCAGGTAAAGCTATAGCAATTGTTAAAAGCCCTTTTAAGGGCATAATCACCCAGGAAGGCTAGACCAAGCCTGGAACTCAGGACAGCCTACAGAGTGGCCCCTGGGAGTCTGACAACCAATTAGAATACAAGCTCCAAGTCAAATCCCAACAGAGGGTATAAAACCCAGCACTCTCAGTGCCTCAGCCCTTTCTTCTTGACCTTCTCACCTTGAAGTATGTGAACATCCTTCTCTGGAGCTCCAGGCCATGTGGTCCTGTACACCATTAAACCTTCCAAGCAGCCTCCATGTTTCCAGTGTCTTTTCCCCCACTTGGAACTGAACCCAGAAGGATATTTCTTTCAACACCAGTGAATGTCAAACATGTTTTGTTTTCCATCTGTCATGTAGTCAATATATTTTTCTTCAAAATTGGACATTGATACTACTACCATATATTTTCCTCTCCTCGGTAATTTCTAACGTTTTGTCTTCGAGGAAATACTGTACTGCTTCCAGTTAAAAAAAGAACATGCATAGGATTAAATAATGTGATTGCTACGCACTTTGTTTTTATAGTCCTAATAAACAACATGTAACTGTGGAGCTATTCAATGTGTTAATTTAATAGAAACAAGATTGTAGATATTATCCACTACTCCAGTTACTGTGGAGAACACTACGAAAGATTGGATATCATAGTATACCTAGAAATTTCAAGATCCCATGAAATCAAGCCAGCATCCTTAGGGATAGAAATCTGCACAAGTACTTTGGTTCCAAAAGTATTAATATACTAGTTATATAGGGACAGTATAATGCTAGAATCATGAATTAGGATTGTTTATTAAAATAAGTATGACTTTAATGTTATGGTTTTCATTTGCTGTCTGTTTTACAAGAGTTAGAATTTTGATCTCACTTGGTTATCTAATACTTGAATGATTCTGGGTCTTTTTTGTTGCTTTGCAGTTTAGATTTCAATTTGCAACTGATTCAATTTTGGCCTCTTTACATGTTAGATCATATTTGAATCCATTCCAATGCTGCAGAAGATGATGAGAAACAAAGCAGGCTTTTTATTATTTGCAGAAAGGTGCTGGAAAAGCCTCTGTCTAGTTCAGCTCATGCTTGTGTGGTGTCACGTAGAAGGCATGTATTTGTACAAGTTGTACTTCTTCATAAGACATTGGAGGATCATCTCGGAATGGTGGCTGGTTATGAATGGTTAATAAAGTCTACCACTTAGGCAGAATATTCTGCTTTTGCAACTTCACACTTTTCAGTTGAACACACATCTCTGGCTACGAAAGTGTTGGAACATGCTGTACACTCTGAAAATATTTAAATTCTCTTTGGCAATAAGCTTTTTTTAAAAAAAATAACCTTTCTTGGTCATTAAGGTTGAATTCTTATTTCTATTGGCATCTATGATCTTTAGTAGATAGGCTGCATGTTCCTTGGATGGCCTGTCACAGTGCTATCATTAGGGAGGAATCTGTACTTTCCCAAAACAAACTATCAGTAATCAGTTGTAACCACCCGTAAGACTAATTATTTTATTAATGCTTTGCAAACCATCACGGAAATCCACAAAAACACATGGGTGTAAATGCATGGATTTATATGTGTGCAGAGAACGAATCCAATTAATTACTGTTAATTTTTTTCTCCCTTCCAGAATTGCTAGAATCTGACGGAGACAGGATACACTTATGCTTGAGGCAGAGAGAATGAGTATTCTCTGGCAGACATTTTCAGATTATTTGGCCTGGCAGTTAATTTAGGATGAAATAAGTGGATGAAGATATGGCCTGCAAGGAGCAGGCTTGCAGGTGGAGAAGTGAAAGGAAGAGGAAAGTCTGTGCAATTTGTAGTAAGTGAGGACAATGTGATTGAAAAGCAGACTGGGGATTGCAGGCTTTTGGAATTAGTTGCAATTGGGTTATCACATTGTAGAATTTAATAATGAAATTCCCTATGCATGTTTTCCAAATTTAATTCAATCCCATTTTATTAGTACACCATCTCTTTTGTGAACAGGTATATTGTATGGAAAATTAATTTCTTTTATCATTCTCAAACAAGGAAATTTTATCCTTTTATTCAGCTTTCTTTGTAGTTACGTATGTGACCTTTAGCCTTGATATATTTCAGGGGGATTCAGCATATTTAATATTCATCAAGCAATTCACATTATACTGTAACTTGAATCCAACTTTCACCATTAAGTTGGAAAAGTATAGTTCAGAAACACAGCACTCTTGGGAATTCCGGTTCCGGTTTCTTCGGCGACGGACCGAAATCCGCGACTGTACACGGTTTTTGTCCGTGCTTGCCGCTGGAGTGCCCCGATCCCTTGGATTCGGGGCTGAAGCCACCCCGTAGAGGTGATGAAGACGGGGCTGCATCTCTCCTCCTTGGCTAGTCAAATTCTCTTTCCCGAAGGCGGCCAGCAGCAGTCAGAAATGGCCGCCACAAAGAAGAACCGGATGGGATAAGAATGTGCAGGAGGAAGACAAGGAGGAAAGCAGGACAAACTGGGCTAAACATAAAAAACATCCAAACAAGTTACCCTGAAGCTAAAAATATTTAGAGGGATACCTCTAAAAGGAAATTGTAATAGGCAGCGAAGGAGACAGAAAAGGAGGTTAAAAATCCCTTTTCCTATTTTTATATTGTTGATGAAAAGAAGTTTATACTAAATTACTTTGACACTAATAGGCTATTTTAAGCTGAAATTCAAGTGTCAAAGGGAGAAAAAAATTTATTTTTATTTTATTTTTTATTTGTGTTTTTGGTCATCTGAAAGCCCTAAAAAAGGAGAAGAGGAGATAAAAGGGTGGAATTTTGAATAAAAAATGGAGTTTCACCTGGGAAAAAAAAGGGGAACTAATTGCGAACTTTGAAAAGATTCCCAAGGATATATTGTAATTGAAACTTTATTAAAAGATACAATAACCATCAGAAAGGAAAGAAAAAACAAGAAGGAACAGCCTGGGGAAGAAGAGATTGATTTCTTTTTTCTTTTGTTGCTTAAAGTCACTCAGGTGGTTGTTTAAAATGGCATCACTCCTGGAGCAAGTGAAGATGTATCTTAAAAATGAGAAAAAAGAGGCAGAAAAAGAAGGAAGATCTTTTGGCTTTGTGTTTAAATTTCTTGAAATGGAGATCCTGGACTATGAAAAAAAGCTTAAAGAGGAAGAAGAAGAGCAGGACAAAGAAGAAGCCATCTTTACTGAAATAAAGCAAAGTGTGGTAAAAAGGAGAAAAAGGAGGAAAGGAGGTAAAAGTTTTAGATTAAAGGCAACAGCCAAAAAGAAAAATACTTTGCAAAAGAAATATAATAGCAAGGAGAAGCAGAAAAGTAAACCACAGAAGGGGAAAAGAAAGAGAGAAGGTTACAAAAAAAAGGGATGAGAAAAAGGGGGGGAAGATAGAAAGGGAAAGAAATCATGAGGAACAAAAGCAGGAGATAAAGAAAAAGGGGAAACATACTCGGATTAAAGGTATATGCTTAGTTAGGGAGCACAGAGACAATGGTTAAATCAAGTTAAAATTGAGAACTCTGCAAAGGTACTAAAGATGTTGTGATAGCAGAATATTATAATGTGTCAGAAATGAAATATGTAAATAATTTAGGAGATAAAATTATATTATTATGTCAGATATGTTTATTTAAAAAAGAGAGGGAAACAGGGTAATTATTTTTATAGATTGATAAATTATGGAAAAGAAAGAGGAAAGATTTATACCAGCTATTTAGAATGAATTTGAATAATTATTTTTAAAGATTGATAGATATTCAAAAGAAAGGGTAAAAGATTTAACTATTAGAATGAATTTGAATAATTACCTTGCCTATTAGATAAAACTATATAATTAATTAATGATATATTTATTAATAATTAATGTAAGAATAAAGAAAGGAGAAAAATATTTTACCTGTTTCCAAAGATTGTTGATGTGAAAGATTTATAAGGTATACCAACCAGAGTCTGAAGGTTAAGATTTACAAGATATAAAATAGATATTAGAAATTTTAATGTATAAACTTAATGTTTGAGAAGATTATAAATACAAGATTTAAAGGTGTTGTACTCCAATTGGCAATTGTAGGGGGAACATTGTTTTTTTTTGTTTTTGTTTTTTAAGAATGTTGGAAGAGAATATATAAAATTGTAAACAATGACAGATGAAAGTATAAGGATAATGAATAAAAAGATATAGAAATCTAGATTGTTATTACTATAAAAGAAAATCAAGAGAAGTCAAAGGAGAAATGGTGAGAAATTGGCAAAAATGTTAAGATATGAAGTTGAATATATAAGATGAATATATATATGAAAGTGTGTCTGTATGGAAATGTGATAACCTGGAATCATGCTGTACTCAAATAAGATGTTTTATCTGTTTGTTAAAACCCAATAAAATTTTATTAAAAAAAAAAAAGAAACACAGCAATCTTAACTATGTTAGAGCTACTTCATCTGGCTCAAAATCAAATAAATAGTAATTGGAGAGAGCCACAAGAGGTTTCTATATGTCTTTGCTGCCATCTAGTGGTTGTCCAGATTTTTGCAGCTCAGATTTAGTATGTTTGAGGATTGTTTTATTCTTCCCTGATCATAAACTGAGTAACTGGGAAATGGAGCAGAAAGATCAACATCATGCATTATCCTTAAAATCTGAGCAATGCAGAGGGCAGTGGTTTAAAAATCAGTTTTAAATACTGATAACGGATGTGAATAAAAATACACTCATATACAGCACTGAATATGCATATGTTTCATGGGATCTGGAATTTGAAATTGAAATCCTCTAAATGCAAACCTAATCTGGCCAAGGTAGAACAATTTTGTAGCACCAGTGTTTGGGTTTAAGGGACCAAATAGATGCATTAAACCTTGTATTCATGGCAACCCATAGGCTCTCTCCAAAACTCAGGCTATTCCCCCCATAGGGGTAAAAAGAGGGGTGCCTTTTGTTTTTGCAAGGCTGATGGCATCTATTTAGACATTTGAATCTCCACAAAACAATCCAATTTTTTGAACCTTATCCTTTTTGTGTTCCCATGCTGGGTCATTTGTACTACCAAGTGGAAGAAGGTTTCCCTGAATAAAAAAAAAAGATTATTTTCTATGCAGCTGTATGTAATATTGAGGTAGTGCAGTCTATTTCAGGAGTAGACAATCACTATACTTTTTGGGAGTGCCTTTGAGTTGGCTTCATGACAACTATGTAGATCATGGGTGTCAACCTTGCCGTGTCATGTTGCTGTCACATGATGTATCGCGACATTTCTTCTCTTCGTGAAGCTGGGGTAGGCGTGGCCTATGTGTGATATATCCCGCCTGGGGCCACCAATTTGACACCCCTGACATAAGATGGTTCATGCACTTTTATTAGCTACATTTTTGGTGAGCAGTTTGCCATTATTTCCTTCCTAGGGGTAAGAAAGAATAACTGACCCATAATCACTCAGCTGGCTTTGTGGGTAAGGCAATACTAGAACTCAGTCTCTAGTTTCTAACTTGATGCCTTCACCACTACACCAAACTGGCTCTCTTAATACAGATACAACAATGAAAAATGCTTTGAAGGCTGCATTTATACATATATAGACAAATGCACATAGCTGTCCCATGAACCTACAGTGACTCAGAAATGTATTCGTAGCATATACTTTGTCTCATTTTATGGAGAATAGTTATATTGCTGATTTCTCTTACCAAATATTTTTATAAAGATAGTTTTTTTATTTTGTTTTTATTCTGACTCCTTCAAGAGGAAGAAGATGAAGAATATATTGTACATTTAACTTCCACCATCATTTTTACCTCTGTGAATAGAAAGCTTAACTCTCCTGTCTTGGCTGGCTGAGCTTGCTTGTGTCTTTGCTATATTTAGCTGGGGAAGAAATGTACAGTATAATTGAAATGGGGAAGACCGATGCATTTTCCCAGACATTGCCTTCTATTAAACTGAATACCTAAGAGACCAAAAACAACCATTTGGCAGGCTCTAGGAAGCATGACTGAGCCAAGCACAATAGGACAACACTTCACTGTGCAGCCTTTTCCAACAAAATTGCAGTGGCACTGGTGAGGTAGAACAAAAACCCTGAACATCAGTATTGAGCTAACACATGGAATTGTCCACAAGTAGACCAAGGGAATTCATTGGGCAACTGCCTCTTGGTAAAATTAGGGTCCCAGCAGATGTCAGGATAATTGAATATACCCATACTCACTTTTCTTATTGCTTCATTGTAAGAAGAGACACCTCATGCAGAAAGGTGCACTGGATTCTTCATCAAATATTTTCAAAAGGATTTACATGCATTCATCCCCCCCACCCTGTGTGTGTGTATACGTCAGGTGTAGCCAAGAATGATGTACTATAACCCAATCCAGCGAAGGTTCTTTACTTGCTTACATCATATAGACAGAATCTTGTTAGACTAAACCTACATTACACTAATGAACCAGATATACCTGTTGGCTCCAAAACCAAGAAAGGCACGGAGAGGTGCTTCTAAGCAGAAGTACCTAAGAAAGTACTTCTAAGCAGCTTCTAAGTAATCGTTACTCCCCTTTAAGCAGAAATCTTGCCAAACTAAAGTAACTATCTGCATCACTAATATATGTATTATACTCTGAGAACTTCTAGGAAGGAGCTATCTTGTCTTTCTCCTAACAAAATTATCTAAACTTTGCTATCTCTTGGTCCTCTGGAATGCAGCCCCTCCTTCCTGGGAATCCAGACTACATTCCATCACAATATCCTGGGAGATTTGAAGGATGAATGGCTATCCTAAATCTTTCCCAGTTGCCATGATTCTGCTCTGTACTGTCCTTGTCCCTCCATTCCTCCACGGAATGTGCTCCCTCCTTTTTGCAAACCTGCTGCATTTCTGCAATATATCATGACCTCCCCCTTTATAGATACATTCAATTTCTCTCTCTCTCTCTCTCTCCCTCCCCCTCCCTCTCCCTCTCCAACACCCATACTCTTTTTCTTGGATCAATTCCTTTTGAATAAATTGAAGCCTTTCTGTGATGCTTACCAATCAAGAATATCATCCCACCAAATTTCAGTGGTGCCTATCATGTCATATTTGTATTCCAGAATTAGGTTCTCTGTATTTCCCATATTCTGTGCATGGGTATAGAAAGAATTTTGGTAAGAGATTGATTATATATTTGAGGTTTCAAGTATCACTTATTTGTGCCTCTCTTGTAGTGTCCCGAGTCCATATTTTTACAGTATTCTGCTTTTGTGTTCTGCTTTCTTGGCTTCATTCTTTGCTTGCATTGTTGTTTCTGGGCTTTTGCATTATCCCTCTTTTTGTTCTAGCTTAACACTTGTCCTATGATTGACCTGCATTTTTCAATTAACACCTGGAAGACAAGCTGTTTAGACAAGCTAACTCTTCCTATTTATTCTTGCAAACCATAAGATAATTTTCAGTGCTAACCCCAATCAGATAAACATTTTCCTGTTTTGTTATAGCAGGCACTCAGCGCCTGCTAGACACTTAATCTTCATTAGTATGTGGAATTATTGGAGGTGTCTGAGCTTTGTGGTTTTCTTGTAGACATTTCATTACCAAAGCAAGTAACATAATCAGTCCTAATTAATTAGTATCTAATCTTCCTTTGCTGATGCCTAAATTGAACAACTCTGGGGGTGGATGGGAAAAGAGGTTGCAGGGCTATACAGCTTGCTCAAAGAAAGCAACCGGTTTGTGACTTGAATTCTGGAAACTGTTCTCACCATTTGGGCTTATTCAACTAACTGTGGGAAGGTCCCTCAATGCCAGAAGTATATTCAGAGACAATTTTATATGATTTTAGAAACATAGGGTTAGAAAGGATCCTGGAGGTCTTCTAATCCAACCCTCTGCTCAAGGCAGAAGTCTTCATACCATCTGATACAAATAGTTCTCCAATCTTTTCTTAAAAACTCTCAGTGATGGAAAACCCAAAATTCTGGGAGATAAGCTGTTCCACTGCTTATTTTCACTGTCAGGAAATTCCTACTTATTTCCAATGTATTACCTAATTTCAGTGGTGGGGTTCAAAATTTTTTACTACTGGTTCTGTGGGCATGGCTTGGTGGGCGTGGCCATGTGACTGGGCGGGTGTGGCTTTTTTTGCCCCATCCATTTTTGGGCGCTTCCTAGCCTCAGAGGAGCCTCTGGTGGGGGGGCATTTTTGCTCCCCTAAAGCTCTTCTGAGACTCAGGAAGGAAAAAAACAGAGCATGGGAGGGGCACGCAGCACCCCTCCAAGCTCCATTTTGGGAGCTTCCTAGCCTCAGAGGAGCCTCTGGGGGAAGCGGTTATGCTTTCCTAAGGCTCCTCTGGGGCTCTGGAAGGCAAAAAAATGGAGGGGGGCTGAGCTCCTCTGTCCATTTTTTGCCTTCCTGGGTCTCAGCAAAGGGAATCCCAGCACAGCTGATCTATGCACAGCTGATTGTTGGGAGGGAAAAAAAAAGAAATACTTTAGGCGAATGTCAGGTGGGTGGGTAAGCGAGCATCGGGCTGGAGGGCAACCAGATCGGGTGTGTGACCAGCCAAAACTTACTATCAGTTTGGCAACCCATGCCAAATTCTTGCTACCAGTTCACCCAATCTGGTATGAACTGGTTGAATACCGCCACTGTCTAATTTCTTAATAAATTTTCTCTAAAAAGTTGGTTGCCTTCTTAGTGTCTCCCTTGTTGTTTTCATTCTTTAAGATCTGTCCTGCAGACCCTAAACTAAGTATGGGTGCACTTAACAAATTAAAGCAAAAACTCTCCTGATGAAATTGGAGAACAGCCTGTCAATCTTTCTATCCTAAGTTTTTATTAAAAAATATCCTATCTCTTCCAAGGAATTCTTCATAACAATTGTATATTCTGCACAGTGGTTAGAATGCAGTATTGCAGGCTATTTCGGCTGACTGCCAGCTGCCTACAGTTTGGCAGTTCGATTCTCACTGACTCAAGGTTGACTCAGCCTTCTATCCTTTTGAGGTGGGTAAAATGAGAACCCAGATTGTTGAGGGAAATATGTTGACTCTGGTGGCCACGCCTCCTCCTCCACCATTGTTCCTCCTCAGGGGATTTTCCTCTGACTTTTCCCCTCAGCTGACATGCCCCGGCCCATTAGCCCTGGGCAATGGGCCATGGCCCCTTTGTCCCACCCGCTTCAACGCTGCCGATTTGCTGAAGCATCGTTTGTCCTGGGTTTTTCACCACCCGGGACAGTTAGCCGCCAACCCATCAGCTAGCTGCCAATGCCGGTAGCCATAAGCCACAGTGCAATCTTAGTGATGAGGTTTGGGGAGGGGCTGCAACCAAATGGCTTTAGGAAAGCCAAATGCTTTTTAGGAGAAGGGGAGGGGATAAGTAAGTAAGTAAGGGAAGGGAAGAGTGGGGGGAGGTAAGTACTTTGGCTTCATCCAAGGGGGAAAGAGGAAGAGAAAGGAAAGAAAGGAAGGAAAAGAAAGAAAGAAAGAAAGAAAGAAAGAAAGAAAGAAAGAAAGAAAGAAAGAAAGAAAGAAAGAAAGAAAGAAAGAAAGAAAGAAAGAAAGAAAGAAAGAAAGAAAGAAAGAAAGAAAGAAAGAAAGAAAGAAAGAAAGGAAGGGAAGGGAAAGGAAAGTGAATGAGATATGGATGGAGGGCAGGAAGGAGGGAAAAGGAAGAGGAAGGAAGGACCACAAACACCTGGTAGCTTCAGAGGATATTTTGAAACAGCAAAGCAATCCAGGGCTGAAAGGAACCTAGGAGGTAATCCATCTAGAAGCCAATTCCTGAGCCCTCTGCACTGTTATAATGGGCTCCTGCTGGCAAGTCCTGGCTAACCTGGACTACTATATTTTAGCCATCAGTTTCTTGTTTTTAAGGGCAGCTGCACACAGAGCGAATTGCAGTATTCCAAGTGAGTGGCAGTGAAGGAAGGAGTCTTCACAGTAATATTAACCTGCAATTTGGTTAATAACTCATGTATTGCAGAAGCATACTGCGCACATACAATTTTGTTTCTCTTTGGAGAAGGAGGAATCCCGGAGCTAGGTAAAAATGATAACAGAAACCAAATCATGATAGTGTGTGGCTCATTCACATTCTTGCTGAGCTGGTTATAAGAATGTAATTTAAGAAAAACAAATTTCTGAGGAATTGTGTTAAAAGGGAATGAATTCTAGCTAAGCTCTTTTACAGTTTAAATAGTCTATATCGGGCTGTCCAACCTTGATAACTTGATAACTAAGACCTGTGGACTTCATACCTCACCAAATTCCCCAGGTTTGAACATTTCTGGTCTACATTCCTTTCTCAATAATTGCTTCCCTGAGATCTGGGTAGTCCTCGACTTACGATCACAATTGAGCCCAACATTTCTGTTGCTAAGTAAGCAAGACATTTGTTAAGTGAGTGTTGCCCATTTTATGACCTTTCTTGCCAGAGTGAAGTGAATCCCTGCAGTTGTTAATTTAACAACATGGTGATTAAGTGAATCTGGCTTCTGCATTGACTTTGTCAGAAAGTCTCAAAAAGGGATCAGATGATCCCCAGGACACTGCAACCCTCATCAATATGAGCTAGTTGTCAAGTGTCTGAATTTTGATCACATGACCACATGGATGCAGAAAGGGTCATAAGTGTGAAAAAATGGTCATAAGTCACATTTTCCAGCCCTGTTGTAAGATTGAATGGTCACTAAGTAAAGTGTTGTAAGTCGAGGATTACTTGTACAGTGATTTAAGGAAGCCTGAAATGCCATATCTTGGATTTTGGTCAATGCCACTTACGACTCTAGATCAGGGCTCTCCAAACTTAGCAACTTTAAGACTTGTGGACTTCAACTGGGAATTGAAGTTCACAAGTCTTAAAGTTGCCAAGTCTGCTCTAGATTTATGCCCTTCTCCTCCTCCGTTTTCCCCACCACCCCCATAGATCCATCATCAAACTGCATGCCCTAATAAGAGGAAAGAAGGACCTTATACCAAGTCTTGACAAGGATGTTGCCAGAGTTCCTCAAAGTTGGCATCCGGCTTCTCCCCCGGGCTTCATACCCAGGAGCACCGGCGTTTCTGCGGATTTGAAGCCCAGCAGCCCACCTTCCTTCCGACGGCTCCATCCCCTGGTGCGGAACACAGAAAGCGGCGGCGAAAAGTCCACCGGCCCCCGCCGCCTCGAGGCTCTCCTTAGCAACTGGGAGTGGATTATTCGAGCCGAGCGGATTCCCGCCCGCGCGTCCCTGGGAAGCTGTTGCCCATGGCTGAGGGAAGAGGAGGAGAAGCCTTCACTCCGTGTGGAGACCGCGGGGCTTCCCTCACGGATCTTCTCCTTCTGTTGCTTCGAGCAGCCCCTCCCTCGCTCCCTCCGTCGGAGCTGGCGGGCTGCCTCCGAGGCTGTCCAAGCTCAGCCCCTCCCTCTCCTCCCCTTCTCCCCTCCAGGGCTGCTGCTTTGACTCGGCTGCTCGGGGCTTCTAAGGCTCTCAATTGGCATCGCGCGCGACGCCTTCGGCTCCTCGAAGCGGGAGATTAGACTCACGGTGCTTTGTCCTCCTCGCCTCCTCACTCCTGGCGCCGCTATGAACTTGAGCTGCCTTCTCGCCGTGCAAGGTAAGGCGGCGACGGCGGGGAGAGAGGAGAGGAGGCGACGGCTCGGTTCCTGCACCTGGAACAACTTTCGGGATGGGGTGCGTGTGTGGGTGGCGTTGGGGTGGCTTTGCGGCGAAAACGAAGAGCCGGGAAAATGGAATTGGAGAAGAAGCTTTAGGAACCATAGTCTGACAGATGGACGGAAACTTATTGTGAGGGAATAGTATGAACGCCCCCGTATGTTACTAGATTACTAGAAGAAAAGATCCAGAGACAGCTGTTGAGGCAGAGAAAGTGATAATTGCATAGAGAGAGGGGACCATTCACAAAGAAATGGGTGTGTCATAGAAACACAGTTCTCACGTGGTCTGATAACCTGGTCTCTGGTTTAATCCGAAAAGTGTTAAGTCTCCTAATTAATTCTGTAGTGACGTCTGTATTGGTGACTTCTTTATTCTAGGAGAAGCATCTTCAGATCTCTTAAGTCTGAGGTGCATTAGAAAGCTGAACTTATTTTAGGATATTGCATTTCCCAGATTTTTTTTTTAAATGTTCCTATCTCTCCTGCCCACCCCTCATTGGATCAAGACAGCTTTTGCCCTAGAAAATGCAATGGGGTCATGGCTGATAGAGAAAGGCATAATAGAGGACATTGACAGAAGAGCAGGTGCATGAAGCATGCAGTTACTGGGTCTTGCAATAGATTTTTAGAGGGGCAAATGAGATAAAATTTGTACTGGAATCTGCAGCAATCGTGTTATATCTGTATTACTGGGAGGAAGTCTTGGTAACTGTTAAGACTGCTACTGCAGTTTTTTATTGCTTCTACTGCAGAAGTGCACAGCTGATTTCCATTGAATTAAGCCAAAGACTTGCTTTCCTGATATTTCTCACAGACACTCTTTCACAGCGTATCCAATCTCTTTTTGTTGAAAACTAAGCCAGCTTTGTCTTCTTTAGTTTTGCAGTTGGCCAGAGCCCTTGAGTCATACTCTGCTGGCTCTTGTGCCTTTGAAGACAGCACTTGTGGCTATGAAACAGACATCACCGCTCTCACATGGATTTTGAATGAGGAAGGTAAGAAAGAGGTTTTTCCTATGGTCATCTTAAGCTTGTTTTCTCAAACCACATATTTTCATAGTAATACCTATTAACACTGTATTATCTTTTGCTGAGTTTTTAGATGTTTGAAAGGCTGGATTTCCATCTACAGACTTAGTTGCAGGCCAAATTAAAAGAAAAAAAAAAACACACACACACACATTCCATACTCCACACAAATACTTTTACTGACTAATTTAATGACTTGAATTTAAATTATTCTAGACATTCTGTGGGGGTCTGTCTATAAGTAGTTAAGCATTTTATCACTGTCTCAAGCAGAGATGCTGATATGTTTGTAGCAGACAGGATGTCTTGCATCTGTCTGATAAAGAATATCTGTGAATAAAGAATGTTCCACATTTTGTGTGTGTGTCTTGTTTAATAGATGGGAGTGGAGATGATATAATGCAACATTTCTTAAACTTTCTGTTCCTTTCTCACTTTTAAAAATTATGGATCACCCCAAAATAAATTTTGTTTATATGGGTTATATAAATAATATCTTTTAAACATTGACATGCATGTTCAGTATTTACTGAAGTAACAGTATTAAACCCATTAAACATTTTCCATGAAAAAAATAATCTTTTAACAAACAGAAGAATCAGAAGAAAGATTTAAAATTTTTGTAGCTATCTTTAATATCTGACAAATAATTTTGATTTATGTTGAGAATGTCTTGGGCCACATGACATAAAAAAATTATAAAAAGCCTGGTCCAGAAAGCTTCCCCAGGAAGATCAGACAATCAATATGCTTATGCTGAATTGTATATTGCTTGACTTGGTGCCTAAGTGAATCTTACCAAGAGCAAGTGGTTGTGTGTTTTGGGCCCCACGGGTCCTAAAAACACTGACATGCTTGTAATTTGGGGTGTTCCTTGTCTCACAACTCCTGCATGAAAAGGCTAAGTGAACTTTGCCTTATGTCCATTTCTGTATTTGGGGACTTGCTCAAGGTCACTCATATCTTACTCATCTCTTAAATGGATTGCAACTTACTGTGCATAAAACTGTCCTTGACTACCATTCTTAAGCTTCAGTTGGTCCAGAATTCAATGTCATGAGTAATTATGGATGCTTCTTGTTACACTTGTATAATACTTTCACTCAATAAGCAAGACCTGCTTCTTATAGGCCTTTAATGCACTTGAAGGTCTTAGTTGTCATCTATAAAGCTCTACATGACATAGGACAATATTATTGTGGACTGCCTTCTTCCAAAGATATTTGTCTGTTCACACATTTTGACAGAGAGAATACATTCCAGATCTCTAAAACCTTAATTATTTTGTATGTCATCCAGAGTCAGACTCTTAAGAGTTAGGTGGCCATCTAAATGTTACGAAGAAATAAACTTATTCATTCATGGAACTGGTAGAATCAAAATGTAAAAGGAAGGTAATTTTCTTTTTTACGTGCATAGGGGCAGAGGACCTAAGAGCAACCACGTTGCTTTTTTTGGTCTGCTTCAGAGCTTCTTCTCAGTATCACCTATACTTACAAAACTGAAAACAATTTCTCTATGTACATCAGTCCACAGAAATCTCTTCTAGTTTTTGCAAATGCTATTGGAAAAGGCTTCAAGACCACATTCTCCTTTTGGTGTTCTCTAGTGTTTATCAAAGCTAGAAGAAGTTTCTGTGCAAGCAGTGTATCTATGTCAAGGTAAGAAACTAAGTTATTGAGAAAAGTTGTGTTATCTTTCTATTTTGGCTCAGAGAATCATATTGTAAAGTTTTTCAGCAAGTTGAGTCTAAGTCGCTTAGCCTAGGTCTAGGACTTCCATTAATCCATCTATTCCTATACTACTTATTCATCCTGCATATTTGTTTGAGTTTTTTTAAAGTACAATTTTCTATTTGCTAGGTTAGTCTATATAGGTTAGTCCCGGAGTTACGGACAGCCACGGACCTGGGGACCTTCAGGCGTGCCTTGAAAACCTGGCTTTTTGACCAGGCCGGCTTGGGCTGATTTTAGTTTTGGGGTGTTTTATTTTTTATTAAATTTTAGGGTTTTAGAGAAGGGTTTTAAATTGTTTACAGCCAGGGTTTTGGTTTAATTTAGTTTCATTTTCCCACATATTTATTGTTTTAACTGTACGGCTGTGCACCGCTCCGAGTCCTTCGGGAGTGGAGCGGTATATAAATAAATATTTATTATTATTATTATTATTATTATTATTATTATTATTATTATTATTATTAATCCATCGAATGTAATACAATTGCTGTATCCCATGCTCACAGGTGACTTCTTCCAGTAGTGGATTTTAAAAAGCAGAGCGAAGACCCTTGAAGTACCCCACATAGTAGGGTCTACATCTATTCTAGACCCTTCCTCTTCCCATCATCACCAACAGGAATCAGCCAGGGATGGGATTCTACCAGTTCAGACCGGTTCTATAGAACCTGTTGTTACAATTTTGCACAGTTCAGAGAACCGGCAAATCATGCCCTGGCTGGCCCCGCCCCTCTCTGCCTGCCCTGCCCCATCCTGCCAGTCCTTATCGCGCATGTGCAACAATGCTGACTGAGTTCTCCCCCACCCAGTCTTAAGGTATTTCTTTCTTTTAGTTCCCTCCTGACGATCAGCTGTTCTGACGATCAGCTGTGCCGGGATCCCCCTTGCTGTCTTACTGCTTTGCCCAGGAGGAAGAAAGGAAGGAAGGAGAGGAGGAGGAAGGAAGGAAAGGAGGAAGGAAGGAGAGGAGAAAGGAAGGAAAGGAGGAAGGAGAGGATGATCAGCTGTTCTGATGATCAGCTGTGCCAGGACCCCCCTCGCTGTCTTACTGCTTTGCCCAGGAGGAAGAAAGGAAGGAAGGAGAAGAGGAAGGAAGGAAAGGAGGAAGGAAGGAGAGGAGGAAGGAAGGAGAGGAGGAAGGAAGGAAAGGATGAAGGAGAGGACGATCAGCTGTTCTGATGATCAGTTGTGCCGGGATCCCCTTCGCTGTCTTACTGCTTTGCCCAGGAGGAAGAAAGGAAGGAAGGAGAGGAGGAGGAAGGAAGGAGAGGAGGAAGGAAGGAAAGGAGGAAGGAAGGAGTGGACGATCAGCTGTTCTGATGATCAGTTGTGCCGGGATCCCCTTCGCTGTCTTACTGCTTTGCCCAGGAGGAAGAAAGGAAGGAAGGAGAGGAGGAGGAAGGAAGGAGAGGAGGAAGGAAGGAAAGGAGGAAGGAAGGAGAGGACGATCAGCTGTTCTGATGATCAGTTGTGCCGGGATCCCCTTCGCTGTCTTACTGCTTTGCCCAGGAGGAAGAAAGGAAGGAAGGAGAGGAGGAGGAAGGAAGGAGAGGAGGAAGGAAGGAAAGGAGGAAGGAAGGAGTGGACGATCAGCTGTTCTGATGATCAGCTGTGCCGGGATTCCCCTCGCTGTCTTACTGCTTCACCCAAGAGGCTTCCCTGAGGCCCAGGAGGCAAAAAAGGGGGGATGCTGCAAAAAGAAGAAGAAGCCACACTCACCCAATCACATGGCCACACCCACCTAGCCACACCCAGTTGTTAAAAAATTTGAATCCCACCCCTGGAATCAGCCCTGGAAGAAGGAGAACAACAGCTACAAAACAGCTCCTCTCAGCTAGTCCAGAAGTATACTATGGTCATTGTTGTTAAAAAGAGATCAAGGAGGGCCAGGATGAATACACTTCCCCCATCCTGAGCCAACCAGAGGTAATCAAGCACAATCAAAGCTGCTTATTACTGTGTCCTAGTCTGAAACCTGACTGAAAGGGGTCCAGATAATCTGCTTCCTCCAGCACACTTTGGACCTGTCAGTTAACTATCTTCTCAAAAAACAAACAAAAAAAAAAACCTTTAAAGAAAGAAGATTGGAATCTGGATGAAAATAGTCCAGCTCTGCCTGATCCAAAACTGTTCTTTTGAAGAGAGGAAAACCAGTATCTCTTTCATAGTTTCCCACTGGAAACTCAGACATGGGCTACCAGTCTGGAGGCTTGACAAACCAGGAGGGGCTTGGATCAAACGCAAAATTAGCCACATTAGAGAAACATAAGGTACTTTTGCCATAAGCTTTAAAGGATGCTCAAACTTGCTCCTAGATTTCCTCCAATGGCTCCCTAGGCATATCTTCTGTTACTTTATCCAGCAGAGATCCTCAGTAAACCAAGAGCACATTGTGGTCTGTTGCAGGCGATATGGTACAATCCTGTCTAAAGCCTCCATGCTGCCTCATTCTAAGCCTCAGTATCAGGGACAATCCCCTGTTCCTTCCAAAACCTAATTGGAACCAAGAATGTCTGGAAGTCAGAGGGACTGATTGAATAGGTTTAATCTTCCTATGGGGTGTGTGTTGGGGTGCTGTGATAAACTGAAAAGGGATTGATAGTAGTATCTCCCAACTCCATATTATTACCGCTCTAAGACAAGAATCAGATCTAGTATATGATTCCTTCTCCTCTCTGGGTCATTTTTGTAATAAATTGGTTGTTATGCTGGCCTTGTATTCTGATGTTCTGTCCATACTGCTGGTTTTTACCATCCTCCTGTGGAAGCCACTGATTGAATGGGACATTTAGACCATTGAATTCAATCCTGTGATCCATGCAGAAATCCAAAGTATTCATAACACATAGCTGTTCAGCCTCCTTTGCTTGCACACATCTAGTTCACTGTTCCCTTGGTAACCAGTTCTAATACTGAATTGTTCTTATGATTAAAATCTTTTAATATTCAACAGGAATTTGTCTTATTCCTTGGCAGCCACCAGCATTTCTCTATATATAAGCCAGGTATTAACCTTGCCAGTTTCGTATTTGATTTGCAATATTCATATATCTCCTTCTTAGGCTGAAAACAGTCTTTTAGGGATGTTCTCCTGATATTTCACAGACTTCACTAACATGTAATTAGTGTTATTGTTTATAGGTGGCCTTCCGGGTGCGATTCAAGGTATTAGTGGTCATCTTTAAAGCTTGGGACCTAGGTACTTACGGGACCGCTTACAGCCACCATTGGCCTCCCATCGGCCAGTACACACCCATAGGGCGGGCCTCCTCGGGGTGCCGTCGGCTGGACGATGCCAGCTGGTGGCCCTGAGGGTGCGGGCCTTCTCTGTGGGAGCACCCTCCCTCTGGAACGAACTACCCCCAGAGATGAGGACTATCCTTGACCTATTAACCTTCCGTGCGCTGAAGACCCACCTATTCCATCAAGCTGGTCTGGCCTAGAGTTACTTGTTAGGGCTTTTAATTGATTTTAAATGGTTTTTAGCTTTCAATCCCTTTGATTGTTTTATTCTCCAACCATTTATTTAATCTTTTTAATTCTGTTTTAAATATTGTATTTATAACTGTTTTTTTTATTCGTCTGTACACCGCCCCAAGTCCCGTTGGGAGAGGGGGGCGGTATATAAAATTGATTAATAAATAAATAAATAAATAATAAATTGTTTATAGAGCCTAGAGATCATATGGAATCAGTATATATGAGTACATATCCTTCCAGAGGGACAACATTCAGAAAACTAATACATATTGTTCTCCCACAGGAAAGGAGCGCTACATGCGTATATGTACCTCCACATGGAAGCTTATCTTTTACAGATTACAAATTATTAAGGAAACAGCTGATGTGCATGGTTTTATTCTGGTTTATACAATTAAGGTATCAGGATTCCGGCAGTTGATTTATAACTATATAAGTTAAAGCCAGTTGAAATATTCTATAAAATAAATGGAAAAATTAAAGTCAGAAAACAAAAATTTGAAGACGAGGATTAATTTGGGAAAAACTGTATGGAATAGGAAAGCTTTTCAGTTGCTTCTGAAAGGAAACATTCTAAGAACATTAGTTGACATTCTACAGAATGGTATTCTAAAATACCAGGGCACCTGAGGAAAGCCTTGCTCCAAATAAATGATAATCTAGATCTCATTATTCAAATCTCAGATAAATAAGAAACATATAAAGTGCTTAATATTTAAAAATAAGATACTGTTTTACTGTTTACATTTGAAAATGGGATAATACTAAATCTTACTCTTTATATTAAGGAAGTGCTACTTTCCTTTCCAAAAATGGAAGCTACATTGTCCAATACATTAGTTGTATGATCATTATATTAGAGGCAAATGAAAGTTCAGAAAAAACTAGCAGAAAGACAATATTTGGGGAATCCAGTCTTTTAATTTAGAGAGCCAAAGAGTATTGAAGAAGATTGCCCCTACTATAAATACACAAGACCTCCAAGATATCTTTCAACCCTGTTATTCTGTTAAAATCTGGATGTCTAAAAACTCATAAAATTAAAAAGGTAAGTGGCATGTTTCCTTATTTTTTGAAGGGCTAAGTTCTGTCTTTTAAACAACGTAGGATAACTCCTTGTCGTTTTCTGGGAGAATATGATGGACTATTGTTGGAAATGTATTCTACATTTGATGGAGTTTTTGTTTGAAGTGATTAAGAGGATAGATTTTTAATATTCTTGAAAAATTGACTCACGATGACCTTAATGTGCTTCAGAATTGAATAATTTGATTCACTGCCAAGGAACTTTCTGAATTGTATGGACTGCAGCTGTCTGAATTCACAGCAATAATCCTACTGGCTGTGGAATTTCAGGCATTGGTCCACATATATGATATTGGAGATGATTGCTCTATGTACTATATACTGTGCCTGCATTAAAACATACTTCTGGCTACATTGTGCCTATAATTACTCTACAGCATGCAGCATATGTGAGTAACTTACAGACTGATGTTGTGTTCAGCTATTCAGTAAGCTATAGGACTTACTGAACTCCAAGAGGCCTTTTTACCTTTTCACTCAGATGATCAACTTCAGTTAGGTGATGGTGAAGAAACAGTAATTTTGGTAGCATTATTAACAGCAATCTAATAAGGTTTGTGTGTACATAGTCCAAAACATAACATGTGTTGCATCCCTTAGTATATGGTGATGTTTTATGATATAAGATGTGGTGTAATGTAGGGATGATATGCTTTTTTAGAAATAAGAGTACCCATTTCAACCTTGAGTTCACTCATTTAAAACAAATTTTTGGACATGCAAATGAATAAAAATATTGTTTTATTTTTCTAGGAACTAGATGATATTTTCAATTTAGTAACATCTTTGGTTAATTAGATTAATTGTTGCTGTTCTAGTGACTGACCTGAAGATTTGTGCTTGAATAGTATCAATGAATCATAGAACAGCTGTACAGTATGTGGTGAACAGCACAACAATCCGATTAATCAACATACAGACTATTAAATATATTTTTGTTTTGGGAAAATAAAGAGTTTTGTGTATTTTTGCGTAGTATTTTGTGCTGCAGTATTTCTTGTATTAACTGTTTTGACTTGGTACAGTTAAGCTTGGTACAGTTAAGCTCTTGGGGGGGTGCTTTTAGAATTGACTTATTAACCTGACTTTGATAAAATAGTTAGATTATTAATTCATTTCATAAGTAAAAGCTGTCAGCATTTCTTATTGTAACCATTGTTTTCATAATTAGAATTGCCATAAATCGTTCTTTGCTGCTAAAGAATTCTTGAAAACATTTGATTCAAAAATTGTCTTTAGACTGAAAATCACTTTGAGCAGAATATTTATCTTGTGAGCTGAATATATGGAAAACTTATTTTTCTTTTTTCAATGAAAGAATGCTGCATCACTCTGAATATCTATTGGAGTTCATAGAACAATAAAGATACTTAGGAGTAGCATAATAGAAACTCACTTTTATAAGATTCTGAAATACTTCTAAAATTTTTGTAGTATAGCCTTTTCTTTCATAAAGAAGAAATCAAAGACTTTCCAGTTTAATTTTTCAATAATGGGGCACTATGCAAATAATACAGTGCCTAAATTACCTCTCATTCATATTCAGAATACTTCCTATTGCACCAGAGGGACCTAATTCTAAATCAGTTACAGGTGGGGAGGAGGTTGTGTTCTTCAGTGATTTACTTATGTCTTATATTTAGCCAGTGAACATGTACATTATATCTGAAAGCCTTTCTCCTTCTCAACATTCACATGCCGAATGGAATTATATTGTTTAAACCTGTGCTACATTAGGTCAGTGAAATCGCCGAGTGTAGTTTGGCTCAGTTTATACAACTTTGTTCTGTTTTCCTTTTTAGGTAGTAGTTTAATTTGGTAGATGCCAATCTGATCTAGGAACAAGATGCTAAGTAAGTGCTGCAGAATAGACATTGTGGCCATTTCATATTTATTTCTTAAAAGTTAATAAGTAGTGAAATGTTTAAGATGTTAGTATGCCAACACTTAATGGCATTAATTTATGGCTCTGTTTGAGAATATATTTTAGGAACTATGCAAAAAATTAACAAACACAGGACAAACAATTTAATAAAATAAAAATGCTGCTGCAATATATGTTGATAACATTGAAATGTTTCTAAAAAAGAGAGTTTATTTGTCATTTGGAGAGAAGTATTAATATCAAGATTGCTAACAGAATGATTTTGAACAGCCCTTTAAAATGAACAGTTTGACGTTAACTTACAGAATATAGATGCACTTAGGCATTTTTTTCCCAATGATATGTTTGTATATCTGTGCACTAATGCTTAGGGTTGACCCCCTCTTCTTTGTGACAGGGCCTCAAATATTGGAAGACTATTATGTCACCCCAGTCCTCCTCTTCACTAGCCCAATCACTTTTGTTGCTTTTTTCTGCACTTTTTCTAGAGTCTTAGTATCTTTTTATATCATGGTGACCAAAACTGGATGAAGTATTCCAAGTATGGTCTTACAAAAGCAGTATATAGCGGTACTAATACTTCATGTGATCTTGATAATATTCCTCTGTTGATGCAGTCTAGATCTCTATTGGATTTTTTGGCAACCGCAGTGTACTGCTGGCCCATACTTAGGTGGTTATCCACTAAATCTCCTAAATTCTTCTCACTGTTACTTTTCTGAATTGAATTTTATTGGATAGGGCCTAATTTTCAAGTCTGTTTAAGTCCTTCTGGATTTTGAGCCTAGCTTCTACAGTATTGGCTTTTTCTCCAAGCTTGGTATCATCTGCAAATTTGATGAGTTCCCCTTCTATGCCCTCATCTTCATAGATTATGAAGATATACTGGGCCTAAGATAGAGCCTTGGAGTACCCCATTGCATACTTCTCTCCATGTAGATATAGTTCCATTGAGGGCTACACATTGTGATTTGTCAGCGAGTTTTGAATCCATCTGGTGGTGATGTTGTCTATCCCATATTTTTCTATCTTACCAGGACAGTTGTGGTCTGCTTTGTCAAATGCCTTATTGATTCCAATTGTTGAGAGTTCTGTCAGATTTGTATTGAATCAAAGGAACTTGCACAGACAATCTTACAATATTGGCCCTATATTTGTAACAATACTTTAAGATTAGCATATTTTCATGAGCTTAGTGTAAGAGTAAAAATCTCTTTGGAAATCTTAACACATATCTTTGTAAAAAGCAGCATAATCTGGTAGAAAAGAGAATTTCTCCTGTACAGTATTATAACTTTGCCTCTGGAACCCTTCACTGTTTACCTATCTTACCATGAATGCATGCTGTCAGCTTTTTAAAAATATTTTTCTTTAGAAGTGTGCAGTTATTTTTTGACATGTTTGATTTGGCAAATGTAGGTTAGAAAGATTTAGATGGATTACTTTGGAGGCAAAGCAAGCGCCTTTTCTCACCAAATTTGCTGTCTTATGCTGACAAATCTTTATATCAGATATAATCTCCAATCTTCTTTAAGTGATTTGGTATATCAGGAAATTCATAAATCATAAAAGTTATGATTTCCATTTGCAGCAGTTTGGTAAAAATGGTTATTTAAAATGTATAGTTCTGCATTGCTAAAATAAAAGCAACTTGAGTATTCATTTTAATTTCTTCAGGAATATTTTGGAATATGCAGTTTTGTTTTTAATAAAAATATTCTAAAGTACTGGAAGAAAAAAAACCTGGGAAGGGGAAAACCATATTTGTGCCTCACACAATTTCTGTAAGTAGTTACTATGCTGGAAGAGATGAAGCATCACACAGCTTTTTAGCTATGTTATTTAATCATTACATTATTGTGTCTTGTTACAATTCTGCCAAAAGGATAATATTTCGTTGGGACACTTGCTCTGGAAATTTATGAATGCATGATGATAGCAGGAAACTAACATGATCCTGCTAATGGAGCTGACAAGGGGAACAAGGGCTTTATTTTATAAAGAGATAGAGCTGATTTCAGTTTTTTTCAGAAGAAAAGTTTTCAAGTTTTAGGACTTTTACCAAATTTGATTGGCAGCTTTTAGTATTTTTACATAGAATCTGGGCAATAGAATTACATCGTGAAAGCAGTATAATAAGAAAAACTGTAGCTCACATTGCCAAAATTCTGTACATGTCATTTTATTCCCAGTAGTGTTGCACTTTTCTTTATGGAGATGCATTAATCCATTTGACTATGTTATGCATCATCTTTTGAAAAACAGATGTGCTATCTAAATTATGGAACAAATAATTCTTGCAATAATTTTGTGGAGAGTGGGTTTATAGAGAAGCCGGCCCTTTCCTTATTAAACACTCCTATTATGAATAGAAGAAAGTTTGATTTTACTTTTGCGATTGATTGCGCCCATCAATAATCACACAAATGATTGTGATTAGTTTTGACCTTGTAAGGTTTCTGTGAGAATTTAACCATTAGATTCAGCTTATTGGATGAACTAAGAATGGTGGTCAATTCAGTAAATCCAAATTAAAATGACCATATTTAATGTGTTGTGCAAATGCAGACAGTAACTGTAATAAGCTCATCCTCCTAACCAATGAATGTAGGAGGAAAAACAAGCCCTTGAAAAGAATCTCTCAACTCCTGGCCCTGGTACAGTGTTGGCAATTCTGTAGGAAAAAGTTGTCAACCAGCTCAGATGAATCAGACTAAATTGGCTCTGTGCAAGCCCTAAACCAGGTTACTGTAATGGTAAATCAGACATGGCAGCTGCAAACAGAAATAACATTAGAAAAAGGAAATGGTACAAATGCTGCATTTAAAGCTAGTGCAGTAAATGCAGACAAGACTACCAACTAGTAAAAAACCAAGATCTAGTTCTGAAATATAAAATCTGGACAAATCTTACTCAGTTGTGGAGTTAGTGTTTAAAATATTTTTTTGGGGGGTGGGGATTGTTTGGCAACTATCACATACTGTAGATGCAGAGAATAGTTTTCATGTGAATTTTTAGGATCCTGATATGGAGATAATTGTGTCATAGTTTTCTTAGAATCATCAAATTAGTCATGGAGCAGTGCTCCTTTCAATTTAATAATTTGTATCAATTAATTGTAGAACATTCTAATACATGCAAGTTATAAGTAGAAATTTTTATTTTAATGTATTTTATTCTTAGTATTTATCAGCGTTGCTATATAACCAAATTGCCAAATCAGCATATAACAGTACTTATCAGGGGATGTTTATTTCTACATATGAAAATTAAAAGACCCTTAGTAACATCAAAGTTACTTCCAGTAGACAAGAGTACAATGAGAGTTAGGTGTAGGTCAACGTTTTCTAATAGAACCAGAAATAAAAAAGGATTCCAGAAGAAAATGTTATGCATATTTTTCTTTGAAGCCAGTGCGTGATAGGTTTGATAAAGCATGTTGAGTATGTTCTTGCTTCCTTTGCCAGATCTTAGGAACAAGAAAATATTTATGAATATAAAATATTTTTCTTCCCAAACTTCAGTGTTTAAATAGATTAATCCAAGGTTCTATTTCAAGAGACAAAGCTGGTAAAGATGATAAAATATATTTTCCTTGACCGAATCATCTGAAAGCAAGTAATTTAACAATTACATTTTGAATATATTTGGATAATATAAAATATTTCTGTGTATACTCTGAGAAAAGAATTCCATTACACATACAATTTTTAATGGCTGGAATATATGCACATTAAATACAGCAATTTCAGCACTCTCCATTGTAGCTGTTAACCAAGGTTTATGGCTTGTCAAATGAGTACCCACCCCAACTGAAGCTATTCCAGGCTTGGTCTTCCCAGTCCTGAGCTTCAGTAAAGTAAGGGACTACCTCCAACTTTCCACCCACCCAACTATTTCCCTACCCCATCTATTTCCTTCTGACTCTTTGCACCCTGAAGCATGGGGCTCTGGTACTGCTTCCCATGCCCCAGGAAGCTGACATCTCATGACTTCACTGACTTAAGCAATCCCATTCCCAATTGTCCTTGAAAGCTAAAAACTATATTTAAGATTTGATTATCAGTCCCATTTGTTTCTATAAATAGATGGAGGGGTATGCCATATTGTATTTTGCCTCAGTAAGATGTTTCAGGTCTGGATCCTAAACATATAAACAAGTGGTTCTACTCATATACCAGATTAATAGGTTACAAGCCGCAATGGTAGGTTTATGCAATACTCTAAGCTTGTTTATTTGTGTCAGAAGCATCACCATTAAAATAAGGCATACTTAAGGCTGCCATGAGGTCCTCAAATATACATTGATCAGGGCACTATATATATATGTATGTATGTATGTATGTATGTACGCATATATATGTGTATATATATGTATATATATGTGTATATGTGTATATATATGTGTGTGTGTATATATATATATATATATATATACACATACACACACACACATATGTGTGTGCATATATGTGTGTGTGTGTGTCTGCATGTCACCACAATCGTAAAGAGTTCAGAGTGTCTCTGGATCTTGTTGTGCAATGTGCTATTCTATCTATAATATCAGCAATGCTCAGAACTTCCAGCTTGAGTACCAGCAATAACATGCCCAGAGTTCTATGCGCATTAGATACAGTACATAAACACTCATCTATGAATTCATAAATATATCTGTAGAGTTCATAAATTCAGTTCTGTGTATGGTTACTTAGAAATAAATCAAGCAGACTTCACTGGGGATTATTCCTAAACAATTGTGCACAGGTTTGCTGCTCTGCAATACTCTGCAACTTTTAGTGATTCATAAGATACAACATAAGTTCTTATACAACTTTTATTTAGAAATTATACATTTTGTTGCTTCATTTTTTTCAGACCATTAGATGACACCATTGTCAGTCCACTGAAGTTCATTGTTTCTATTACCCCACTAGCTATTTACAAAACCTAATTTATGTTTTGTGTGGTGCCTTCATTGCAACTCATTTCTAGCTAATTGTAATGTCTCTACATATAATGTAGAAGTAACAATATATGCTATGAGAAAAAGTACATTTAAAAATGCAAAATTTGAACTTAAAGTAAACCTCATTATGTCCAAGATAATTTGAGCAAAGCCTCTACTGTATAATATGTGGTTCAACATAGTTCCAATGTTTTCTTAGAGCTCTTTCTCACTGCTGCATTAAAAGTGCTATTTACCTGTCCTTCAATGAGCAAAAATTTATGATGATATAGATGGTGTTTCCCCCATTGCTGATTCATGTTCTGCTACTGTAATAAGTTATCAAAATATGCTAACTTTATTGTAGCCAAATAAAGAAAAGAGATTGGTGGATTCCCTGGCTTTATTACCCTTCCAACTTGCTACTGGTGGAAAAATAACTATCAGTCACTATTCCAAACATAGATAGTGGGTTGGGTGAGTTTAGGCAGATAGTTAGAATAGCAGCTTACTCCTGATTTGCCTAATAAGTTGCCAGAAAGGGATGGAATAGGGTAAAAAAGGAGGAAACACGTATGATATTCCTTGCAATTCCTCCGGTGTACTGTGACCTATCAATTGGGCTAACATGTGTCTAATGCTCTCCTGAAAAGATGTGAAACCTAAGACCATGGATAAGCCAGCTGACAGAATGTAAGTGCAGAGAAAGGAAAGTATTTGGCATGAATGTTTGGGTAGTTCCTCTGACCTTAACTTGTGCTCCTCCTGCACCCTCTGGTACATCAATTTATGGGCAATTTGTGAAGACGCATCCAATAATTGTTTAATAGAATATTAAATCTGTGTTTCAAAAACAAGTACACCTTTGTGTCTAAAACAAGAGTTCCCAACCCCCAGCCCATGGACTGGCACCAGGCCGCGGCATGCTAGAAACGAGGCCATGCAAACAAGCAAAGCCCCATCTAAGGGATACAGGCAGCATACGAAATCATAGCCTCTCTGGTCCGTGGAAAAAACTGTCTCCATGGAACTAGTCCCTGGGGGCCGCTGGTCTAACTCTAAAAGGACAGACCTGACAAGCATATGGGAATGGAGTATTAGGACAGTGTGCAGATACATGTCTGCTGCAAAAGTTGACTGTCCCAGCCTTGTAAAGGAATTCTCTGTAAGAGTAAGGAAGATAACCTTGACGAAGATATGCAAGATCTGTTATAAGGGTGAAAAACATTTTAAGTCCTCCCACAGACAGATAGCATTTGTAAGCAGTCAGATAGATATCTTCCTCATTCACTGAAGTATAAGAAAATATAGGATAAATTAGACTTGCAAGAATCTTTTATTTCAGCCAGTCTTAATAAAAAGGATTGTTTTAGCCATTCTGTGGGGTTGATTTCTTGGGCTGTTTGGTCCATGTACTTGGGCTGGTCTCTGAGTCTGGAAATGAAATTTGGATGTTTCCAACAAATTTTAAAACAAGAACAGATAGACATTTTTGTGGTACCAAATAAGTAGTTAGTATTCTCCCCTTAAACCGAGACTTGGTAAGAAAATAGATCAAAATAGATCAAAGGCAATAGGGAGGTTCTGCTTTAATGGGAAAAAGACAAGGGCCAAGGCATGCCTAGCTACTTTTCAAGATTATACTGTATAGCTAATTGCTTGCTTATTGCAGTAAACTTACCTACTTTAAATCCATAAGAATTTTTTGTTTGGTTATAAGTGGAGCAAGTATTTCAAGCCAAAATGATCATGGAGGACAACGCTCTGTAACCAAAAGTAGGCAGCATACCCAAAGAAGCCTAAAGTGACCAATAGGAGGTGGGCAGATCAAACTCCTCAAAGTATTAGCAACCAGGTGGCCAATGAGGAGATTAACATATTTATAGGAAATATTGTGTTACAAGTAGAGGGAAACCAGCACAATTATTTGACTTGAAATACCTGAGATGTAGTGGATGGACAAAAGCTTTTTATTTAGATAGATTTAGATCCTATCTCTCTCCCCCACACCCAGAGGCAAGTGAACAAAACAGTGTTAGAAAGGAAAGACCTCAGACATTTTATAAATCTGTGTGTCTGAAAATGGTAACATTAGACATTCTGCCACCCACATACAAACATATGCATATGATGAATGAGCAGTTAGGAAAAAAAGCTTTGAAAACAGACCACTTTTATATAATTGCCAACCATACAGTACTCTTACTCTTCTCATCATGGCCATATAAGACAATTGTAACAAAAGGTCCTTTTTAAAATAGAATTTACTATCATAACAATTCTGACTTAACACTTAATATAAAGTAAATATTAACTATATCAAGTAACAAATTGTAACTTTTATTTTCTTCAACACTTTCCACTTAGAAAACATACACATTTCACTTAAGAGAAATTATGCACCTGCATAATAAATTTAAACTTTCTCATTAATATGATGGAACAACAGCTATTATTTGTAACCCCTATATTTTACAATGCCATTCATCAACTGACTTAACTGGATTTAAGTAATTGAGTATAAGATGGTTTACATAAAATAATAGAATTTAAATGGAAAATCCATTTAGTCAATTTTCATGATTATAAAAATATTTTCACTATTTTATTGTAAACTCACTTCTTTAAGTAAGTAAATGCTTTAGAAAATTAATTTTATCCATTCAACCTGCAGCTAAAAATAATCTTAATTGTTCTGATGTGAAATTGAGTATGAAAAGTCATGGCATAACCAGTAAACATATGCCAGAGAACAAGAGGAGATTTTGAACCTCTACTGTTTTAAAATGACTAAGAACTTCCAGAATTAGGAGTCAGTAGAAATCAGTTTATATTAAGTAAGAATCATGTAATGATATAAACTTTAGTATTTAGTATTGATGAATATATTATAGTAGGTATATGGAGGTTTCTGAAGTTTCAATATTTTGCCAGACATTATTCAGATAACTTTATGACACCTTCTCAGACACAAGACTTCTCTGGCTGTATGAAAATGTGTAGGATCTTGCATGATAAAAGGATATTGCATAATAATAGGCTGAAGAAAAAGATGAGGAAAAGATACCAATGCTTCCATTTTAGTTTGGTAAAAAGGCAAGTAAGAGGAGATTATTATGCAGGTGGAGCAGAGAAATTTGCTGGTTTGACTAAGTACTGCAGCCCAGCACCATCCAATTAAGCTGAATGGTAGGTCAAAACAGACAAATACTACATAATGTAAAGTTAAACAGTAGAATTTCTTACCACAAAATATAATTATGGCCCAAACTTGTTATTTTAAAAGTATTGAGATAATTCTTTGGTTATAAATTTCTTCCTCTAGCAGAAGTAAATGCCAGTTCTTGAAGAACATGAGTAGGCAGGATGATTTACTCACTTATCCTGTTTGTGAGCATCCTGTCTGTGGCTACTGTGGGGAAAAAACTGCTGAAGAAGTAAACGAGTCTTCAGCTTAGTCTTTCACAGTTCTTCTTCTACTGTCATATTTTATTTTGACTATCTACCATTTTCAGGAACCCGCTTAATAAAATTATAGTAATACCACAAGATACTGCAGTTGGTAGCTTCTGAGATTAACATAAACATAATTAATGGTATTTAATTTTTAACAGTAGATTAAATATAAATGCAGAGATAGATAGGCAACATTTTTTAATTGAGAGAACAGTTGGAATTTTGACAATATGTGGTGAATGAATTCCTAAAAAGAGAATGACTAAAGCCTTGCCTTTTCACAAGATGGCCGCCATAGTGGCATGGCAAATAATAAAACCCATTTATCACCCCTAGTGGTCGTCTGTGGGTCCCAAAAGCATTGCTGCAAAGATAAAAACATTTTCCTCTCTTTTTCTTCCAAGCCATTAATAATATTTTTTTTATTTCTTTGTTTATTTATTTAAATCTCACCTTTATTATTTTTACAAATAACCCAAGGCAATGAACATATCCAATACACTTTCTATACCTTCCTTCTCCTATTCTTCCTACAATAACCCTGTTGGTGGGTTGGCCTGACAGAGAGCGACTGGTCCAAAGTCACTCAGCTGGCTTTTATGGCTAAGGTAGGACTTGAATTCATGGTCTCCTGCTCCTGGTGCCTTATTACTATTTATTTGCTTTAATTTAAAGAATCTAAAAAGAAGTCAAATGAGCATAGAACGCACAGGAAAAAACAAGTTATGAACCTGTATTTTCAGTATAAAGTACAAACTCCCCCCCGAGCCCCCCTCCCCGCCAAAGTTACATAAGATGTTTGTTTCAGTTTTATACCATTTGTTTCAGGTCAGATTCAAAGTTGATCTTGATTTACTTTTGCAAATTTATAGTACAACAGTGATTTATTTTGCAAACAAATAGAATGTTTGCCCACAGTAGCTTTCCCAGAAATAGATGCAGTATACTTTTTTTTTATCTGAAAGACCACACATCTCCTAACCATTGAAAGTAAGCTATAATTTAATTACATTTTAAGAACTTGTAAAATTGCTTTCTTCAAAATCTATTTTTAATTACTATTTGGAATCAATATATTTGACAATTTGTTGACATGGATAACACTTGGCATGACAATTTTTCTATATTATACTTTGTATACATATAAGATATGTATACAAAGAACAATCAAATGTTCCCTTTTGGAGAGTAAGAAATAGTAAGCTGAAGAAATGAAGGCATGAATAATAAAAAGAAATTGAAATCCAAAAATACCATATACTTCTACATACCTTTCTGCCCTTGTCAACAGACTTCCTTGAAATATGTTGATACACTGCTTCATATATTGGTGTTATCCTTTCAATGTCTCAATTATCTTTGTTTTAGGGTCTAATTAATTCCATTCAAACGCAGCTGTCTCAGGTTTCCTGTCAGCCTATGCATCCTTCTTTTATATTTATTTATTTATTTTTGGTTTGTCAATTGCTTACAAGATAATAGGTATAAGTAAAAACATAGTTATGAATACATGGATACATATAAGAAAAAAGAAAAAAAAAGAAAAGAAACAATAGGACAGGGACGGTAAGCACATTGGTGTGGTTATGCACACCCCCTATAGACCTCTTAGGAAAGGGGTGAGGTCAATAGTAGACAGTCTAAAAGTTAAAGTTTTTGGGTTTGGGGAGGAAACACAGAGTCAGGTAGAGTATTCCAGACATTGTCCACTCTGTTGCTGAAGTCGTATTTCCTGCAATCAAGTTTGGTGCGATTAACCTTGAGCTTGTATCTATTGTTTGCTCTTGTATTGTTATGGTAGAAGCTGAAGTATTCATTGACAGGTAGGATATTGCAATGTATGATTTTATATACAGTGTACTGTACTTAGATCGGACCGAAGGTGGTTTAGTTCTAGGTTTTCTAGGTCTAGAATTTCAAGTCTGGTGGCATAAGGTATTCTGCAACGAGTAGAGGAGTGGAGAACTTTTCTTATTTTATTTATTTATTTATTTATAAAAACACTTATATACCGCCCTTCTCCCGAAGGACTCAGGGCGGTGCACAGCCGATTCTACCCCGATACATAATACAAAAATTAAAATGAATTAAATAATTTTGGGCTGTTATAATTAAAAGTCCACCCTCCCCCATAAATAATTAAAAACCCCAAATTAGAATCCAATTTAAAACGGGAGACGGTTAAAATCTTGTATCAGCCCAGGCCAGCCTGCTCGAAGAGCCAGGTTTTTAACACACGTCAAATATTATGAAATATTTCTGGACTTTCTCAACTGTGTTAATATCAGATATGTAATGTGGGTTCCAGACTGATGAGCTGTATTCAAGTATTGGTCTAGCAAATGTTTTGTATGCTCTAGTTAGTATTGTAATATTACCAGAGAAAAAGCTACATAAGATTAGGTTAACAACTCTTAACGCCTTTTTGGCTATGTAGTTAGTTACAGTGGGCTCTAGTACTTAGATCATTAGAGATTAGAACTCCAAGATCCTTGACAGAGTTTGGATCATCAACAAGATCTTGACTATTCAGTCTGTATTTTATTTTGCCAATATGTAAGACAGAACATTTATTTGTTGAGATTTGAAGTTGCCATTTGTGTGACCATTCTGATACATAGTCAAGGTCTTTTTGAAGGGTAGCAGTATTGTCTATGGTGTTGAATAGCTTTACATCATCAGCGAAGAGAACGCAGTTGCTCTTAATATGATCACAGAGGTCATTTATGTAGAGTATGAAAAGAGTTGGTCCTAGAACACTGCCTTGGGGGACACCACTGTTGACAGGTACAGAATTTGATAGAACATTCCCAATTTTGACCATTTGTTGTCTGTTTGACAGGAATGCGTCTATCCAGTTATGCAGGTGTCCAGAGATACCGTAAGATTTTAGTTTTAGGAGTAGTTTGTTGTGTAGCACTGAATCAAAGGCTTTACAGAAGTCTATGTAGATTGCGTCTATTGCTTTGCTGTGATCGAGTTGTGAAGTCCATATGTTTTTGCAGTGTTTCAGATTACAGGATAGTTTTTTTCTGAAACCAAATTGTTTATTAGAGAGTAGGTTGTTTGAGTGGAGGATGATGGATTAGTTAATAATTGATTCCATGACTTTACAGTCATATTTGCAAATACGGACATACAGGCTTGTTCACATCCACAACCAACACACCTGTAATGTTCCAAGCACATCTTAAAGTACTAATACGAAGTAAAGACAGGTGCACACATTTCTATGATCTGCCTACATTTTGTAGAAACAATAAATTGCTGTGATGTTATACGGTAGTTATACTGTGCTGGGTAATGCTTTTTGAGAGGCAAGTACACATTTGTGCATCTTTCATGTTATTATTTTCATCTTTTTGTGGTTTTAAGTTTATTGGGTACTGCTTTGGAAAGATTTGGTCTGGAGACCAAGAATTTATTATTTGCCATTATAATTAAATCATGGCAGTCAGGAGATACTTCATGTCATGTATACATTGATATTTAATAAATAATGAAAAAAGATAATAGTGTCAAAATCTTGCACTGCAGAATTAAAATAAAACCCTATTAGTTCAATATTATGCAAATAGATCCTCAGTACCTAGTCCTGTGAAACCTAATCCTAAATATTATTACATATTCAAAAGTTGTAAAATAATTTTATTTAAAATTGAGAAACTTTAATTAAGTGTATACATGATAAATGCATAAGCAATTTTAATCCTTCAGGTTGTTTATGAAAAACATATATTACAAATATTATTGTTAATTCTTTAAATCTTATTTTTTTAAAATAACAATAAATTAAAAAGCAGCTTGTAAATCTGTTTAGTTTTACAGAGAAGGGAGAGGTACAGCAAAGTATATTTTAATCATCCACCCTTCTGCAATATGATAATTTTCAGATATTTTGGATTTCTACACATCCTTCATTTGAACCAAAAGCACAAGAGAAAATTTCCCTTCAGTTTAATTAGTGGCCATGCTGGGTGAGGTTGATTGCATTTAAGAGTGCTAAGTATCAGTAAGGCATGTTTTCTTATTCAAATCCAATCATTGTACATTTTCAGGTCATTACATTTCTGTGGATACCTCACGAGGAACAAGTGGTGACACAGCTGTATTGCTCAGCCCCGAACTATACACAGGAGAGTGGAGTTGTATTCGACTTATATATCAGATTGCATCAGCTTCAGAATTACCATTAGATTCTATTGCCTTAAACCTATATATAAGAGTGGAAGGTGAAAGCCTTGATCATTTGCTTTGGACAACCACAGAACATTCAGAGAGCTGGCTCATAGCCAGTGTAGATGTAAAAAATAGGACAGACAAATTCAAGGTAAGCATCTGAAACAAGTCCTTGCATTTGTTTACACACACACACACACACACACACGTGTGTGTGTGTTTGTTTACACACATTTGTTTACACACATTTGTTTACACACACACACACACACACACACACACACCTGTAGATGAATGGAAATAACTATAGAACTTTTCATATATGTTTATCTCTTTTCTTATGAAACATAAATATGTATAACAATTTTTATTATTTGTGAAGGGATACTGAACATCCACACATCCACTTTGATAACATATCAGATGTTCTAATTAATGTGTAAATCAGAGGCAAACCTGCTGTCAGAAAAGATAATTGCTCTATATTTTAGACTTTTCTTAGCAAAACCGGAAAATTGCAGTAATCTTTAAAGAAAAAATAATGGAAAATTGTTTATTCTCTAGAGTACAATGTTCGTTTTCACTTTGATCTTTCTTCATATAGTTTTGTAAATAGACATGTATACAAATCTATCACCCTTTTGAAAACAGTAATGTTATTAAATTTGAAAACAGCAATGTTATTAAAAGTGGGGGGGGAATAATGAAAAGCGGGAAAATAAGGGAAAAGCAAATATAACAAGCATGTTTGGTTTGCACCAAATCCAGACATTATACATTATATTTAAAACCTTGCTGTCTTTACAAATCATCTTTGCTTCTACTGCATCCATATAACACTTCATACATCTAAAAATATTTAAACTTTTCACCTTTATTTATTTGAATATTTCATTAATTTCACCCAGTCATTACTTTCTTAGTTTTCATAGGGGGAGCCAGTTTGGTGTGATTAAAGCATCAGGCTAGAAAACAGGAGACTGTGTTTTAGTCCCACCTTAGACATAAAAGCTGACTCATAACTTTGGGCCAATCATTTTCTGATGTCCATGGCATCAGGCTCCAGCAAGAAACTGGTCATTTCCTATTGTTAACCAATGGATCAATGGTCAGTTGATTGGGGGTGGGGAGAGGGGGAGCTGACCTGCATGTGCAGGAAAATGAAAAAGAATCTATTCATTCTCTATTTGACCAAATCTTGTTGTTCTGACCAAGGCTTCCTGAGACTGTAATTAAGCACACGCTTAGTTAAAACAACTCTTGTTTTATTTCAATGCTGGGACTTATTTTCATTCCCAGCTGGTAATAAATCCCAAACAGACCTTCAAGATAAGCACCCACCTTTCTTTCCTTTGAATTGCTGCCAACAACTAGAGTGCCAAATGAATTATAAAAAACCAACGGAAGTACAAAGTGTACCCAGAGCTTCAAGGATAAATCTGAACAGAACAAATGACTTTGCTTCTTACAAAGGTTTCATCACTTTTGCCTGTCCTTTATACCTTATGAGAGCGGCAATCACCTCCAAGCAGGGGTGGGATTCAAATTTTTAACAACTGGTTCTGTGAACGTGGCTTAGGTGGTGGGCGTGGCTTGGTGGTCATGTTATTGGTTGGGTGTGGCCAACTCAATATCACTTACATCGAAGCACGCATCTCCTTGCCTGGCCTCTCATGACTGTGGGGATGCTGCAACAGTCATAAGTGTGAGAAATGGTCATAAGTCACTTTTTTCAGTGCCATTGTAACTTTGAATGGTCACTCCACACAAGCAAAGTACCAGCAAAGGAGGGGGGGAAAACTCCAGAGACGTTCCTAAGACAGGAAGTCTAGTCCTGCCAAAAATGTAATAAGGGTTAACGGAGAGGCAGTTTCTGTAAGCAACACCAGAATGTTTCCTTCCTGCCTTCCTTACAGGATTAAGCCAGTAATTTCTTCTAACAACTGGTTCTCCGAACTGCTTAGAATGTTAACAACCGGTTCTAGCGAATAGGTGCGAACTGGTAGAATCCACCCCTGCCTCCAAGTCTTACTGCCCCTTTTGTCTCAGTTGCTCTTGCCTTCTAGCAGCTCTGCGCACACGTATACTAGGAATAGGCTCCCCTTGTTCCTCGGCCTCACTGCTGTGAGACTCCGGAGGCTCCAGAGTCAGCATCCCACTCCCAGATGGTCCTGGCTCCATCTTTGCTTCGGATGCAGGACCCTCATCTGAGTTCTCTCCAGACTCCCTGACTGGTCCCCATTCTTCCCCACTGTACAATTCCACTGCCGTCTGCACAGGCTGCCGGCGAACCACAACACTTGTCAACAAACTTCTTTTGTATTGGGTGTTCAGTTTTATATTCGGTCCACATTCATTCAGCAACCATATATTCATGATTCTATCTATTTTCTATCATTCCATGTATTTCATAACCCATTCCAATGCATCATTTATTGTTCCTGACATACTCTTACTTCCATATGACTAAGTAGGCATAACCACTTTTTTTCTCTCAATCTGAACATATAGAGACATTTTCTACTAACATAGATATTAAGCACTGCTCTGAAAGATTGGTGTTCAGACTGATATTCTAGAGACTATTGTAAGAAGGGTAAGAGAAAGGTAATCCAAATCTAGTGATTACACAATTACATTGATCTCCAAATTTTGGGAAATTATTGACCTCCGAGATAAAATGTGTTAATTTTACATATTTTGATTAGATGAATTAGAAAGGTGATAAAGGTGCTGGTTGGCTAAAGTTTTCAAGATATTTCACAATAAAGATTTATACACAGGTGAGTATATTTGCCTACAAGGGAGGGAAGTGTCTTATGATCATGATGCCTTTCTTGACAAAGTACAGTAGAACAATGAAAAGGGTACCACATGGAAGTGTATAAATTTATCTTCACTTTGAGAACAGCAAGGCAGATGACTATGAAAAACAAGTGGAAAATTTGCTTAGGTCCTATAAAGGACTTGGTGCAAACATGTCACTGAAAATTCATTTCTTTCACTTGCATTTATACTATTTCCCTTTGAACTGTGGGGCAGTGAGTGATGAGCATGGGGAGAGATTCCACCAGGATATTGCAAGCATGAAGAAAAGATACCAAAGGAAATGGTGTCCATCCTTGCTTGCCGATTACTGCTGGAATCTCCCCAGGGATGATCCTACTGCAGTTCACAAGGGAAAAACCAAAAAGATGGAACCTTGTCATTTAATCTGATATTGGAGCTTGTCAGTTTTTCATACAAAAAACATGAAAATGTTACAAGAAAAAAACAATAAATGAATGGAAAGTTATTGGTATCAATAAAAACATATATTGATAATGATTGGTATGGCACCATTCCCATTGCTATATCACATTTTACAGAAAAGTTATGGAATGTAATTGCACATCCCTCTCATAATTTTGAATTATTTTGATGCAATTTCGACCTGAAGCTGTATCTTGGAACCTGGAGCCAATTAATACTCAGGACTTAATTTTCCTTTATTAGTGACCCAATTCTGGTAAAATTAAGTTACTTTCATTTCCGAGGCTTTCTCCTTGTAGACCAGTGTTATTTAAGCTATTTATTTTCTAAAACCAGTTTATTAAAACACAGTGCTTACTCTCACTCTATTTTTATGCTTGTTTTACAGATTGTACTGGAAGGTGTACTGGGAACAGAAACCTTTGCCAGCATAGCAATTTTTGAAATCAAAATTTCAACTGGCTACTGTATAGGTAAGTAGCTATTTTAATAATTGTGTATAAGTAGCTTGAGAATGTAATATTTAATTTGGAATCTATTATCATAAGAGTATTAGTTAAGAGAAATTCAATATTATATTGAACTATTATATTTTATTAATTCTAACCTGACAAGTGGTGTATTTTTGAATAATTATAATAGACTAATTATAATATGCTGTCCAGGTTTCCAAATCTTTAGAAAACTTTGTTGCTTAGTCAGAACTTAAAACAAAAGGCAGCTATGAAAAAGAACATGTTGCCTCAGCACTAGCTTGCAGCTATTCATAGATTAAAATGAATTAACACTGAAATGTGCTTTTTAGGTTCTGTATTACATATTTTGTATAGTTGTTAATATCTTCTGTGTCATTGAATGTAAGACTATGAGGACTAGCCAAGGAAAATCCAGAGTTCTGCAGGACATATTGGTCCTCAGAAAGATTCAAAGATAGGCTACATAGTTGGGGTATATAACTCAGGTGTTGGAGAATATTCTTGGGATATCATTCTGCAGCCACTTCTGCTTGACTTAGAGATTCAGAGTGATGATATTTCAGTCAAGGACATTCCAAGTATTGAATTTTAATTTTAATTTCTGGAAGCCATAGACTTTATGGAGGGGTGTGGTTTCACATGCTGCCTGGATCCCACATGTGCATAGATGGGGCTTCACTCGCTTCCATGGCCCAGTTCCTGGTGGGCCACTGACTGGTGCCTGTCTGGCCTGGGGATTAGGACTCTTGATTTAAGATATGAAAGTTCGCCAATTCCTGCTTTATGCTTCCCTTCCTTGTTCTGTTGAATGGCTCGCTGCATGATGATGGTAACACATAGGATTAAAGCTTATATTATTCTGAACATTGACAGTACATTTTAAATGGAACTTTGAACTGATTGTAGCTGACAAAATAGATAGTCATGTGTGCCAAACCACGGATATTTATGTGCTTTGATATTTTTTTCAACTGCAGAATGTGATTTTGAAGAAAATCATCTTTGTGGTTTTATGAACCGCTGGAATCCAAATGTTAATTGGTTTGTTGGTGGTGGAAACATAGGAAATTCACAGTCTATTCTTCCAAAAGATCATACCTTTAGGAATGAATTTGGTAAGCAAGAAAGACTTATTTATTTTGAAAGAGAGCAAGATAGAAGATATTTGTAACTTTTAATTACAAATAATTCCAAATTCTCTCATTTGTGTTCTCTATTCTGTGTTCCAAGTTCTCTCATTAGAATACAATAGCACCATGAATGAATGTTTTATAATCATGTAGTTTTAAATATGCATGTTTTAAAAATAGATGGGAGGGAAAATTGTAAATTGAATTTGGTAATGGCAATTTTGACATAAATGGGGCATTCTTTGTGTGTGTTGGGGGAGGCAGGGAGTCAGAAAACACAAAGGTTCAGCTTTTCATAATTGTTCTACCATATAAAGTATAACCATGTTTTGGTCAAAACAAATTATGACCTACATTTTTGCACTAAGTGCTTTCAGACTTGCTTTTATATTTCATTTATAGTATTCAGTTTACATTTGTATGGTGTGAATTATTTATTAAATTAAATCCAGGCATTGTTCCAAAAATAATTTCTGTATAGTTTTCTCAGCTATGCTCACATAGAAAACCTAGAGAAATAAATTAATAAAACTTCATACCAGGTCTTGAACATCAGGTTATTAAAAAGTAAATAATTTACTTGGTTATCTTAAAATAACTACATTCTCTAAGCATATTACTCAGAATATTATATAATTTATTTAAACCTATGTTTGTTGAATTTTTTTTAATTGTTCAAATGTGAAGCTCATCTATCTATTCTGGCATAAACACATTTGAATTATCTTTTTGAGTCCTGTGGAAATCAGTTAGATTTTTTTTTTTTTATCAAACAATTCTCTTTATCCAATCTAAATATCAGAGATATAAAGCTAAGTTTGATTCAATTTTTTTGAGTGGCCCAATTTAACCATTTTTTTTAAAGATAAAACTTTAAAATAGAATTGTCATCTGCTGGGAAAGGCTCATTGTTTGGTGAGATGTGAGTTAAATAAATAGGTCTGAGGTCTTTGCCCAAACTTTTTTTGAATAATTTTTCAATACTGGAAGAGAAAAAATATATTCATGAATTCATGCATTTCCCAGAACTATGGTCAGACGCTATGTTGAAGCATTAGAATATCTTCTGGAGAAGATTGAGCTATCAGGATTCCAATGATCGCCCTAATTAAATCATGAGCCTTGAGCCAAACTTCAAACACTTCAAAGAATTCATTAGGAGTGACATACTGGCATGACCTGTATGAAGCCAATTCTGTCAGGATTCCGGCAGTTACCCCCATTTAAATAATGAGTCTCAAGCCAAACTTCCAAAACTTAAAGAGGATTTATTGGGACTTAACATGCCATCACTGCTTGGGTGTAACCAACACTGAGACACATAATTCATTGTCACCCTTGACCCTGATTTTTCCCTCTACCCCCGGGTGTATCGTAATTCATATTCTCCAATGGGACACATCCATAGCCAAGAGTCATCAATCATGCTCTCCAGTTAGAATTTTGCGTGGCAGAAACGTAGTCACCTAGTTACTATCTTTGAAAACATTTGTGGAATGCAGTTTCAGTTTTGCAAGCTGCTGCACTGCTCCCCCCTCCCTTTTTGTTGGCAACTCTAAAAAGACTATAGAAACATTTTATGAGTTGACACGTAATTACAGGCAACTGTGACCCTGCTTCCCCCTCCCTTTAGGTGTGCCATAAATCAGTTTCTCCAATTAAGCACGTACATGGGCTAAGTGTCATCCATCACATTCTCCAATTAAAGTTTTTCATGGGCAAAAGCTCCACTAGCTTAGCTACAATCTTTCTAAAAATAAAGTTGGAATGTGCTTCTAAGTTCATTTGCTGTATGCTTCTCCAGTCTTTACCCCCCTCTTTCTAGAGGGGCTACCAAAGAAAAATAATTAAATAGTATATTCCTTTCCTCCTTTCCCCTTTTTTAATGGGAGCTTTCAGGGATGAAGGGCACATCCATATCCGTTTATAAGATAATAAAACATATAATAAAAGGAAGAAACAATAGAAATAATTCTTTTCAGAGAATTAAAATACATCTAATTCATTTGGTTTCTTCTTAGAAGTACTAAAACAATGTATGTTTTCATCATTTTCGGCATTATACGAAGATCACAATTATGATTGAAATAAACTGATAAAACCCATATAAAAGTAATCTGCAAAACAACTTCTTCAAATCTTGTAATATTCAAGGACAGTTGACTACAACTAAGTTAGAAAATGTAGAACTCCATGGAAATTTTCTAATGCAAGAATGTCCCAGAGTAGGAACAAATGCTCAGGAAAGGAATGAAAGAAAACTTTTGAAATAACAAAGAAATTATATTTCTGGTAAAAATCCAATTTAGGGTTTGGAATTTATTTATTTTTTTTGCAAATTGGATGAGTTGAGTTCTTAAACTTTTAAATTAGAGACCTTTGAGAAGATTTTAAACCACAATGTGTTATATTTGTGCAATGGAAAAGCTGAGTGCAACAGTTGCATTTAGTACTAAAAATAGAGCATCTGTGGAAGGCAAGGATTAATTTTGCTCATTCAGCAGACATTGCTCATTCCATGTAGTCTTTTGATAAAAAAGAAATTCATCTCTGATTACATTGTTTTTTATTTCTGGAAAATTGGAAATGCCAGGACCCAACCTGTGTACCATAGAATTTGGGAACATTTTTAAAACAAGCAAAATCATTGTACCATTTTAGAATAAGTATATTAATAAGAATTCGTAAGAGCCAAGCTAGTGAAGGAGAAAGGGTCAGTAAAATCCTGCAGAAATGCATTTATATATTTCTGCAATACTGAAATTACTTTACTAAGAATAGTAAATGATATCAGTATAGATGAGGGAATCATTCTGGATTGTCTTCTGACGGTTTAGTATGGAAAAGTCCAGTATGGAGTATTCACAACTTCTGAAATATTTTCAAAGGATCAAATAGACAAACACAATTGGCAGATAAATTGTAGCTTCTATAATTAAGATCTCATTAAAACAAAGTGGATTGTTTTGGCAATTAATAGTTTTCCCCCCTAATCTGAATAGATTCCATTTAGTAATATATTATACTATGCTGCTTGGTATCTGAATGTATAGCTTTGGAACCTTAATATTAAAACATTTTTTTATGAGAATTGTACCTCAAAAGTCTTAGATAGCTATTCACAGTAATACAGTGGAGTTTTATCTCTGAAACAAAGAGAAAAGTATGTTTTATTTCCATAACTGAAGTCTAGTTCCGTTTCTATAAACAAATGTAATTTTTGAAATGAATTAATTTAGCAGAATCTACAGAAATTTGTGGTTCCTTTAAAACCACAAAAGCAATGTAACCTTTCTCCTTTGAGTGTTGTGATTCATGGCATAATTCATGGCATCAGTTCATGATCTCTAGCACCTCCCTACAGATGCTGGTGCATGAAGATGATTTTCTGTGATATACACTACAGCAAATTGAAAGCCCTCAATTTGCAACCATTCATTGATTGACTGTTCAAAGTTACAATGGCACTGAAAAAGTGACAATTTTTCACACTTATGACTGTTGCAGCTACATGATCAGAATTCAGACACTTGGCAATTGACTCATTTATGATAGCTGCAGTGTCCTGGGGTCATGTGATCACCTATTGGGACATTTTGACAAGCAAAGTCAATGGGGAAGCCAAATTTATTTAACTTGTTACTAACCTAAAAACTGCTGTGATTCATTTAACTGTGGCAAAAAAGATCATAAAATGAGGAAAACTCAAAACTTTTGGACTCAATTGTGGTCATTAGTCAAGGACTACCTGTTCTCGTTAACCAATAATAATGACAGGCATGGACTTTTCAGTTACATCAACAAATGAAAGGGGGTACCAATTGATATTGTGATGGATTCCTTAAAACTAGAAATATGTGAAAGTAAGGAGATTTTAAAGAACCTTGTTTTGTGAAACTAGAACAGATGAACTATTACACTGCAGGCACATTATTAGGCCCCACCAAATCTTAAAGAGATAGTGATATGCCTTCTCCTTAAAGGACCATTGCCTGACCTAGATAGCCTGGACAGTTTCCATCCAGTTTCCAACTTCCCATTTCTAGGGAGAGAGGGCTTGCATGGCAGCTTCTAGACCCCTTTCAGTCAGGGTTCAGGCCATAGTTTGGGATTGAGATGGGATTGATAGCATACATGGTTGACCCTGGTGAAAGCGGGATGGAGGTAGTGCATCCATCCTGTCTATTCTTAACCTCAGCAATATTCAATACCTGGCCCAGCTCTGGGAACTGGTGGTAGGCATCGCTGTACTGTGTTGGTTCTCCTTCTTACAGGGCCAGTTCCAGTCAGTGTTGATAGAAGGGAGAGAGATCTAGCCCATGGCCCTTACTTTGCGGGTTGCTTTTGGGTTCCCTCGCCTTCTATTTAACATTTACACGAGGCTGCTGGGTGAGATGATCTGTTGGTTTGAGTTGAGATATCATCAGTATGTGGATAATACCCAGCTCTATACTCTACCCCAAGCCTCTTGAGTGATGCCCTGGATGTCCTTTTCCAGAGCTGTTGGAGACTAGATGGGGCGAAACAGACTCCGACTCAACCCTTGCAAGACAGAGTGATTGTGAATATTTGAATCCCCCAGAGACAAGGATCTTCCATCTTTGGTTCTTGATGAGGCAGCCCTGCCCCAAACAGACCCAATGTGGAATTTGGGGGTCCTCCTGGACACACAGCTTCTGCTTGAAGAGCAGGTGCAGCTGTGGTCAGAGCAGCCTTTGTACACTTTCAGTTGGTGTGCCAGTTGCATCCACACCTGGATCAGGAAGCCTTGCTCATAGTAATTGATACCCTTGTAATCTCCAGATTTGACTAAAGTAACAGCCTCTACACTAGGGCTGCTCTTCAAGACCATTTAGAAGTTTCAACTGGTGCAGAATGCAATCACACGGGTAATAACTAGTGTCAGGTATGTGACACATGTAACGCCACTCCTACATGAACCGCAGTGGTTACCGTTATGTTTCTAGATGCAATTCAAGTTACTGATATAAAGCCCTACATGGCTTGGGAACAGGGTACTTGAAGGATCACCTTTTTTCAAGAGTTTCTACCCATCCAATTAGATCAAATAGGATGGGCATGCTGCAGATCCCATCAGTCAAAAAATGTTGGGTGACAGGGACTAGAAGATAAACTTAGTATGCAGCAGTTCCTATTTTGTGGAATATTCTTACTCTGTAGATTAGAATGGCCCCAACCCTGTTAGTCTTGGGTTGCTACATATTGTTCAGGCCAGATACCTTGCTTTATGTATATTCAAATTAGATGTTTTAATGTTTTAACTTTTTTACTGTTTTTATTTTTTTAATGTTTTTAAGATTTTTAATTGCAATATTTATTTCTCAATTTGAGCTATTGTTTGCTGAGATGAGCGTCTACAGAAATCAAATAAATAAATAAAAGGAAATAAATAAAATAAGCTGACCTATTTTTAAAAAAGACACATTACTTACATAAAGTTGCGGTTTTTATAGACATTAGTATACTTTTTTTTTAGTTTTGCATAATCGGCATCCAGAAATTTCTTAATAGTCTTTGGGTTAACTTTAAATAAGGGTTAGCATATATAATGTCCCATATAATTTTGCTTAGACTTTAGGCTGATTGCTAGTTCTAAAAGAGGATAACAAAGATGTACTGAACAAATTACAGTAAACATAAAATCTGTGCTGGGAGGTCATGGGAAATCAGAAATTTGCCAGAACCATAAAAGTGGTATCAGACGTCAAGCCAATAATTTTTCATAATCCAAATGGGAAAAGACCAATAAGTGAAGCTAGTGGTTTAAAAATATTAGCTCTTGTTACTATTGTGGAACTTCTGCTTGGCATCAAACATCACAAACCAATACAAAAACAATGAAGCATCATCTTCTTAGTATTCTGTCATACCCTTTTTTAATATGTATACTTTCATGTCAGGAAAGTGAGGTGCAAAATATAAAAGGAGTCTTTTACATATGCTGCAGTTTGAAAGATATCTGACATGCAGTTTCAGTACTGATTTGGCTTCACTAAAACATTAGAATTAATATATGCATCTAGATCTGCATGTGTTTCATGTAATTATAATAAATTTAGGTTTACTAGGTTATTATATTCATTTATTTAGGATTAAACCTTATATAACTGACTGAGATATCCTTTAATGTTATATTGTATACATTTAACATTTAACCTGGAAATAAGGAGAAATTAACCTGAAATAAGGAGAAACTTTCTGATAGTGAGAACAAGCAACCAATGGAACACTTTGCCCTTGGAAGTTGTGGGAATGCCATCACCTGAGACTTTCAAAAAGAGATTGGATTGCCATTTGTCAGAAATGGTGTAGGGTCTCCTGCTTGAACAGGGGGTTGGACTAGATGACCTACAAGGTCCCTTCCAACTCTGATTATCTGTTATCTGTATATCAGTAAACTTTTTTTTTTCTACCACTTTTTTGGGAACATACTGTATAGCTTTGGCTAAAACATTTAGATACTCTAATTTCAAAACTCTACATTTATTTATTAAATTTTTTTCCTCTCTTTGATATGCCAGTTCTTATCACTTAAGCCAAAAAGGATACTTTACGTTTAATTGTGATATGTTCATATCAAGCAACCAGAGTAAAGCTAATAATCCAAGTGCTGAGAGTTGCAGACACACTGATTCTAACATATTAAATCAGAGTAGCAAATATTCTGAGAATATTGCTTCTGAGGAGCTCATTGTTATCATGTCTTTGTACAAAATTTTCTAAAACAATGTACAATTATGCTATTTTCTCCTGTAGGTCATTACATGTATGTGGATTCTCTCTACGTCAAGCAATTTCAGGAAGTAGCTCAACTGGTTTCACCTAAGACACTAACTCCAATGTCAGGCTGTTTATCTTTATATTATCAAGTACAGCAGGAAAGTGGCATTGTTTTTATTATTTATACAAGAGATGTAAATGGCTTTTATGAGGAGCTTTGGAAAGCAGATAGACCAACAAGTAATGATTGGCTGTTAGGTGAAGTTGACTTCCGTGCCCCATATCCAAAGGAGGTAAGGGTATAAAAACAACAGTCCTGTATCTTTGCATATTACAGCTAATTCTTGACTTCTGACCACAATAGAACTCAGAATTATGGTCATAAGTTGATGCTGTCCTTAAGCAGGATGCCCCTGAAGAGTGGGAAAGGCCCTGGGTTGCTGAATGAATGGACATAAATCCAGGAATATGTGTATAGAATTTGTAATGTTATACTAAACTAGAGTGTCCTTTTCAATATAGTAGGGGCTTAACATTGTTTTATTTATTTTAAGAATGGTATGGAGTAATGATTTTTCTCATTATAAATTATTTCCTTTAATTAAACTCCTTTGAGGATTCTTAGAAGATGGCACTTTAAAAAAAAATGTAAAAAAGATGTAAGAAAATGGCATGTGAGGCAGTGCACATTTCTTTGACAAATACAAATACTTGTTGCCAATCACTACTTCTTATTTGTAGATAGTGGAAAATAGATAGTTCTAACAACATGAATGCATATATTGTTTAGCAAGTGAACAATAAGGGTTGTAAATTTGAGTTTGTTTCTGTACATCCCAAGTTTCTGGGACAAGGACGAGTAACAGCAGAGATATCATAAAACTTCCCCCTTATAATATGTTATTAAAGTTACAATCATATGCTCCTAGATAAGTGAGTGCATGATTGTAACTTTAATCACATACACATATACATATTTTTTATTCTTTTTTCTCCCCTTGATATTATTTTCATTTTAACTAAATTATCTGAGTCATAAACAATGATTTGAGAAAAATATGACTTCAGGCTTTTTCCTATGAATATAAATAAGGGTTAGCTGGGAATGATTGAATTTGCTTCTTCAAAATATCTGATCACCAAAATAACGTTTTTAATAATAATAGTCTAACTATGGATATTTTTGCAGGTTATTTTTGAAGTTGCTTTTAGCAGTGCCAAAGGAGGATATTTGGCCCTTGATGACATTTCTTTCTCCCCAGTTTTCTGTAGTAATCAAACAGGTACAGTTTCCCACCTTAATTTATATTTTAAGTGAACATGAATATGTTGCATAATACACATTTTTCTTTGTCAAACAGTAATTGCTATTATACTTAAGACAACTCAATATATCTTCAACATCAACAAGCATTGGTAATATCCCTTTTATGATATAGTCGATTTAGGCGAGATGGGTAGCATACAAGATAGACAGAAAGACAGTTAGATATTAGGACATCGATTGTTATTGAGTAAAAAGAGTTCTGCCCACATACAGGACTTTATCAATAAAAAGATGTTATGCACATATTTTCCCCATTACTGGTGAAAAACATAGAAAAGATCCATAAGAAAATAACATCCTATAAATAATGAGGGACAATCACACAACACAAGCGTTACCTAAACAAATTATTGATGAACCTTTTTGAATGGATATAGCCACTCATAAACTGTATCTCTAGCCATCTATATGTTGTAGTCTTCTTTGCAGTCTACAATTCTGTTTCAGTATACATACTTAGATTGTCATAGGTTTAACGGACCTCTGTATGCCCCATCTTCTTACTGGAATTGAATTAAGATATTGAAGAAAGATACATCTTTTAAAGCAAAATGACACAATTCACAAAGTGGAGCTCATTACAGTATAAACAGATATATAATTCATAATGTTTTCATCTCAGAAATTATGACTAAAATACTTTGCATCTGATAAATGATGAATAAAGATGTTTTTCAGTAATGTTGAATATATAAAAAATGAACAAGTTGTGCAGCAGATGCATATGTTAAAGAAAGTAGCATTTTAAAAATTGCTTTTTCTAAACAATTGAACATTACTGGTGGGAATATTATTACAGAGGTAATAACAGATACTGAATATAGACTCACTGTACATCTTCCATGGTTATATTATCTAACTTTCCTTTTTATTTGATACAAATTATTTCCACTGGAAGAATGCAAATTACTTTAACTGAAAAAAGAATTATCTGAGTCATTTCCTTTTGTAGCCTTGTAATCTGTGACTATCTGGGTAGAAGGAAATCTTTTGGTTCTGTGGAATCTTTCTCTTCTGGATGTGTTTTATTCAGTGTTACTATCCATAACTGCTATTAATGGACAAACAGCTTGATTCCTTCTTACTGATTTTGCTAGTATTTATCAGCTTACTCTTTCAAGTATGCAGTTTTAATGCTCTTCTATTTGGTCTGTTATCCTTAGCCACTTCCTTCAGTCCCTTACAGGCAAGTTGCACTTTTGAGGAGAATTTTTGCCATTTTTATCAAGATTACAAGGATGGTCCTGGTTGGAGCAGGATAAAAGTGAAGCCTAATGCATATAGACCAGGTGATCACACTACTGGCACAGGTAAGTAAACATATTTATTGGAAGATATATAGGGTGGGTACATTAACTTCTTCCACATGCTGAATTCAGTCCAAATCTCCTGAAGCTTTGAAGGATATCTGGACATTTCAGCAGTTTCTTGACAGGCTTGAGCTACTACAGGATGTGAAAAAAAAATCTTCTTATGAGAGTTCCAAAGAAAGAGCCTTAAATAAAATACTTGAAGTAGGAATCCTGGGATTTATTCAGTTGTTCTGCTTTGGTATAAGAATATGTATGTGACTTCAGATCATATGGAGAGATGCAGTAATAAATGTAACTGTGCAAACATTATGAAACCTGGATCACCTAGTACCAGCTTCACATAAATTTAGGTGAAGTATTATTTCAGAAATCTCTGAAACAAGATCTCAGTTTAAAGAGTTTTCACACATGGGGCTCCCCCCTCCTACTAGCAGTGATCAGACACTGACAAATAGGGAAGGAGTGGTGGGGAGGGAATGATATAAGCCTGCTGTATAAGTTCACTGGAGAAAGAGCTACTGGTAAAACTGCAACATCTGATGTTCCAGTTCACCTCCAAAATAGCTTTTCTATTAAAAGAACAATTGTGGTGAATTGCTTCATTTCAAATCAAGGCATTAATCATTAATATGATAAATGACCTAGCAGTATTATATGAAACAGGTTCAGCCAGACCAATATACATATATTGATATCTAGTTCTGTGCAAAAGTGCTGTGTATGTCTGAAGATCTAAAAATGAATTTCAGAAAGGGAGGGGTGTTTGTTTTTTTAATGGTCTGCTCACTGAAAAATCCAGGCAGGAAAATTAAATTACAGGCAGTCCTTGACTAGCAGTCATTCATTTAATGACTGTTTGAAGTTACAGTGCCACTGGAAAAAGTGATTTATGATAGTTTTCACACTTAATGACCATTATGCATCCCCATGGTTAAAAAGGTAAAGGTTTCCCTCTTGGTCTAAATTCTGGGGCATGGTGCTCATCTCCATGTCTTGGCTGAGGGAGCCAGTGTTGTCAGAAGACAATTTTCATAATCATGTGGCCAGCATGATTATAGCCAAAGGCGCATGTAACATTGTTACCTTTCCACCATAATAGTACCTATTAATCTGCTTGCATTTGGATGCTTTTGAACTGGGGACAAGTAAATGAGGAGCTCACCTCATTGTGCGGGGTTTGAGTCTTGAATCTGGGCTGTCAGATCTTCAGTTGACAAGCTCAGCATCTTTAAGCACTGAACCATCATTCAATGGTCATATGATAAAAATTTAGATGCTTTGCAACTATCATGTACTTATGAAAGCTGCACTGTCCCCAGACACGTGATCACCGCAAGTAACCTTTTCAGCCAGCTTCCGACAAGCAAAGTCAACGGGGGAAAACCAGATTCAGTTAATGACTGCATAATAACGGTAGTGATTCGCATAACAATTGTGGCAAAAGGTCATGGAATGGGACAAAAATCACTTAATTGCTTTGCTTAGCAGCAAAAATGTTGGGCTCAATTGTGGTCATAAGCTGAGGATGACTATCTGTATATATAACCCAGTTACCTAATTATCATTACTATAGTTAGGGTAAAATAGCTTTGGAACAAAATTAGACTTAAAAATTGGGTTAAAAAGGTTTTCTTTTATTGTAAAGATAACGTGTATCAATCTCTGTAACAACTGGAAAATAGCAACTAAAAATATCCAAACCTGGAAAGATTATTTAAGATATTTTTGTACGAAATAGCTCTTTAGGGACATGGTCTTATTGTACATAGCAGCCCTAGCTTGCAGACATGCCAGTGGAAGTCCAATAAAATACCTAGTAATATCCCAGGAGGAGTAAATTGCTTGAAATGATTTAAACATTGCATTGCATTACAGGTTTCTATTTGCTGGCAAATACAAAGTTTACATCGCAACCTGGATATATTGGCCGCTTATATAGTCCAACTCTGCCAGAAAACTTACAATATTGTCTGAGATTTTATTATGCTTTGTTTGGTTTTTTCAAAATGAGAGATTCCCTGGCTGTTTATATCTTTGAAGAAAACCACATTGTTCAAGAAAAAATCTGGTCTGTCTCAGAAATTCCCCAAAGAGTCTGGACTCAAGCTGAAATCACCTTCAGAAAGCCCATGCCTTGCAAGGTAACAACCAACGTTTTCTGTCTCAGATACTGTTATTTTCAGATTCTCCTAAATGAGTCATAATGACTCCTCTGTGAAAAAAAGGCAAAGGAATTTGTTCATCTTCTGTCTTTTCCAGTAAAAGACAGCAAAATTATCCTGACAGATGGGAATATGACCACAGATAGAAGAGCAGTCGCTATATGGTTTGTGTGGCAGGAGGTTGAACAGAGAAAAAAGCAATTAAACAAAAATCCAAGTTTTAATTTTTATGGTGTTATCCATTTCTGGAAAGAAGAGTTGTAGCATTTTTGTTTAGATTTATTTAGTTAAATTAGAGCTTGAATCCTACTAGCAGTTTGCATGACAAAAAATATCAGTGGAAATGCTGCACCCAGCCACTGAATAGTATGCAATACTAAAATCACATTATGATTATTTTTTGTGACATACCTATTCACACCAGGCACATTTGAAACTTCTGTTGATTAACAAGACTGTATGTAATTTAGGACCATGTATTATAAATGGAAAATTTGAAGGCAATCTCATGTAGCCACATATTACACTTACTTCACCTGAAGTTCAGTTCATATGCAAGTATGCCATTCATACTGAAAATATTAGTAGGTTTATGACATTTTTAAACTGTACCAGAGAGAAGTGTATACATCTTGTTTTAATCATTTTGACCCAAATGAAAAGCAAATTTAAAATATTAATGCCAATTGTGACAAATGTATTAATAATGTGCTTTGTATGCAGAGAGGGTAAAAGTGAATTGCTACTTCTATGGCTGTCAATATACTGTTTGCTTATATTATCTGGGAATATATATTCTGGATCAAAAGATTCTAAGTCCATGGTACAGCAAACTACTGGTAGATCACAACCAGCATTTACTTCATCTTCCCTGCAACTGATTTTATGCAACTTTGATTTTTCCTTTCCAAGAGTCTATAGAAATAGTAAACACCCTCAGCAGCCAAGTTGAGTCTTGGCCATCCTTGAATGTCACATAGCATAAGAGAATCAGATCTTTCCATTACTTCCTATTACAGCTTTTCTAATTTAAAAATTTCAGCCATCAGAAACTATTTTTGATAGTGTATTTTACTCTGCATTTTCCTCAAATAAGAAATAATGAATATTTAATATTTAATCATTGTCATTTTAGCTGGAAAAGCTGTAAAGCATAATAATGAAAGACTTGGTTTCCAGGGATGAGTACATTTTGGAATATCTATTTGAAATTAGTTCTCTAAGCCAATTGCTGACACTACAATATTTTATATAGAAGAAACTAGTCACTAACATTAATGAGCTACTTGAAAAATACTATTTTAGAATATTTGTGTAATTGCTTTGTGTAATTAAATAAAATGCAATAAACTTAAAACAAAAAATAGAAAAATTATATTATTTATATTAATTTTTATTATATTTCTCAGGTTGTAACCAGATCTTAATGCTTAGTATAAAAACACGCTCCTTGCTATTTTGTACTTTTTCTAGAATTCAGGGATTTTTTTTCCTAGAAAGGAAGTATAAAAAGGACATTAAATCATTAAAATACTGAGTTGCTTATGAAATTTCAGCCATTGATAAAAGAGAATACTTGTAGCTTGGAGTTGAATTGTAGGCTCCTTGGTACTTTCTGTGCTTGGTGATTTTCTTGCAGGCATTTCATTACCAAACTAGGTAACTGATAAGTAAACTTATCTAGTTTAGTAATAAAATATCTGCAAGAAAACCAAGTTCAGAGAGTACCAAGGACCCTACATTTCAGCCATGTTTGAATAATGTTGCATTCTGCAGAAACAATATAATCACAATAAAGTTGTGAATAATAATAAAGTTGAGACATCACCCTTTCTACAAAACTGCATATAATCAAGGCTATGGTTTTCCCAATTGCAATGTATGGCTGTGAAAGTTGGACCATAAGAAAGACTGAGCACCAAAGAATTGAGGCCTTTGAACTATGGTGCTGGAGAAGACTCTTTGAGTCCCTTGGACTGCAAGGTGATCAAACCGGTCAGTCCTAGAGGAGATCAATCTTGATTGTTCTTTAGAAGGCCAGATCCTGAAAGTGACACTCAAATAATTTGGCCACCCAATGAGAATGAAGAACTCACTGGAGAAGAGCCTAATGCTGGGAAAGATTGAGAGCAATAGAAGGGGATGACAGAGAATGAGGTGGCTGGATGGAGTCACTGAAGTAGTAGGCATGACCTATGGACTCCGGAGAATGGTAGAGGACAGGAAGATCTGGAAGAGTTGTCCATGGGGTCACGATGGGTCAGACATGACTTCGCAATTAACAACAACAAAAGTTGTGAAACAATTTTACAAATTATTGTAAAAGATCTTTAATATCATTTATATATACAGTTCTGGCTAGAAACCAATTTGTTTTCATAATGCTTTTAACCAGATAAATTTGCTATTGTAATTACTTTTAGTGGTGTTTCAATTCTATTTTAGACATTTCTTTGTAAGTTTTGGTTTGAGAGAGAGAGAAGAGGTAAATCTATGTGTCATCTGCTTTAGGGGACATTATTAGTACAACTCTTTCCTGAAGAAGCTCCTTCCTTAAGAAAAGCAGATTATCTAGTCTACATCTCTAGCAGTAAGGATTTAGCCCTGGTCATGGAATGGAAATGGCATTGGTTCAGAGGTGGTATTCAGCAGGTTCTGACCAGTTCTGGAGAACTGGTAGCAGAAATTTTGAGTAGTTCAGAAAACTGGCAAATACTACTTCTGACTGAAGATTTTACAGTATCCTTCCCCTACCACACCCACTAAGCCACGCCACAGAACAGATAGTAAAAAAAATTGAATCTGCATTGGTTACTCTGATTGAAGGTTATTATTGGACCTAGATGGTAGGGAATTGAAAGATCCGTCTGGCAATACTCAGAAAGATTCCGCTAGCTGCCATTTGAAAAAAAAAAATTATCTACCATAGTCATGTAATGAAACATTTGCAAGCGAACAATCAAGCTCAGAGAGTAGTATTGTGTTCTTTTGAAGAAAGTATCAAATGCCTGAATAATATTTCTACTTCAATTATTTGTATACTTATTTCACCTACAGAACAAATATAATTTGAAACAATAACCTCAAGTATAAATATTCATTGCTAAATTACATGTTTCAAGTTCTAGTAATACTATAGAATGAGCTAGGAATTTCTTAGCTGTTTCATTAATGAAAAATCTGAATAAGCCAAATTGCTTTAGCACAGATTTGTGCTAAAATGGAAGTAATCAGAAACATAGCAAGTTAGTAATCTTTTATACTTATATTTTCTTTATATATAACTGACAAAATGATGCAAGAAATACAAGTTGATTGCTCCGTGTGTTCAGAGCATTAGAGATTGTTTATAAATTATATAGTAAGCAAAACATTTTTCCCCACAAATATTGGGAAAATGTTAGCTTCAAATTTTGTCCCTGTCTATGATATGTACCTAGATTGAGAACATTTCGTTTGAGATCATGAGTAAAGTGAATGCATCCCCATATGTACTGACATCCTTTGAAGCAACTTTCAAAGGATGTTGAAGCAATTCAAGGAATATGTGTGCAAATATTTAATATGCTTTATAAAGCATCTCTTTCAAATGCTTTATAGAATTCAACTGAATAAAAGAGCATTTTGGGGAAAATGGGCTTGGAAAAATTAAGATTGTATTTTTGTGCAAATTTCAGGTGGTGTTTCTGAGCTGGTGTAGAAACTTTTGGGATTGTGGAATAGTGGCACTAGATGATATATCAGTGAATTTGGGAAGCTGTCATAGTGCTGGTAAAATTAATTACATTTCAAATCCATAGTATGTATGTTTATTGCAATTGATGTATACCTTCTGATATTAGTCATCTGTTCTGTATCTCTTATCAAGGAAAGAAGCAACTTAGAACTAAGAAGAAATTTCCTGACAGTTAGAACAATTAATCAGTGGAACAACTTGCCTCCAGAAGTTGTGAATGCTCCAACACTGGAAATTTTCAAAAAGATGTTGGATAAGCATTTGTCTGAAGTGGTGTAGGGTTTCCTGCCTAAGCAGGGGGTTGGACTAGAAGACTTCCACGGTCCCTTCCAACTCTGTTATTCTATTCTATTCTATTCTATTCTATTCTGTATACACACCATTCCATAGTGGATGGAGATATAGATTTAAGTTTTAAAAAACTGTTTTTCTCCATTTTAATAATTAATAAATCATGAGTAAACTCAAGGGATTGCAGTGAAATTTAAATTAACTAAACCATGATTTTCTATTGGTAACTAGCGCTTATCTTAGCAATATCAAGCCAAATTGTAAAACATGCAACTAATTATGTTATTACTTATAAAATCTATTTTAAATGAAAAATCATATTTACTTAGAAAAGTAATATCTGCCTGGAATTTTTTGAAAGCAGAAAATGTAATGTGATTTGTTTTTTTAAAAAAATGAGTAAAGGGACATCAAATTAACAAATTCAGTTAGAAAAGCAGTTTCTATCTGTAAGTCCAGTTGAATAAAACTGATAGCCTTATCCATACCAGGAGTTTCATGCAGGTCAGTTAGATATATTTAGATATACTTAAACATAACTGCATTTTACTGTATGTGTTTGGTAGATATACCACCTGATTTTCCTGGAGAATGTACCTTTGAAAAAAATGAGTGTGCATTTACTCTGCAACCAAGAAATCGGCATGGTTGGCATAGGAGGAGAAGTCCAACTCCTACATCTTACACTGGTCCAATAGGAGACCACACTACTGGGGTAGGTAAGTTATAGTTTAAATGGTGATAAGTGTCCTAAACAATATAATGAAATATCAAATAAGAATAGTTTTTATTCCAAGATAAATGTGAACACTTGATGCTTATTCTTTTCTATTAAATATACAGATCAGGATTTCCATGCTTAAAAAAAACCTACTCCTTCGTTTTTTAAAATTTTATGCTAATAAAATCTTATCCTGAACATATTCAATAAATAAGACAATTGTTATGTATTTTTTTTCTAGACTTCTCCGATAATTTTGGGTAAGATTTGAGTGAAGTTAATTCATATTGGAGAAGATCAACAATTGCCAAAATAGACAAATCATTGAATAATAAATGTTGGAAATACGTGTACTTTTGAGGTGTAAAAAAAACTCTCAAAAGTGATGGAAAGGAGTTTGTTGTTTCTAGTAAAATTCAGACATCTAAATCACTCTATATAAATTATAAAATCTCTTAAAACATACTTTCATATATTTTTTTGAAGGACATTACATGTATATAGAAGCTTCTAATATGATCTATGGACAGAAGGCACAACTTATTTCAAGGTTATTACGAAAGACATTTGGACATCAGTGTCTTATATTTTTTTATCATATGTATGGACGTGGGACCGGACTGTTAAATGTTTATTTGAAAATGCATGGTTCTAAAAAGGAGATCCTCATCTGGAGAAGACGTGGTGAACAAAGCATCTCATGGTTAAGGGGCCTAATAGAATATACATGTGATAAATCTCACCAGGTAAGTTAACAATCCCTTTATAGGAATCAGTATCCGTTTAATTTATGGCCCAAAAAATTTGGAGGCGATAATTTTCCAGTTGACAAGTTTGTTAAATGCTAGTAGCAGTCATAAATTATCCAAGAACTGTAAGAAAAAAAATGAGACTAAAGCATGCCAGTTTAAAATAGCACTGGATAGTCTTGAATTAATTGAGTCTAAACTGATGTATAAGCAACTAAAATATCATTAAAAATATGCTGCATCATTTGAATACACATCCATAACCCTTTCATTATTTTTGGCAGATCTTCCTTTTTTTTTCTCGGTTCTATTGTATACTCTTAAAGAATTATCTATTTGATTCTTATTGGTGTGATTATTATTGATTCTATTACCTATTGTGACAGTAACTTGTTACTGTCTCTTTAGTGTTTTAATGATATTTTAATATCATTAAAATATCATTAAAAATAATAGCTGTGTCAGATATGATGCACAGAAATTCTCATGTATTTTTTCCCTAAGGTTCTTATTTAATTTGATGGAACATTTGCTTTAGAAATTATATTTAGAAGAAATTTGTGTAGATATTCTCATAGATGCTATGTGATGTTTTTGCCCTTATTTAGGAAGGTGATACTGATGTTTGTGAAATGCTCCACCCTTCACTGTATAACCATTTTTCAAGCAGTCTAAAAATTATATACAAAAAGGAGAAATTCTATAGATCATTTATCCTTTACACTTCACAAATCTAACAATCTCTCTCCCTCCTCCCCCTCTATATATACAGTATATACTCAATATATACTTTTACACAATGCTAACATTAATAATACAATTAAATACATATAATCTTTGTCTTCCAACTTCTAACCTTAATATTCACATTGTAATTATAATGAATTCTTTTATATATCAGTGTATATAATACTATTTTCCCAATTTGTACTCATTCCCCCCGCTGCCCATTTGTTGGGGTTCTTCCACATCCATATCTTTGTCTCTAAACAATATCATTTTCTCTTTATTATTCTTTATCACTTTCTCCATAACTATATTTAAATATCAATAACATTTCTTCATACAATGTGTTTGTAGTCTTTTAATGAATCACTAATATTTTAAATATTACTCAATGTTCCACCATAATTCCAATATCTCAATTTTCTACAAACACCAATAAAACCAATTATTAAAAAGATTTAATCAGTCCTGGGATTATATCACTAGGTCCCCTGAATTTATAGTCCTTGAAGGCTATAAATTTCAATATATTTTTTACAGTTAACAATAATAATACATTTAAATATACCTAATCATAGTCTTCCACTTCTTAACCTTAATATATTTGTGGCTATAATATATTCTATTATAAGTCAATATGTTTACTACTATTTTCCCAATTTATACTTTCTTTTAAATTTTAATACAATCACTGTATTGCAAGATATTTTATCTCTATCCATCATCTCTTAGTATTTTCAGAATTTCATCATTTATTGACTTTTAGATAACTCTTTTATATTTCTCTTTTGGAATCTTATGTTTCTTTCTAATATTTTTGCACAGACTGAATAATGTCTCTGCCATACCCCTTTGTCTCCTTCTGCTGCATCATTTGAATACACATCCATAACCCTTTCATTATTTTTGGCAGATCTTCCTTTTTTTTTCTCGGTTCTATTGTATACTCTTAAAGAATTATCTATTTGATTCTTATTGGTGTGATTATTATTGATTCTATTACCTATTGTGACAGTAACTTGTTACTGTCTCTTTAGTGTTTTTGTCTTCTTGTAACTTATTTTGATTTTTCTCCTCCACCACTTCTTCTAATTTCTCATCTGTCTTCTGAATATTATGTTCATCTTTTTCCACCACTTGTTGAGGGTCTTCTACACTCACATCTTTATCTTTGAACAATCCCATCATCTCATTATTTTTTTTGTCACATTTTCATAAATATTTATAAGCATCACTAATATTTCTTCATACAACTTTATTGTCTCCTGTTGAATCATTTTGTAAAGTTTAATATATTAAAAATTACTCAATATACCACTAAGATTCCAATGTCCCAATATCTAAAAACTCCACAGAAGCCAATTATTAATAAAATTTAGTCAATCCCAGAATTGTATTTCCAAGTCCCCTAAATTTGTAGCCCTTAAAAAACTATAAATTGATAATTTACAATCTTTATAATTTTTCAGTTTACACTTCCCAATTGTCCAAATTTTAAAGTCTTATCTTTTCTTCTTTTTTCTTTCCTTTTCTTCTATCACCTTTCTTCTTTTGCCTCATAGGATGTTCTATCAAATATTATTACTAATCCAAATCCAAATCGGCCCACCAATTGTCCTCAAGTCTTTCAAATCCACCTTCCAGTAAACAGCTTCAATAGGGTTTTAGTTATTTGCAATTCAATTTGTCTTAAAAATCTTCAAAAAGTTTACTAGATATTTCCAAACATCCAAATCGCCTACTGAAATAGAATCAAGGTTAAGTGGCCTTCCAGGTGTTATTTACTTTCTCTTCCTTTCTTTGTGTATATTGAACAATTATCACTTTCACTTAAGTTCCCACACTGCAGTAATCTTCTTCCTCCAGTAGTTGACTCCCCTGCTCCAAACGCAACATTAAACAGTGTTACAAAAAAGAAGATGAAGATAAGAAAAGCAATTTCTTCCAATAATCACTTTTCAAAATATTGTTAAATCTTTTTCCAAGCTTTCTATGTTTTAAAACTTCCATTAGGTATGTCTTTCACCTCTGAGTTTTTAATCTTTCTCCATGTATCCAATTGCTGCTTTCTTAATGTTTGGAGATTATTTTTTTAAATTCTTTTACTTGGATTAGATCTCTAAAATAAAGGAAGTTGTCTCATCCAGTTTCAATGCTCTGTCCATGTACCACTCCAGCACAAATCTTATTGTCCCAGTTGCCACAGCTTGTGACTTGCCAAAAATGGCCGTCATCCCTGCTGCCATTCGGGAGAGCTTTCTTTGGACCTAACAAGGAAATTGCAGTTTCCTCGTGGTCGACGAAGCACCTCTCCTTCCTTCAACACCCCTCCAGGGCAGCTTTGAACCCATAGGGTCTCTCGGCACGCAGATACCGGCTGGTTTCATGGAGCTCCACTATTTCCAGATCATTCCTGCCGCAACGCAACTGGTCTCAGGCATTTTTATCCATCTACTCTCAAATCTAGCAAACAATTTCAATTGGCTACTTGCTCATAGTATTAACTAGCGTATTTCTCCAACAATATGGCCTCCACCAATAGGAAGACCCAGCATGTTTTCTAGGCATGAAATGAAATTAAGCCCCTCCCCCCAAATTTAGGCCTAGTTTAAAACATGCTGGGGGGGGGAGGCTGGGGATTAAAACATGCTGGGGGGGAAGGCAGGGATTAAAACTTGCTGGGGAGGAGGGCGGGGGGGGAAACTTGCCTTTAACAGTGACCTGCGCGATGCTGCCGTTGTTCTCGTGCCAGCAGGAAGTGTAGAAGTGTTTCTGCTGCTTCTCAGGCGGAGGAGCTGCCTCCATGGCTTCCACAGTTCCTGCCGGCACAAGAACAGCAGCAGCGCCGGCGAAAACGTGGAAGCGTTCCTGCCGCTGCTCAAGTGTGTGCGGAAGAGGAGGTTTCCGCACATTCCTGCCACTACTCGAGTGTGTGAGCGTTCCTGCCGCTGCTCGAGTGTGTGCGGAAGAGGAGGCTTCCGCACGTTCCTGCCGGTGCTCGAGTGTGTGCGGAAGAGGCTTCCGCACACACTCGAGCAGCGGCAGGAACGCTTCCACTGCTTGGAACGCTCACACACTCGAGCAGCGGCAGGAACGCTCACACACTCGAGCAGTGGCAGGAACACTTCCACTGCTCGGGTGTGTGCAGAAGCCTCCTCTTCCGCACACACCTGAGCAGTGGCAGAAACGCTTCCATGTTCCTGCCGGCGCTGCTGCTGTTGTGCCAGCGGGAACACCGCTGCCGCCCACCCGCTGATGGGGGGGAGAGAAATTAATTCACCCCCGAAAAGACGGCCTAGCTGTTTTTTCGGGACTCAAAAAAAAATAAGGCCCTGCCTTATTTTGTGAGAAACATGGTATATATCTCTCTGTCCAGTTTTAGATAATTTAAATGTGTAGATCTAATGTTACAGAGTTTGGATTTCAGTTACATATAATAGTATGAAGGAAGAGATGCAGGAATATAAAGGTCAAAGCAACAGTTATACATTTATTTCAGAAAACAGCCAAATGTGGTTCAGTCCAAGTATGTACAGATCTGTGCTCATGAACCATCTTTCAACTACCCAGAATACAGTTGAAGAAGGACACAAAGAGGGAAAGGAAATTTATTCTGTTAGAGGAAGAATATATTTTGATTCTTGCCTGTAAAAGTAAATTCTTCTAAAAAATATATGTACAGGTTTGTTCTCAATCTGGAGTAGTGGCCTTCAGGCCCCTAAGTAAACGTAAGGCTGGTGGAGCTTTTACATCTAGCTAATGAAGGCACAGATAGAGGCTCTTCCAGTGAAGTTATTTCTTGTTGAACAAGGCAGAGATTAGGAAGAATGTGAAAAATCATTGCTTTGGTGTATAAGATGCCACTTCTGCCCTGAAACCTTGCCTCTGCTATCACGTGCCAGGAAGATAAAGAACAACTTTCCCTTTCTCCTCTAATTAAAAAAAAAATGAAAATATGTGAGAAGAAACATTACATTTTTTAAAGGAGAGATATTCATTTAATAGTTATCTTCTACTTCATCAATTATGCTTTTTTTTAAAATGCAGATTATATTTGAAGCAATTCGTGGAGTATCAATAAGAAGTGACATTGCTGTAGATGACATTTCATTTCAGAAAGGACCTTGTAAAGGTAAACTTAACTTGATTGAATTTGCCCTACCATTTGAGTTACATCTGCTTCTTGCAAGTCTCGTAATACATACACATACACACATAATAAAGTATACAATTTTAAAATGAGACAACTGTTCAAATATTTATTTCTAGATTTACAATTATATTATTGTTATATTTATCAGAAGTCCCACAAAACCATTCTTGAGCTAAAGCTCTTTCATTATTTCTACTTTAATATTCATGAAAGAAAGGATAACTAGACTTCAGACTATCCTCCTGTATCTTAACACAGCTCAAAATGACTTTTATCTGTAAAGTAATATGCAGATGTTTCTAATATTCTTTCTGTCTTCTTAGAAAAGGAAGAAACTATACTACAGTCATCAGGATATTCTGCTGATTTCAATGAAATAGAGTACTGAAATCTGCAGACGCCGATGGAATACCAGTGACTTCTCTACAGTAAAAACTGCACAAACTTGTCCCTACTATCAAATTTAAAGATAACTACTGGATTATTTTGTAAAAGACACAAAGGCACAGGAAGAGCTGAGGAAAGATTTAGTGCCTTGCTTATGAAGTTATTGACTCAGGGTTTCTCTCACTTCGTTTTATGCATTTTTTTTGCATGTGACATCAATTATTATAAGGAGCTATTGAATTTGTACAAAATTTGCAATAATCAATATAGATTTTTTAAGAAGAATTTTCAGTCATACAAATATACAAAGTAAAATGGACACAATCTGTCATTGTGTTAACAAAATCTGCATTCAATGAATGCCTTGTTGGCAAATAATGGATTTAATTAAAAATTCTGAAATAACAAAGAAATTTATAAACATTATTAACATTTTATATGTTGTTTGCAAATGTTTCTATTATTGTTTAGGAAGACTAATATCTGTTGGAACCTTTTTGGTTGTGCCAAATATCATGGAATCCTATGCATGTCCACTCAGAAATTCATGGCACTGAGCTCAGTGACAGTGACTCCCAGATGATGTGCATAGATTTGCAATTTAAGGATTTCATCAATAAGATATTTTAATTATTGTACTATTTTTTGCTAATAAGATATTTTAATTATTGTACTATTTTTTGCTAATAATTGTCATAATGAATCCATTTATCCAGGCTGCAGCTGACAGATAAAATATATGTAAGTGTTCTATAAAATATAATGCAGTACACCAATATTGAACAACATATATATGAGGAAACTGTTTGGAATGCAATTTTATTTTTTAATATATTAATGGTTTGATAGACTTGTCAAGAATGACTTTAAGTTACATTTACCCACAAATTATATTCCTGTTTGAAACAAATGATACCCATTTGAATGTTGAGTGTGTGATAGGCATAGAGGGACATGCATTTCATATATGTATATGTGTGTACAAATGCTTTTCTATAATTTTAATTGATTTAATAAAATGTGTTTTTAATTCATTTTAACTCCACCTGTGGCCAGAAATGTACTATTTTTTAAAATAAATTTGATGTTTTTTCCACAATCATCCCACAGTGGAAACTGCCAGACCAGACTGCTTCAATTAGCTAGCTATAAAATATATTTGAAAAAAAATATGGTCTGTAATGTAACATAACTTGCCAATTGCTGTAATAAACAATTCTGTTAATATTATGTACCTGGCTTTCTGTTGCTATTCATATGAAATCCAGATTAAAGTAATTCTTAATTTACAGCCACAATTGGGACTAGAATCTCAGTCATTAAGTAAAGAAATACCTACATAATCACTTTGCTCAATGGTCACAATACTGGCTTTCATAGTAGTGGCGGTTAAGTAATCTGATGGAATATTAAGTAGAGCATGGAATGCTTTGCAGTGTGGGAGGCTTGGGGAACTTGGTGCCTAGAGGTGCGTGTTGCAAGATGGGAGGTCTAGGCCTTTCTCCCCTATCTAACACTGAATTGCCTGAGCCCTTCCCTACCATTGTGTCTGGGTCCACTTATCTTTGTGTTGTTTTTCTGACAGGCATGCCCAGCTGATAGAAGGTGTGGCCTTCTATGGAGACCACCTTATGTCGTTCAGCAAGCGGGCCCAATTCTCACAACTGTTCAGAATGCTCCTTCTCCAAATTGTGTGATTTGGAGAAGGGGCCCTTCAAATGATTGCAAGAATGATCTATATTTTATCTGTATAACATCTTCCTAGGAATGTAAGCCTGCCTGAGCTTTGCTCATTATCCTGTTGAATGAGTGTCATGTCAAGTACAGCAAAACCTTTGTCACAAACGCTTCTGACAACGACCAAATCGGGTTCCAATCAAAATATTCACAAAATTTTTGAATCTGGTCATAAACACATACTCGGGTGGTGATCAAACAGGACTCCTGACCCAGAAATTCCTGAAGATGAAACATTAGAAGATGAAGAAGTTATGGAACAAATTATGGTCATGACCAGAGGTTCTACTGTACTGGGATTATTACACTAACATTTAACATTTCCTCCAGCTTTTCCAAAATCTCTAGAATTTTTCTAAAATCTCCCATAATTCTTTGGAATCTGCAATCTACATAAAGTCCATAGAAAAGAATACAGTGTGCCTGTACCATGCATCCAAGCAGTGAATTAACATTATTGGATGTAAAACCTAGATCTTCCATAGATATCCATTTACCCATTATTTTGTTTTACAAAATATTGTTAGTACAGAAGTTTTGTTAATGCCTTTCACTGCAGTGTTTCTAATAATTTTATTTTATTGCATTACACATTTAAATAGAATTGCATTTTTTACATCATTTATTACTGGCTGTCAGTATTTTTTTGGTCAAAAATAGGAAGTAAATGGTTAATTGTTGATACATTTCTTTCTTGCCTGTGATATTCTCCTGACATCTAGTGGAGACCTCAGAAATAACACCCTCTAGTTTAATAAATTATGAACTTGCAAAAATCCTGTATGTTCTGATTTTTCAAAAGAATAGGGAGTGAACCGTGTCATGTTATAGTGTAGCACACGCACATGTGCACACACACACACACAAACACAGAGGCGGGGGGAGTATATAATGGATCATATATATGTGGATCAGTACCTTGTGTTGGTCCATGACTATAATAAGGATTGAACTGAGTTGGATCAGTACCATCTGTGATAACCTTTCCACATTATACATATAAAAGGGCAGAGTTTGCATCATAATGTGATACCTGCCATCTTGCCCATTTTTAAACTTTTATGAATACTGTAGCATTGGTTTTAGCAAATTTCCTGTTAAGTGCCACATCCTAGTCGTTTTCAGAATCTAAATTTATTTTAAGGCACCATAACAGAAAAGACATTAAACACACATTTAACTGAAGAGATCTGGAGCTTTCCCATTCTGTCTGATCCTAGATTGGCAGAGTGGATGGGGTCCTTCAATTAATCAATGTGATCTATCAGAACTTAGAAAGTTACTTCTGTTATAGCATCTGTAAGCTAGAAAAGACATCTTTCCAACTTACCATGATGCTGTTTTCAAAATCATTGAAAACTTGGCTCTGGTCCCAAGTTTGGAGGTAAAAGGACTGTTTATCCCATTGTTTTTCTCTTGGGGTGTTTTTGGGGGTGTTGTGTACCCTTCTTTCAGGGGTTGAGAAACTCTCATGATCTTCTTTGTTTTTATTGCTTTTATTATGTAATCCATCTAGAGTTGTCTGGAGTCAAATGGCCTTGGCATTCCACTAATTAAGTGAATTTATAAGAGCTAGTTTCCTTTTTCTGTGTAGTGCTTTCCTCTTGCTGCATACAAATAAAAGCGGGTATTGAAATAACAGAAAGCACCGATGGATAGAATTAAGTGATTTATAAACAAAAGTATGTATGGGTATATGCAAAAAATAATAATTCACTTTTATCATTAACCTTTGAAGATTTCCAGTATCTTCCTTGGAGCCCATTAAATCCAGGTAGACATAACATCATTAACTCAAACAAAAATGGGAAAAGATAGAAGCAAAATAAACTCCACGTTGAAGATAGGAGCTTACTAATATTTTTCATTCCTTTCTGCCTTAATGTGCTTACAAGGCTGACTACAATCAAGGCATTGTTAATATTTTTATTAGAATTTAAGCTTAAGGGCACCTGAAAAACTAAGGCTAGTTTTAATCTTGACTTGCAACCTCTAAAGTAAGATAAGCACATGTGCAGGGAAAAAAGGAAGTGAACTGAACTTTTGATAAAGAAAAAAAGAAGAGGGAGCAAAAAGTCATTTTTTTTCTACCATCATTTTTACTCTTTTTTCCTATCAAAAGATCGATTCACTTTTCTTATCTTCCCGCACATGATCTTGTCTCATGTTGGCTGGGGAATTCTGGGATTTGAAATTCATAAGTCTTAAAAAGTTGTCAAATATGGTCTAAATATTTTAGAATATAATCCCAATTAACCAGTGCCACAATAGTTTACAAATCTGGAGGACATGAAGCTGGTGAAAAACGATGCACACAAAAGACTTTCCTATGGAAAGCCAAGTTGCCTGAACTTATCCTTAAGCTGTCTAAGAGGAAGAAGCAAAGAAGTCCTTGGATAGATAAGGATCACATAAATGTCATGTGATGCTTGTGTTCAAACCCAACCTCTGCCATAGTTACTTCTGTAACATTCATTGATAATTGTGATTTGCAATCCTATTCTACACTGACACGGGTTAGTTTAGAAACAAGGTATTATTTGTCAGTTTTTTACGGGATATTCATTTTTTTCCTGCTCCCAACTAGCGCGCCTACCTCCTTTCCTAGCCACCAACAACAACTACTTTTAAGTTTATCTAAGCGGGCCAAAAATTCTCCCTCGCATAAATTGTGGACGATCGCTAAGGTAACAGGAGGGAAAGTTTCTGCCGTCCAAATCTACTAATCCTAATTCGTAATGTACTTAAAAATGTCTACTACAAGTTATTAAGGAACAATAATAGGTAATTTAATAGTTTCCAGACAGCTCAAGGTTTCACAGAGAAACGCCCCACTGCTTCTCGCTCCCAATGAAAACGCTCGCTCCCGCCCCTTTTTTTTCCTCACCATCCAATAGACATTAAGGTCTCCCGCGCTTCCTTCCGGCCGGTATGCGACAGGAAAAAAAGAGGAAATCGTGTCCCCTTTTCTTCTAACGGAAAGACTCACGAGACGGAGGATGGTCGTAACCAATCATATCCGCCGGCAGCCTAACGAGAGGATAGAGCAACCAATGGGATTTGAGCGCGCACTGTCGCTCGCCCAGCCCACCTTAGAATTCGCATTAGTTGTTGCGGGAGGCGGGAAAGATGGCGGCGTCCGCCAAGCGAAAATCTGAAGATACTGAGGCGGCGGGGAGCAGCGACGGCAGGACTCGCTCTAATAAACGAACCTCGAGGGAAAGCCAGTCGCGATCGGGCGATCGACAAAGTGCGGGTCCATCGTTCGTCGAGGGCGCTATCGTGAGAATCTCCATGGAAAACTTTCTGTGAGTGCGAAAGGCACACGGACAGCGGCTGTACCGCTGGCCGATAACGGGGGGGCGGAGGCGGTGGGAAGGAATGCAGTGCAGTGGCGTGGCCTCTTTAAAGGCCGAGAGGGAAATCCCCCCCCCCCCCCATGACCGGAGGGTTCGTGGTGGCCTTCGGGGGGTATCCCTGGATGGTGTTTTGCTCGGTCGCTCTCAGGCTTGCTTACTCTAAATCCGAGAGGGCCTTAATTCCTACTTTTGTTATCAGCAGTAGTTGCCCCATCGCCAAAAACAAAACAAAACCATTCTCAAAGATCCATCTCATCCCGGGAAGCCTTTTTTTGAACTATTACCATCCGGCAGATAGTACAGAATAATAAAAACAAGCACAAATAAGCTGAAAAACAGTTTCTATCCCAGTGTTAGCCCAGCTCTTTTGAATTCTGCTGTATAGTGCAGT